>OZ012651.1:3841868-5252703 GCA_963942575.1 Priocnemis perturbator
AGTACATGCTAACACCCCCTAATGCCATACAGCCTTCCATCTCTCTCCCTCCTGCACCTTTTAGCTTTTCCATTTCTTCGTCCTTCTATCCCCCGTAGTTCCCCTCGTGTTCCTTTCCTCCTTCATTTCCTCACATATATCCCTCGGTTTACTCTCCCTCTCTCTCTCTCTCTCTCTCTCTCTCTCTCTCGGCAAGACGGCCGCGCGTGCGCGCACACCGTGTTTCTCCGTTCCGTGTAAATACGCAACGGTCTTTCTCCTTTCTTTTCCTCGCATTCGTCTCCTTCTTTTCGGCCCCTCTTTCTCTATTTTCATCGCTGACTTGCCGTTTCCTCACTCTCGTTCCAATTCACTCAGTCACTCGGTCCTCTCTTTTCCCTCCACACGGCGAGGCTTTCTTGCAAAAGAGATCCTAACCCCGAGCGAACCGAAACCTGCACCCCCGTTAGAGTCCACTCGTGAAAGGTTTCCCTCCTACTGCCTAGTCCCAGTCTTACCCCATACACCCCTACTTCGCTCGCTGTCTGCTCGCTTGCCTGCTTGCTATGCTGCCTGCTTGCCTGCCTGCTTGCTTGCCTGCCCTCTTGCCTGCCTGCCTGCCTGCCTGCCTGCCTGCCGCCACCCGTCCGTGCCGACTCGCTCGTCTACCTTCAACCCCTCCCCGTCTACACTCCGTTCTCACCCCTCTGCTCATCCCGTCCTTTGCCTATACCGAAATCCCTCTCTTCCTTCGCTTGCCTTCCTTTCTCTACTTCACCCAAATCGCATTCCTCTTCACTCTGAAGCCATTTTCTACATTCTCCCCCTCTTTCTCTCTCTCTCTCTCTCTCTCACACACTCTCACTCTCACTCTCCTCACTTCTTTCCCCACCTTTCTTTCTCACCCTCCTGGCCTCACTCTGCCACGGCGGTCTATTCGTCTTTTTCGCTACCCTCTTTACCTCTCTACCGGTACTCGCATTTCTTGGAAAAGTTCTGTGCTTTCCGCCGAGCAATTCTTTGCCATACTTTTCCGCGGGGCGATAGAATCTACTTTGTTTTTATATACTTGCTACCTTTTGCTTCTCCTCGCAGTCCTCGCCTGCGCTAGGTGTGATTTACTTTACGTCTCTTCATTTTCATTATGTGCCATGTGAAATAATCGTTTCTGCTACTGAAACTGGATTTCGCTATACGGTGATAGCATAATTATTTTGGAATACACTGCCGTTCAAGTACATGTTAGCGTTTTATAGTATGTTTTAATAGCTGTAACGAAACTTAGTTTTGAGAAATAGCGAAAATGATAAAATGCCACGTCTGCAGGAGTAATCTACAGTTCGGAGTGTTGGGGAGAGACACGGGATATGAGCAAGAGTGGGACAGTGTGAGAAAGAATCGGCGGTCTCGAACTGTTTGAATCATCGCTCAGTAAGCATCCCCCTCGTATCGATGAGCGAAATCATTCAATATTTAAGGATACATATGCAAATATAAGTACATGATACGCGCCCACCGATTTATCACGGGAGTACGCTCGAGTTCCGTCACTTTAGAAAAATTTGTTTTTGTTTGCTGCTGCTATGCAAGCTCAATGTTGCTTTTATAAATTTAAATTCATCTAATTTTAAGTTATCCAATCCTGAATTACATTGCTCGGCGATTGGCGACACTTTGTTAGGCATTCCACATACATCTTACAAATGTAAAAATTTTTGCGCGTCCATTTTCGCATATATAGGTGACAACAATTAAACTGTTCCTATATTTTGTAAACACATCTCGTCTATTAAGACTGTTGAGAATAGTATTATACGATCCAAGCATAAATTAGGATACTGCAGAAACTAAGGAAAACACATTAATCGTCACTGAAGGAGGGCGGCTTTGTGTGTCGAATAGCCACTGACTACCTGGAAATCATTTAAGGTTTTGCCGTGTAATATACCCAATACCTTATGTGGTGACGGAACTTTACCCGTAAACTCGATGAACCGTGACATTTACCGTCTACCTATTAGAAAAGTTACCGACCTAACTCGGGCAGTTGATCTAACAGTGGCGCACGTATAACGCTCAAAATCATATAGGCGACAAATGGAAAGCTTCAAACGTGCGCTCCTTGTCTTCGTATTAAGATGAATATTATGGTCGTAAGTGCATATTTCGTAAACGTTGAATGAGAAGAGCTATGATGAGGTACTCTTTAACACATATGATCGAAGATTATCGTCGAGATGTTGCTCAATACGGTCCAACCTTACCCGTCTGTATGTGGAAGGAGAGAGGGATAAGTTGATAGAAGGGAAGGTTTCGTCGCCATTATCGCCACGTTCTGCCGAGACGTATTTAGTCAACTTCCGTTATAATCGCGCACGACCATTTACATGTAATGGTGAGAAGTTTTTGAAATTTTTGAAAACAAATATAAGCGTGCTGCTCTTAGCCTGACCTCACATGACAACCTCGGCGACCAGCTACGCTTAAGGGTCTCTACGACAGGTAGAAGAAAGAAGCCGTACCGTTATTCCAGGTTTCCGCACGAGCCTTTTGGACGTACTTCCTCCGTCATCGAATATTCTCTAGTTGTATTATACTAGCTGCTCTCTCCCATGCCAAAACGTTAACCATTGTCAGACAGTAAATACCTTTTTCGAAAAATGGCAGATACGGCAGAGTTTTACCGAAATAGTACGACTAAACCGATTCCTAACTTGATACGCGCATATTAAAGAATAAATGAGATGTCGCAAAGTAGCAACAGCGGGATGACTCATCCCACGCCACGGATACAGGAATAAATTAATCTACGTTCGCGTATATTTAATCCAGCGCAATATTAACGCTCTGTGCGGCCCATTCGTTTCGAGTTGCGTTAAAGAGGTCGCAAGTACATGATGACCGTTAAGTGTTTCTGAATTTAACATAGAAGCGACGCGTACGTGCCATCGGTGTGAGACCAATCGAGGAAAAAAAGAAGGGGAGGGTAAGTGAAAAACTCCGCGTCAGCGGAGAGTACGAGGAACGAAGAGAAGGAAGAGGTAGAAAGGAATGAAGAAGGCAAAGGATCGGCGGGGCTATAGAATCGTGCGAGAGAAAAAGCAAGTGCAAGTACAAAAGTAAGAACAAGAGCAGAGCAAGAGCAGGAGGAGCAGCAGAAGCAGCGGCAGCAACGACGGCAGCGCGCGAGGAGGAGAGAATGAGAAGACGGTGGCGGTAACAGGGGAACCTTTTCTATTGCGTGGCTCCACCCACACACCGTGAACGCCGCCACCACCGTCACCGCCACTATCGCCGCCGTTGAGGCGCACAATCTGGCAACAGTGGCTCGCTATAACCGATATTGTGGCCGTGGATTGAATGGAGGGGAACTAGCTCAGGTCAAACCTCCCCACCAATACCGACAACCCCTCGGTTACGGGAGGAGAGCGACCCCTCACGCCACAGTCCGTTCTCTGTCGTTTCTCACCCCCCCCCCAACCCTCAACGCGTCATCCCCTACCAACCACTGCTCGTACTCTCTCGTTTTCTCCAGACAGAGCTTCTCCCACTCTGTGACACTTCTCATTTCCCCTCTCCTCCCCACCAACAACTCATCGCGTGCTTCTAGTCTCGACTCTCACCCTACTCCACCGTCGTCGTCAACGAGTTCTTCTCGGTGTATGGCTTCGGGCACACGCGCTCCTTCAGTATTCGTACATCTGTGCGCCGGTCATAGAGTGGTGTGCGCGTGCGTGCGGCGTTCCGACTTGCCAGGGAGGGGATTGTTCGTGTGTGTGAGCTGGGTCGTACACCGTACGAACGGCGCGCTTGCGCGAGCGTGTGTGCAAATCTGTGAATGTGTGACACCCACCTTATTTTCTTCCTACACCGGGAGCGGCATACAGTCGCATCATTATTATTACTACCACCGTTGCGCGTCAGTGCTCATCGTCGTACTACACTACTACGCCTACCCTCCTACCACCGAGTACATGCTACACACACATCCGTGCCCCCTGCATCACCGAGGAACTACCACATGTTCATACTCTTCTCCTTCTGCCTGCCAGTCCTGCCACCATACTACTGCGTCCGCTACCACCACCCTTATCTTACTACTGTTACTACCACTACCACGAAAACTACTACACCGTCACACCACCGTCGTCGCGTGGTAGTGGTGGCGTCGCGTCGACAAGTTACAAGCGACGAGGCGAGTGTGTGCGCGAGACTGGATCGTGATGACGAATCGACGGGACGCGGTGGCGGCGGACACACGCCGTAGGTAAACCAGGCGTGTGTATGAAACAACACAATCCCCCGATACAAGTGTGTGACGCAAGGTGAGGAAATGTGTGAGCGTGCACGCGCGCAAGAAACCGCTCGGTACGTAAACGAATGCGTATGTATTCGTCCTCTTGTGACGTAGTAGCTGTGTGTATACCCTAGTGTTTCGTGCGGGAAGCGGAGAGCGGCCGAGTGGGACAGGGATAGGAAAAGAGAACGAGTGAGACCGTCGTTGGCCCCACAGCCTCTCACTAGACAGTATTACTTTCAACCGTTTAGCGGAGCCAATGCTACACGGCGCGGGTAGTTAGTCAGCCGAACAGTTGGAGTTAGCCGGCCGAGAATCCTGGAAGGACGCGTCTCTCCACTCTTTTCCACTTTTTAATCGCCACACATCGACGACGGAGGATTTAGTACACGCAACGAATAGATGCTGCCGACGTTGATGCTGCGGTTGCCATTGTTTTCATTCTATTCGCTGTCATTAATACGGCTGCTGCTGTCATCGTCATCGTCGTCCTCATCGTCATCGTCATGAGCGTCAGCATCATCGTTATCTATGCCAGCTTGACGTCTCTATCATCGCAGCACGCCGTGCACCCATAATACGTCCATGACAGACTGAGCGTACGAGTAGTGCGACCGTTGGATATAAATAAAGTTCACGGAGTGAGTGAGGGAAAGAGTGCGAGAGAGGGAGGAAGGAAAGGTGGGGAAGGAAGGGAGAGAGGAAGAGAGAAGAGGAGAGAGCGAAGTACGTGGATAGAACGTGACAAAGGAAGAGAGACCGAAAGTATTCACAGAGGGAGAGGGAGTGAGACGCGGTAAGAGGGAGAGAAGGAGAGAGAGAAAAGTTGACAGACAGGGGTGGGAGAGGGAACGAAAGAGTATACGGCGCTTTGACGTTTCTTCCGGCGAGTACGATCAGCGGTGCTGGTTCGAGATCGACTACCGCTAACATCGGGAACGGCGTGCACTAGGATTACTCTTACCGATTTCTTTCTGTGACAGTCTCTCGTTTTCGTCGTCGTCGTTGTATTAGTCGTCGCCGCCGTCGTCATCGTCCTTTGCTCTCTGCCGTTTTTGTTGACGACAGCTTTAAGACTGTTCGTACACATTGCCGCAAGGACACGCAGCATCGATGCTTAGTAGCCAAGAGAGAAGAGAGCGAGGAAGAGACTGACGGGAAGAAGCAGAAAAGGCAGGAGGAGCAGGACAAACAAGAAGGTAGTATTGAAGAAGGAGGCGGAGGAGGAGGTAGAAGAAGAAAGAAGATCCTCTTTCCCTATCTCGCTCGGTAACTGCGGCGCATCCGACGTGCACGCGCGTGCAACACTCTCCGGTTGGCTTCCACGTTCAACCGAAAGGAGGTGGCGGCGAGAGAGAGAGCAGCCGCGCGCTCGCTTCGAGCTCTGTCGTTGTTATGACGAGGTGATGAATAGACGACGGCGTTGCTGCGGTAGTAGTGCCGAGCAGCGTGGTGCTCCTCGTCGCCGTCGTGCTACTGCTGCTGCTGCTGCCGCTGTCGTTGCCGTTGCCGTTGTCGCTATCGTCCCTGCTGATAGCGTCCGCCGTCATAGCGGCAGTCGTTGCGGTTTTCGCAACGACAAACGATGACAATGATCGTCGTCGTTCTCCTTGCCGCACTAAATGTCAGTGTTCGCGCCCGCGAGAAGTTTCTGTGCTTGATGGTGTGATCAGTGCTTTTGTTTTGTTCTTGTTTCGCATACGTACAGTGTGAGCGTTGGATTATAAAGAAGTGTCGCGAGAAAAGGCGGAACAACGTGGGACGGAAAATTCACGTCGTCGATTACATCGGAATGTCTCCGAGTCGTGCACCAGGTAAATCATTTGTGTAGCTTTGGAAATATTCCCTTATCAGGATTAAGAGAGAACGCGGGCAGTTTGCATTTTCAATCGAGTAATGTAGACGGGTTTCAGTGTAAGGGATGTTGAGGGTCATACCGACTAGACGTAGCAATATGAGGTTGGGATAAACTGACAGTAGAATATGCGGTAGCAGAATTATGCCTTCACAATGATTGATTGTTCGACGATGCATCAAACCATCCTGCGAGTTTCACTGTTAAAATGCGCGCGACAGGAAGTGGTGACGAAAATACGAGAATGACAGGATGTAGTGGAAGAAAAAATGAAGTAAATGTGCGACAAACGTGAGAGACAGGAAGCGGAGAGTCACGTTTTCTATAATGTCCGATATCGTCTCTGTAGGTCGCAACGTGTTATACTCAGCGTATTAACACCTTTCATGTCTGGAGCCCGTGCGCATATTGTAAGCAATACGCTACCGAAAGGCCGTAAAGCAGGAGCGAGTATACTTTTATATTCTACCGGGTCGCCACCGCCGCACAACATACAGGATGTGTGCGCCGGACCTTCGACCGTGCACCACCGTACCGCGTGCCGCTCTATGTGTCGACGTCGTCAGTTTCGTGCGCGCGTGGAGAGAGACGCAGAGGCTTATACAAGTCAAACATTCAGACTTCACTGTAAATTAACATTTTCGTAACATACGAACGTCCGAAAAATCGATCCATCAATTGACACCCGAACTTTCAGTCAGGCATCGCTGACTAGCATTCTTTTGTTCGCTCTGCAACCTTCTGTCTTCTAAAAGCGGGTTGCGCGCTAGCGAACGCCTGCGAGTGGGAGCGATTCCTTTGACTAAATACAATAGCGAGTCATAAAGCAAGAGTATTGCGGTATATCTCGCTTGTCGTAACGATAAGGGAAATGACATTGTCGACGGTTAAGCGTTATCGAAACGGTCGGTGACGAAAGAAAGAAGAGGTGAAGCCGTGGAAAAGGACACCGGCGATTGAAATTTAAATCAGGTTGAGTGCCACTTTGCGCGCTTGTGAGCGCAAGCCTGAGCGTATGGCAAGGCGCACGTATATACATATATATGCAACGTTCTGGTATGCGAGATCGCTCCAAGAGCGTACGCCCAGATAATCTTGGCAATATTAAACGCGCAATAGGTTCTCTCCTGGCTGGGATATCTAATCATTTATCGGCTAACAGTCGCGCGCAACTAGTCATATTATCGACGAGTAACCAACTTTCTGACACCGAGGCCGTTGCCGACTCAGCCGCAACCAGACGACTGACGTGCTTTGTTTTGAGTGCGGACGGGACGCCGTCGATGGCATCGCGTAAAAAATTGAATCGTCCGTGTCAGTTTTGCGTTCGTTCAATAGTGTGTAATTTGATTTCGAAGAACTTAAAAACGGTGGCACGATCACTTGACATTTATGTACCGTCCGGTTCGTAGCCATGTGACCTTGCCACTCTTTTGTCAGTTTTATTAACTGTTCCACATTCGCACACGTTGGATTTGAGTGGTGTCGGACCAATTTTGTTCAACTGTGGTGTGTTTATTGTTTTTTTTTTTTTGCACGACGTACATTCTATTCACATTCGCTCCTCCACCGATTTCTATTGTCGGAGAGATATGTTCAATAATTTGAAAAGCTGTCAAAGGCATTATAACACATTAACCCAGCAGCAGCGAAGACCTACGGTTGTAACGATTCGAAGATTCACAACTTCGCGCGATTTCGTGCGATTACCGCCAGCGGATGCTTCTAGGCACATTTTATTGACAATACCTTGCCCCCCTTACCTTGCGCCATTTGTACCGTCTGGTGCGACTGGAGTTTTGCTCAGGATATACATATAGTCTCTTTGCTACGTCACGTCTGTAAATATCAGCGACGGTTGCGCGCGCGCGCGCGCGCGCCGTATTCATGTTTCTAGTTCTGTCTCTACTGTACTGATTACTCTGACGATTCGGTCGAACGGCATCGGCGGCATCGACGGTAAGCGTTCCTGTAGCCATAGCTGCAGCAACAGCGGTGCTATATACTTTGGCGAATACCGTGCTTTCACCCAACTTCATAGAAACAAGAGTCGCTGTTAGGAGGGAGACCGCGGTGTATATGTAGCTGTATTTATCGAATGTACCTTTCATACGTACTGTTGCGTAGAGTACTTACGTGCACATCTAATAGGTCCCTGGTATATGCCTGATATATGCCTGAAATGCATCGGATATACGTCCGTATAAGTACGCCTATGTACGTTTATCGTTGCATGCATGTTCAGTTGGAATTAGTACCATCTTTGCAGCCCGGTTCCATTGGCCCGATGTACGCCTTGGTTGAAAGCTTTCTCTAATCTCGATACAGAGTCCGCGGTGGCACAATATCAGAAATAGGTTTGTTAAAATAAGCGTACACTTGATGGCACGTACCGTGCTTCCCAGGAACGTATTACAAGCAGGGGCAGCTCGTCTATAGATTACAATGTGGGGATGAACAACTGAGTCTACGGAGGCATAGTTCTTCCCTTCATCCGCTAATTAATCACGCATATCGATTCTTCGTCAATTTGCGAACTCAGCTGTCAAAGTCATTGCATCCCGGGAAACGAAGTTTTTGGTCCTTTAAGTCGCGCTTTAATATTTTCGGAAAGAAAATTTTACGCAGAACCTGCGTTCCTTCATCTTTCATTGTCGGCAATGTTTTTCTCCGGCCTCAGATCGTTACTTTCATTGAAAGAGTTTTGCAGACGCTATCAAGAATTCGGCAGAGGACAGGGCCGTAGTTGTTTCAGGTGTGCACGGCTATCAAAATTGAGACTTAACGTGTCAGGTTTTTGCAAAGGTGCGCGCATATATGCAAAGTTTTTAGGGTCTGTGTCAAGAGGCGCGTCTGGGTCGGTAATGCGACGAAAGAAAGAAGACGATTATTTACTTAATTGGCAAATACCATCGACTGAGGAATATCGTCACTGTTGATTGCGCATTTCTACTTGTGGAGCGAGGGTACTTATTTGTCAAGGACACAGTGGAGACACCTCGGACTTGACGAAGAATTATGTCAGAGGAGACGGTACATTATAAATTCACCTTGACGACGTTGGCACGTAGAAAATCATCAACTGCTCAGCGCATTTTACGTCTGAACCGATGGCCATCCGATGTCCATTGGTGCCGTTGCGCATGGAACATTCACGCACCCATATCGTGCTACAAATCTTTAGGCGTCTTGGTCACATCCAAAAAACTGCAGACAATAAATCGTTCACATGTTCCTTCGTTGAATGGGACGAATCGTGCTTGCTGGTATATTCAATCGTAACGAAGTGTCGTATGTATGGAGATGAGTTGCCGAAGACGCTCGGTGACTCACGAGGACTTTCCGTATAATCAAACTGTACGTACATTTGCACATACTTTAGTCGCATACACGCTCGTACTTAGATGTCTCGTTATCATCGGTCGTACGCTCTCTCGTGTTCCTCCGAGAGTCTATGCAAATACAAGCACGTACGGAAGATCATAGAGAAGAAACGATGTCTGGCTTGCGTGAGCAATCGTTGGCCCTTCAGCGGCAGCAAAATTTCTTCGATGAGATTATGAGAGTGTGTTGTTTTCTCGGCAACAGGCTCTCGTTGACACCGACGCACGATGGACGACGACGATGACGATGAGAACAACGACGACGACAACAACAACGACGACAATAGTACTGCCTTCGGCCATTATGTGCTTACACGCGCGCTCAAGGTGAGGCGTAATTAAATTTTCATAATTGTTCGTTGCATAATGACACGGGGGCCCGGGAGTCGTCACAGCGAGAACGGTCCTGTTCGTGCTTTCGGATCGCATTTGTTTGAACGGCGCGCGCTTACTGATTAGAAAGGAACACCGCCTGGCGGCGGACTACTTCAGTTAGTTTAAAACGTGCGCGCACGGCTGGTATGTCGAGGAAAGCATAATTCATACGTGGTTCTCCGTTCTCTGCCGTCTCGAAATAGCTCAACTTTCAGTCCGCAAATTTAATTTGTGACTGCAGCTTTCGTGGTCACTGAATTACGTAGTGATCGATTAAAGATTAACAAAAAGATAATGCAGGTAACGTCGTAACAAATGGTATCGTTGGAAACATGTTCGTTGGTCCAATCGTCGTATAAGAATGACTGCGAATGTGCTGCATGCACTGCAAGCTCCGGGATAACCTTGCCTACGTATTAGCTGCCACAACACTCAAGACCACGCACTTTTACTCTACAAAAATTCAATATTTATCACTAAATTTAATATAAAACTCTCTTCACACTTATTGATATCTAGGCTTGGCTAATAAATGTGACAAATGTCGCTGTCCTGCGTTGGGTACATTAACAGTAACAGTAGCAACAGCAGGACCATAAATACTTGATATTGTCACTTCTGGTGACAAAGAAAACAACGAAAAAGCGGCCCACACGGACGGCCCATCGATTTATCGAAAATTCGAAGAAGACGCTTTGCGTAGGAAATGCTCCGATAATTCTTATAAGGACGCAACTGCGCGTCCCGCTTTAGCGCGTGCCGGTATCGTTCACGTTGGAATACATTTTCCGCAGAAGTATGTCAATAAGCTATTTCTTTTTCACTGATGCTCGCCTGACCCTGACATACATAAAGTCGTCAGGCGACGGCGTTATAACGATATCAAAGTTTGCTGTACTCCAGTGGCAATCACGCCTGTATGTATATGCGAGTATACGCAGGCGCATATCAACCGCCAACCGACTACCTGGGAGAACAACGGTTCCGTGCCTACCGTCCGTCGTCGTCGTTGCGACGTCTCACAATCAGAGAATTAACTTATAAGCGAATACCACCACTTCACTGACTGAGTTCTACGCGAGTGGAAAACTTAACCTCTCCCTTCATGCGCGCAAAATAGACAGTCGAGTGTAAAATGATTATTTTCTCGCCACAATCGATCGACCGATGTGATACAACATTACAGTTACGGCATACACCTCTGTTGAGATGATGACAACCCACATGTTCCAGAAGTTTGGTATTTCCGTGTCGGCACACTCTGCGGAGTGCTAACAGAACCAGAGAATGAATGATAGCTTCCCTACAAAAAAGAGCGAGTTCGGTGAAGGTCTGTCGTTTGTCAGGATTCGGAGAAAGTTGTTTCGGCGCGGCGTTGATTGGCCGATGACGAAATCACGGAAGCTGTCCGCCAATCGTTGCTCTGGAAACTTTCCCAGAACGTTTAACCCCTTTGACCGTTGCATAAATATCGACCGATCTGCCGGCATATTTTTTACATTAGTCATGCGACGCTATGGTGTACGGCGAAATCAAGAATTTTTAGATTTGCATTATCAAATTCATCGAATGTTTGCAAACAAATTTTCGTTAATCTACCTGAATGCCAATTAAAGGGGGCAAATCCGCGCCAGCGGAAGCATGTTCAGCCGTTTGTGCGCGTACTACCAGCACAATACGCTTCGCCGAGACATAATTATTACAACGCCATAATACTCTCCCAGAATTGGACTGTGATCTTTACATAATGATGACATCGTGCATACCGTCCGATTGCATAATCTGTTTGTTCTCTTATTATGTTCATTATGAATGTCCACAGGTACCGATTCTCGCATGAAGACGGTTGTTCTTCAAGATGTCTTTTTGCTTCTTATTCAGACCAAATAGTGCCAGGCCGATTCAATTGAGCGTCCTGAAATCACGCGTCTAGTCGTCTAGTGAAGCATAATGAGTAAATGAGGAATAAATAAATAGTAAGAATTCAGGCAAACATGCAAATAGTAAAAAAACAAGTAGTTAACGTTATCTAACTGCTGTACAGACAGAAGGAAGTTATCGAATGATTTGCAGATCTGCGGTTGAAATTCGTCGGCTTTTCAACTTCTTTATCCGTCAGAAGCAGATGTTATTTCCGCTTTTACACGCGTGCGCGCGGTCGTACCGACCTTATGGGCCACATGTGTTCCCACAGCAACGATTTTGAGTATATTGAAGGAACGCGACGAAAAAAGGCAAACAGAAAAAAATTGCTCTGCCCTTAAAATCGATATATAGCTTTTCGATAAATGATCTGTCATTCACGTGTATACACGGATTTTTTTAACGATACCGAGTGTCATCGGTTCAAGTCATTATCATCGCATTGTTGTTCTGCTTTGCTCCAAAAGTATTATTTTTAATTTCAAGTTATATTTAAACTCACCTTTTTCAAGAAAATAGGAGAAGACGATCAAAACGTAACATTTGAAGTAATTGCTGCCCTGCAATTCTTGCTAGCGCTTATTATTATATCCTCGTGCAGCATTGGACGATCATTAAAATAGCTGATTGACCGTATCAAATGTCGTAACATAGTGGAACGCACATTGCCAATTAAAGGTCATCGATTGACCACAAATACACGTAGCACTCAAATCTGTTCCAGAGGACGTTTCCTAAGCAAACAAGTTGTTTAAGCATACCTGTTTCTTCCTGAAACATAATTTATTTTCTATTCTAGCCGTCCTCTTTTGTGTTATTCTTCGATAAGCAACGAGTACATAACAATGGATGTGCCCAATCAATCAAAATTACAGCGCACACGTGAATTCAAATATACATTGTCTTCCATAACTGGTGATACAATTGAAGAAAAAATAACTCAAAAATGTAAAACTGTTATTGTTTTTCGGACTTAATTGTATGATACACTGCCTATACTGTATAATGTAATTTAAATCAAATATGAAACAATTCGCACCATAATAAGATAGCAATCAAAACAACGATTTAAAGTCGACTTTCTCAAAAGCAAAGCTCTATATGAACAAATTTTATTCTGCACTTTTGAGTTATTTTTTCGTACAAAATCACGACCTTCCCGGTTGTACTCCCAGTTACTGGGCGCCCGGGTATGTCCGATAGATCATCGAGCGTATGTGGGCTTCGATACAGCGCTACTCATACGTATTCACAAATAGGCGTAGTAAACGAGTATCCTCTCATTCGCAACGTCTGTCGCGCGTTCGACCTTTCGAATGACTCAAGAAAAAGTTCTATCCCAGCAGTCTCGAAATGCCACGAGTGTTTGTTGGGAATGACAGGATCCTCTCGTCGTGAGATTTGGTGAGAACAGAAAAAGAGAGAAGACGGCAGGAGAAAGGGGCAAGCGAGCAAGAGGAGGATAGCGAAAGAATGAAGGAGGGAGAGAGAGAGAAAGAAAAATGATATCGCTGACCTAGAACAGAATCGGAGCTGGGCATTCCCCTCCTTTTGCTGCAGCGGTGCCTCGTCGTCGTAGGCGGCGACGTTCAAATTTCACTATTCCTTTAACGTAACGGTTGTACGGGACGATCTCTAAATAAGGTTGCATCAAAATAACACAGCCACGCAAAATCGGCATCTCAAAAGTTTCGACCCATCGTTCGACGATCGTTTCGAACCATTGACTGCATTTTCGTGCCGTTCTGAGTAGTTATACATCTTCACCGGTCAAGTACCGAACGAAAGAAGGTCCTCCATACCCATCGTTTCGCTAATAACGACACGCGTCCTCGTCAGACGTCGGATCCATCCTTAACGCGACGACACCAATATGGCTGCCGGGATCAAAGCCCTGATTCTCGCCGCTGCATTTCCACTGGCCGGGAATAAGAGAAAAGGAAGAAAAAAGAAAAAAGAAATTCCTCCCACGATTCTCTCCGCGGCGAAGCGACCTCGGACACACGCTCTTGTTTACGTGACGCGCGACTCGCTGTCTCAACGACCGAGTCTCTCTTGAATCTTCGTTCCCACCCTCCTTCTCGCGTTGTCCTGATTTTAGTGAAGTGAAGTGCTGCTGCGATTGGCATCCGGGGTTTGGGCCCCGTCCTCCCCACTCTTTCGGTGTAACAACACAGTCTGTTTCTTTCCTTCACTCGCCCAGTCCGGCCCTCCTCTCTACACTAGCGGCGTGACCGCCTGTCCCTCTTGTTCACCTTAAAGCCGAGTTCATGCGCGCGCGCGTGCGAGTTCTGTCGCTGAATCGTCGCTTGTATCGCTGTATATCGCTGTGTCTGTGTGTCGTTGCGTCGCTGTGCGCCGCCGCTGGCCGAGGAGAACGCGTCTATTATATGCCACGCCGCGGGACGACCGTGAGAGACCCATTTTATCTTGTACAAGGATTCCTTGCCGCGATATTAAATCGCTTTCTAGTCGATCCACGGTTATTGGTCTACTGCGACTGTATTTTGCCACTATCGTGTAAAGCGTTAACCGCTGCGTATCGTCTCCTCGTCCAGCGGGCGTTACTGCAAAAACCATTGGAATGAGGAAATTCTTGTTTACGCCGTTCGTATATTCTGAAACATATACTTGCACGTATACGCCGCACAATAATCGTATCGTGCACCTCCAACTTCTCCGTTCGTTATCTCTCCTCTCGCACAATCCTAACGGATTTGAAAGGTGCCAGTGCGGGTCAGTTCATCTGCGAACAGAAATTTCATTAGCAGCGCGTGTCGCTAGTTACGAGATTCTCTTCGGTCCTTCCGACGTTGCTGCTAACGAATTCGCAGTGGTTTTCACTCTCCCTCTGCCCTTTTTTCGTTGCATCTGCACGAACACGCAGGCACGCACATGACCGCGCGCGCCATACAGCATGCAGCACGAGTATATGTGCGATACATGACGACCAAAGTCTTTTCTTTCTTTCGTTCTCTTCGTTTCTGACACACTAGTAGCCGCCAGCTGCGTGTGTGTGTGCGTGTTTGTGTATGTGCCGGGACCTTTTGTTGCGCACCGAGTAGGCTCTAGTTGACGAAATATTGACATCCGAGAATAGAAACCCGTTGCGGGCTCTACCGAGGGGTTCACCCCGCCCTCGGATAGGGCCACACGGGGCGAGTGCTGTTGAGGGGAAGGAAGCAGGAATGCCTAGAAAGCACAGGAGAGGAAGACAGAGAGACAGAGCGAGAGGTAGAAAGAATAAGAGGGGGTGGGGAGCTGAAGGAGAGGAAGCAGAGGTTAGGCTGGTCCCCGTAGTTGCATTGAACATGTATTTACGGAGGGTGGGATGTGGATGACGTCAACCTCCGAAATGCTCCCTATAAGCGTTTTGTCTGCCGTTTGCTGCTGCCTCGACCCATGTATGTATGCATGCATACACATATGTGCGTCATTCATACATCACGTCAAATCGTCACGTACGATTATGTCCTTTACTACGCACTCCTCTTTTCTTACGAACAAGTATGTACGTGATGTAAATTCTGTAGACTGCGTTGCTGGAAGATTGTATTTTTTATTGAATCAATATTGTGATACCGCCGAAGTCAATCGGATCTTTCGTTGACCTCCGATTTTTAGCGTCAATTGTATAATTGCACGTACAGGTTTGGACAATGATTATGTCTGCGTATGTACGTGTCGAATTGTTGAAATCGGTGCATTAAGACCTCAGTGTGAGCGAAAAGTTGAAGGGGGGGGGGGGGGGGGGGGGGAGAAGAAGTAGGGGCAAGGAAGGAAGAGAGATAGCGAGAGAATAAAAGATATAAAAAAATGATCAGACTTTGTTGCCGGAGTGGACGGCAAAACGATCGCACATTATGTCGGAACAAGGCGCGCGTTGCGAGCGCACGTTATAAAGCGCGCACGGTTCGGTGTGTGAATAGCGAGCACGTGCATTTCCCACAGAAAAGCAATGGGGGCTAAAGCCCTGGGATGGTGTGGCCAGCTGGGAATATGGAACGACGGTGCCTCCGGGGTTCGTTCGGTTGGGTTGCTTGTCGCGCCGCTGTTGCCTTCTGGCTCGTTCGAATTCGTCGCTCGATTCATGCATTGCTTCTTTCGGCAATCAAAAATGCACATTATTCTGGAATCTCGTGCGGATAAAGATAAACGCCGTGCAAGACAAACTTTCGGTATTATTGTGACAACGGGACGCAACGCAGTATCCTGTCCTTTTCTTCTCTCTTCATCATTTCTCTCCCTGCTCTCCCAGTCACAGGGGTAATGTTCGTCGTTCTCGAACGGTCGATACGTTGCTGCTGCGAACCTCACCAAGCGACATACATATATGTATATGTATATATATATATATATAGGTTCGTGCGGCACGGCGGCCTTAAGAAGGGGTTCTCAGCGAACGATCGGTAGCAGCGAACATGTTCCGCCGCAACACGTTTACCGCGCATACCGGTGGGCCACTATTCTCTCCAACCAAAATGCGGATGGATATCATGCTTCCATTGCTTAACCTTTCGCGACGGAAGGGCGGTACAATGCTGTAGCGTAGTATGTATACTGCATTGTTTATTGTCATTCTCAGTATATCACCGCCAACACCGCCGATGCTGCTATGTCTTTGACGAGGGTCGTCTTCGACAGTTGGTTATGTCCAAATCTATTGTACTGCGGCAACGTTCAAGTCTATTGAGACTCGATTGAATGTATGATTTTGTTTCAAAGCACATATATTGTTAACGGATAGTTTCGCAGCGATCATTTGTCAATTTTCATGTGTTTCAGTAGTAATTCATGCGGCGTCTTTCTATGTATCGCGATGGGTCAGATTAAGATTTTAACGTCGAATGTTTCATGTTTGTTTCAGAGGAGGGGGATTAGTAGTAGCCGGCTGATCGAAATTCTGAGGAGAAGCGCGTGTGATCGTCCTCTTTCTTTCGAGCGTTGATCGACGTCGACGACGACGACAGCGACGACGACGTTCTATCAACGGCGACGGTGGTGATCGGTGACCGAGTGCAACCCTTATTATCGTCCAGCTATCGCAACACTGTGCCACCCCAGTGTGGGGGTGGTGGTTCGACATTTAGTGCCGCGGCGATGGTGGCAGCTGCCACCGCTACGGCCACCGCCACTGCAAGCGTGGTGGCCATGCAGGACCGCCAAGATATTCCCGCGCAATTCAATCAGGTAACCCTTCAGTATATTCTTCTGACAAAATTCGTCTGTTAGTCGATCATCGTCGATATGTAATTAGAAACTGTACGGTGACTAACCGAGGACACGTATATGCGACTACAGATGCAGAGCCAACATGGAATACCCCACCAAACGTACAACGCAGGGTACGCCCAAAGAGGACCAATGGCAGGAATGGGGCCAGTCGGGATGAACAATTACAATAGCATGGGCACCATGGGTCCCATGCATTCTATGAATTCCATGAATTCGATGAATAGTATGAGTGGCATGACCTCTATGAATCCTATGACAATGGGAAGTATGAGCGCTATGAACAGTATGAACGGTATGACGCCTATGGGCTCTATGAGCGGCATGGGTAACATGGGAATGAACAATATGATGGGACCCAACAGCATGCAGATGAACAAGATGGGCATGCAGGTAATTCGAGTAGCCACAGACAGTAATAAGGAAAGGAGGAACGATATGATTGATGTCGGTAACACCTCTAACTGATATTTCAGGCTCAACCTCATCAAGGGTATCCGCGAAGGTTGGCGCCGTATCCGAATCCCGCAATGCATATGGCACAGAAGCGGCAACAGGCACCGCCGTACGCCGGCGGTCCAGGCCCAACGAACGCTATGCAAGCCGGCTTCAATGGCATGACAGCGAGTCAGTACCCGAGTAATTATCCGGGTACGACAAGAGCGAACTTTCAGCCTCAGTATCAGCCGATGCAGGGCATGAATCCGAGTGCTGGCGGCGGCTTTGGGCCAACCACTATGATTCGCGGGACGAATATGAGACAAGCGGCACCTTCCTACAACCCGGCGGCGGCGGCATCCCAAGTGGCTGCCGCTGCTGCTGCTGCTGCTGCCGCTGCAGCCGCTGCTGGCCAGTATTACGGCAATAGTCCTAGTGGCGGCGGCGGTGGTGGTGGCGGCGGTGGTGGAGGCGGTGGTGGTGGTGGTGGTGCTGCTGCTGGTGGTGGTGCTGGTGGTGCCGGTGCTGGCGCTGGCCTAAACAGCGTAGGTGGTGTACCGCCACCAGTGAGTATGGGCCCAACGTCGGTGGGTAGCAATCAGTTTGTCAGCCATCAGCCGAACTCTGCTTACGGCGGCAACGGTGGAGCTTCGTCGTATGGTGTGACTGCTACCAACCAGTATCAACAAGATGTCGCATCGATGAGGACGAGTGGTGCCGTCGCCGCTGCCGGCGTCGCAGTGGGTTCGCTCAACTATCAACATAGTCCTATACCCGGCAATCCGACTCCACCGCTCACGCCTGCCACCAGCATGCCGCCTTATATAAGTCCTAATCCCGATATTAAGCCCAACTTCAATGAGATCAAGTCGCCCGTCAATCTTCAAAGTAAGTGTAGCGAGAACATGTGTACTAGTGAGATCGTTCAGTACTAACGTTCGTTCTTTTCAATTTCCAGAAGACGACGAATTGAGACTAACATTCCCTGTTAGAGATGGCATTATTCTTCCGCCTTTCCGTTTAGAGCATAATTTGGCAGTAAGCAACCACGTCTTTCAATTGAAGTCAACTGTTCATCAAACACTGATGTGGAGATCTGATCTTGAGCTGCAGCTGAAATGCTTTCATCACGAGGATAGGCAGATGAATACGAACTGGCCGGCGAGCGTTCAAGTATCCGTGAACGCGACGCCACTGGTTATTGACCGTGGAGAGAACAAAACGTCACATAAGCCTCTCTACTTGAAGGACGTTTGTCAGCCTGGAAGAAACACGATACAAATCACCGTATCGGCATGTTGCTGCGTAAGTTTCAAAGAAAATGGATAATTGTTACAGAAACATCCGCCTCTCGCAGTATGAATAATAATATCGTTTCTCTTCTGTCTCTTCCCGCAGTCCCATCTCTTTGTATTGCAATTAGTTCATCGACCCAGCGTACGGAGTGTACTTCAAGGATTGTTACGTAAGAGGTTATTGACGGCAGAACATTGTATAACGAAAATCAAAAGAAACTTCAATAACACAATTTCGAATAACGGTATGCAGCCAGAGAAAGATGTTGTAGAACAAACGGCGCTAAAGGTAAGAATCGTACAGCATCTTATTTCACTGATCAGTTATAATTTTGACCGATCACAAGCATTACTAAAAAAGTGTTTTGTTGCCACAGGTATCGCTAAAATGTCCGATCACGTTCAAACGTATTACACTGCCAGCGAGGGGACACGATTGTAAACATATACAGTGCTTTGATTTAGAATCGTATTTGCAGTTAAATTGCGAACGTGGTTCTTGGAGATGTCCCGTATGCACGTAAGTAATCGATTAAACACCCTCGTGTCATATTCCATATGGTTTCGAGGAATATGTGAAACATGTCGCATATTTGCTATTTGCAGAAAGCCCGCACAATTGGAGGGCCTCGAAGTCGACCAGTACATGTGGGGCATATTGAACACGTTGAATACGGCAGAAGTTGAAGAAGTGACGATAGACTCTGCAGCCAACTGGAAACCTGCGAAAAACTTAACCAGTATAAAATCCGAGGAAGAGAGTGATTGTAAGAGAATAACCAAGGCCATGTCACCGGGCAGTATGAATATGCCTACCATGAATAACTGGGATATGAATCAGGCAATGAGCCCGTACATACCGCCTGATATGAATAGTATTGTCAGTGGATCTATGATGAACAATACACAATCGACGTATGCGAATAATAATATAAATCACAGAGGTTCATCGGGAGGATCGTTCGATATTAATACCGGAACAAATACGTCTAGCAATAACGATTACAATAGCGGGGCGGGACCTCTATCTCATTTGAATGAATCGGTGAATTCTCTCGATCCTCTGAATGCCATGGAAAAATCGTTAAACGATCAGATGCCGCATACACCTCATACGCCTCACACGCCTCATACGCCTGGCGGTGGTAACAGTGGCCCACCGAGTGTTCCCCCAGCATCTCAAGAGTCTACGGGGAATCATAACACGTCCGGCAGTACTAGTACAAACATAAATAACGATACCGCGGAAATACCGTCTGATCTAAATTTTGATCCGGCTGCGGTTATAGACGGAGAGGGTGCTGGTCAGGAAGCGTTAAACGTAAGTATTTTCACTGTTTGTTTCAACAAAAATGTATTGCGGGCCTCATCCGCACATACACGCTATTGCTGCAAAACGTGTGACGACCAATTACGATCAACTTCCTTTTCGATAGCTTCTGCCGGATAATGTTGTGGATCCCATGGAGTTACTCTCGTACCTGGATCCACCTGACCTAAATACACCACCCAGCAGTGGAGCGAGCAGTGGTAATCCCTCGTCGAGCGATGACATATTGGCACTTTTTGAATAATAAGATCGTGCACCGTTTTGTAAAGGTATAATCAAATTATGGCCCCAGGCATTAGGGGAAAGTGATCGGGTAATACCGGGCTAGCGCGTCTCGCTACAAAATTATGTTTCTATTTATACAAAAATACATGTAGTGACATACTTGGATTGGAAACGAAAAGGAAAATGTTCTATGGGGTCACTGTGGGTGCTCTCACCTAATCAATGGTACAAACAATCTTAGCTCTAAATGTAATATTCCTACTGATGAAGCTAGGGCATACGTTAGGTTTTAAACGATAAATTTTAATATTAATGATAACGATAACTATAACAATAATGATAACGATAATAATAATAATAATGATAACGATAATAGTAATAATAATAATAATAGTAGTAGTAAATGAAAAATAGTAGTAACAACAATAATAATAATGATGATGATGACGATGAAAAATAATAGTTATAATTATTGTAACGATAGCATGGCAAACACCGTGTTAGTGCTTGTCTATAAAGATGTTATATTAGGTGGGTTTGGGGTAGGGAGGGGGGCACTCTTTGATCGACGTTGGGAAGGATAACGTTATTTTTCCAATGTCGGGGTGTCCTAACATTGTGCCAAGCAGACGTTCCATAGCTGTCGAAATAGGGAATCGTTAAAATCCTCTCGAGTGTTGATTGAACTGACGCGAATACTTGGACTCAGTTAATCTTTATCGTTGTGTGCGATGCCAAAGATGATTTTGCATTGATTATTCAACGAATATTATAGGTCTCTCTTCGTTCCAAAGGTAGTGATACTTTTGTACTATTTGCGACTAAAGATCTGTCTCTTATTCACTATTCTCTATTAGCCCATCATTTGCATTATATTTTGCACGTCGACAAAATCCAATCCAAGTCGTTTTTGTTATCACGTGTGAACTACTTTGCACGGACTCGTTACTTCGGGATGTTTGCTTGACAAAATGTATCATGCCACGTGGAATATTTTCTAATGTTCGAAAGTTTCTCTTGTATCGTGGTCTTTACACGACGAACACACCGCCGGTTTACTCGCATAAAAAGGCTATGATGGACCTACATTACAGCAATGATATAATTGTATAGCATTTCTTTTGTAAATAAGTTTTAATCAACATGACTAATTGTAAGCGACATTCATCTGTTGCCGCCGATGATCACCCTGTTGCTTACTTACTGATGGATATAGAGCCTAGTGTTCCTTTTCTTTAGTCGATTGTTAGCAATAGATGAAAATGAATAATCAAGGGGATACATGGGGCTTCACACTGAAAACTGAATTATAAATACACGCGACGTATCTACCGATATGATAAATGCAAAGATACCTGGGCAATAATGTAATTCACAAAGAGAAACGTTAAGTCAGCTGATAGATAATAAGATAATTGAAATTATCAAAAGAAACTGGATACTGCACAATTGGTAATGCCGAGAAACTTTTATTTTAACCATGGGATTGACCAATTTATCTGAAGATGTAATTTGTTAAGGAGTCCTTTGCGAACGCAACATAGAGAGTCGATAGGCAAATAAACCAATACGTTCAAAATATACTACGAGCAGCATATTACTGAGAATTGCTTTTCATGGTACGTCTTAGAAAATAACTGAAAACCATTCATTCAAATTTACGATACCGTTTGTACATACATGTATATTTGTAGAGTTTACTTTCACATGTCGATGTAGCCGAAGTGATACAGTGATTGAAATATGTAAGCCCTTTGTTACGCGGCAATAGTTCTCTTTTAAGTACTGCAAACATTTGTCTTTTTTCCGTTCAACCGCTGTCGATGCTCAGCATTAGCAAACTGTCCCGTGCATTGAAAAAGTGACATGTGTACAAAGGTGTACAATTAAAAGTTATGCATGAATGTAGAATCAAAATTTGTATATAATATGTGCGCAAATAATTTACACCACATCGGCGTGTGAAAGTAAGCTCTACATCATTTCCACTGCATACATCTTCAGTAAATGGAGTTCGCCGCTCGGTAAAAATCGGGTGAACCTATCGTAATCGGATACTGCCAGAAGTGATACCGCCCACGACCCCCGCTTGTGTAGTAATTACATTTATATCTTTTGTGATTAAAAAAGGGAAGATATACTTAACGTGATTCATAGTAGATTATACAAATTTTATATATAAAAAGTATAAAAGTGTATTTATATCACATTGTGTGATGCGACACGTGCTCTCTCTTTCTCTCTCTTTCTCTTCACCCTCTATCTCACTCCCCCCCACCCCTCGTTTCTTTCTGGCGCGCGCTTGCTCCTCCACCCACATCAAACGCATGTCCCACATGCACATACATACACATACGTACACGCAAGCGAAAAAACACGCTCAGTGGCATAGACACATACATATTTGGAGACAGCATACACGCACATCATAGGTACACCAATATTGACATATACGATATAATAATGAAGAATTAGATGCGGTCAAGTTTCTATTCGTGTAACTACTATAATATTATTATTGAAAATAGTTTTTAATATTACCGTATATTTAAGCGCAACTATTGTATATTATTTGTATATATGATAAATAGAATAATAATATAAGAAAAGTGGCAGATACTTATTGGCCAGTTATAATAGTGAAAATGATTATCTTAATTATTTCTCAGAACCAAATCATACGAGAGATGTATAAGAATGCATTAATCCTAGTAATTGTATGTATACATGGTTGCAGAATGTTGACGAGTACAGTCGGATGATGTACTGTTATTTCTAATAGAATTATTATTATTATTATCCTACTTATTATAGGCCCAATTATTAAAAAATTCTATTTAAACTGTAAGCTTCCCTTAGGATTGGAAGAAGTAGTGTTGGCAACGACTTTGCGATTGTACATACGCACTGTCTACCTACTATATCCAACTACCTAATAATATCCTAAAGCATACACACACACAGACACACACTCTTGGTTTGTTGTAGAGTCATAAACTTTTATATGAGCTTGGACAAACGATTGATGATGTTGCATTAATCAGTAATAGTTGACAAAGAGAAAAGGGTAATCGTACATTATTTTTCCCACAATCATCTATAATTTCCCATTGTTGCGTCTTGGACGGTAAAGATATTAATCTATCTTTCGACTTTAAATTGACGCTCAACTTGTGTTGCGGCCATTGAGAGTATATATATATATATATTTTTAGAGAAGAAACTAGAGGTTATACAAAGCTGAGAAGATTTGCGTCGAATTTCTTTCAAGGCATATGCTAATACTCTATGACTCTCAAATCATACACCTATGCAACTAATACTACCGGGAATATTATTTCATCTTAAACACGCGTTTGCGATGGAAATATTTGCAACGTATCTAATGCCTCAAATCCGAGAAAGATGTCCGTTCGCTCGGGAAAGAAATAGTTTCGTGCGAACAGCAAGCATTATCACATTTATCGCCTACACTGAATACTATGAATAACTGACGATAATGATAATGACGACGATGACGATCGCGAGCAAATTGATGTAGAGTTTTTGTAATGACACAGAGGCTGAAATATTTACTGGTCACAGGAACAAAATTTACTTAGCGCAAAAAACGTTCTGACTTCTCAAAGCACCGCGGTGAGGGGTACTTATTGCCACAGAATCCATAAAGTTTTTTGACATACATTTGAATTGAACCACTCCACGCATTAGATTATTCTTATAGAAAAGTTCTGACGCACACACAGTGGCAAGAATGCCGAAAATTACTCGTTACAGTTTAATGAAAACTTTTCAATACACGAAGAACAATTTATAACATGTATGATAGACATCACATTGTTTCTCGATAACAGAAACATTCAATAAAAATGTCGTAAAACATCGAATGCCAACGAATGTTTCCTTTGCACTCCTTCGCTAAAACATGCAAACATCAATTACGTAGGAGTCGTAGGCCGTATGCATATATCTCCGACATTATAGCGAATTTTGCAGTGCAATTTACATTTTTCTGCGTATCTTTAAACCCTGTTTGGTTTCTCGAAAGACCAGTTGGCACTAAATTCAATGATAGCGATTCGTTCTGAAAGTGAAGAATAGGTGGTAAGGCGCATATCTTATTGAAATTCTGTCCCTTATGAAGCGAAAGATCCAGGTGGGAGACGACGACAGACCTAGGTGAGTTTACTACAAACTACGTATTTAGTACCCCGGTGTTTGATTGTGCATATAGAGAACAGTTTTTTTTCATTTTCTACGCGTTGTACCTTCTGCCGATTAATTACATATACATCTCGCCTGCACTACCTCGTATTCAGTCTCCCATTTACGCTTCAGTAGCTTCTATGAGCTTCTACGACTTGAAATTAGGTGATAATTCAGGACAAGCGGACGTGATCGGTCCGGTACAGAACCCAATAAACATTTTTGTATCATCTGACGCCAAAAACCAGTAGCGCTTCTCATTCGGGATCCGGTATGAAAATCTTGTGATTTCGTATCGTGTGCCGCGGGCATTTCAAAAAACGAATTTATTGATGTACACTTTTTACAGCAGATGGAGACAGCTGCAAGCTGCGCTGTTACTGTTTCGACTTTCGACTCTTATCTCAAATTACACGAAAGCACACGAACGAAAGTGATGTACAGATGCATACAGAAGAAGTGAATGAAGTGAATACATTTATCAGTTGTTTTTCTCCCTCGCACAGGTTAAGTTATTTTGTTCAAGTCGCACCAAGTACGAACCGTTAAACAATATAAACTTATTGTTAGCTGCATTATTTTGGATTAAGGCTAACTGTGTTTCAACATATACGTCATATTGAAAAACAATAAATCCCACTGTGCTGTGCCAATTTATGTCGTTCTGACAACAGCCGTGGTCACTTAACAGTGTTTTTAGTGTGCAAGTAAACCAAATGCATTGTATATCGACGCAATAAGACATTTTTCTGCTGGTTCGACGATATTAAATTGTGTTCTTAAAAATGGATGTCTTGAAGGCAGAAATTATGAGAAAACGGAAGCAACTTGAAGAGAGCAATGTTTTGGTACAAAATTTATTTAATGAAAATAAGCAATAATTGTATGCTGTCGTCTCTGCTGATTAAAACAATGTAATGTAATGATGTTTGCAGCAAAATAATAGAAAATACTACAGAAGGGGAGAATTAACATCCAAGAATCCAGAAACTTGTGAAATGAATAAAGGCAATAGCGATGTTGTGACATTAGATTCTAGTAAAAATTTAAAAGAATCATTGACAGACAGTTCGGAGCACCTGACCTTGTCCAGACCTGAAGTCATTCGGAGATTGCGTGAAAGAGCCGAGCCAATTCTATTATTCGGTGAATCAGAGGTAGAAGCATTCAAAAGGTTGCGAAAACATGAAATTCTCGAACCTGAAGTAAATAAGGTAATAACAATGTATGGAGTGTCACAACTAACCGTAACATTTATGATGTAGGAATAGTTTTTGAGAAAATTTTTCATGTTACCGAGGATTAATACAGACATACTACTTTCATTTTACTGGCTTATATCCCACTGTTTGCAAAAGACATTTATGCTTCTCACAAATAATTCTCAATCTCTTACTCACAACTCGCTCCACATGTACCCTTAGAAACAGATTCGCAAACATGCCTTAATCTTGTTACTTGATTTCTACAAGCCAAACCCACTTATCATCCCTATGGATTTCTTCTAAACCTTTACAAACTTCTTGCAGTCACTTTCACTTAGACCCATAGCAGTCACTGAATCGTATACTCTGATAAAATAACTCCACAATAATAAAATGGTCTAACAATTTGATTTTCTTGTCATCTAGGGTTTTAGAAATGATTTTCAAGAGGCAATGGACCAAGTTGACCAGGCATATTTGGACGAGTTATTGACATCGTCGAAACCTCAAGATCTCGATCGGAAAGGTGACGTAAATGTACCTGATGAAGGAGTCACATATGAAGATATACAAAAAATGTCGGTCAAATTAAATAAGGGGGACAGGGAATTTGACATGAATGTTATTACGCAGTTTATACAGTTTCTGGTACAGATGTGGGGTAATCAGTTGAACAGTAGGACAGCTGCAGAGAAAGTCAGTACGAGGGGGAAAATGGCCAGTGCTACTTACGCACAAACAAGGGAGTACTTAAAGCCTCTCTTAAGGAAGTTAAAAAACAAATCGCTCCCAGAGGATATCACTGAGAGCTTAACCGATATTGTGAAGCATTTGCTGGAACGCAATTACATACTGGTACTAAGAACACTGTTTTATTTAAACATGCATATGTTACAGTGAATCTATACTGAAAGATTTAGATAAAACCTAGAAATTGCTCGCGTTTTGGATTGGTTGAAGGTTTGGCCTATATTTTTTTTTGCCCGCAATAGTAAGTGCATGCCTTTTCTAATGCATGTATAAAACAAGTATGCTTCCACTGTAACACATAGATGAAAGTGGGTGTAACCATCGTAACGGTAATGATGTTTGCAACTGTGTACATATGTGCAGGCCAGTGACGCTTATCTACAAATGGCTATCGGAAATTCTCCTTGGCCCATTGGCGTGACCATGGTCGGTATTCATGCTCGTACTGGGAGAGAGAAAATTTTCTCAAAAAATGTTGCACACGTGATGAATGACGAGACACAGAGGAAGTATATACAAGCACTGAAACGGCTAATGACTAAGTGTCAGGAATATTATTCCACAGATCCCTCTCGATGCGTGGAATATTCCAAGACCTAAGGTTGTATATTCTTTCCAATTACCCTGTATATTAATATAATTATTACATATATTGGGTTCAAACAGTATATTGCGGTAGTAAGAAGTTCGTAATAGTTTCGTCTTGGCGAGCAGTTGCCTTGACCTCATTTTGCCACTGATGTCCAATGTTCCTTGCAATCTCACGTTAACCTACAGTATCTGACTAAAATGATGCACAACAATTTCCTGGGAATTCTTGTAGCGCATTATTTATTACCGTGTACACTTTGATTCATCTGATCAGATTTATGCACTGCAGCTTCAACTGCGTTCATCATCGACGCTCTGCAAGTTCCATAAAAAAGACAATTTAGTAGTAACCATATGAAAATGACCTATATGAACATTGTTCGTCAGTTACCTGACTTGACCACGCTCCATCGCGTGAATGCCAGCGATAGTAGTACCTGCCGCTGAGCAAACTTCATCTTTTAACTGACCAGGATGTTTACCGGTTTCCAGAACCATTTTACCTGCTCCTACCAAGACTTGCGCCGCAAACTTTGTCGCTACCTCCCTCGGAACACCCATTTTAACAGCACCGTCAGCTAACGCCTCTATAATTAAGTACGCCTAAAAAGAAGAAATAGGTTTTACAAATGTCTCATTGGCTCCGAATAACGTTACAGATGGTACGCACATAAGCGGGACCAGAGCCCGATAGACCACCGATGGCATTCATCTGCGATTCAGGAACGAGTTCGCTTAATCCGATGCAGGAAAATAATGCACCTACCAATGCCTCTTCGTCGCGAGTTGTGTTCAAGGTACAATATACTAAAAGGAAACATTTCTATGACGAGGAAAATGTGACAAGAATACATTTTATATACCTGTAATCCCTGAACCGACCATCATAGGAGTATTCGGCATCGCTCTAATTATTTTGGGATGCTGTACAATTGTACCTAATTTCTATATAAATGTATTAATACAAACACTCTGATATAATAATGTAATTTTCTTTTAAAGATCATCATAACTTACCCTATCTAAGACTTCTAATGGGACACCAACCAAAATTGAGATAAAAAGTTGGTCAGAAATTTGAGGTTTTAGAGTTTGTTGGAGATTAGTTATAACTGCATCGAGCAGGTGAGGTTTTACTGCTAAGAATATAACTTTAGCATTCTGAACTACTTCATAGTTCTGTAGTGTTGTGTTAACACCTAATGACTTCCAAGTGGAAAGTGTATGCGATGTTCTAGCTGAGACCCACACCTTACTCGGCGTTAACCAATCTATGAGAAAGATTTTCCTATAAGTTCCTTTTAACTATAATTCTGTATATGAAAGGGAAAATAAGTAATAGATTTACCTTTCTCAATCAGACCACGAGCAATAGCTTTTGCCATATTGCCACCTCCAATGAACCCAACTCTTTGCTCTTTCCACAGTGGCTGCAAATTGCGCCCTGACAAGGTTTCTTTGGCCATTTCTGTTAAACTGTGCATGACAAGAAAAATATTTTTGTCACCTGACAGTTCATTGAAACATTGCAGAACGCTAAGTGAACTTAAATAATAAATTATATACGCTAGCATTACCTCTGAAACTACGTTTCAACAGATACGGTATATATTGTACGGAAGAATGTCTAACCAAACGGTCCAAAGTCCAAAGTGCCAAGTGGTAGCAACGTGATTTTCTTCAAACGATAAATGTATGGCTTTAAATAGCAATTCGCCGCAACTCAGATGTACCATACATTAGTATCTTTACGGCAATTAAACACGTGTTTAAACATTGTTTGTATTGACGTTAGATGTATTCTTTGTATAGGTTTTATATGTTCGGATCACGCATTCTGCGCCAGCGGTGTTGCTAGGTACTTTTCAGCGTCGATGTACTTTTGTATCAAGATTACCGACTGCTTTCAATGATTAATTTGAGCGTTTCTCCGTTTTTTGTGGAGGCGCTATCGTACTGAAGATTCAAGGCGATGTGGGAAATTCAAAAACTTCTTAAAATAGTAAAATACTATACGTGAACGCCCAGTGGATCTAATTGCATGTTTAAATATTCCGAAGCAAACGCACTATGCCATTATCTATTAAAAAGGTTAATATACTTGTTAGCTTATAAAGTATTGCATCGAACGATTTTACACCCGCGCATAATATGTGTACACAGGAAATATAAGGTTTTACAAAACTTTTCTTTTTCATCCTACCATTTTCTTGTTAATGCTCAGCAGTAATGTAAGATCGTTGGTACAATTTTCCAATACCAGAAATAATTGCTTTTATAGGGAGAGACAATCGCTTGGATCTTAACATTGCTGAAATAGTTGTTGCTGACTGTGACTTATTGCTACCGTACGTAACTAACAATAAGTTCCCATTGCTAAAATGGGTTCAGACAACTTTGGCAGGAGTCAACAACTTTATCCCACAGAAACAATGGAAACAGAAAAATTAATTTATACTTACACGCTTCTCTGATCAATGTTTTTGTGTTGCTATGTTCAAATACGTAATAGCACATATAAAAATTTTGAAAGGAAACAGGAGCGACAGTATGAAAACCAAAAAAATGGTGTATGGTGTTAAGATGGTGTAAGGAATTATAGGTTTATACGTCATCTTAACATAGGAATTTCGGGTGTTGGAAACATTGGAATGCCCAGTAATTGAGTGTTGCTCTTGTCAGATGCTTTGCAGAATGACTGCAGTTCCCAGTCTAACAATTCTCCTTTTCATTCGCTGAGAAGTTGAAGATATTTTGAGCAACTGTTTGGGGACTGTCACATACAATTCCAAACGAAACATTGAGTCACATAGATGTCACATAGAACAACCAGTTCTTTACTGGACATCCTTCAAAACTGTGATTATATAGTTAATGTGCTTCCAGCAATGGAGGATACATTCGGTTTTTATTAATATTGGAGAATGTCCAATTATTATGAAAGATTTAGTTAATGCGTTGGAGCAAAAATGGATATCCGCTGCTATATTGGATGTTTTTAACACTTTGGCGGCCGCACTGTTTGTTAAAATTTCTTCGCTTGGCGCCGGCACCACTAACTCTGTTACTTCGCTTGTCGCCGGCTGTTTTTGAAGTTATTGGGAGATGACAAATTTCGAAAATGTAGGGAGATGAAAGGGAGCGGAAAATTCGAAAATGTACATATGTAAATAAATAAATGTAAAATTTTTTTGTTTTATATAATTCTTTAATTACATTTCATTTGGTACTTACTTAGTATTTCTCTTTTAAATGATACGAAGCAAAACAATCTCCAAAATGTAATGGAACTCCGCACGACTTGCACATCAAATTTGTTGGTCTTCTTTTCTTTTGCTTGGTACATACATGGCACATTCTTCGTTTTCTTTTATTGGTTTCGGAAATGAGTACTAGCTGGTGTTGCCTCAGGTCACAGGAAAGTCTGTCGATTGCTTTATGGTGGGACGCTCGCGATGTAGTAGCGACATTCAAGTTTTGCTCAGGAGCAGTTACTTCATCTTTTACCCAGGATTCAGACACTTTCAAGAGAAAATCATAAAATCGGAGACTTTTCTGTTCTGTTTGGAAATGTTGAAATGTCCTGAATGCATTAAACAATGCGCAATTAAACAGGTATATGCAAACCTTTATTGACCATTTTATCGTTTGTCTGTATATGGGATAGTAACTGAGATATTGGTCTGCTCGATCCAGTCCATTCATGTATTTATTGTAGTCTAGTATGCATTCAGGTTTTTTTATTGGGCAATTGGTTTTCCTGCATTTTTTTTTAGTATCAATCAATGTGGCATTATGTAATGTAGATATCATCCGTATCATTTTGGTTTTCGACGCTCTCCATAACTGTGCCAGTACATCACCTTCTCGTCGATGGCAGGATCCAAACATATCGAGTTTTGCGCTATTTAATTTTTCTGGAAATCCTCTATTTTTTCGTATTGTTCCACAAACTCGAACTTTCTTTTGAAGTAAAATTTTTGCAAGTTCTACGCTGTTGTAGTAATTGTCCATGTACAGGTGATGCCACTTTCCATGAGAAGATTTCAATAATTCCATCACAGTTTTCGCTAGAGGCTGTCCAGTGCCGGAATATATTTGAAATGAGGAAATGTATCCCGTATTGGAATCGCATAACATTCGAATAAGTATGCCATATTTTGTAATTTTTGATGGGTTGTAAACTTTAAAATTCAGTCGTCCGCGCCATGGAATCATTCCTTCGTCAATAGAGATGTTTTGACCAAGGCCAAAATTTTCTTCAAACTTTTTCGAAAAGTAATCGATTATTGGTTGCACTTTAAAAAGTCTGCCGGCATTATCCGGTTTATCATTATTATTGGAAAAATGTAGATATGATAATATTTGTCTAAATCTATTGCGGGTCATCGTTTTGCGAAATATGGGCGTTTCTATCATCGGATTCGTTGACCAATAATCATCTATTTTTGCTTTTTTTACAATTCCCATGAGGATAGCAAGCCCAAACCATTTCCTAAGTTCGGTTGCCGTAACGCTCACAAATTTGGCACTTTTTTTACCTATTTTCCTTCTGTGGCAATTTTGATCATAATACTTGTTTGTTTCGCTGCTGATATGTTCGAATAAGTCTTTCCCAATAAATAATTCGACGATGTCCTCGACGCACTGTGTTTCTTCGGGAAATACTTTTGGGCCCGGAAACCCTTCAAATTCCTCATTGGTCCTCGGTAAATCGGCATCTGACCACGGTACACTATTATCTTCTTCTGATTCATCCGAATCACTTGGCAACCGTAACATTCGCCGAATTCTTCTTGTAAGAACTTCACTGTCTAAAGATTCTGCTTCACTTTCCTTTGTTGGATCTGCAACGTCTTCTTCCCAATCCGCAATGTCGATTGGAACGTCGGACAAATCGTCCGCGCATTCCTCGCAAATAACAGTGTCTTCTCCTTCGCGTGCCATGATAAATGGGTACAAGCACTCACAAAAAAAACAGAACCCAACAGATCATCAAGAGAATGCACAGGATACTATAGTGTTGTCGTCTGTCACTGGGCGATACCGTGCGCGCGTCACCACTGTGGTGTCACCGGCCGTCAGGCAATACTTTGCGAATGTCACCACTGTGGTGTTGCCGGCCGTCAGGCAATACTTTGCGAAGGTCACCACTGTGGTGTCGCCGGCCGGCATAGTGTTAAGAAGGAGGTGCTGCCGACAAACAGCAAACAAAGTCTCTACCAAAGTGAGATAAAAACGCGTGGAAATACAAAAATTTTAACTTTTCTTTTTGTTAGGTTACTATATCACCACATAATGCAGGCATATCGGAGGCAATAGATGTCGCAAAACTCTTATCTGAGAATTATCAAAGGTATATTGAGGGAAAGAATATGACATATTTGCTTAGAAAACAAGCTACTGATTATTTGTTATTCATATACGTACATTCTACGATAAAAATCCCTTCTAACATAATTTTCATTATGTGGTAAAAATATGTGCACACTATTTTCACACACACACATGTATTATACCATTAATGCAAATTAGGTTTTAAAGAATACCGTAATGTATAAAAATTAATATTTTTACAAGGTCAATGGCAACAATGTCAGCATGTATCAATATTATAATTTTTCAGCCATGTATTTCTTTAGTGTACATCATTTGTGCTGGATGTAGAGAACAGATTACATACATTGTACATACAGCCTAAGAAAATATCAAAAGAAACTATCAAATTCACCAAAACTTTTAGTGTTCATCAAATACCGAAAAAGTTGCTATAAATAACTAAGTCAGTTTGAATGATTAGGTGTATGTTTGTATGTAGATATAGAAAATAGCTTAAACACTTTACATTTTCAGTTCAGAACGCCGGTATCACAATATATTAAATAGTTCATCCATATGGTGGTAAATAGCAGGGATATCTGATTTCTTCAGAAATCTATGTTGTTGGTTTTAAACCCCGAATACTAAGATCGTATACGACCTCTTCAGTCTTTTTAACATCATATTTCAGACCATCAAAGCGCTTTCTCAATGAGTCATTTTTTAAATTTAATAGTCTAAATCCAGCATTTAATTCATTGAGAAACTTTGCTATTTCTAATGGACGGTTGTAATCGCCACTGGTGACACTGTTTACTGCAAACCGACTCTGACAAAAATGTGCATTAATCAAGCATTAAACATGGAACATAACTTAACAGTACAGTATAAAAAAGAACATACCAGTTCAGAAGACAGTTGAAGTAAACCCATTAGAAAGTCTTCTAAATCCAGGTGAAAACCTTCGTCACGATGATTTTTAACTAAAATAGATACATAGACAAGATGTGTTTATTAGACTACGCGAGTAGCATCTATGTAACTTACCTCCTAATATTTCTGCGACTGTTTCTTTATTCACCAAGATCTTAACTTCAAGATATACTGTTAACGAAGCAAGGAAGCATAGCCTTTGTGTTACAAATCTCCATACTTCATGGAAACGATAATATTGATCTTTTGGTACAACTTCCGCTAGATGTGCATAGTGTTTCCGCACATCTTCAAACAATTCTCTTGCTTTCATACAGTACTGTGAAACAACTGTAAGCATGCAAAGGTCAATGTTTGTGGACAATTGATTAAAATTCTAATGTTTTTAAACGAATTTATGTTTTCACAGTAGAAACGGACTTATGTTTTCCTCCAAATTTTCATTATGTATCTTTTGCAGAACCATCAGTATATCCCTAGCACTCTTCTCGATGTCCCTCACAATAAGACGGATTTCCTTTGTTAAAACATATGTTTCATTGTTTAATGCTTGTTATCGTACCATACAAAATTGTCAATATGTTTTTACATATATTTGTAAAAGCATATTGACAATTATTTCATGAAACAATTATCGTTTGTATGCTGAAAACCAGCTTTTTCTCCTACAGTCAAAGCACAACGTCACCATTGACATAATTTGCATGGCATTGTGATGAATTCAAACCTATGCCAGACGCAAAAGTTTGCATGAAGGTGTTGCGTATGGCTTGACATTATACCTATATACTTGCATCAGATGTCACTATATGCATCCAATGGATAAATTTTCTTGGATAGAGATAACAACAATCTGTGCAACTACCAGAAGCTAAACGGTTTACGCGCCGAAATCGGACATGTCCGCACACTTCTATAATATTAATAGAAAAATAAATAATAATAAACACCTCGCGCAACTCTTGTTCTTTGTTCAGGTAGTCCTGAAAGGAGTTAAAAATTTCGGAAAGGTTCTGCGTCATAACGTCAAAACAATTTTTCCTGCTGACCGGTGAATATCAGACGTTTTGCTCTGTTCTCTGTCACAATCTGTCCGGATCTGTCCCGAAGCCACTTGAAGTCAGTAGCAGGTGGTAGCAGGCAGTAGCAGGTAGGGATGTTCGATTCTGAATCGATTCTTCAAAAAATCCATTCTTCTGGTCAAAAGTGATCAAAAGGGGACAAAAGCAAGAAAAGCGGAAGAAGTTACGATCTGTCCGGAGGAAAATCGCTGACGCAACCGTAGTTGTGCGCAATTTTGTAGAATTCTACAATAATGTTTCGGCACTCAAGTCTTATTCCAGCTCCGTATAGTTAGCATCCCATCCTCAACCGATTTGAGTTTTAATACTTGCAATCGTTTGAAGGTCGTTTGATAATGTTTGATAGTCCAAAATAAACGATTAACTATCAAACGTCTGCACTGGACTATCAAACGTTTATATCCCACTATCAATCACTATCAAACGATTTTACATCTATTTTCGTAGATTAATAATGAAATGCCTACGACAAAATTTCCCCCAGACACTTATTTCTTTGATTGCAAGCAAACGAATAACTATCAAACGTGTGCACCGGACTATCAAACGTTTATACCCGACTATCAATCACTATCAAACGATTTTAGATCTATTTACGCAGATTAATAATGAAATGCGAGCGTATGCCTACGACAAAATTTCCCCTAGCCACTTATTTCTTTGATTGCAAGCAAACGAATAACTATCAAACGTCTGCACTGGACTATCAAACGTTTATATCCCACTATCAATCACTATCAAACGACTTTACATCTATTTACGCAGATTAATAATGAAATGCGAGAGTACGCCTACGACAAAATTTCCCCTAGACACTTATTTCTATGATTGCAAGCAAACGAAGAACTATCAAACGTCTGCACTGGACTATCAAACGTTTGTAACCGACTATCAATAACTATCAAACGATTTTACATCTATTTACGCCGATTAATAATAAAATGCGACCGTATGCCTACGACAAAATTTCCCCTAGACACTTATTTCTTTGATTACAAGCAAACGACTAACTATCAAACGTTTGTATTGACTATCATTCACTATCAAACGATTTTACATCTATTGGTATAGATAATAATTAAATTTTTCACAAAAATTTCGACAAAAATTCCCCTAGAAATTTGTTTCTTTAATTATAAATAAACGATTAACTATCAAACGTTTATATCCCACTATCAATCACTATCAAACAATTTTACATCTATTGGTATAGATAAAAATTAAATTTGCGACCATGGGGGTGCTAACTACGAAAAAAATTCCCCTAGAAATTTGTTTCTTTAATTATAAATAAACGATTAACTATCAAACGTTTATTTTGGACTATCAAACACTATCAAACGACCTTCAAACGATTGCAAGTATTAGAAATCAAATCGGTTGAGGATGGGGTGCTAACTAATATATACGGAGCTGAGTCTGGACCAGTTTGGACTGAACTACTACCGGTGCACCGGAAAACCCTATGTCACTTTTCGACTCCTGCGGTAAGTTGAACCCAAAAGATAACTCTTTCCACGCACGGTGTACAGTTTAAAAAGGTACACGTACACCAATAGTATTTCTGCGTCAAAGTAATCAAAGCGTTCTTTCCTTCGCGCAGGATGTATACCGAAAATGGGAGAAAAGACAGAAAAACGGATGAGCATAAACGAGCGAGTGAAAGATGAGCTGAAGAAGAAAAGAATGCAGCATGACTTACGCGCACATGTACGTATATTATACATAAGCGCAGAGCCGGATCTAGGGCCTTAAACCCTTGAGGCAAAAGGCCAAATATGCGCCCCCATTTGCTAAATGTTTCCCTATAACTAAGCAAATAGAACAATTTAAAAAAGAATAATATTAAAATTGATTAAATTTCAAAACACAACATTAACTTCATAATTTTTTATTCTAACGGGTCCAATATTTAAAATTGCACTTTCCTTGCTTTAACTGAAGCAAATTCATCAATTACTGACTCATAATTGATAGTTTTACATAGATTGATAATGTTGCTATATTTGTTTCGTTTTGTTAAGGGCTCACGCAACTCTTATACTTAACAGAACGACATTTTTGCGCCCCTCGTATTTTAAACTTGAGGCAAGAGCCTCATTCGCCTCGCCCTTAATCCGGCTCTGCATAAGCGCACTTGGGTCGCGTTTGTAAAGGTGCGTCTACATCTGAGCACGAACGCGCACGAGGCAGCCTGAGCATGACGTCATCAGAGGCGCGTGAGCAAACCGAGGCAAACCGATTCGATGTTTCACGTTGCATTCATCGATCGATCGGTTTGCCCTCGTACGAGAAAAAATTAAGTGTGTTTTGGAGATTTATTTTAATGTTGCAGAATCGATGTAGCTTGCTCGGACCGATCCGCAACTGTCTGAGCGCGTGAACGGGAAATCATTGGTGTGTTGGAGATTCATTCTAGGATTGGAGATTGGAGAATCGGTGTAGCTTGTGCGGCGCGATCCGAGACAGTCGCGGATCGGCCACATTTGCTCACTGCCCGATCCAACAGTCTCGGATCGGCCTGAGCAAGCTACACCGATCCTCCAATACTAGCATGAATCTCCAACACACCAATGATTTCTCGTTCACGCGCTCAGACAGTTGCGGATCGGTACGAGCTAGAGACACTATAATCAGAGACTGGACACGAAACAGCCACTTTTGATTGGTCCGCCATTTATTGTCTTTTCCCGCTAATTATACCTATATGAACGTCACAAATTTGTATAATGACATACATAAACAAAAAACGCAATAACTCAATACATACACATATGAACGTGAAAAATCTATGTAAACATGGGTAAGAGTGAGATAGAGTGAAATAGTAGAAAGTAGATATATCTTTCTCTCTCATAGGATTAAGACAATACATGGCGGACATTGACTCGTGTCCGGTCTCTTATTATAGTGTCTCTAGTACGAGCAAGCTACACCGATTCTCCAACATTACAATAAATCTCCAACACAGAATTTTGTCTCGTACGGCGGCGAACCGATCGATCGATGAATGCAACGTGAAACCATCGAATCGGTTTGCCTCGGCTTATTCACGCGCCTCTGATGACGTCATGCTCAGGCTGCCTCGTGCGCGTTCGTGCTCAGATGTAGACGCACCTTAAGGAATCGAGAGCGGCGTAGCCCTGCGCGTTCAACCGGTTCGTCGTACAGAGGAGGGACGTGCAGGACCGGCAGTGAAAGGCCGCTCGAGAAACATGCGCGCTTCTCGACTCGTTCCTTATACATATGTACATACTCTTCAATCTCACGTCCCGTTCTCTTTTCCCAGCGTCCAATACATTTCTTTCCACCCGTCGCCTCCCTTCCGTTCCCTTTGGCAGTCCTGCATCCTGGGTTCATCTGTCGCAATCATCTCTGGTTAACATTACTACTCCCGACACGTTCTCGCTTCTTCAACCGCGACTTGGAAAAAGGAGGGGGTTCCCTATTCGACATGTATTTTCTTGCATTCTTTAAGGAGGACCTTTTTTTTAACATAAGTCCTCGCATAACTCGCGAGCGGATGGACTGATTTCCATGATTCTTGGTTTATATGAAAAAACCTATTTCATCATCATTCCAAATTTTTGTCTCTGGTTAAGTCTGCGTTAGGCCTGGGTTAGCATTCTGAACTTACCTATCGAAATCGTCTCCGGCTAACATTACTACTTTCGACGCGTTGTCCTTTTTTGAAGCAATTACATCCTAATCACTTCTATCCAGTTTACGCCGGCACGGCTATTTTTCTCTTTCCGCTCCTCGGCTCCGTCGTCCATCCACTCAACCTCTTCCTCCGTTCTCCTTGTACATGCACGCACGTGTATGTATTATATACGTATGCATATGCTTGTATGCGCTTAGCGAAGGTATGTCGGTGGCGCGCGGAGGTTGCCTCACGCCGAGTTAATTCACGATACCCCGTTATGTCGGAGTCCGCGAACCCCGGGGAAGGGCACGGCTCACCGCAACTCTCCTCAGGGTCTCTTTCTCCTTCACGACTCGGCGATTTCTCGGCGACTCGTTTGCCGACCCACCGCCAGTAGTACGATCCTGGCAATCCGCCGAGAAGCGTGCGCGCGCGCTCTCCTCGCCTTCGATCCCGACGCGATCGACGATCGAATGAGTCTCGCGAGAGTGAATTAGAGGGAACGAGAAAGCGGAAAGGAAAGGGGGAGGATAGCGCGAGTGCGGAGCGCAGTTGGCAGTGGGAAAGGAAAGATGATAATGACGAGTGCAGTGCGGTGATACGATACACCTGCCGCCGATCCTGTTCGGTTCTGCGATCGTCCAACGGGGTGTGATAATAGAGTCCCGAGCGAATGGTGAACTGATACGACCGCTGCTGCCGTTTGCGATACCAGCCGGAGTCAGATCGACCGTCTACATTTCGCACGTGGAGGATCGATCGCAATGATGTGAGTTGGAGTGGGACAGATTGCACGCTTCTATCTGCGGAAATTGTTCGGACTCGTTCTTTCGAACGCTGCAGTATTCGCGTCTTTGAGTAAACACGAAGTGTGGAGTGATGTGTAAGGATCGGGTGGTTTTTTTCTTTTTGTCGAGCGTCAGGTAGTATTAAGAGATGTATTGTCCCAGTACCCGGGCGTATTTTGTCGGCACTACTGGAGGCATGGTTTCGACGTTAGGTCATGTCGTCATGAGTCGCTTCTACGTTTATCATATCTCGGCACCACGTTGCTTGCCGATTCTTTTCTTAGATCTTAGATCCTGGACACCTGCTTCTACGGACACTATTCACACAGAGAATGGTAAGGTGTGATTACATTGGCGCGTTTGCAGATGTTTATTGAACATGGGGAATTATCGATCGATTGTTGAAACCCGTTGAACTTTTGCTCGGGAAAGAAATTATGTGTCGTTGTCGGTGGAGTCAGTCATCCATTCGATTCTCCGGTCGCGCCACCGCTATGTAGTTGTATGCCTGTGAAAAATACACATCGAGAGAAAAGACCGTTATACTTGCTTCGATATTGTAAAGAACGGGCTGATTGTGAGACACGCCTCCCGCCCACGTTGCTCTTGAAAAAAACTCGTCCTGTCATAACAGGACGAGCTTAAGTTTTTTCGAAAGCACTCCGATTAGTACCAAGGCTTCCAAGGCGGCTTCTGAGAGTCCTCCTAAACCATATTAAAGCAACTGAAATGAAGATTCGCGCATTAATGCATCAGGGATCGCGGATGAAACATCTTGGTTGTCGGCTGCTGCGGAAACTTGCGTTTTCAGTGAAACGCGGACGTCGAATTATAATGTTCGCACGCACTGCCCAAGGTAACAGGAATGTATAGTAAGGCAAGCTAGCGTGAAAAGCAAGAATGATGCTGTTATTGGTATACAAGAGTAAACGCGTACCATACAATCTGGCCGATTATATCACGACTATGGCAAATTTATCGAACAAAGTTTTTCGATCCAACGTGTACCTGCGCCTTATGCTTTCGTCCCTGTATGAAATCGTTTTGCACATGCAGTGACGGATTTGCGATTTTGCCGCGTGTAGACTGACACCTTTGACCGTTTAGTTTCACTAAACGGACCATCTAGAATTGTACATAAAAGACAAAGACCGGTCTTCGCAAAATTCTCGTCGTCGAAAATTTACCGCCGCGCCGCGGGCTACACTCCACTGATTATTAGCCTACTGGTAAATCCGCCACAGTGTACACTTGCAACCGTCTAAATTGAATTGTTACGCTTCGCGCATGCCGCCGGCGAATAAACTTTCTACGATGATGACTGCGCGCGCTGTAAACGGTTCGCGCTTACTGCGCGAAATCGAGCGTCAAAGTTTGTGGACAACGAACGATGTGCGTCCGCGTAAGAGTTCAGCACAGTTAGGAGGGAGAGTAAATGAAACATCCACGTGTCACGGACACGTATATATAGCCTAACCATTTATTCCATGGGCTTCCGAATTTAACAAAATAAAACTAATACGCACAGGCTACGATTGTGAACTGTATAGCTTGACCGCACATTTCCTAGCCAAATAGGACGGTTTGCAGCAAGGGGAAGCGATGTGGGCGTGGCTAACCCCACCACATGCGGATGCCACCATCCGAAATATTTTCGTAAAGAATAGAACAAACATTAACACAGCCGCGCTGCATTCGTAAACGGTATATACATAGCTGTCCGAAGGGGTAGTTAAGATAATGGTGGGTGAAGTGGTTCCGTCCGAGGCGTGGTTTAACTGTTTGAGGCACACGATTTTAAAGGAAGAAAAAACCCAAGTTGCACACTATTTTTTTTAATATAAAAATGTGAAAAAAAACGTTCATTTCAGTTATTTAACGTAAAATATTACTGACAATGTGACAAAAAAGTTATGACATTTCGATAAATCCTTTATTACAGAGTGGGACATAAATAATCTCACCATGCATAAAAAGCTAAGCAAAGGGTGAGACAGATTTTAACCCACCTAACCCCAAAGTGTTAATCTTACGATGTTTGGTCTCCAAATTTACGGCCAAGCTGTACACAGCTGTACACTAGAAGCACCGATGACGACACGTAGTATAGTGGAGGAAGTCCCAATCACGTGCGATCGGGCGTGATCGGGGCGTTCCGTTTCTTAGTTGAACCGTGTTTGGTCATGGAGAAGCGATTCCGTTTTTGGTCCAAGAAGTATATGGTTAGGATATACAAACGTTTTTATCACGTATACTCATTACGAGTACTTGCTCGTGGCTTTCGATTGTCTTTAGTCATTAACAAAGAATATAATAGACTAGAAACGGAACATGTTCAACTGGATGCAAATGATGGCAAAGAAATATGACCTGCACTGCACGCGTACCCAGGTACATATAGCTTAACCACACATTCCATGGATCAAAAACGGAAGACCTCGACCCCGCCCCACGGCAAGTGGTCGGAACTGCTTCCGCCACCATACTACCTGTTTACCCTTCGGTGCTTCTATGTACAGTCTCCAAGTGTAGCGTTTGTGCATTGGTTTTGTTTAGGATTGGTGAGGCGCGGATGGTGGGGGTAACGATAGGTTTGCTCGGGTCGTAGTCCGCCTTTTTGGTGTATGGAATATATGGTTAGGATATATATGCGTGTAGCTCGGCCAAGCTCGAGTAAGACCGGTAACTGTACAAATGAAACGTTATGTGGTCTCACTGGGACTTGTCCAAACTATACTTATGTGAAGGTTTTATATGCAGTTTGTCGAGACACCGAGCGCGAACCGTCGCTAGCTTTCTGAACAATTGCGAAAAGGTATGCGGGAAGAGGAACTGCTCAAGGCCCTTGTACGTCATTGATACTTTTATCGCCCGTCATTTCATTATTCTCGCTGTGTCGTACTGAAAACGAAAGCCACTCAAAGTAAGAGTGAGCGTCATCATTAGGATAGACGCTTCACTGCATTAATATGCTGAACGTGCAGACTTTCATTGACTATTTTGGCATTTAAATAATGTCTGCGATAGATGCGCCTGGCATAGTGACAAGGGACAGTGTTCTGCGCTCAGATTCTATCGATTTTAAAGAGATTTAGCCTCGTTTCTGAACAAATAATCGTTTACAGTCAAGTTCTGTTCCCTGCAAAGCAGTTTTATTTATTTTAGATTGGTAAATACGGAGAAGTGCAGAAAGAACCGATATTCGTTCGATGACCAAGGAGAAGCACGGTTTCCGTCCTTTCATGGTAGAAAGGAAAGACAGCCTAAGGCGATATTTTACGGACTTTACACGCCTCTCCGACTGTCTTCGTGAATCGCAAACTCGGCGTACCGTTACTCGTGCCACTATTTCAATTTCATAGTCAAAGTTTGACATGGTTTCAGGATGCTTCACTTCCCATTGACGTTCTCAAATTTCAGGCCATTTCACGTAAAATGTGTATACATCGACGCTTTTTGTCGTCAACATTAGTTAAGGTATTTCTAGCGCTGGGTACCGTATCAAGAAGGGGCTTCATTAATTGTTTTCAATTGCTTCAGAAATTTCTTACGGCCCTGATTCAATCCATGCAGACATTCCGTATAAATATGTGCACACTAGTATACTTGGCAATAATGCATACTAGCGTTTGTACCGCAGTTCAGGCTGAACACAAGCACTCAATTTACAATTTTATATTCACCATTTTTTTTCTCCTCTACTAGACGGTGAAAAGTCTTTTTTTTTCTTTTAAAATGTTCCTCGAATGTTAATCTATAACCTGGAATTTTTTCAAAAACAGTTTAAGAGCCGTTTTTGAGTTATTATCAAAAAACCGTTTTATTGTGATCATTACCATTGCTTTAGATGGAGAAAACGCTAAACTTTAATTGTTAATAACTCGAGTTCTAGACGGTGGATCAAGTTCATTTATAAGAAAAAAATTGTTATTTTTTAAAAATCTTCAATTTAAGTCTGGTTTAAAAAAAAGTTTAAGAAAAGTGATTCAGCGCTAGTAATACCTTAATGGACGTAGCTCGAGTTTACCGACGGTCATTCGTTAATCGTGTCGGATCGAATATCGTCGTCATCTATTAATAATTTTCAAGGAGCGAAAGTGATATCCATGCATATGCGATATGCATTCATTCTGCCGAACATTTTCGGTAATCAAATATTGAGAAATAGCATGCTCAGAAAGGAATTTGTTGAAATATTTGCAGTGCGTTCCTTCTGACGGCGGGCCTTCTCGTTTCGGGCGTAGCTGCAGTTACTTCGAAGCACTCGCAATGGCGGCCGTGCATAGAGGTGAAGAGGGACTTACACGTGCCCTGCAGATGCGCATTGTCCACCGAATATCCACGTTCGATCGAGATGGAATGCGATCGCGTGATCTTCACGCGAGACGCCCTGGACGGCTTGAAGGGTCAGCCTATCGTCTCGATGAGTCAAAGGAACTGCGGCTACCAAACTCTGCCGGAGGACCTGTTCAACTCAGGTTACCCCACTTTGAGAAAGCTCGACTTATCGCACAATTTGATATATCGGCTGATGGACCGTATGCTCCAAACCCATTTACGATTGCGCGAACTTAGGCTGGCTAATAATCTCTTGGGCGACAGTCTCAATCCGATCTTCTCCAGTAATGAGTTTCATGGCATGTCCGAGCTGAGGGTACTCGATCTCGGATGGAACGGGCTTAGGAGTATCGAAGAAGGTATTTTCAAGGGTTGCACCAAACTCGAGGAGATTTACTTGGACGGCAACAACTTAACAGCTGCTCCTACTACCTCTCTGAAAGGACCAAGAGCGATCAGCGTTCTTTCTCTCTCAGGAAATAACATAGGTAAGGGTGCCGGCGAAGGCGTAGTTGTTAAAGGGTTATCCTACTGTGACCAACCACAAAACAGGCTAAATTTCGCGAATTAATTCCGAAAAAACTATTAATGCGATATTATTAATTTTTTAATATGTATTTGTACACACCTTAGGGAGCTTGAATAAAAAATTGGATAACAAAATATTTATATTTGAACAAGATATGTGACTTCTTGGTCAATGGTGCTCTTAGTGCAGGGTTCGACGGTGGGCACGATTTTGGTGATTTGGTGGGTCCGAAACGGAAAAACAAAAAAGTTTCATGAATTATATTGCAATAGCTATCGTGTATCAAGGGCTTTTTTTTTCCTCCATATATATAAAGAAATACAACGTTTTGATTTTTTTTTCGCTATTTTGCGCACAAAGTGGGTAGTTTAAAGTGGTTTATTTCTTAAACAAAATATGTTATCGAAAACACCGCCCGATACACGATAGCTACTATTTGTCCGAACATGTGTACAAAATTGCAAGCACCGTCGAACCGTGCACGAAGAGCACCATATTGAACACGAAGTCACGTATCTTGTTCAAATATAAACATTTTGTTGTATTTTTTTTTATTCATGCTCCCTAAGGTGTGTACAAATACATATTCAAAAATTAATAATATCGCATGAATAGTGTTTTCGGAATTAATTCGCGAAATTTAGCCTGTTTTTGAGGTTGGTCACAGTAGAATAACCCCTTAATGCGATTCCGTGCCCCAAGTTCCGTACGTCCGTGTATGATGCGGCTGGATTTCGTGTGCCGATTCTCAGATCGCGTCAACACCGTTCGCACACTCGACACGGAGGAAATCTTCTGCAGCGGACTGCGATGAGAATTTTCACGCCTAACTTTCTCCGCGATTCTCGGATACGCATTAGCCGGTGCGCGCACGAAACGCCAGCTCTTATGGCTTCGGGTATCCCGCGAAAGAAAGGCTGCTGGCGGCGTGCGCCCGGCATGAATAGGAAATATAAAAGGCGACAAGCTGATAAAACTACTTTCGCGCGTCCCGCGGTAACGAAGTTCCCATTTACGTCTCATCCTCGACGTATGTATTTCCGTTCTTTCTGTTACAGGATCGTTAGCACGCGGTGCGCTCGCGACTATCGGCGATTCGTTGCTACGATTAGATTTAAGCGACAATGGCTTGTCACACATGGAGGATGGCGCACTTTCAGGTCTCGGCCACCTGCTTTTTCTCAACATTTCTCACAACGATCTCACGCGTTTTAACAGCGATGTCTTTAAAGGTAATTTAGTCTAATGGAATATATGCACCTTATGCACCTTCGAGATTTTCGGTATAATAGTTGGTGGGAAAATGATGCTACGAAGTGTGTAACAAAAATAACGGTAGAGAAGATCGATAGGAAAGCGCCGTGGTGCTTTTCGAAGAGCAAACTCGCTCCTGTCGCTGTCGACCTCGAAGGAACAATGAACTCTAATTCACGTTCACACGCTGGAGAGATGCTCTCACGAGACATGAGTTCCTCCGCTTCCTCATCGCGAAATTTATAAGAAATGAATACCTAGAGGAAGTTTATTAGGAGAAAATTATAAACCGAATGGCGCATAAAGTACCCAAACGATCAAAATTTTACAACAAAAATTCTGGAACACACGATGAATGCTGATCAGTCCGATAATCTCTTGCTCTTTCAGGTGCATTCAATCTGCTGCAGCTTGACCTTTCGGCGAACTTTCTACAGGAATTTCCGAGCGATGCGCTCAGGCATTTAGCGGACTTAAAATTTCTCAATATATCCAACAACTTGATTACAGTAAGTGTCAGTGTGTTGGAAGCAATCTGCATAAAACGCAAGCATAAGACGAGCTGCTAAAAGTAATTTTCACAGGAAATAGAACGTTCTCACCTAACCAGTTTAACGGAACTGCAAGTTTTTGATCTGAGTCGCAACAACATAGGGCAACTAGGCATCAACACGTTCTCCAGCTTAACTGCTCTCACCAGGCTAGACCTGAGTCTAAACGCACTACGCACGGTATGCAAAAATTTAATCTCTCAAGTGGTTGCGAAAGTTCACCGTCTGAACTAAGTGCCGTACAGCTCGTGTTTTTTTTTTTCCTTTCAGATAGAGGAGTCTTCGTTTGAGGGACTATCGAAATTGAAATGGCTGTCGCTTCAGGATAACAATATCCTACTGGTCCCGGCGTCAGCTTTAACACGTTTACCGTCTCTCGCCCATTTACACGTCGAATTCAATCGTGTGGCCGCTCTGTCGGCGGAGTTGATTCGTTCGGTCTCGTCAAGTCTGGTCACATTGGGACTGACGAGGAATCTGGTACGAGAAATACCCGCAAGACTGTTCTACAACTTTGAGAATCTCATCAGTATCGAATTGTCGGGTAACATGCTGTCCTCCATTACCCAGAACACGTTTGTTGGTCTGGAGGATACCCTGCTGAATCTGGACGTCTCTTATAATCGACTGACCGCCATTACGGAACTTCCACTGAGAAACCTTGTGTTGCTCAATTTGGCTGGTAACCAACTGAAGAGAGTGTCACCGGAGACCTTCAAATATCTCCCTAAATTGCGATATTTGAACCTTAGCAGCAATCCTCTGTACGGTGGCTTCCCACCTATATTCCCGTCTTCTTTAATCAATCTTGACATTTCACGCACCGATTTGAAAATTCTTCCAACCGTCCTTCTTCTAAATCTCGAGTCCCTCGAGAGGATATCACTTGCCGGTAATCATCTTCACGAGATAGACGAGGGCACGTTTCAGCACCTATACAACCTCACGCACATCGATCTCTCCGACAACCTTCTCGAACGCATTGACAACAGCGCCTTCATTGGCTTGATAAATCTATACGAATTAAATCTCAGTGGCAATCGGTTGGCATCGTTTGTCGGCGAACACTTTAACACCGGCACTGGTCTCGAGATGCTTGATCTCTCGAACAATCGCATCAATCAGTTGTCACCGACTGCTTTTGTCATTCATCCACGCTTAAGGAAGATCGATTTGTCCGGTAACCGATTCGTCCAATTTCCGAGCGACTTCGTCAAATCTCTGCAGTTCCTCGAATGGATGAGTCTCTCGCGGAACATGCTTCGTGCGGTAAACGAATTTGCTTTCTCGCAGATCGGCAGACTACGGACGTTGGACTTATCAGGGAATAGGATCGAGGCCGTCGAGGAGCTCGCCTTCCATAATTCTACTCAACTCCAAGTGTTGTGTCTCGCAAATAACGCTATGGAAGCGCTCAGTGAGCGCACGATGGAAGGTCTGATGCGATTGGAATTCCTTGATCTTAAAAACAATAAACTGACTTCTCTCCCGGAGACAATTTTCGATCCTTCAAGGATTCGGACCGTAGAGAGTATCGACCTATCTGGAAATCGTTTCAATGAGATTCCAATTAGAGCGCTTCAGAGGCAGGCATCGTCGTTGATTAGTCTTAAGATAGCTCGCAACAAAATGGCGGAGGTCTTTACGCAAGATATCGTGAATAATGTGAAAGAGCTCGATCTATCCCAGAATCCTCTTAGCGAAAACGCCGTACGAGGAATATTGGGCGAAGCAAAAATTCTACGCTCCTTGAACCTCGCCGAAACTGGAATCAGAAGTCTGAACAGACTGGAAACGCCGTTCCTGAAGCATCTAAATTTGTCCGGAAACATGATAACGGACGTTAAATCGGCTATTCTCGAGAGAACAACGATGCTAGAAAGCTTGGATCTATCTAGGAACAAACTATCAGACTTTACCAACCTCGTCAGCACGTTTAAGGCACTCCCCGTGCTTCAGAACTTGGATGTGTCTGACAACGACGTACGGACTATTAACGAGAGCAGTCTCGACGGTCTAGCCTCTCTGCGCGCCCTAAGAATGGCAAATTTATCGAACTGCACGAGAATTGAGAAAAACGCGTTCAAGCAGTTGGGCGGTTTGCGGTCGTTACACGCTTACAATTATCCAAAACTAGGCTATTTCGACGTACAAGGTATCTTGAAGGGTATGCCGAAACTCACGAGTCTGGACATCGAGATCAAGGACTCGTCAGTAGGCAACGAGCAACTTTCCATCCGAACCCATCCGCACTTGTCACGTCTGACACTGCGCGGTGATAGACTTCGCACCATTCTGTCGAGTTCGCTAGTCGGCGTTCGCGGTCCACGACTTTCTCTCGGCTTGAAGAACACTTCCATCGACTCGATCCCAGCGGCCCTCTTCTTCCCTGTCCCACGTTCCACGAAGCTCGAGTTGGACGTGTCGGGGAGCAAGTTTTCCGCTCTCCCGGTCCAACTATTGTCGGCCCTGGATGAACGAAGCGATTCAGTGAAGCTTCGCGGTCTGGACAGTAATCCCGTAAGTTGCAACTGCGAGACGAAGTATCTCTGGCGCTGGCTCAGGACGTCGAAGCAAGCGCCAGTTATCGTGTGCGCAAGCCCAGACCATCTGGTCGGAAGAACGCTGAACAACCTCACCGAAGAGTATCTCTCTTGCGATCGCACCACTTCAGGAAGCCTTCAGACGACTGAAACGATTTCGTCGTCCAACAAACCAACGACGTCCGAGCCGGAGATCATCTGGACGGTGGCGCCTACGGTTCAGAACAGTAGAAACAAGATTTATAACGGTGATCACATGGGCACGTCGTCGGGTGGCACTATGTCCAGTACGGACGACACGCTTATTATCGGCATTGTCGGCGGAGTGGTGGCTTTTATAGCGATCATCATTATCGTCATCTGCATATGCAGACTAAGATGGAGCAATCAGATAAACGAAGCCAGAATGGCTGCGGTCGCTTCTAGCATTCACGAGGCATCAATGATCAGACCCGCCAGTGCGTATTCTGGTAAAATGAATCACGATCTTTATGTGGGATCTTACAATGGATCGACGCTGGGACGAGGGAATGCGGGATCATCGATGCCTACTACGCCAGTTCAGATGATGCCGTATGTACAGCCCATGCACGTGATGCATACACTTGCGCAGCCACCACCACCGTCGCCTGCACAGCAATTGTATGGCTACTATGACAATCCCCCGTTGCCCATATACCTTACCTGTCCGTCAGAGAACAAATTCGACAGATAAGTCACTTTTCTTCACCAACACTCAAGTCATACCTTCTTATGTCTTTGACTGATTAGCAAAAACGAAGCATCGTTGAAGCGGCAATGTTTGTACCTCGTTGCGATCCTGCTTGCAGTGACGGTGGCGTGAGTTAACTTGCGAACGTGAAACAATGGATCTGCCATGCGAATACGGATAAGGGTGCGTTGTACGCTTGTAATATATGCACAAAGAATGCGACCGCAGACTTATGACACCGACGTTATCCATTTTCAAGGTAAACCGCGAAAATTTACCAAAGTTATTCCGTTCTTGACTATACCTTGTGATCCGTGCAACGGATCAGGCACCGGATTAACGTACTTTAAGTTATATCTGTAACAACGAAATTCATTATATTATTGTATAGGCGATTCAGTGCGTCTCCGTTCGAACAAAATGATGATAATCGGTGAGAAGAAACCTTACCATTCTAGCCACGCATAATGTACATATATATAATGTAAAAATTATCTATTATTTAGTCTCGATGCTAAAACATGATGAATGTAATATAACACATTTTTTAATAGTATCGTACAAATCGTATAACCTGGCTTTGAAGTATCTCCTCGAATGGCTCGAATAAAAGTGCCATTGACGAAAAGTTGAATCGACGACGACGTTCATAAGCCGCATATTCTTACGCGAGATCGAGCTAGTTGTTCCGCGGCCGGTTTCCCTTCCGCAAAGAAGACGAAGCGGATCCTTTTCTTCGACACTCCCTTCCTCAATGGACAATGTTCGACCATTGCGCTGCATTGCGCATCATGCGCATCCCTAATCTTTCATCTGCAGTTCATGAATAACGTAACCTTACTTTGGACGGGTTTAGATGTGAGATCGCAATCGTGACATGCCGTGCGTGCTGATAACGCTGTGCTGTGCCAACTACGTTCGTGAAGAGGCGATAGTGGCAGACGAAAGTGCATTGCCATTGCGATGCGTAACGTCATGCGTGTCATTTAATATTCCTGTCGCTCGCCAAGCGATGTGCGTCAATTAGATTTCGCGCAAGACTCGATGGAATCGTTAGCCGCCTCATCGCGCTTATGTTCTGCCTCATTTTTCCACCTTACGTGCGCGATACGGATCTGACAGTTGTGCGTGGAAAAGGGGACAAACGTGTCCGGAATAGAAAGTGTCCGTATCTTCCATTCGGCTGGCGACGGTTGATATTGTTCGTAAAGCTCGACGCGGTACGGCGAGTTTGCGTTCATGATACGACGTTAGGAAACGTCAAATTGAAGATGACAGACGGCGAGTGAAAAGAAGCTCCGGTCCTTCGATCGAAACGAGGTTTCCTACCGACCGCTTAGGCTGCTCGAACGTTTTTTTTGCTCGTGCCTCGAACTACGACGAAATTAACGACCCGCCAAATGTCAATGATAAGTTGTGTTTGACATTTCTGAACATGACCTGACGGCAAGGTACTGAATACAATGTAACCAAAGTGGGTGTGTACGCTGGTACAGGTTATGTCGATTATTATGGTATGACAATGCTTTTTCGATTATCGTAGAATCACAGTCAGCATCTAGCAGGAACTTTATAACATGATACATCCTCTCCTTGAGGAAGATGCCTGGTGTTACTGGGTGGTCTCCGTTGGAGCGTTACTCTCATTTCTTGGCCTCATTGTTGCTTGCATCTGCAGTTGCCGTCGCAATGAGAACAAGTAAGTAGAATTGAGTGAGAACTTATAATATTTCAAGATACAAACATTTTAGATTTGCGTAGGTGCAAAATTTTGAGAAAATAAAGATTGTACATTGACATTGATAAGCGCATAGTTGTGAGTTCAACAATATCCGTATTATAACAGGAACGAATTTTTGGGACTTGCCGGTATGGTAACATTGAACCACTCAGAAAATGAAGGTTTCAACAGACTGCCGACATTGGATGTCTTTCAAGTCGTTGCACAAGAGACCGGCGATAATGGAAAGAGGTTTAGACTTTAAACCTGCCTTGACAGCGTATAGTCTACGCTTCATTGTCTAACAAGCCTTATTCGCATACTAACCCTGAACTTATGTACATTTTATGCAATGATTATAGACAGTGATTATTCCTGTGGTCAAACATAAGCACCCACTGTTTTAAATTGTAATGTAATTTTCTCTATATACGCAGGACAACCGGTGCCAACAGAAGTCTTCCCGATATACCAAAGGACAAAAACACTGGGAATGAAAATAGAGACGAATCCGCGCCTCAAGATATTTATGAAACTACCGAAACTGCTGGTGACCATTCAGAACTTTACGCTATAGTTCAAGATTCCGGTAAATTAAATACATTAAATATGTGTATATATATCATTCTATGGTGTAGTCTAATCATTTATTATTGTTGTTCACTTTATTTTTTAGGAGAGGAACAAAAACCTGATAGGGAGGCCCAGGATATATCACAGCAAAATCCATTAACCGAAGACAGCACTGCATATCAATACACAAGATATGCATCTCCAAGTTCTAACAATGGTGAGTCAGCTGACTTTGAATCACAGAAGTTTGCATGTGTGTAAATTTTAGTACGTTGTCAGAATATAGTGATTTATTTGAATTTTAGACGAGCATCCATACGCTCAAGTTCAAACTATTCAAAAGACTGAGGCTAATCAAATGAGCAGGTACGTTACATTTCAGTATGGGATACATCAATATCGAGAATCTTAATATTTTCTCGCACCTATCTTTTTCTCTATTCTGGCTTTATTTATCGCAGGAATGGAACGAATCAAGTGATCACGGTTGAACAACCCTCCACGTCGACAAATTCAACGACCAGTAATCCTATTGCACCGCCAAGAACTCGAAGATCTTCCTCGCATAACTCTCTTCTTAATTCCGATACCCAATGCGATATTCAAGCTGCCAACGCTATTTCCGGAGGTGTACAGGCTAATCAAGACTTGCCGTACATGACTCCGCCCCTTTTAATGTTGCTTCCGCACCCACCCGTATCTCAACATAACAGTCCGCAACAACATTTCAGCGGCGATTCCCAAGATTCCAGTAAATATTTTCTTACATTTCATACTATTGTTATTTTCATTTCTTCGATCTCGATGGTCGATATTGAACATTCGTATTTACGTAGAAGGATACACGAGTATAAGTGTGAGGGAGCCTCTAGCCAACATAATCGCACAGACGAAATCGGCTTATCAAGCGCATCAGCCAACACGTCCTCACGCTGACTCACATTATGCAACAGTGTCGGATGATTCAGGTATCCGGATCGTTGTTAAGCTATGCTATTGAGCTGTATGAGAATTTGTTCAATACGCTACTAATATTGTAGCATAACTTGATTTATTTAACTCGCCAGATGAGATGTACGCTGCTATCGATGAACAGGATAAAGTCTATACTAGTGGCAGTGAGACGTATGCTCAAATTCAGCCCATGGCGACTGAGACACACAGGGTCGTACAACCTGAGCCACCAGTGCCAGTCTGCCAACCCGTCCGTTCCGAAGAGGTGCATGCCCCGCAACCGCCAAGTGTCGACAGTTTGAGACACGTGGCACACGCTCACTCCAGACAAGGTAAACTTTGGCAGACTTGCCAATCAATTCCAGTTACATTATTATATAAACGTGACATTGTTGTGTCTTGTCACAGCCTCGTCGTCGAGTGCAAACAGTTCAATCATAAATCCGGGTTCGCCGAAGCCTGAGAAGCGTCAAGCAAACTCTCCACTACCGCCGCCGCCGGAGGGTTTGACCGAGGTTTATGCGTCAGTCGACAAAAGAGCGAAAAGCGACGATCGGTCAAGATGCAGTCTGGCCACAGGGAAGTCATTGGAAGACATGTACGCGAAGGTAATGAAAAAGAAGAGAGATGCCACCGACGAACAGCAACCGGAAGGTCACACCAATCCACCGAATAACGTACAGCATACCGACGTTGCTGTCACCTCTTGTCGCAAACTGAGTCTGATCGAAGTTAGCCGAGCATCTTGGTCTAGCCATGACTCAGTGGAGATTCAGAAGAAAGAACCCGAGTACACGCACTACGCTACCACCACCAATGCTACCGCTGTCAATTTCCACGCAGAAACGGAAGCCCCGTCGGCGAAGTTACCCCGAAGCACCGAATTGGAAGTTAATCTACCGAATTTACCCGAGATCGATCATGGCTACGAGGCGGTAATTTCGAATGCCAAAAGAATTACAGCACCGCGATTGGCGTCGTCGAGTAACGATCCAAATTATGAGATGCTACGTCCTCAGTGTTCGAGAGACAATGGCGGAGAATATCAGAGCAATTTGACGGTGCGAAACGGTGGCGACGACACCTTGTCCGACGCATACTCTGTGCCGTTTAAGCACAGGCAAACTAGCAACGCCAGCAGCGAGGATCCGGGATATGAAAGAGTTCGACTACGGAGGCATGTGGACTTGGATCAGGACACAGATTCCGAACCGAATTACGAGAGCATGCCTCACGACTCGGGTGAACCAAACTATGCGTCAGTCTGTCGTCCTGGTGACAGCGATACCGATCCTAATTATGAGTCCGTCAGTCATGGCGATCCAAATTACGAGAGCGTCAAGTATATGAGTGTTGCGCAGAACGAGGATCCGCCGTACGAACAGGTGACCAATTACAACGTCGACATAACCGTGGACGGTTACGAGAAGGTGCAGGCTAACAAGATTCTCAGCTCTGATTATGAAAAGATAAATCTTAATCGCCCGACGTCGTTGGATCGCGTTAACAACGGCGGGGACACGGACGACGAGCAGTACGTTCAAGTATAGCATATTTTTTTATTTCGAAAAACGTATGCATTATAATCAAAGTATGCGAATCTTATGAGGAGTGTGTGTTTCGCGTGAATGTGTACGCAATTTCACTTTCAACGCATTCCCATGCACTTACGTACGTACACACCGACATGTGCGGATTACTCATATCCAAATTTTGATTGGCTATCTTCCATGGCCGTTGCACGGGAAGGCGCTGACATGTTCCAGGAACACGTCACGTTACGTCACGGCACGACATACATACATACATACATACATACATACATACATACATACATATATATATATATATATATATATATACACACACACACGCACAGTCGATCGAAACATCACTCGGTCTATGTTATGGGAACGTATAAAACCAGACATTCTGGTAAAACTCTTTAATTTGTGGAAGCAGTCGTCGGTTAACGCGCGTTACACGTAAGTTAACATCGGTATATTAATGAGGGTAAGACTGACGAAGACAAAACAGTGAGAATAGTAATACGAGTAAAACGGAATTATTTTTATTCGTAAAATCGCATCGTACTACCGTAATTGGCTAAACGGTTTTCAGCAGATGAAATATTTCATTTCTCAAAGTTAACGAGACCATCGGGCGATAATATCAATTACAAACGAATGGATTAAGAAAGAATATATACACCCTTCGGTTTCATACAAACACGCTGTATTTTTGGGCAGACATTTAATTTCGATATTTATTACGTTGCACGTAAGGCGATATTGCTTTAAAAAGGAAGATTTTTTGTCTCAACTGTATCGGTGAAACAAAGTAAAGAAAAACGGTTCTTGAATTTAATTATTTAATTTATCAATGCATTTGTAGTACGCCTCACATCACGTTATATATTTTATTTCCTTTTAACGCTTTCTTGATCGTTGAACTAAATTAAGACATAACGTTTATAACCGTAAAACCCAATTTTACACATTGACTGAGTGTGTGCATGCATACACACATATAATCTAATGCTCTTTCGATCGTACGTCAGAAAATTGATTACCTGTCGTTTTGTAGACGTACATGCGGAAAACTGCAAAGTCAATAGAAAAGCAAAGTTTCGATAATTCTAACTTACAGAGAGAAATGGGTATGACGTGATCTTTCTTCTGGTATTGTAATTGAGAGTTGCGTCCGTAAACCGTACGAACACGAATTTACGTTAAATTAGTTGAAAATGACAATGAAACAACGCTGTTCGATAGGTAACATCAGTTATTCACAGAGACATTAGGAATTTAACGAAATTTACGTTTGGTTAAGGTTACATACACTTATATGTAACATTGATAAACAAAATATGTACAGCATTATTTCTGTAATACGTACACCCTGCGCGAGGAAGACTATACGAGAAACTAACATAAACTTATGTACAATAAAATGACAAGCATTTCGTAAGTTATGTGGCGTGGAGCTACTATGCGAAGAACGCACAATTACATATTATTGTTTAATGTTTCTGTCATTATCCAGCTGCATCGTACAATACAGTGCGCAATGTAAGACTGTAAGATCAATTAACGAGGTTTACTTTAGAAATGCAAGCGATATTTTCATTGCTTTAATACAGAAATTACATCGTTTTACGTAAGGATCTACATGAAAGTAGACAGACGTTTATGTGCAATTTATATAATAACTACGATTAATAATGTAAACTAGATTTTTATAAGTAACTACAACCAATACGAGATAAACTACGTACGCCAATGTACGCTATAATTTAGGGATAGAGGAAACCTTTTTCAAGTATTTCCGTTACATTCAGGACGGCCGACGTCCATTTTAATAAATTCATTTTTTGTGCAGTATAATAGGATTATATTACACTGGACAGCACTAAATTTGCCTTTTGAACGAAAATAGCCAATTTCGATTAATCTTGACCCGCTGAAAACGAATCTGAAACCCGTTTTTCAAAATTGGCTCGAGATTTTGAGTAATTGAATTTTGAAAAAACTGCCTTTTTTCCACTTTGAACAACAATCAGGCCGTAAGTATTCAAGTTAGACAATTTTTATTGGTTGCAAAAAATTCTCCAGACTTTTCCGAATAAAACGGTATCAAACACTTTTACAATTTAAACTAGGCAAACATGTTTAAACATTAGTTAAAGTGAATAAGACACGATTTGCGCACCTATTTTTCGAGATGTTTTTCAATTTTTAGAAAAAAACTGAATCCGACGAGGATTCCAATGCCTCTACGCGATAGAGCAGACATTTGTCTTTGGAAAACCATTTTAACACTATGTAAATTATATTTCTGCTTCGCACAAGAAAACGAAATCCTCTTGTGTGTTACGCAGTGTGAGCAGTGGTTCTCCGACTGAATGCTGTGCAAATGCTAGGCGAAAACAAGCTACAGCGGAGCGCGTGCTACTACGTGACGCGCACGAAGTCTTAGTTCTCCTGTAGGAAACCGAAATTTGTTTTACATATTATCATGATGCTTTTCCGATGGAAAATGTCTGCTCTATCGTGTAGTGTCATTGGAATTCACGTCGGAGTCACAGTTTTTTCCAACAATTGACGAACATCTCGAAAAATAAGTGCGCGAAACGTGTCTTATCCATTTTAACTAATGTTTAAACATGTTTGCAAGTTTAAATTGTAAAAGCGTTTGATATCGTTTTATTCGGAAAAGTCTGGAGAATTTTATACAACAAATGAAAATTGTCTAACTTGAATACTTACGGCCTGATTGTTGTTCAAAGTCGAAAAAAGGCTGATTTTTTTTCAAAATTCAATTAATCAAAATCTCGAGCCAATTTTGAAAAACGGGTTTCAGATTCGTTTTCAGCGGGTCAAGATTAATCGAAATTGGCTATTTTCGTTCAAAAGGCAAAAAAAAGTCCAATTTTGTTGTCCAGTGTTGTTATTAACGACAATTAGCGTTGAAAGTATAACATAAGGTTTTATTAATTTATTACTTCAGCAACGTACAAAGAAGAATCTGATTTATGAAAGGTTCTTACCTCTGCATAGGCTAACTTGTAAAGGCTTTTATAGTATACACTAGGAATTGAATACATTTTTTAACTGCCATGTCGTTCATACATTTATTTGGGCGTTGTTGCGTTCATTAGAATAATACGCATATATACGTAAAGAATTTGCTAACAATCGGAAAGTCACCCTTTAAATAAAATCGTGTAAATTATGATTTACGAGTTACAGGGAGAATTCGGTACAGAAGGACTCGCATATTTACACTCCTTTCGTAAGAAATATACATTGTACATAGACTTCCTTTTTATACCATTACGTTAAACGTAATTAAATGTACATAGACATATATTATTTTAATAATGTAATTTTTCTAACGAACCTAATTCACATTAAATTACTAAACATGCCGTACTACGCCTAATTTTTAAAAACTATATGTAGGATAATCTTCCATGCATAAATTGCCTGTAACATTCACAAATGGAAATACTTTTCCAATAAAGTATAACGCTTACATTCCAACGTGCAACAACCTATAATTATTATTTTGCACTCGACTCGGTACAGATCGAGAACAAACGTCATTTCCGGAAAATTGTGAATCTTACACTTCATTTTGCGAAATGAGATCGGTCGTATGTTTTCAGCTGCCCTGGGAAAAGTTTCTATGAAAATATGAATTTTTAATTAAAATTCTGTCATCTGTTTTGCTTTAATTTATTATGAATCACCTCATCAGTTGTTTTCAAAATATCAATAATTGATTACTGATGTTGTGTCTCGTTCTGGTGAGATTTCTGACTCCGTTGTAAATGGTAATTTTTTGGAGTCAGACCTCGCGACACATCACACAACGGAATTGCAATACTCGATTTGAAATACTGAATTTGAATCAACGGACTCGGAAACGAATAATCTCAAATAAACTAAGATAAGGAAAGAAATAGTTTATTTAAGAACAACGCAAAGAATAAAGTGGAGTTTAACGAGAAAACGTAGGACCAGTTTTATTCTCTGAAGTTGCGAAAACATCCATACTCGTTGGGGTCACAAAGAAGGAGTTAACAGTTTATCGTCTTAGTAACTAGCTCACTTATTTTATTATTTCTTTTATTATTACTAATCAATCGGCAAGGTCAAAGAGTATCGATTTCTATACATGTGTAGGGATGGTACGGTGGTGATCATTAAAGAACTTCTCTTACTTAAACACTATCTTTAATATGGAAAATAATATAATGAACATTTTTCTTTCTCCGCCATCTCATGCTTCAACTACTCTTGCGGATGAACGCAACGGACTACCACGGACTGAGCTCCGTATAGTTAGCACCCCATCCTCAACCGATTTGAGTTTTAATAGTTGCAATCGTTTGAAGGTCGTTTGATAGTGTTTGATAGTCCAAAAGAAACGTTTGATAGTTAACCTTTTATTTATAATTAAAGAAACAAATTTCTAGGGGAATTTTTGTCGTAGGCATTTCATTATTAATCTACGAAAATAGATGTAAAATCGTTTGATAGTGATTGATAGTCGGCTATAAACGTTTGATAGTCCGGTGCAGACGTTTGATAGTTCTTCGTTTGCTTGCAATCGGCAATAAGGGTCTAGGGGAAATTTTGTCGTAGGCATACGCTTGCATTTCATTATTAATCTGCGTAAATAGATGTAAAATCGTTTGATAGTGATTGATGGTCGGGTATAAACGTTTGATAGTCCGGTCCAGACGTTTGATAGTTATTCGTTTGCTTGCGATCAAAGAACTAAGTGTCTAGGGGAAATTTTGTCAACGATAATACCACTATAGCCGTGTATTTAATTATTATTTATATAAATACAGGTAGAAGCGTTTGATAGTATTTGATAACACCGGACAACACGAAAATTGCTTCCTGGCATCGATTAGCTAATTCTTATAGATTTTGACGCGCTGAAAACGAATCTGAAATCCGTTTTTGTTTATTAGGTCTAGTTTTCGAGAAATAGAATTTTAAAAAAAAATACGTTTTTTGCACTTTGACCCACATTTACGTCGGAAATATATAAGTGAGACAATTTCCTTTTATCGGAAAAAATTCTGCAGACTTTACAGAATAAAATAGTATATAATAATTGTGGAATATCTACTTGCAAATATGTGTAAACATTGATTAAAGTTGGCGAGACACGTTTTTCACGCCTATTTTGAGGGACTCTTTTCGTTTTTCTGTCGAAATTATGCTTCTGGCGTGGATTTCAACTACTCTACGCGATAGAACAGACATTTTTCTTTGGGAAACCATTATAATCGCACTCGAAACTGATTCCAGTTTCGCACGGGAAAAGGGAAAAGGAGTCCGTGTCACGCAGTTTCAGCAGGGGTTCTCCGACATCGATTATTTCACGCGCATGTGACTGCTCGCTGCTCGGCGGAGATACTCAGGTGTGGAGCACGCTACATACAGTAGGACCGGAGAACCTCTGCTGACACTGCGTGACACGGACTCCTTTTCCCTTTTCCCGTGCGAAACTGGAATCAGTTTTGAGTGCGATTGTAATGGTTTCCCAAAGAAAAATGTCTGCTCTATCGCGTAGAGTAGTTGAAATCCACGCCAGAAGCATTATTTCGACAGAAAAACGAAAAGAGTCCCTCAAAATAGGCGTGAAAAACGTGTCTCACCAACTTTAATCAATGTTTACACATATTTGCAAGTACATATTCCAAAATTATTATATACTATTTTATTCTGGAAAGTCTGCAGAATTTTTTCCGATAAAAGGGAATTGTCTCACTTTTATATTTCCGACGTAAATGTGGGTCAAAGTGCAAAAAACGCATTTTTTTTTAAATTCGATTTCTCGAAAACTAGACCTAATAAACAAACACGGATTTCAGATTCGTTTTCAGCGCGTCAAAATCTATAAGAATTAGCTAATAGATGCCAGGAAGCAAAAAAAAAGTCGAAATTTGTTGTCCAGTGTAATTAACTATTTTCATAGTCCGGCGTCAAGCAAATGCTTAATTTCGTCTCAGTGTGGCCAGATCTGGCGCCCGAGCACCATTCGTACCCGCGGGAGTGGGGATACGCGCAAGTGTGCGTGCCCGTCTGTGAGAGCTGTGGACTCCACGCATTGGTCTTTCAGCTCACAGACAGGGCCCGCATACTTGCGCGTATCCCCACTCCCGCGGGTACCAATGGTGCTCGGGCGCCAGATCTGGCCACATTGTTTCGTCTTGACTAAGATCTTCGTATTCCAATAAGATCCTCATAAGACCTTGTGTATTTACAACTCGGAGAATAGGAAAGTCTCAAGGTATTATGTACTAGCGCTGAATCACTTTACTTAAACTTTTTTTTAAACCAGACTTAAATTGAAGATTTAAAAAAAATAATTTTTTTCTTATAAATGAACTTGATCCACCGTCTAGAACTCGAGTTATTAACAATTAAAGTTTAGCGTTTTCTCCATCTAAAGCAATGGTAATGATCACAACAAAACGGGTTTTTGATAATAACTCGAAAACGGCACTTAAACTTTTTTTGAAAAAATTCCAAGTTGTAGGTTAACATTCGAGGAACATTTTAAAAGAAAAAAACAAGACTTTTCACGGTCTAGTTCAGGAGAAAAAAAATGGTGAATATAAAATTGTAAATTGAATGCTTGTGTTCAGCCTGAACTGCGGTACAAACGCTAGTATGCATTATTGCCAAGTATACTAGTGTGCACATATGTATACGGAATGTGTGCATGAATTGAATCAGGGCCGAAAGAAATTTTTGACGCAATTGAAAACAAATAATGAAGCCCCTTTTTGATACGGCACCCAGCGCTAGTAATACCTTAACACTTAGGACTTAGCCGACCACGCGCGCCGCAGCGAACTGTACGGTTTCCACCACGCTCGAGCAACCGAAACTACGCTGTCCACCACGCAGGTTTCGCAAGTGACGCAGACTGATATGCGGTACTTAAAATCAAAGTAGTTTGAAAATTATTAAAGTGTCAATTATATCTTGGGGTAACAATTTTATTTAACGATTTCACATATTGTTTATACAAAACATGAAATTAAAAGTATATAACAATTATTTTTTGTAGTTGTTCAAAAAGTAATAGAGTATATGTAATAGAGTTTGAAAATTATGAACATTAAAGATGACTAAAGATAAATAACCCAAATATGAAATAAAACAATAGTAATGCATTTTAATATTTTTTTACTGTGTGGTATCGTTCAAAACATGCCAGTTTATGCAGTGGTACATTACAATATTCACAAACATATCGCGTATATCCAGTTTTCTTATTAGCAGAGCATACTCTACATGCTCGGTGAGGATGTGCTTTTTTTCCATTTGTTACAATTGGTACTAATTTGTGTTTTTTTAAATCTTGAGAAAGCCTTTCTGGTGGGTCATATCTCGGTGCTCGTCTTGTTCTTTCTATCGCGTCCGAAGGTTCTGCCTCCTCGGTGGCTGAATGTTGCATTTCGTGTGTTTCTATCAATGCTCTTGCAACTTGAAGCAAATATTTTTTGTATGTTACTTTATTATTATTTAGTTTTTTTTTTACGAGAAATGAATTAAAAAGAGCAGCATTCAAAAAGTAAAGCACTGCTGTTTTTGTCCATTTCGTGGTTTTTCGAAGAATATTATAATAAGACATATATTGGTCTGCACGATCAACCCCTTTCATATATTTGTTGTATTCCACAACAGATTTGGGTTTTGTTTTCGTTCCTGACCAATGTGACACGTTTACCATTTCTGCTGAATGAATGGTTGAAACGGTTCTTACTAGTCTGTTTTTCTTTGCTTGCCACAGGTGTAAAAGAACTTGTCCCTTTCTCGCAAATTTCGTTTCATGTTCATTTAATCTAATGTTCTTTAAATTCTGCGGCAATCCTCTATTTGATCTTATTGTTCCACAAATTCTCGTAGAATTCTGTAGCAGTAATTCGGCTGTATTGACGCTATTGTAATAATTATCCATGTAAATGTGATGATGGAATCCCATATAAGGACGTAGAATTGATAAAACTGTATCTTGTAATCTTCCTGCTGTGCCTGAATATACTTTGAAGTTGCAAATATATCCTGATATTGGTTCGCAGAGCATCCTCACTAGAATTCCGTATTTTACAAGTTTTGCGGGATTATAGGTGCGAAAAGATAATCTGCCTCGCCACGGTATTATGCCTTCATCCAGTGACAATTCTTGCTTTGGAGTATATAGAGTTTGGAATTTGTTTTGTACATAATTTAAAACTTCTCTAATTTTGAATAATTTGTCGGTCTTGTCATACAATAGATCATTATTGCAAAAATGCGACATTCTCCATATTTACATAAATCTATTGCGACTCATTATTTTTGGAAAAATTGGGGTTTCTATATATGAAAGAGTTGACCAATAGTCATATATATCATCTTTACGTGTTTGTCCCATCAAGATAATTAAACCCAGAAACTTTTTCATGTCTGTCACTGTGAAATCAACCCATCTCAGTGTTTTATATTCTTTATACCTGTTTACAACCTGAGAGTGATATCTATTTGTTTCTGTTACGAATAATTCAAATAAATCATTACGCAGAAACAACTGCACTATTTCCCATACGTTTTCTTGATCTTGAGGTAGCGTGTTCACGCTTGCAGCTCGACCATATGCTTCTAGCTGAAGTTCTATATCATTCTGTGACCAATCATCGTCATCATTGACAATACTGTCTTCATCCGTGTCAGAGGTGGAACTCACAGCATCATCTTCCGTTTCGCTCAGAAGTATTCGACGATTATTTTGACGTATGGGACGAACAATACTATCATTTTCGCTAGATTCATAATCGCTTATCTGCATATCGTTGCCTTCAGAACAGTCTGATAGCGCGTCCATGAACAACTCATCATTAAAATTTTCACTGTTATTTCTCCACATTTTTAACGGTATTTTTTATACCCTACACTTTATTTTTGAAATTTATAACTTTAACACCATTAAATTCATGGATTTTATTATATAATGTGCTTTATACGGACAACAATATACATATAACAATTCGAGATCAAGCGAACAACTCCAACGTAACAATATAGATAAATAAACAAAAACAAAGCGTTGCTAAGGTCAATATGGGAGATCTCCCCGATCGGTTGGGCACCGATCTACATTGAAACGGGGAGATCTCCCCGATCGGTCGACTAAGTGTTAAGTAAGAAGTTGATGCCTGCTATTGCTTAGGACAGTGTGGTCCACGGGTGGGGCCCCTCACGCGGCTGCTTCCACCTCTACTAGCAGGACGCAACACCGACCCCCCCCCCCCCCCCCCCCCCCTCATATACCCTACCGTCGCAGCCTTTTTCTCTCCGTGATCTACCCCGATCATGTGAAGCCGTGTACAGACCTGAACACGAACGCGAATGGTGAACCCGAACGTTCGGGCCTCTGAAATCCCGTATAAATTTTGTTCGGAGCCGAATCGCACTGCGCGCGGCAGCAAAAGTATGCATGTGTGACGTTGGTCAGAGCATGGTGACATATAAGCGTGGATGTGTGGAAGTTGGCTGAGGTGTGAAAAATGACAGTGACATATTGCCGAGCGAACGTCAGCGATCCAGTTCCAGATCAAAGGAAATACGGATTCGGCGAAGAACAAAAGACAGTTAACTAAACTGTGAGGCCAATCCATTGATGTATGGGTGGGGTAAGCGTGTGTGTGCATATGTGTGTGACTGAGCAAACGGGGATGAGTGTCGCAGGTATGAGTAGGGATAGATGGAAATAAGTGAGATACGGCCGGCATCGATGCAGCTATAGATGTAGGGTAGGCCAAACAACTACAGTAAGACCCCGCTTAACGCGGGGGATACGTTCCAATAAGCTCCAGCGCTAAGCGAAACAGCGTAAAACGAGGTCATCTTAACACGTAAATAATGGGGATACGTGAAACAGAACAGAGAATAAGAAAATTTATCACTTTTTTGTAACATTTATTGTTAAATACTTTTTTATTGCATTAATTATAGAGTTATTTATTCCTAATATCGATTTTTATTAATAAAACATTCGTGAAAATAAAAAAAAAGTCGAGTAAAGTTATATTTGTGATGAGGAAGGTCCTTCTTCATTTGACATTTTTTGTTTTTTTTGGAAAGAAGCCATCTAACGTCGTTTGCCTTTTCCTGTTTCGTTCAGTAAGCAGTTGTCGAAAGCAAGACACCGCATCAATGACACTTCGTCTCATAGTGGGCACCGCTTGTGGTTCGGGCATGCACGCTTCATGTGCTCACATATATAACAAACACCAATACCGCGTGCGATTTCGGGGAATCCCATACTACCGCGTAATAGTGAAACAGCGTTAAGCGGGGTCTTACTGTACTACCACAGGTTGCCAGCATAGTATGCTGGGTTCAGGTCTGTACGCGGCTCCTTGTAGCAATGCCTTGTTGGCAGCACCGAGGGAGTTCGTGCCATGGCGGAGGAGGGGTTTTAGTGGGTAGGCCCCTTGGAAGGTAACTTCCGGGGGGAGAGTCCCACATAACCCGACCCTTCGGGGTCGGGTATGCATAACGCATTTCCCCTCCTCGGTAAAAAAAAAAATAAAAAAAAAAAAGGTCTGTACGCGGCTTGACGCACTCAGCGTCGTCCGTCACCATAACAACGGGTAGTAGGGTGGGACTCGAAATCGCACCTAGGTGCGGTTCTTGGACCCATTGAACTATAGAATACCTGGAATGCGCACGGCCGTATGTAAAGCTGCAGTCGAGCCGCGCCGAGAGAGAAAGAAGATATTTTGGTATTCTGTCCTTTGTTACCTGTACTACCCTTTCAATAATGTTGTGTACCCCGTTAAAATATACGGAACTGAACTATCTTAGCCGTACTATCCTTTTGACAAAAGGGTTTATGGTAAGTCGTAATAAAAACAGGATGTGTTTGAAGAAAAACTGTTCCCATACAAGAAATATAGATTATATATATTTCATAATTTGCAATTTGTAAACAGAGAGATAATTCCAAATGTGTACATCAATCCAGGCATCTTATTACAATTTCTGACTATGGCAATAATAGCATGTGAAACTTGTTAATTACCAGTATATGTATTATTCTATTCCTAAAATGTTAATGGGTAAACCTGAACGAGGAAACACTACTTTCAAACGCATAAAAAACTTAAAAAAAAGTAATACCGACTTCAAAAATTGAACATTATTTTATATTTTTCAGTGCATTTTTGAAGTCTGTTAAAAAGGATACTTTCTCAAACAAAATTAATATTATCAATCAAAATTATTGTAATATTTATTTTATTTATTGTCTGTCTATTTAGAAAAAAAAAATGACCAAATATTATATTTTTTAATGTAATTTTGGATGTAATCCAGCATGAACAATTCCCAAAGGAAAGCATTTTCGATATGTATTAACAATTAACCTTCACTACCTCTAAAACAAAAAATCATGTGTAATTTTAATGCGTTTGATGATATTTTTTACTTTATTTTGTGATCATATACATTAATTTCTGTGACATACTGACCACCTACTGAAATATCTAAATAGAAGAGAGCAACTCTTTTCGAACCGGTCATATCTAGTCAAATCTCTGTGGAACTTACGTCGAAAGGCGCAAATCGACTGTATGTCCCAAAGGTCCAGTGGTAAGAGTGAGACAGAATACCAAAATATCTTTCTTCTTTCTCTAACAGCGAGGCGCGGCTCATCCTGCACCCGTGCACATTCCAGGTATTCTATAGTTCAATGGGCATCGCACGTACCATTGCGTTTTTTCAGCCGGAAGGCAAATCGGGCACCACCGCCGTGAGCAGAGCGCGATCCAGAGAAAAGTGAATCGAGGAGAGTTTGGGATTGACTCGTCGTATTCATCGTCGCTCGTCGACGTGATTTTTTTTCGTCCGTTCGCGCCTAACGATGGTTCAATTTTTTTTCACAGAATAATTTGTTTTTTTAATTATTCATCACACGGCAACAAACGATATTCATTTAAAAATATTTTATTACTTACTGCGGATAGTTTTTAATATTTTGTCAGCGGAATAGATGTGTCGTATTGGTTTATAATAGATATGGGCAAAATATATATTTCATAAATTTTGGTTTGAGTAACATTAATCTTTCTGTGGTAGTAATAAATAAGAAAGTATATAATAAATGTAAATTATTGCGTATTATGCATTAACCGTGAAACAAGTAATAGGAGCACTTCTTGCACTAGAACGTTCTGAGGGATCGTACTAACACGCGATTTTAACACACGACAGCGTACGTCAGGAAGAATTTGCTTGACACGACGCGACGACGGTGCGAATGTTTTTATGAGTTGTTCTCTATGATTTTTTCTGCATGATTTCTTTTCTAAATAGAAGGTGATCAAATTGTGTCTATATTCTAACAGTTCTCAGCAAGTCCCATCATATTGATTTGAAACGTTTTTCTTACTTCGCACGTTTAGTTTAAGAACGCTCTCCCCATTTCGTGAAAGAAAAAGTTGTTCGGTTGAAGGCAATTCACCGTTCATACTGTAATCCATATGTACGTCCATTGTCGCATTCTGCCCACGAAATGTCGCAACGTGCGTATTGTCAAAGAAGGCATGATAAAACAGGACAATAATAACAAAATCCCTGTGAATTGAAAACCGCAACTTTCATTGTGCCGCTCCCGACCGACCGCGGGTCGCGGTTGGACTAATTGAAATATCTGAAAAGTCTAACCATTCTTAGCACGTATTTTACGTACGTACTAGAAATGATTCCCCCGGAACTGTAACCGACTTTTCCAATGTCATTTATTCATCATGATGTACGATATGTATTACATTTAAATGCACATGTACAGGGTGCACAGGTTGTGATAGTCAGCTTTGTTCCTGTAAACGGTAAGTATTACACAAAATTATAGAGGGAAGGGTTCGATGGGTTCGTAATATCTATATTCTAAGAGACTTCATTCAATTCGAAAGTGCAACGCTGCACCCGACAAATGCAAAAGCGTATGTAAGGTTTTTGTTTATAAAATTTAAGATACGTGGACTTCCACGCCACCCATGAGGACTGCCCATGAGGTGCCACAACTAGCGCTTTCGGTTTTTTAACGTGGACCGTAGCCTATAGCCCTATTGTACCACATTTTATGATAATCATACAGCGTGCGGCAATACCTCTGTCCACTTTGAACGACGGAGATATTGAAGGTGGACAGAGTTAATGCCCCACGCTGTAGAAGTAAGGGTCAGAACATAAATAAATGAGAGCATTTTTGTGTAGGGGCGCCAGCGGAGGGGCCGTCACACAAAAATACAATGTCAACATTAATATGAAATAAAATGAATAAAAACAAAAAATGCTCTCATCTTTTCTAGCCCTTACTTCTACAGCGTGGGGCAATAACTCTGTCTGTGTGCTTGAACTTCTCCCACACTCGTTCACATTCACCTAATTTAAGCTGTAGTAACATAGAATCGAGTTATAAGTCTATATATCTTTGCGTCTATGTTCATCGACCGCTAGGGCATTAGTTCTAAGTAAAAGCGCATGCGGCGCTCCAAGTGGACTGCGCTCCGCCACCAACGCGCCTGCGCCGAGCGCCGAGCCCCCACGCTAAGGGCCGTACCCCTTCCCTAGCGGCGGGCCCTAGTAATTAAATTTAAGCCCGGATCGAACCAGAAAATCAGTCGTCTATTTGATTCCTTCCTGAAGATTAGTTAAGTCGTCTTCAAGACAAGTAGATACATTATATTGAAGAACAGTGCACTAAAATCCTTTGTTCAAGATCTATAGTAAAAGCTCAGTTCAGTTGAATCCAATCAAATCTCAATCTCATAAAACTAAATCACAAACTCAAAAAGCTCAAATCATTAATCAAAAGAACCAGTGCTGGAGCTACAACAGAAGACTCGACAAAAAGCTACTCACGGTAAGCAAACTGACTTGCCGGTTCGACACTCATCACTCATCTAACACTGTATTAATTATTAAGGTAGAATCTAGTTCCTTTAATTGTTCAATCGTATAATCAACATTGTAAGAATCATATAGTCAAAGTCAATATATAGACCTTTGTTATACAAGTTACTTTTGTTCATTCAATCCCTTGCGTTTCTTAAAAGTAAATTAAGCCTTCCATAACGCTCTACGTCTAAGTATTTCCTCACCACACATATCCAGGCAGTCAACGAGAGGACGATAGCTCGACGACAAATATTCCTTCAATTCCATATTTACCTTCACCTTACGTTTCCATTGCCCCGTCAACAAGAGGATGTTAGCTCGACGACAAATATTCCATCAACCCCATACTTACCCTCACCTTATATTGTCCATTTACCCGCCAACAAGAGGACGATTCGCTTGACGGCATATACATCCACCTTAAAACCAAAAGTCACCGCTAACCCGAATGCCTAGACAAAAGAGAGCCGGCCGGAAGAATCAATTACGTAAACTCCTCAGGAACTTCTACGCTATTCCTTCAGAAACTAACAGGCCTCCGCCGCCAACCCCAAAACTGCGTATAGTCGAGTGTCGAGCCGTTAGACGCAATATACGTGTAGTACAGCCTTTGTAAGCAACGTAAAGGAAAGTCAACCTTCTGTAAGCAGCGTAAGAGTAGTACAGCCTTCTGCAAGCAACGTAAAGGAAGTACAGCCTTCCGTAATCGGTGTAAGAAAAGTAAAGCCGTCCGCTAAAAACTCGTAGTTATAAAATCATCTGCGAGTTCGGTAAAAGCGGGTAAATCCACGAAGTGGGAACTTCTCCCGCTCAATTTAGGCCGTGTTCAGAAATTGGCTGACAGTACTGTCAGTACTAGATTTCCGTTCAAAAATGCTTTTCAGTATGGCTGACGAGACTGTAACGTACTACCATTTTGTCAGACATCTACTGGAAAACGCATTCGGCAGCACTGTTAGTAAAACAGAACGACTATTTTTCAGTAAAACCAGCGTCAGTACTGACAGTACTGTCAGCCAATTTCTGAACACGGCCTTAGAACCACCAATATATCCCGCGACCGTGCCGAGTTCCGATCCGCGTTTCGGAACATACATTCGAAAGAGGCGCGAACGCCTCTATCCTCTATCCGGAACTCATAGTGCTCGACCAATAAAACCACCGCCAGGATTCCCAAGTCGCTGAGGTCGCGCTCCGTGGCCTCTCGACTAAAGGAGGAATTAAAAGTCGCTTCCCGACTGCAACGTTTCGTGAAAATTCCCCAGTTCCGCGAAATCGCCGATCGGGACGTGACATTTTTGGTGACAGCGGTGGGATTCGGAACCGCGTGGGGGTACTTATGAGGACATGGATGCCAGAAATTGAATAAGAACTTTCATATAGGTATCATGATGTGAAGTTTATTGCGAATTACGCCCAGGGATAGTTTCTTCATATAGATATCATGATGCGAAGTTTATTGCGGATTACGCCCAGGGATAGTCATTTGGTTGTGGATTCGGAAGTATCCACACAGCCGCTCGCGCATTAGCAAGGGAATCCCAGTTCGTGCGAATTCGTCCGAGCACATGAGGCATTCGGCTGCCGGTCGGGTGATGTGCGGCAAACGCAGGCACCGCTCACACATCGGGATCTGGTATCCCGGATCCCGGTCCCAGGATGAGATGGACCACCACGAGCAGGTATTGGCGGGCACCTCCTGGTGTTAGCGCCGCGTATGAGCGACAGATGAGGTAGTTCTCTGTCACGGCATAAAATTCAGCGTGAATACAGATGCAGGAATCGACGGCGCGTCGCCGTGCGCGCCCGCTGGGGGTGGAACTTCCCCTTCTTGGCCGCATTTTCCTTGGTTCTGTGCGGATTGTAACAAAAGACGGTTGAGTGGCGATGCAGGTGACGAGAAAACTCTATTCCTTTAGAATGACCCAAGGGAGTGGATTGACTTTCAGCAGATAGATCTGCAGCTCATCGCTCCCCTTGAGCTTGGTAAATTCCTTAATCACTCGGTTATAACCGAGAAGCAGCCCGAGTCTCTCTCGACGGAGACCGGACTCATCATACTCCTCGTTGCATGCGTAGCATGCTGCAGCCGGGGACACATATGCTGGTGAGCGGTCACAACCCGGACAATCCGGGAAGGGCAACCCGGGTCCCAGAATCATATGGGCTCCCTGGAGGGTGAAATCTATGGGGTCCCCAAAACGAGACAGCACGCATCGGATGCACACGTGATAGTCCCTTCGCACGGCATACAGTCTAGTATGGACGCAGTAGCACGACGAAATGTCGGCGTATTCGAAGGCGCAGAGCCGGATCTAGGGTCTAAAACCCTTGAGGCAAAAGCCCAAATTTGCGACCCCATTTGCTAAATGTTTTTCCTATAACTAAGCAAATAAACCAATTTAAAAAAGAATAATATTAAAATTTAATAAATTTAAAAACACAACATTAACTTCAACATTTTTAATTCTAGCGGGTCCACTATTTAAAATTACACTTTCCTTGCTTTAGCTGAAGCAAATTCATCAATTACTGAATCATAATTGATAGTTTTACATAAAGAATTTTCAATTGATAATATTGCTATATTTGTTACGTTTTGTTAAGGGCTTACGCAACTCCATACTTAAGAGAACGACATTTTTGCGCCCCTTGTATTTTAAACTTGAGGCAAGAGCCTCATTCGCCTCGCCCTTAATCCGGCTCTGCGTAGGCGTCATGAATGGGGCATGGACCCCCCTTGCGCGCGGACTGCATATCCTCTCAACGCTTTCCCTGGTTCGCAGCGGACAATGGGGCCGTTTGCAATAGAGTCGGACACCCTGCAGAGCGTTGCTGGTTTAGAGACGGGCAACAGCCGCAATTCCGCGACCAAGTCGCGATTCCAAGTAATAATGTTCCAAGTTCCGCACCATTCGCGCCACACTCGCAGGAACAAGTATCATGCAAGTACTGTGAAAAGTTCGGGCATGAAGTCCAAGATTGTTGGAAAAGACAATATAATAACGCCCAGCGAGAGCAGGGAAACGAGGTGAGGCCCCCGAGCGCAGCGGTAGCGACACGGAAGGTCGCCCCAAACCGCCCGTAGAATGTCCGCGTGGTGTAGGGTAGGGCGGGGCTAAAAGGTCCATTTTGGACACTTGAGGTCATATTTTTGAAAGTATATAGATTAAAAAAAAATCAATGTCATAAATCGATAGTACAATTATTTGGCTATCTAAACATTATGATGTAATGTAAGAAATTTAAAGGGAGGTGCGAATTTTTCTTAATTATGCCGTCTGGACCTTTTTGCCCCACAGGTGGGGTAAATAGGACCAGTATCTTGACTCTTATTAGGTTCATTAAAAAATGACCAAATTATTAATTAATTCATTGAATTATTATCTAAAATACAAATATTAATATCACAGGGTATTCCAAACTTATATATAATGAGAATTGTAGGATTATCTTACACACTATCATAGTCGGAATCACAGTTTTGACAAACGAAGTAGTATAAGTGGTCTGGGCTTTATTTTCATCATATTTTTCGTGTGCCCAGTTTTTGCAAAGATTACATTCAATCCAGCCTTAGCCAGGAACGCTGCTGCTATATTATTAGGCCTATAAAGTCCACGATGGACCTTTTAGCCCCAACCACATTTGCTTTTATTATTAGATTATACAAAATTGTCCGTTGATTCTAGTGACAAACTAATGACATATTAAAAAAGCCAAATAAACGATTGAAGTTATTCAACCCTTATAGGCATCCAGTAAAAGTGATATATGGCTATAGACCACAAAGGAAAGGAAAGAAAAATTTTACTTTCGTGCGAATTTCGAGGAAAAGTCGTGTATCTTTTTGTAGCAGCGTCGGATAGATGACAACCATGCTTTGTTTTGTTTGTAGCACTCACTTATTATCACCTTAGCAAAGAAATTAGTCAATGCGTTACTGGTTATTAAAATACTTATGGTGGACCTTTAAGCCCCGCTCTACCCTACGCGGAGGACTTGCCCGAATCACGACTATCCGACTAAATTCTAAGAGCGTAATTCCGACGGTCTCACTTTCTTCTAAATCGCTTATTACAGAGACCAAGTTCATGGTCGACACCGGCGCGGAATCAAATCTCGTTAAAAATCAAGCACTCGATTGGGATGAGTTTATCGATATCGCTGACCGACTAAAAATTAGCGGCATCACAGACGGATATGTGAATACAATAGGGTCAATAAGTATGGAAATTCTTGGATATCCGGTAAAATTTTATGTCGTCAATAATAAATTCCCCATAGAAACCGACGGTATATTGGGATCAGAATTCTTTACGGAAGCCGCCGATGTGTCGTATACACAAAATCGTCTCATTTGGAAAAACATTGAAATCCCATTTAATAATCCACCTACAGTGAATATTCCAGCTCGCACTAATGTTGGAATAGCCGTAGTCGTAAAGAACAAAGAGGTGCGTGAAGGGTACATTCCACGCATCGAGATAGAGCCGGGCGTCATTTTCGGCGAAGCAATCGTGAAGAATACGCACGGCCGAGCGTACGGGCGCGCGATAAACATTTCAGATCGCGACATAATCATCGCTACGCCGACGATCACTCTCTCGGAATACGACGAGATAAGCGGCGAAGCATCCTCGTCCAATATAAATAACTCATCTACGCAGACCCAAACATCCTGCGTCTCGGGTTTCGATCATGGGAACATACCATCGACGTCGAATTCCAATGGCATACCCACTTCACTTAAGAATACAACTCTAAATACTAACTATTATACTAACCAAACTAAGTCCACTGAATCGCATATAAACACAAAATCAGGCGCCAACGAGCAGCCTACAAATACTAAATCCTCTGAATCAAAATCAGGCGCCAACGAGCAGCCTACAAATACTAAATCCTCTGAATCAAAATCAGGCGCCAACGAGGAGCCTACAAATACTAAATCCTCTGAATCACGTATAAACGAAAAATCGGGCGCCGATGAGCAGCCTACAAATGCTAAATCCTCTAAATCGTGTATAAATACAAAATCAAGTACTGCCGAGCGCGCCGTGAACGTCATCACTTACGAACCGTGTACTCTCGTAGAATCAAGCGTCACGGAACGCATCGGATATTACAGACCGCCAGAATCACGTAAAAACACAAAGTCAAGCTCCAATCATTTAAATAAGGTTTCTGCATCCGCTGCATTACATTCAAACACAACCTTAATATACGGTCCATCAACATCCGCGAGAACATTCACAGCCCGCGTCGTTGATGAATCATCCGTACCCCTTTCTGTTCCTCGCTACGATGCCGTAAGGCAGTGGTGGCCAACCTTTTGCTTACCATGCGCCAATTTTTTGGCAGATGCGCCATATAACTCCAGCACTTTTTATACCGTCTTACGTTTATAGTTAGGGGTTGGTAAATAGAGATCAGGATAGAATCTGCTTCGCTTAGGGGAGAAAAAGGAATAACTTAATCACGCAGTTAAATTAATTAATTTACGCCAGTTTAATGGCGTATGTTTAATAATCTTTTTAAAACAAGTATGTTTATAGACATAAATAACTTTTTTAATTGATTTAAGTAAAGTATGTAAAACAATATTTACTACAGCACATAAATATTACTTACGATTAATGAAACTTTTGAGGCTGTTTGGATTTCGCTAGTTTTTTAATGTTTGGTGTTAAATTTGTTACTGAGAGCAGCAGAGAATTCTTCAAATTTGAATCAGTTATTCGCAACCTTGTTTTGCTTTTAATTAAATTCATTGATGAAAATGCTTGTTCATATCTGTATGTCGTTCCAAAGCGACATATATAAGTTTTTGCAAATTTCCTTAGCTCTGGGAAATGTTCACATGGTAATGAACGCCAGAAGCATAATTATGTCAGAAGCATTTTGATCTGGAAAAAGCTCATCAAATTTTATTTTTAAGAACAGAATAAGTAGGCGCAAGGATGCAATGCGCCACTTGTAATTATCAAATGCGCCACGGTTTGGCCACCCCTGCCGTAAGGGGAGGTTTGCGGATCGAGCACCTCAATGCCGAGGAGGAGGCACATGTTCTCGACCTAATAGGACAGAACCTCGATCTATTTCACCTCCCAACGGACTTCCTTTCAAAAACGTCTGCAGTAGAACACAGAATTCCCACCACAGACGACATACCTATTCACGTAAAACAATATCGCTATCCTCCGATCCACAAAGAAGAAATTAATCGCCAAGTAACAGAACTCCTAAAAAATGACATAATTAGACCGTCTTCCTCTCCATATAATTCCCCACTTTGGGTAGTTCCCAAAAACAGACTCGCATGGCAATAAGAAATGGAGAATGGTAATAGATTACAGAAGCCTAAACGAAAAGTCATTAGCGGACGCATACCCGCTACCCAATATCGCGGAAATACTCGACCAGTTCGGGAGCGCCAAATATTTTAGTGTGTTTGATCTCGCGAGCGGTTTCCACCAAATCGGCATGAACGAACACGACGCGTCTAAAACTGCATTTTCTACCCCTTACGGGCATTACGAGTTCGCGCGTATGCCATTCGGACTCCGTAACGCACCCGCCACTTTCCAGAGACTTATGGATAACGTATTGTCGGGACTTCAAGGCAACGAACTATTCGTTTATCTGGACGATATCGTAATTTACGCAAGCTCACTCCGCGAACACGAAATCAAATTTAAAAAATTAACCAAACGACTGAGAGACGCAAATCTCCGGTTGCAACCTAACAAATGCGAGTTTCTCCGGAAAAAAGTTACATACCTAGGGCACATAATCGGCGAAGACGGTGTCCGCCCAGATCCGCGTAAAATAGAATCGGTAAAAGAATTTCCACGATCAACAGACCCGAAAAATATTAAGCAGTTTCTGGGTCTCGCAGGCTATTACCGCCGCTTCATCCCAAATTTCTCAAGCATCGCTAAACCACTTACCAACCTCTTGAAAAAAGACACTCCGTTCGAGTGGAAAGAAAAATGTGAAAACGCTTTCGTAACCCTCCGCGACACACTTTGCACCGAACCAATTTTACAATATCCGAACTTCGACTTACCATTCAATCTCACGACCGACGCGTCCGGGTACGCTGTCGGTGGAATTTTAAGCCAGGGCAAAATTGGCGAAGATCTACCCAGGGCGTACACATCTAGATTATTAAACGGTGCAGAACTCAATTATTCAACGATCGAGAAAGAATGCCTCGCGATCGTCTATTCCGTTCAACACTTTCGACCTTACCTATACGCAGTGCCGTAACTAGCCTTTCCTGTGCAAGAATTTGCATTTAGGCCCCTTAATTAATTACATTTAGGAAAATAATAAAACAAACACATTACAATAGATTTAATAAGATTTATTTTATTAACACTTTTCTGACGTTCATTTCGGCAAATTCATTAATCACATCATCATAATTTATGTTTTTAACAATGTCAAATTCTATAGAAGTAATAGATAGATTGGATAACCGTTCTTGTCTGATAGTTGATCTTAAATAATTTTTTATTAATTTTAATTTGCTAAAACTTCTCTCGCACGAAGTACTAGACACAGGAAGGGTTAAAAATAGACGAAGAGTGACGTAAAACTAACTATTATTTAGATTCTGATCTAGAGTCTGAGTAAGGCAAAATTTAATTGTCAAACCGCGCAGTTGAAATGTGGCAAAGTTAAAAATTTGAAAATATAATTTCCTGTACACAGCATTTTGGGCCCCCCTTCCAAGTGGGCCCTGTGCGAGTGCACCTGTTGCACCTGCCAAGTTACGGCACTGCCTATACGGAACTACTTTCAAATTAATCACGGATCATAAGCCGCTCGTGTGGATGCATTCGGTTACAGACCCGACATCGCGATTAGTACGTTGGCGTCTCAAATTGGCCGAGTATGAATACGAAATCGTCTACAAGGCCCGGGTGACAAATTTAAATGCAGATGCCCTTTCTCGAAATCCCGTCGTAAGAACTCCAATAATCAAAGCACTTCCAATCAGAGGTGACAAGCAAACCAACACGAGGGCAAAACGTAAAATTAACCCCAGTTAGACTCCTTACCCCGACTTTTACTGTGATTTCGGTACGAACAACCAATCAAACAGAAACATGAAACGGAAAACCGACCCCGACTGGACTCCCAGTCAGGTATCCGGCAAAAACCCCAAATCCATCTCTGAGGCCCGGTTTCACCAACGACTGATAAATCTCTAAATAGTTATTCGGCCAATAAAATTTATTTGTCAGTTAACGAGAGTGTCGAGACCAATCATTTTGTCGAATAAGCGCTAACTGAAGTTGGTGAAACGAAAAACATCGATTTTAACCGACAAATAACTTTATTCTACGAATAACCACTTATTCGTCGTTGGCGAAACCGGCCCTGAACCAGACAATGACGACGACAACAGCGACAATGACAATGAAGACAACGATGATGAAAACAACGACAATGACAATGAAGGCAACGTTAACAACAACGACAGCGATGACAACGATGACAATGACGACGACAACAGCGATAATGACAATGAAGACAACGATGATAATGACGACGGTAACACCGAAGCAAGCGACTACCTCGCCGACGACGACGAGGACGATGCTGAGGTGACCGACTACCTCGCTGACAAAATCGACAACGGTGACGGAATACAACAACGTCTTGCCGACGATCCTGCTGCAGACAGCGACGAATCTTACGACATTGACTTAAATTTATCCAATAGCAATATTCCTCCAAATCCACAATTCATCGAAGTACGCGACAAGTTATCCATGTGCAACGACAACCTCGCATTCTTCGTTACAATGCGCGGAGAGCCATGTGACGCAGGGGCGGAGGATTTAGGCGAAACAAATAAATTCCCGAAATTAAAAGACCTCACTTTGAGTCGTGCGAAAGTAATAAAGACCAGGCATCGGTACCTGATTGCTCTTGTTGTCAAAGAAACATTAACGACACGGGTCGACAGAGAAGTTTTATTCGAAGCGGTAGAGTCGCTGCTTGACGTAGCCCTTGAATTACGGTTGGAAACCGTTAGTATAGCTCAATCTAGAGTAGGGACGGAAAACTGGCCCTTCATTCGACATTACATCAAAGAACGGTTCACAGGCCGCTTTACTAAAATCATAACGTGTCAGGGCTTGATTGCACTTCCCCCGAGGGAACAATGAGACGAGATTATCGCGGAAAATCATACCTCTGCCTTTGCGGGTCACAAAAGCGTCACAAAGACATGCGCGCGCATTCGCGAAAAGTTTTGCTGGCCACAAATGAAAATTCACATCCAGCAGTTTATTCAAAAATGTTCAAGTTGCCAATTAAATAAACTCAGTAGAATCAAAACACGACAGCCAATGGTACTGACGGACACACCCGGTACCGCATTCGACAAAATAGCAATGGACGTCGTTGGGCCATTGACTACCACCCCTTCAGGGAATACATACATTCTCACAATTCTAGTTGTAGGCTCCTCGTTGGCGCCTGATTTTGATTCAGAGGATTTAGTATTTATAGGCTGCTCGTTGGCGCCTGATTTTGATTCAGAGGATTTAGTATTTGTAGGCTGCTCGTTGGCGCCTGATTTTGTGTTTATATGCGATTCAGTGGACTTAGTTTGGTTAGTATAATAGTTAGTATTTAGAGTTGTATTCTTAAGTGAAGTGGGTATGCCATTGGAATTCGACGTCGATGGTATGTTCCCATGATCGAAACCCGAGACGCAGGATGTTTGGGTCTGCGTAGATGAGTTATTTATATTGGACGGGGATGCTTCGCCGCTTATCTCGTCGTATTCCGAGAGAGTGATCGCCGGCATAGCGATGATTATGTCGCGATCTGAAATGTTTATCGCGCGCCCGTACGCTCGGCCGTGCGTATTCTTCACGATTGCTTCGCCGAAAATGACGCCCGGCTCTATCTCGATGCGTGGAACGTACCCTTCACGCACCTCTTTGTTCTTTACGACTACGGCTATTCCTACATTAGTGCCAGCTGCAATATTCACTGTAGGTGGATTATTAAATGAGATTTCAATGTTTTTCCAAATGAGACGATTTTGTGTGTACGACACATCGGCGGCTCCCGTAAAGAATTCTGATCCCAATATACCGTCGGTTTCTATGGGGAATTTATTATTGACGACATAAAATTTTACCGGATGTTACGTCCTGCGTCCTCCACCCGCTTTTTCAACGACTATATTCTCGCAGCGAGCTCGCCGCACCGCGCATCTCCTTAATTAGCAATAAGTCGCGCAAACCCGAAACGCGAGCCGCGGCACCGTGCCACCGAAATTTCTTCACGTAACGCTGACTCCCATCCGGGACGTAATCCGCGCCACGCGAAGGAATTACATAACGACCGCGCACAATAGTAATGTAAGTAGAAACGTAAGAACGCTGACATCGAGTCAGCATAGACGACCGACTAGCGATCAGCGGCAATACATAATTCTGAGAACGCAAACTCCAAAACGGAAGCTAGGGTACCAGTTCCGCGAAGGACCTGACGACCCTCAGCAAAACCCACTACTTCAATAGAGCCACAGAGCAAGCGATCAAGGCAATTACGATTCTCCGTTCTATAGTCAACGTCACGCTCGAGTCGGGCCTTAATTCACGTCAGTTTACTTTCGTCAACTCGTTCGTTTAAGCCAGGGGTCGGCAACCTTTTAGGTCGGAAGAGTCCAAAATTACAATTTACAAAATTTCAAAGTTTTTAAAGAGCCACAACATTTTTTCTTGCCAACAATAAATAGTACTCGCATAAATAAAGTTTGAAAAGCGGTGAAATTAAAGGTGAAAAGCGAGTACAAGATGGCTGGGAGATAGAATCGGTGCCTAATCCTCGTTAATCGATTCAGAACGATTTTTAAATGTTTTTTTTTTGATAAAATAAATAATATTTGCGTATGGAACTAAAGAGCCGCAGCTTCACATCCAAAGAGCCGCATGTGGCTCGCGAGCCGCAGATTGCCGACCCCTGGTTTAAGCTATCAGGCTCACTACAGTTAAGCAGTAGTTCAGTAACACGGTTGTGAACCTCAAGAAAGTGTATCGACAGAAAATACAACTCTACTTCAACCAAGGTAATTGTCGCAACTATCACTCTTCCTGACCCGACAACAACCTCCAAGAACCATTCAACCACCCCCTGAGACCCCCTAACCAAACGACCATCGCGACGTTATCAAATCACTGCGATACTCATTAGCTACGGGTCAACTCAGTACTCGGCAGGTTTGGCTACATTTCCAGTCCTACCCAGGGCCCCAGAGCGCTACCTACAGCTGTGGACGCCCTCCCAGGCATCCACCGTGGTAGAACTCCCGGTGATCGTCACCTACAGCCGTGGACGCCCTCCCAGGCATCCACCGTGGTCGACTCCCGGTAATCGTCGAGCCATCTACAGCGTGGACGCCCTCCCCGGCATCCACCGTGGTGAACTCACGCACTATGGGAAAACCCAAGGGTAAGCGAACGGAACCAGCCGAATCCTCCGTAGTTTCGTGGTCTACAGCCCGCCACTAAGCGTCAAACCTTAGACTAAATATATATGGACCGCTAGTTGCTGTATTCACGTTAGTTCAAAGACCTGTGGCGCCGCTACAACCCAAGAACTACAGAATCGCAATATATTTCAATTTCATTACATCAATATATATAGATATACAACGTACGTTAAAGTTAGTTCTTGGGTAGTAGCGGCGCCACAGATGTTTCGTCACGAATTTAACACGGCTCAGGCATGCTGCTGGCAGTCCATACATATATAGTCTAAGCGTCAAACATTGCACAGCTTGCCATCAAAACCCGCACCGGAAGAGGCCCCGCGCCGGACGACGAGTGCGGAAACGAAAGGAAGGAGCCCGGCTCCGCGAGTATCTGGCCACCCAGTTTGAACCTGAGGTCTCAGCTCTCATAACCAACCCCTCTCCCTCCGACGGCCCCAGCGCGGCCCGTCCTTCCTCCCCCAGTCCCCACAATTCCCCTATTCACACCCCCGAACCAAATCCTCCCCCTGAACCTGCCCCTGCGGAATCCTTCGCCGACCCCTACGTATTTGACGACGAACTCGGCAGGCACTACCTGCACCCGTCCGCCGCATATCTACGAGATCTAGTTGAGGGAGTCCCGTCCACGGTTACGGTGACAGAACTCTACGAGGACTCGGATATCGAAATATTGAACTAAGTGTAACGGTGACTCCACAATAAAGCCCGACTAAAGACCCTCGAACGTTGACGTACTTCCCATTCCTTTCCCCCTGCATACTTATAAACATTAAGGTAACCAGTAGGCCGGTTAAACCCCCGCCGAAGCTACTGTTATGCCTTCCTATCACATTTTCCAATCCAATCATCACATTAGTCGGACTTCCACAAATTCCTTCCTGAACAAACCTACCGATAAACCTTTCCGTTGCCAAAGGTTCCGCCAAAGTAAGCAAACCCTCGACAGGAACATAAACCCATAAAAATTCCCTTCAATTGTTGACCTTGACATAATCATAAAATTTCCCTTCGATTACGTATCAACACCTGAGCAAACTCCAAAAATACTTCCTTTCTAAAACTTTCTGTCCTTTTTCAAATTCCACCTCCAAGCTCCTTTTAGAAGCATATAAAGGTACCCAGGACCGCAAAAGACAATCATTCATCTCCAGTCCTGACATAGACACCGTCACTCTGTCAGTTAGTCCTAAAATAAAACTCTTGAATTGATAGACTTTCGAACTCGATTTCATTACCACCTATTACATTTCGCGTATCTTAAAGTAAACTAGTTGATGCCAATAGGCCGGCACAACACTACGAACAGTAGAGCCGTAACCATTCGGACGCATTCCTCTTATTTCCCGCGATACGTCAGTGCGCCGCTCCACTGACGAATACAAACAGTAGAGCCGTAACCATTCGGACGCATTCCTCTTATATCACGCGATACGCCAGTGCCCCGCTCCGCTGACGGATAAGTCCCCCCTTTCGGTGCGATCCCTCCTTCCGTCTGTCCTCGATCCCTGGTACACCCGGTGAACGCAGGGTGCCGAAAACGAGGACGTAACACCGGATATCCAAGAATTTCCATACTTATTGACCCTATTGTATTGACATATCCGTCTGTGATGCCGCTAATTTTTAGTCGGTCAGCGATATCGATAAACTCATCCCGATCGAGTGCTTGAATTTTAACGAGATTTGGTTCCGCGCCGGTGTCGACCATGAACTTGGTCTCTGTAATAAGCGATTTAGAAGAAAGTGAGACCATCGGAATTACGCTTTTAGAATTTAGTCGGATAGTCGTGATTCGGGCATGTCCTCCGCGTACACCACGCCGTCATTCTGCGGGCCTCACCTCGGTTCCCTGCTCTCGCTGGGCGTTATTATATTGTCTTTTCCGACAATCTTGGACTTCAGGCCCGAACTTTTTACAGTACTTGCATGATACTTGTTCCTGCGAGTGTGGCGCGAATGGTGCGGAACTTGGAACATTATTACTTGGAATCGTCTCTAAACCAGCAACGCTCTGCAGGGTGTCCGACTCTATTGCAAACGGCCCCATTGTCCGCTGCGAACCAGGGAAAGCGTTGAGAGGATATGCAGTCCGCGCGCAAGGGGGGTCCATGCCCCATTCATGACGCCTACGCAGAGCCGGATTAAGGGCGAGGCGAATGAGGCTCTTGCCTCAAGTTTAAAATACAAGGGGCGCAAAAATGTCGTTCTCTTAAGTATGGAGTTGCGTAAGCCCTTAAAAAAACGTAACAAATATAGCAATATTATCAATTGAAAATTCTTTATGTAAAACTATCAATTATAATTCAGTAATTGATGAATTTGCTTCAGCTAAAGCAAGGAAAGTGTAATTTTAAATAGTGGACCCGCTAGAATTAAAAATGTTGAAGTTAATGTTGTGTTTTTAAATTGATTAAATTTTAATATTATTCTTTTTTAAATTGGTTTATTTGCTTAGTTATAGGAAAAACATTTAGCAAATGGGGTCGCAAATTTGGGCTTTTGCCTCAAGGGTTTTAGACCCTAGATCCGGCTCTGCGCCTACGAATACGCCGACATTTCGTCGTGCTACTGCGTCCATACTAGACTGTATGCCGTGCGAAGGGACTATCACGTGTGCATCCGATGCGTGCTGTCTAGTTTTGGGGACCCCATAGATTTCACCCTCCAGGGAGCCCATATGATTCTGGGACCCTGGTTGCCCTTCCCGGATTGTCCGGGTTGTGACCGCTCACCAGCATATGTGTCCCCGGCTGCAGCATGCGTAGCATGCAACGAGGAGTATGATGAGTCCGGTCTCCGTCGAGAGAGACTCGGGCTGCTTCTCGGTTATAACCGAGTGATTAAGGAATTTACCAAGCTCAAGGGGAGCGATGAGCTGCAGATCTATCTGCTGAAAGTTAATCCACTCCCTTGGGTCATTCTAAAGGAATAGAGTTTTCTCGTCACCTGCATCGCCACACAAACGTCTTTTGTTACAATCCGCACAGAACCAAGGAAAATGCGGCCAAGAAGGGGAAGTTCCACCCCCAGCGGGCGCGCCGTCGATTCCTGTATCTGCATCCACGCCGAATTCTATGCCGTGACGGAGAACTATCTCATCTGTCGCTCATACGCGGCGCTAACACCAGGAGGTGGCCGCCAATACCTACTCGTGGTGGTCCATCTCATCCTGGGACCGGGATCCGGGATACCAAATCCCGATGTGTGAGCGGTGCCTGCGTTTGCCGCACATCACCCGACCGGCAGCCGAATGCCTCATGTGCTCGGAGGAATTCGCACGAACTGGGATTCCCTTGCTAATGCGCGAGCGGCTGTGTGGATACTTCCGAATCCACAACCAAATGACTATCCCTGGGCGTAATCCGCAGTAAACTTCGCATCATGATATCTATATGAAGAAACTATCTTTGGGCGTTCTTGCTAACAAAATATTCCCTTGCAAGGCATTTCCGCGATTGACACACCTGACGCACTTGTTACGTCCTGCGTCCTCCACCCGCCCGCAAATTTTCACCTTTCAAAAAGTATTAAAGAATTAACTAATCGATTGCCCTCGCAGCCGTCTGCTGCTCGTTCAATAGTTCTAAGACTTAGCTGTAGGAATGAAGTGCGGGTCTCACGGACCCCCGTTAGCGATAAGACACGCCACGCGCGACAAGTAGAGGTAACTTACACCCGAGCAATAGCCAAGACAGCGCGAGTAGGGAACGAGCGAAACGTACGAGAAATAGCGCCGCCGAATTCTCGCGCTCAGCGACCGGACGACCGCCAAGTAACGCAGGCTGCCAGAAAAGGAATCCCAAAAGATAAGATACGTGTAGCCGAGTCCTGAGAAAGGCATCTGTCGCGCCGTTCCCAGGATATAATGCTGATACAGTGTCAGCAAGCGAGCTCCGCTCAGCGGAGCGTGGTGGCTACATAGGGCAGTAGGAGACCCTTTTTCAGACACTCTCACGTACCATTTGGGACTTATGACTTACTTGTTAAACGTTTTACTTCAGTTCACTTCTTTTGAGTGCAGTGCTCCGAACTGCACCTTTGTTCGCGTATTGAGAATTCAAGTGCGGGTGCGAAGTGTAACACCCGACTTAGTTTTACCTTCGGTATCTTTCAAGTGAATCAAGTGTAACGAATAGAATCAAGTCAAGCCGAGTCGAGTCAATCGAGTCAAGCTAAGTCCGACGAATAATCAACGCGCTAGAACCAGTGCCACTGTTCCTGTATCTCGTCAGGCAACGTCAGGTTTCTGTAATCGAGCAGTCTTTGTAAATCCGGACCGTTCTAGGGAACCAGCGTGGTGAAGCCTTTGAAATTCAGCTAATTATAAGTAACTTGCGTGATCAAGACACTGCGTCTAGTCTCGATCTCCGATTCTCCGGTCGCGATAACGAAGTGGAGCCGTTCCACTCCAAATTGTAGGGCTCGATCAACTAATAAACAGCATGTACACAATCTCGTGAATCACCTATTACACAGCCATCCTCACAACGCGACTCGTACACCCGCGTAAAGCCTGGTTATCGGAGTGTTCTCTGAGTGTAATTAGACGGGGGACATCACCCGTTTTCTTGCCCGCGATAACCTTGGGCACCGAAACCGCCGGCCGCATAAATCGAGTAGTCCTTGCTGCCGCCATCGAGCCTGTGCCTGAGTCGCCGTGCGGGCAATATCCCGTTGGCACCGTCGATGCCCCGAGTTCCGGTGATCCCTCTGCGAATCTTTCGTTGCGAACTCAGCTCATAGGTTTCGTTAGCCCGCGGCGGGCCCCCTCGCTACAATCATGGCTCCTGAACCACTTTCGGCACACCACGGTTCGGGCCCGAGGTCAGTGGTCATATCCACGGATCGGAACTATTCTCCCAGTCAGACCCATAACCAGAGAGCACCCCGACGTCGCCAGCCACGTAAGGACTATAGAGGAATTCGGGGAGGTGGAGTAAAACATTGGGCACGTCGCAAAGCTGCTCGCTTGTACCGGTCGCAGCTATATCGACAAACCGCGAGCGAATCCGCGAATTCCATTCCGCCTACCTACCCGCACCCCGGACAACACGCGCAACCGGCCTGGACCTCTCCAGAACAGCTTTGTCCGTTCGAACTACCCCCAGGGCAAGATCAGTTCACGGTCTACTTCGAGCCTCTAGAACCGGAAATCGTACCGTCTACCGTCGTGGAAACTGAGATTCGCGAAGATTCGGACGTCGAAATCATAGATTAACACGTTCACGCCGGCGCGTACCACCGGTGGCCCGCACTAGAGTGTTTCATCGGGCGGCGCGTACCACCGGTGGTACGCATTAGACTATCTCATCAAATATTGTAGGATTATATTTTTAGTTAATACGTTGCCGCAAATGACGGCTATAGCCGTCCGATCTTGTGTTTCTGAGCACGATCATCAAATTAAAGCGTGCGGCAACGGGTTAAGTAAGAAAGTTCGAGAAACTGCGGCGTTTCAAAGGATTTCTTTTCGTCTCTCGTTTCGACACAATTTTAATATTTGATTCTCTCCCGCCAAATGAAGCGCAGCATGAATTCGAGCGCCGCCTCACAGCGAGGAACATAAAAATCGGCCCCGGCGTGAACGTGTTAAGTAACCCGCACCGACGCGAGGAAAACTCTTAGGTTGGTGTAATTCCGAGTCACCAGCGACGCTAACGCTTTTGTGCCGTAACCAGTCGGACGCGCGGAAAACTCTTAGGTTGGTGTAATTCCGAGTCACCAGCGACGCTAACGCTTTTTGTGCCGTAACCAGTCGGACGCGGGAATTCACGTAGGTTTTGCGTCGAATATAAGACACCGAGTATATTTAGGCGCGTGCGACGTCTCAGCGAGCCGCTCCGCTAACACGTCAAATCTCTTATCGGCTCGGTCACTTCGTCTGTCTTCCGATCCCCGGTATACCCGGTGTACGCAGGGTGCCGCAAAACGGAGGACGTAACACACTCATTAATTCATTCATTTGCCGTTTCGGAACGCCGAAGATCATATTAACAGACGAAGGCACCAATTTTCTCAGTAGCCTGATGCGTATCATAGCAAAAAAATTCAAAATAACGCAGTGCAAAACCACAGCATTCCATCCTCAAAGCAATGGCTCTCTAGAACGATCACATCATGTATTACTCGAATACCTCAAGCATTTCGTTAATAAAAATTCAAACTGGGACGAGTGGCTGAATCTCGCAACTTTCTCGTATAACACTAGTGTATATGAAGGCACCCGGTATACACCGCATGAACTAGTTTTTGGCAGACTCGCACAAGTCCCTTCAAGTGTGCCACTTACAGTAGAATCAGAAAATGAAACATATGCAAATTACTTAACCAACCTCTCCTCACAGTTAATATCCATACAAAAGACCGCGCGTGAAAATCTTAATAACGCCAAAATCAAACCGAAAAGGTACTATGACCGGAAGGTTAATACCAAGGTCATCAATGTTAACGATTTCGTATATTTGCAAAAAGAGCCTAGGAAAGGAAAGCTGGACGCACATTATACAGGGCCCTACAAGGTGCTAGCCACATTTACAAACCATAATGTTAAGATAGAATATAAGAATAACTTCAAAATCGTACACGCCAATAAGCTTAAGCTGGCGCAGAATTACGACCCCGCTCCAGGCATCGTAGAATCATAAACCTAAGAGTCATATATGTACACAGACAAACCGAGGACCGACGATCAGTTGCTCCGCATCCGCCATCGAGAAGACATCAAGATGACACCATACTACACATTCGTACTTACTTTATTCGCACTTCAGATGCGAAGCGCCCACGCTATCATTGGATTTGACTGCGGGGGACAAGCTCTTAACATCTCTACCTTCTCTCTACTACATATCGGGGAATGCAAAATCCCACCGGTGCATCCGGAAAAGACACAAAAATATGTTCAATTATTACAACTTGCTGAATACGATAATACGGAAGTAATGCAATGCAAAATAGAAATCGATCGTACCATTTACCACTGCGGCATGCGCTCTCATACATCCGTAGTACACAACGGTAGAAGACAATATCTCTTTCCCGTTTCGCTTCAACTATGCAAACAGCTACAAACCACCGGTATGTTCACAATTGGAAGCAACGTACAAATATCCGAATTAAGACGGAACTCTACCGAATCTCGAAGCATTACACTCGCTGGATCAATTGGTACAGACGGGGAATGCTCCGGCACCCAATACAGCGACCCGTTCGGTACCTGGAATAACGTCGTTGTCCAGGCTTCAGTTCAAATAACTCTGCAAAATTACCAAGCAACTATTAAACAACCTTCACATCAAATCATTTTACGCTCTGGACTATATTGTGATATTTCTGATACGACATGCCTCGACGCTGATGGCGGCGACACGTTCTGGTCTTTAATTCCTGAAGACAACTGTCACTTCAATGACTATGAGGTGCTATACGAAGGACTGGCAGACAAGTTGAGCCCGAAAGGTAAGACCTCAGGACCAACATTATATACAGTCACTACGCAGGAAACCACATTCGCTCTCACTAAAACAACAGAATTTGCAATGTGCGGTTACACTATCATAAAGACAGAACATCCAAAATTATTCATTATGGAAACTACAAAAGGCAAAACATTCAAAATCCAAGGTAGAATACCGGTAAATAACTTAGACATCTTTAGTTATGTGAACTCTAAATTTATATACGTTGAGAAACACATCAGGACGCAAATCGATCAGCTCTACTACGATGTGATCCAGCAGAAGTGCGCCCTTGAGAAACAGGTGTTGCAGAACGCCCTCGCAATGGCCTCAGTTTCTCCAGACGAGGTCTCCTACACCATCATGAAGGGACCTGGATACATGGCAATAGTTGCTGGAGAAGTAATTCACATCGTGAAATGTATCGCCATCGAAGCAAAATTACGACGCACAGAAGAATGCTACAAGGAACTACCAGTATCTTATCAAAATTCCTCTTACTATCTCACACCAAAGAGCCACATATTAACCCAGCATGCCAGTTTAAAGGAATGCAGCGCGCTCCTACCGTCAATGTATAATATTCATGGAACCTGGTTCCGATTCCTTCCTCAGCCCATAGAAAGCTTGGCGCCACCCAGGATCCAGCCGCTCTCAAAGCCACAGTGGCGAAATGTAAGCCCACAACATCTGGCGACCAGCGGGATATACGGCAAGGAGGACTTGGACAAGATGCGGGACCACATAATGTTCCTGATCGAGAAGCCTGCCATGCTGCATACCATAGCTCGTGGAGCCATGGGACGAGACATTCCACCAGGCAGCGTTTCACTCATCAACCTCATGGATGAAGAATCCTTGGAGAAAATTGCAGTTTCATCGGGTCAAAAACTCTGGTCCTGGTTTATAACATTCGGATCAGCAAGCGCCGGAATCATGGGAATCTATCTCATCTTCCGTGCCATTAAGCTGACCGTGGACACACTGATCCATGGTTACGCTCTCCACTCAATCTATGGATGGAGCATACACCTCCTGGGAGCATTATGGAGCTCTAATACACACCTGGTCCTGCACCTGGGAGCACGCAATCAACCTGCTGATCCAGCCCACCAGCAGAGGGAAGCTATAACCGAGACCACTGTACAAATTCCTCAACAAGGGACAACATCCGAAGACAACATACGAGCAGCCTCATGTCAGGCAAAAGTAGAGTCAAATTTAGATACGCAGATGTCGTACGCAGAATTAAGCAAAAGATTAGCCGAAGCCTATCCGTAGAAATACTTTCTTAAAGATCACCATCTGTTAGTATGTCACCTTTCGTTCGTCCTTCTGACATTTTGCTCACGCCATTACATCTTTAGATCATTAAGCATAAAATATACGTAGAATTCCAGTAGAACTAATCGTTTCAAAATCGCCCTCTAGCAGGGACTTTCCGCATCACCGAAACTTTTGTCCAGGATTTATCTTACGAAAATTCTATTTTTAGGGGGATGGTGTGACGGCCAGCCGTTACCGACACCATTTTCGACCCGCCTTTAACCATAAGAACTAATCAACTAATGTAGCCGGCCAGTATCTTGAAGGCACTTCGAGAGGTCGCCTGAGTGGACGAGCGACGGAACTTCTCCCTCACTCGTTCACATTCACCTAGGTTAAGCTATAGTAACATAGAATCGAGTTATAAGTCTATATATCTTTGCGTCTATGCCCATCGACCGTTAGGGCATTAGTTTTAAGTAAAAGCGCATGCGGCGCTCCAAGTGGACTGCGCTCTAGAGACAGTATAATCAAAGACTAGACACGAGACAGCCACTTTTGATTGGTCCGCCATTTATTGTCTTTTCCCGCTAATTTTACACATATGAACGTCACAAATTTATATAATGACATACATAAACAAAAAACGCAATAACCCAATACATACACATATGAACGTGAAAAATCTATGTAAACATGGGTAAGAGTGAGATAGAGTGAAATAGTAGAAAGTAGATGTATCTTTCTCTCTCATAGGATTAAGACAATACATGGCGGACATTAGCTCGAGTCAGCCGTACCCCTTCCCTAGCGGCGGGCCCTAGTAATTAGATTTAAGCCCGGGTCGAACCAGAAAATCAGTCGTCTATTTGATTCCTTCCTAAAGATTATTTAAGTCGTCTTGAAGACAAGTAGATACATCATATTGAAGAACAGTGCACTAAAATCCTTTGTTCAAGATCTATAGTAAAAGCTCAGTTCAGTTCAATCCAATCAAATCTCAATCTCATAAAACTAAATCACAAACTCAAAAAGCTCAAATCATTAATCAAAAGAACCAGTGCTGAAGCTATAACTAAAGACTCGACAAAAAGCTACTCACGGTAAGCAAACTGACTTGCCGGTTCGACACTCATCTAACACTGTATTAATTATTAAGGTAGAATCTAGTTCCTTTAATTGTTCAATCGTATAATCAACATTGTAAGAATCATATAGTCAAAGTCAATATATAGACCTTTGTTATACAAGTTACTTTCGTTCATTCAATCCCTTGCGTTTCTTAAAAGTAAATTAAGCCTTCCATAACGCTCTACGTCTAAGTATTTCCTCACCACACATATCCAGGCAGTCAACGAGAGGACGATAAGCTCGACGACATAAAAGCATACAATCTCACACCTACCTTCACCTTACGTTTCCATTACCCCGTCAACGAGAGGACGTTAGCTCGACGACAAATATTCCTTCAACCTCATACTCAGTGCCGTAACTAGCCATTCCTGTGCCCTGTGCAAGAAGTTGCATTTAGGCCCCTTAATTAATTACGTTTAGGAAAATAATAAAACAAATACATTACAATAGATTTAATAAGATTAATTTTATTAACACTTTTCTGGCTTTCATTTCGGCAAATTCATTAATCACATCATCATAATTTATGTTTTTAACAATGTCAAATTCTATAGAAGTAATAGATAGATTGGATAACCGTTCTTGTCTGATAGTTGATCTTAAATAATTTTTTATTAATTTTAATTTGCTAAAACTACTCTCGCACGAAGCAATAGACACAGGAAGGGTTAAAAATAGACGAAGTGTGACGTAAAACTAACTATTATTTAGATTATGATCTAGAGTCTGAGTAAGGCAAAATTGAATTGTCAAACCGCGCAGTTGAAAGGTGGCAAAGTTAAAAATTTGAAAATATCATTTCCTGTAAACAGCATTTTGGGCCCCCCTTCCAAGTGGGCCCTGTGCGAGTGCACCTGTTGCACCTGCAAAGTTACGGCACTGCTCATACTTACCCTCACCTTATACTGTCCATTTACCCGCCAACAAGAGGACGATTCGCTTGACGGCATATACATCCACCTAAAAGTCACCGCTAACCCGAATGCCTAGACAAAAGAGAGCCGGCCGGAAGAATCAATTACGTAAACTCCTCAGGAACTCCTACGCTATTCCTTCAGAAACTAACAGGCATCCGCCGCCAACCCCAAAACCGCGTATAGTCGAGTGTCGAGCCGTTTATACGTGTAGTACAGCCTTCTGTAAGCAACGTAAAGGAAAGTCAACCTTCTGTAAGCAGCGTAAGAGTAGTACAGCCTTCTGCAAGCAACGTAAAGGAAGTACAGCCTTCCGTAACCGGTGTAAGAAAAGTAAAGCCGTCCGCTAAAAACGCGTTAGTTATAAAATCATCTGCGAGTTCGGTAAAAGCGGGTAAATCCACGAAGTGGGAACTTATCCCGCGACCGTGCCGAGATCCGATCCGCGTTTCGAAACATACATTCGAAAGAGGCGCGAACGCCTCTATCCTCTATCCGGAACTCATAGTGCTCGACCAATAAAACCACCGCCAGGATCCCCAAGTCGCTGAGGTCGCGCTCCGTGGCCTCTCGACTAAAGAAGGAAATAAAAGTCGCTTCCCGACTGCAACGTTCCGTGAAAATTCCTGAGTTCCGCGAAATCGCCGATCGGGACGTGACAAATTACTATTATATTTTTGAGACTGCAACGTAACTATTGATCGAAAGGTCATTTTTGTAGTATGTTTTACACGAAAGATGTTGTTAAAAAATAATTACCGATTTTTGAAAAAATTGAGAAGTTTTAAGTTTTCTTTCATAAATTTGCAAATCCTCTACACTTTGTACTACTGGAACACCCTGAATGAGCTCATCATCGCGAACAATCTGTCTATTTCGAAACTGCAGTTCTCTATTCTTCTCCTCAATTTACTTCTTACTGATTGTCCATGTGTTACGGCCACCGTCAAATCGGAGAGAACATCAGACCGCGGGCAGCACCATCCACCAGCACCCACACCAGTCCACAGAAGAAGCACAGTTCTATCACCATCACCTTACCGACGTTTAAACTTGCGTTTCAAGAAATAAAGTAATAATCGACAATGGGTGAGTCGCCGTGTTTTTCGCGACACCCATTCCCCATCGTCCCGATGTGACGACTTTCTCACGTCCGGCCACATGCAGTTCTAAGAATTATTTACTCTTGAAATTAGATGTCACACTGGATTCTGCGAAATCCTATTTAGGTCAAGCTAGCCGTCCCGGCTATCGACGAATGATCGTGTGACAAAAGAAGCCGCGATGCTTCGACTGCATTTATTCATCTTGATCTACTGCCGATTATTCTACGAATTATTATATAGGTCAGACCAGCCGTGTGCCGTATATGGTCTTACGTACGTCAAATTAGAGTATAAAAGGGAGCCTGCGACGCTCCAGTTCGCTCATTGCCAGTCTAAAAGTGCCAGTCTAAAACGCTTAGTCTCAATCAAGCCTAAAAAAGGTGCAGTCTTAATCTTCAAGTCAAGTGCCAATATCTCAAACCGCAAAGCAATTGTCTAAAGTCTAAGTCTTCTCTGCAAACCAACCAGGCGAGCAACTCCGTTGCATTCCGCTGCAGCTACGCCTCAGCGCATCTCTTACAAGCTGTTCCGAACGTAAGACCATACGTGGGCAGAATTTGTACCATTTCTATATATTTTTAAATAATAAATAGATATATATATATACAGAATTTGTACCATTTCTATATATTTTTAAATAATAAATAGATATATATATATATATATATATATAATGTACCAACCACTGGGTCCCTCCATGTCTGCGTATCGATCCGCCCGCCAGGTAAATACCTTGACTATTGCCCGTCAAGAGTAAGGGCCGGTTCCACCAACCTCGGTTAAATCCTTAATCGGCGGTTAACGTTTGTTAATCGATACTTTGCGTTCCACCAAACTTTGAACCCCGATTAAGTTAAGAAAACGCCGGTTAAACTTAACCGGCCAATTTTGGCCGGTTACCGTATTTAATCAGTGGTTAGCGTTTGGTAACATCTGGTAACATCGTCAAAATAAAATTGAAGTCATTACTATAGTCATGGACGCGCTATACGACGATGTATTATCCTCAGAAGAAGAAGAAGGTTATGAACCTATTAGGGCTAGAAGAAGAAGAATTATCAAAGACCAAATTAATTATTTCGAAACGTTAGACGATATCGACCTTTTTACAAGATTTCATCTTACAAAAAATGCTATTGAGGCGTTGCTACACGACATTGAGCCAAGTTTAGAACATGCGACAGCAAAGTTGTATAACTTAATTTTGGTAATTATGCCCGGATAGCAGGGAATATTGCAGGAATATTGTAGGAAGATTATTACTTACACCTTGCAGCTGACATTGCCGGAGTGTTGCAGGAATGTTGCTGCAATATTCCTATGTCCGCGCATAATTAGCAAAATCCAATCATAACTATTTTACTATGGCATTATGCCATAATATATGAATATAATTGTACATTAAGACGAATAAAAATATATATTTTTACATAAAATTCATGTTTATTTTCAATTAAACCTTATAATAGTAATTTCGGTTGTTAACCCATTTGCATCACACCTCTGAATATGCTGCAAGCCCAATTCATCCGAGACATAAAAGCCTTAACGCAAATATATAATATTTTTATAAAATTTGTAGTATTTATTGACCTCTAATGATTTTCCGCCATTCTTCTTACTGCCCTACACTTTTCTGCTCTTTACAAACTTCACAAAATACAATACGCTAATGACGATCAACCGCGTGTTGCCATGCTTTGCCGCCTGCGGATTAAATGACACTGAGAATTGAACCAATCAGAGCCGCAGTTACAACGGAATTCAGACTCGCTGAGAGTTATCGCGAAGAGGGTATACGGTTAACTAACCGGGGCTGAAATATTCTTGGTGGAACGGAATCATGGTTAAAGTCTCGGTTAAAAATTAATCATGGTTAGCTAACCGACGATTTAACCGAGGTTGGTGGAACCGGCCCTAAGTTCGGGTGGTTAACATTCAAATCTCCGCGGAAATACTCGAAACTCTCGCAGAAATTGAGACAGAAGTCGATTATTCTCGAAGCGTTTCTCGGAACTTTAGTTCCTCACCTGCAACCTTAATCAGATGACAAATTCCGGCGCTAAGGAATCAAGACAACCGACAGGGAGGTGAAATTCCAATTCCCCACGGGATTCTGCGCCGGGTCGTAACAAGGTGTTGAGACTACAGACTCAAGAGTAACTTAGGGGAAAATTTGCAAATAACCCCAAGATAAAAATAAAAAGGAATGAGATATAGGCGCCCGCTTGCCTGAATAAAACAGGTGGCGCGCGTAGTAAAGTAAAAAGTGTAAGGACGTGAAGAAGAAATAGAAAGAGAATGATATAAGTAAAAAGAAGAGCAGCAACTAAGGCCGTGTTCAGAAATTGGCTGACAGTACTGTCAGTACTGGCGCTGGTTTTACTGAAAAATAGTCGTTCTGTTTTACTGAAAGTGCTGCCGAACGCGTTTTCCAGTAGATGTCTGACAAAATGGTAGTACGTTACAGTCTCGTCAGCCATACTGAAAAGCATTTTTGAACGGAAATCTAGTACTGACAGTACTGTCAGCCAATTTCTGAACACGGCCTAAGAAGTAAGCCCAACCGTGAATCCGCAGAGGGGCCGGCGTGCGTAGTGCCTGAAGACGAGTAGATCGGAGTAGATCGAGCCGTAGAGCGCCACCAACGCGCATGCGCTCAGGACGGAGCACGCGCGCAGAAGCAGCAGACTTGAAGTAAACAGTAAGTGAAGATTATACGGAGGAATGTTGCATCGGGTGTTTGAATTTAATTTTATATGGGATATTATGCACGTTGAATTCGCAGGTGGCCCTGGCGAGGGGGTTCAAGTATGAAGCAGACAGGTAGCGAGCGATAAGATTATCACGGAAAACGGATATAAGCGGAACGTTTGCTGCTCTATGGGGTTCAGATGTGGGTGCGTCTTTGGGCAAGCCTAATATAATTTTTAAAATTTTACTCTGCGCACCTTGCACATTTTTAAAATGTGTTTTTGCAGCGGCAAACCTTGTAAATCAGAATTTTCAGTTTTTTATTGAGCGGTGATTTGTAGTCCAGGGACTTCGGAAGAGAGTAGAACGCAGCCACCGTTTTGCCGATTCTGTCTGCGATGGCAGGATTAAAGGTCATCTTGCGATCAAGTACGAACCCGAGGTACGTAACGGAGTCCGACCAGGCCACGTCCACCCCGCCGAGGTTGATAAAGGAATATAAGGTTTCCCGTGTTATATTGTTGTTACGAGTAAAAAGGATTGCTTGTGACTTGTCCGCATTCAGGGAGAGTTTCCATTTTGAAAAAAAGGATTCGATTTCTAACAGGTGACGCTGCTCATATTTAATCGACTGTTTGAACTTGGTTGACGAGGCATAAACAGCCGTGTCGTCGGCATATAGTGCTATATTGCTTGATGGGCTCGACGGAATGTCGTTTATATATAAATTAAAAAGTAACGGGCCAAGAATGGAGCCTTGAGGGACTCCGGCAGAAACGACACGCAGGTCAGAAGAGTGTTCGAGAATATTTGCAACGAGTTTACGGTTTGTAAGCTAAGAATGTAAGAAAAGAATGATATTAAGGTCGACGTTATACATATGGAGTTTGTACAAAAGTGCATCGTGCCAAACAGAATCGAAGGCCTTTGCCAAGTCGAGAAGGACCAGAATAGTATGGCGTTTTGTATTCAAATTTACGGATATATGCTGCGTGATGCGGAGAGCCTGTTGTATGGTGGAGTGCCCTGCCCTGAAGCCAAACTGCTGATCAACTAGGATGCGGTTTTCTTTAAGGAATGCACTCAGGTAAAGGTGGATGCATTTTTCAAGAATTTTACTAAGTATAGGCAAAAGACTGATAGGCCTATAACTTGCAGGAGAGGAAAGATCTTTACCGGGCTTAGGAATTGGAATGACCTTAGCCACCTTCCAGGCAGCAGGAAAGTAATGTCTGCGAATGCACTCGCGAAAGATGTAATAGAGTTGAGTAGCAACTTTTTGATGAATGTTTATAAGCATGTCAGCAGAGATGCCGTCAATGCCTGGCGATTTTTTTTATTTCAGCTTGCGCAGGAGTGTGAAGACAATCTTGGAGGAGAGGAAAGAGTTGAGTGAAAGAGACAAGGAAGATGCAGGAGGAGCCAGAGAGGAAATAAACTCGGCTACCGGTCCCTCAAGCGGAGATGCAAGGCTCGAGGCGGTAGAATGTACTCTGGCAAAGCACGAGGCTAGAGCCTCGGCCTTATCATGATTAGAATTTGAAATGTTGCCATTTATCACGAATGGCGGGAGGTTTGGTTTGTCTGCCCCATTTTTAGAGGCCTTGTAGGTCGCCCAGAAGGTGGGATCTGGCTTCTTGAAATTTCGGAATAGTCTAGTCCAGCTGGCGCTCCGAAGCTTGGTAATTAATTTTTTGATTTCGTTATTGAGGTATTTAATAGCACCGTGCGGGGGGGAAATGCCCGACCTTTGAGCGTTAGACCTGAGCGTGCGCCTGAAGTGAATCAGAGCCAGCAGGGCTGGGTCCGACGCCAATTCAGTTTTTGAACTTGTTGCACCCGGTGCAGAGATCCGAGAACAGCGCCAACAGGCCTTCAGAAAGGAAGTTAGTTCAGTAATTTTGTTACTGATATCGTCAACAGAATTGAAGTGAGACATCATTTTGAAATTTCTAGCCCGACGTGGTATGCCTCCCAATCAACATTTTTAACCTGTGAGGGGGCAGGGACCACACTCTCGGAGAAATTAAGTAGAACGGGCTTATGGTCCGAACTGAAATCATCTGTCGTCACGCAAGAAAGATTTCTGTTGTAATTAGAAATAAAAAAGTCAATGGTTGACGGGCGGAAGTGGCTGCTGAAGCAAGTCGGGGTATCGGGTGCAACTATTCTGTAGTCAGAGCCGTAGGAGTGGAGGTATAACTTGTTACCGACACTGTTAGCCGTAAAATTCCCCCACGCCCGGTGCTTGGCGTTCCAATCACCGCCAATTAAATAAGGTGAAGGAACGGAGGTAATAGTGTTCAGCGTGTTGGAGTCCAAGCGTGATTTTGGGGGCCCGTTTCGCGATGATCAGATCTGCGGATCGATATAAAAGGCGTCTCCGCCGCAGTAGAAATCACTCTTGGGTCAGCCTGGAAGCGTGAGCATCCAGCACCACGAGTCTTACTTTTGCCAACGGGTGATATCGCTCAGCTCACTGCGTCTTGCAGTGCCTGCCGAATCACTTTCGTTATTAGTAGATTCCGTACCTGTGCTCTAACGAGTAAGAAGCGCCCAGCTCGTTGCGTCTTGCAGTGCCTGCCGCCTTACTTTCGTTATTATAGCGTCACCTTTGCTCTAACGAATAAGAGCGCCCAGCTCGCTGCGTCTTTGCAGTGCCTGCCGCCCTATTTTCGTTATTGTAGCGTCTCACCTTTGTTCTAACGAGTAAGAGCGCCCAGCTCGCTGTGTCTTGCAGTGCCTGCCGCATTACTTCCGTTATTATAGAATCAAGAAGTACCTTTGCGCCAACGAGTGATCGCGCCCAGTTCACTGCATCTTGCAGTGCCTGCCGCTTCACCTTCGTTGTGATCGAATCATATAGTACTTAACGAGTGATACCGCCAGTTCGCTGCGTCTTGCAGTGCCTGCCGGATCGCTGTCTTTGCCGAACTATTATAGCATCTTACGGAGAATTTATCATTACGAGGCATATCGGCCGAAACGCACCGGTCAGTACGTCGGGAAACATTGTAAAATAAAACGCGACATAAATCGAATAATCATTTAGGCGCCACAGACCACATCGAAAAGAGCAACGAACTCCGCGATACAGTCCTGGCGCACACCACGACGCGTAATCGTCAACAATAACACGTACGAACAGCTGTATAGAAAAATAAACGGCCAAAAATAGAACCACACATATACAACCCATATATGACTATACCCATGCATCTACACTCCTTTCACCGTCCTGAGCACGAACTCGCACCGCACGGCCCGTAACCTCCGTCGGTGTATACATTTAGCATTACTCTCACTCGCAACAGAAGGAAGGAAGACACCTGGACGCGGATAGGCGACACACACGAATTAAACGGTTACATGTTTTACCCTCATCTTCTTTATCAACGTTTTATTCACATGTTCTTCTGTTAATTTTGGCATCAACCTGCTGGCAAAATCTTCGCTATCCATTTTATCGGCTAGTTCAACGATTTTCCACGTCGCAAATTTTCTTGGTTCCAAGCCCCGTTCGACTTCCAACCACTTGGTCAGCAAATTGTTTCGTTTGCCTTTCAGCAGATGGGGTGGATCAAAAAAATGGAATATCTTGTGGCCCCCGATGATAATTGCATTGTCTGAACATATTGCAATACAGTTAAGTTTTTTATTATGTTTGGTACGTGTTGTTATTAACAGCAGAAAGATTTTCTCACCACATTGTTCCCCCAGTTGGGACAACCTTGCAGCCGTGTCCAATTTAAAAATATTGATGACGGCAGCGTTTGTGCGGGCCTGGTCGCACACATAGGCAATTACGTGTAACCCGCATTCTTGTAGGTGTGGTGTTTTCTTTTATGCACACAGCTAATTGTGCTGCTTTGGTCATGACATTGACAAAATAATAAGATAATGGCAGAATCCATCCACTGTGAATGCCACGGACCATAAAAACCAGCGCATGGTCTGCCAATGTATCGCTTCTCCCGTTTCCAAAATCTTGATACCCTATTATTCGATCGCTGTTTGGATCGTAACCTAAATGTGCTTGCAGCGCAACTTCATCCCACATTAAAATACAAAACTTTTCTTTGTAATTCATATTCTGGGCTTCACTCGTCAAATGTTTCTTTAGAAATGTGATTAATCCTGTCTTCACTTTTATATTTCTGAGGACTAAACGCAACGTTTTTCTGACGGCAGATTGAAATATTTTTGCATATACGCATAGGCCTTGCCGGACTGCTTGTAAATTGACAAACAGAGGATCTTTTCGTTAATGGTGAATCGCCTGCACTATTGTGACAAAAATATTATCTTCAGTTTACATGCACAGACTATATCTATTTGATGATGTTATTAACATCTGGTGTATTCGCCATATTTTCTACTCGGCGATGTTAGTATTGTTAATTGTTATTTTCCTCTTTTCATTTGCAACGGTTCTTGCCAATTCGACAAAAAGTTTGATGCATACCCGTGCTTTTTGTTTTGCGTAACTGTTTTGCGCATACCCGTACTTAAATTTTCCATCAGCGACAGCATTGTTCTGTTTGTCGCACATTTTTCTGCCAGTTGCAGTCTTTTCTTGAAACTTAACGTTTTCATGACTGACAGGCGTTCTTTCCTACTGAATTGCTTAACCAAATTACATAATCGTGCCGTTTTAGGACTCATTGCTCCTCTGGTCATTATTCCCTTCAGAATTCTCGTACGTTTTGCTGCAGGCTTTATATTTGTCACAAGTGAATGTTCCGCATTTTTCTTCGTGTGGGACGTACTAGGCTGTGGTTCCATTTCATTGGTACATTCACGTTGCTAAAAATCAATTTAGTCTTGGCATTAATTTTGAAACTGATGGTTTCAGCGGTATCACATGTTGATATCATACCTGATCAGGTACACTTAACAAAGGGATGACATTTTCCTGTGAGTATGTACTAGGCTGTGGTTCCATTTCATCGGTACATTCACGTTGCTAAAAATCAATTTAGTCTTAGCATTAATTTTGAAACTGATGGTTTCAGCGGTATCACAAGTTGATATCATACCTGATCAGGTACATTTAACAACGGGATGACATTTTCCTGTGGGTATGTACTAGGTTGTGGTTCCATTTCATCGGTACATTCACATTGCTAAAAATCAATTTAGTCTTGGCATTAATTTTGAAACTAAAGTTTCGGTGGCATTATATGTTTATATGATACCTCATTTGGTAAATTTTTGGAAGGAATTGCACCCCGTTTTAGCTTTCTGTATTTAAAACTATGTGGCTCATAGTCCTCGTGACCAAAGTGCTTGTAACAAACAACGCACTTATCCAATTCATTCAAGGTGTAAAGCCCTTTAAGGTGACGCAATGCCGTCACCCACTTCAGTCGCATGTCTACATTTTTCGGAAACAGATGGCTTGGAAGCGAGGACGCTGATGGGCAACCAGAAACGACACACATTCGGCCCATTGCTGCAATCACATTATATGGTTATACTCCAAAATAAAATTCAGATACTGATGTTAACAAGTTTTAAACATGAATACTGACTTTACTTCCCAGGAAACTGCAACAGATATGTATCAAATCCCTCCAATCTTCCTTGGTCCACTCCTATTGCTTCAATCATATTAAACAGAGAATAGGTTATACTTCCAATTCATGTTAAGTTACTAAGATTTCCATCTTGTAAACCTGAATACTTACCTTATTTCACAAGGAAATGCAACAGATACTCTAATCCCCCTAATCTCCCTTGGTCCACTCCTATTGTTTCAATCATATTAAACAGAGAATACGTTATACTTCCAATTCATGTTAAGTTACTGAGATTTACATCTTATAAATATGAATAATTACCTATTTCACAAGGAACTGCAACAAATATTTGTACTCTCTTTCTGCCTTTATTTAATATCCACGATTATCCACGATCTACCACGCACACTTTGGCGGTTTGTCAGCCATTTTAGAAGTCGTTCTTCAGCCAATCGAAAATGAGCTACCGTGGCGCCGTCTATGAACTTCCTCGAGCGGGTACTAACAAAAGAAAGTCACAGAAAGTGATAGCAGATCTGGCCAGTGATAGCAGATCTGGCACGAAAACACCGTTGGTGTTTTTTGGGTGGGGGAAACCTCGGCAAGTGTGCGTGCGTGTCCGTGAGAGCTGCGCGCGTCGTTTCTCGCCGAATCGCGCTCGGCTTTGAGAGAAGGACGGAACCATGCTGCGTCCTCTTTCAACCAGCAACGCGTGTTGCGTCTTTGTTCGACATGCAGTCGCGGCGTCGCGTCTTCGTTCCGCACACAGGCCGGTGACAGTGGTGCCAGATTTCGCATAAGGCATCGCACGTACCATTGCGTTCTTTCAGCCGGAAGGCAAATCGGGCACCACCGCTGTGAGCAGAGCGCGATCCAGAGAAAAGTGAATCGAGGAGAGTTTGGGATTGACTCGTCGTACTCATCGTCGCTCGTCGACGCGGTTTTTGTTCGTTCGTTCGCGCCTAGCCATGGTTCAATTTTTTTTCACAGAATAATTTGTTTTTTTAATTATTCATCACACGGCATCAAACGATATTCATTTAAAAATATTTTATTACTTACTACGGATAGTTTTTAATATTTTGTTAGCGGAATAGATGTGTCGTATTGGTTTATAATAGATATGGGCAAAATATATATTTCATAAATTTTGGTTTCAGTAACATTAATCTTTCTGTGGTAGTAATAAATGAGAAAGTATATAATAAATGTCAATTATTGCGTATTATGCATTAACCGTGAAACAAGTAATAGGAGCACTTCTTGCACTAGAACGTTCTGAGGGATCGTACTAACACGCGATTTTAACACACGACAGCGTACGTCAGGAAGAATTTGCTTGACACGACGCGACGACGGTGCGAATGTTTTTATGAGTTGTTCTCTATGATTTGTTCTGCATGATTTCTTTTCTAAATAGAAAGTGATCAAATTGTGTATATATTCTAACAGTTCTCAGCAAGTCCCATCACATTGATTTGAAACGTTTTTCTTACTTCGCACGTTTAGTTTAAGAACGCTCTCCCCATTTCGTGAAAGAAAAAGTTGTTCGGTTGAAGGCAATTCACCGTTCATACTGTAATCCATATGTACGTCCATTGTCGCATTCTGCCCACGAAATGTCGCAACGTGCGTATTGTCAAAGAAGGCATGATAAAACAGGACAATAATAACAAAATCCCTGTGAATTGAAAACCGAAACTTTCATTGTGCCGCTCCCGACCGACCGCGGGTCGCAGTTGGACTAATTGAAATATCTGAAAAGTCTAACCATTCTTAGCACGTATTTCACGTACGTACTAGAAATGATTCCCCCGGAACTGTAACCGACTTTTCCAATGTCATTTATTCATCATTATGTACGATATGTATTACATTTAAATGCACATGTACAGGGTGCACAGGTTGTGATAGTCAGCTTTGTTCCTGTAAACGGTAAGTATTACACAAAATTATACAGGAAAGGGTTCGATGGGTTCGTAATATCTATATTCTACGAGACTTCATTCAATTCGAAAGTGCAACGCCGCACCCGACAAATGCAAATGCGTATGTAAGGTTTCTGTTTATAAAATTTAAGATACGTGGACTTCCACGCCACCGATGAGGTGCCACGACTAGCGCGTTCGGTTTTTTAACGTGGACCGTCGCCTATAGCCCTATTGTACCACATTTTATGATAATCATACAGCGTGCGGCAATACCTCTGTCCACTTTGAACGACGGAGATATTCAAGGTGGACAGAGTTATTGCCCCACGCTGTAGAATTAAGGGTTAGAAAAGAAATGAGAGGAATTTTTTTTTTTTTTTTGTTAATTTTATTTCATATTAATGTTGACATTGTATTTTTGTGTGGCGCCCCCCCCCCCCCTCCGCTGGCGCCACCACACAAAAATGCTCTCATTTCTTTTCTAACCCTTACTTCTACAGCGTGGGGCAATAACTCTGTCCACCTTGAATATCTCCGTCGTTCAAAGTGGACAGAGGTATTGCCGCACGCTGTATGATTATCATAAAATGTGGTACAATAGGGCTATAGGCGACGGTCCACGTTAAAAAACCGAACGCGCTAGTCGTGGCACCTCATGGGTGGCGTGGAAGTCCACGTATCTTAAATTTTATAAACAGAAACCTTACATACGCATTTGCATTTGTCGGGTGCGGCGTTGCACTTTCGAATTGAATGAAGTCTCGTAGAATATAGATATTACGAACCCATCGAACCCTTTCCTGTATAATTTTGTGTAATACTTACCGTTTACAGGAACAAAGCTGACTATCACAACCTGTGCACCCTGTACATGTGCATTTAAATGTAATACATATCGTACATAATGATGAATAAATGACATTGGAAAGTAGGTTACAGTTCCGGGGGAATCATTTCTAGTACGTACGTGAAATACGTGCTAAGAATGGTTAGACTTTTCAGATATTTCAATTAGTCCAACTGCGACCCGCGGTCGGTCGGGAGCGGCACAATGAAAGTTTCGGTTTTCAATTCACAGGGATTTTGTTATTATTGTCCTGTTTTATCATGCCTTCTTTGACAATACGCACGTTGCGGCATTTCGTGGGCAGAATGCGACAACGGACGTACATATGGATTACAGTATGAACGGTGAATTGCCTTCAACCGAACAACTTTTTCTTTCACGAAATGGGGAGAGCGTTCTTAAACTAAACGTGCGAAGTAAGAAAAACGTTTCAAATCAATGTGATGGGACTTGCTGAGAACTGTTAGAATATATACACAATTTGATCACCTTCTATTTAGAAAAGAAATCATGCAGAACAAATCATAGAGAACAACTCATAAAAACATTCGCACCGTCGTCGCGTCGTGTCAAGCAAATTCTTCCTGACGTACGCTGTCGTGTGTTAAAATCGCGTGTTAGTACGATCCCTCAGAACGTTCTAGTGCAAGAAGTGCTCCTATTACTTGTTTCACGGTTAATGCATAATACGCAATAATTGACATTTATTATATACTTTCTCATTTATTACTACCACAGAAAGATTAATGTTACTGAAACCAAAATTTATGAAATATATATTTTGCCCATATCTATTATAAACCAATACGACACATCTATTCCGCTGACAAAATATTAAAAACTATCCGTAGTAAGTAATAAAATATTTTTAAATGAATATCGTTTGTTGCCGTGTGATGAATAATTAAAAAAACAAATTATTCTGTGAAAAAAAATTGAACCATGGCTAGGCGCGAACGAACGAAAAAAAACCGCGTCGACGAGCGACGATGAGTACGACGAGTCAATCCCAAACTCTCCTCGATTCACTTTTCTCTGGATCGCGCTCTGCTCACAGCGGTGGTGCCCGATTTGCCTTCCGGCTGAAAGAACGCAATGGTACGTGCGATGCCTTATGCGAAATCTGGCACCACTGTCACCGGCCTGTGTGCGGAACGAAGACGCGACGCCGCGACTGCATGTCGAACAAAGACGCAACACGCGTTGCTGGTTGAAAGAGGACGCAGCATGGTTCCGTCCTTCTCTCAAAGCCGAGCGCGATTCGGCGAGAAACGACGCGCGCAGCTCTCACGGACACGCACGCACCCTTGCCGAGGTTTCCCCCACCCAAAAAACACCAACGGTGTTTTCGTGCCAGATCTGCTATCACTGGATCTGGCTAGTGTCATCAGAAATAGCATCCTGCCGCATGTTTCACGCGTGGTGGGGGAAGAGAGAAAAGTAGTATGCGTCATGTCCATGAAAGCTACGCGCCACTCGATTGGCTCGTACCTCCAGTGATGTTCCTGGGGACGCTTTCTCGCGCATGCGCACTGCATTCGCGCAGAAATCCAGGGACGGCGCAACAGGCTGCCGAGATGCACCGGCCCAAAGAGGTAATGCGAGGTAAGGTAGGTTATAGCGGTTAGTATATATTTAAATATAATTATTTATATATCAATATATATATATATATATAATTGTTATAATAGACATTATGGAAAAATGTTCTTTCATATTATTTATTGTTTTTTTTAATTTTATTTATTTAGATTTAAAAATTGTGATACCATATTTATTTTCTATGTTCAACCATAAATGTGATATTTTTTTGTTATGAATATTGGTAAGGTTCTTGGCAGTTTTCCTTACTCTTGCAACAAATGTTGGTATTCGTTATAATTCTGCCAAATAAAATATTTTTGTTAACTGAATAAATTATTCAAAAATTACTTTATTTCCTCTTGTTTCTTTACCCAATTTTAAACCTTTCCTATTTGATTATTATGTCAATATTGTATAATATAAATATGTTTGTGTATAAATAATGCCACAAATTATCTAAGCAAGTCTTTACATCGCTTTTTATGATATTGTTAATTATTTATTTGTAATTAATTAATTTGTAACATATTTTCTATTATTTTTAATACTATCTGAGCAGAGGGCCCAACAGAACCCTTTTTCTTCTACAATTAACACGCTCCTTAAGTGAGATTTCAATGCGCATGCGCGAGAAAGCGTCCCCAGGAACATCACTGTGTACCTCTCACGGACATGCACGCATACTACTTCTCTGTGTGCGGCAGGATGCTATTTCTGATGACACTGACACCGCCGTGAGCAGAGCGCGATCCAGAGAAAAGTGAATCGAGGAGAGTTTGGGATTGACTCGTCGTACTCATCGTCGCTCGTCGACGTGATTTTTTTTCGTCGTTTCGCGCCTAGCCATGGTTAAATGTTTTTTCACAGAATAATTTGTTTTTTTAATTATTCATCACACGGCAACAAACGATATTCATTTAAAAATATTTTAGTACTTACTACGGATAGTTTTTAATATTTTGTCAGCGGAATAGATGTGTCGTATTGGTTTATAATAGATATGGGCAAAATATATATTTCATAAATTTTTGTTTCAGTAACATTAATCTTCCTGTGGTAGTAATAAATAAGATTTAGATAAGAAGAATATAATAAATATAATAAATGTCAATTATTGCGTATTATGCATTAACCGTGAAACAAGTAATAGGAGCTTCTTGCACTAGAACGGTATGAGGGATCGTACTAACGCCCGATTTTAACACACGACAGCGTACGTCAGGTGGAATTTGCTTGACACGACGCGACGACGCGCGACGGTGCGAATGTTTCTATGAGTTGTTGTCTATGATTTGTTCTGCATGATTTCTTTTCTAAATAGAAGGTGATCAAATTGTGTATATATTCTAACAGTTCTGAGCAAGTCCCATGACATTGATATGAAACGTTTTTCTTACTTCTCATGTTTAGTTTAAGAACGCTCTCCCCATTTCGTAAAAGAAAAAGTTGTTCGGTTGAAGGTAATTCACCGTTCATACTGTAATCCATATGTACGTGCATTGTCGCATTCTGCCCACGAAATGTCGCAACGTGCGTATTGTCAAAGAAGGCATGATAAAACACGACAATAATAACGAAATCCCTGTGAATTGAAAACCGAAACTTTCATTGTGCCGCTCCCGACCGACCGCGGGTCGCGGTTGGACTAATTGAATTTTTTGAAAAGTCTAACCATTCTTAGCACGTATTTCACGTACGTACTAGAAATGATTCCCCCGGGACTGTAACCGACTTTCCCAATGTCATTTACTCATCATTATGTACGATATGTATTACATTTAAATGCACATGTACAGGGTGCACAGGTTGTGATGGTCAGCTTTGTTCCTGTAAACGGTAAGTATTACACAAAATTATAGAGGAAAGGGTTCGATGGGATCGCAATATCTATATTCTACGAGACTTCATTCAATTGGAAAGTGCAACGCTGCACCCCCGACCAATGCAAATGCGTATGTCAAGTTTTTGTTTATAAAATATAAGATACGTGGACTTCCACGCCACCCAAGAGGTTCCACGACTAGCGCGTTCGGTTTTTTAGCGTGGACCGTCGCCTATAGCCCTATTGTACCACATTTTATGATAATTACGTTATGATGCTGCCCAAGGTATATCTCTTTCTTTATTCATGTCAGGTCTGACAATAATTACACCAGACTGCTTGGTCAAAAAAGTCTGACTAACGCCAGACTGCTTGGTCAAAAAAGTCTGACTAACGCCAGACTGCTTGGTCAAAGTCTGACTAACGCCAGGACTGCTTGGGTCAAGTCTGACTAATGCCAGACTGCTTATTCAAGTCTGACTAATGCCAGACTGCTTGTTCAAGTCTGACTAATGCCAGACTGCTTGTTCAAGTCTGACTAAACGCCAGACTGCTTGGGTCAAGTCTGACTAACCGCCAGACTGCTTGGTCAAGTCTGACTAATATGCCAGACTGCTTGTTCAAGTCTGACTAACGCCAGACTGCTTGGTCAAGTCTGACTAATGCCAGACTGCTTGGTCAAGTCTGACTAATGCCAGACTGCTTTGGTCAAGTCTGACTAATGCCAGACTGCTTAAAGTCTGACTAATGCCAGACTGCTTGTTCAAGTCTGACTAACGCCAGACTGCTTGGTCAAGTCTGACTAATGCCAGACTGCTTGTTCAAGTCTGACTAACGCCAGACTGATCTGTGAAATGCAAGTAATCGCAAATTCACTTGACATTGATTTCACTCATTTGATTTTTGACGCACACGTTATTTGTGCTGTACGTTACTTTTTCTAATGACACGGTACTGTATGTAGGATCGGAAAAAGCAAACTGTATCGGGCGGACTCGAACCGCGTCCTTTGGATCCGTAGGCAGGCGCGCTACACACTGCGCCACCGCCACCTTGCACGTCTTTAATGCGCCTTTCGGCTTCTCAAGGCGCTCGCGCGTGCTCCTTTGTTTCCTCTCCGATCCCCACCGTTTTTTATAGGGGACTCCGTCCCCACATGTATGCATACTTATTGAAAAGCATTGGACGAGGAGGGACCAGCCATTTCATCAGTATCACATTGTCTGTATTCTTTTGTATTTGGACATGTAGAATATAATATGTTAGCCGGCATTCGAGACAAATGCTCGTCATTAACCGTCATATTTATGGCTGTTTCCCTTGTCGCTTTCAATGCTGATTTAAGGACACAAACAGCATTCATATTCACGGACGACAGCTTATTTCTTTTCTTCGTTTTTAAGTCTGGTAAGTAGGAAAAGATTCTTTCTGAATCAGCATTTGAGTTTGGCAACGATCGAACAGCATTGACGAGCGATTTCAAATTGGGATATTGACGATTACTTGTTAGGATGCATTCCCACATTTCATCAAATTCCCTTAATGACAAATGATGAATTTGTATTTCTGTAAAATCGTTATGTAAAGCAAACCATTCTTCTCTTAAACTAGTTTTATCGAAGCCGCCAAAGGTTTCAGCGATAAAAGAAACATCATCAAAGGAAGTTTCTCTGTCAATATCGCGTAAAGCTGTGGCCGGTTCAAAAACTTTTAATTTACATAAAAATAGATCATTGATTGGTAGTCTTTTACAAATTTCTTGAGCGGCACATACATAAAATTGCAAACAATTCTGTCGAACATTTGCAACTATATCTGTGTGCCCCTCTGTCATCAATTTATTTAAATAATCCTCACAATCAATGCCTAATGTGATTTCATTTATTGATATTTGATTATTTTTATCTGCAAAATCTACATTACTGCATTGTAATGCTAAAAGCTCTGGTTTTAAAAAGTTTTTACATACTATTTGCAATAAATTTAGCGATTTACGGTGCAAAGTATGAACTCTTGTTTCCAGAGCTTGGAAAAATATCGTAAAGGCATTGAAGTAATGTAAAATATATTTAAGAAATAACAGGTATGCTTTAACATCGGGAGTCTGCATGACTGCTACAAATTCTGCAGTTTTTACAGACTTTTCTGTAGAAATTAACTGTTTTAAAAACTTGTCAATACTATCCCATGATTCTAGAATTCAACTAATACATACATGACAGGAAAGCCATCGTGTTTCAGCCAATTTCAACATTTTCCGGTCTGTGTCCTCGCAGCAATCGCTAAAGATAGCTGATCGCTTGGGACTGTAATTTATAAAACTAGAGATTTGTTTTGCAAAGCTTTCGCAGTTATTTGGAATCGTTCTGGATGCAGCATTTGCGGCTAACACGACGGAATGACATGGACATGGCAGTGTTAGTACATGTCCACATTTTTCCTGAAACTTTTGTTGAAATGATAAATGTTTGCCGGTCATAACACGCGCATTGTCGCACGACAAAGCAACAATATTATTAAATGGAATTTGTAACCTATACATTTCCTTTCGGAATGCGTCAAATATCATTTCTGCACCACAATCTTTTGCATCCAGATCGATTAGTTTTACTAACTGCGACATAATTTTTAATGTTTCCGGATGCACATATCGAACATGAAACGTCATCCATTCTGTATTAGTAATGTCTGACGTTTCATCAATAAAAGTACTGAACTTTGTATTTTGTAGGATGGCCGAAACACGTTCTGTTTCTACGGGACACAAGACATTTGCGAGTATGTGACCGCATTTGGTCTTGCCCATACTCATATTTTGTAACACGTCAGAATCTCTTCCTATTTTTTGGAAAAATGTCAATAATTTTCCTGCTGTCGTAAATGAAATGCCATTTTCGGCGATTAAAGCAGCGTATTGAATTTCCGCTGCTTTCTGTCGCGCATCTAATGGCAATTCCGATTTGTCCGTGACATTATATTGTTTGTCTGTTTCTTGCGTTTCTTTTGCCATATGAACTGCGGATTCTGCGTGACGATAAATGTTACCTAATTTCGCCGTCATTGGCTTGTTACAATACGAACAAAGACACAATGTTTGGTCATTCGACATTTCGCGTAACCATGGTTGAAATTCTTCAATATTTAACCATTGTTTCCGAAATGTCCGTGCAGTAAAAAAATCTGTCTCCGATTCTACATCGCGGCTATTTTTGTCGCCGCAGGACTTTGCATTTAAACGATTTAGGTGACACCAGTGTGGCCAGATCTGGCTCTTTGACACCATCGGTGTCCGCGGGAGTAGGGATACGGAAAAGTATGCGTGCCTTGTCCGTGAGAGCTGCGCGCGCCGTTTCTCGCCGAATCGAGCTCGGCTTGGAGAGAAGGACGGAGCTATGCCGCGTCTCCCTTCCACTAACGTCGCGTGACGTCAGGTATCGTGACGAGACGTAAGAAGGACAGAACTATGCTCCGTCCCCTATCAACCAACATCGCGCGTTGCGTCTTTGTTGGACATGCAGTCGCGGCGTCGCGTCTTCGTTCCGCACACAGGCCGGTGACAGTGGTGCCAGATTTCGCATAAGGCATCGCACGTACCATTGCGTTCAATCAGCCGGAAGGCAAATCGGGCACCACCGCCCTGAGCAGAGCGCGATCCACAGAAAAGTGAATCGAGGAGAGTTTCTAATAGACTCGTCGTACTCATCGCCGCTCGTCGACGTGATTTTTTTTCGTCCGTTCGCGCCTAGCCATGGTTCAATTTTTTTTCACAGAATAATTTGTTTTTTTAATTATTCATCACACGGCAACAAACGATATTCATTTAAAAATATTTTATTACTTACTACGGATAGTTTTTAATATTTTGTCAGCGGAATAGATGTGTCGTATTGGTTTATAATAGATATGGGCAAAATATATATTTCATAAATTTTGGTTTCAGTAACATTAATCTTTCTGTGGTAGTAATAAATAAGAAAGTATATAATAAATGTCAATTATTGCGTATTATGCATTAACCGTGAAACAAGTAATAGGAGCACTTCTTGCACTAGAACGTTCTGAGGGATCGTACTAACACGCGATTTTAACACACGACAGCGTACGTCAGGAAGAATTTGCTTGACACGACGCGACGACGGTGCGAATGTTTTTATGAGTTATTCTCTATGATTTATTCTGCATGATTTCTTTTCTAAATAGAAGGTGATCAAATTGTGTATATATTCTAACAGTTCTCAGCAAGTCCCATCACATTGATTTGAAACGTTTTTCTTACTTCGGACGTTTAGTTTAAGAACGCTCTCCCCATTTCGTGAAAGAAAAAGTTGTTCGGTTGAAGGAAATTCACCGTTCATACTGTAATCCATATGTACGTCCATTGTCGCAGTCTGCCCACGAAATGTCGCAACGTGCGTATTGTCAAAGAAGGCATGATAAAACACGACAATAATAACAAAATCCCTGTGAATTGAAAACCGAAACTTTCATTGTGCCGCTCCCGACCGACCGCGGGTCGCAGTTGGACTAATTGAAATATCTGAAAAGTCTAACCATTCTTAGCACGTATTTCACGTACGTACTAGAAATGATTCGCCCGGAACTGTAACCGACTTTTCCAATGTCATTTATTCATCATTATGTACGATATGTATTACATTTAAATGCACATGTACAGGGTGCACAGGTTGTGATAGTCAGCTTTGTTCCTGTAAACGGTAAGTATTACACAAAATTTTAGAGGGAAGGGTTCGATGGGTTCGTAATATCTATATTCTACGAGACTTCATTCAATTCGAAAGTGCAACGCTGCACCCGACAAATGCAAATGCGTATGTAAGGTTCTTGTTTATAAAATTTAAGATACGTGGACTTCCACGCCACCCATGAGGTGCCACGACTAGCGCGTTCGGTTTTTTAACGTGGACCGTCGCCTATAGCCCTAATGTACCACATTTTATGATAATCATACAGCGTGCGGCAATACCTCTGTCCACTTTGAACGATGGAGATATTGAAGGTGGACAGAGTTAATGCCCCACGCTGTAGAAGTAAGGGTCAGAAAAGAAAGAAATGAGAGCATTTTTGTGTGGGGGCGCCAGCGGGGGGGCCGTCACACAAAAATACAATGTCAACATTAATATGAAATAAAATGAATAAAAAAAAAATGCTCTCATCTTTTCTAGCCCTTACTTCTACAGCGTGGGGCAATAACTCTGTCCACCTTCAATATCTCCGTCGTTCAAAGTGGACAGAGGTATTGCCGGACGCTGTATGATTATCATAAAATGTGGTACAATAGGGCTATAGGCTACGGTCCACGTTAAAAAACCGAACGCGCTAGTCGTGGCACCTCATGGGTGGCGTGGAAGTCCACGTATCTTAAATTTTATAAACAAAAAGTCTCGTAGAATATAGATATTACGAACCCATCGAACCCTTCCCTCTATAATTTTGTGTAATACTTACCGTTTACAGGAACAAAGCTGACTATCACAACCTGTGCACCCTGTACCTGTGCATTTAAATGTAATACATATCGTACATAATGATGAATAAATGACATTGGAAAAGTCGGTTACAGTTCCGGGGGAATCATTTCTAGTACGTACGTGAAATACGTGCTAAGAATGGTTAGACTTTTCAGATATTTCAATTAGACCCAAACGGCGACCCGCGGTCGGTCGGGAGCGGCACAATGAAAGTTTCGGTTTTCAATTCACAGGGATTTTGTTATTATTGTCCTGTTTTATCATGCCTTCTTTGACAATACGCACGTTGCGACATTTCGTGGGTAGAATGCGACAATGGAAGTACATATGGATTACAGTATGAACGGTGAATTGCCTTCAACCGAACAACTTTTTCTTTCACGAAATGGGGAGAGCGTTCTTAAACTAAACGTCCGAAGTAAGAAAAACGTTTCAAATCAATGTGATGGGACTTGCTGAGAACTGTTACAATATATACACAATTTGATCACCTTCTATTTAGAAAAGAAATCATGCAGAACAAATCATAGAGAACAACTCATAAAAACATTCGCACCGTCGTCGCGTCGTGGCAAGCAAATTCTTCCTGACGCACGCTGTCGTGTGTTAAAATCGCGTGTTAGTACGATCCCTCAGAACGTTCTAGTGCAAAAAGTGCTCCTATTACTTGTTTCACGGTTAATGCATAATACGCAATAATTAACATTTATTATATACTTTCTTATTTATTACTACCACAGAAAGATTAATGTTACTGAAACCAAAATTTATGAAATATATATTTTGCCCATATCTATTATAAACCAATACGACACATCTATTCCGCTGACAAAATATTAAAAACTATCCGTAGTAAGTAATAAAATATTTTTAAATGAATATCGTTTGTTGCCGTGTGATGAATAATTAAAAAAAAAATTATTCTGTGAAAAAAAATTTAACCATTGCCGGGCGCGAACGGACGAAAAAAAATCACGTCGACGAGCGGCGATGAGTGCGACGAGTCTATTAGAAACTCTCCTCGATTCACTTTTCTGTGGATCGCGCTCTGCTCAGGGCGGTGGTGCCCGATTTGCCTTCCGGCTGATTGAACGCAATGGTACGTGCGATGCCTTATGCGAAATCTGGCACCACTGTCACCGGCCTGTGTGCGGAACGAAGACGCGACGCCGCGACTGCATGTCCAACAAAGACGCAACGCGCGATGTTGGTTGAAAGGGGACGGAGCATAGTTCTGTCCTTCTTACGTCTCGTCACGATACCTGACGTCACGCGACGTTAGTGGAAGGGAGACGCGGCATAGCTCCGTCCTTCTCTCCAAGCCGAGCTCGATTCGGCGAGAAACGGCGCGCGCAGCTCTCACGGACAAGGCACGCATACTTTTCCGTATCCCTACTCCCGCGGACACCGATGGTGTCAAAGAGCCAGATCTGGCCACACTGGGTGACACACAGAATTCGCAGGTCTGGAAATGCGCGTGTCGCAGGAAATATTTTTATCGCATATTAAGCAATGAAATAAACTTATGTTAGAAGGCACCTTTCGCACCCATGACTTATATTGTTCATTGCGAAGCCAAGCTTCGCAAAAGCTGCGCTTAAACTTCTTTTCTTGCAAATTTTCTTGCATTTATGTGTAAATCCGCAAGAAACAGACAGAAAACAAATTGAAAAGAAAAATTACTCACCCTCCCCCTTCTCTTCCACGTACACAAACACACACTAACACGTACCCGCACACACACTCACGCGCGCACACAAATGCACACCGAACAAACGCGACAAATAATGGATAATATAATAATTTCAAAATTCACACAACGGAGAAATGCAGCACGGGCGCTGCTACGTCTTCCGCTGCGTGAAATTCACTGTTTGTCCGGTAAGAACAGAACACGTGAACGCAGAAATCACGCGGCCGTAGGGGCGGGCTTTCCGCACACGCGGCCACCGTCGCGCGAACAAACACCTATATATATATTGATATCTAGTTTTAGGGCCGGTTCCACCAACCTCGGTTAAATCGTCGGTTAGCTAACCATGATTAATTTTTAACCGAGACTTTAACCATGATTCCGTTCCACCAAGAATATTTCAGCCCCGGTTAGTTAACCGTATACCCTCTTCGCGATAATTCTCAGAGAGTCTGAATTCCGTTGTAACTGCGGCTCTGATTGGTTCAATTCTCAGTGTCATTTAATCCGCAGGCGGCAAAGCATGGCAACACGCGGTTGATCGTCATTAGCGTATTGTATTTTGTGAAGTTTGTAAAGAGCAGAAAAGTGTAGGGCAGTAGGAAGAATGGCGGAAAATCATTAGAGGTCAATAAATACTACAAATTTTATAAAAATATTATATATTTGCGTTAAGGCTTTTATGTCTCGGATGAATTGGGCTTGCAGCATATTCAGAGGTGTGATGCAAATGGGTTAACAACCGAAATTACTATTATAAGGTTTAATTGAAAATAAACATGAATTTTATGTAAAAATATATATTTTTATTCGTCTTAATGTACAATTATATTCATATATTATGGCATAATGCCATAGTAAAATAGTTATGATTGGATTTTGCTAATTATGCGCGGACATAGGAATATTGCAGCAACATTCCTGCAATACTCCGGCAATGTCAGCTGCAAGGTGTAAGTAATAATCTTCCTACAATATTCCTGCAATATTCCCTGCTATCCGGGCATAATTACCAAAATTAAGTTATACAACTTTGCTGTCGCATGTTCTAAACTTGGCTCAATGTCGTGTAGCAACGCCTCAATAGCATTTTTTGTAAGATGAAATCTTGTAAAAAGGTCGATATCGTCTAACGTTTCGAAATAATTAATTCGGTCTTTGATAATTCTTCTTCTTCTAGCCCTAATAGGTTCATAACCTTCTTCTTCTTCTGAGGATAATACATCGTCGTATAGCGCGTCCATGACCATAGTAATGACTTCAATTTTATTTTGACGATGTTACCAGATGTTACCAAACGCTAACCACTGATTAAATACGGTAACCGGCCAAAATTGGCCGGTTAAGTTTAACCGGCGTTTTCTTAACTTAATCGGGGTTCAAAGTTTGGTGGAACGCAAAGTATCGATTAACAAACGTTAACCGCCGATTAAGGATTTAAGGGGTTACACCACCTTGGCACTTGGAAAAAGTGGCATAAAATGAGACAATTTTTTTGACGCAACTATTAACTATACAAATTTGATTTTATTATCACTATTTACAATATACATCAATGAATATATCATATAAAAATGACTAAAAAATATTTACAAATGGCGGAGATATAAGGTGATCGGCAAAACGCCTTCGCTGTGATCCTCGCCGACGGTGGACATTGTAGAATGGTCAAAATTCTTCCGAAAAAAAAAAGTCAGCAATTAACATGTAAATAAACGTAATAGCTATGAAGTAGCGTAGGGAAAACATTTTTTAAACATTTTTGTGGAATTGACGGCCGTTTGTATCAAAATATTGATTTTTTCGCTAAAAATTGGACACTAAAACATTAATAACAAATTTATGAGGCATCCGATCAAAAAACGGCTACGCTACTTGATAGATATTAGCGTAGAGAAGATACAGTGTAAATTTGAATAAAATCGGTTCAGTAGTTTTCGAGATATCGTGTCCACCAGTTTGAGAAAACTCGTTTCGAGTAAAACGCAAAAGAAGAAAAAGTACCGCGTCAGCATGTTAAGATCCAGAATTTTTGTATGTTACCTTTAATCTGCGATTCCTGGTCCATACATTCCTAGTCCTTCTATAGACGCGTAAAGATCCATTTCGAAATAATTTGGCTTCATTATAACAGACCTTCAATAACGGTTACAAACGGATATGCCTATCTGAGCGGACAGGCGCTCTCTACGACTCTATGCCGTGCTCACTTCAAGTTGCTATAACTCTGGTAATTTTTGGAATATTAACATGTTTGACATCGCAAATTCTTCATGAAAGTACAAGTAATGGAATAAGGCAAAAAAAAAAAAAATCGTTTTTTTTTAAATCTCAAGGTGGTGTAACCCCTTAACCGAGGTTGGTGGAACCGGCCCTAAGAATAACATATGTATAACGCGCGAATGTCGGCGGCGATAGCCGATTGTCTACCGACGAGGTAACAAAGCACGTGAGCGACAAGGAAAGGGCAATGCGCGCCTGCCGAAAAACACACATGGGACGCCCCAGTGTCGTCAGAAATAGCATCCTGCCACACAGAGAAGTAGTATGCGTGCGTGGCCGTGAGAGCTACGAGCCAATCGAGCGGCGCGTAGCTCTCACGGACACGCCACATACTACTTCTCTTTCTTCTCGCACCCCGCATGCCACATGTGGCAGGATGCTATTTCTGACGACACTGGACGCTGGACGCCAGTTAGCAATCAATCGACAGCCCGCAGCGAACTAGCAACACAAGAAAACATTATGGCAGATTCAGCCCGTAAGTACATAACACATTTTCTCATACATTCCATTTTCTTTCGACATGACGTGAGATGAAACCGTTTGTAACTAAATTGTACATTGATGATACAGTTCAGATACCTTTATAGCCAAAAATATCTGAAATTAGATTTTTACGTATATATCCGCCTATCGTATTGTTACAGTAATAAGGTCTCCATAGATTCCTACAATTCGTTCATACATACCGTTCATACGTACTGCAGAAATGTACTTTGTCAGATCTGTTCCTTTTACTCAGAGATTTGTTAATTTGTATAAATTCAAATGAGTAACTTTCGACAGTAGAATCAATGTACAAATACAAGTAAGTAATATAAGTAAATAACGATGTTAATTTTATGATCATTTTGAATTAACTTACATATATGTACAAATTGATTGCTCTTTGCAGAAAAAGAAACCGATGTGGTAAGAAAAGAAGCGGTGCCACCGCCACCACCGCCACCACCACTACCACCACCAACACCACCAACACCACCACTAGCGGCACCAGGGGCACCAGCGGCACCCCCGCCACCACCAGCGGCACCGGCCAAGGATCCACATTGCAGTAAGTTCATACATATTCATACATATCGTATTTTAATATTATTCGATATAATCTATTATAATCTGATTTAATTAATGACATGTATATATTGTTCATTCTTTAGGACCAACACGTCGAGGGGCAGGTAGGGCGCGAACCCACCGGGCTCGGCAAACGCGGGCTCAGTGTTCATGCGCGTGCTGCGCTGCCAGGTCGGGCGACGGCCACGACCACAGGGGCGGGCGTCGCGGCGGGCGTCGCGGCGGGCGTCGCGGCGGCCGTGGAGGCAGCAGCGAGGTACTGTTCTCGAACAAAAAATATAATGTTACTATAATCAGGAAATAAAATAAACAACAAAAAAATGAACTTATTTGTTTTGTCACTCTTCTTTCTATAGCGTTGGGCAATAACTCTGTCCACCTTGAATATCTCCGTCGTTCAAGGTGGACAGAGGTATTGCCGCACGCTGTATAATTATCATAAAATGTGGTACAATAGGGCTATAGGCGACGGTCCACGCTAAAAAACCGAACGCGCTAGTCGTGGCACCTCTTGGGTGGCGTGGAAGTCCACGTATCTTATATTTTATAAACAAAAACTTGACATAAGCATTTGCATTGGTCGCGTGCAGCGTTGCACTTTCCAATTGAATGAAGTCTCGTAGAATATAGATATTGCGATCGCATCGAACCCTTTCCTCTATAATTTTGTGTAATACTTACCGTTTACAGGAACAAAGCTGACCATCACAACCTGTGCACCCTGTACATGTGCATTTAAATGTAATACATATCGTACATAATGATGAGTAAATGACATTGGAAAAGTCGGTTACAGTCCCGGGGGAATCATTTCTAGTACGTACGTGAAATACGTGCTAAGAATGGTTAGACTTTTCAGATATTTCAATTAGTCCAACCGCGACCCGCGGTCGGTCGGGAGCGGCACAATGAAAGTTTCGGTTTTCAATTCACAGGGATTTCGTTATTATTGTCGTGTTTTATCATGCCTTCTTTGACAATACGCACGTTGCGACATTTCGTGGACAGAATGCGACAATGCACGTACATATGGATTACAGTATGAACGGTGAATTACCTTCAACCGAAAAACTTTTTCTTTCACGAAATGGGGAGAGCGTTCTTAAACTAAACGTGCGAAGTAAGAAAAACGTTTCAAATCTATGTGATGGGACTTGCTGAGAACTGTTAGAATATAAACACAATTTGATCACCTTCTATTTATAAAAGAAATCATGCAGAATAAATCATAGAAAACAACTCATAGAAACATTTGCACCGTCGTCGCGTTGTGTCAAGCAAATTCTTCCTGACGTACGCTGTCGTGTGTTGAAATCGCGTGTTAGTACGATCCCTCAGAATGTTCTAGTGCAAGAAGCTCCTGTTACTTGTTTCACAGTTAATGCATAATACGCAATAATTGGCATTTATTGTATACTTTCTTATTTATGACTACCACAGAAAGATTAATGTTACTGAAACCAAAATTTATGAAATATATATTTTTCCCATATCTATTATAAGCCAATACGACACATCTATTCCGCTGACAAAATATTAAAAACTATTCGTAGTAAGTACTAAAGTATTTTGAAATGAATATCGTTTGTTGCAGTGCGATGAATATTTAAAAAACAAATTATTCTGTGAAAAAAAATTGAACCATGGCTGGGCACGAACCTACATAAAAAAGAACTCGAACGCGTCGACGGGCGACGACGAGTCAATCCCAAACTCTCCTGGATTCACTTTTCGCTGGATCGCGCTCTGCTCAACGCGGTGGTGCCCGAATTGCCTTCCGGCTGAAAGAACGCAATGGTACGTGCGATGCCTTATGCGAAATCTGGCACCACTGTCACCGGCCGATGTGCGGAACGAAGACGCGACGCCGCGACTGCATGTCGAACAAAGACGCAACGCGCGATGTTGGTTGAAAGGAGACAGAGCATAGTTCTGTCCTTCTTATGTGTCGTCACGATACGTGACGTCACGCGACGTTGGTGGAAGGGAGACGCAGCATAGTTCCGTCCTTCTCTCCACGCCGAGCGCGATTCGGCGAGAAACGGCGCGCGCAGCTCTCACGGACAGGGCACGCACACTTTTCCGTATCCCCACTCCCGCGGGCACCGATGGTGCAAACGGGCCAAATCTGAGACCACTGCTGGACTGCTGTCCAATGAATAGTTTGAGCGTTTCTCCGTTCGTTTTGGAGGCGCCACCGTACCGAAGATATTATCGCCATAATATTAAGGCGACGCGGGAAATTTAAAAGTTTTTATAAATGGCCGGGCCGAGAGAGATAGTTCGCACTGTGCTACCCGTTCGATAACGGTTGAAACTGAGGTTCGGTCTGTTAATAAGATCACATTATTTCCTGTGTTCTAACATATATTCTGCAATTTCATATATGTTTATATATTATTAGATATTTTACATATCATAATTGGACTAATTTAACTCAGAAATATTAATACCAAAATCACAGGGATGGAATCTAGCAAAGAGAGGTAACCCTTATTATTTAAGACTATCTGCGTCATTTGTTTACTATTTTCACCAACAATATTTAAAAATGAACATTGGATTATATTATTATAGTTAAACTCTGTGTTTTAATTAATAACAGGCTTACTTTGGCGGATGTGCGACATATGTATCGCATTGCTGATATTGCAGAATCCAATCTAACATCCAACTTAATTCAGACCCTTTACCTTACATCGCCACATGATATGGGAAGGAGAGTCGAGCTGTTAGAACTGGATGATCACTTATTGTCATCGATTAACGAGGGTGACATGTATGTTAGATTTATAAATCATCCAGTATTCTGTTCTAATGCTGAATGAAATGCTGTATAACTCACCTATGGGTAAGGAATTCGTTAAATTCCATTGTAAATTCCATGTTCTATTTGAAGGGTAGCTTTTAAAGGCAGACCAGATGATAATGCAGTGATTTGTACTAAGAATCGGACCTATGAGCTTAAACAAGCGGAAACATCTAATTCTATATTAATATCGCCAGACCTAAAACTTGCTGGTCAAGCCTGCACAAGTGAGCCACGTGGTGAATTGAAACTAGAGGAATGTCGTTTGGAAGGAGTCTTTCAAAAGTATTTCCAGGTAAGGACTGCAAATTCATTTCAGATTGAGCAATTCTGATTTTGGTTAGTGGATGACGAAGTATTATACAGGTTTCTGAATGTAAGCCACAATGGGGAATATTACTTGAAATATTGACACCATCTGCATTCAAAGGCATTGAATATGAGTCTACTGTGGATCATGAAACTCTATATGACTGGGATAGGTTGCAAAAAAATGTGCCAGCTAGTGATGATGAACTGATGCAAGCTTTCATGGACTTCTCAATTGTTAACATTGATGGTATACATTTGCTTTGATTGTTTTTACACTGTATTCTGTCTGTTTTCAATACTGTTGAAACAGAAAAGAAAATGTATAATTTGGTTTAATTATAATTTTGAGAAAGCATAGTTTGGCTTTGGTATGTAATTCAAGGATACTACAGACTCATATCATTTGAGGCTGAGGCAAGATGCACGACATTGATGTTAGAATCGTTCGAGAAATATTCATGGGAAGTTGATGAAGTGGACAAAGAAGTCACATATGAAGACTTGAAGGAACTTACAGTCGAACCAGTTCTTGATTGTCTCTTTAAAAAGTACACAGAGCAGAGTGGTAAAAAAAAGGAAGATGGAACACCTTTGTATAGGTAACTACTGATCAGAATAAAAACGTAACTCGGAGTCTACGTGTCTCTAATGATTATCTTAATTTCGTTGTAGATACATTGAGGAAAGAGCTTGTAAAATCATGGCAAAAGTTCTCCTCAAGTCATCATCAATGGTACAGTACAATGCATTTATGGAATCTTGGCAAATTGCAACTCCAGACAGTAAGTTACAATATACATTACTTTTTTGTGTTTGTGTCAAATAAACATCTTTCATGAAATTTAGAGCTCGAGCCGAAAGAAGAATATTTGAGTGGAATCGCACTGATCAACGTTGACAAACGTACAAAAGCGAAGGACGTCGTATTTTTTCCAGAAGAACTTTTGTCCATAAACGTTGAGGAAAGATTTAAAGAGCTTTTTAAAGCAAAAAAGAAATGGACAACTAGCGAAATAACGCCTTATCTACAGTGAGCACAGTAGAGATATTCAAAGATTTATATAAATTTCAATAGACACGTTTAAATTGATGACACGTGTATCATTTTAGAAATATTACGACAAAAACTATGGACGTAAATACTATATTGGTCAAACATACTAGATGTGGAACAGAAAACGGTGTGAGGTACCACTGGGCAAGATACGGAGTGTAATCATCAGGCTAACAATATGTAAAAGAAATATTTTTAATAATAAACAGAAGCTTTGTAATTTTTTATCAAATATTTTAATCGAAGTTCTATTGTCCAACTTGGATAGGTTTATCATAATGCGTTTCTCAAGCGATCTGTGATGCTGAAATCATTCGCGCAGTTTATTTCGCTCGTGATCATGATACATAGTTACATTTACACAAATTTTTAAATATCTTTGAAATGAGATTACATATAACTCGCATTTATCCCTCATTCAGGTGATATAACAGTAACAATATCGCTGGTATTTCTGTTGCCATTTTCAGCATATTTATTCCACAGGTTCGGTAGGGATAACCCATTTGCCATACGCGACGTAATCCAAGATTAAATTTATCGTTAAATGTTCATGTAGGATGGTATCGGATTTTTCATTTGTTCGAGCACAAGTACGAAAAATCAGATACATTAATGATAGGATCTTTTTTTGTAATATTATGATTATCTTCGTAATGAAGAGAGTCAGAATGAAGCGTATACAGGATAATCAAAAAGTATCTTCCCGTATAACTATATTGTTATTACACGGGAGAGACTTCTCGGTCGTCGTTTATGTAGAATAGCTTTTTGCCGATTATCGTTTATGAGTAAAATTACTTTTTACAACGAGGAAATTTAAACCTATTGCGATTTCACAAATACTTCATTAAATCACAAGACGGAATTTGGTCTCCAGAAACATTTTATCCTGCCTTAGAACGAAACTACAACAATAGACGTTACCCGGTCTGAAATGTAATAAAATATGAATAGAGCGGCATTCATATATAACATAGAAATGTACAAATAATTCCGCAACGGAAAAAACGGTTCTTCACTTATAGTCGGCACTGACCTGACCATTCGATTCGCTTTTCTTTTTACCGAGAAAATTTCGTTCAATTACGTATTATATACACACAACATGATTAAAAAAGAAACATCTTATTCTACGCAATAGCAGCAACAAATATAAATAGTAATGATGTGTGTTCCTGGGACGATCATTTACTTGCCACGTGCAGTATCACTAGTCATATACAAAGAAACAATTGATCAGTACAAAGGTATACGCACGTCGGCGTTTCGATTTAACGCGATCAAGAGAGTTTATTAAACAGTAAAAATGGAATATGCGGTGAAGGTATTAAATATGAATTGATTTCAAATTCTTCCAGTCTTCCCAGGAACATAAAGAGATGCATTGTGCATGAGACGTGTACTCTACATTTATGGAATATTTAGGCGTGCCTTACAAATGCACCGTATGTATGCGCGCTTGATTGCCAAACGTATTGACAATGTCGTTAACAGTATTTCTATGAGAGGATGAGACTTCCTAAAAATATTTCGTAGGAACTGACTTGCTGCTAATGAATGGTTTCCACATTTTATAAAACATTCTGTATAAAGGTTGCAAACTGGTATGGATTTAAGTAATCGGCCTAATAGAAGTAACGCTCAGTCCCACTTGTGTGTGCTTTTTGTTTTTGTTTTTACATTATAGTCACTCCCGATAGCGGCCCTACATGTAGGAAATAGACTATCAAATTACGAACTCGTGTTAAAGACGCTGCAAGATTAAGTCCGACAAGAAACGTAGATTCTCGCACGACGTCACACTGAAGTTTCTTTAAATATATATTTATAAATATATATATGTATATATTTATATAGAATAGTTCACCTATCTATAGGATGACGCATTAAGACAGACAACCTCTTAGATGGTGAGCCATGTGAATTAGAATGTCCTTATAATTTTTTTCTTCTGTTTTACTGAACATTTCGTTGAATTGTGGGACGTGCACGAGCAAGCCTTACGATCCCTTCTTAATATAATACTGGTTTCGCGTCAGTATAGCGTGTGCAGAAGCACACACACTCCCTTTGTTCCACGCGTTTTTGAGCATATGCCTCCACTGCGTCACCCTATACATTTGGTTGTCATATCATAACAAAGAGTAACGATAATCCTAAAGCTTTGGAGTCGTGATTTCCTTATAGCAGTGACTTAAACTTCCTACCAATAATTTTTCTACCGTTTATACCTACTGAATACTGTTCTAACTATAAGTACGCGTGGACAAAATGTCTGTATATTTAAAACGTTAAAAAGGGGATGGGGGAGGGGACTAATAAGCACGAATACTAGATCTCCTGTCGTTCGGATAAATTGAGGACGTACACGGGTAACTCATGGCTGGTCATCTATTTACATACGTACTAAGCAGCGTATTCCGAAGTGCTCCTGAAATCAGTCGACATGAATGACAGTGTTGCGAGGAAGTGCTTTTGCTTTTAGTGTCCGCCAATCTGTTTGGAACAATCCTTCAGACATCCAAAGATCTACGTCCTGACTCGAATCGAGCTTGCCGTACGAACGTCGAACGTTGCTCTCTGTGCTTGCGAACTTACCTCAATTCAAGGTACCTCGTTGTTAGCTGTCATTCTCTAGACTTTCGCTAGTACTTTTACTGTTAGCCGTGAATATTGACTGTTGATTAACGCCAGTCGTAGCTGTCTGACTTGGGTGAATAACGGGTCCGACAGTTTGGACCAGATTGCAGGAGACCGGTACGACCGGTGGGAGATTGACGGAATTATTCATGGGGCCGACACTGCACGATAGCGTTGGTCTTTTTCTCTCCAGACTGTTGGTGGCCATTTGCCTACGCGTTGTGGAGTTGCGCTCGAGACTGTTCGTGACAATGTGATGCCTCCTTTCTAAACTTGAACCAGTTTGAACGTCGGTTTGACTTCCCTGCAGAAGTCAATCGAAAGTCAACGCAAGAACTTTATGCTTCCTAGAGGGTTCGTTTATATTTTACCTGCAAGGATCGATCAACTGATTGACCCATTCTGTGTAAGAGATCTCCACTTTGACTTTGCCTAAAAGTGGTTCCCTGCCTTTCACTGGATTGGCTCCTTCGCAAGAAGTGCTCTCCCGACTGACTCGAGCGAATACGACTTTCGGGCGTCGATTCGCGAGTCATACTGGCTACGTCGTTCTGTCGCTGACAGATCTGAGTATCTACGTACGGATATCGAATTCGAATTGAATCGATCACGTCTAAGAGATTTTTCGCGTCCATGGCCAAGATGTGAGCTGCCGACAGCATACCCCTGTTAGATAAAACATCGTTGTTATGTATAGTATGCCATTCATTCTGTCGTCAATAAAACGTGCATTCTAACAATTGCGCTGTAGATTAATTACAACAAATAATAACGCAATATCCTGACACGTTAGGGCTTGCTTACTTTCGATACTCAGCGTCCAATGTTGTAGCGCTATACGTTTGAGCTAGTTTCATAGCGGCAACAAGTTCGGCCATATCCTTGCTCAAAACTTTGTGTGCCATTTCGACCTCGCGATGTGCACATATAGGCAATATTTCAACGAGTGCATCTACGGATGAGAGCAATGCTCTCAATTCAATACCGACCCTGCGCACGAGTTCCAAGTATTGATCTGCTTTACTCTGTTGGACACCTACAATCGTTACTTCAAATTAGACACATACAAATGATCAACTGCGAAGTACCATTGCTTCTCAAATTTATCATACCTTGCGATAAGGACATAACTGCGCGCACCACGCTAGTAGTACAGTCATAAACTTTGTCATTAGTTCTATCTAAATCAGCAGTCGGAGTAGGTTCCATTTTCTGCAAAAATAACACACGAACCGTTACATTGATGTTTTTAAGTGCTCCATGCTTCGTAAAATAAAGCTTTCATGTGCCGATTAGTTGTGTAAAATGCACCTTTACGACAATCACTTTCTCACTACTCTTATCGGAGCCCAGAGAACCGGTGTTGGTAGAACCAGTGTTATGCGATTCGTGACTGGGAGATTGTGTCACTGATCTAGGAATAGGTGGACTCGCACTCTCATCTCCGCTTGTTGCAATCGACAAGCGTTTCTGGAATGATTTTAAAATATGTTATTTAACCTGTCCATTCAATATGACGTGAATGAGTCCACAAAAATGTTTAGGAGATTGAACGTACTTCTTCTCTTGCTAGCCATCGACTATCTTCCTCTGACTGACGTTGTTGTTCTAGAAGACGTTGCTCTAATAATTTTTGCTCATCGTCAATGGCATTGAAGTTTTCAATTGCGCTGTCGAACAGCTGCGATTGTGCGTTTCTCTGAAACATTAGGAATATAATGTTCATTTTCTGTGTCAGACACAATTTCGTACGTAATACCATTCTTAGATATAAAACATTATTGCCATATTAGACGTATTTTGCTAACGGCGATATATACACAGTAAAAATTAAAGAGATGCACATTTCTTGAGATGCATAACGCTTTAGAATATAAGTGTAGTGCAATCAGAACTCGTGACATGCAGTTCAAAATATTACTGTTAAGTCCGTACAGTACGATACGCATTCTCCTCATGCACAAAAAAAGGTCAGCCTAGTAAACCGCAAAACAAGAGTTCAGAATGTGAATGAAAGTCCATATTGCACGTAACTGAAGTAGAATTTCCATCCGCCGCAAATAAATAGATGTATGTGCATGTAGATGGATGTAGGTGTGAGTGTTTGTGTAAAAGACGCTGAAGCATATATAAAGGGCATAAAGATACATATTTGTCGACGTTCATGAAAGGTGTGGTGATGCGTTATGCTGATAATCGTGTACGAAAAAAAAAGTTCAAAGAACCAAAACAGGTATGCTTGCTGCATAGATAGAAGATGCGTTTTGTTTGTCATTCCTAGGAGGCATAGTCAAACCTGATCTTGCTGTGCCTCCTCCGTCATCGAGCTGCTCGATGACATGGTGCTGTCGCTTACAGCGGAGGATACTAGCGATCCGGACAGTGTACCGTCAGTAGAGCTCGTCAGCAATTCGTCTTGCTTTTGCGATACGAAGGTGGTGATTTTCGCGACACCGGCCGCCACTTGAATCGCGCCCGCTTTCGGGCCGACCATTTGCGACTGGGCCACTTGCTGCATCGCGCCAGCTGGACTAGCAATGATTGCCTGACTCTGTTCCATAAGGCTCGCGGGGCCAGGTTGCTGAGCAATGACGTAGCTAGAAGCATTCGCGTGAATAACTTGTTGAGCTACTGGACCACCTGCTTGAGCACTGACACCTTGCGCAGCGAATAAAGGCTGAACTGCATGGGCTTGGGCCTGCATTATGCCGTGCTGCTGTTGATTGATACAAGTGGCCTGTGAAGTTGGTAGATGAGTGGAAGTGGCACATTGCAATGGCTGGGCATAGCTGGGAAGGTGCATCTTCTGAGCCTGAACGACGGTAACAGAGGTCGCGTGGGCAGTGTAAATTGGATTGGGGCCGCTTGTCTGGGCAGGCTGTTGCTGACTCGTATGCTGAATCTGAGCGTAAGAAACCGGTTGCGACTGAAGAGGCTGTCTCTGCACGTTAGGGCCGTGCTGCGTTCGCGGATGGTACATCTGCTGGCTCGGCTGGATGATGTTCGAATAGATCTGCTGATGCTGATAGTTCTGAGTGTACAAGGGCTGAGACTGAACGGTCTGCATCGGCGTAGGACTGTAAACGCTACGAGTGCTGGGTACGTAAACTTGAGCCAACGTACTGACTGGCTTGATCTCTGTGGGCTGACTCTGAACAGTCTGCGCTCGGAACTTGAGTACCGGCCCGTAAAGGCATTCGGCGTTGGACGAGGATATGACGTTGGCCGAGCTGACATTACGATTCGCAGGAGGATAAATAACAACACCACCACCACCACCACCACCACCGCTACCACCACCGCTAGGATTCTGAACCCCACTCGACGTCTGACTCGCGACCTGGCCGGCCGCGTTCACCGAAAATTGGCCAAGATTCACAGAAGACTGACTCTGCGCGCTACTGGCAAACTGGCTTGGACTACTAGATACCATGACGCTGTTCAAACTACTGGGTCCGAAATTACCAGGATTCTCACCGTAGTTACCGCCTACACTTGGACTCTGACTGAGATTGCCAACGATGGCCGAGCTCTGGGTAAAATTCGCTACTGGACCGTATATCTCGCCGCAACCAGTGACCGTGCTCGGTGGACCGCTGTTGGGCGCGGTGAACTTTTGCACAGGCGAATACAAGTCGCCGGTGACACTACCGACGACCTTCGCACTAACCGCATACAAGTTTTGCATCTCTTTAACCTTCTGCTGCTTTCTATTGGCGGCGGGCGACTGCGTCTGTGCCGTCTCTGATATACTGAGACTCGACATAAGGGGCGAAACTGTGTCGGAGGAATCAAGGGAGTCTAAGTTGGTGTCGGATAACGTTGAGTCTCCCGACTGCGTGTCATGAGAAGCTGCTTGCTCGGAGATTGCCGGATCGAAAAAAGGTAAGTCCGATACCACGGCGGTAGTCAGAATCTGATCTTCATCTTGGAACTGTACCGCGAGGGTGTTAAAGGGAGAAGCAGGTGTCGTGTACACCGAGGGACATACCCCCCTGGCGTGGTTGTCCTTCAGAAGCTGCGCGAGGACCTCTGGACTTTGAGCTACGATGTACGTCGAGACTGGTGCAGCTGCTTGGGTCTGATCTTGGGTAGTGGTGTTCTGAGGCTGTCGGGAAGGCTTTGGTGGCGGAGCATCATCTGCACCTGTAATTTTATAGATTCTTATTATGATAAGAACTATGTCTGAACGTCATTTTAATTCGTCGATATTCGTCGAATGATGCATTTTGTTTCAAGAAATATCAATTATACGCACCCCAAGACATTGCTTGGACTCTTCGGTTTTCTCTCCTCATTGTTTCTTGTTGCTGATGTTTCTCTTCCAGGAGAATCTCGCTATGATCAAAGACAATTGTAAAGTGGTATTACGATATACATATGTGTTGTCAAGCTTTCTTCTTTAATAGGGCGTTGACATAAGAAATTAAACAAAAACTTACTGCAACGTTTCTCTGATCTCCTTGAAAGTTGGTCTCTTACTGGGTTCGTAACTCCAGCTCTGAGACATTAACGAGTACAAACGTGGGGGGCAGTGGTTTGGTAGTGCAAGCCTCTCTCCATTCTCTAGCTTACGTATTACTTCGTTATTTTTGACACCTTGGAAAGGTTTTACGCCCAACATCAATATCTCCCACATACAAACGCCTAAAAAATACATCGCCTTGAGTTTTATGCACAAACATGGGAGTTTGAATGTATGGCACGTAAATTCTTTGTCTAACCGAACATCCATACGTCTGACGACGTAGTAAATCTTCTGAAATTTATGCTTTCCGGCGCCATCCACTTAATTGGCAGTTTACATTTGCTCGCCGTGTAGTAGCTCTGATCCTCAACCCATCTGCTGAGACCAAAGTCCGCGAGTTTTACGCAGTTATGGGAGGATACAAGTACGTTTCTTGCAGCGATATCCCTATAGAGACAACAAAATGACTGTCTGTTCTTTTTCTGACGGCAAGTTTTATAAGCACATTAAGTCGTTAAGAAAACAATTCCTAATTTCTGAAAAGTCGATGTGCTTACCTGTGGACGAATTTCTTACTCTCCAGGTACGATAAGGCAGTGCTCAATTGGAAGGTGTATAGCAAAAGGGTGGCTAAGTCGAGCCGATGTTTGTTCGATTGTAAATAGGCACGCATTTCACCGAGTCTAGCCAACTCCATGACCAGCCAAATTGGCGCTTCTGAACACACGCCGATCAGTCTAATTATATGAGGGTGTTCAAACTGTTGCATAATATCTGAAACATATTAAAGGTAAATAAATTTAATTGATTTTGACTTTAAATCGGTGCCAACTATGACCGCCGTTACGTACAGGCTTCTTCGAGGAACTTTTCGGCAGTAGCAAGATCAGCATCCACCTTGCATGTTTTTACAGCTACTGCTATAGTTTGACAGTCTCTTCCCTTGTATGAACCCTTGTGTACATTGCCGAATTGGCCTTCTCCTATGATTTCGCCAAGCTCTACTTGATTTCGAACTATTTCATAGTCTCGTGCTAAAAAAAAAAGAGTTATTTATAGAGTTCATTAACGCTGTTGTTAATGCATAGTACAGTTGCGATGGGGTTGAATACTCACTGGCTGGCGTTGAGTAATCTCCTTCTTCGTCAACAATTTCTGCATAGTCCTCAGAGAGAATGGTTCCTGTCTTACTGACATTCTTCTCTGGACTGTTCGAACCGTCCTGCCTATATTTCGGCGGATGTGCATCTAGTTGACATGAAAGTTCGCAGTCAAAAATACATTTCGTGTTGATTTAATCAAATTAATAACCAGAGTGCACAACGCTACTATATCAATACAAATCGTACAGAATTACAAACCTTTGCAGGGACAAGGGTAATTTTTCCACGATCCAGCTTGCGAGAGAATGCAATTTTACATTATTTAGAAGCATAAAAAGGGTCTCCGTGTGGATTTTACATCAATGTTATCGTAAATTATGATAGAAACAGTAATATGTTTAGAATATTCCAAGAATGTAAGATCGGGGACAATAGTCTCTATTGTTCTTACCTTTCCTGTTCCACAATGAGGTGTTGCTACTTGTGACCAGTCTACAATATCCATCGATCAGGTCGGCAAGACTCTCAGCCTGATCGAGACTTGAGCAAGTTATGCTCAGAGTTTCTGCTGCCCCGGCGACTCTCAGCTTGATACAGGCTTTTGCATGCTCTTTACAATCTGACACAAGTGTCTGAATTGACTGAATATGTGAAAATTCTGCCATTCTTGTTGGCTACAAAAGTAACAAGAAACAGCGTTTAATTATTTGTGGACGAGAGTAGGAGTTAAAAAGAACGTAGATAGAGTTACCACTGTTCCGCCACGGTGAGCCATGTAAGATATACCTAGATCCGGTCCAATGACTAGTTCCACGGGTATGGACCAACTCGACTGTGAAAAAATATGCATTGATATACCAGGGAAAAGTAGAGTCTACATGCTAAACATACGCATTTACATATAATAATAAGTACGTGTATAATGTATAACATATTAAACTTTAAATGCATAATTATAAAACATTGTTTATAAAGGAACTAAAAGTTGTTAAAAAAACACAAAAACATGCAAGTATAAGCAGAAAATGTAAAAAGCGTTAAATTCTTGAAAACTTCCATATTAAAGTAACGATGTTTGATCTTTTTTAAGGCAGCACGAGTTGCGAAGAACATTGTCGATATCCCCGTTTAGGGAGTCTCAACTGGGAAGGGTTAAAAAGAATAACTGGAGCGAAAAGCGAGATGTAGGCAGCGGTTCGCTTACCCCCAAGGCGCAGATGAACCTCTCCTGATCAAACCTGTAATGGGCCCGCAGGAGGTCGAAGAACTTGAACATGCACTCCAACTCCGACAGGGCTGCGACCTTCTTGAAGTGCTGCTGGATCAGCTTCCTGAGAGCTTTCGGCTTCATGCCGTTTAGCACTGACCGGGGTAGGAATTTGTGCAGGCCGACCTGTGAATTGATGCGGATTGTAAAGTTGTCTTCAATAAAATCTGAAAATTAGAGTGTTGCATGGTGCGATCACTCAGGCATACCTCTCGTTCGAGATATTCCAAATTGCTTTTCTTGTCCAAAGCGATCTGTGGCATGTCCTTGAAGAAGTAACGGATCTCGAGACAACAAAGTTGCACCGCCACATCTTGATCGAGGGCAGCGTGATTGGCGCACAAGTAATCGTTTCGCACCTGAAAGTGATTAATGGAAATTGAATGCGTTGCTGCAGATATCTGGTGGCGTTTTTCTGCGAGTCTCGACGTCGGCATAAATTAAGCAATCTTATTTCATTGCTCTTATAAATCACAGACGCGTTTAACATGTACCTTTACTTCGGAATATCCACGCTATTCGGACTGCAAAAGAAGGCATATAAGATCTGTACATATAACATGTATACTATGTAAGTAACTATACAGAAAATCGTTATTTTCGCAAGATCCGAACTCGGCATAAGGCGTTTGTTTCAATGTATAACATAAATTATGACAGGAACTTCGCGTCGGCGAGTGCGATAGTCAGGAAGATATGCCGGCGACGATAAACGAGCCTTGACAGAAAACAGGAAGCCGTCGGGAGTAATTACCTGATCGTAGTAGTAGTAGAACGTGACCTTGTCCTTCTCGTAGAGGTCGTTAAGGTTCTGCGGCAGGTAACGAACTCTCAACTCGTACCTCCACTCGCAGTGCGGATGCTTCCTTTCATACTTTTCCTGTACCTGCGCAACGCAAAAAAAAAAAAAAGAAAACACGAAACATAATTATCAGGAATGTGCTTAATCGGTGCCTTTGGCTTCTAACAAGTCACATCGGCAACACGAAACAAAGATTCCGCAGACATTGCCGATGCTTTTTAACACTAGATTGCCTAAGGAAGTCATTTTGACTGCTTTTGAATTTCAATTAGAAAAACAATTATGTATATAATGACACAATTTCTTAGAATTTTGATGAAGGAGGAGGGACGATTAATAAACGCATTTATATGTTGTACAAAAAGTCACAAAATTCTAAGAAATTGTGTCATTATATACATAATTGTTTTTCTAATTGAAATTCAAAAGCAGTCAAAATGACTTCCTTGGGCGATCTAGTGTTAATAATGGCCAGTGTCGGGAGAGCGAATCGTCCATACGAAAAACGTGTCGAGGATTGCGTAACGAAGCGTACGTCGGGCGCACATAAAAATATCGCAGCAACGATATATCCCGGGCATGGAAAACGGCCGATGTAAGTAGAAAGAACACGGGATACGTGTTCGCCGTGCGGCGACTCGCACAAATCACTCGCCGCCGTCCGACACGCACGTGCGAGCACGTCAGTGGAAAAAGTCGGACACGTATGCGTCCGTCATTACGCCTCGACGGGGACAAAGAAGTACGGGTTTATACCTGGTACATCGTGGTGTCCTGATGCAGCCAATAACTCTCACCGGAGCCAGGATGATGGAGCCTCATCGCGTACAGATTCCTGTAGTGTCTGGTACCAACGGCCAGTCGACTGGTGACCAAAGAGATGATCCCTCGGACATCAATCGCGTCGCCGAATTTGACGACGTTGAAACCGCCTGGAAGACAGAGAGGGGCCACTTCGACACGTCGCACATTTCTCTTTCACGATTTTCGTTACGATCATTAGTTCCCCTAGCCCCGGACGGCACCTAGTATCGGACATTAGCTATATCTCATGTAAGAAAACGCGACGCAATTGTTTCTGATGGCAAGAATAGTGCTGGGGACACCAGAAGACACGTGCAGGCTTCGACAGGTTTCAGTTGCCTCTGCGGACGCCAGGAAGACAGTTTAATATTGCGTTTCGTGTGAAATCGATGCATCGTACAACATTCGAAGGTGTATATTTACCAAATTTGTCCAGTATATAAATATCTGACTCGTGGTTTTATACGCTTTGGTAAGTACTTTTTAAATCTCCTTATGTTTGTTTATGTAAAATGGACTACTTCTCAGAAAAATGTATTTTCTCGATCAGTTGACTGTCCCCTGGTATCGGACAGAATATGGTTCTTTAGAATCGGACAGTAAAAATCTTCACTACGTGTGATCGTGTTTGGAATGATACTTATTCTCTTGATTTTAGACGTTACAAACAATACCTGCAACGACATGGATATTAAAAATAAAGAATAGGAGAGCACTGGCACAGAAAAATACAAATGAAATCACTGTTTGTGTAGTGTGTTTGGAGAATAGTGACGAGGACTAGATCCAATGTTCCAAGTGCCAGGAATTGGCTCACGAGGCCTGTGCCGATATCCCCGAGTGCTCAGACATTTACATATGTGACAGATGTACATTATTTTCAAAGTTTTTTTCTTTATTTTTTGTGTGTCCGCTACTAGGTGCCACTTTAGCGTCCTACCAAAGACCATTCCAAAGTTTGATGATAGTTTACGTTTAATATTTTGATGATGCTGTTATTTTGTTAATTTAGTTCAATGCCTATCATTGTTACCTTGCAATTAATGTAGAATAAAATGAAAAAAAAAATTTCATTTAATTATCTGAAGAAAACCTTAACCGTCCGGTACTAGGAGAACTCCCCCTACTATTGTGCGCGAAATATTTGATACAGAATAATCATGTCGGAAACAAAATAAGACAATTTATCCGTTGAACCCAGTAATATAAAAGTTTCATTCGCAGAAACAGTGGAACAAAGGGTACGATCGACGCAGGACGAAACATCAGATTTTCAGATAAAAGCGCTCCACCGTTAAGCTTTAATATGCTAATAGCCCCTTCGTTTGTATTACGCCGTTTTATCACGGCTTCTGCCTTTGTGCCAGTCATGCTTTATGTATGGATCCGCGATGATCAAAGGGCGCCGCTTACCATTGGGCAGATGGACCTTCAAGGTGGCCTTGTCCATAGGGGTGGGTGATCCGTGAGGGGGTGTACTCCTGCCGCCACCACTTCCCTGGACACCACCGACCCCACCTCCACCTCCATCTCCCGCTCCAGTGCTCATCCCCTCATGGCTGTGGCCGGATAATGAAATGAGAAAAACGAACGGCTTTTAGTCTTTGCGGCGGACACGCGCCACTCGGTATTATAAGTCGTTTAATAAAGCTGCGGTGCACCGTCTTATGCGGTTATCGTGCTACGGCATGTCCGAGAATTTCAGTCTTGGTACGGTAGCGCTAATTTCTTACATTAAGGTATGTATTACTAGCGCTGAATCACTTTTCTTAAACTTTTTTTTAAACCAGACTTAAATTGAAGATTTTTAAAAAATAACAATTTTTTTCTTATAAATGAACTTGATCCACCGTCTAGAACTCGCGTTATTAACAATTAAAGTTTAGCGTTTTCTCCATCTAAAGCAATGGTAATGATCACAAGCAGAGCCGGATCAAGGGCGAGGCGAATGAGGCTCTTGCCTCGAATTTAAAATACGAGGGGCGCAAAAATGTCGTTCTGTCAAGTATAAGAGTTGCGTGAGCCCTTAACAAAACGAAACGAATGTAGCAACATTATCAATCTATGTAAAACTATCAATTATGAGTCAGTAATCGATGAATTTGCTTCGGTCGAAGCGAGGAAAGTGGAATTTGAAATATTGGACCCGTTAGAATACAAAATTATGAACTCAACGTTGTGTCTTGAAATTTAATCAATTTTAATATTATTCTTTTTTAAATTGTTCTATTCGCTTAGTTATAGGGAAACATTTAGCAAATGGGGGCGCATATTTGGCCTTTTGCCTCAAGGGTTTAAGGCCCTACATCCGGCTCTGATCACAAGAAAACGGTTTTTTGATAATAACTCAAAAACGGCTCTTAAACTTTTTTTGAAAAAATTCCAGGTTATAGATTAACATTCGAGGAACATTTTAAAAGAAAAAAAAAAAGACTTTTCACCGTCTAGTTCAGGAGAAAAAAAATGGTGAATATAAAATTGTAAATTGAGTGCTTGTGTTCAGTCTGAACTGCGGTACAAACGCTAGTATGCATTATTGCCAAGTATACTAGTGTGCACATATGTATACGGAATGTCTGCATGGATTGAATCAGGGCCGTAAGAAATTTCTGACGCAATTGAAAACAAATAATGAAGCCCCTTCTTGATACGGCACCCAGCGCTAGTAATGCCTTAAGTAGAGAAAGACAGGAGTAGTTGTATGGTACGTATCTTTATTCGATGCACGAATAGCAAAGTATTCCGTGAACCGGACCTAAATATTGTCTAGGATAAATAATCGCTTGGTACAGCGATATTTGTAACATGAAAATTGGTCGGTATTAAAGTGCTTCCGGTGTTAAATTATAAAATTGGAAGATTATTGTTCATCGTTGCACACGATATAAAAGCATCCTTCCGAACGTCTATCGTATACCAAGGCAAAGGGCTCCCTTTGAAGATAGCAATCTCATCGCCGCAATTTCATACGCTCGGAACAACTTCATTCAGGCAGCACAATACATTTTTCGCTACCGTAAAGCGCTCTCCTTGTGCCGGCGTGCATGCTCAATTTTGACATTCGTTCGTTACACGCTTCTAAGTGCCGCGAAGCGTGAGAGGGGAAAAATGACGAGCCGAAGCGGCAATCTAGCGCGACGCAGAAACGACTATGTAAATTATGCATTATTTCATGAAACCTCGATGCACGGCGTGTCACGCAACATACATGCACGGGCCGCGAAGAATGTCGAGCGTGTACGTTAATAATTCACCGTTTCGCGAAAGAAAGACTCTTCGACCGCTTCTCTGCCAGAAGATTGCACACTTTCCATCCGTCGAGAGCGTGAGCGCATCCGTGTGCAAGTGATTCCTCAAGAGAAGGATTGAGAAATCAAGGAACTCCGATGCGCCGTCGCAGCCGCGCACACGTTTTTCTCTCTATGCAGCGTGCGGCGGGTTTGAAAATTGCGTGCGAGAAATTACGGGCAACAATGGAGAGGCAAAAAGGTGCGGAGTGTGATACGGTCACCGCGTAATGCAACAATGATTGCGAAGTCGACGGTGACACATTGTGACTAATACTGATGTATGGCGATGATCGGATAAAGGCTCAATAATAATATCAGTAACATAATAACAGTCACACGTGCTCTCGCTTTGTTCCACCGCAGCGTGCTTGGCTATAAAATAGTTAACGTCTCTACATCGACCGTTTCTGCACCGCGGTCTTCAGCCCCAAGAACGTGTTCTGGTAGGTATAATAGTAAAAAAGATCTCAGCTAACACGTGTATAAATACCTCCCCGTCGCAGTTAATCTATCAAATTTGATCATTACGGAAAGCGTTCGAACGGGTTGCATAAGAGGATGTCGCCCAAAGCAACTGCTTGCTAGAGTAAAGTTGTCACGTAATCGTTCGGAAGGTAATAAACCTAAAGCTGCGTAGACAGCTGGAAATAAAAAAAAAAAAAAAAACTGGCAATGAAGGCTTATACACATTTGCATGAAACCAATCGAAAGCGTCCCATATCGGCGCGAAGTAACTCTCGCATTGTCACAACGCGTTAGCATCACAATGCACGTCGCGAGTGTGCATTTTCTGCGTTTTGTTGCACTGTTTCCAGCCGACTCGCATGCTTCCAGTCAAAGCGTCACACGCATGGACGGTTTAAACTCGGACAGTTTCGCTCACCGCGAGCGGCAGTCACGTTTCCTCCCGTCGATTCGTGCACGGGCACGTGGAGGTAAACGCCACCGACGCAGCAGGCACAATTGTAAATCATGTAGAGTCCCGATCCGCGCGCATGCTTCATTCAATATTTTTAGCCGTTACCGAACGCGCCGTGCGAAGCGAAGATGAGAAGAGAACCGAAAAGGACGATGTCACTGTGCATAGATTGCATTGAACCTGAGAAGTGCATCGGAGAATAGTGTGTTACGGAAGCATCTTATCGGGCAGGTTGACGTTGATGATAACGTTGGTCGATCGATGAACGTCAAATTTGATCGTCCACTCGTCAAAATCACATTATGCGGTGCATGAACTAGGAAGAACTGAACTGTGTCATTATACTGTGGAGTTACAGTATAACTTCGCAGAAATGACGGCGACTTTGTATAATTATAATATAGACTGGCTACACTTCTGCATAACTTTCTATTGACTTCGTCAATTCTGGCCCGGTTGCAAAGTTCGATATTACTTCGCGACTGCTTTAGTTAAGAGATTAGGTCAAGTGACACCACTTCCGTGCTTGACTTAACGTTTCGGTTCAGTCATTGGTATTGCCTGGAGGTGTGTATTCCTGTAGGTCGCTGATACCTGTATCAATCGTACGTAATGGAGAGTGTGTATCTGAAACACCGATCGCAATCATATAATCATTATCCCATAGGCTTTTCCCATGGAATTAAATTTTTGTTTTAGTCTATGATAGTCGTACGATTAGACAGATTATATGATGTAATTACATCAGATAAGTAGTAACGGACAGCGAGACTGTAATTGCCACTGATTAATCAATGTCAGTATTACGAGCATTAGTCAAACGGAGCGGCCAATCCCAGTGTCACTTTTCTCCAGAAAGAATTATACCAGCGTGATAGGAATTTTGTTCATTGCGCAATATGTACTCGTAATAAAACTAATTTCCGGTTGTATTGGTGCAGTGAAAACATCGTCCATTTTGCTATTATACCTCTCAGGCAATATTCACTATTCCACGAACATTGCATTTTGTGAACGAATATACAAGCTACCCACGAAACGATAATGGGTTAATTGGGGCTATATTAATTTAAGGAATTCAAGTTGCATCGGATAAATAGATATTTACAATCGGTGCATGACCAATTAAACAGAAACACAAAAGGATCATCACGCAGACACCGTGTATCTGACTACGCTCTACACTCAATGATGTGAAATTTAGCGTATAACCCGTATACAACCCTGGATTCTACTCCACCAAGCCAGCCGCGATAATGTTTCGGAGTCAACGGCCACCGAAATTAACCGAAATTCATACAATAATACTTCTATCAAAGGTTCACCAATATATTCAGGTTATTCAGGCAAATATCATCCCATCATCTCCTCTCATCCGACACAAAGCCTTGATACGGGACCATTATTAAACAGGCCATTAAACATAACTTGCCACTCATATAGCATCAAATGCAACCTGGTAAAATTTCGATCAAACAGATCGACGAAAATTTCACCGGCGAATTTCGCGTCTTATCAGAAACACATCACTTTCTGACGCGAGTGTCGAAATTTGCGGCTATCAGCGGAGGTAAGGTCAGTCATTCTCATCGACACTTTCGTCGAGGAAGGACGTGGCGTCGATGACGTCAACTTCGTCGATGACCTAATAAAACGCTTCATCCGTATATTGTCCGCGCGACACGAAGGCACGGCATTTAACTTCCAAGTGGGCGTACGAGGAGACGAATACGTGCGTGAGAAATGTTGGGGCGTCGGAATATTGCAGCGCGAGATATTCATGCGCGGTTCTGAACGACGGTACACGGATAGCCTCATTGAGGTGTTAGGAAGTTCCGCAGTATTTGGTGATGGCGGGTCGGTATGGGTTAAGGGAATTAATATAATTCTAGACGCTGGTATGCGAGGAAACGGTACTAAGTTGGCTGCTGTCCGAAATTAACCCTGCCCGTGTCTACTTTCTAACGATTTTTTGGAGACGAAACGTGTCGGGTTGGAACATGTGAAACGGGCGATTATTAATTAAATCTACTACTATGAAGGTGTCAATTTTACGATGATGGAGGCTAATTTTGAAGAATCCTATTCTCTGCAATTATTCAACCGACGTATCAACTTATACCACTTTGAATTGTATTAAACCAGAAGATGTGGGCGTCAATGGGAGATCCGAATCAAAAAGAACGTGTCAGCTCATACCCCTACAGTCTGAATTACCCAGCACGATATGGGCCTTAATCAACTTTCACACAGTTGCAGCTAGAAGGAAAGTGTAGGACTGGAATATAGCAACTATGTTACGCGTCTATACCTTATGCACTTCGAAGAGTCTTAATGAGGCTCTATACACCTACGCGCGCACACACGAGTACACAATCATAAACGACTTAATTGGTGGCTCCAACGGTGGGCAGAGCGATTCGTAATCGGACCGACACCATCCAATCCGAACATTGTACGATGAATGCGGAGTACAGAGACCATTATGAGAGAAGCCCACACGCACTGATTCGACGACTGTAGAGCATCGAGCCCTCCAGGGGCCGCCATTGAAACACTCGCATTCATCTACCCTCTTGACACGCTTGCGCATTCGTATCGCTTCTTTCTTTTTTCCACCGATTCGCGGCCCGTTCGTTCGACGTACGTGAAAAATCAACGTGGCTCGCTGTTTAGTGTGCACAGAAACGGTGAACAGCGATTGAGGTTTCAGAATATAAACGAGGTTTGATTGGGGCATATATATGATGCTTCGTACTTCTGACTCTACGCGAGCCGATTCCTATGCAAGTCCCACTGTTACTACATCGAAGAAGCAATGCGTCAACGCCACTATCTTAAAACACAGAAAAATGCATACAAATTTTCACGACGTTCATTAAGAAAGCAATACATCCACGTATCAACCCTGAAGTTTAAGAAAACTCAAATTTCTGGCACATTCCACGCTTTCATGGCCAGCGTCCGTGAAGCAATGATTCTGAGCTCACACGTGCTACCGTTGAAATCGTGTCGGATAAATCATCAGCGACCCATTGAATTCGATTTAATGCATACAACAAAAATGCATACAAATTGTCACGACGTTCATTAAGAAAGCAATACATCCACGTACCAACCCTGAAGTTTAAGAAAACTCAAATTTCTGGCACATTCCACGCTTTCATGGCCAGCGTCCGTGAAGCAATGATTCTGAGCTGACACGTGCTACCGTTGAAATCGTGCCGGATTAATCATCAGCGACCCATTGAATTCGATTTAATGCATACAAGAAAAATGCATACAAATTTTCACGACGTTCATTAAGAAAGCAATACATCCACGTATCAACCCTGAAGTTTAAGGAGGAATAGGACAGACAATCTGGTCAAAAGTTAATGACACATGGCGAAAATGCATACATATTTAGAAATGTGGATAATGTAGTGCATGTTTAACATGGACAAATGGATGATTAATATGTAGTTGGTGCTACGAAAGATTGACTTCCCGGTTAAAATCATTTTTACGGTAAAAATTACCATCATTCGGTAACAGAGAGCAGAATTTTTTATATTGACTGTACAACTGGTGAATCTGATGACAAGAGAGCTTCAATTGCGATTTCTCCATAAGAGATCGTGTTAAATTAATCAATTATTTTCTTCCGAACTATGTAGTAGGGAATTCTGAAATTTGGTATGCTCCTTTATTACGTTAAAATACATAATCCCTCAAAATTGCAAGAAATTCTGCGATTTTCTTATGTGTGTCCAATTCCTCCTTAAGAAAACTCAAATTTCTGACACATTCCACGCTTTCATGGCCAGCGTCCGTAAAGCAATGATTCTGAGCTCACACGTGCTACCGTTGAAATCGTGCCGGATTAATCATCAGCGACCCATTGAATTCGATTTAATGCATACAAATTTTCACGACGTTCATTAAGAAAGCAATACATCCCCTTATCAACCCTGAAGTTTAAGAAAACTCAAATTTCTGGAACATTCCAGGCTTTCATGGCCAGCGTCCGTGAAGCAATGATTCTGAGCTCACACGTGCTACCGTTGAAATCGTGCCGGATTAATCATCAGCGACCCATTGAATTCGATTTAATGCATACAACAAAAATGCATACAAATTTTCACGACGTTCATTAAGAAAGCAATACATCCACGTATCAACCCTGAAGTTTAAGAAAACTCAAATTTCTGGCACATTCCACGCTTTCATGGCCAGCGTCCGAGAAGCAATGATTCTGAGCTCACACGTGCTACCGTTGAAATCGTGCCGGATTAATCATCAGCGACCCATTGAATTCGATTTAATGCATACAAATTTTCACGACGTTCATTAAGAAAGCAATACATCCACGTATCAACCCTGAAGTTTAAGAAAACTCAAATTTCTGGCACATTGCACGCTTTCATGGCCAGCGTCCGTGAAGCAATGATTCTGAGCTGACACGTGCTACCGTTGAAATCGTGCCGGATTAATCATCAGCGACCCATTGAATTCGATTTAATGCATACAACAAAAATGCATACAAATTTTCACGACGTTCATTAAGAAAGCAATACATCCACGTATCAACCCTGAAGTTTAAGAAAACTCAAATTTCTGGCACATTCCATGCTTTCATGGCCAGCGTCTATGAAGCAATGATTCTGAGCTCACACGTGCTACCTTGAAATCGTGCCGGATTAATCATCAGCGACCCATTGAATTCGATTTAATGCATACAAATTTTCACGACGTTCATTAAGAAAGCAATACATCCCCTTATCAACCCTGAAGTTTAAGAAAACTCAAATTTCTAGCACATTCCAGGCTTTCATGGCCAGCGTCCGTGAAGCAATGATTCTGAGCTGACACGTGCTACCGTTGAAATCGTGCCGGATTAATCGTCAGCGACCCATTGAATTCGATTTAACCCCTCGCACTTAGCATTTTCTCTTTCACCGCCACTTGAGCACTACTTATCGCACGTGCCTGACGAGCATAAGAAGCCGCGCGTCGAGAGTTGAAGAGGTCAAAGCGCCGAACCGGGGGAACTTGGGCGGATTCGCGGGTGGCGCAAAAATGGCAAGGTTTCGGTGCATTCGACACGAGCGCATCGATCGAGGTGCTTCGAATCCTCACTTCCGCTTGAAGCGACGCGTGAAAACGCCTCGAACCATTCCGCGTCGTGTGTTTGCATTGCGGCTATTAATGCAAATGTGTATTACGAGCGTCGTCCGGCTAAGGAATGCCGTCGGTCAGGGACGAAGCTTGCGAGCCGAGCACCACCGGCCAGTCGCTTTTTGCCAGGACAGAGAGCTCGCCTGCGATTATCGGGATCATTTGATACGATCGCCGAGTAATTATAAGGAGTGAATTATCGTCACGGATAGGCCTCGCGTTCCGCCCGTTTCGATTCCTCGGTTTCGCGCGAAATCTATTATCGGGCAAATGCAACGGGTTATTTATTGCCCCGATCTGATCTCTACGCGCGCTCGAAAGGCGCTCGCGATGCTTTTATCTAAACTCTCGTATTTCTCGGGTCGGCCGTTTATTCGACGCGAGCGCGTGATTAATTGCGCCTGTCGCGCTTTCCTTGTAAGCGATTTGCAGCATTTTGTTTATGATGGGACAATGTGCTCGGTCGGCTTTTTATCATTCACGCTTTCCCGTGAAATTTGATGTCTCGGCGCTAGAATAATATGTGTTCGAGATGATTCTTGTTTGAACGATCAATGTTTAATCAGTGTATCGCGGTGAGACGGTTTCTTATCGTTTGTTTACTCTGCTATGTATACCTTCAGGCATACCTTCTATGTCTTTGCCTGTGCTTCGATTTGTGTATGCATAAGAGCACGCACCTCTTGATTCTTGTTATTAAAGGACTGGTACGTTTTAATCAAAAATATGACACCAAATGAATTTCATAGTAAAATTTAATTCAGTAGAACATTTTCCAAAATGCAACATGGTAACCGTTGAAGATGCACTGATCACAGATTAAGAAATGCAACACCGTAATCGACGCGGTCGACCACTGCTTTCTATCGAAACATTCCTACAACATCAGGCTCGTAATTTCAAATAATGCGTGTCTTTCGTTCCGCGGCAAGTCTAATTATTGGCACTATATCATCGCCGATATTTATTGAATTAAACGATAAGTCCCTAGCAACGTGGTCGACGAATTATTGCGTAATCCGTAATAACTGAGTATCGAGTGACGATAAACGACGCCGCCGCATCTTCACTGCGCCTTCTCACAGAACGCGTGGGACAATGAAGAACGAGAGAAATATTCTGCCGCATGCCGTTCGTTCACGGAAATGGAAATGTCGTATACGCGATGTTTATGGATGCATAAGACATGCCGTACAACTCATTGTTCCTCCCTGCTAGATTAACGCGGTAACGTTTTACGTGAATTCGGTTCTCGATCGAAACCTGATATTGCTGAAGAGCACTTTAAAGAGAGAACAGCAAAATAAAATTCCTCCCAGTTTCCAGCATTGTTTATCTGTCGCGTTTACGTCAGGTGCGATCTGATATTTGGCCAGCCGGCCTTGATCACTCTCTCTCTCATAAAACAAAAGCACATTCTATTCGAGCGAACGAAGAATATGTCGAACCAACACCTTCCATCTGACACACGCCACATACCTGGCACGGTGATTTCTCGGCTCAGAATAATGTCAGGCATAGCCAAGTGTCTATCGCACAGATCGATTGCGTTGTTGCAACGATATTGTATTAATTAATAACCACCGCTCGCGAGCGATTATTAATAAGCGCGCGTTACCTCAGACTCCTTTCTGTTCTCTGCCAGGTGTTATTGATATCGCACAGCTGTCTGACGCTGGAACTACCGAAGCGTCATAATTACTTGTTTGACATTTTCTTATGATAATTGCTCATTCCTTCATTATCTCGCTTTCTGAATGTTTCTGTCTGGCTTGCATTGAAATCTATAGATGAGCGTGTGCGGAGTGATTATGAAAATCAGAAAATAAGATTTGAAAATGAGCCGTCGGTACAGCGAAATGTCAATTACATAATTTGGATCCGTCGGTAGTTCTAGTGTGAAGTATAATTTCACCGTCTGCGCAGCTTCTCTTTTCTTTCCGCGCGTTCGTTCATTACCTCGACTCTGTCGCAGGGTAAATAAGTTACGCGGTTGGCCACGTTGTTCGCACTTTGTAATTACGATATGCATAAAGAGCGCCGTGTATCGCCGTTTGCGCTTGCCTACGCTGACTACGAACCGAGACGCGGCACAATTAATTCAGCTAATTGCGCGGGAGCGTGAGAACGGACGAAAGAAAACAGTGCGACGAAATAAATAGCGCTGCTGCTGTGTGAGATCTGAGAAAAATCGTGCGGATTACGAAAATTCACGCTGGCCAGCAACGTTTCGGTGCATTTTATTCGGAATGACATAAGGGCCATGCAAGTACGTGGGTATTGCGTTAATAGAAGCGGCAGGTATTGCAATAGAAACGTGAATTGTTTTATTGGGTATGAGGCTATAAATGGTAACGATTTATGAATTTTTAAGGTAGTTTACGAATATATCGAAAGAACGCGTTGTTTTGGAAGTTACTTTGTGAAATAGAAACATGGATCATAATAGCGATATCATGGTGCCATATCTCGCGCACTATTACGTTATGTAACATCAGCATGTGTGATCCTGTATCATACTTCTCACCTATTTCAAGACACATGATTGAAGCTATCGATCGTTATCGCTCGCAAGATTTGGGTCAATTGAACTGACTTTCGGTCCAGTTTATACACGGGACATCGTGCGAAAGTCGCAGAAATTCCAGAATGTGTGCCGGTTCTGAAACACTGACGTCATTCTGTCTGGCAATTTACAAATTCCACCGTGGAACGTGTCCGACATCTGATCCAATGATATGCATTAGAAAATTTATTCAACCTGTTCACAACTGGCAGCAGCCTGTTGTTTATAGATCGACATACCGTAAAACGAAAATAGCGTTTCCAACAAAACTGAAACTGACGAAGACATATCTGCAGGACCGAATCAAAGTTTCTCAAAGCAAGTACGTCGAAATCCACGCGAATTTCAGTTACCGCGTGACATTTCCCAGGAAAACGGAGTTCGCTGGCTATGCAACTGCACTCCATAAAAGATTCTCCAAGCGCGTTCCAACGGTCCTCGCAATACGTCGTTACTTCGTTCACTCCAGTCCGCTTCTCCTCGAACAATAGAAAGACTCGTCGAAGCAACGCCCAGAAGACAGACAGAACGCGCGATCCCGGAAGATTGCTTAATGACTCATTCCATCAAATCCATCGATCGACGGCAACAGATTTCTCGCCGATCTATCCCATGACATTTGATCGAGCCGACTGATCGATCGATCGACCGACGCGTCCCGATAGCGAATCTCGGATAATTTCCCGAGGGGTTGCGTGAAAGTGGCAGGCCTCTGGGAGGGTGCAGAAATCGTGCACTCCGGCCCTGACCCGAGACAAGAACCACTACGCACCTGCGACTGTCGCCCACGCAATTTACCTTTCACTATGACTTTCTCTATTGCGCTCCCTGCATCCTCCGTCGAGCCGAATGATCCAACATCGATCGTCCGAGATCGAGAGTGGAAAATGTCGATTTGTCTACGCCGGGGTGTTGCGTATTTTCCGCGCGGAAAGATTATCGGCGCGGATAATAATGGACGGTGAGAACGGGGTGCTCTCGAGAGCGGCTAAGTGGGCCGTACACTTCTGACATTTTCTATCGGTTCGATTCTACGTTACCGGTGATTGACTTATGGACACGGGGTAATGTATAATATGACGCGCTAATGCGGGTCTGAGATGTGTTTATGGTTGCTTGCGGAGGGATAAATTCAGTGTTCGCTCCAGATTTCACGCGTGAGTTTATGGGATACTGGCGAAACGGTGCGTGTTTGTGAAATAGTTAACCCTTTTAGTGCCGAACAAAAACTGATGCCTATGCGAAGATAGCCGAACGAATTTGAGGAATTTACTAAGGTTTCGGAAAAAGCCCATAAAAACCAAACTAAGAATGATAATTAAATCCATCAATCATCAATTGTAGTCCATCGAATTTCAATCATTTTAACGTTTTATAAAATTATTTAATTAATTTCATTTATAAAATCATAATTTCAATATTATAAAATTATTTAATTAAATTGACTATCTGACTATTTAAGCCAGGAGGGAGGTTTGTCTTACAAGTTATGTAACAATATAATTCGTAATCATCAAGATCAACTATTTTTTCGTATTCGATTAGTTCGCTTAAGGAAAATTTATCAAGATATTTCAATACGAAATGCCCTAAAAGTATATCTGTTTCTTTGCAACCCCTATGCCAGCTTCTATACATTAATTTTCTTCTGAGTAGTGAGGTATCTGTCATATTGGTATCTGTCATGAGGTATATACCTCTTCTGATGCGTATAACACAACGCCAACGCATGAACGACGATATATCGTCGTTGGCACTTTTCGCAAGTGTATCAAACGACGATATATCGTCGTTCGGCACTAAAAGGGTTAAGGACTTTGATTTATTTAGTATGGTAACGAACGAAAGAAGACGGACGGACGATGAGTAATATAGAGAGCTAGAATTTTTCGCAAATTCGTCGTTGTTTCAAGTATCACTTTCTTCGATCACTCGTTCATTTTCTTAAATTCAACGTTTGAATCTCGAAACGTGCACGTTTTTCTGTTAACAAAGACCATCGTCTTACCCAGATGCCCGCCCGCTGACCACGTCCAGCAAACAGGCGGCTTCAAACGCTTCAGCGAACTATCGAGCCAAAGTTAATATATTCCACCGCCGAAGTCTGAAACTGACGCGAGCCTAGTCCGCGAACCTTTGACTTTACCTTGCGCAGGGTACCCGATGAAATTTCCACGTGCCAAGTGTGTCGGGGCTGTAAGACTCGTTGCATCCAAGTTGGCCGAGCGAACAAAGCAGTCCCTTGCTGTCCCGTGGCCATCGTTTTTCGCGTGCGCCGCCCTTCACGCGTCTCAAGAAAAGGAACCCTCTCGGATCCTTCCCGAGACCCTCAAGATTCTGCGCCCGACAATTCGGCCAGGATATACCGCTGGCCTTCCTCTCAACCAGCTCCAACATCACGACACTCTTCCGTCGTCGCGCGTAATCGCTTGCCTCAAAAATATCTCGTTCGGCACTTTCATTCAACAGCAAATCGACGCGGTTGTTATTCGACTCGGTCGTCGCTTGTTTCTCGATTTTTCACACGGCGCATGACTCTCGTCTGGCTTCGTTGCGAGACGTGCTCACGGATGCACTTCCGCAGGACTCCGAATTTTTAATTGAAACGCTCCAACTGACGACTTCTCGTACGCTTCGAACGTGGAAGGAGGAGTGACCGTTAGCTGGTAGAGGAGACTGCTTGAATGACGATGCTGTTGATTGCATGCAGATCGTATGCATCGCCTCCGATTTCCTTTATTCCCACAACGATCGTCGTTCAATTAATACCGGCCTGGTGCGATCGATCTTCGTCGGTCAGCGAGATCGTCTAGCTCTCTCCTTGTCTCTCTTGGAACTAGCCATCCCGTGTTACCGATGATCTATCCTCTGTCAATGAGTTTTATATTTCTTCGTAACTCGACTCCCACACGACCAGGAAAGATCGCATGTCCGACACGATCTTCACGGCGGTGCGAGACGGTGAACGATCGGCTTGCTATCGTGATGGACACGTTCGATGCACTATTGCCGTTGCAGGTAAAGTCATACATCGTATTGAATGGCTTAACAGAGATTACCGTACTAATGTACGCTATCGTGATCGCGCGTATACTCTGTACTAATCTTTATGAAATGCACATTTATCACCGGGACACTATTCACGCTTATGTTTCGCGCTCAGGACGCCTGCGATATGAAATAATTGGTTCATCGTTCCTTTTCGGAATCTACACTATTTTCGCAGACCATCAACGAAAGCACATAATTGTTCAGTGAACGGTACACCGTAACTCGTCGAAACGTTATTCGAATACCACTTCATATTTCCTAATTCATCTACTATCCATAATTTACATAATAATTGCCCCAAACATTTGTCACAATCGATTCTTTCGATATCGTCGCAAGGAGGTTCTCGTCGAAAATTACGAACAATACCGTTTTTGTGTGCGTCTGCTTGAAACGATGCCCAATCCACTCTATCCACCTCCGACCTTCCCTTTTCGCGTTTCCGCGAGATAAAGCATGCGCGCGCGTTCGGCGTCAAGTGGAAACTGATCAAGCACGGGCAAACAGAGACAACCTGCCGTTCTCTCCTCTCCACGATCGTTCATTCTTTCTTCCACGCTGTTCCCTTCTCGCTTCACTCCGTCCCCGTTCCGACTCAAGCCCTCGTTCTGTCTTCCTCTTTCTATTCCACCGACTCTTTCCCCTCTCTCTTTCTTCGTCGGTTTACTCACTCGTCTCAGTCATTTTACTCTCGGGCCGCGTGGGATGTACGGAAAAATCGACGACTGCAGTTCCTGGGCGACGCATAAACAGTAATGATTCGAGGTTTCGCGCCACCGAGCGATCGGGTAGACTGTGCGGAGCCCTCGTTGAAATCGTCGAACGCTCCTCGTGCTCAATACCACCCTCGCGAGAATTTCGAGAGTTATGCATATCCGTTTCGCGCGCGGAACGCAGTGCGTGTTCGCGAGGGCCTGATAGAAATATTCGAAGAGCTCGATAGAAATACCAGAAGTATGTACGACAGTTTTTGAAATGACATTGGCATCAATTTGGAGTGGATGCGTCTTGTAGAATAAGTCATGAAGCAAATATAATGTAATGCTCTTAAATGTAATATTGGTCGTGTGTAAATTACGTTTGCGTTAGGTTATATATTTTAAATATGTTTATTGTGTTTTGTTAAAATACATCATCAGTTTTTACTGAAGCAGACCCTCTGTTTACAATGTCCACGCTATGCATTATAATGCAACTCGGATGAAGTAACCGCAAACAAGTACGATCGAACGCGTAACAACTTTGATCGTTTGTTACACGCTCGACAGCGCCCAGGCTGTTTATTGCACGTGCGTTCGTACTCGCGGAGGTGAGTTGCCTCAGAAGAAGGGAAATCTTTCGCAAACACTCGCGAGCTCTTTAATACAACCGGATAAGTATTGATAAACAAATATTACGTATGCAGCCGTCGGCCCGAGAAGCGTGCACATGCACAATACCGTAGGGTGTCAGATTTTACGATTCTCAAGCTGGTCATTTTGTTTTCATCATACGAGTCATATCACGGTGCCAATATAGTCGGGACTGCGTCGATATGCACAATGATATTGGAATTCTTGTAAGGGCGTTTATAGACTGCCCCGACACCGTCAGATTACGAGACGAGATAGAGGCTAATAAAATTTCCTTTATACATCGACCGTTTGACGAGATAAAGCGAGAGCCGTCGCGCCGTTTCGAATACCGAATTGCATTCCGGCATCCTTGAAACTTTCCGCTCTCGGTGATCGCCTACAGATCGATCGTTTATCGACCACGTACGCGGTGCGCATATCGAGGCTCAAATCGAAGCGCGCAATTCTAACATTACGCACGTAACGTATGTACGAAATAACCACGAGCGTTTCCACGATCGTAACACGGACGAGTCGCGCAGACGACGAAACGACGGAATGAAAGATTTTTCCGACTCAGCTTCCTGCTTATGATTACCTTCCAACTTTCCCAAAACATTCATATTAACACGACTCTGCAGATATAATAAGGAAATTCGGTACTGTACCGTACAAATATCGGCTCAACTTCACTTTAGCCCCACCATGCTTTTCAAATGTGCGATACGTCATCCCACGCAGTTTCACCCGCTGATCACGAATATCGCAATGTTTTTTGGCGGAAATGCCAAACAATGCCAAAAAACAGGAAAAAATTTTGAAAACAAAAATCGTTTTTCTAAGATTACTCAGTACTCCATATATGTGTTTGGACGCGCCTTTTTGCCCCGCACACGGCCGTCGTTTTCGTTTTTTGCAGAAACCTAAAAAGCTTACGAAAATCTCGAAAAACTGTTATTTATTTATTTATTTATTTATTTATTTATTTATTTACGGGCTTTGAAGCCCTGTGTATACATTGGAGTGATAACAAATTAGTGGATAACAGACTAAATATGTCATTTTGACAAACGTAAACTTAAATATAAATATAAATTTTAATTTTAATTGCCACTGTTATAAGCTAGGTAATTCTAGGTGGACCACCGATCTTCGGAACGTATTGAGTGTTCTAGTGAAGAGATCTATTTTATCAGATATTTTATTCACAAAATTACATATTCTGGCGATTGGGTCTGAAAATCTGAGGTCGCTATAGTAGAAGTCGACGCGAAAGATCGGCGTGTTGCGTAGAGGACGAGAACTGGAATTAAAACTAACAAGTTCCACTTGTTGTAACGGTTATTGCACGATTACTCAGTATTCTATGGATATTTTCCGATGTGCGACACGTCATTTGACGCGGCCTTTCACGATCAACACGGCCGTTGTGTTGCTTTTTGCAAAAACCTGGGAAACTTCCATTTTTCCGGATATCAACTCTTTTCGAAAAACATTTGGTGATATATATTAGTTTCGCGCCGAAGGCGCGTCATCGATGTACTTTCCAAGCAGGGGTAGTTCTCATTGCAACGTTCCACCCCAGAAATAGGGATGTATATATTAGTTTCACGCCGAAGGCGCGTCACCGATGTACTTTCCAAGCACAGGTAGTTCTCATTGCAACGTTCCACCGCAGAAATAGGGATGTATATATCAGTCATCGATGTACTTTCCACCGCTACTACGTCACATTGTGGAGTGTGTGCTTGGAAAGTACAGCGATGACGCGCCTTCGGCGCGAAACTAATATATATCACCAAATGTCTTTCGAAAAAAGTTGGTATCCGGAAAAACGTAAGTTTCCTAGGTTTTTGCAAAAAACCAACACAACGGCCGTGTTGATCGTGAAAGGCCGCGTCAAATGACGTGTCGCACATCGGAGAATATCCATAGAATACTGAGTAATCGTGCAATAACCATTATAACAGTTTTTTGCGATTTTCGTAAGCTTTTTAGATTTCTGCAAAAAACGAAAACGACGGCCGTGTGCGGGGCAAAAAGGCGCGTCGAATGACGTATCGCGCGTCGAAACACATATATGGAGGTACAGAGTAATCTTACAAAAACGATTTTTGTTTTCAAACTTTTTTCCTGTTTTTCGGCGTTGTTTGGCATTTCCGCCAAAAAACATTGCGATATTCGTGATCAGCGGGTGAAACTGCGCGGGATGACGTATCGCACATTCGAAATGCATGGTGGGGCTAAAGTGAAGTCTTACCCAAATATCGATCTACCAGCGAGCACAGAGTTATCTCAGAATTCATTCACCCTCGGCGTTTAGCGGTTGCTTAGTCATAAATTCTCGATCGTAAATCGGCGGAAAAATCGAGGAACACATCGGACGACCTCCGTCGAGCGCGAAGGAGCGAGCGGAGGAAGGGCGGTGGTCATTTTTCCGATTCCGGCCTTATTCCCGATAGCCATAATTCCGGGCCGGCGAGGGCGATAAAACGCGCGAAGAAATGCGAAGCGGAGCGGGCGTTAAGGTATTACTAGCGCTGGGTGCCGTATCAAGAAGGGGCTTCATTAATTGTTTTCAATTGCATCAGAAATTTCTTACGGCCCTGATTCAATCCATGCAGACATTCCGTATACATATGTGCACACTAGTATACTTGGCAATAATGCATACTAGCGTTTGTAGCGCAGTTCAGGCTGAACACAAGCACTCAATTTACAATTTTATATTCACCATTTTTTTTCTCCTGAACTAGACGGTGAAAAGTATTTTTTTTTCTTTTAAAATGTTCCTCGAATGTTAATCTATAACCTGGAATTTTTTCAAAAAAAGTTTAAGAGCCGTTTTTGAGTTATTATCAAATAACCGTTTTATTGTGATCATTACCATTGCTTTAGATGGAGAAAACGCTAAACTTTAATTGTTAATAACTCGAGTTCTAGACGGTGGATCAAGTTCATTTATAAGAAAAAGATTGTTATTTTTTAAAAATCTTCAATTTAAGTCTGGTTTAAAAAAAAGTTTAAGAAAAGTGATTCAGCGCTAGTAATACCTTAAAGTAACGGTAACGCGGGCGTCGGAGCGAGGTGGAAATTAATCGGGGATGCGAACAAAGGGTGCCGAGCCGCTCCCTTCTCTCGCTCACGGGACCGAAACGAGCAGTCGCGCTGGGCGGAAATTGCGCGAGCGAAAAAGAGCATCGGGGAAATCTTGAAATATACGAGGCGAGGTTGCGCGCAGACATCGTGCGATCGCGGGGTGATTAATAAGCGCGATAGATCCGAGCCGCTGAGTGTAAATGCGAATAAAATCGAGAGCCAGCCTCGCACGCCCGACGCGCCACGGTAAACGAGTCGACCTGAATTTCGCCGTGAAATTCGGACTCGAGCCGAATCCTGGCGGCTCGTAAATTCGATCCGGCTTGCATGGAGGCTTGAGGAGTTTTTATATATTTTTGTTGTCGTTGACGAGGAGGAGACACGAAGAATGTGGAGAAGAGAGTCGATTGAATATCTGGGTTCTTGATGGCTGAGTGTGCACGGATTAGAGAGCTGTGATTCGTTGCGTTTAAATACATGCGTTCGTGTGTACTAGAATAGAGTGAAAAAATAATTATGATTTTCTGCTGTTGATATTGTCATGTCATTGTTACTGCTTATTTAATCTATTAATATTGAATGAACAGTAAAAACAACTACGGGACCGTGTTTTAATTGTCACATTATACATCTAGCATGTATATGAAGATGCACATGAAGCATTTGCCAAAGATTTCGTACGTCATGAAAGTTCACGCGTGGGTCTGTAAAACTTTAAACATCTGAATTTCGAGAGAACTGGGACAAGCACCGTTCGGCCAGGGCACTGTACACACCGGCCACGACAGTTATGATGAATTAACGTAGACGCGTCAGGAAGCACGTACCGTGCTCGTGATGCAAGCGTAATGAAGCGTAATGAATTGCCGAGCAGAGGCACGAAAGCGCGAGCTGTAAATTAACGAACGGCCTTCCCACGTGTTTCTCGTTTTTAACGAAAAATCCCCGATCACGAGGCAACAGTGAACGTCCCAATGAATTTGCTCGCACTTCATGCGGCTCACATAATGCTCGTATTTCATTAGCGACGCCCGTTCAAATAATCGTCGTCAGAAGTTCGAAAGCAAGCAGGCCCGGCGAACGGCGATTAAATCGAGTGGATTATCTGCTAATTGGTCCGCTCAAGATTCTCCTAGCGAAAAAGTGACTGTCGCGACAGTAACGTCGGAAAACCGGTAGCGTTTACTGTTTAACACGCGAAGCGTGAAAGAGTTAGCTCGTCGTTCCAAGATATCAGTGCGGCGCGAATGATGAATAAACTTGTCACGAATGTTAAATAATTGCGACTGTACAACTGGTTCTCAAAACGGACGTTCACCCGTGCTCTAAAACTAACAGATCTCCTGGGAAACAAGATTTTCCTGCTGCAACGTCAATATTTAATTACAGAAGATTCCGTGTTTGCACAGAAAATATACGCGGTAAAGAAGAGACACCTACTTACAGCTTGAATTATACGAAATACTATAGATATGGATAAAATACTGCCGCCATTAAATCTCAGAAAATTCTTAAGTCATCTCATCTGTAATCTTGCATACAAATAAGCTGCGGCTCTCTCTACACGCGCAATCAACCGAAAGCTAAAACAGTTCTAACAAACAGAGTGAAAAATGCAAGCACCAACGACAGCGTACAAATGCACGGTCTTTCATCATGTTGCCCCCGTGTTTGCAATGCACCGGTAATATCGTGAGCCACGATCGGACGAGAAGATGACTGAGTGCGCAGTGGATACGCTCGTTCATAGTCGGACGAACGTGCGCCATCGGTGCTGGACATTGCGCGCGCGTAATTAATGGCCGCGCTGTTTGGCGCCGGCAGAGAGCACAGATTAATAAAAATGCCGAAACGCCGATGTTCCAATGACAAAAGGCACTGTACGCGCGGCGGATCGATCCGGCGAGACTCGCTTCTAATCAGAACCGTTTCCTGCCCAACACGTTTCCACACGTATACGATTAACACGTTCGCGGACAGTAAAAGTTTCAGCGAGGTACAAAACTTGACAGTCATTTTATTGTTAAATTGGTTCTGATATCCGAAATTCGATTAAACACATTTTATAAGGGTAGTCAGATTATCATATTTTAATCGTTATATACAATGAATGCCTAAAGAATCAGTTAGTCATTACCTTGTATAATAATTACAAAAACTTAAGGTTATATAAAATTAAATTCAAAATAATTTGACTTTGGGCCGGTTTCACCAACGACGAATAAGTGGTTATTCGTAGAATAAAGTTATTTGTCGGTTAAAATCGATGTTTTTTGTTTCACCAACTTCAGTTAGCGCTTATTCGACAAAATGATTGGTCTCGACACTCTCGTTAACTGACAAATAAATTTTATTGGCCGAATAACTATTTAGAGATTTATCAGTCGTTGGTGAAACCGGCCCTTTAAGATTTAAATGCTATAGCATTCATGTCATTCTGCATCATCATGAAAACGAATGCTATAGCATTCACGTCCGCGAACGTGTTAACTAGCTTATTAATACTTCTTCACGGGAAATAAAATTCGCCAAATCGCGGCAAACGGTAGAAGTCCGTCACGTGCTCGTTCATAGTTAAACCGTCGTCATAAAACGTGCACGGCACACATCGCGCCGTAATATCGGACAAAATGAAACCGTGTTCCTGTTTTTCTCCCTTCTCCCACCGTTCTGGACTGAAAAAAACGCGGGGACTTCATTTCGACCGTTCGTTAAACGTTAACGTTCGCATAGAATACCGGCAATTAATCTGAGCTCTATTGCAAAGAGCACGGCACGCGGTACACGGTGGATATACACAAGGCCTCGTAAAAACGAACGTCGACGTTCTGGTTTGAAGAGTTTGAAGATCGACCCGCCACGTCCGACACGTACGACGTGCACACCGAACGACGCCGGTGTTCTCTGGGATCCAAAGTTATGACCCTCCGGGCTTAAACGCTCGTTCAACCCCGACTGGCGGAGCTGGGGCAATCTTTAAAGTTCAACAGAGGCAGCGGGTGCTTCAATGCCTGCCAGGCCGCATTCGAGAACCTTGTCTATCGCGAATGAGGAACGGTTAAAGTGAAATTTGGATAAGGGAGAGGGCCTGGAGAAAAAACGAAATTTCAACGTTCACTGGCCGACATGAGAATTACAGTAATTTAAGCGTAGTTCGTGTTAATTCTGCTGTTTTATGCTGTCAGAAAATGTTCCGCCAAAATTGCCGTCAGCGAAGTTAATACGAGTGTGTTGGAATTTGTCGCGTGTCCCGTGAACAGAATGAATAAAAAAAAGGATGGTTAAAAAATGTTCAGAACGCAAACGGAAAAATTTGCCTAAGTAATACGCCATGAAAATGTTACGTCTCTTTTTGCGGGGAAAAAAGTTGGAATTAAAAAAGGTCGAGGCAAGGCTGCTGCAGGCTGGCAGGATAGGTCGAAGCCGCGTAGGTGCAAATCGTCGGTCCAGGTCATTTCCGTTTCCGATGCCGAATTTTGTCGGGGCAATTCGAAATGAGCAGCAACCGCGCGATTCTATCGGCTATGAACAAAGCCCGTGAAATTGAAGATCGACGTTCCGGTTTACAAGGACCAGTGAACACTGATGTTGCTTCTAGACTCTATCATTACAGCCCGTCCTATCGATTTTCAAAATGTTGCCAAGGCGCACGTCTTACTCTGGAAGCTCGCTTTAAAACAGCAAACGATAATACTGAAATATTCATTCGGAAATCAATAAGTTGGCAAGCGAGCACGTTAGAAATTCATTAGACTATTCGCACCGAGTACATAATGTCGGAAAACTGACAGTGGAAAGGCACACTTCAATTTCTTTGCCTGCTCGGATATTCACGCTTGACGCATTTATTCGCCGCTAATTCATTGCGTTTTCAAACTTTTCACATTTGAGCTTCACTGTTCCAAAGTTCCCGTTGAAAAAACTTGCTGCCGCGTGAATGAAGATTATTGAGGTAAGTTCTCGCAGGAGCCGGATACTTCCCATGGAATACTTGTGGAAGGAAATATCCATGGAAATTAGACCCACGGCGCGGAATGTCTACCAGAAGGAAATTTTTACGGAAGTCGCACTCGAATCGCGGAATGACCGTTGAAATACCTGCGAAAATTAGACTCAGTCCAATTATCCGCTAAAGAAGTTGGTTCCGTACGATAAGACTAGCTACGGGAAAAACACCCGTGAAAGTTAAAACTATTCCGTAAAGTGGCTATCGAAGAAAACGTGCGGTGGGATTAAACTCATTTCACGAAACAAAAACACGGGAAAAAGTATTCACCATAAATTTGTCTCTATTACATTTAAGGAGAAATTGGACACACATAAGAAAATCGCAGAATTTCTTGCAATTTTTAGGGATTATGTATTTTAATGTAATAAAGAAGCATACCAAATTTCAGAATTCCCTACTACATAGTTCAGATGAAAATAATTGATTAATTTAACACGGTCTCTTATGAAGAAATCGCAACTGAAGCTCTTTTGTCATCAGATTCAGCAGTTGTACAGTCAAAATAAAAACTTCTGCACCGCGTTACCGAATAATGGTAATTTTTACCGTAAAAATGATTTTAAACGTGAAGTCAATCTTTCGTACCACCAACTACATATTAATCATCCATTTGTCCACATTAAACATGCACTACATCATCCACATTTGTAAATATGTATGCATTTTCGCCAAATGGCATTAACTTTTGACCAGATTGTCTGTCCCATTCCTCCTTAAGACAATTGGACTAATAAAAACCGTCCGACGTAAACCACACGAGAGAAAACACTTATCAATATATCACTCCCACAAATACATGCCCAAACCACTTAAATCTGGCTGCGAAAAGACTGCCGTCGCTCCAAGTTGAGGCAGGCCGAAAGAATAACTTGTGCATCGCGTCGTCAGCGAGATCGTATGCCTGCGCGTACTTCGAAAGTAATCACAGAGAAGTGAACGTTTAAAACTTTTCGCGAAACAATCGTCGCGGCCGGCAGTTGGGGTCAGTATCTGCGTGGCAACTATCAGCCGCGGTAATTCAACCCGCTGGACAATTCGGAACTAAAACTGAAACCGCGAAGCGTGCCAGTCCGAAACGTCGCCCGTTGACGTCTTTCCGGAAGTTCTACACCGTGGACGGCGAATCAAGGAGCGGAATGCGGACGAAACTTTTCTCATTTCCCAAACAGCGCGCCGTTGTCCATCGACGAGACTGAATTCTCGGCGAATCACTCTCGCCGAGCACTATTTCCGACAGGAACGACGTATACTACGTATAGGATAGACCCATCACCTTACCTGACTTCGTGTCACGTAAAAAAAAAAATACGTGACAACACTTTTGTTCTTTGACCATAGTGTAATTTAACAGCCGTTACGAAACGAGTCACCCGCGGCTCTGTCAGCGGAATAGTTCCCATTTATGCGTGTCAGCGTATACGATATGACATATTACGATTACGCGATAATTATGTTACTGTCTGTCATATGAATTGATTGATACCTCGCGGCATACCACGTGCGTTGACTGTTGCGTTTCTCACAAGCTGTTCATGCGGCGTCGTCTGTTGTACCTGTTATAAAACGATCGTTTTAATCGTCGCGTTGTTACATACAAATGCATCGTTTCGAACTAATTATTTCCACACACTCATAAGTATGTCTTTTCACACAAATTTAGAGCCGAATAATGAGATGATCCTCACAAGTGATCAGTGAATTATGATTATAATGACGGTGAGTAATAAAGAATTCATGATTAGGATAACTGTACTCGTATGTCAAACATACGCGCTTCTATAATCTGGGAGTGAGCGCCGACGTGCCTGCATATCGTCGTCGTTCGTGCAAGTTTGATTGCATCAGGGTCAACCACGCGATACCGCCAATCGGGAAGAGTTATGGAAATCCGTCAGAGTTTCTAACGACGCATAACTGCGGTTACAAAGCGGTTAGCTTAACGGCATTACCATGACGAAGTACCTTCAGTAACGCATTATGATCTCCCTGATCCGTGCGTCGGCCATGCACGACGAGAGCCCTCATTAGACAACCACCAAATATGTCACAAAACTTCGAACCATAACTCTTCCCTTCTATATTTTAGTTTAAAAAAAAAGAAGAAAAAAACACAACACCTTAAACCGATAGAAAGCACGTCGAAATTCTATTAAATCTGTGTCAAGACTTGAGATTAATCTTGCGAAACTATTACCGGCATTAAAGTGAATAACTCTTCACTTCTATATTTTAGTTTAAAAAAAAGAAGAAGAAAAAAACACAACACCTTAAACCGATAGAAAGCACGTCGAAATTCTATTAAATCTGTGTCAAGACTTGAGATTAATCTTGCGAAACTATTACCGGCATTAAAGTGAATACGTTCGCCGAGCATCCTCGGGGCGTCATTAATTCACGTGCATGGGCGCGAGTAATGGACAAGTAAACGAGACAAGAACTCGCGAATTGCGCACTCCCGAGATCGAGATACTCCGACCGGTCGGCCGGAGGTATGTACCGATTCCCGCGGCGTCTCCGCTAAATGAGACTTTAATTGGATTAATTAGGCACGTGCGTCTAAGCGATGCGTTCGCAAAACGCGCGATTTCCAGCGCGAAGTAGGACCGGCGAACGTTCCAGGATTCGCGAGTTGGACAAGTGCCGCGGCGCTGTGCGCGCACATACCCTTCTAATGGCACTTTGCGGAAATGTCTTGAATCGCTAATTGGCCTTAATTAGCCGCGTCTATGGTATAATGGCCGTGGCTAAGTTTCCTTTCGTTATTTCGGCACTTTCGTTGTCACGTGCCCTGCCGGCGCGGTAACGATGTGTTAGGAATTATCGGAATTCGTGGCCGGCAGTTAGACGTAATGAGTATTTAGGAATGTAGTTTCGGGAGGGGGAGAAAAGGAATACTTATCGACGGAGTGCTTTTCATGGAACAATGTTCTGTTACTGTAGGGATTAAGGTCGGGTGGAGTGATGGTGATGCGAAATGAATTAAGGGGTTATCCTACTGTGACCAACCTCAAAAACAGGCTAAATTTCGCAAATTAATTCCGGAAAAACTATTCATGCGATATTATTAATTTTTGAATATGTATTTGTACACACATTAGGGAGCATGAATAAAAAAAGATACAACAAAATGTTTATATTTGAACAAGATACGTGACTTCGTGTTCAATATGGTGCTCTTCGTGCACGGTTCGACGGTGGGCACGATATCTCAAACTGTAATTGATTAATTGACTGGCAATTTTGTACACATGTTCGGACAAATAGTAGCTATCGTGTATCGGGCGGTTTTTTCGATAACATATTTTGTTTAAGAAATAAACCACTTTAATCTACCCACTTTGTGCGCAAAATAGCGAAAAAAAAATCGAAACGTTGTATTTCTTTATATATATGGAGGAAAAAAAAGCCCTCGATACACGATAGTTATTGCAATATAATTTATGAAACTTTTTTGTTTTTCCGTTTCGCACCCACCAAATCACCAAAATCGTGCCCACCGTCGAGCCGTGCACGAAGAGCACCATTGAACAAGATGTCACATATCTTGTTCAAATATAAACATTTTGTTGTAAAATTTTTTATCCAAGCTCCCTAAGGTGTGTACAAATACATATTAAAAAAATAATAATATCGCATTAATAGTTTTTTCGGAATTAATTCGCGAAATTTAGCCTGTTTTGAGGTTGGTCACAGTAGGATAACCCCTTAAGAAAGGAAAAGGTAATATATTTGAGGAAAAAACACTTTTACATCCGTCCACGCTCAGTCGCTGTTACCAAGTGCCCTTGCCGCGTTTCTCTCTCGCTCTTTCCAATGCCCCCACGATCATCTTCGATTGTTTAATCGACGATCGCGATCAGCTAATTGTAAGACACATTCACACCTTTCATACCTGCACCCAACACCTTGCCCCGGACACACACACACACACACACATGCGCCACACTCAGTTGTGCATACTCTTCATACACGCCCATACACACCTTGCCCCGGACCCACACATACATGCACATCACACTCAGTCGTCCATACTCTTAATAATATGTACTACACTACTGAAATCGAAGTTTAGCATATGTCGATCATTCAGTAGTGACTTAAGGTGTTACTAGCGCTGAATCACTTTTCTTAAACTTTTTTTTAAACCAGACTTAAATTGAAGATTTTTAAAAAATGACCATTTTTTTCTTATTAATGAACTTGATCCACCGTCTAGAACTCGAGTTATTAACAATTAAAGTTTAGCGTTTTCTCCATCTAAAGCAATGGTAATGATCGCAAAAAAACGGTTTTTTGATAATAACTCAAAAACGGCTCTAAAACTTTATTTGAAAAATTCCGGATTATAGATTAACATTCGAGGAACATTTTAAAAGAAAAAAAAATAGACTTTTCACCGTCTAGTTCAGGAGAAAAAAAATGGTGAACATAAAATTGTAAATTGAGTGCTTGTGTTCAGCCTGAACTGCGGTACAAACGCTAGTATGCATTATTGCCAAGTATACTAGTGTGCACATATGTATACGGAATGTCTGCATGGATTGAATCAGGGCCGTAAGAAATTTCTGACGCAATTGAAAACAAATAATGAAGCCCCTTCTTGATACGGCTAATACCTTAAAATGATGAGGCCATGTAAAATCAAATAATTGTACATATCGGTCAATTTATGTTTCTGTTACGGAACATATGCGTAAGTTTCATGGATGGCAATCGATGAATCGGACTTGGAAATTATTACAACGCGCTTCCGACCATATAAACTGAATAATGCACGCCACCGTGCGTACCCGAAATCCTTCATCCGCCCAACCACTTGAAGCAGCTTTGTCCCCGCGAATTCGCTGACACAACAGAGACTCAGTGCTCCAAATGCGAGGGTGAGCGGGGCGATCTGAAAGCTCTAACGACAGCGATTCGGGCGCTCAAGCACGATTGTGGTATGTTTAATAGCGCCAATTAGCAACTGCTGGCGGGATAGACAGAGAGGAGGGAGGCGGAGGACAAAAGGAGCGCGAGAAAGAGAGTCGCATGGTCGATGACGCCAATTTCGCCATGGTAACGGCGTGCCATCGACGTAACAAGGATTGAAAGGGAAGGCACTTTCTGCATCGGACCTCTCATTCTATCCGTACCTTCCCTCCTTCTCTCTCTCTTCATCCTGCGGCAGCCCAGACGTGCCGACATCCCTTGTCTTTCTCTCGGCATACGCTTGCTCTCCCTTCTTATCCGCCTATTCACGAATCCGTAGAAACTTTCGGAGCCTTTATGCACGCAAATTGCCACTGGCTAGTCTTCAAACGCGTCCCAACCCTCCGCTTTTGTTCGAGCGCGTTCTAACGGCGCGCCGATTCTCGAGACGCGCGAGAAGGAGCTTTCTCTCCTTTCTCGCGAGAACGCCCACCTTTCCTTTACTACGCGGCAAACATTGTCGGACGGGGGCGAATCGCGAGCGATTGGATGTAATTTACTTTGACACGCCGTTGTAAGATTTCGTTCACGGCGGTCTTCAGAGAGGATTTACGCTTCAGAGTGTGAGAATCGCTGATGTCGATAGGCACTTCAGTGTACCCCTGAATCGCGAGCTTTGTGAGATCTAATTAGAATGATTTTCGCAGAGCGGATGAGTGATGAATTATGGTACAAATTTCCGAGAAAATTAATTTTGATCTATGTCAAAACATCATCGTTGCACATATTCATCATTTTGTACGACATAAGATTTTATGTATCGTACGTCCGTTATTGTATCAGAATGCATAAATCAGAAAATAGCGTAATATGCCAAGGCAAGATGTTTCGAAGCAATTCTGTTACAAGCAGGTTTCGTACAGAATGCTGCAATATGAAACTCGGTAGAATCTTAGACGCCAGTAATCTTATGTTTCGCATACTTACTCGGTGGTTTCGAGGTACTGGAAGACCCGGTAGACGGGGCGTCGATACATGAAGAGGTGATCCTCGACACGCTCCACCATCATCCTAAAACCACTTCATTCGAAACGGTGGGTCACTTATCATCACCCACCACTTATCACTGTTCTATTACCAACACAGCACCACCTGTCCTCTTGATCCTCCCCGTCCCAATTCTACCCCTTCTTCCGCTTTCCCTCTACACTTACGTCGTTTGCGCACTCTTAAATATCCTGACAAAGGTGGCCCTGATGATGTTGAAAGATCAACACAACGCGTATCGCACACTTCACATATACCCTATCCGACGTTTTGCCGTATTACGAACTTCACGGAACGTTTTACCTCAGCTCATAAAATCCGACAAAACGCTCGACTGTTTCAGACACCGTAATGTTATACGTTATCCGCTCAGCATTCGTCCGAAAACGTATTAAACGTTTTATAGGAAAGAATTCCTGAGATTCCTCTTGAAATCGTTTCTTCCTCTCGCCGAGTAGCAGCAGGTGAACAATGGCCGACAGGGAAAATTTTGTCCGACAGAGCAAGTACCCCTTCTCGAATAGAGATCCGGACGTTTGTATTGGAGGGATTTACGTCGGTGGAGGATCCTGGATTAAAACAGTCAACGAGTATGCCCTTCGTCCTCCCACTTCTCTCCTCTCCCGATTCCGTCAATGTGCTCCTCTTCTTGGCTCTGCGTCTCTGTCCGTTTCGTTCACCGCATTGCCAGTTCCGGAATCGATCGGCCGTCGGTCCGAACGGTCCGACGGTGTGACAGGTGCAACGAAGGATTCCTTCCTGTCCAATCCTGTCGTACCACTCGGCTTGGATTAGCCGGTCAGAATTGTGGCCTCGCGGACTTCAAGATCGAGACGAACGGCCAGGGTGGATCAGATCATTCTGCGCTATCAATCGGGAGCGATATTTAACGTCGATTTTAATTTACTACCGTCGACACTCTTTCGAAGCTCCTCGGTCGAAGAATGACGCAAGAGTTACATTAGATAAGCGTCCGAAACAGTGCTAAATCGAGTTAATGTAATATTCAAATGAGCGAAGCCCTCAAAATGATTTGAACGGTCGAGTGTTTAAATCTGTTCAGTGTACTGACGGATCGATTAATGACGAGCGGAAGAATCTGTTAAAAGGATCTTGCAAGACTATAGCAAGTTCATTATGCCGAGAGTGGTCCTTCAAACTTAAGCTTCTTTGTACATCTCTGATGGGATAAGGAAAATGAAGAGAAATACCTTGTGATAAGGTGTCAACGCCAATCGTTTACACTCAGATTCATTCAAGAATCGGCATTCCAAACTACTTTTAAGAAAGAAAAATGTTGAACAAATACACGCGTATATTAACATTGTAAAAAAGATAAGCTTCGTTTTTCAAATCTTATCTAAAACGATGGCATTGCAGCTAACCATCCGCGTATGCATATACATACACCTTATGTCTCGTTTCACGCGCCATCAACCGAACGATTTTCAATTAACTCCGGCATAATCAGAATTCGCGCTTCTTGGCGAGTCACGAGAATCGCTGGGGAACAGAACGAGACGTCCGAACGTGATACACGAGATCGTTTTGAGAAACGACGCTTCCGGATTGCAAGGGACGTACCGGCCGATAAGGGTCTCGCGTGCAAATGGAAGCGTACACGTGTATCCGCGCGGTAGGTACACGTATATATTCGGTTCCTACGTATGTACATACGTGTATCGGTGTACCTAACCTACCCCAAACTGCATGGGGCACCGCCTAAGCCAGTCTGCAGTCTCCGCAGAGCCGACCACCGCAGTGTTACCATCGTTGGTAGGGCAATCGTATATGGCACGGAAATCTGGGCTTATTCCGCAATACTAAGAAAGTAACTGCATCGAAGTAACTGACTAAAAAACGTGTAAGTCATTATTTTGCATCCGATGGAGCCGATCATCACGAAATTGTAACGTACCACGTCATGGTATCTGTATGAGTTCGCTTACGACTGGTATAATTTTGTGAATCAGGCTTTCATTTAAAAGTATCACGGAATTAACCGAGTTTACTCTGTAACGACGAAGAAACTGGCTGTCTTCCGTGAGTTTGCCCCAAATGTGCCTTAAAACGCGAACTTTCCCGCTGTCGCGCTCGTTGCATCGAGTCACTTCTCCCACTTTTTTTTCCGACCGGATATCGATACGCCCAATCTACTTTCAGCGAACTCCCGCTGACGAAAGTTTGGTCCCGGGAAATTTGCCTGCTGATACCGGGCCGCAATCGATATTCGGCTCGGGAAGTTTTATGAGATGAATGAATCAATTGTCGTTGTTTCGCGGAATAATTCGGGTATTGCGAGGTGTTTCGAGCGGTGATGGTGATGGACGGTGGTATTGATTAGCTGTTGCCTATAACGCCAACCTACCGCAATCTGTGTGACGAATAATATATATAATCGATCGCGTATTCTATGTTCGGTCTGACTAAAATCAGTTATGTACACATACTAGTAACGTCAGACGCAACATTAGTATTCTACCATAAAATAAACTACAAATATTTGTACATCAATGATCAACAATTATACTCAATTACTGTATTATCAAAAACAGACGTCACAACGAAATCGATGAGCTATTGCAGTTACAATTTTACATATAAAGGGAAAAAGCGAGAATTTTGCAATGCACCAGCGTAAAATACAGAAAGTGCCGTTCGAGAAGAAACACGGTGGGTTCCGGAAAAAGCGTCCGAAGGCATTAGTTATATATAATCGATATAATATATATAATCGATCGCGTATTCTATGTTCGGTCTGACTAGAAATAGTTATGTACACATACTAGTAACGTCAGACGCAACATTAGTATTCTACCATAAAATGAACTACAAATATTTATACATCAAAGATCAACAACTATACTCAATTACTGTATTACCAAAAACAGACGTCACAACGAAATCGATGAGCTATTGCAGTTACAATTTTACATTTAAAGGGAAAAAGCGAGAATTTTGCAATGCACCAGCGTAAAATACAGAAAGTGCCGTTCGAGAAGAAACACGGTGGGTTCCGGAAAAAGCGTCCGAAGGCATTAGTTCGGTCGCATTACTAGCTGCGGGGGAGGGCAAGTTTTCAAACTGGGCACCGCCTACACCTGCAGTGTCTGCAGAGCCAGGCAGCCGCAGTGTTACCCCGCTCGGTAGGGCAATCAACCCCCCTCCAACCCCCCAACCCCCTCTCTGTCTCTCAGATTTTTCCAAACAGAGCGTACGGGCTCGATGTCGTTATCGAGTAGCGCAATGACCGCGACTCCGACGGTCATTAAATTCATTGATAAATCTGAACTTTACGAGCCCGTGCTCGACGTTTATCGCTTTTATCTCCTGATTTTTTAATTTTTTTTTTTGCTTCCACCACTGTTTCCCTTACACCGTCACTGCATCGACGAAAATGGCAGGTGTGTTTTCTGCCAGCGCACGACAATTCGAAAGACTCTTCCGCGCTGTTGAAGAACGAGCGAATAATGTCCAGGACGGCACAGTCGTCATTGATATATTGAATTTCACGAGCGTTTAAACTTTATCGCGAGTACGAGGCGAACGATTCGCTTTACTGTCCTCGGGTTATAAAGTATGAGAAAAAATGTAGATTTCCGGTAGACGATCGTAAAAGGAAGGTAACGCGGGCGGCGGGTGATAATCATTAAGTTAAATCTTATTACGTGAATCAAATGTTACGAGTACTTGAAACTTATTACGCTTCACAATTCATTTCAAAATCGAATAAGACGTTTCGCGGTTTCAGTGCTACACGGGAAACGATCTCGTAATTCACCTCTCATAATAATTCTTTTCGTTCTCGTCAGGCGCGCCGCGAGAACGCCGAACAATGTCAGGATTACAGGATTGAAGATCAGGATCAAGTGTCGACGCGGACGCCGCCGTCTTTTCACGACGGTCAACCGACTTTTACTGCACGAAAAACCCGAAATAAATGTACGACGCGAGGCAGACCGAGATCAGCCGCGTTCTCGCGATTCCTCGAGTCTTGTCTCGAAGTTTCCCTGACCGACGACGAAGCGAAGGAGCCAATCTCCAAAATTATACGCGCTACGGACCGCTGAACTCTCGAGTGCGGTAACCTCTGCATCTCTCTCTCTTTTACTCCCTCCGTGCGAATCGAACTGACGACGACTTACGACTTCCGCAACTCGTCCAGCAACAAAAATGTCGAGAAAAAAAAGTGCACATTCACCGACCGCTAAACAGTATCGGCGATGATTTGGGGCGGAAAAAATTAATCGCTGCCGATGCCGAGTTCGCGAAGCCGGCGAAGAGGGATCGATCGTGAAATTTGCGGTTCGAGGAAGGAAGAGCTGTGTTGCGACGAGAAATGGTGGCTGTCGATGTCGAATTTTTGGGGAGGATCGTTTTCCGCGGAACGATTATTCGAAATTCCGACGCGCGACTGGAATTGACGGGGAGCACGGCGAAGTGTGACCGCTCGTGTCACCTGCGGAATCAAGGTCGGGCAACCTTGAAAACGCGCTACGAAATCTTCCGGCCTCCCGAGCTAGACACTGCACATTGCCGGGTTCGGTTAATGGGATTCTGATAGTAATACGTGGGACGCTATTTCGGAGGATCGCACAATAGTTCTCAACATTTTCCTTTGTACGCATAAAGTTACCAAAAGTATTTGCGAATAAATGCAACAGATTCGTTCGTTGCCAAATCATTTCTTCTCAAACACAGTAAGTATACCGAAAAAGTGAAGTCTCCGTCATTACATTGAACGTGCAACAAATTTTTCACAGAACCCAACTCACACCCGTTCAGACCATTCAACTTGAACGTATGCACAAACATTAGCCGATTTCCTAATAACAGCATATGAAACCCGAACTTCTCCACATCTTCCACAACCAATGCCTACCAACCAACTCTCTCCTCGAGCACTCCAACTTCATGTACTCCTGACCGCAGCGCACGAAGAACAAACGATGCAACAAGGCCACATCGATATCCCGCAGGACGACTTCTAAAACCAGAAATCCACGTAAGCACAAATTCTAACGCGTGCCGCACCACCGACGAACATACGGCGAGCGAGAGCCCGGCCAGGACCTTCCCGAACACGATCCCTTTCCAGCTCACGTGCACAGACTCTAACGTATCTCTCGTCCACGAAGGCTTCACCCACGAGCGTCACCAGCAGGCCGAATTAAACAAAAAAATGTGGAAACGCGATCAGCGTAGCGCGCTTCCTGGCGTAATTTGGCGTGGCGCACTCGACTGACCTTGGGTTGGTCGGTCGAAGGCCGTATCCTCGAGCGCGGACCGGTGCCGTGTGCTGGCGTCGACGGTCGAGTTCTGGCCAGGCGACGTCGGTGGTAAGCGTCGTCGGGGATCGAATCTGACGGGCGCTTAGCAACAGCGTCCCAACGACGGCGAAGGACGCCGCGTCGTCGTACTGGCACAAACTCGGCTCTCGGTGGCCGCGTCGTGTACGTCGGCGTCCCGACGCGGCGCGGCAGGTAGGCGTACGTACGTTTTGCCGGTTCAAGGGGAGCAGGCGCTTTGCTGGGTGCGGCAGCCTGCGCCGCGACGCCCGGCGTCCTTCCCCCGACCCGGCAACCCCCTGCGCTTCTACGCCACCCCTCTGTTTCGCTCTCCTCGTCCGACTCTGGCCTTCTACCCCGTCTCGCTTCCTCTAACTTTCTATTTCGTCCCCGCTCGTTTTCTTTGTCTCGCCCGTGTCTCGCTGCCCCCGTATTTCCCCCGTCACTATACGCCTCGACCGAGCGAGAGTGAGCCTTTCGGCGAGTGACAAGTAGAAGAGAATCGAGGAGGGGGTCTCATGATCAGTACGTGCGCTCAGGCCACCCTACATCGATTCTGCTCCGCGTGTCGCAGTCCGGAAGGCTCACTCTCGCTTGGGCGAGCCGTACGCCTGCGAATCTACCGCGTCTCCTCGCGTCCGCAGCATGCGTCTGTCCTTCGGTCCGTCTCTTTCTCGCTGGCCTGGGCTCGGGTAGTACACGCGTACGTCGCCCTGATGCTTTCTCCGTCGGCTTTTCCGTTCGCGTCTCTCATTCGCTCCCGCGCAGTCGGCCGTCTTCTCTCGCAATCTCGATCTGCTTCGCTCTCTCGCCACAACATTCACCCCGTCGCGCCGCTCTTCCCTCGCCACGATATGCACGTGCAACGCACCCCTGAGCGCGTCAACCACCCCTCCGCGCCGCCCCAGCCCGATCCTGACACAGGGTGCGCAACCCCTCGTCGACCCAGGGACGAAGTTAATGTCCGACCGTGCCAGGTATCACGGTATATACATGCCCTCGCTTCCGCTACGTTCTGTCTCTGTCTCGCGTTTCATGTTCCGCGGGGATTCTCGAAGGAGCTCTTCGAATAAACGGGAAATTAATGAGAGGGCGGCGGAATGGTAATTGATTCTAATGGTATTGGCAACGGGGCGCGTGAGTGGAGGGCGGAAGGGCTGCGGAATTTTTCTGGCGAAGGCGTCTTAAGGCAGGATCGAAATTCGTATTTCTCTGCTGACGCTATTCGTATTTCTTGCATTTGATATAATTTAAAGATACTAACGTCTAATATATATAGGAAAGTATGTTTCATACGACTTACGAGGCTGAAGTATTGGATCGAAAAGAAATAGAAATGTTAACGTCGTGCACGGTGAAAAAGAATTCGAAATTACCCTAAATTTTAACGTGAAAAGAACTACCGTACCCTTACGAACGACCTTCGTGGCTTCAAAGAAAACTCGTTCTAGAAACTGGGCCGCGTTCTAGCTGCGTTCTGCAGCCCGTAATCCGCAAACGCAAAGGTCTACCACACGTAACAACGTGACATCATTTTGCGTTGAAGTCAAAGCCAAACGCAGAAAAAGAGAGAGAGAGAGAGAGAGAGAGAGCATTGCAGTTCACGTGCGTTAATTAACCCTGTCGGAACAACTTCGGCTGAACCCCAGAGACGGATTCTCGACTGTTCGGCTTGAAGTTTGAATCCGCCCCTGAATAACCAACACGCGCGCGTCTGACCGGCAGGCCACCCCATTCGCGAGCTCATGTACATAGGCACATACACGAGCGAATACCCTGGTACTTCCTGCGAATACAACCGGCGTCGCATTCACTGCGACCGACGCGCTCCGTGAACGCCGATACGGGAGTACGGTTGCAAACAGGCTCATGCGAACGGTGAACGTACAATATCCAGCTTTGATGGCATCAAGTCTATTACCGCGGGCAGTCTTCATCGCGCAGTCAACTATCTGCTTTATCGGACACAGTAATTCTACCTGTATAACGTCGAAAATTGTCTTAAGAGTCCGTAATGCGCGTAGATCCTGTGTAAAGCATGTAATTCCGACAGAACAAATAATGATTGTGAAGAGGGTTGCAAGAGAACTCTGAGAAGAGAAAATGGTGAAGTAAATGGATCTTGAATTAGGCATTCGTTTTTTCAAACAAATCGCCCTGCTCCGTTCAAACAGAATGCCATGCATATTCGTCTTTACGCGTCCTGACATAAATCGTTTGCGAGCCCCTGCAGGAGATCTATTCTGAATAGCAAATTTCCCTACAACCCCGTGCAAACCAGCTTAATCAGGTGACCTCGGTGTATCCGCCCCTGAACTCCCAATTCACGTCCCAACAAACACCGCGCTGGCCAGAACTGACCGGGAGGCAGCCCGCAGCCCCATTTGCCCCTGCGTGCATATATAACCCCTTGCGCTGCTTCCTGTAAGTACGACAGGAATATTCACCGCGACCAATGTGCTCTGCGGACGCCAATATAGGACTAGACACAAATATCTATCTGCGCACATTCCTATATATAGATATGTATATATGCATAGTGCGTGCGAACGCCCTTTTTTTCGAGGCCACACATTTGCATGCATGTGTCTAGAGTCTAGATATATTCTGGAAGGCTCGTTTGCGACGATCGGCATCAGAGACGAGGACGATACTCGTTATCAAGCGGATCGAACATTAGGGTTCTGAATTTTGGCCCCATCGGAAATTATTCAATTATCTTGCGCCGGCGATATTTTAATGCGTAAGTGTACGCGAGCATGATTAAGGGTAGTTATTTCGATAATTCAGTGTTCGAAAGTAATGTGGTAATTGACGCGATAATTGAATCGGAGACATGTGCGGAATCACGATTTCCTTAAGTGCGAAGTTTAATGTAGATGGAAGAGAGAGAGAGCTCACTTCGAAATTCTGCAATATTAACTCTAACGGAACTGTGTTGCCGAGCTCGGAATATAATTGTCTTCGAATCGTAGCCTGTGAAACCAATTAAGTCAACCTGGGGGAGACGCGGAGTCCTAATGACTATAATAGCTTTGCCGCAAAAGCTAATTCGATTTATTCACCAATCACCCTGATACACCCAAATCTATCACACAGCTAATCATTCACTCTTGTCAACGTCAAGCTTGACTAAAATCGATGTTATTTGCAAAATGAACACGCCCGTCTTCCGTTTGTGGTTAGCTCAAAATTGCTGTTCCTACTAGTTTAACCCTCAGCAAGATTCATAGCAGAGTGGCACTGTGACAAAGGCCGGAACACCGCGGATCAAATCTACATTTCGAGTCATTAAGTGACCCTTCCCGGACAACATTCAATTTACCGTTATATACAGACAAGGGGTCGACACGTCCAACCCATCGTTTGCGGTAGGAAGTTCATATTTCATAAAGCCCATGTGTTACAAAGGCTATAAAATCGTAGGTTACACGGTGGCCTAGGTTAAACTTGCGAGACTATAAGATCCTATATTTAGAATGTCCAAACGACGTGCGAGCCGAATTCCGCCACGATAGTTATACGTAAAGACGTACTTAGCACCATACTCCGAGACTTAATTGACTCCATTGCTCAACTGAGACTATCAAATTTCCCAACTATCCACCAGACACAATCGGCCCGATAACAAACGCTTCGCGACGAAAAATGAACGAGTAAACTTTCCATGAATAATTCAACCCCGAAAGCACTAAAACGTTCCGCAGACAGTGGACGGTATCATTTTAAACTGACGTGATTCTATCTATAAACGTGCCTCTCTCGCAATATGCAAAACGGATTATAGTTGCATACGCGCGCGCGCGACGGTTCCGATCGGTGAAATGTCAAGCGGTAAGTGCAACAGAGCAGGCAGTCGTTTATAATTCAACTAGCGGTGTGAGAAACGAAACAGGCAGAACGACAAAACAATTTCGCCGAAACGTATAGGGCGGGTGTGAAACGTTGGACAAGACGAATGAGCGACGAAGTACTCTCTTTCTTGAGAGAGAAAGAGACAGAGAGAGAGAGAGAGAGAGAGAGAGAGAGAGAGAGAGAGTTTGCCTTGGACGGAAGATTTCGAATTCCGTCAGCACGCGACGAAGTGGTTGACACGGGCGAGGAACTGATAATCCGGCCCGGCAGAAACTCAAGGAATTCCTCGGCTCCGACGTCGGCGTCGCTGGTCTATGGCTAATTCGACGGAAGTCGAGGGGATCTTTCGCCGAAGTTTTCCCCGAATCGAAGCGAACGTAACGCCAGTACGGAATTCGCGGGCCTCTGCTGCTCCCGCTGGCTCCCTTCGCATGCCCGGCACGTACGCAATCTTGATGCGGTTGCATCCTGCACGACAGGATCGATTCGGGATAATGCCGTGAAAAAAGATAGCGCCGCTGTGAGAGTGGAAACGATGCACGATGCAAATGGAATTTCTCCGTAATGACGTCCATTTCCTTCCTCTCATCATTGTTGCTAATTGTAAGTGAATCTCATTCAGCGCTTCGCGCACAGGATCGCGTTGTTGGTCGACGTACGCTTGTTCAAATTTCATGGAAGCCGCTTTTTCGTTTCATCTTTCTCTATTTTATCCCCCACGCCGGTCCATGCAACCCTAACAAATCGGTTAACTGCGTTCAGCCCGAAAGATAATGGTTAATTCACGCAAAACGAGCACTGACGACCCGTAGGATGAGCATTTCGTGGCAGCATTATCGTCGCCCTCTGCAATTGTACCTTCACCCTCCGCGCGATACGACTTCGGAGATAGCGGGAACCATGTTGAAAGAGCCCTACTAGCCCTCGCTTCCCCATTCTCCTCACTTTTTTCCGCCTCCTGTCTTCGATGCAAATGATCACACAGCATAAGGGCTCTCTCCATTTTTTTTTCTTCTCTCCATCTAGCACACATCTTTGCTTCTTCTCTTCCCGGTCCTTTCAACACCTCCTTCTCATAATCTTTTTCCTTCCGTCTCCGTTACTTCGCCTCACTTTCTCGTCTCTCCTCTTCTACCCATTTATTTCCCCTAGCCTCTAACTGTCTTTTTCACCCCCTCACCCACGCCCCTTTCCGTTCGCATCGACTCTCTCTGCTCCTCTCGCCCATCCTTCACGCGCTAGGGGCCGCGAGAGAATATCGAGTTATCGATCTGCGGACGACCTACCCTCGCTGAAGATGCGTACCTGCCGCCTCGCGGGCGCGGTGAGTTCTGATGAGTAAAGAGTAACAATCGCACGCACTACGTGCAACATCCGTGAGATCATACACCCACGCGGTGCCGATAATAAAAAAAAATTAAAAAAACCCACGCGAAAGCGGAACTTGGTAAGGCTTTGTATTAGCGGGCACGAATTTTTGGGTTTTTTTCTTTTCCTTTGGATAGAGCATCGAAAGGTGAGAAAATATTCCCTCTGACGTTTTTGCCGGAAATCATTCCTTCAAAAGTTATGAGCGTTTTTTGCGAAGTAGCATTTGTCGCCGTATTTTCCAGCAGGTGCATTATTTTTCGGCGTTCTTTGTTTCCCTGGATAGAGCATCGAACGTTCTATAAGTTTTCCCCATGACTTTTTTTTGGGAAATCACGCCTTCGAAAGTTATGAATGTATTTGCGAAAAATTACGTCAGCAGCACTGGTGTTAGTCGATTTGTTGTTTGTTTTGATTCTGGCAACCTTTGAGCGTTCTGTGTCATTGGTCAGGCTCTCGTTTTGACTCCCACGAACTGAACATTTGTTTTTTGCTTATTGCGGTAACAATCCCAACATCAAAAGTACAGGCGTCAAAGTACTCTGCGTCATATGCGCTTGATTTCAAGCGCATGAACATACAGCAATCCCTTCATTGCAGAAACGATTCTAACATTAAAAGTACAGGCGTCAAAGTACTCTGCGTCATATACGCTTGAATTCAAGCGCAAGAATCAAAACAAACAACAAATCGACTAACACCTTCATCTCTAACATCGCGAGGCGCTGGAAAACACAATAACCAGTGCTGCTGACGTAATTTTTCGCAAATACATTCATAACATTCAAAAGCGTGATTTCCCAAAAAAAAAGTCATAGGGAAAACTTATAGAACTTTCGATGCTCTATCCAGGGACACAAAGAACGCCGAAAAACAATATACCTGCTGGAAAATACGGCGACAAACGCTACTTCGCAAAAAAACGCTCATAACTTTTGAAGAAATGATTTCCGGCAAAAACGTCAGAGGAAATACTTTCTAACCTTTCGATGCTATATAAAAAAAAAAAAAAAAAAAATCCCAAAAATTCGTGCCCGCTAAGACAAAGATGAGCCCTTCTCTTAAAAAGCGTCGGCGCGAAAAGATTTCAGAAACGTCGGGCGGTGAGGATGATAAAAAAAATGACGTACGAGTGGGTGGGGGTGGCGAGAACACGCGATTCGCATTCCGGAAAGGGAGTCGCGTATTTACGGCCGATAAACGCTCGCTCCCCCGTCCCGTTTGCCAATCAACGACCTTATTCTTCATCTACCTCTCTTTCTTCCTCCGCGCCTCAACGCGCAACGAGGGCCAACATAAAACGGGACGACTCATTAATGCCCGATGCTCGTAACTCACTCGCACAGTCTGTTGGCAGAAGGTTCGATTCTGCTCCGGGAAAGCCCTCGTAAAGCTGGCTTGTAAAAGAGCGGTAATTAAAATGGCCGTAATTAATGAAGAAGCTCTCGACGAAAGCCCAGCGCGCTCCCAGGCAACACGATGACGCCCAACTTATCCGACCTTCTCGTCTAGTTTCGTCCGCGCAAATTAAAAACACATTCGCGAGAGGAGAGCTTACGCGCCCGAAGCACTGAAGAAATTAAACGAAACGTTGCCGGATATCGTATGACGGAAAACGCTGAACAAGAGACATGCTCAACGGGACGAGATGAGGCCAGAGGGCCGTAATTACTAGGAAACTTAATGTGACGCTTTTACCATGCATATCGTTAAATGCTGGAAATTTATTTATGCGCAAATTCGACGTTCGACGTGCATTCAGTTTAATAAAGATTGTAGCACCTTTAAAAAAGGTATTGAGATTGAGAATTGCCTGTGCTGGGTATCGTGTGCAAGCAACCGCATCATCAGAAGTTAATCAATCACTACGAAAGCAATGATAGAAACGCGTGACGATCGAATCGAATGTACGTTTGAACGTTCCCCGATCATGAATCTACATCGAACGAAACTGCAGGAAATGCATCTCTCATCCCTCGCCACTCCATCTCTCCGCAGTGGCTTGGCCAATGCATCGAGATGCATTGATGCATCGGATGAAGTCTCTTACTGCAGCCAAAACATTTTTACTGCGGCATGGCGTACGATATCGCCCCCGCCCTTCATGCTTTTCCTCGTTCTGATGCCGTCGCAAAGATGAAAAGCTTTTTCCCAAAATATTCCTTCTTGTCGACGTTTGGATAAGTCCCGCTTCTTTGCCATAGACGGGCTTCATTCGAAACGCTCCCAACAGCGGATATTAAAATCTCGCGTATCTCTATGATGATCTTTCCACTCGGTTGTATAGCTAAATCTGGCAATGAATAAAAATGTCAGTCGACGAATTATCTTCGCAATCGTGCACAAGTGTTTCGCAAGAGTTCATTGACCTCGGCACAAGGACCAACTCCAACCCCGTTCTCGTCCTTGACTTGATAGCATGTCTCCTTGAAACTTGGAGCGATGCAGTTGAGTGTCTTGAACTTCGGTGCATCGGCACTAACAACTGGCACTGACGCTAATAATTGGGGTTACCGCTCTTAATTCGCTCCCCAGGCGCAAGTATGCGTTCAACGAACACTGGTTTCGCTGTACTACTTCAACTTTCCGTCAGCGGAACAAGGCAAAAATTCTCTGCCAGTTAATTTGAATAGGAAGAACTCGGAAATGTCGAAATAGGAAGTTTTATGGGAAATGTAAGAAGCGTTCGGAGAGTTAGGTATATAGATTTCCTGATATTCGGGCTACATCACACAGCCAACTTTACGTACCCCACTTGACAAACGATATTTCGGGAAGCACGATCGTATAAAATACTCGTAAGCTTACGGTGTATTTTACACGTTTTAGAACTTTTCGCACGATTTGGTTCGTACGAATGCATCAATCGTCCGTATATATAAACTTCTTCCGTGGATCACGAGTTATCTCGCACACTTGAGCGAACCTTTGAGTAAGAGCAGTTTTATTCGAATGGAAGTCGAGAATTAGCACGCGCTGCAAGATTTGGTACGTTACAACCTGCAATAATCGCAAATCGTCCAATCGTTCCATCACGATACATCACATCCATAACCACAAATTAGAAAATGAAACATAAAATAGCATCACTGCAATCCCGCAACCACCTTCGAAGCGAACAGTATTGGTCACGAAACCGCGACGTACAAACTTCGACAATCTACCCGGCAATTAACCCTTAACCGATGGTCGCAATTTCGAGAATTCACACTCCACGCACTGTACATTTGCACCGACGGCTACCGTCAGGTACATACAAATAAGCCGGCGGAAAAATTTCCCAAGTGTCCATTGGGTTGAAAGTGTCCCTTCGCGAGACTGGAAGGTTAATAGTCTCGTGAGTCACACTTGACGCTCGCTCAGGCTCTCTCCCGTCTGTTCTCCCTCGCGTTACACGACTCGACGTCTACCATTTTCACCGCAATTTTCCCGCCTCGACACGAGACGGCCTTGAACTTTGGGGGCAGCGCTCAGCTCTGAGTGCATCCATCGGTGCAGCGAGAGTGTACACGCCATCCGGTCTGTGACCGACAATAGGCAGGGAGCACTTGTATCCCTCTCTCATTTTCTCTCTCTCTCTCGCCACGTCTCACGTGACGCTCGTTCAAGATTTATCGGCGAGCTAGTGCAAAACGCTTTCCTGCCGCGCGTTGTTGCTCGGATGTTGATTAGCGACGAGCAATTTATTCTTCCACGACGTAGAGGCACGTCGCGTTCGCATCTAGATTAACTCGCGACGTGTTAGGTGGCACTTTAAGGTATTACTAGCGCTGGGTGCCGTATCAAGAAGGGGCTTCATTATTTGTTTTCAATTGCGTCAGAAATTTCTTACGGCCCTGATTCAATCCATGCAGACATTCCGTATACATATGTGCACACTAGTATACTTGGCAATAATGCATACTAGCGTTTGTACCGCAGTTCAGGCTGAACACAAGCACTCAATTTACAATTTTATATTCACCATTTTTTTTCTCCTGAACTAGACGGTGAAAAGTCTTTGTTTTTCTTTTAAAATGTTCCTCGAATGTTTATCTATAACCTGGAATTTGTTCAAAAAAAGTTTAAGAGCCGTTTTTGAGTTATTATCAAAAAACCGTTTTATTGTGATCATTACCATTGCTTTAGATGGAGAAAACGCTAAACTTTAATTGTTAATAACTCGAGTTCTAGACGGTGTATCAAGTTCATTTATAAGAAAAAAATTGTTATTTTTTTTAAATCTTCAATTTAAGTCTGGTTTAAAAAAACGTTTAAGAAAAGTGATTCAGCGCTAGTAATACCTTAACACGTTCGCGGACAGTAAAAGTTTCAGCGAGGTGCAAAACTTGACAGTCATTTTATTGTTAAATTGGTTGTGATATCCGAAATTTGATTAAACACATTTTATAAGGGTAGTCAGATTATCATATTTTAATCGTTATATACAATGAATGCCGAAAGAATCAGTTAGTCATTACCTTGTATAATAATTACAAAAACTTAAGGTTATATAAAATTAAATTCAAAATAATTTGACTTTAAGATTTGAATGCTATAGCATTCATGTCATTCTGCATCATCATGAAAATGAATGCTATAGCATTTACGTCCGCGAACGTGTTAATGTGCGTACAACATTTAAGTCTGCGTACAGTTAACCGCGGCTGTATTAGTTGCACTTTGAATAAAGTCCGTGAGAAATATGTACACATAAATATATACACATTTTATAAGGGTAGTCAGATTATCATATTTTAATCGTTATATACAATGAATGCCTAAAGAATTTAGTTAGTCATTACCTTGTATAATAATTACAAAAACTTAAGGTTATGTAAAATTAAATTCAAAATAATTTGACTTTAAGATTTGAATGCTATAGCATTCATGTCATTCTGCATCATCATGAAAATGAATGCTATAGCATTCACGTCCGCGAACGTGTTAATGTGCGTACAACATTTAAGTCTGCGTACAGTTAACCGCGGCTGTATTAATTGCACTTTGAACAAAGTCCGTGAGAAATATGTACATTATGAATATTGTCTTGCTGGCAGAATAAGATATTCGTTCATTGCAAAATAGTGAGATGCAAACAATGTCGGAAGCAAAGGTTCCTTAGTATTTCAACGACGTATGAGAATTCCTCTCGACCCGACTCGCTATTTTTCCCCGCCGACGTCTCGGTTAATTTCGCGTCGCATCGAACCGTCAGACGCGAGGAATTCGGAGCGCGTTTGCGACGAAAATGTACTTCACAATATGGTAGACAGCGTGGCCGTTGTGTGAGAGGCGGAGTCGCCACGCGTTTACGCAATATGAATATCAAGTCCTGGCGAAAATTCAGTTACGTCGCGACGCCGAGCCGGCATGCGTTCGGTATAAATTAAAAATAGCAAATTGGCTTCCTTAGGGTGATTCTACACAGCGACTTTTTAATTTCCATTTTATCGTTACATGTACAAATTTATTCGCATATTTCGCATCGATCCGTCTCCGGTGCTTGAAATATATAAATGGTTTCCAGTACTTTAACGATGAAAGCAATGAAGTGTAGCATGTATAGTGAATGAAATGAATGCATAGCTGGCGGAAGAAGTGACCTCTTATTATACGCTGAGAATATATTCCTAAAAGCTATATGTGTATCGCGAAGCCATGAAACGAGAACCATCTATCATGTAACAATAGATCGTGATTCTTGCGCATGACATACTATTTATTACCGCAAACTGACACGCCGTATATGACGCTCACGTTTCAACAGACGAGCCTTGTTAATAAAATACCTCCTACCACTCTAAATACACGACCTGTCAAATCAAAGATTACGTAACTGACACAAGTCCGCGGATGTAAGAGTACATATTGAGACACAGCACAGTACAGAGGGAAAGAAATCGTTGCAAGGAAGGATCAATGACATCAGTTCTATGAAACAAAGCCATGCAAGGGTCGAACTGTGTCGCGTAATCGTGCCAATTGTTCGTCCGAGCCGATAAGGCCGTTTATGAGGTAACGCCAAATGAAACTCCGTTCGTGGAAGACTTGAACTTCGACACGATACCGTTTGCCGGGCCGGGACAAAGCGATGAGCGAGGGCGAGGCGTGAGTAACGCCCCGATAAATTCACTCTCGTAATGTGCCGCGAACAAAAGTATCTTCAAGTTCATCGAACTATAAACCGAGCGCGGCCGACGATACGTGATATACAATAAGCGACGACGTGTGACGTTGCATTCGGAATGCACGCGACGTGCCCGCCTGTACAGTACGTGCGCGACTATACTTCCGAATTCGAAAGCGCCGTGTCACGGGAGTATGTAAAGTGCACGCTGCACAATGTCTGACTCGGATGCCGGCAGTGCCATTAAAAGCGACGCCTTTTGTGGAAACGTCGTTGCGAGTCCTCGCGGGATACGTGCGGATAGTCTAAGTGCAGAATCTAAATTGCTGACTATTAGAGCGCGGGGACTACGAGATAGAGAGATGAATGGCGCGGAACATGACGCGCACTGTTTCCGCACTGTGACATGTCAACTGTAGCAAATTTCTATCTGTTAATTAAATCAAGCTCAATCCCGATTGTATATTGATTATGTTTAATCGGTGCAATGTGCGATGTAATATGCAGAATTTCGCGCTTCCATCATCCACGAGTGTAGGGTGTAGGTGACACGTGTAGCAGATGCTTGAAATGATTCATTGGGATTTGAGTCATAGTTGACATTTAATTACTTTTCGAATTTGTACCTCGAGTGGAAAGTTCAAACGATGTTTAACGCGGACGATTGTAAATCGATGTGCGATGTCTTGGGGGCAAACGTATTCCAAGTTCATCGAACTACATGTGCATATAAAGAAGAACTACCGCGAGCGCGACAATGAGGGACGCTCGATGCAACGTCTCGTGCTCGAAATTGACGATGCGCCACACGCAGTGGCGTACAACTTTCACGCACGCTTTCCAACGCGACACGTGCTGCGACGAATTTCCTCCCATTTCCCATCCATTTGACACGCGCGAATGATCTGACACGTAATTCCTTCCTGAATGCGCACTTTTCTTCGACAGTGTCGAATAACGGATGCCGAAGACGAAACGAGGAAATAACAGCGACTCGTCGGCGAAACGTGGAATTCTTCTGTTGAGTACAGTATCGTATGTGCAGGCAGCGTGAGGCATACATGTACACTGCTACATCTGCATACTTCCGTATGTACTCGTTTAACTGTTACGATTTCAAAATATTCCTTTGTATTATTTATAATTGTACTTTTCTGACTCTAACAATAAGCCACTATGTTTAAGTATTTTACAAATAATTTGATTCCGCCGAATATAATATTTGAGAGTTACCCTACATACAAAGTGTGTTACGCGGTTCACTGGAACGGTAACAACTTTCCAGTGGCAAATCGATATCATTTAATTCGTGTACAGTCAAGCGTCGTGAATGCCATATAGGAAGCTACGGACTTCCGGTGGTCGAGGATTGATCGATCGTCACGAAGATCTACGATCGAGGAAGGAACCGGGGTGTCCATAAACGTCAGTGCGGTCTGCCGTGGCACTTGCAGCCGTCACTTCCTGTGTCCGACTCACGTCGAATTTTCACTAGAGACGAGGTCGAACTAACATCTAAGTCCCTGTCGATATCTAATTTCGTTACGCCCATCCATTATAAGATGTACTATTACGTTATAGATAAAGTCTATCTAGCTGTTAAAAATCCTATCCCTATAAGACTATGCAAATATATCTATATCTTCAATGTTTTAATTTTTAGTCATCTACAGAGATAATCAGTTACTTCATACATTTAAAAATACATCAATTAAAGTACCGACACCAATCGTCGTCGTTACCAATTCAAGTCTTTCGAACATTCAGCTTCGTACCAATCCTGCACAGAAGCTACCGGCTTTGTCTGTTTCCTTATTTGCATCTTATTCCAGCGCACAACGACGGCATTTTATGCATAGCGGTGGTTTTGGTAAAAAGGTGCGTACGTGCCACCTCGCACCTGCGCCCTCATAATTATGCAACGAGCATATCCATCGAGCAGCAACGACCACGAGGACGAGGGGTACGACAGAATGGTGGAACCCGGTTGGATAATTCGCCTTTTCTTCGCAACAAGCCAGTCCTAGATTGGCAGATGATTCAGTACGATGACGCACAGGGCTCAGAGACAGATCGAGAAACTGGATAAATGCTAATGGTCAGAGACGCGGTCAAGTGAAATTAGTGACCGCGGCGTAAAGTAGGCTTTCAATTTGCACAAGACGTGCGCGGTCTCGATAACACACGCGCACGACGACATTCTATTGAGTAATAAATCATATTATCACTATATTATATGCGCACATTAAGGTCGTTATCAGAAAAAGAGCCCAATATGACGAACACGACATTGTGAAACAGAAACGCAAAATCAAGCAATCGATGAATATGTTTCACTTTCTACCCATTACCTGTACATCAATAACAGCCCCAAAGAACAGTAATTACGTCACGAATTATGACAGATTCAATTTGTCAATTTACATACCTCAAGTCAAGCCGCGTCTACCTGCATGCCAGGATTTCGTCGTTTGCGAAGAAATTTCGAGGCTAAGCGGAAAGAAGAGTCGGGCAAAGAGAACGAGAGAAGCGAGATATCGATCATCGGGCGAGAGTCATTGCCGATTCCGAGAAGACGTCGTGAACGAGCGTAATTTCACGTTCCTCAGCCGCGAGAGCAGTTCTTCTCCCGCTCGAAATCCGCGTTACTGTTGCCTCGACTCGGTTTGCCGGTTGCTCCTTTTTGCTACCGATTTAGAACCGGGCGGTAAAGGGAGTAGCAAAATGCGAGGAGGGAAGGGGCGTGGTCGGTCCTACACATCACACACGTCAGATGCGAGAACTTACGGCGCGGCCGAGACGCGATGTGCGAACGGCAGGGAAAATCTATTATGCCGCTATGATTAACGGACGCGCAAAGTGCTAGCAATAAACGTTCCGTCCTCCGGTGAACTTGGAGGAACAATAGTAATGATACGGCTAATGAGTAAACACTAAGTTTAACACCGCTGATTCACCTCGCGTGCGCGCTCGTATGCATGGTCAGTGTGTATGTGTGTATGTGTGTAATGTGCGTACGTACCTAACGATTCGGATAACTGTGCACTGTGCTCTGTTCGATAAATACGTAGGCTATATCGAGGACGATGAGTAAGAAAGTGCGCGTGAGACAATGTGGATCGAAAAAACTGGTTTGAAAAAATTTGTTAATAAATAAGGATGGAGTTTATATCGAGCCTGGGCAGTCTAATTTTAAAGTCACCGGTATCACGGCCCGGTAATTATCGACTCTGTGTCAATTTTATAGACAATGGGGATCGAAAAAACTGGTTTGAAAAAATTTGTTGATAAATAAGGATGGAGTTTATATCGAGCCTGGGCAGTCTAATTTTAAAGTCACCGGTATCACGGCCCGGTAATTATCGACTCTGTGTCAATTTTATATAACCATTCGCCGTATTAACAGGTTGAATTGACAACTATATTATCGCGCTTCGAAATATCGCGATAATTATCGTCAGTCATGGGACGCAATAATGACAATTACGGTCTTATGACGCAATTGTACGAAATTTATGGGACACCATAATTAACGGCGCAAAATGCCAACGGCAAACTTCTGCGAATTTCGTGCGGTTGGAAATCAAGTAGGAATTATCCGCGACCCGCTCTTGCAAGAAGTCCATAAATTTTAAGCACAAAAACCTATTTAACATACTCATTGGCACATTGCATTGCCGATCGAAACAATTAAAAACACATTTTTAGATATAATCCAAAGAGATGTTTGCTCTCGCCACAAATTACGTAAGCAATCACATCTTATATTGGACCATTACAAGAAATTTACGCGATAATTAGCGGCACGCGGAATGCCAACAATGCCAACTTTGCCGCGCCTTATGGCCATAGGCAATTGAGACGGAATATTCGCAATAATCCGCCGGTCGTTATTCCGAGAAGTTACCTTAATCACATTGAATCGCAAGTGAGCAATTGCTCGTATGGTCAGCAAATGCGGATACGACGTAGAACCGAGATCCATCGGAGTGTTCCGTGCTCTGTATTGCATCTGCATATTCATGTGCCTGACGCCTACAATGCATCTGAGTACGGATTGGTCAAAGGTGTGCGCGATCGGAAGATAAGAAGAAGAAAAATTGTAATAAGAGAGTGTCTCTGGGCCAGTAATGAGGTATGGGATAGATAAGTTGTGTTAATCATTATTCGTAATATATCAATTATAACATTAATCGTGAATTCCATTTAATATTGTCGATTTAACTTCGACCGTTCTCAGACGTTGAATGAGCTCGAATTCGCTTGATTTTTGGCGAAGTCAGTATTCTTTTCCATTGGACACGAAGTTCCGGAAGATGATGGGTCTATCCTATACTATACCTCGTCTGTGCTATGGCATTGATACCACCGATCCTCATGATTGACCGGAATACAGACGCGCGATTCTCTTAATTCTCTTTCTTTCTCTTTCCTACACACACCCTGTACTACCCTATATCTCACTCGCCACTGCTCTGTGTTCCTTTGCACGCACATGCGATGAAATCCGCGTACGTCTGCCTTGGATAGTCTCGGCTTCCCTATGAATTACCGTGTACACGGTGCGCTTGGATGTCTGGTTCACTGCACAATCTCTGTGCTGTACAAATATAAAGTCTGCATAGTGCAGACATTAAATGCAGTGTATATGGTTCAAGCAGTTTTATCGCACAAAGCTCCTTAATATTAGTGGCATAGCCGGTTGTTAGTCGGAAATTCAGTTATGACAAATGATAAAGATGAGCATTGTGTACTATAAAACATATGTACTGCAGTTCTAACGTAATATAATCTGTCACGCAAGCGTCTCGTTTGGATAAAAAAATAAATGGTTTAAATTATAGCGCGAAGGTATTGAAAATGAGCTCGTAGACTAACCGACACCATCGAAACAGAACAGTGTACCACGGTGCATCCTGACAACGTATGTAGGTACACGGTTAACATCACGACCACAGAGGCGGCCGCCTCGTGTATATAAATAGCTAGTTAGGGTCGATGGACAGACTAAAGAGGCGAACGCGAACCGTGAGAGCCAGGATTCATTCACCTGCAGCAACCGATCGAAGATCTAGACGTGACGCTCGCGACACTGGTCCAGTGGAGGTGCGATGAAACAATTAAACGGTGCATTGATTTGTGAACGAGTGAATGCCAATGCAATGCGCATGAAATAGAGCCGGAGAATCGGCTGGATATAGAACTTCTGCAAACGTCATATATCGGAATACTAATATGCGACGAAGCATATGAAAATGATGCAAAATTGTCGTTTAACAACCGTACAAGTTCCACATTTTTTAAACCCTCTGCTCTTTCACGCGACTATTATATCTCGTGACGCGTAATCATTTAAATGAATAATACTAACGAAATTATGAACAGCAGCCAAATACGTGAACGCCGTGCTATGCAAGGAGCGAAAACGATGCTGTAAGTGGTTGTGCGAGGGCGAGAAACAAAGGCGAGTGAAGACGGAGTAGAAAGTCGATGCGAAAAGTGATAAAGGACGAGCATAGTCAGACCGACACGTTTGTTTCATCGGGAAAACGTCACAAATAGTTTGTTAGGATCGACGGGCCGAGTGGAGGCGTGAACGAAAACCGTGAAAGCTTGGATTCGTTCACCTCCGACGGCAGTCGAGTTGCCTCCGACTGCAAATCTTTCCCTCCCCCCCTTTCCGTTTATCCCGTCCCTTTCACGCGCTCGCACTTTCTCGGTCCGTCTTCCTCTCGATCCGCGTCGAACAATTCTGCCACGGCGTGTGTCTGCGCCGGGGCATTAAAGTTTACTCATCGGCGAAATGTCAATAGTCGTCTCCATTCGTTGCGCCCGATGCTCGTTTGCGAGAGTTTCCTCTCTCCAGCCTCGCGAAATCAAGAGTAAACGAAGTTCGTTCTTTATTTTTCTTTAGAGGTCTGCCGCGTTCGAACGCTTCGCTGCGTGAAGAGTAACTGGTGGTTTCAAACGATATCTCCGATACGCCAATTTACAAGAGAAGCATCCGGACCAGACTTCATTTTCCTCGAAACACGTCGCTAAGCACGTAAATTTTCCTCAAAACCTACACACGCCGTAAGACTGGCACAAGACATCAAGAAAGTGGTTAGAAAAAAAAGAAAGCAAGCCAGGCATTCTTCCGTTCAACAGTAGGACACGCGAAATCCTTGCTCCGGTATCTTGAAACTTTAACGAAAACGATGTCTGCCTCCTGGCCTGGGTCAACGCGTGAGTTCATGCCACCTAGCTCGAAAGGGCAAACGGCCTGCGGATGAAGAAGGAAAGAAGCCGAAGAAGCGCCCGACGCCCGAGCGTTTCGCATTTCATTCGGTCGAAGCCGAATCGATTCGGAGTACGGGCTCACCATCCGGCCGTGCCTCGAATTCCCGTTAGCCGCTTAGAAGTCGCGCCTTGATCCGCATGTGCCACGCCGGGAGACGAAGGGACTTTCGGACTACTATCTGTTCTGGCCAGCACTCCCACGGGACTCGAATCGTGGGTGTATCGCAGCCAATGTTGCCAACCGTGACGATTAGACTCGTTGAATGTCCGTGGAAAAGTAAAAGTACGGCTCCGATATAGTTGCCGGTGCACGTTCCGTTCAGCGTACGTTTCCTTTTCAACTGCAGCGTCAGTTCGCTTAGTCACCGGAAGATATTGGACTTTACGTTCGAGTAAATAATATTGTGTGTTAAAGACATTCACGGTGCACTTGCATATGCATTTAGAACTTGATAGAAAAAAAATTGAATATTAAGAACGCCTAACATATATTCCGTACGTGATACGTTTGAAGAAATTCGTTACTTGTCCGTTCAGCGTACGTTTCCTTTTCAGCTGCAGCATTAGTTCGCTTAATCACCGGAAGATATTGGACTGTACGTTCGAGTAAATAATATTGTGTGTTAAAGACATTTACGGTGCACTTGCATATACATTTAGAACTTGATAGAAAAAAAATTGAATATTAAGAACGCCTAACATATATTCCGTACGTGATACGTTTGAAGAAATTCGTTACTTGTCCGTTTAGCGTACGTTTCCTTTTCAGCTGCAGCGTCAGTTCGCTTAATCACCGGAAGATATTGGACTGTACGTTCGAGTAAATAATATTGCGCGTTAAAGACATTCACGGTGCACTTGCATATACATTTAGAACTTGATAGAAAAAAAATGGAATATTAAGAACGCCTAACATATATTCCGTACGTGATACGTTTGAAGAAATTCGTTACTTGTCCGTTTAGCGTACGTTTCCTTTTCAGCTGCAGCGTCAGTTCGCTTAGTCACCGGAAGATATTGGACTTTACGTTCGAGTAAATAATATTGCGCGTTAAAGACATTCACGGTGCACTTGCATATACATTTAGAACTTGATAGAAAAAAAATGGAATATTAAGAACGCCTAACATATGTTCCGTACGTAATACGTTTGAAGCAATTCGTTACATGTCCGTTTAGCGTACGTTTCCTTTTCAGCTGCAGCGTCAGTTCGCTTAGTCACCGGAAGATATTGGACTGTACGTTCGAGTAAATAATATTGTGTGTTAAAGACATTCATGGTGCACTTGCATATGCATTTAGAACTTGATAGAAAAAAAATTGAATATTAAGAACGCCTAATATATGTTCCGTACGTAATACGTTTGAAGCAATTCGTTACTTGTCCGTCTAGCGTACGTTTCCTTTTCAGCTGCAGCATCAGTTCGCTTAGTCACCGGAAGATATTGGACTGTACGTTCGAGTAAATAATATTGCGCGTTAAAGACATTCACGGTGCACTTGCATATGCATTTAGAACTTGATAGAAAAAAAATTGAATATTAAGAACTCCTAATATATGTTCCGTACGTAATACGTTTGAAGCAATTCGTTACTTGTCCGTTTAGCGTACGTTTCCTTTTCAGCTGCAGCGTTAGTTCGCTTAGTCACCGGAAGATATTGGACTTTACGTTCGAGTAAATAATATTGCGCGTTAAAGACATTCACGGTGCACTTGCATATACATTTAGAACTTGATAGAAAAAAAATGGAATATTAAGAACGCCTAATATATGTTCCGTACGTAATACGTTTGAAGCAATTCGTTACTTGTCCGTCTAGCGTACGTTTCCTTTTCAGCTGCAGCATCAGTTCGCTTAGTCACCGGAAGATATTGGACTGTACGTTCGAGTAAATAATATTGTGTGTTAAAGACATTCACGGTGCACTTGCATATGCATTTAGAACTTGATAGAAAAAAATGGAATATTAAGAACGCCTAACATATGTTCCGTACGTAATACGTTTGAAGAAATTCGTTACTTGTCCGTTTAGCGTACGTTTCCTTTTCAGGTGCAGCGTCAGTTCGCTTAATCACCGGAAGATATTGGACTGTACGTTCGAGTAAATAATATTGTGTGTTAAAGACATTTACGGTGCACTTGCATATACATTTAGAACTTGATAGAAAAAAAATGGAATATTAAGAACGCCTAACATATGTTCCGTACGTAATACGTTTGAAGAAATTCGTTACTTGTCCGTTTAGCGTACGTTTCCTTTTCAGCTGCAGCGTCAGTTCGCTTAGTCACCGGAAGATATTGGACTGTACGTTCGAGTAAATAATATTGTGTGTTAAAGACATTCACGGTGCACTTGCATATGCATTTAGAACTTGATAGAAAAAAAATGGAATATTAAGAACGCCTAATATATGTTCCGTACGTAATAAGTTTGAAGCAATTCGTTACTTGTCCGTTTAGCGTACGTTTCCTTTTCAGCTGCAGCGTCGGTTCGCTTAATCACCGGAAGATATTGGACTGTACGTTCGAGTAAATAATATTGTGTGTTAAAGACATTCACGGTGCACTTGCATATGCATTTAGAACTTGATAGAAAAAAAATGGAATATTAAGAACGCCTAACATATGTTCCGTACGTAATACGTTTGAAGCAATTCGTTACTTGTCTATGATAATCTCGTACGAGAAATCTTCGCGACCCCGATCATTTCGCCATTCAACACGCTCACGCGGACGGTATGTCTTACTTTGGCCTTAATCGGATGATGAACGAAATTTATCCCGCCAGACCGGAAGTAGAGACTGCCGATTAATCCCACGCGAGGTTATTTGCGCGAGGCGTCGAAAGGACAAGGAAGGTTCGAGCTGAAACGGCGACAGGCGTTTAGTAGAGAAGGAGTGCGTGTTCTTGCGAGCGGCGAGCGAGAAGTTTTATCGAGGTCTTTGGCATCGATTACGTGAGACGACCTTGACTTCGTTCACCTCGATCGCTACGCGCCAATGTTAGATCCGAGAGCGAGTGTGCGCGATTCGCGATTCACCTTTCCACAGCGCCGATTTCCGTTTCGATTGCCGCGCGCGGTTCATAGTAATTACCGAGTAAAGCATCGTATCGCGATGCCAGTAATTAACTATAACCGTCGAGAATTTATTAACGTCATTTTCCGCAGACACCGACTGCATTTTGCTTTCAGATCTGTTAGCCTTTCACGTCACATTATTAAAAATGCGTATTAATCATTTCAAAATGCCATTTTAATGTCTAATCTACGTTAATCGAGATATCTAATACGATACACCTAGCCGATTCATCGAGTCAATCACAAGAAGCACCGTGAGACCTTATATTCGCGAATGCCTTCGAACAATTCATTTCGTTCAAGCGTCCGACAACATTTTTTATACGACAGAAAAATGCAGCGCCACGATGTACGTTGCGTTCGATAAAAGGCTTGTGCGAAAAAAAATGCTCGATTCTTTCCGTTCGACGAGCACGTAAGCCGTCGTCACGTTTACATGGACTAATTGTGCCTATGATTTCCCTGAACCCCCACCGCGCAAACTGGAATCGACGTCGAGCGCAGAGACATGCCTTTATGCCGCGTCCCGTTTGTCTCGCGGTTCTCAAACGGGGTCCATGTACGTACGCCTAACACACATCCTTTGTGCTCACGTCGAGCGAGCGAAGGCGGTAAATGGGTTTCCGTGTGCACGGAAAGTTTGGCACGGCGCGGGAACACGCCGATAAGACCGATGCGGCAGAGCAGGAAAAGTGGCATTTATCGAAAATCAGATAATACCACGCCTCGTGGCTCGGTACCGGAAGTGTCCTCACGGACATCCGAGAAAAGTGGCTGGACGCGGTAGCGGAGGTCCAGTAATGGCACGGAAATCGAGTTATCGAGTCGACTCTCAAAAGACACGCAGCTGAACGCCGAAAAAGTCGAGACGAATATAGAATGTCTTAATTAAAAACGCGTCGACGCTGTTCGGTTGTAATTAACGCTATGGAATGCGAACTCTTTTGCTCTCGGCGTTTAAGGGGTTATCCTACTGTGACCAACCCCAAAACAGGCTAAATTTCGCGAATTAATTCCGAAAAAACTATTAATGCGATATTATTAATTTTTTAATATGTATTTGTACACACCTTAGGGAGCTTGAATAAAAAATTTCACAACAAAATGTTTATATTTGAACAAGATATGTGACTTCTTGTTCAATGGTGCTCTTCGTGCACGGTTCGACGGTGGACACGATTTTGGTGATTTGGTGGGTCCGAAACGGAAAAACAAAAAAGTTTCATGAATTATATTGCAATAGCTATCGTGTACCACGTTTTGATTTTTTGTTTCGCTATTTTGCGCACAAAGTGGGTAGTTTAAAGTGGTTTATTTCTTAAACAAAATATGTTATCGAAAAAACCGCCCGATACACGATAGCTACTATTTGTCCGAACATGTGTACAAAATTGCAAGTCAATTAATCAATTACAGTTTGAGATATCGTGCCCACCGTCGAACCGTGCACGAAGAGCACCATATTGAACACGAAGTCACGTACCTTGTTCAAATATAAACATTTTGTTGTATTTTTTTTTATTCATGCTCCCTAAGGTGTGTACAAATACATATTCAAAAATTAATAATAACGCATGAATAGTTTTTTCGGAATTAATTCGCGAAATTTAGCCTGTTTTTGAGGTTGGTCACAGTAGGATAACCCCTTAAGTGGGCTTAGTCTTCGAACTTCCTCGTTCCTGCGCACAATTTATCGCGCGTTAGATTCATTTTTTTATCCAGCTTCCAGGAACGACAGTTGGCGAACAGAAATCTGAGGAGCGTCGCGCGTGCACATAAAAATTCCGAGTCCCCCCGAACTACCGAGTACGTCCCGTCGAACCGATAAGAGTACGTGATATCGTTATCGAGCGCGGCGCCACGCTCGCTGGAAGCCGCGCGCAATAATTTAAGCAGGCCGACTATTTCAGCGACAAGGAAAAACGCGGTTAATGAGGAGAAGGAAGTCAATTTCTTCCGTTTAATCGGCCGCGAGTCGAGGAACGATAAATCGCACGTTAATTAATTCGCGCCTGCCACACGCGCGCGCGCAAACGAAGACTCTGGGATCCGACGATCGAATAACGACAAACTATTTCCTACCGTTTAATCGATGACGCTCCGCGCCGCTTCGACGCATCGCCGTAAATCGCGCGATTACGCGTACAATGTGCAGCGTGGATAATATATGCGTGTAACCACAGGGTCGCGCGTACGTAGCGGAACGTAGAAATGCTCGAAGTACGGATTTGCGAATGCGCAGATTTATGGATGGACGAGATATCTAAGGGGGCTTCGTAATCTGCGAACGCGTAGACCTATGTGTAGACATACGTATGAGGCATGCGTATAGATTATACGTGGATCTACGTGTAGACATATCTATGAACATATATATGGATTATCCCCGTGGACCCAACGTACGCGCCGATATACCAATATGTACCGACGAACGTACGTGTCATCGTATTTCGGGTGCAATAAGAAAGTCGATTCCCGACGAAAAATGGTTCGACGAAATACTTGTCAGATATAAGTTACTGCGACGGATTGCTGCAGAATTCAATTTTCCGTGTAAATCCCGGAGTAGAATCATCTCGCATCGATACACCCCGTGTATGCTGTGTACAACGTTCGGCGTGGACACATATGGCGACGCGTGCACGGGCCAAGTGTAGACATACGTTGAGACGCGCGGCGCACACAGGCACCAAACTTACGAGCACCTACGAGTGCAAGTAGTTCGTAGGCAATTTGCACGGTACGTTTTCTTCGCGAAAATCCGGGGCGGTTTTGTTCGGACTAGAAGGACGCGGCGGAGCGTTATTATCAGACGGCGGATCGATAATTGCCATCCTCCTCCCGAGAGACCCGTGCATCGGACCAGGTCGTTAACATCGCGGCGAATTTTTAACGCCACTTTGTGCTCTCCGTTTAAACCGGCCCGGCTCGAGAAGTGGGCATAAAAGCGTCGGTAAAAATACCGACGAATTATTTTCGGAGCAACCCGCAGGACTCTGACTGTCTGTGTCTCATGCGTTGCACCAATCACGAAGAAACTCCTCTCGTCCGAAACCTTCCTGGTCTTTGACTCTTTCCACGACTCGTGTGTCACTGATGTATCACACTATTAATTTCTCCACATTTCTTCTCTAACAGTGTGCGCGCGCGAGCGCTTGCTCGGACCGATTCGCCACTACGTTGGGGAAAGCTTTATCAGCGACGCACTCTCGACTGTTCGGTATTTCTTTCGATTATCGTCGTATCTCCACTGCCTCTCTGTCATTCAGTATTACGATTTCATAAAACGCTGGAATCGTTACCGTTTCCTTGGGCTTAATGGTAAAAGTTTGAAGTGTGTTAATTTGTGTGTACTAATGACTGTTTCGATTTGATAGTTCTTAATTTAGTGAAATATTTGTCTGCGATCGGGTATTTATCGATTCATTTTCATCGCTCTTACTGCGATTTAGCAACTGTTTCGGATACCTAGAGGAGCGTTCGATTTTCTACTCTTGCAGAAAATGGTTGTTACCTTCAGATACTCTTCCGTCTCACTGACTGTAAACACATCCAACTTCGTTTCTACCCCAGTGCTTCGGATTTTTCCACCTGCCACTCGCAAGCTTGTTACGTTGCACTGACTCTTTGTCGAGGTAAATTCTTTCCCACCATGCCGCGGAAACGACACAAAATCACCGGCAGACGTATACACTGTGACTATTCGGATGTAACGAGAAAAACAAATTATCTCTTCCTACTGCACAATTTGCGCTGGTCGAATTCGATAAATCGATCCCGCTGATAAAAGAAGATAAACAGAATATTGCCGAAATTCCAGATCCTTCAATCGAGAGTTTGACTAACGATTCAATCGCGTCAGAGAAAATTTTATGAAAATTCGAAAAGAATATTTGCGACGTAAAGCAAATATCCTCCTCACGAATCACTCTATCTTATCTCCAAAAAAAAACCTCCACCACAAAAAAAAAAGAATAGAAAAAAAGCGAACGAACTTCACGTTCCCCACTCATTGATTTTGACTTTTCGAATTCGAGCCACGATCGCACTGCGCCCAGAGCTGACCCGACCGGAGGCCACGAAGACGGTCTCTTTTCCTCGACTCACCCTGCTCGACTGCGACAGCCGACAATTGCACCGAGGGAAAACAACAAGGCCTCCGAAACACCGGCACAGTTCACACTATCGGATCTACTACCGACGAACGATTCAATTTGTGCCCGAGACGAGGCGGCAGGGAGGGTTCGCAGGAGCAAATGCGCGGAAGAAGGGCTGATAGATCGCACGAGGGCAAGAGCGACGTTGGCGCGGAGGGTGTGGGCCGTTTCTTTCGCCTCGATGCGAACAGCCTTGCGGCGGGACAGCGACTGTCTTCTCTATGAGAAGCTACCGTGTCCCTCACACACGAAGCACGCTCACGCACGCACTCACGCATTACCTCGGCCGATCCGCTCTCTCCCTCGCTCCGACAAACCGCTCCGCCCCCTCTGTCCTCTACTTACTCGTTAACTTTTCTATTTCTCTCGTGCACGCACGCTCGACGCTCCTTTTCCACCTCTCTCTCTCCCTCTACCTTTCGCGCGCACAATTTCTCTCTCTGTCTCTCTCTCACTCTAGCTCTCCTTCGTTCTCTTGCGCGGTATCACTTCATGCCCCGCTCCGACTTTCTCAGCTCGTCTGTATCTCTCTTTTTCGGCTCTCTCTCCCTCCCACCGTCCGTCCTCTTCGTTCGCTCCGACTTCTATGTATATACGGGCAGTCGATCTCTCTTTATCTACACATTCGTCAGGCTCCCTGTCGGACTCTCTTCTCTTTTCTTTCTCCCCGTCTCCTTCCTTTTGATCTCCTTCCTTCATACTTCCCTCCGCGTCTCCCGATCCCGTTTCCTCCTGCGTCGTTCTGTTACACTGCTCTTTCGTACACGCACTTCGCTGCCTATCCCGCTCAGTCTTCAAACAAGCCATGTCTCTCTTTCACCTTTTTTCTTCTTTTCCCTCCGCCTCTCTTTCTCGTTTCTTCGGTTTTTCCGGCCGTCGCGAGGCCTCTTCCAGTTTTGCCGGCGTTGTTTCTCTCTTTCTGCTTCGCGAGCTCGTTTGCTTGTTTAACCATCCGTGGAAGGATCATCGGGGACGGAGGAGGAGCGGATCGAGGAAAGAGAGGGAACGGGAAAGGGGCAGCAACCCTTAGATATTCCGGGAGTGGCTTACGGTGCCAATGGCGACGGGGTGCATACCGCGACGAAGACTTCCTTGCAGGTGCTAACGCCTCTATCTTCCGAGATAAGTGCCCAGGGTATTTGCGGGAACATGTTACTCCGAGCCCCGGAGTACGTTTAATGTATGACGGATTTACATATCGAACTGGCGGCGGGTATTGAAATTTTAGATCTGAGTTTAGTGGAGATAAAAGCTCGGTCATGCAAATATTATGCCGTGGAAATGATGCTGGATATACAGCTGCTGAAAATGCACCGATTATAACGCATGCTTGCAAATTTGTCAATAAGTATGTGTGGTCGAAAGACGCCACTGACCACAACCGATCAGTTACGTATTTGAAACTCCCACACACTGATGTTTCGTCATGAAAACAGTTCAGAAAATTCGTACCTCTGACACCCACTATCGTCTACCACGCGGCCATAAATCGACGGTTCAATTATACCCACACGAAGCCGCGGAATAAAAATCACAACAATGATATCCGTCAATATAAATATTCATTGTGTTCTATCGGGGGGGTGTAATAAATGTCGCGTCGAGGCAAACGTTACACGGCATTCGGACGACCCTGTGCAACATGAGAACGATCCGATATTTATGGTCCACGAGGGGACTTCGCGTGTAACTTTTTCGGAAAAATTCGATGAGTCGAAAACAGTGACGCGCGCAGTCATCGGGTAAGGGACTCGGACGAGCATAAACGGAAGGGCCTCAGCCACGTCGGACGGCTCCGACGACTGACACCGGGGCCATTGTCATGCAAAACCTTCGAGGGTGGATTTTTACGACTGCGGATGTAGCGTCGAGCAGTCACGTTCATCTCATCCCTTATGGATGATAATGGCGTACTAAATTCACCGCGACCGCTCTCTCCCACGAGTCTCTCTCTCTCTCTCTCTCTGTTTCTCTTTCTGTCCCTTTATTGAAAATTGGTTCGGCCGAGGCAAAATAATACCGCACGTTTCGTTCCTCGCGCGCATTTCGCAGACGCAACTTCCGGATACGCGACGGCGATAAATAATTACTTCCGACGAGCCGCACGTGGTAATGATATAAAACACGCTTGGTGAGAATAGTTAAGAGCACGTCGGGGTGCAGTTTGCGAAGTGACGTGCGGCGGAATTTCCAAGTCCCGCAGGCCGGGGGCGAAGGACATTAATAGAATTACGATCGATTACGCTAACGGTACCGTTCTATAGGTTCGTTTTTCACGATCTTCGCATACTGCTCTGAAACTATGACACCGAAATGAGGCATCGGGATCATAGTAATTTTAAGCGAGCCTCAGAACGTTCAGCATAGCAACGAACACTACCTGGAATACGACTAATGAATGAATCATCAAAATGTTGAAATAACTGGAAGCTGCGTATCGATCGACATTAAATAATTACCTCAATCTAATTACTACCAACAGGCTACCACCGAACCCACTGTGTCCTGTATCTATTTATCTTCGAGCAACGCAAATAGTAGTACGTCGATTGTAAAAGCGGTCGAAACGTCGACCACCGCTAATTAATTAACTCGCGCCCAAAATGAGCGCCGGTCGAAAGTGCGAAGGTATAATGTATAATGACGCCGCGGCGATAATTTTAACGAAGCGACAAAGGCACGCCTTTCGATCGGAGGAGTACGCGCCGAAGAAGGATGGGTCACGGATGACTATACATACACTTCTTTTCGTCCGGCCACGCATGGGAGAGCGGCAAAAACGTACACGCGGCGAGGGAGTGGAATGGTGGTAGGTTGAGGAGAGTCAACACGCGATGTGTAACGACGCCTAAATTACATGGAAACGTTACGTTACACGCACGTTGCGCGCCTCCAGCAAAATGGACTGCAAACGTATCCGCCCACGCTGTAATTAGAGCGTCCCAGGCAAAAAGATGGTAGTGGAAAAAATGCCCACGAGGGCGGCGTGGAATAGGGAAGGAAATAGTTTCGGTGCCGGTGAAAGACTCGCGGCATTCGGCGAGTTAAATGTTCCCGGCACGCCACGTATCGTTCGTGAAATAGTTTCGGTGCGGTAGATGTAATTCTTTCGAAAATGCGTCCTGAACCGTTCGGTGTACGCTTTAGGTGAGAATTTTATGACGCACAATGTGCAGGCTGTACGACGTGTTCCCTACAGAGCATCTGCCGGTGTGAGGGATTGTGCAGTATGGGTTGGATCCGTACAATGTGTACTCGGTAATACAGATACTATTATCTTTACACGCACTATATATCCTGTACCATATACGTGATATAAAAAAAAAATGGGCCAGACAGAGTAAGAATGTAATCTGTACGCATGCTACACGAATAACGTTTAAATGTGTCATTAGACCTTTTTGCACACCGCACAAGTAATCCGAGACTCTATACATTTTTAATTTTTTTTGACCGATGTATTTTTACAGTGACGGTAAATTATAAAACGTAAAAACTTCTAACGTGCACGCCAAGAAACGTTGATTAAACGTCGAGATGACGACGTAAACTTTGCTGCTTTTCTTTTAACCGACAACTTCTTTCTCTTAACAGTCTAAATTCGCGGAAAATTGCAAAATTGCCGACTGTCTAGCCCGTAAAGCAGATTGACCCGCTCTATAGCATAAGAACAGAGAATCAAGCAGGAATTCCAATGGACCTCGCGAACCGACGCGACGCGTGCCTAGACCGCGCCGTCACACTCGCGGACGACTTAATCGACGAAAAAGGAAACAAAAGGCTCGTGCCCCTCTAACGTCGATGCTCGCGTGACAACGAAGTTGACCGCAGGAACGTGACAGACGAGGTATTCAAGAGCAGAGAAATAGTCTCTGCAAGTGCCTCGCGTGTCTATCGACACATGATGCATTCTTCGATTCACCGCAATTCCTATTTCATTTCTTATCAAGCAAACAGTAGCAAATTTTCACCAAACATTAACCAAAAGGAAATATCAGATTGCGAACCGTGAAATTTCTATAATTCGTAACTGCGATGATGAACATTGGAAAATTATATTACGTGCAAAGGATTATTAAAATATCATGAACTGAATATACTTGACACGCTAGTGCTATAGTGAAACTGCGGTTAAATACAGGAGGGCACCAGAAGCGACAGTCTGTCAAGGGCGGACATTGACAGTGAGTGGCCATCGTTACCGATGATCTGCGTTGATCGCTCGTTGATGAATGCTTTTTCGTCAATGCTCTCGGCAGGAGGGACGTGTCCCGTCTTTGGACGCGTGTGAAACAAATTGCCGCGTGCGTGGACCACACGCGCCTCCAACCCGTCCATCTGTCCTGCTCGTCTCTTTCTTCCCCACATTATCTATCTCTGTATTTGACTCCGCCGCTCTCATGCGGCGAAAAGAAAAATCAAAGAAAGAGGAGTCCCGACATTTGTGTAACACGAACCCTTTGCGCGGGGTACAATTTAATACGCAAACAGAAATCGGATGAACAGAATGTGCAGGCGCATACTGAATGCACTGGTACCACATCGAGAATATAGACTTCAAGCTATAGGTGTTGACCTAGGAATGTCCACACAAAAATCTGTATACGGAGGTGTAACTTAATTCTTGCGTGACAAACTAGTGCCCTTTGATCGTCATTTTGATTGTCAGAAAGTCACAAATAAAACACGCTGCAAAACTTTGAGATCACGTACTAGCCGACATACAGCTTTTCCTATAACTATAAACCATGACCAGTCATCTAAGTGCTCCTTCAATTTCATAATTCAGCATCCTTTATAAGGTGTGACATTGAGTTAACGAACAAAACCTCGCATTTATCCGTACATTAGAATAAAAAAACATGCAAGGTGCGCGTTAGTTCGCCCGACGGCTTCCTGCAAGTCAGTTCACGGACGTGTTTGCGCGCGAGCGCTGTCGTGGAAAAAGTTCAAGCCCGTACACGACGGGCTTCATTCTCATTCGCGTTTCTTGCCATCGTCGTCTTTCAGCTCCCTTTTCTTTCAGGACTCTCTCTCGTCGGACGCGCCATATCGACAGCGGAAAGTCGATGTTTGCGGCGCGTGTCGACACAGCTGCCAAGACTCGTGACAACTGGCGAGCGTCGGTTTTCGGTGTCACTGGACGAAGGATCAGCAATGTAAATGAGAGGGGCACGGATGCGTGCGCACGCGCGCTCTCCCTTGCGTGTAGGTGTGTGCGTGATCGCGAGCAAAGGACTTCGTTAAGGGTCCATTATGGTAGTTTTAGCTGGGGTGTAATTGATTAATATTCATACGTGAAACTTTCGCTCGGTGGGAGGCCGGTCGCTTTGTCAGGCTTTCTATTGAAACATTGTGATGCTTATGTGACATTTATACACGTACCAAATTGTTGCAAAACGATGAATACGCGAAATTACGGTAAGTGGTGCTTTAATTATTAATATCTGAAAGGGCTCTTGAACTTTTAATTTGACTATTGAATAATATCCCAGTTTTCGTTCTTCGCATAACGATAGTGGATCGTTTCGAGAATAGATATCTAGTTACGATAGTTTCGTTCGAGAAATTGGATTAGGTTCGAATGAAGCATGCGCGTTTTCAGGAAGTTGTTCAACGCCCGGCTTAACCCCGTTTCTATTCCTGCTCGGACCATCGTATTTATCGACTTATCCGTCTTATTCCGTGGATCGCATGGATTACGGATCCGTACTGGACGACAGACACATCGTTCGTACTTGCCGACTAACTAAACGTGCGGATGTGAATCACTCGTTTCCAACTAGAATTAAAATGTAGAAGAACTACGCGTATGAAGCAACACATAAAACTAATCAATTAATCGTACTCAATAATACGTTCAAAATATAAAATCTGCACACGACCTACCCCGCATCCGACAATTGCCACACGAAATCGCTACCATATTTTTCCACCAAACTAATCTCTACATCACCATTCGGCGGAAAGCTTCCTATCGCTAATTCATGATTTCCGATTTGTCCGATCCACCCTCTCTCCTAGCGTATTTCTACCCGTAAGATTCATATAATCGACTAACCCCGGGGTTCGCGAACTCTTCGCCTCGATGCGCAGACAATTTGAGATTCGCGACCGGGGGTGGCGTCGCGGGGGCGTAAATTGCTGCGCGACCAAGTGCGATCGATGACGATTAAGGGCAGTCGGAGTACGCACTCGGGCACTACACAGCGATTTCGACACTTAAGGCCGCCCGTTTGAAAAGTTCGCCTCCGATGAATCACAGCAGGACGACTCATCGAACCGGTCGATCGATTACAGCCAGGAATTGTCGTTAATTCACGATGAGCATCGACGCGTGCTCGGAATATAATCGACGGCCATCTGCTTCGCGCGTCTAACTAACGTCATCTTCCTAGCACTCCAGGGACCAACCACGATGGTCACGGCCGATTCCACGACGCACGTCTCCTACTTGATATAATGCATTCACCGCAGATTTCTTTCTGCGGCCTTCCCTGCCGGCAATTATCTTCGAATACATAAAGATGTAAATGCAGATTCCATATATGCGAGGAGTGGTTACTATTTTTTCGCCCGTCTCACCGACTTGATTTATGTCTGTAATTAAATATAGTCCGGCGACATTGTACAGTTTCCACGCGTCGTTGCAATTGCAGTAAGACCCGCGTGTATATACTAGTCAGGAATATTGTCTACATTATTCTCCTTAATTTCATCAGATGACACGTGAGAAGGGGAATCAGACGAGAGTAGACAAATTGTACGTTCACGTAGACATGAACCACGCAATCGTCTCAATCACACTCCCATGCCCTCCCCAGACAACACGTAAGCAACACGCATCGCATACGATAAACCGTGCACTTATCGTGTCATCACGGTCGCGTCCTCGCCGACGCGACCGTCTCCTAGCTCCGATCAGATCGCACGTTCATCTACGGATATCACGAATCTCGATCATCGGCCATTAGCGGCGCGCGAACGCTATTAATTCGCAACAATGATCGTGGTGCGTGGTTTTTGACGGACGGGTAAGGCGATCGCCGGTTGAATCATCGTAAAGCACCACCCACGATGGACATAACGTCGACAACAAGCGCGGAAGAAGCGGAAGAAGAAGGACGAGAAGGCGAAGGAGGAAGCCGACGAGCGGAGAGAAAGCGACAGAGGGACAAAGACAAAACGAAGAGAAGACGCTTACTTGCAGCGCGAGCACTTTACGCCAATTTGCGGGCTCGACGTTCTGAAAAGGATGTTCCTGATAATATGGAAAACGTTGAACCCGCTAGATAAGGTCAAGTGGGTTCGTCGTTCCTCTTCCTGAGGCTTGAGCTACGACGAGGGGCGTAGGTATGGGAGCGTAGGACCAGGGACGGAAAATCTGGAAGAAGGCGTCCGTAGGTGACGCGGCGAGGTACGGGGAACGAACGAATGGGGTTGGACGTTCGCGGCGGGATCTTGCACTCGACGAATAATGAGACCCGTTCTCAAAACGCGATTTTCACGTTCAGCTGACTCCGCGCGCGTAATCCCTCGCCAACGACATTTTTGCATTACCGTGCGAGATTGCAAGACGGAATTATGTGAAGGCTTTCGCGTTTGTTCTCGGTCGCAGTGCCTTTTGTACTTTGGGCGTTTCTATGGTGGATCGGGTTTAATTAAAATTATAGTTTTTTAATCACAATTTCTTCTATGTATTAGGTCGAGTCATAAGTAACTTCCGTTTCTTTATCAGATATTTATTTTGCTCTCATTAAATAAAAAAATAATACCACGAGTTGCTGAAGCCAAATTTAACGATTACTGCGGATAGATATGTTCAGCAGCTGCAAAGAGTTCAAGAAAAACTCCGTGAAAAGCGTCCTGCACTCGTCAATCGCAAAAATGTCATCCTTCTGCACGACAATGCGCGACCACATACAGCAAAGGTGACTCAAGAAAAAATTCTTGAGCTTGGATGGTCTGTTTTACCACATCCTCCTTACTCCCCGGATCTTGCCCCGACAGACTACCACCTTTTCTGTTCCCTACAACATTTTTTGAATGGAAAACCTTTCAATTCTGAAGAGCAAATCACGCAGGCTGTCGAAAACTTCTTCCAGTCCAAACCAGCCACATTTTACAAGGAAGGAATTTATAAACTGCCAGGAAGATGGGAGAAGGTTATAGATAACGGTGGTGAATACGTAATAAATTAATGTAATTTTTTTATTTAATGAGAGCAAAATAAATATCTGATAAAGAAACGGAAGTTACTTATGACTCGACCTAATATTACGTACGTACATGAAAGTTTTGTTATTCGGGGTATCTATCGTTATGAGAAGGGATAAAAGGAAGCGCCCGATCGTATGGTGAATACGCATCATACTAATATCGACCTTGCTTAAGCTTGGCATTATAAGGAGCGATCAAATGTGCCTGCACAGATGAGTTCGGAGGGTTCGAACGATGGGAAGTGGAGGAGAAAATTCATAAGGACAGGGAAAAGAAGAAGCCGAAGGGCTAGAAGAAAATCTTCCCGGTCTGAGAGTAGAGACCTGGCTGACTGAATGTAATAAGTGGGCTGAATGTCTGAATAGCTGCACGAGACAGCTCGTTCCGCTCTTGTTTCTGCGTCTCCTTTTTTTTTTCTCCATTTACGAGAGGTGCAGAGAGGCACACGGTCGAAGAAACAGGGAAGAAAGAGGCAATGGACGGGCAGTAGACTAGCGGTTGATGAACGAAAGAAGAGGAGGGAGCCTAACTAGAGGGTTGGGATGAAGGTTGAATGAAATCGACCGAGGACAGGAATCAAGAAACCCAAGAGCAAAGTGGCAAAGTGCGCAGTGCGGAATTAGAACGAGAAAATGGCATCGATCATGGAGTGCGTGTAATCAAACGAATTGATGCATCAAGCGATATACATTATCATGAGAAACATACGTATTGTAAAATAACATAAAGCTGCGTAAGATTAACGAAACGGTTACTTGCAGTGCGAGCACTTCACAAGATATAGCTTCCATAAATCGTTCGAACCATTTTCCATTCAGACATTTCATAAATTTCCTGTACCTCGCCAGATGTCTCTATGTTATTCAAATAATGTAACCCTGTGTATCTTCGCGAAATTATCTTACTGGAAACGCAATTTGCTCGAGTAATGTATACAGAGTCGTGAGGCCGGGGCGACAAAGCAGAGAATGCTAGAGCAAGACACGAATTAGGCAAAGCCCAACCCAAAAGACAAAGCAGACGCTGAACCAAGAGAATTAAGAGCAGAGGAGGGTTCGGGGACGGTGCGAATATTTGCACGAGAACAAGCAGAAAGAACACGAGAACGGTGTTGGCAGCCTGATAGGCTGAGAGAGAATAAACGGGACTAAAGCGAGTAATACGGGGAGGGCATGACGTGAAAAGAGAATGAACAACGGACAGAAGAAGTCGTGGTACATAGGTAGTGGGAAACGAGATCGACGGAGAATGAAGAAGTTGCCCATTCCACGCTTCCAGGATGGATCATAGTCGATGGAAGGTGAACTTTAACTAGCACCGTCGATGCGGTACACGCTCACGTGCAAATGATCGGCCAATTTAACGCGTCCGCTTATTATCGCATCGTGAAAAGAATCGCGACGATGTCGACGGGTAAAAGTGCGACTTCTAGCTGCTAAGCGCGAAATAAACAAGCTATTAAAAAAAGGTAACACCGACTTCAAAGCAGCACTAGTTTTTAGTTACATTTGTTAAAATCGATATGGGACTACCGCGGGAGTGTCCTCTTTGAAACAAAGAATCATCAAAATCGGTCCACCGCACAGTGTGTTATTTCGGCAATCTAGATGGACAAAAGTCCAAAAATGAAGTTCTTTTTTTTAAGTGGACGCTATTGCGTGTGTTCAGAGGGATATTAGGTAGTCTCGAAACCGAAACTGTTTACTCTTTTGCCTTCAACACAGGGTGTTGGGACATGTTCGAACCCACCCATATACATCTTGCAAATTAATGGTCTGCGCTCGTTATTCTCAGTTCGTTCTGTTTACCCGTAAATTCTGGAAAAGTGGCAAATCTTCCTGGTTTGTTTTTATTCATACCGAATTGTACTTTCAAATATGTTCTGCTCGTTTTTCTTATATAAATATCAATTGTTTTTATTCAGTTATTGTTTTTCAAAGTTTGGGCTCCACAAGGCGAAATATTCGTTTACTACATGACATTGAGGTTAACTTTTTCTCAGTTATTCCGCAAAATTCCAGCTAGATTCTTTTATAGACTTAATCTATGAGCATTCAAGTACCCAAAACTGTAAAAAAATTCTGCGCATTCCTGCGCTTTTGGTATAAACTGAATATGTTTTATCTGCGTGTAGAATGAGCACAATTGCGAACAAGGCCATATTTGCCAGCTATGTTATCATTCATAATTTGTTAAGAATATATTTTTGAACTATAAATGTTGTTCTGTTCATATTACATTAGTTAATGTAAAACAAATTACATAATATCTAAATTTATAATTATTTTTCATACATTTTTTTTAGGCTCAAAATTTTTTTTTTACCACGTTATTTTCTTTTCATTTTGACTACTTACAACTGAAAAAAAAAGAAAAATCACGTTCAAGCACCAAGACGGTACTTTTGTCCCGCTAGATTGCCAAAATAACACACTGTGCACCGGTTCGCGAGTTATGCGCGAACATATATTAAAATGATAAACCAAATTTTTTTAAATGTACATTTCGAATAGAGAACCTCCTTCTTTTTCGAAGTCGGTTAAGAAGGGACGTTCCGCGTCTTACGATCTCGTGCGAGGGCGCGTAGGAAGTCGCCGTCGTGTGTTTGTTAAATATTTACGATCTCGCTTTCCGCCTCATTAAAACGATGGTGCAAGTTGCGAGTGGCTACACTGCGCTGTTTCTCAATGCGCCGAGTACACGATGTTTGAGTTGTCGTTGCGAAGTACTCGAGAATGGGATCCAATTAAAAAATAAGAAACTAAAGCAGAATACCAACTATCCAATCGTGAATGTCTACGAATTATACTAAGAATTCGTGAATGTCTACGAAGTATTAAATTTGAACTGGATAATTTAATATGATTATTTTGGCATAAATCTTAAATATTTTAGCAATGCAATTTTCAGCTTAGTTAAAATTCTAACACAAGTCTGTAAAGCGTGAGTGGAGATGTGAAGGACCGTTGAGATACGTTATCCGTCCGAGTGCGCCGGCTGTAACATTTTGGCCAATTGAGAGCCTTAAATTTATTATAACGGCTTCGTTATTAACTGTGACTGACGGGCAGTGGGTGAATTCTATTCGGCCTGGATTTATTCTAATGCGAATTAAACGAACTCCAATGGACGTCCGAGATAAATTTTCATACGATCATAATTTCGCGTCAAGGCACACTATCACCGTAAATAATCAAAATAACATCCTGAAACTCTATTGCATATCTTTTCGTACATCTCAACGTAAAGTACAATTTTACTGCACTTTTCCTAACGATGTCCTATGCGAAAATTACGTGCGCGTCTTTTGAAAGTTAACGCACGTCGACGAATCAGGAAGATCGGTCCATTAAACAAACAGCAAACAATAATTCTCGGGCTGATTAATGAGGTTGGCAGATTAATTGAGGCTCTATCTCACGAGACCTTACCGGAAAAGAGCCGCGCGCTGCAACGCCTATCGGGGTGCAGCGGCGGTGTGTTAATTACCGTGGTAAAATTACTGATATCATCTTGGTAATCCAGTCGAGGTCTGCGAGTCGTCGAGAAACTTGGCGGCAAATTATTTCCACCGGAAGACGAGCGCTCATCGTCGTTTCGCTATTGTCGTTCAACCCATTACTGTACTAACAACGATACTACGCTTTAAAAACGAGAAACCATATATCTCCAATTCTTAACGTTCTTCGAAGATTTCAGAATAACTATTGCTTTGAACATGACAAAATTTCCGTTCTGCTAGTTTACCGTTTAATTATTCATTAATAATTAGAATCTGATAATACGTTCAAAGACATTCATTTGAAAAAGTTCACCGGCCAAAAATATATATCACATCAGTGGAATGCGTTGATACGGAATGAAATTGGTCCAAGCGTCTAATGTGTATCGCAACTATGATAAGTTCGCACGACCGCGATTAATAATAATCGCTATCGCGAACGGTTAAAGCGAGCTTATTAAGCTGGCGATACCGCTCAGTCTGGCAGTCTGGGCCGGCCGTGAAACTCGTTAATGGGGCCATAATTTGTCAATACCTGGTCCGGAAGGCGACGACGCACTATCCGCGGAAAAACAATTAAAAGCGCCATTGCGACGGTGTTTGATCGTGCCGATTTCGCGCCAGACGCGGCACAGCACGAGTAACGAATTAACGGGACCCCATTAGCGTGCGTAATTATCGGCCATGCACGGGGATTCGATGCGTTTCGAGCGATTACGGACGAACCGTTCGCGGTTCAGGGACCGCTGTGAAAGCCTGCGAATATATTTCTGTCGGAACCGTCTCTGATGGTCTGCCCTTTAATGCACAAGAAACAAGTAAAATCATCTATCTGATTGATTACTCAATTTTTCGCTTGCGAAAGATTTCGCCTTTATAATCAATATACATTCCGACGTCATTAACCCTCTATAAGCCGAATTTTTGTTTTTAATATAAAAAAATGTATGGAACGAAAAATCAACAATTATAAACCTATATAGTAAGTTTTTAACCAATTTGTCGAAAATGGGTCTTATTTTTTGTAAACTATCCGTAACCTCTAAATTTCTGCTAAAATGTATTTTGGATTTTATTTCATTCCATCGCGTACGACTCATAGTATCGGCAACAGCAGATACTCTTGTCTCTGATCTCAGATTTCCAATACATTTCTCATCCGACGATGATTCCGTACTAAATTCTTCGTCACTGTCAATAATATTTATCCGTCGTCGGGGAAATACTACTAGATCTTCATCGGACTCAGAGTCTAATAACGACTCTTCGGATCTATTACTGCTAATGCGTCTAATTCTAATTGCTCTTTTATTTTTATCTAATTTTGTATTCATATTTTGGGTATATGATATACAAATCTGAAAACAGGAGAAAGCACAAGCTTTATCCTAAATATACCGAAATCTGCCATAATAGCCCACTGTAACCTCAAAGTTACAAAAGTGTATCAACTAAAAATAGTAACAAAATGATAATTGAACTGCAAATAAATAAGTTGTTATTGATATACAAACCCAGAGCTATCATGTACAATTTTTTTTTGTTCGGTAAACACTGACGGAAGCACAAATAATATCACTTGGAATAAATGGTTTCGTTTGCTTCTACTGCAGGCAACTCGCAGGGCATTTGTTTAATTATTTCAGGGTCATGGTACTGCAAACCGTCATCAAAATACGCATTGATTATCTCAGAGACATTATAGAATTAAGATGCATACGCGAACTCATGAAAAAAACTAAAATTATTTGTTAAAATGTTGATATTTAGTATGTGACCTGAAAGTTGCACGGGCCGATAGAGGGTTAATCAGCAATTAAGTCGTCAGTTGAACAAACGTACCTTCACCGTATCTGTAACATGAACGAGAGTCCACGTCGACGGGAAGGTGGCCATCGACCGAAAAAGTCGGATGAAGAATCATTCGGGACGATATCCGCGGTGAACGTAAGACGCGGTTCCGAACATCGCCGTTCGAGCGGCACGATTTAATTAGCCCTGAGTCTGGCGAGATTTATTATCGCGGCGAGTTGAGGTCACGGAATTTAAGGAGCCGAGAGTAGCGACAGAAGTCGGCGGTGGGCCGACGAGTCGGCATTATCGTAGGTAGACAGTAGGGGTAAAAGGACTTACGGGCAGCGACGATAAGATAAGGACCTATCGCAAAGGACAAACAGACAGTGGGCCATGACAATGGGAGGTGTGCACCCTGGGCTTCCGGTTTCGTGCATGAAAAATAAAGCGTGCGCCCTGGCGGGACAGCGCCAAACGTGTACATATGGCCTGCTTATGTGTGCCTGCTTCATGTGTGCCACGTATGCAACGTGCACGCACCAATACACGCACGATGATCGCTGCTCTGAGAGAGAGACGAGATAACGGTACACACGTTCGTGCACGAGTTTTTATCGGCGGCGAGAGACTCAGTCACAAAAACGGAAAAGGGAGAGAGAGGAAGATAGATGCACCGTCGTTGGATTCTAAGACTATCGTGCCCCGCGCTGGCGAGCCATAATTAAATACTTTAGATTATGGCGAAGGGTTAACACGTGGGACATGCTGCTAACAAATTGCGCGAGATGCGATAAAGGCTAGTCCTTTGCACGGAAGGATTCGGAGCAAGCTGCGAAGAGTGGTATTGACTTTCTTTTTTTCAAATATTCCCTCCGGGCGGAGTTTATAGATTCATTTTCGATCAAATCTTGGAAAAATGTCGATTATGACTATCGCTGTATAATGTCTATTAATTATTTGACTTGAGATTCAGATGCAACGAGGAAAGTACACAGATCTGAAGTGTTGCTGAAAGAAACGAAACGGACTAAGCTTCCCCATCGCTTATTTCTCTATCGTAATCTCTACTGAGAAAACAGGCTGCACGAGATACTGACAGTAAGTGAACCAATGCATTTTCGACGAAGTCCATCCGAGTCTAACTCAAATACAAAAAGGAATTGGGTTTGCGGTGTACTTTCTCCTCTCGTCACTCACCGACAATGATAGCTCCTGTCAATTAATTAAAAGCCCCGGCACAATTGTGCGACCGGAAGGGAATGAGAACCACTGCAAGCAGGCCGAGTGCGACACGTACTTATATATGTAGGCGTACGACGACAGTTCCGTGGTTCACCGTCCTCTTATACAATGTTTAGTGTGAACGCCGTTTGTTCCACCGCGAAAGACTTCTTTCATCGTCCGATCGTCTAATGTTCTTGTTATCCTGTTATCTGAACTGCTTGTAACACACGATACGTATATACCATTGTATTCCGGTATGCTAACAGGCCAAGTTTGGAATGTATTCTATTCTCTTACTGCAACAGCTAATTCGAGTACTAAGAATTTATTTTCTTCATCAATCGATATTGTAGCAGTCTAATTTACAGTATATAAGTCTACTACAAAAGCAAATAATTATTTTCCGTTACAAACCTTTGAACTCAAATCTAGCCGAACGAGAGTCGAGTTACAGGAAGAATCGGCTAAACCTCCAAAAAACAAATGCACATGGCTCTGGCCCGTTTAATGCACTTTCGCTGTGACTTCGACAGGAATCAATCGGAAGAGCTGACACGGACGGCGTTTGTTATGTGCGTAATGAAAAAAAAAAGACAGATGTTAAATCGTCGCCGGAAGTGTTGAGGGATCCTGCGGGTCGATCGAGAACCGCTGACGAATGTTTTACAGCGGTTTACCTGCGTGTGTTTGCCCCCCTTTTGTGCGCCTCCGTGGAAAGATTCGATCGTGAGAAACAGACTGGCTGGGATTCTTTTTTGAAGTTTGCTCGTCAGAACGAAATCATTCTCATGACGTTTGTTCAACTAATTTACAGGTTTTGCGAGAGATTTTCCACCGGAAATCGTTAATATAAAGAAAAAGGCGGAACATGTCCATCACACAAAATCTACGTGGCTTCAATTTTAAGATGACCTATGCACTCTCCCACGCTAACAGGGAAAAAATGTTTTACGCTCAGACACGTCCAAATGTAACATAATGCGTGACATGATATAACGTAATTTCGATACTGGATCGTGCGGTAAATCATTTTCATCCCCACCAAACCTAAATTTGATCAAAGAACCACCACCGCGAGCTCGGACAAACGCGAACATCAAGAGCCGATATCGGCGAAGCGTAACACGAAAGAGTTTCGATTATACGCGCTATAAACTTCGTGCGACACGCGCCATTAACTGCGGAATAGCTGAAAATGCGGGAGAATTGACTGGTCCTTCGCTGACCGGGGAAAAGAATGTCGCGCGGCCTGTACTACTTTGCGTGTTGCTGAGTATGTTCCGAAGGTAGTAAAGAAACGATTACGCAGATCGACCTGAATCAATTTGGTTTGATGCGCCGCAGTCACCCCCACCCCCTCCTTCCCAGATTACGGGAAAATCGATGTAAACGAGCTGTATGATCGAACGTACGGAGCGAATTATGGACATTGAGAAAATATGATCGAGATGTGATTAAAAATGTATAATTCACTAAATGAAATTTAAAGAATGTTTTTAACATAAGTATCCTTTCCAATGTACATTATCATCACTTTTGAGTAATTTAGGTACTACTTGTCAAGTAATTGAAATTTATGTTAAGCATTGGAAAGAAAATTGATGAAGAAATAAAATTATCAATATACTTGAATAATAATTATCATTGTACTCTCAATGTAGTACTAGTGATACTTCTGAGAGTTTACTCATGATATCAATATTATATAATATACATTTGAGTAAATAATTATGCAGGATGTCTACACGTAAACATTTCCCTGCATACGTATATATGTAAACATTTTTTATACCAGCATCTGGCGCAACACACTATATAATTTTAGATGCAGACATTGTGAACACAACATGTCACAAATAATATAATTTATCCACATAATCAATGTGAAGTGATAATATATTACAATATACTATAACCATATATCATAGCAAATATTTGTTTGCAAATGTAGGTATTTCAGAATTAAGATCATGACTCGACAACCACAACGTTTAGGGCTGTAAAAATCCATACATAGTTTTAGATACGTGGTAGATATACTAAGTACAAACACCAATACACCATCAACGTCAATATTAAATTCAAAAAATAAAAATTGTCATACTCTACAATGCACATTATAAATATGAGAAATCTCAATCATTAGATGAAGGTGTAACGTACATTTTAATATTCAATCCACAAGGAGGAATAGAAACATTCTGGCTTCCATTCTAACTTAAAAGTTCTGTAATTCCATCAGTGAGCAGGATTCTGTATTGCTGTACGCCACAGTGCCACACAAGTATAACGAGCAAAGAACACAGAAAATTGCACATAGTTGCATAAAACCATAAAATATCATTCACAACACAGATGTAACCAGAAGTAAAATGAGATATCACGTGAAATATAGGCAAACTTGTATACAAAAACATTCAATATTAGTAACAATATACTCGTTGCCCTGGTCTCAATCTCCTATAACCTAAACGTCAAAAATGTTGTCAACACCTACAGAACCCTGGAAAATGGCAGTGCATCGTTGCCGTGGTCGTATCAGATCGTTGGATACATTGGAAAATGGGGAAAAAAGAAAGGAAAATGGGGAAAAAAGAAAGGAAAATTCTCACCAGTTGATGATTTTCACCGGCAATGGGGGACGTTCAGCATTGCCGAGATGGCGGACAGGGACGCCAAGTGATCAGCGGGAGTGGACGATCGAGGAAGCGATCGATGTGAAGAAGGAAATGATGATGGGGTTCAAAAAACTGGCACATCCTTTCCCATTCGTTTCGTTCCAGAGTTAAGACACAAATTTGGATCTTGAGTTGGACTGGGAACGGCTATGGATGAAATAAACTGGGAGAACGATGCAGTCCCTACAGACACCGGCCATGATGCTTCACGGCACATAGTGACACAGCTTGGCGCTTCCTGATTGGCCGTTGAGATTCGAACCTGTAGCGCAATATTCGAATTTATATACCTATAAGCGTAACAATATGTATGAACGTTTAATTAAAAATTTGATGTAAACATTTAATGTCATGATGTGCGACGTATTATAATGATGTAGTTTACGGAATACATGTTAGATTGTCGTTAATACAACTTTATATTCTTATACTGACATACCTATAACACGAAAAGCGACAGGCAATATTATAGCCGACAGTTCAGCTAATACACCAGCGCGTTGGTTAAAACAAATCGAATCTTAATAACAGTACTTAATTGCATTACTAATTTAAATCTTATGCCAAAATGCACAGCACATGAGGCAATTTCATGTTTTTGCGCAGGAAAAGAAAAGAGATCTCTGAAGCAATTACTAGTACGCGACGTGAAATTTAGAAGAAACGTCCGTGTAAGAATGAAATTTGCAAGTCGCGCGCGTTCCAATGCTCGTGACCAAAGAATTTTAGCTTATTTGTACCGAGAGAATAGAAGTCGTGGCATGACATGCAAGACCTACCACCCTTTTAATTCCACGTTACCCTCTGCCTTGAAGAAAAAGGATTCGAGATCCGGCTCGAGGTCGATTCCCTCAGTTTACGCTCAAGGCTGGAGCGTGTGACACAGCCATTAAAACACAATACGTCATTCGTTACGGGGCGTAATTAATTTTCGAAACATCTATGCGCCCGTCTCCGTTTTACATTTTTCCGGACTCCGAGCACCACATAAGCCTTGCTCTTGACTTGCACTTGACATACAGACAAAAAGCGTACCGCAAAATACGGATTCAACGAGATTAAAACAATCCCATACGTCAGACGATATCCAAATCTGGAGCGAGTCGTAAAGCACGCCGTATGTCGTCGATATTTTATTCAGTGCATACACATATGTTGTGTAGCGAATATATTCGAGACAGTGCGCGATCCGTGTACTCTACGTCTTCATATGAATCTGTAATGTTTGGAGCAGGCAGTTCACAGGAGAGGAACCGCGCGCATTCGAAGACTTTTGGAGCACGTACAGAGTGGAAACGACCGTTCGTAGTCAGCCGGGCATAAATGTCCAAGCTGCACACGTTGTACACGCAAAGTCAAAGTGTTTGCGTGTTACGTGATCGCTCGCCAAAGCGCAACGAGCATTGTCAAGAGGAACGTAGCTTCTAGAACAAGTTGACTTATCGATTCCGCCGACGAGCGACGGAATAATTGAATTCGGCTCCGTTGATGTTCCGTCCACGGATGCTTCGCGTGGATCACGCTTTTCTGCACTTTCAGCCCTGCCAACATGCTGCTAACGGATTTAGACCAAACATTTTGTTAGACGTGAACCGGCTGCAAGCTTTCGTTCGCTTCAACGAGGTTCTTTACACAGCAAGAAAAATGTGTAATTGAGTAGTTGAAGTAAATCTGATGTACACACAGCGAACGCTTTTAGATTTACTTCGCAAAATATTTCTGTTATTTGTATGATGCAACGTGTTTAATATAAGAAGCCTACAAAATGAGACGGATATACTAGGAATATGTTGACGTATTACCGAGTGTACGACGACTGATAGCTTAAAAATTTTGTTCCCTGCACGTAGAACGTGAAATCCGTATTTTTTCGCGAGTTTACCGCGCCGGGAAGTTCATTCTACAGTCGCGTTTCAAAAGATCGGGAATCCAAACAACCCCGTGCCGCGTGGTTGAACTTAAACGAATCTATTTCGCGCTAAAAATTTGTGTTCCATTCTGACAAATCGGTTACCCTGAAAAAAAGCCTCCCTTCCGGCGTTTTCCCCTCTTTCTGTCGCGGAAACGCGGAAAAAAACAGAGCGCATCGAAAATGGTCAACGGTTGGTGCGGCGTTTTTTTCTATTCGACAGCGTTTTGACGACTGAGCGAATTCGAAAGAGAAAAAAGGAAAAATAGGGGGATGACATGGCGATGGATTGAAACATTGAAAGAAGCGATGGAGTTTCACTGTAACCTGGCGAGAAGAATGAACAAAGATTAAGGACGCTGGCCTAATATGCATATGCCAGGTCGCGTTAAACTTCCAAGTTCAATAGGTCGAAGGTGCTTGTACAAATAGTCACTACACTTAAACCTCGTCGACACTAATAATAAGCTAGCAGAGAAGCAAGTCAAGTGAGCAGGTCGCTTGCAGCCAACTAATTGCCTTGTGTGACTATCTATTTGCATTATAAAAAAGTCGAAATAAGTTGTGACGTTCACAGAATAGACCTGCAAAGATACGAATATAGTTTGTAAATACGTTCGTCTGTATAACGCTAGTCGTTGAAGGGCTAATAAAATCGGCTAAAGTTTGTTTCATAATCGAGCTGACTCATCATTTCTACAACCGTTCGTCTTTCTTTTTACATCGCCGTCTCGCTCTTTTTCTGTCGTCTTCAGACATCACGCGCATAACGCGCGAATATTACGACACGGTCCTCGCACTTAGCGGCAATTGACGCAATCAACGATGCACGGCGGTCAGAAATGTAACGAACGGACCGCATGGACCCAACCGGTGCTGTGTTTTCGGCAATCTTTAATGTGGCCATGGCTTTCATTCAGCGTATTACCCTTTTTCCGATGCGGTATTGCATTCATCCCTTTACGATTAAAAAAATTGGGCGTATTGGCACCCTATCGATGCAGTAAAAATAATTCTTATGGTCGTCAAAAAATTGCTTCCTCGCGATGCTCTATAAAATTTAAAGAAGAAAATGCGTATGCCGTGTCTCATTCGCGTCTGAGGACAGAAATCTGAGAGACTCCATGAAGCTAGTTTGAAATATGCAGAGTGCATAAACTAGGAATGGGGCATAGTCAACGATGCATCAAGGATATTCCGGTGACTAAAAGCACCGGAATATTTGACACACGAGCAGAACGTGACGTTTGTTCTAAATTTTTACCGTCATTACTCTCGCGTGACGTCATGGCTACCTCTTTTTTTTTCACGATCAATAAAACGGAGCTTCTGAGCGACAGACGTTCAGTCGGACGCGTCAGAAGTGTCCATAAAAAGAAACTGAACTCTTAGAGTACTTGGACGACCTCTTCGGCAAGAAATCGTCCGACGTTAACCCTTTAAATATGGGACAATTGGATCAAACCGCGGTCTGTACTACTGTCTTACGTCAAATATATTTCGCATACCCAATGAATCTCCGCAAAATTGGTCAATCACAAAGCATCGTGCACAAACATTTTAAAATTGTTCAGATACAAAATTCGACTAATTTTTTACCAAATTTGACCAAACATTTTCCACCCCACGCTGACAGTACGATTGATCGCATCTCTGCATCCATTCATGTGCTTCTCGAAGTTTCCAGTTACCCTGTGCATCGCATTATCCATTCGATAAAATGATCCACAGTGAGTGCAACAGATTCAACACAATTACATAATTGATCGTCACGTTCGAGCGGCGTCCAATTTCGTTGGCGCGTTTCAATGCCGGTGCACTTACGCCATTCCTCTGCCTCCAGTCAAGGCTGGCCGAGACACAGAGGCAGGGCGCGATGGTCCAATTTACACCGGACAGTTAGAGGACAGCTGTCGGAAATTTTGCCGTGTACGTGAATTTTGTGAGGTGCCGCAGGCATTACCGTCATGAGAACAAAGAATGACAGGGATGAAGCGTGTTAATTCCTTTTAACGTTTTGCTTTGCGCGACGATGATACATTTCAAGAATGCACCGTTTCAGACAAATAACATTTTGCGACAAAAGAACTAGGAGCATTTCTTGTAGTGCTTAAATCAAATATGATATTATTTAGGTATCGGTGACGATAAATTGTGATCAATAGCAGAGTCAATTGTGAATTCTTTGAAAAATAGGAGCAAACAGTATGTAAAGTTCGCGATATATGACGAACTGTCAAAAGTAGATGACCTTGCGAGCATCAGACATGCCTGGTGGACATTTTTCAAGCAGCGGGCAGTGGATAAAAAGCGTGCGACGGAGCGTAAGAGACGAAAGCACGAGTGCGAGTCCGCACGTCGTCGACAACCGCGGGTGGCGATCAATAAGTTTAATTATGCGTAGTAGTGGACATTCCCCTTGTGGATGCTCGCACAGCGCAATCCTGATGGACGAAATGGAAAAGGTAAAAGGAGAAATTCCACAACGCTGGCCAGACAACAACGACGACCACGCGATTCTGCGTCGATTTCTCCAATAAGAGTTTATACGATAAGATAACAAAAGATACACGCGCACGTAAACCAATGCGTCCACAAGCAATCGTTTGTCGCTTGAAAGTCGTCGGAATTAGAGACACTATAATCAGAGACTGGACACGAGACAGCCACTTTTGATTGGTCCGCCATTTATTGTCTTTTCCCGCTAATTTTACACATATGAACGTCACAAATTTATATAATGACATACATAAACAAAAAACGCAATAACCCAATACATACACGTATGAACGTGAAAAATCTATGTAAACATGGGTAAGAGTGAGATAGAGTGAAATAGTAGAAAGTAGATATATCTTTCTCTCTCATAGGATTAAGACAATACATGGCGGACATTGGCTCGTGTCCAGTCTCTGATTATAGTGTCTCTAGTCGGAATGGCAAGTTCCTCATTAAAATATCAAATTTTCGATAATCGCGTATTACAAACTCTAATTTCTCAAATCAACACGTATATATGTGTTGTCAGATACTACATGTATATACCTGCTGTTCTCTCCTTATACGTTATACAGTGTGCATCTGTAACATACGGCAAGAACCTTCGAAAAAAGCTTATATGAAAAGAAGCATTGTATGAGGTGTATCAAACGTGAGCACCGAAATCAATAGTCGCTAAGTAAGCATCTCGCGCAATCTCGCCAATTTGGAGAGACACGAAAGTCTGCGTCAATCCCAGCACAGATATTTCGCGCGAAGGCGTCGTCGCTCGCGAGAAATCGAATCTTCGGCTCGCCTTGACATATTTCCGTTCCTAGCCGCGGGAATACGCGTTTCGCTGCGCAAGCATCAATGGTTGCGGCGGCGTGCCTCGAGCGAGGAAGCTTTCATCGGGACAATTAATCGAGCGGCAAAGCGACGTAATGCCCAACAACTGCATCCTCACTCTCGCGCACCCGACAATTCGACTCCACTTTAGCGAGCCAATCTCAGATTTCACGCAGATAATATGTCGCCGGGCGGATATGAAGAGATTTTCGTTGAATTTCATTCCTACAATCTCTGCGTACGTGCATATAGTTGGCGTATAGATTGTATAAGAAGGTCTTTGCAGAGTTTTAGCATTATTGCAGTGGGTCAAACTAAGGTGACAGTGATATAACGCTTGTAATCTTACGCGTTACATCATTTGTTATAGGTCCAGCGAGTGAAGATGATATTTTTAAGTTACAATCTGAAATAGAACGTGAAGTCGAATCGTTATACAGTGGGGACGAGATGTATAATTGGTACACAACATGCTTTAATATATTCGAATCTGTAAACGATGTAGTAGATACATAAGACACATTCAAGAAGCTAATACGTCGCAGAGTCCATGTATCATAGTTCTACCCATCCCGTGGACCCTAATACTTTAAACCTACGACATGGATTGGGGTTGTAGACACCCTACTGCGCCATTCACATTCGAGTGAATAACCGACGAACGCCTAGCTTTTCGGCTCTAAAAAAGCACAACGATTGAAGTGGCCGACGATAAACCATCGATCCCGGCAATAATCAGCGGTGCCACCATTCAAAATCAACGGGCAGGAAGCCTCTCAAACCTGACCGAGTTTTCGGTTACATTCGATTGCGCGCCTATACGCCTAAGCTCCACTTCCCTACTCCGCCTGGCGACCCCAACGCGAAAAATATTCTATTTCGAGGCCGTCGACGAAGGAAGGCAGGGCCAGGCAAACTCGTCCTTTCCTCGTAACGATTATCTAAGGCATCCACCGACTCATCCAAACGGAGCCGTTTTATGTAACTCGACTCGTGTAATCGTGATCCTCCTTCGTCCGTGGACGAACCACGGAACACTCCGTCCCTATCTCTCTCACTCCATCCATCCCACTCGCTCGCACACACTCAAAGATGGCCTCTTCCATCTGCCGCTTGTCAAATTTGACTCGCACTATCGCGGCACATACGACTTCTCGCGAATCATTCTCAGGGCGGGTGTAATTGATTAGGTGTCAGGGTGTACTTACGATAATGACGATCGCCTCGATATCACCGGAGCTCGCCTCTGAAATTCACCTGAGCCAGCCAGTTCCACCACCTGATCCCGTCCACACTCAAGCAGCACGAGACACGCGCCTTTTCCGTTGCCAGTTAGTGTAACACTCACTGAACTTATTCGAGCGTTATGCGAAGAGGACGAACTCACGTTATCGGCGAGATGACCGTGTCGCGGCAAAATGCCCGTAAACAATGCGCGGAACGATCCGGGACGAGCGCCTATTCGATCGGCCGCAATCAGTTGTCGTAAACACTGGCCGCCATGTTTGACCAGCACCTGTCAATATCGTCGCAGCGCGGCGCCATCTCGTGCCGGCCGGCTTTCGCGATGATCGTCGGCGACATCTGGTGGCGAGAATGAGTACTGACGGCGGAAGCTGTGTTGAGAATGGTACTGCAGTTTCAAATGCGGAATTCTTTATCGACTATTTATTTATCCAATTCGAAACAATGGACACACGAAGTGACACGAATATTTCTATAACAGAATAGTTTGACAATAGAAGCTGTCTAGCTCTCTTTTCTGCTCGGACTTATTATCACAGATGGTGGATAAGGGTGGTGTAATAACCGACGAGGTGTAGCTTAGACCGTTCATCCAGTGCAAATTTTTGTCTCACGATCGGAGGGCTCTAGAGTCGGTTACCAGCCGGATGCAGCATCGGATCACAACGCTGCTTGTGCTGAAAATTGATACTAAATTCAACGAAGGAACGTCTTTTAAATTGGCGCAAGCCTTATATCATTTATATCCCTTATTCATTATTCATAAGCGGGGAATTAGGTTGAAAGAGAGCCATGTTAAACTAGTCGGTATTTCTAGGATAGACAACCAGCCTTATCAGTCGGATGTCGGCAGTCGGATGCGGTGTAAGATTGCAGTGCTGCGTACGGTGAGAATTGATACTAAACTAATTCACACCATGTCATTTGTTTTCGAACGTGGAGAATAATGTGATGGCCAAAATTTTGTTTTAATTATTGTTTGCTTTATTAATCCTCGCAACACGGCGTCAATCGTTCCTATCGTATTCAGCATTGTGATTTTTTATCGCAGCTAGCCGATAAGGCTGGATATGGCACAAAAATGGTAATTGGCCTATAGCGCCCCAAGATGGCGGTATCAAAATATACAATTGCATGATGAGTCTATCCTATACCTCGTCTGTGGCAAAGGTTAGCGCGTAACTTAATAATTTTCGGTACATTACTGTTGTCGGGCATGCATTGTCAATGCAGTTTTTCGCAGTTTTTACATAATTTTTTGGTAAGTTGCACATTTCTCAGTACTTGATTTAGTCACTATACTCAACATTGTAGGTATTGTACATGTAATTTGTAGTTAGTTCCGTCTGTACATCGCATTTTGTAGGCATGATTCATTGCTTGAAAAAACAGTTAGTGCAGCCATCGTTTGGATATAGACTTCTTATAGTGTGCTCGACTTTTATAATACTCCATTTTCCGTACTTAAGCAGAATCTGCCCGTAATTTATTGACGAAAAATAGAACACGAAGAAAGAGTAGAAGAAGCCTGTTTACGTATAAATGAACTTTCAATAAGCAAATTATGCAGTCGCTAATGAACTCATTCGGGCTCGCGGCAGTTTCCCACCTGGATCTCTTTACCTCATGTTATAAGGGTTCTTATTAACTGCTAGTCACACCCATGAACATTATATACTTGAATGATACGTACCTAATTTTGATCCACAGATATCGTTGAAGGTGCAGCAAAAATTCTTCGTATAAAATTCTTTTCTGTTCAGGAAGAGAACTATTCGAGTTATAATAGAGTTTGGCACCAATGACAAAAGAAGGCATTTGATAGATTCAGTACGGTTGACATTTTCAATCACATTATTACCTTAAAATATACGTATATGGTTTATTATTGACATTGGAAGCGTGTACAGTGTTATTTTCGATACAAAAAAAGAAAGAAATTCTCGCATGATCAATAATAAATTAAAGGTATGATGACAGCAAACAATTATAATAATGATAATTATCATAATGATCGCAATATGAACACACATCACATATCGGGAGGAGTGATACAATAGCGAAACGATCCCGTAATATCATAGAAAGTAGCAATAATCGAGTTGACAGTCTCATCTAAGTTAAATGTATTGTGTAAAAATGAGGAGCGGATCGATCGCTCCAACTGTAGACAGTTAACGCTAAAATAAATAAGAATGATTCCACCGGCAAAAGTGGTTTCGAAGGTATTGATAGACCTACATGTACTTATCTGATCGATGATTCATAAGGGACATTTACAATACAAACGTTTTCTCAAATTTTATACTATCGTTCGGTAGTACATTTTTTCTTGACGATGTAACCAATATTTATTTTCGTATTGGTTAACATATTTCGTCAAACGTCCAATTCTTTTATCGTCTCACAAACAATTACGGTGTTACGAACATATTCGGACATATTTCGTCACGTAAACGCCCCTTTAGTCTCACGAAATCTTCCTTGTTCTCTCCTTGGCACGTCTCAATCGTTTGTCCACGACTCGCACGAGCGTGGATTCCCTTTCAACCAAGGAAACACGAAGACCGAACGGTAGGAATCTTACGAGTCTATCGAGCACGATCGAGAAGCGACTAAATGAATGAAACTGTTGGAAAATGTTATTGTTCGTCTGGAACCGCTCGTTTAATCTAACCTTCAACTATATCGTCCGTTTAACATATGCGTATATTGATCTGACGGACACGAGGTTCAACGTATGCGTCAATCTGTCGTCCGGATATAAATGCATCCTCTTCCTCAGTGAGCCGACGAAAATCGTGAAACGTAAAATTTGACCGACTACTTGAACCCACTGACCGCTTCACATTTAGCCTCCCACGATCGCGAAACCGTGCACACGTCGGTCCGACCTCTCCTCAGTGATGCCAGAAAGCGAAAAAGCAGCAGCAGCACGCCGAGTGGTGGGGGCCATGCGGTAAAAGTGTGTGCGTGCCGTGTCTGCGAGCATCTTTCGCGACATTCAACTGCAGAGCCGGATTAAGGGCGAGGCGAATGAGGCTCTTGCCTCAAGTTTAAAATACAAGGGGCGCAAAAATGGCGTTCTCTTAAGTATGGAGTTGCGTAAGCCCTTAACAAAACGTAACAAATATAGCAATATTATCAATTGAAAATTCTTTATGTAAAACTATCAATTATGATTCAGTAATTGATGAATTTGCTTCAGCTAAAGCAAGGAAAGTGTAATTTTAAATAGTGGACCCGCTAGAATTAAAAATGTTGAAGTTAATGTTGTGTTTTTGAATTTATTAAATTTTAATATTATTCTTTTATAAATTGATTTATTTGCTTAGTTATAGGAAAAACATTTAGCAAATAGGGTCGCAAATTTGGGCTTTTGCCTCAAGTATTTTAGACCCTAGATCCGGCTCTGTTCAACTGTGACAATTATCACATATCACATGCATGGCCCCCACCACTCTGCGTGCTGCTGCTGCTTTTTCGCTTTCTGGCATCACTGCCTCTCCTCCCCCCCATCGAAACAACCCCCACCGCGTTTTCGAGGGTCTCGCGGCCGAAATCCGGCAGCCCACTTTGCGATCGGCGAAGGCCAATATCTTCCCCGAGAGAGTCCTCCGTTCCGTTCGGCGGGCAGGTCGAGAGAATGGGACGCGACAAAAGAGCAGCGTGCTGACCCCGGCGGAGGCAGCACGATCTCGCTGCGCTTGAAAGATCGATCGAGGAAACCGGCTCGCTCGAAACTGTGCCTCGCCTCGCGAATGAGCGGACGAAGAACGGACAGAGAATAGGCTGGGAATAGGTGGAGCAGGGAGGGGGTGGAAGAGTAGTTCTCGAGACGTGTTTCGACGATCGATCTTGCTCGACGTCGCACGGCCTCCCGCGCAGATCGTGCCAGATCGAGCGATCTAGTAGAGATAATTCTTCGGTTCCTCGGTCGGCTGGCCGCACAGGCCGTGGTACTTCTTCGTAACGAGGCTCCTACTGCGGCAGTTCTCGATCTCGAGGAAGCACTCGTTGCTGTACGTCATACCGTCGGTACCGCATACCGGGTCGTAGTACGGCGGACAGATCTTCTGACAGCCGCGGAAGAGGAAGCCCTGGACGCACCTCTTCATCGGCACCACGTAGACGTGTTTCCTGGGATTTCAAGAGAAGAGCATGTAGCGTGGTCGAGGGGGAAATGTTCGTTGGAAACGGACTGGCTTTCTCTATTGCGCGCCTCTCGTCGGGACGTTCGGTCGACTCGATGAGTGTGGCGTGAGTGATGGATTGTTTGGTAGAAGAATGTTTCATGGTACAGCGTTGCTTTGATTTTAGAGATTCGATTTTTCGGATCGTCAGACCATTTCCCTTCGTTTCCTGCAGTTCGAGTAGTGTAACCCGAGATTATCGAGACTTGCCGATCGACTGAGCGTCAACGTGGACTTTGTCAATTTTCTAAGTATCCACCGTGTCGCTGACGCGAACATTAGCGAAACGGTTATGAGCATTAAGGAAGTATCGTTTATCGAGTTACACGCGAGGTCGCACTCGTGCAACCGCTGATCGAATTATCGGATATTACCTCTGCATATACAGACTCCTCCGCCGCTACGCCATATTTCATAAAGCAAACTGCGCACCGGTGCATCGCGCGACCGCGCACGAAATTTCGTTATCCCGATAAGACCGACTTTAATGAAGCGGACACGCCGAATCAGTGTCACTTTTTACTTTTCCCCGAACACGCGATGCTGACTTCAATTAACCGTTCGCCTCGGGAGGACGAGTTTTTTGGACGTGTGGGCCCTTTGCACGTGCGCCACCAGTGCGCACGACGCACGGCGGATAACGTGCGTGTCTCATTAAAGTAATCGGGCGGTAATGCAGCAGCGTGTTTTCGTTGAGCGCATAACGAGAGAAATACATTTGCCGGCGATCGCGCAACCTTTTGTCGAAGCGAGGCCAGCGTACTATCGGGCGCAAGTAATGTTACGACGATATGGGCCCGTTAATGACCGTCGGCATGTTCGACGACCCCATAAGGGGGTGGGGGGAACGGCCACAAGAAGGTAGCGTAAAAATCGCGGAAGAACAGAAGCCCTCGCCATGCTTCGATAATTACGGAACCTTTGTCATACCGAGAAAAGATCACTGATGACACGGTGTTACGTCCCGGTACGTTACGGCTTATTTGATAAAGATTTCACGTCAACGACCTTTGATGGAAAACTACAAGGACAGCGTGAGATTGAGAAGAACCGTGAACTCTTGATTTAAACAAATACTCCGCGCTATAAAAAATATGATGTCAAGAATTATGCAGAAGCATCAAGCAGTGATCTGGATTACGAAACAACGTGAAGGAGTGGTTGGTTTTGCGGACGAAGAAAGGGACCCCAGACGACGTTTGCTGTTAGAAGCAGATGTTCGCTCTTGTTTCGAGAGTGGGTGTCTAGTCTCGCGGCACGCGACTAATGAAAAATGTACAGTTGACTGATCGAGCGGCGGTCTTACCCGCAATTGTCCCTCTTCATCTCGCACTCGTTACGATAGAGTTTGTTGTCGGAGCCGCAAACAAACTGGCGTTCCCCGCTACAGATCTGGTTGCAGAGCGCCGTTGTGCGACAGTGTTGCGCAGGAACTTGAACCACCCTCTGGCCGCATGTCTCCCGTCGCAGATGGCAGAAGGACCTAAATGCACGTGGGTACACTATGACACATCCGTAAAGCACACATTTATCGGCGGGTACTCGCCGCGCTCGTAACCCTATAGCCCGGACCTACGGAAATTCGAACCAGTCGCGCTGAGTCACACGCGACCGACGACGAGCGAATAAAAATTACGAGTGCAACAGCTGATGGAGTTCCCATTGTACGTCCCGCGGCAATCATTCGCCGTGACGCGTTCCGTCGCTCCTGACATTCGCATTGTCAGCCGTCCTCGCACACGCCTTCGACGGTAATCACGTGAAGACATTTGATACTTAAAACTTCTAATAACAGTCAAACCAGTTTTCCGCTCCGCGAGTTTCATTTCGGGACATTTTATCATTTGTCGTTCGTGTGACTCGTGGCTTTTGATAGCTTAATCCTTTACTCATGATCGTTGAATATATTAATTTTAAAACGCGCGGTTAGGTGACAATTGAAAATACGACGCGGTCCATGCGAAACCGGTTGACGGGAGGTATAAGGAGTGACACGGGGAGCTTAGCTTTCGGCGATTTTTTCCATTTCGTTCGCGGCGATTCGTGGTAGGGTTCAGAAACTCTCTTAAAAACCGAAAGCGAAGCTCAGTGTAACGAGCATTTCGCGGGACAGGCTGACAGTCGCGATGTAAGACCGATAATTAAGGGACCGTCCGTAGGCTTTCAGGTAAGAACAAACTCCTCGTTTTCGTCTTGTAAAACCTTCCTTTTTTTCGTCATCCCGTGCCTCGCGGCGGTCCTCGCAAATTTCATGCAAATTGCCACTCGCCTCGTTGTTTCAATCTCCGTCGCGCGAAATAAGATTTTTTCTCCTAATGGCGCCCGATATTAAGACCCCGACGGTAGAGAGATCCACTTAAGGAGGACCCATTTATCGCGACCGGTTTTTTCTTCCGCCAGAAATTGCATGCGGCGCACAGTGTGTTATTTCAGCAATCTAGGTGGACAAAAGTCCAAAAATGAAGTTCTTTTTTTTAAGTGGACGCTATTGCGTGTGTTCAGAGGGATATTCGGTAGTCTCGAAACCGAAACTGTTTACTCTTTTGCCTTCAACACAGGGTGTTGGGACATGTTTGAACCCACCCGTATTCATCTTGCAAATTAATGGCCTGCGCTCGTTATTCTCAGTTCGTTCTGTTTACCCGTAAATTCTGGAAAAGTGGCAAATCTTCCTAGTTTTTTTTTATTCATACCGAATTGTACCTTCAATAACGTATGTTCTGCTCATTTTTCTTATATAAATATCAATTGTTTTTATGCAGTTATTGTTCTTCAAAGTTTGGGCTCCACAAGGCGAAATATTCGTTTACTACATGACATTGAGGTTAACTTTTTCTTAGTTATTCCGCAAAATTCCAACCACATTCTTTTATAGACTTAATCTGTGAACATTCAAGTACCCAAAACTGTAAAAACATTCTGCGCATTCTTGCGCTTTTGGTAGAAACTGAATATTTTTTATCTGCGTGTAGAATGAGCACAATTGCGAAAAAGGCCATATTTGCCAGCTATGTTATCATTCATAATTTGTTACGAATATATTTTTGAACTATAATTGTTGTTCTGCTCATATTACATTAGTTAATGTAAAACAAATTACACAATATCTAAATTTATAATTATTTTTCATACATTTTTTATTTTTTTGGGCTCAAAATTTGTTTTTTTTTTACCATGTTATTTTCTTTTCATTTTGACTACTTACAGCTGAAAAAAAATTAAAAATCACGTTCAAGCACCAAGACGGTACTTTTGTCCCGCTAGATTGCCAAAATAACACACTGTGCGGCGGGCGAAACGACTGGCACGGTCGAAAGTAAGAGTTCCTTTTATCGACGCCGAATACGGGGAACAATGAGTCGCGTTCGCGCGAGCCTTCCCCGCGTTCGCTCCCACCGATCGCAGATAAGCGTGGCAATCGGAACGATAAACTTCTCTATCCGCGATCGACCGGATTAGCGATTATACGAACATACGAGTGCATAAATCCGCGGAAATGCGGATGCGCGGTGCGGCGTCTCATAGATCTGCGGAGATCCAGAGATCCGCACGTGCACTCGCGACTATCTCGGGTGGGTCGATGGCCCCCGTGACTCGTGGCGTTTCGCGAAAGGAGCCGTGGGTCTTCTTAGGACGCTGCGGCCTCCTAACGAGCGACCGTTCGAGGGTTCACGCTCCGTTTTAAAAGCACCGGCGCCGGACGTACTGGAATCCAAATAACGCTCTTAATCACCGATAAACGTTGCCGTCGCTTCCACAAACTGGTTCCTCGGGTACGTCGTTGCAGTCTTCGGGGCACTGTTCGGTCTCCTTCAAGGTCGTGCACTCGCCGACGTGAGCCAATTGGATGCTCTTTCTGAAACGGAAAGGTGCCAGGACGGGGATTAGCCAAGTCTAAAGCAATTAGTCATCGTCCGTGGCCGTCCGACGTCTGACCTCGGCGGATCTCCTTTTTACGAGCTCGGGAACGACGAGCGAAACTCTACCGTGTTACGGCGGAAAATGGACAAGGCCAAGGCTTCTAACGTTCCGGCGTGAGAAAGGGCGCTTTCATCGATTTATGACGTTAAGGTATTACTAGCGCTGGGTGCCGTATCAAGAAGGGGCTTCATTATTTGTTTTCAATTGCGTCAGAAATTTCACACGGCCCTGATTCAATCCATGCAGACATTCCGTATACATATGTGCACACTAGTATACTTGGCAATGATGCATACTAGCGTTTGTACCGCAGTTCAGGCTGAACACAAGCACTCAATTTACAATTTTACATTCACCATTTTTTTTCTCCTGAACTAGACGGTGAAAAGTCTTTTTTTTTTTTCTTTTAAAATGTTCCTCGAATGTTAATCTATAACCTGGAATTTTGTCAAAAAAAGTTTAAGAACCGTTTTTGAGTTATTATCAAAAAACCGTTTTATTGTGATCATTACCATTGCTTTAGATGGAGAAAACGCTAAACTTTAATTGTTAATAACTCGAGTTCTAGACGGTGGATCAAGTTCATGTATAAGAAAAAAATTGTTATGTTTTTTTAAATCTTCAATTTAAGTCTGGTTTAAAAAAAAGTTTAAGAAAAGTGATTCAGCGCTAGTAATACCTTAATCGTCGCGCTGCATTTATGCGATGCCGCTAGCGCTTACGATTGATTATTGGAATGAATATCGACAAATTAATAGTGGATTGATCGTTTGGATGTTTGTAATAATGGAAAATCAAGATTTCTAACGTTAAAGCGCGAAGCATATGTTCGATCGATCTAACGCGAGAGCCGGAGGTGTGGTACATTATCAAGCGTAAATTATTATGGCTGAAAATTATTGAGGCCAAGGCTAAGGTCAAAGTGTCTAACGCTCGTATATTATACAGTCCAAGTGCTGTAGAAACTGGATATTATACCGGGAGGAAAGTTATGGTGATCGATTTATGTAGATATTTCTCATTTAAAAGCCTTAGATGCATATTATCATCTTGATTCGTCTATAGATACATTTTATCTATCGTGGCGTATATAAATCTGCAACGGCTGACTCGCGTAGAATTATAGTTAAACATAACTACAAATTCTGAGAGATTGCAAGCTTTATCTCGCATAATTTACAATCGATTCAATTCCTGTCACATAATAAGAGTGTTTGAACGTTCGATCAGAGAATAAGAAACCTGAAAACGAGAGTCCATGTAAGAGGTCTCGAAGCAAAAATATCCAATTGATCCGGTTCGAAGAATCCTTGAAAGGAAAGACTTGGCTCAGAATTTCTGATATGATTAAGACGTTGGAGCGATGAATAGCGTAACTCACAGGCAAATAGCCACGTTGAGGTGACACTGATTGGGATATGTGTTGGCGTCACTGCCGCAGACTGGATCCACTTCGCTGCCACATCGCTGCTGCTGCTTCATGCACTTCGTCAAACGCGTTCGGCACTTTTCGAAGTCGACCACGATCACTTTTCTTCTTGCTTGCCTGTTGGCCGATTCAATTTACGATCGTTAAATCATGATTACCATCAAGACGCGTGAAACATCGTAGTATCGCGAGCAAACAGAGCCATAATTAGATCCAATTTACATCTTTTCATAATCCTAATTGATACAGATGCGCCGTGCAAAATGTTATCTATCAACGGTACATTCTCAATGCAGTAATATAGACTTATTGTTATCAGTTTTCGAATAACTCACCCACAGTTAAGCATATGCATTTCACACTCATTCCTATAGACGCTACCGTCAGATCCGCAGACGGGCACTTCCGGTTCATTTTTGCAGTCGAGAGGGCATGCGTTGGATTGACTTCCGGACGTCCGCTCCCGCGAAACACAGAACGACATCGGTACTTCGAACACGTGCTTGCTGAAAGAACGATCGTCATCGATCAACGATCCCATTCATACGTTAATCGGAAAGGTACATCTAGAGCAGCCTTTCTTTCCCGGCCGCATTCTCTTAACAAATAATCCCAGCGAACATCTCAACCCTCATTCAAAATCAATCTCTATTCAATTGAAGAAAAAACATGACTTTTCCTTTACATAGCCTTTGCTAAATCCGATATTAACAAATTCCAATGTCGCACTCCATAAAACATAATGCAACCAACATATATCAGAGCTCCTAAAGCTTAGACGAAATCCAAAGAAAAGCAATTAAACTAAGAACACGACATTATTAACAGAATTCATTACAGTACGCAAATATACAAAAAAAAATCGCAAATATCCCACACTCACGGATAACATCCTACCCACTTCTGTACAAGTCAAACAGACCTCCGATAAAAGCGTGCCTACTCGTACACGTCAAACATACTCTTCGCGCTAATCATCGTGTTTGCCAAATAGACGTAGATCGATCAGATTACGTCCAGCGATCCGCGCAACATCCCGGCGCGCACGAGCGCGGAACGAGAAGGGAAGAAGTGAAGTGGCTCCGGCTTTAAGGGGTTATCCTACTGTGACCAACCTCAAAAACAGGCTAAATTTCGCGAATTAATTCCGAAAAAACTATTCATGCGATATTATTAATTTTGGAATATGTATTTGTACACACCTTAGGGAGCATGAATAAAAAACAATACAACAAAATGTTTATATTTGAACAAGATACGTGACTTCGTGTTCAATATGGTGCTCTTCGTGCACGGTTCGACGGTGGGCACGATATCTCAGACTGTAATTGATTAATTGACTTGCAATTTTGTACACATATTCGGACAAATAGTAGCTATCGTGTATCGGGCGGTTTTTTCGATAACATATTTTGTTTAAGAAATAATCCACTTTAAACTACCCACTTTGTGCGCAAAATAGCGAAAAAAAAATCAAAACGTTGTATTTCTTTATATATATGGAGGAAAAAAGAAAGCCCTCGATACACGATAGCTATTGCAATATAATTCATGAAACTTTTTTGTTTTTACGTTTCGGACCCACCAAATCACCAAAATCGTGCCCACCGTCGAACCGTGCACGAAGAGCACCATTGAACAAGAAATCACATATCTTGTTCAAATATAAACATTTTGTTGTAAAATTTTTTATTCAAGCTCCCTAAGGTGTGTACAAATACATATTAAAAAATTAATAATATCGCATTAACACTTTAACGACCGGTCACACAACATGTGTGTGATAGCCGGAACAACCGTTAACGACCGATCACACAACATGTGTGTGATGCTACCGCCGAAGGTTGTTGGCCAGTACCACACTCTTTGTGTGATAATTTATGAATGTAAACAAGCGTGGATATTGCTATTGGCTTCGTATTTCATCGCCACGTTTTTGATTTTAGGTAATTATTGCCAATTTTTAATTTTTGATTTTAATAATTATCATACAAAGCAAAAATATTATTAAATTTTATATAATTAAATTTTTCGTTAAATTGTTGTTGTCTTTTGTTTTATGTTACCTTTTCCGTGAATCCAATACAGTTCTTTAAAATTAATTCTTCAAAAATACTGCCGGCCCCTGGCGACGTTTGACTGCGTAGACGGGCGGTCGTCAAAGTGTTAATAGTTTTTTCGGAATTAATTCGCGAAATTTAGCCTGTTTTGAGGTTGGTCACAGTAGGATAACCCCTTAATTCCGCGCCTGGCAACGCGAGCGGGCAATCAGCGAAATAGAAAGTAGCGAGTATGTACGTCGAGTGCGCTCCTCTCGCGGCGAAGTGCACGCGAGGGGTTACGGTGCAACGAGGTGCACACCACGACGATGAATAATGAAGTTTATCGACGCCGGACGGCTCGGGAGGAAGAGAGTGTGGCGGACAGGGACGAGGATACGAAGGGAACGGTGGAATGGGGGTAGAGGACGGGACGGAGGCAGCGAGTGGAGTGCTCGCAGGAATTCTCCGTGATGGATAATCTCGTGGGTGCCAGATAAACCATAATAACCCGACGGTCTGTTGCGACATTGAGCCCGGACGGTGTCGGCCGCGGATAATCATCCTCGTCACGCGTTTAAACAGCTTTTTCCTTGCGGCGCGAGGTCCCGACCGCGCCTCCGCCACCACATTTGCATATTTCTAAATACATAATCAGCGGTCTTAGGGGTTACGTGTATATCGCGGGATTGTTCCGTTGTCGAGGGACATCATTCAAGGCGGGAAGGTTGATATTATGGCAGCGTCGAGCAGGAAGAAGGGCGCCGAAAGTAGCACGGCAGGAAGGAACATTCTTCTTTAAGGGGTTATCCTACTGTGACCAACCTCAAAACAGGCTAAATTTCGCGAATTAATTACGAAAAAACTATTCATGCGATATTATTAATTTTTTAATATGTATTTGTACACATCTTAGGGAGCTTGAATAAAAAATTTTACAAGAAAATGTTTATATTTGAACAAGATATGTGACTTCTTGTTGAATGGTGCTCTTCGTGCACGGTTCGACGGTGGGCACCATTTTGGTGATTTGGTGGGTCCGAAACGGAAAAACAAAAAAGTTTCATGAATTATATTGCAATAGCTATCGTGTATCGAGGGCTCTTTTTTTCTTCCATATATATAAAGAAATACAACATTTTTATTTTTTTTTCGCTATTTTGTGCACAAAGTGGGTAGTTTAAAGTGGTTTATTTCTTAAACAAAATATGTTATCGAAAAAACCGCCCGATACACGATAGCTACTATTTGTCCGAACATGTGTACAAAATTGCAAGTCAATTAATCAATTACAGTCTGAGATATCGTGCCCACCGTCGAACCGTGCACGAAGAGCACCATATTGAACACGAAGTCACGTATCTTGTTCAAATATAAACATTTTGTTGTATTTTTTTTTATTCATGCTCCCTAAGGTGTGTACAAATACATATTCCAAAATTAATAATATCGCATGAATAGTTTTTTCGGAATTAATTCGCGAAATTTAGCCTGTTTTTGAAGTTGGTCACAGTAGGATAACCCCTTAATACCGTCAAGTAATCTCTGCGTGCGAGCCGCGCGAATGAATGTGTACGAGTACCGTATTTATGTGCCGCGAGGAATTGTCAGGGGAGAAAAATGCGGCAGAGCGAGAGATGATTACTCGTGGAACATCTTTTAGCGGGAAATCTGTATAGCGCACGGACATAATCCGAGGATATACCACCGTCTGCTTTAACCCACCCCTGTCTCCGTCTTACCCGCAATTCTTCGCTCGCATTTTACAGGTGTTCGAGTAAAGAATACCGTCGCTACCGCAAGCCGGCTTGGCGCCACGCCAACAAGATTCGCGGCAGTGTCTCGTGGTCTGGCAGTGTTTCTTGTTCGTGCGGACAACTCCTTGGCTGTAAATAGCGAGAGAGACGCTGAGATAAATAAATGGAAGAAAGAGCGAGAGAGAGAGAGAGGGCGAGGGCTTAGATTGTTGAGAGAAACTTCGTGAACTTGAGGCGGAAGTGAGATTTCAAGAGAGCAGAGTGCATGCAGTCTTCTTACCGGGAAGTTTATGAGAACATTGTTAAGCAAAAGGCCGTGCTTCAAACTAAATATAAGTACGGTATTGTCAGTTTATAACACGTCCACGGTAGAACAAAACCAATCGTACTCCACGTAGCATATCAAAAGACTCAGACAAAAAGATGAAACAATCAAATATATGCACGACCTTGATATCTCGCGAAGCCATCTTAATGACACAACTTAACATTTTCTTCAGAACGCAAATTTTACTACTCGACACGCAGGAACAGTTCCGATGAAGTCGCGGATTCGTATAAAATTGCATGCCGACGTTAATTTTTCCTGCCACTCGCGCATTCGCATGCATACGCGAGATCGCAATTAACAGTGCCCTCTAATCCTCGCAATCTCCCGCGAACACAGACTTTATGACGTACCCGCAGGTAAGCAGCTTCATCTGGCAGGTGGACTTGTAAACGTTCCCGTCGCTTCCGCAAACCGGTCCGTCTAAGGGGGCGTAGTCGCACGACACTGGACAGTTCTCCCTATGAGCCGAGATATTGTTGCACGGGCCCAAGTGGGAGAGCTCGATGCCGACCCTGCAGATCTCCACCCTGAGCATGCACTTGTTCAGATACGTCCGTCCGTCCGTGCCGCAAACCGGGTCCTGATCGCCGGGACAACGGTGCTCGCACTTGCTGCTGGACGATCGAAGGCAGGCTGTCTTCTCCGTTGCCACGGTCACGCCTGGACGAAAGCGAAGATGCGGTCGTGAGAGGAAGAAGATGCCAATTGGAATGGCGACACGAATGAACTTCAACGAGTCGGACGGTCGAAGCGTTCTTCGGGACTTATCTTATTTTACCGCGGAGAGTTATGGGCGGGCTGAATGTGTCAGTTGTTTCTGGAGATTTGATAGTACGGATGCTTGTATTAGGTTGGTGCGAATGAAATGTCGGATTCTTAAGTGAATGTATTAAGCTGCATATCTTTTTCCAAAAGCTGTTTATTTAATCAAAATATGCTCCATTTATTTCGGTACACTTTTCCCAACGAGATTTTAATGCATAGATGCCTGTCTTGAAGAAATTCTGATCTTTAGAATCAATGAACTCTGATATGGCATTTTTCAGACTGTCTTCATTTTCGTACTGTTTAGCCCGTAAAAACAGTTCTAAATGTTTAAATAAATGAAAGTCGGTTGGCGAAAGATCCGGTGAATAAGGTGGGTGCTGCAAAATTTCATATTTTAATTCATTTAATTTCGCAATTGTTTTGTACGATGTATGCGGCCGAGCGTTGTCGTGGAGAAGTATTGGGCCATGCCGATTAACAAGTGATGGGCGTATAATTTTCAATTTTTCATGTCGCAATATTGTTGTATGGTCAACTTCCATTCTGGCAGCAAGTTCCCTTGAAGAAACAGTTGGATTCGTTTCCACCAATGCTTTCAGAGCATCATTTTTCACAGACGTTTCGGGTCTTCCACGCGGTTCATTTTGCAGGGAAAAATCACCAGGCCGAAATTTTTCAAACCAACGCTTCACTTTTCGATCGTTCACAGTATTCTCCCCAAACGCCTGGTTTATATTGCGTGCAGCTTTTGCAGTATTATTACCAAGTTTATACTCATATAAGAAAATTACACGAATATCGGTTGAATTCATATCGGTGCAAAATTCAAAGCAAATAACAAAAGGGAACACTTTTGAGAAAATCTTCTTTGCTAAAATGTGACTCTGGCAATGGACAGTACGACTATAAACCAGGTTATGTCAAAAACAAAAGCATAACAAAAACAGGGAGACAAACGTTCACATTTAAAGAAAATCCGACATTTCATACGCACCAACCTAATATATGGGTTAAATGATTTGATAGATTTGTTAGCGTGGAGGTATGTGGCTTATTCAGTTTTTAATTGTTTTTCATTGGCTAGAGTACGAAGTCATCTGACGATAAAATTATTCTGAAAACTTTGGGTGTACTGTGTTATGCAAAGGAACACCGCGGATGTCGAATCGTTAGTATGCAAATGTTCGAGTGTACATGTTCGTGAACCTAGGGACCTGTGAATACACGGGTAACTGTATCAAGCTTGTTATTTCCTCCGTCTCCTCAGTCACGCGCGGGCGATAATAAGGAGAAATTTGTGACGAAGGAACGATGACAATGGCACTTACGCCGATGACCGCGAAATCAGCGCGAGCGGAACTAACTAGATGAACATTCGGATATTCCTCAAGAATGCGAATGCTTCCAATTTTTTCGGCCTCAATCCACATACTCTGCGTAGTAAGGCTTCTACACTCTCCGCCGATCGCGAAACGTTCTTACTCGACCAATAATACACTTCTTCGCAACTCGAACAGTCCTAAGTACAGACTTCAACGATTTGTTACAGTCGAGACACGTCCGACTCGGTCATTGAAGGGAACTTACTCGACCACGTATTGTCATTTCGATAATGATAACGATAATGTCACGCCTGTCTAACTTTGCCCGTTCACCCCGAACACACGTTACCATATATTCTCAGCGTCCTAGTAATTCGCGCACTTTTTCAAGCTGTAATTCATAAGCCTCCCAAAGAGAGCGAGTTGGCCGAGTCGTATTTAATCGTTATCTAATCTGCCGTCTTCAGTGAGCAGGAGGCACCGTGAATGGTACCGGTAGTCCACCGAGGCGTACACCTAAGCCCCTGTAATTGTTATAATTAATAGCGGCTTACCCTTTCCGCACATCTTCTTCCGCATTTCGCACTGCGACGCGTATATGACGCCATCGCTGCCGCACACCGGCTCTCCACTCGGTGGGCATATCCGTGGACACGCGCCAGACACATAATCTGCAAGGGAATCAAATATTTAGACGCTATGCATCTCCATTCTCGTCCGCAATACTTTAATACCTCGCGTTAAATCTTATTCATATGTTGCATATGCTTATACGTCGCCGCGACGCTTCTGCATAACCGACATTTTAGTTGGTTAACCCCTTGGGTACATTTAACGTCTGAGACACGTCATTCATTTTTTTCCCCTAGGAACGGATGACGTGTTTAAGACTTCAAACCAAAAATTAAACTCTTGGATACATTTGACGTCTGAGAGACGTCATTCACAACAAAAAACCAATTACTAATAATTATGCATCTTGATGTCGCAAATGAAGAAGCCGAAAATGCATATGTATTGGTCAAAAAGATATGCAATAAGTACTCCAATTTTTGCCAGCACTATGGCATAAAATTTTATAAACTTTGCGAATCTACATCAGGTTATTGTATTCGTTTCAAAATTTATGTTGGCAAGGATAAAATCCAGGGAAGTCATATACCTGCTACTGAGAGTGTAGTCATGGAAGTGGCACAGCCTATTTTAAAAAAAGGTTCCACATGCAAATATTTTCTCAAATAAATCCGTACCCAAGGGGTTAAAATCGCAGAGTACTATAAACTAGAATGACACGGTAGTGGCGTCGTTTTCTAATGTACCGCGGGACTGTGTTACGGTAACGGTAATGAAGTAATGTTACAGTAACTTATGTGGTTTATAGTATCTAATGTAGGATACATGGTCGGTGGTTCGGCAATAAAAGCTTTTTACGCCACCGCTGGAATGCGCGATTAGGAATCAAAGTGTCGATAAAATTTGTCCGCCGATACTTTTATCCCGTTACATCGGGGCAATAATTAGAGCCGCTCTCTTCTATTCTTCGCTTTGACCATCGCGGCGAGTCGTGCTTGCGCATTATCGTAATGATTTAATAACAGTAATGATAAAGCCGACGCTCAAGGTATCGTCCGGCAGGAAGCAATGGCAGCGGTGAATAAAAAAGCGATAAACACGGAGAAGTAGTCGAAGGAAGTATAGGGAGCGAGTCTCCAGATTTTAACGTGTAACGCACCGGTAGTCTCTCATCTTTCGAGTATCACAAAGATATAACTGCAGAATGACTGAACAACAATTTTCCATTAACTTCTCCTTATATCCCCGCAAGAAATGTCAGTAGAAATAGAGACCGATAAATACGTCGGTGGATTCAATACTGATTTTCCTTCGTCATCCCCCGTTTGAAGGTAAGAAACGGTGAATCAAAGATAGATCGACCAGATCAATGACCATCGAAGTCGATACTAACGGAAAACGCCTCGTCATTCAAGATGTATCGAACATTAACTACTGAGGCGATCCTTTTCACACAGGTGAAAATTACCTTGTACAAAAGAAAATCGGGCATCTTAGATTTCCGTGCTTGACAACGTATTTCGAAACGAGCCGAATCGATTGCGGTCACTTTTCTGCCTTGTTAGATTCTGTCAAAACTTTAATTGCTTCCGGATGACCAGGCGGAGCAGATATCTGCCATGCAAGGTCCGCATACTGGTCTCGGTCCAGTGATCGCCGGGTCAACAGCACACTGGATTTACGACGCGCGTTCCATACCGGATCGCATAATATATAACGAATTATAGAAACGGATTGTACAGTTAAAGATAATCTCGCGTCCGAGATACGAAGGAAGCTGCTCTCAGCGGTGTGTCGATTACTCAGGCCTCATCTACGTGGCGGGATAACTCGCAGGAGTATACGAAGCTGATACCTTCCTCGATCGAGTCACTTTTCCGCAATACTGAAACGCTCATCGACGCTGAATCATAATTGTATCAAGGTTACTTAAAAATTCTTATCCACCAACTGCTTTAAAGTTCCATTCAATTCACACAATCGACAAACCCTTACGTTCAACCAGCCTCACATCCTTAACACGTTCGCGGACAGTAAAAGTTTCAGCGAGGTACAAAACTTGACGGTCATTTTATCTTTAAATTGGTTGTGATATCCGAAATTTGATTAAACACATTTTATAAGCGTAGTCAGATTATCATATTTTAATCGTTATATACAATGAATGCCTAAAGAATCAGTTAGTCATTACCTTGTATAATAATTACAAAAACTTAAGGTTATATAAAATTAAATTCAAATGTAATTGACTTTAAGATTTGAATGCTACAGCATTCACGTCCGCGAACGTGTTAACACGTTATCTGCCAAAAATCTGCCGAAAAAATGCGTAACGAAATTAATGTTAGTCGTGTCAAGTAAAGCGTTAAAAATCTTTTTTCAAAATCTCATGGGACAAGTCTTTTTGTCACCCGTATATGGGTGACCCAGCAGTCAACGTGTTAAATACGTTCTCCTCAAAGACGATCAGAATGTACTTTCATGCAGATCCGCACCGTAGATATGCGCGAAACATTAGAAAGTCCGTACGGTCCGTAATGACAGTGTTCTTCCCACAAGCCGGTCACCGTGCCCAGCATCGCGTGGCCGCGTAGAAGCTGCAAGACGCTTCGTGTCATCAGCGCGTTTTCACTCGGCACATCCGCATCCGAATTCCGTCGAATCCAGGACACGCGGATTCGTACCGGAGGCCGGGGCAGATAAGCATGCCGCGGCTTTACGAGCGCGGCTGTAATTACGCTGATTACGATTTATCGATCGGAGCCGGGGTCCGTTTAATGACTCGGCCGATGCTACATCAGCGGGGCAGTGACGATATCTAAATTGAATTCCCCGCGCGCGCCGCGGGACGTATCGTTTCTTACCCGCGGGCGTGCCTCCGCTGAAACGTTCCTGCATTTTTGCCCTCTCACGGTTGCGTTCGCCGCACGCGTACTCGAGGCGGAAAACGTCTTAAGGTATTACTAGCGCTGGGTGCCGTATCAAGAAGGGGCTTCATTATATCAATCCATGCAGACATTCCGTATACATATGTGCACACTAGTATACTTGGCAATAATGCATACTAGCGTTTGTACCGCAGTTCAGGCTGAACACAAGCACTCAATTTACAATTTTATATTCACCATTTTTTTTCTCCTGAACTAGACGGTGAAAAGTCTCTTTTTTTGTTTTAAAATGTTCCTCGAATGTTAATCTATAACCTGTAATTTTTTCAAAAAAAGTTTAAGAGCCGTTTTTGAGTTATTATCAAAAAACCGTTTTATTGTGATTATTACCATTGCTTTAGACCAGTGTTTCTTAACCTGGGGTGCGAGAACACATTTCCAGGGGTGCGACAGAGGTTTCTAATGTTACAATAATTGTCATTTCCTAAATAAAAACATCTGAACATATTTTTCAAGGGGGTCCGAGACCGTATTTTCAGAGTCAAGGGGGTGCGAGACCGTATTTTCAGATTCAAGGGGGTCCCGATCACCAAAAAGGTTAAGAAACACTGCTTTAGACGGAGAAAACGCTAAACTTTAATTGTTAATAACTCGAGTTCTAGACGCTGGATCAAGTTCATTCATAAGAAAAAAATTGTTATTTTTTAAAAATCTTCAATTTAAGTCTGGTTTAAAAAAAAGTTTAAGAAAAGTGATTCAGCGCTAGAAATACCTTAACGGCGAGGCAGAGGCCGACGCGTACGAATCGATTACGAGACTCGGCACGCCACCTACATATTAACCGACGATGCTCGACCCGTTGCCGGCTCGAATTAGATCTTTGATCCATAAGTGCAGATGCGCTTGGGAAAAAAGGACGCTGGCCACTTACGGCGCGCGCCGGTGATACGGAGCTGGTTAATTATGTCGATAATCTCGTTTAGCAGACGCTCGGCCACTGTTGAGCGCGATAATTCGTAAAGTATGGGCGAAAATGCTCGGAGTGGGACTGGCAGAGCTCGCCGGAGTTTATTGGATTGATAATAGGAAACGGCAGGAGGAAAATGTGGGGAGTTACTAATGGCCGTGTATCCTGGTCAGTTATGGATATTGATTAGCTAGTGAACGGTATGCTGAACGGTTTTTGCTAGGTAACCGTTTCTACTTGACCATCGTTATGGATTAAGTAGTTGCTGGTGCTGCGCCAAACGAGTAGTGGTGTGCGAAATAAAGCTCGCCGCCCACGCCAGGATTCGATCTGATATCAGAGGATTTAAGTAGGATGATAACCGTATTAGACGGCGATCAGACATAATTATTGTAGAACACGGTGGGACGAGTTTCTAATTATATCATAAATGCTTACGAATCGACTCGCAGGAGGAAACGATTGACCAAACGCATTGAATTTGATTAGGGTAGTTACGGGAGGAAGCACGAAAATAACTACGTGAGAACTAGAATTTTCCCAGATAACTAGACGTTGATTCAGGGAGGAAAAATTCGCGTTCCTTTCTGGACGGTTCGTTATGTCGGCAAGAAAGTTGGTTAATTAATGGCAAGGAAACATGTAACGACGAATAAATATGCATAAATCCGTACAAGTAATTTATGAGTAGTGTACCGGGTGAATATGTCAAGACAATTACAATCATGATTACACGAGTAGTTGTTAAACATACGCATGATTAATCAGCAGAAAAACCTTTAATAGCGATTGAACGAATGTGTGAACGTAAGATATAATCGTCAATACATGCATCCTCGCGTACCGCATTTACGTATGTATGTACATGCATGAATACATTGTAACGAAATATCGTTAGTGGAGCGATCGCGATATTATGCATCGTCCTTGAATGAATTCTGGTAGCAGTCAGAGCTGAGAAGACATGTCCATCACACCTACAGACGTGTCTAAGTAAATCAATTATGCTAATAGCCAGCGACGCCCGGAGGCAATTCGTGAGCGATACAGGCCGAATTACATGACAGACAGTATTGTGATCTCGATGCCGTGTAACGAACGTACATCTATCAACCGAAATTATTCATGAACACGCTCGATGACGGGCCCAACATGATTCGTAATTTCGATCGGCATACATAATAAATTCGTCAGACGCGTGCTACACTTGAGGCAACAGTTGCGCACATTTTGCGCATGAAATCATTGAGCATGGCCGAGCTTAGACCTGCACCTGATGTTGGGTTTAGACGTTCACTCGTGCCAACCTGCACGTACTTATGCATACGTAATGCGCACGTTTCTTCCTGCCATCAATTATGCCCTGCGAGAGTTGACTCCGGCCTACCTCATTACTCGCACATTCTGCTCTCTTTGTACTTTGCTGAGGGATGAATTTTTTCTCACAGCGGCCTCAATGGACAATGTGAAGCTGGCTGTCGGGATATGTAACGGTACGAATTTTACCTTCTTCGTATTATCGATTCATGCTATCTGACACACTGTCTCTCGCCGCGAAGGAGTAGCGCGTTGAAAGCCCGACTGTCTCGTTTTCGACTTCTGTTATGACGGGCGAATTCAATTTGGCACCTGACGCAGGACGTTCTTTTATCAGCGTCGACATATTCCCCGACGGCAATAGCTTCCTGACAAAGTATTTTCACATTATTTCCCCGGCGCATGCATCTGTCCGCGAGACGTACGTTTCTTTCGTTCCTCAGTATGTACATCGTTTATCTCCTCCTCGTGAACCATGATCTACTCGCATCGAATACGGTCACGGCTCGTTAAGCAGATCTTTCTTTCTGACGTTATCGATCCTGGCAATACGAATGCTCTGTCCAAGTTATCTACTCTCCTCCCTGTTCCCGCTGTCCTTCTACCTTCCACTCACCCTTTCTCTCTTTTTCTCTTCCTCTCCATCTTTCAAGCTCTCGTTTTGAGAGAAAAGAAAAGATAAATAAAAAGCCGGACACCAGCATCCACCCGGTCGGTGCATCCTTTCCACGGTTCACCGACCCGCATGCTGCCCTCTCCTCCTTGCCCCTCCATCTTCCTTTTCTACAGTCTCCATTGTGCGGCATCGCGCACGTATACAGGGTGCCTCGTGATGATGTGAGAACTTCTTCAAAGATGCGTATAGCATCGAAAACTATAAAACCTTCGTGTACAACTTTTCGCATATCCTAACTCACGTTCTATCCTGATCATAAGCCATTCCAACTTTAAAGGAGACTTTCTTTAACGGAAGATAACTCATGTTCTTACGCTGAAAGAGCGGAGCATGTGCAACATATCCGATAATTCTCTATGACTCCAAAGTAGAAACACTATACAATGAGCTCCACCTTTTGTGGACCGCGTCTCTTTTCTCTTCGGTTCCGTCTCAAGTTTCGTGTACACTTGCCACATATTATCAGGCACCCTATACACGCTTTATGCACGCGACGCAGAAATTTCTGCGGGTGCATAATTCGGTCTGGCATTGTTCGCCAATCGCCGGCGGGCAGCAGACGTCGCTGCTTATTGGCATAATTGATTCACTTAATCGCAGTCGTGGGAGTGACAGACACCTCCTTCTGACGTCTCCGCTTTCAGCTCTTCTCTTTTCAGGCCGGCGAGAGAGGCCGGTAATCACACGTCCGCTCGTTGTAATAGACGACCAGTTTGCTACCGGAGACGGTCTTGTGTGCTTTGGATTTTTTTCCCGAGATTGTCTGCAGCAATTCAGCCCGTATAATATCTAAGTCGGACGATGTTAGTTCCATTAAGAATGACCGTCTTCCATTGAACTATACTCTAACTGGAATGTGAACGGCATGGCCACGGCCGGCTAGACAGAGAGGGTAAATTTCGGGTCTCTCTTACCTTGGCCGTGTTCAGAAATTGGCTGACAGTACTGTCAGTACTAGATTTCCGTTCAAAAATGCTTTTCAGTATGGCTGACGAGACTGTAACGTACTACCATTTTGTCAGACATCTACTGGAAAACGCGTTCGGCAGCACTGTCAGTAAAACAGAACGACTATTTTTCAGTAAAACCAGCGTCAGTACTGACAGTACTGTCAGCCAATTTCTGAACACGGCCCTTGTCTATCGTGTGCTACCCTTTCGAAAAACATGACCTAGCAACGAATGTCATAACCCATGCTACCACTTGAAAAAGGTTCAGCTGTTAAAACTGGGAGGAACTCTTGTCGAACTGATCGTGCCAACGTAGCAACTGTATGTTGTTGACGCAACGCATATGAAAGAGTGAGATGAAGGGTCACCAAATTTACCCTTTCTGTCTAGCCGGGCGCTCTGCATCTAAAAACAATAGTCGTTTCCATTCCAGTTAGAGTATAGTTCAATGCCGTCTTCATCAAGCGTCGCCTTCTCGACGAACTTCTTTGAAGTCGCCTCGGAACGTTTCTCGAATGACGTATTCACACAATTTGTAATGTATGTTTTACATCCACAGCAATCTATGCATCGAACTTCATGCGCATCGCGAAGCATGTTAAGCGAAAGTAAGGTATAAAACCATAATTGAGATGTTCGCTCGTAGAAATTGGCACTATCCAGCCGGAACATTGTAACAGTCCCGTATCGAAATTTGTTATGCACCGGAAGCGGAATAACATTGCCCGGCCAGAGTCTTCTTTTCCTTTTCCTGTTCTCGTTCGTTGCGGCACGAAACTTCGTATAACTACGGACTATTATCTTACTTCGAATGCATGCCGATACATACTTGCATGGAAATATAATATTAAAGTAGGAATTACGGACGGAGCTGAAACGTTTATTAAAAACTTCCTAGCAAGTTACAAGGTTGCTTGTTAGAAGGAGAAGCCTGGCAAGCCTGATAATATGCTAACGATTTCTCATCCGGTCACTCCGAGATCGTTATCCAGAACGTACGTAGGCCCTTGCAAGATTGTTGCATACCGGCCAAGAGAACGTGCGTAGATTATAAATATGAATGCTACTGTCAACCGTGCAGTTCGTTATGTCCTACCCGCGAGAGAGTTAATATCTTGAGGTAGCTGAAAATTTCCACCGGCCAACTCCTAATGGTAGACCGCTTTCATATCTTGCTACTGTATCTCAGCCTAAATAGATAGCAGCGGGGGAGATGAATATAAATATCTAGCAAATAATCGAGCGTGGAGGCAGTAATAAGCCACGTCTAACCGCGAATGTTTTCTGTTTCCTTTATGGCGTTAACGTTGTAAATTAACTCTTAGTATGCTGTCAGTTCCTCGCTCGGGTTCCTCATATTAATGCGCTGACTAATAACTACATTGTCTCTCGTTATTTCTTTGAATTTCTAATTTTATTACGTTTTATCAGGCAGCTTTGCTTCGTTCGAAATTGCGCGAGAAGGAACATTTTACAGTCTCTAGTCTCTACAGCAGTCTCTGTTATAATCTCCGCATACTCCATAGATAATTAACGCGTACAACCATCGACGATAAATTATCAACAATCGGAACGCTGTGGTATTCAAATGCTTGATCATACGTCATGATATTTGCGAAACGATCGAAGTTAGCTGAATTCTCGATAGTTGGCCGGTGCCATCCGCCGAATTGAGACCACTGTATTTCGTATACGTATGACAGTACAATGGTGTACACTGTACAGCATGGGACAACGATACAATCATCGCAATACCTCATTCGGATTGCAGCGTGCGAAAGGTTACACCCCGATTTATAAATCTTCCTTCGCAAACGTGGATAGGCCTCCGTTCGAGCTTGCGAAAGGTATCACAATCATACATAGCTTCCACGTGCGTGAAATGCACTTCCTGATAAGGCAGACCTCGCGAGGAGGGCGCGTAGAATTAAATTCCAAAGAAACGTCGCGCGCGGGCTCACTTTCACAGTGGTTTCATACGTTTCTCATTCTTTCCCAGTGACGCTCCCAGCCGAGTTAGTCGACAATATCGCACGCTCCATCAGAGCGTAATAATGCACTGTGTAAAATATGCGCGGGCGAGATATTAAGAGCGATGACAAAGTGGTACAAGCCCGACGGCGCTGCCGGGAACTGTGCAAATGTGGAAACCGCGCAGCAGCGAATTTGCAAGATGAATTTTGTTAGAAGAACGAAAGAACCTGAACCGGCTAATTGTAAGCGCTAAGCGGTGCTCAGATGGCGGTGGTGCATGATCAAGAGCGATGATAAAGTGATACGGTGTTAACGATGTAATGGACGATACGATAAAATGGAAATGTGCAATGATACATGATGCATTTTAACGATGTATCACGTAGACGGTTCTGGCAATGCGCGAAGTTTCGGCATTACATCCCACACAATGCTGCGCTTTTAATAAAAATAATCTCAGTTTCACACCACGGTTAATCTCTGTCATAAAATTCGGAACGTCTGCACCGCTATATAAAAGTACGAGACCCGGAAGATACGGGACAAAAAGTTCCAAATTTTGTTTTGCCCCCACCTATCCCATTCCGCAGAGGGTAGTTTCCCGTTCAAACTTCACAGAACCTCATGCTTCGCACGCATTCGCTTCGTTGATCACATTTAACACGTTGTCTGCCGAAAATGTTCCGAAAAAATGCGTTTCGAAATTAATGTTAATTGTCTCAAGTAAAGCGTTAAGAATCTATTTTTCAGAGTCCCATGGGACAAGTTTTTTCGTCACCCGAATATGGGTGACGCGGCAGTCAACGTGTTAACCCCTTGGGTACGGATTTATTTGAGAAAATATTTGCATGTGGAACCTTTTTTTGAAATAGGCTGTGCCACTTCCATGACTACACTTCTTGATTTTATCCTTGTCAACATAAATTTTGAAACGAATACAATAACCTGATGTAGATTCGCAAAGTTTATAAAATTTTATGCCATAGTGCTGGCAAAAATTGAGTACTTATTGCGTATCTTTTTGACCAATACATATGCATTTTCGGCTTCTTCATTTGCGACATCAAGATGCATAATGATTAGTAATTGGTGTTTTGTTGTGAATGACGTCTCTCAGACGTCAAATGTACCCAAGAGTTTAATTTTTGGTTTGACGTCTTAGGGCCGGTTTCACCAACGACGAATAAGTGGTTATTCGTAGAATAAAGTTAATTGTCGGTTAAATTCGATGTTTTTCGTTTCACCAACTTCAGTTAGCGCTTATTCGACAAAATGATTGGTCTCGACACTCTCGTTAACTGACAAATAAATTTGATTGGCCGAATAACTATTTAGAGATTTATCAGTCGTTGGTGAAACCGGGCCATAAACACGTCATCCGCTCCTAGGGGAAAAAAGTGAATGACGTGTCTCAGACGTCAAATGTACCCAAGGGGTCAAGGAAGTTGCCGGTGAGGTGCGTGCGCTGCGGAAAGAACGAAGATTTATCCGGCGAGAATGAAACGGAAAGCGCGAGCGCAACAACGTGATCCATTAATTCCGCGGAAGATACGCGCGTGCGTGAAGGGTGCAGCGGCGGAACGGTGTGAGCACGGCCGATTCCACGGTGGAAACGGTCGCGTAAATCATTCGAAATTGATAGGGCCTGATATTGCGAGGTCTTTCGTGCCCGGTTACCGGCACCGTTCGTGCTCGGCTCTCGCATCAGCGCCATTCGGCCCGTCTGATCGTCGTTCCGCAGTCCTCCCTTTCCGTCCCTCCACTCCGCCGCAGCGTCCTTCCCTCATTCTCTCTCTATCGCTACGAAACGATCTTGTCTTCCTCATGGCATTGTCCCGTAACACGTTCGCATTCGCACAGCGTTGCATTAACGAGCAGCCGCTTCCAACTCGCAGCAACACGCGAGCCGGACGATGATTGAGAGAAACAAAAACACGCGTCGAGCGCGGCACGGAAGACGAGTTCGCAGAAATAATTCGGATAATACAGTTCGATGGTGGTTCAATTGCGATTTATGCGCGCCGATACGCTTTACGCGACGCACGGTGTGTTATTTCAGCAATCTAGGTGGACAAATGTCCAAAAATGAAGTTCTTTTTTTTGAGTGGACGCTATTGCGTGTGTTCAGAGGGATATTAGGTAGTCTCGAAACCGAAACTGTTTACTCTTTTGCCTTCAACACAGGGCGTTGGGACATGTTTGAATCCACCCGTATTCATCTTGCAAATTAATGGTCTGCGCTCGTTATTCTCAGTTCGTTCTGTTTACCCGTAAATTCTGGAAAAGTGGCAAATCTTCCTGGTTTTTTTTTATTCATACCGAATTGTATCTTCAATAAGGTATGTTCTGCTCGTTTTTCTTATATAAATATCAATTGTTTTTATGCAGTTATTGTTCTTCAAAGTTCGAGCTCCACAAGGCGAAATATTCGTTTACTACATGACATTGAGGTTAACTTGTTCTTAGTTATTCCGCAAAATTCCAACTAGATTCTTTTATAGACTTAAACTATGAGCATTCAAGTACCCAGAACTGTAAAAACATTCTGCGCATTCTTGCGCTTTTGGTAGAAACTGAATATGTTTTATCTGCGTGTAGAATGAGCACAATTGCGAAAAAGGCTATATTTGCCAGCTATGTTATCATTCATACTTTGTTAAGAATATATTTTTGAACTATAATTGTTATTCTGTTCATATTACATTAGTTAATGTAAAACAAATTAATATATCTAAATTTCATAATATCTAAATTTATAATTATATTTCATAAATTTGTTTTTTTTTTGGTCTTAGAATTTGTTTTTTACCAGGTTATTATCTTTTCATTTTGACTACTTACAGCTGAAACAAAATTAAAAATCACGTTCAAGCACCAAAACGGTACTTTTGTCCCGCTAGATTGCCAAAATAACACACTGTGCGACGGTCGCGTTGCTTTGATGGAGATGTTGCATCGGGGTTGTTGGGTTAGGAAAGTAGCTGCGATTATTATTGACAGTGATATTTAGGTTCGAGGTGAGAAACGTGAGACAAGTATTTTAATATGTTCAGTGAGACAGTTGTTAAAAAACAACGCACGGTACTCGTACCATTTCCAATGTGCAGACAATGTATTTTTCTTTTTTTAACCAGAAAATTCGTATAAAATGTTATGAAGGACAAATGAGAGAACAGCGGTTCGCGCGAAAGAAGTATTAATGATGATAGCACCTTCCACCGCTGGTTAACTGTGATTATCGATTGATTCGCCGCAAAACGAACACTATCGCCTTTAATCACAGCGGAGCAAATTGACCTTAATAATAAGGCGTTCCAGGTGGAAGTTTCCGGGAGGCAGAGAGGAATCGAACGGAATTGGAGACTGAGAGTTTAATCAGCCGTAAAGACGCCATTTATCTTCACAATGTCTTACCGTCTAGTTTCTATTCCTCGCGTTTCGTTCCCTCGCTTTGTATTCCGGATTCACAACATACTCTTACACAAAATTCTATTAAACGCCTTACGAGCTCAGCTCCATTTCCGACGTTTCACGTCTCAAAATGCTCCATTTTTAAAACTCTCAACATTTCGACCTTGATACCTACATTAACACCGTCATCAAATTGTTAAACATTACATCTCCCCCTTTAAAAACTGTCAATGTTCAGCTCCACACCTCCAACCTCGTAAACTCTCAAACATCCCCAAGTCGTTAAAGATATTTCAGCGATGAATAATGTTTCGCAAATTTGCACGAGAATGGATTGAGCAGCGGAGTCACAGATTGTCTGATTTCCACATGGTCGACTATCTCGTCGAAACGATCTCGTCTTCCTCATAGCATCGGCATTGTCCGCTATAGGGTCGTAGAAACAGCGAGAGGAGAGAAAAAGAGGCGAAGAGAAAGGTCTCAAGGGTGGATCGCACGGAGTGACGGTGGCATGCGGCAGCACTCGAATGATTTATCGATTCGGCGGCACGTGACGGCTCGCAGCGTTTTCATCCGGATCGCGATCGTGGCGAATGATAGACCGTCTCTGACTCGAGCCTACCGGCTCCCTACGATCCCAGGAACCCTGACGTATAGAGAGGAATGTGAGCTCTGACGGGTATCAAAGGTGTGCCACAGACACTTTCCTTTTCTTAAATTCTTTCCGCTTGCCGATGATTCAGTCGTCGTTCAGCATTGCCGTCGTTCGGCACAGCTCTACTAATCGTCGAAATGCTAATTTATTGTTTCTTATTATAGCTTATACATTACAGTGTAATGTATATCGTACACCAAATATCGCTTCGTTTCTAGAAGGAAATTAATTTTGAAAAAAACCGTTGCAGAGTTGCTTCTACCGCATCATTACCATGCTTGCCATGTACCGCTCTTGCCAGTTTTTATCGAAATCTATAATGAATACGTACATTACTCATGCATAACGCACACTATCTACGAGTAACGGTCCTCCCGTAATAATTACTATGCCGCAGATCACAATGCAGCGATAAGTCATCCATTATCGTTCGATGATTTTGCATTGGAGATCGCGAGTCTGTTCGCGTCGGGCAAGAATCTATTATAAGCGCCGCGGTCGATTAATTACATACTCCGGATTAAATCGGACCGCACGCGACAACAGGGACACGGGAAAGATTTCTTTTCTGCATCGTGACGATGCCGAGAGATCTGAATTGCGTCCGCAAATAGCTAGTGCCACTCGTCGGTGTCCACACCACTCGGGGCGAATCCGAGACTAGACAAAGGTACGAATGCTAATCGCACGGAGTACCGGTTCAACTTGATCTGCTTATAACTGTATAGAGAGACGACGTTGTGTATCGGATTTCAGACGGCGACAAAAAAGAAACTAATTAAAACGGAGGATACGGCTGGGTGGATACTGGCGTGCGAGAATAGAACTATCGAACGACTATGGGAACTATTTATTACGGTAAGCGTTCGTACGTGCCCGCACGGGTGAGAGATTCGTTTCGAAGGAAAAGGATATAAGGATAAATCAGTGGAGGCGATAAAGGCATGTTTGTGAGTGTGGCTATAAATTTGGAGATCGGTATTGAAGAAGCGAGCAATTAGAAAGCTTTCGAATGGACTGGAAGTGAAGCGCATGCTACTAGCTTCGTCTTCGTTAATGTATGAATATTAATACGCGATTTTATGTCATTTATTTTATTAATGTACATGTTATTTCGGTCGCTTCGGCGTAGCGCGTTTTTATTGCATACGATAATGAAATGTGAGCAATATTCCGTCGGCTTAGTACTCTTATATTGGAGCATGAATGGGTGTAAACTTTAATTAACCTTGTAGATAGCATACATAACATAAATTTCGTCAGATCGAGGCACGAGGTAATTGGGTTTTCGTTGACTCACTATTCATCGAAGTTAGTCATTCCTACGATAATTGAGTTTAAACCGTAATATCGATTTCCTGGCGAACATGCAACTATGAAGAACAGGACGAAACTTTGGACCCCCTGGGAAAGGCAATTATCAGTAAAGGCACTAGGAGAATCCAATTCAATCGTAAATTGGATATGATTAGACCTGTCAACATATACATTCATTTCTCAATCATTTAAACGTTACCCTACAATTATTATTCTACTCATATATTTCGTTCGTTGCCACGACAAATCTCGATCGACGAAGCAGGCGAAAAAATCTGGCTCGCAACCCAGAATTCCATTCATTGTCCGCGCTTCGTCTCGACAACAGCGACTCGATCTGCATTCAAAGAGATCTCGGATTCCAGCGCGGCATTCATTATCGCGAAATTCGCAGCGAGGATCCGCGGAATGCCAAGCACTCGTCGCATTTACCTGAGGATACTCCATAATGGAGTGGAGAAGAATTCATTCCCGATTAGACAAGCGGATGCGCGGATAATAGTCGACGGAGACATGGAATTAAAATAATTTCGCCGGGACGGGAGACTCATTCGCCGGAGAGACAAACATCCGTCTTAAACGAACGAGCCCGAGAGGAAAGCGTGTTTCTCGAGTATCACTCGAGCGTCGCCACAAGATCTCGTAGTAAATGCCACCAAGTATGAATCGGCATCCTGAAATATAAACTTAACCCCTTGCCTTACGATTTAATTTTTAACTGTGCGTGCCAAAAGCGACCCCAAGGTCGGTCACGCGTAGGGACATAAACAACTTGACTGAGCGTACGAAATTGTACAAATCGCAAACGTCTTATGATTTGTATATACACGTGCATGGTATAATTAACTTTGCAAGATGTTTGATAAATAATTACGATTAGTTGATTATTGAACAAAAAAAAGATTTATTGTTGAAAAAATTGCTTATCACTGTCCTCAATGCGAATTTTTCTTTTCGAACACATTTTGATGGGTGCTTTTATATTATCTCGAGTCGAATGTCTTATTTGTCGAATGCGGTAAGTGACTGATTGTCGTGCCTCTACAATATTTTTACATTTGTTTATGTCACGTCTTGTTTATGTTTGGGCCGGTAGACTTACTACGTCTTTGAGACGTCCTGTTTATGTTTGGCCCCGTACAACTATCACGTCTCTCATACGTCGTTGTAAGCTAAGGGGTTAAGTTTCATATTTTTTTCTCCATTTTACAAAGAATTTCTGCACGTTAATATCGGTGCTCGATCGAACTTTGTCGAGACTTTCGCTTCAATCCAACTGTGACTCCAATACATCTACATTAAACGTAACCGCATCCTCCGCTTCAGTGATCCATTCTGCCTCCGATCGAAATTGATCTCTCCCCGTAATCGACACCGACATTGCCGTAAATCTGTCGAACCACCTGCCTCGTCGCGAAGGCAATGTGTCGATTAAATATGGCACGCGTGGCCCTGCGCGGCGACAAAAAGATCGGTATGTGTGCCGGCGATCGCGAAGGAGCACGACAAACGAGTCGGCGTTCCATAAATCGTGATGTTCAGTTTAAGTGGCGAGTTGTAAGTGGAGTACTGGGGCGAAAAAGTGCCTCCCAGATCGCACGATCTCCCGCCACTCGCCTCGTGCACGCGTCTTCGTGTGTGCGTGCCCGGGACGCGTTCTTGCACGCGCGATCTAACTGGTGGTTGCCGATCCGTTAGATCGGAGAAACCTTCGATCGGCGGCGGCATATCAAGCCGTACCACTTCCATCTCTATCGCGCCTGCATTTCTCCGCGCTATCTTCCACCCGCGTCCTTCCATCATGAAAATGATACGTTTGATGATCGTCCGCTGGATGCCTCGCGCGTTTTGTTGTACTTTCTCCGTCATCGATGCTAGAGGTAGGTAGATGCGCGGTGAACATGTGGCGTGTCCCGTTCGATGTTACTCCGTTTTACGCGCCCGTTCAGTTAACCCTCGGACACCCACGATGGGTCAATTTGACCCGAAGCCATTCGGCCGATCGTCAACTCATTATTGGAGCAAAATAAAAATTTTCGCCTACGTATATTTTAGTGAGGTTGCAATATATTATTTACAACTTTTTTCGTGCAAAATTTAAATTTTTTCCGACATGTTCGTCAGTATTTTATAACGCGTTGAATTTAAGTACTTTGAGTTTCTCGTCTCACATGAATCTATATAAACAAAATGTCTATGTCTAATTGAAAATGTCGGGTTGTCGTCCTGCAGGTGGGGTCAGAATGACCCGTCGTGGGATTGCGTGTCTCATTTTTCAGTCGGGTGTCCGAGGGTTAATTCTGATGTCCAGAATTCGGACCTCGGTAGGACGCTTACGTATTCGTTTCTGTTTGGTTGAATTTTATTCGAAAATTACGCGACTCATCCCTTATTGTATCATAGATGTTGGAGGGTGTGATGATTTTCAAATTGTCAGGAGTATTTTTTGTAATTTTCGTTCGATGAACGAACGTTTGTTTAGTCAGCTTTATTCCGCGATTCTTCATCAGGAGCGCTTCTCTTCAGGTCTCAGTGAGCTCACGTACTTTATTCTCACTGCAGCCTGACGCTTTTACAACCTTATTTACCAAACGTCTCTATATCGTTTGTCCATTTCACGCGTCGTTGATTCCCGGATCGCGCGGAAATTTTATGTGGCAACCTTGTTATGCTACGTTTCCACCATCATCCTCGCTCAGCCTGAAAATTGCACGCGCGCACTCTGTTAACGGGCACTTCGCAGCTCGCAAAGGCGGGGTGAAGTCCTCGATCCAGAAAAATAGCAACTACGTTCGATCGATGATGTTCATCAATTACGTTCTTACCCTCATCCTCTTTCTTTCCGCCTCCTCTTCTTCGTCCTCTTGCCTCGCGTCGACCGCACGTTACAACTTGCGCCGGTTTCATACTTATTTCTATCTACCTCGTTAACTTGTTGCTCAGCGTGTGTTTGCCGAACGTGTTGCGGCGTTTTGTCGGTCTCGCGGATCATTGAGTTGCAGGGCGACGTAGTTGCTTGCTCATCCGTTTTTCCGCAACTTTTTCCCGAGCATGACTGACTTTATGCACGTTAGTCGAAGCTACACAATCTCACTGCGGACGCGTCAGTGCTCGATAAGGTACTTCGAATTTTATCGACTCGGACTTTGCTGCGCTTAGACATGAAACTTATCGACCGCTATTGCCGTAAGCAGATGTCGCGTGACAGTTCGAAATAGTGCGCATTCGACATGTGCCGTTAAACGTTAACCCTTTTAGTACCGAACGACGATATATCGTTGCGCCTCCGTTGGAGCCTTATTATACTCACCACAAGAGGTCAATAAATATCGAAACACAATTGGCGTCGTTTTATTCTCCGTTTATTTCGTAATATGCTGCTTTTTAAATTTTGTTAATATCATTCGTACTTTCGTTTTTACGAGCATTTTTGCAAACCTCTGCAAATTCGGCCCGGTATTCTTCGCTTAGGTACGCTCCTTTCCTCTCTGTATTAAAAGGGTTAAACGATAGAGACGAATATTGGATCGCTCTGGGTGAGCTAAATGACATCTTACGGCTAAATAGGTGAACCTCCGTGAGCTCTTTTTATGTTCTAACTGATTTTAAAAGCGCCAATGTAAATAATTTTGAATGCCTCCCTCCATCTGTCCTTTGTGTCCTTCATCTCCACGTTATGACCGAGACTTGCTTGTAACCGGCACAGTCTCTAGAAACATCTCTTAGAAACCTCATGTAAGTAGCGTCACTGTCTTTCCTTATAAGTATAGTTTCAGTTTGCTATTTTTCTTTTATCTATCTTTATAATTTAGCTTCTTTCAAATTTTGATAATATCTATTAATTATAAGACGTAAGTCGGTTCTTGCATTAGTTTATTGCCTCTTTGATCATTATTACATATTACAATTCTTTTCTTTCTTTCCTTCACTTACACAGATTTCACAGTCCTTGAGAAGGGTCAGATACACTGACCGAAACGTCGGACAATTAGAGTAGCTTCCTTCATTAATATAGACCGAGCGTTACGCCAACAAATTATCCACATCATAGAGACGAATATTCGGAATTATACTCGAACGCAGTGAGTTGCACTTAAATACTAGATCATAGCTCAAACAATTCTAGATAATCCAAATTCTCTTCATCTATCATATGCTTCGACGCATCGACAATAAACAGGCGCGCACCTTTGCTGCTGGGAGCTAATTAGGAATTCGAATCTCGCGCACGTCCAGCAAATTACGTACCCGCAGTTTTCACCAAAGCACACTCGCGCGCCGAGGCTCGTCGTAAATCAAGCGATCGTCGTGCGCGTTTTGCGATTCTCGTCGCGGAGAAATCTTCGGTTTATGCGAAAGCATCCGCCACGTTCTCGTAGCCCGTTTCCCTTTTTCTTTCATTACACGCCGCGATTATTGCATACCCGGTCTCTTTTCCCAAAGCTGGCCAGCGAACGCGCGACGATCGCAACGTCGTCGATCCAGTTTTCGCCGATCGGAGAAATGATGATCGAGATGTCGTCGATCATCCTGTCGCGCGCTCTTGTCCGTGGCCGCGTAATTGCGATTAGGACAGGACGGTTTTCATGTCGTGGCACATTCCGACACGCGCGCAATCTCTCGTTTTCACTTTTTCCCTTCGCCAACTACGGACACGTGTACGTTTCGCGATGAGTTTCACAATTTTGCACGACTCTCACGATCATCTCATGGCCGGTATTCGCAGGAAAAGAGACCTCGCGCTCCAAATACTGGCTCCACACGCTCGTTGGTATGAGTGCGAGAATTTCTGGGATGTTGATTTTCTCGATGTTTAATCCGGTCTCTTTGTCAAAGGATTTGATTAAGTCGCTCACAAAAGCGCAATTATTTTCTTCACAAACAGTCGACACCCTGGAGGCAGAACAATAAGCGTTTGTCTTTTGTCTCTCACTTTAGTGCCCCGGCGTCGTTACCCTTTACTGTCGACATCGTTTTCACGTTATTACAGTCTTCATTGTCATTGCACGGCTAACGAGTAAATCAGACCGTGCTCCCTCAAACAATGCACCAAGAGCTATTAACGATCATTAGAGTCATACGTCTCATAATCCTGACGAGGGATGATCGTTCCCTGTCCGGTTTCTTACTCGCGGCGAGGGTTAATTAATGGAGTCATCACTAAATTGCAAGAGAATCGTGACTGCGAGCGTCATTACTAAACAATAGTATTAGTTCGCACGCGAAATCTGACAATAATATAACAATGCATAGAAGAAACGACAGTGTTCTTGAATTCGTAATATTTGCAGATAAATTGAGATGATGTTTATGGAGAGAATTATGCGAAAATTTTAGTACTCATTAGATAAGAATGTTCCTCTAATCTCTAATGCAACTCAAAGGAGAAGAGTAGCATTGCAAAGCAGGAAGATTTGAAGACTATAAGATATGCGAAACATACGCCTTTCGATATTAGTGTCATGTATTGCTGAAATACGGTGTAATTTACAGGATCGCAAAAGTTACGTTACGTCGCTTGTTTATTCATGGTACTTTGCACTTTGCATACTGATACAGAATGATCTGATAGCGACGCACAAAGTATCAAAGTCCTGCAATAGCGAGATACAACTTCGTTGCGAATGATTAAAGCGCCACTTCGCGTCCGAGAATGCTTCCACCGATTAACGACCCGATATCGAGGAAAGATTCACAGATCGATTTGAATATCTCAGCCGCGGGCAGCGGTCGCTTAATTGAATCCACAAAGTTTTCACGACGGGAGTCTGTGTCTGTGCCCTCGAGCATTTGTTGCAAAGTAATGCATGTATTTCGTTGATCGTTGTACAGACAAGTTAATTAATTTCCTTCCCAGATGCTTGGCATCTGTGACTAGCAACCTTTCGCTCAGCCCGCATGAAATTGAACGTTGCGAATACGGCTGATGGCACCGATAACAGGTTAAACGTGTCCTCAAATCCAATTCTTGTATCATTACATCAGTCTCGTCCAATGTATTTTCGAATAAAACCGTTTCGTATGATAAGAAATTGAAGGAATACCGTACCAGCGCCCGAAATCGCATCGAGGTTGGGAGCCTCTGACATTCGGAGTGCGCGGAAATAATTCACACCCAGCGCAGGACCAATCATGTACCGTTCCCTGGCCATTTTTTTACGGCTGACAATTTGAAAAGGAAAATATCTCGTATCGCTTACCGGCGTGCGCAAGAAGTGCGTGCGCAGGCGAGCGAGAATTGGCCGGCTCGTTCTCTTTCGACACGAATTTAAGTAACGGGAATCGCAACGCTGCTACAGATTCCGAAATGGCACGAAGTGTGAGCGGCGAGAGCCGTACGACCGAACATTTTCATTCCCCGACAATTCGTTCGTCGGGAATCTTACGGCATGGGATCCAGCGACGAATTCCTCTACGCGCCCCGAAGATCGTAATTCCGAGATCTGGCGCGGAATCCAAATGACGGGAAAGAGTGAAACGAATAGCGAACTGGCGCGCACGTGGGAATTCGGTCACGTCGCTCGACGGAATCGAGCGACGGGAGGTGGGGGAAAAAAAAAAGTTCTAATTGCGCCGACCTTTCGGTACACGCGAGACGAATCGCTGATCGATGCCTCGAACGCACGCGTTTGAATTTCGAGTCGAGTTTAACGAGATTTTTGTGTGTTATAGACTTCATTTTAGAATTGGGTAGAAGAAATTGTGTATTGGGGACGAGTTAAAAAGACCGATTTAATTAAAATAATTTTTCGCATCATTAACCCTAGTTACTTCCATGATCCTCAACCATCGCATTTCTATCTTTCTGTCTTAGATTCATCGGAATGCACGCAGCATCTCGCCGATTTCATTGATAACGAGTTGATAATAATACTCTCCGCTCGTCAGTGGCAATCTCTATCGCACACATAGTTGAGGCAGACATTAATTTTTTCAACAACATCACAAACACCTCCCAACACACTCTCCTCGCGAGCCCCTTTCACGTCCAATCGACCAAAAGATATCTTCCACTCAGAGCCGGATTAAGGGCGAGGCGAATGAGGCTCTTGCCTCAAGTTTAAAATACAAGGGGCGCAAAAATGTCGTTCTCTTAAGTATGGAGTTGCGTAAGCCCTTGACAAAACGTAACAAATATAGCAATATTATCAATTGAAAATTCTTTATGTAAAACTATCAATTATGATTCAGTAATTGATGAATTTGCTTCAGCTAAAGCAAGGAAAGTGTAATTTTAAATAGTGGACCCGCTAGAATTAAGAATGTTGAAGTTAATGTTGTGTTTTTAAATTTATTAAATTTTAATATTATTCTTTTTGAAATTGGTTTATTTGCTTAGTTATAGGAAAAACATTTAGCAAATGGGGTCGCAAATTTGGGCTTTTGCCTCAAGTATTTTAGACCCTAGATCCGGCTCTGCTTCCACTATCTCCAGCATCATCGATTACCTCGTTCGCCGTGTCCATCAAAACGCGATTAAACGTAATCCAAGCGACCGTCTACCTGACCCATCGCGGAAAAACGAAGTGAAAGGTCTCCGATCCCTCGCGCCGTCCGATGTAGTCATCTAATTATGGCGATGTCCGTGATTCGTCCGGAGGAAGGCGCACGACGGCGACCTCGACCTTACCTCCATACCTACTTCAAAGTCTAGGTCAGGGTTTCAGGGTCTTTCGTCTGGAAACGACGAACGCCGCGCATCTTCGCGATTCCGAGAAGACGAGGCGGGTTACGATCCGCGGTTTAAGCCGTCGCTGCGCTGGCGGGACGTTCTAATGGGCACTCGTTAAAGGAAAACATCACGATTAATCGTCGGTTTCTCTTCCGAGGACTCTCGCCGACGACGGCTTTCCCATCCGCGACAATCTCCCGTGATTGCGAATCGGCACGAGGCTCGCGCGCTTTTTTCTTCTTTTGTCGAAACGGTCTGTTTTGCAGGAAACAATTCGCGGGCCGTTAGAAAGGCGATGATTGCGGCTCATCGGACTGCGTCCACGGCGTGTTTGCTGCGCAAGCTCGCTGGAGGGTCGTTCCGAGCTTCCTGCGAGCGGACGGAGAATGTATCGTGCGCAAGCTCTTGGTTGAATGGAACTAGGGTGTGTGGTTGGGTACGGATTTTGGAGGCGTCGCACAGTGTGTTATTTTGGCAATCTAGCGGGACAAAAGTACCGTCTTGGTGCTTGAACGTGATTATTAATTTTTTTTCAGCTGTAAGCAGTCAAAATGAAAAGAAAATAAGCTGGTAGAAAAAAAAATTTAGAGCCCAAAAAAAAAAATTATGAAAAATAATTATAAATTTAGATATTGTGTAATTTGTTTTACATTAACTAATGTAATATGAACAGAACAACAATTATAGTTCAACAATATATTCTTAACAAATTATAAATGATAACATAGCTGGCAAATATGGCCTTTTTCGCAATTGTGCTCATTCTACACGCAGATAAAAAATATTCAGTTTCTACCAAAAGCGCAAGAATGCGCGAGAATGTTTTTACAGTTTTGGGTACTTGAATGCTCATAGATTAAGTCTATAAAAGAATCTAGCTGGAATTTTGCGGAATAACTAAGAAAAAGTTAACCTCAATGTCCTGTAGTAAACGAATATTTCGCCTTGTGGAGCCCAAACTTTGAAGAACAATAACTGCACAAAAACAATTGATATTTATATAAGAAAAACCAGCAGAACATACCTTATTGAAGGTACAATTCGGTATGAATGAAAACAAACCAGGAAGATTTGCCACTTTTCCAGAATTTACGGGTAAACAGAACGAACTGAGAATAACGAGTGCAGACCATTAATTTGCAAGATGAATACGGATAGGTTCAAACATGTCCCAACACCTTGTGTTGAAGGCAAAAGAGTAAACAGTTTCGGTTTCGAGACTACCTACTATCCCCCTGAACACACGCAATAGCGTCCACTTAAAAAGAAGAACTTCATTCTTGGACTTTTGTCCACCTAGATTGCCGAAATAACACACTGTGCGTCGGAGAGTGTGCGAGAATTTAACTTTCGTGTACGTAGGATAGATTCGTATATAAATTTCAGATGCACGTCATTCTCTGTTGAAATGTTACCTGGATACCTTGCATACCATGGTGCATTCACGTTTCATGCGTTAAACTGCTAATTTTGAACGCCGCTCAGTCGACACTTTGCACGGCACAAGGATGAGCACTTTAATAGGGACCATGCGTTCGAGGACGCGCACGTTCGAGGGTAATCTTCTTGACGGAGATGTTGCAGGTGGCAAAAGAAACGGTCGAGAGCAAAAAGGAAGGAAGGGCAGGGGGGAAAAAGAAGGAAACTAACCGGTGATCTTGTTTCTGGGCCATCCGCGTTTAATGACCGTAACTCCTTCAACGTAGTCGTCGGCAGTCTCGTATTTTTCGCTCATTAAACTCAGGTGTGACCACGCGAGAACACTTCTTTTTCTACTTTGAACCGAGGTCTCCGACGTATCGTTGCCGCGTCGACTGCGCAGAAGCACGACTCCGACTGTTTCGTTCCGTAAATTTGCTACCGTGCCGATTATTATTTCGCCGGCGGATGTGGAACGCCGGGGCCACACATTGCGCGTGAAAATGACGTTTAAGGACGAAAATTGCCCGCGGTGATCCGTTTCACTCCATGTACGCTATACACACCCTAGATGCACGGTTACATGTTTCGTGCATGCGTGGAAGTATGCGAGAAGAATGAGAAATATGGCCTTATTCGGTACGCCGACTTTATCAAAAATTATAACGAACACATACGTACGTCTCGGGTACTCAAGAAAAATAGCGAAACTACGTACACTCATTCGCATTCTCATTGCAGCGACCAACTTTTTCGGTAATTCCCTTCGATCCCACGAAATTTCGCGCTTTGTCCTCAGTCGAAATTCGCGACGGAATACTCCGCGCAGATGGCAGAATCGTCATCCGCAAGTTTTGCGTCCCGTTTCTTTCGGAGTCATTGAACGTCGAGAGAAAAAAAAAAACGAACGTGACACGCATTTATTATCGTTCGTGCGTAAATACCGTAAGAGTTCGTCGAGTACCTTTGCCCTCTCCCCCTGTTCCCCCGCGTACGAGTACGTAAAATCTTTTATGCGCATAAATTACCCGGCCGCGTCGCTTCGGCGTGTAAGTTTTCGGATGCGCGCGCTCACGCGGATTTAAGATGGATTTATATGATCCGTGGCGGACACGGAACGGTACGATATCCGACTCAGATGATAGCGACCGCGGTATAACTAACCGTTCCCGCCATATGTCATCTTTACAACCTTTTCTAGCTCGTTTTACGATACGTGCGAATAAACGGAATATGTCTTCCATTATAACGCTTCCGCATAAACGCCATACAAATTCTGTAAAACGCCTTCTTAAACGCGAAAGATTTTGAAGTTCTTACGTCGGTAAGGTTCGCTAAAAGGTTTAACTATAAATTCATTGGCATACGTTACCGTATGCACGTTTTTTGTGAAACGAATATAGAGATATGTAAAATTTGTGATAGAAAGGCGTGCTTCTCCATGGCCGCGATTTTTGAAGTCGAGCACTGAGGAAGTAATATTTGCGTTGGCGTCCATACGATTTGTGCTCATGCAGATGGTATGAATCAGCCTTAATTCGGTGTCGCTGAAAATGCGGAAACTGAGTAGTTACGGAGCGCGTTCGAGCGAGAACAACGGAGGACGTAATAAATTAGCACTTAGGAGTTAGAGACTGGCTGCTAAGGCAAGCGCGACGAAACGTCGAAAGACGCACGGACGGACCAGGCGTTCCAGTAGGTTCCGCGTTACGCGGCAAGCTCGATCTGCCATGTACGTTTCCAATTGTCGTCTGTCAACGACTTACCGGAAGCATCACCTAGTACCTAGTACAGCGGTTCATTACGTTTACCTTGTTGCAACGACGACTCACGATTCACGTAATACATTCGAGATCCAATTTACAAATTACTCGCTAACAGTACAAAAACAGCAATACACAAAATATTAAACCACCCCACCAACAATGCCTTTCAGTGCCCTATATTACGCGCACGACACACACCGACAACTACTAAATTTCTTTCCAAATGTTTCCAATTGTCGTCTGTCAACGACTTACCGGAAGCATCACCTAGTACCTAGTACAGCGGTTCATTACGTTTACCTTGTTGCAACGACGACTCACGATTCACGTAATACATTCGACATCCAATTTACAAATTACTCGTTAACAGTACAAAAACAGCAATACACAAAATATTAAACCACCCCACCAACAATGCCTTTCAGTGCCCTATATTACGCGCACGACACACATCGACAACTACTAAATTTCTCGCACAATTTTCCGTACGCATCTCATCTCTCATCGGTGCCAATTCTTTCGCGTACGACGTCAAATTACCAGCACTTACCCACATCCGCACGCGAGCTCCCCGGCTGCTGGAAATTCCGTTTCGCGCGGAACAGACGCGCGCGCACCCCTCGTATATCTCCGCCGATTGCTCTAATTGCTAATTACCACCGCCAGATATTGCCGGCGATTCGTTGCGAACGGACGGGCACGAGCGTGTCTCGCCCGTGCAGGCCCGCTATCTTGCCGCTAATGAGCGACGTTCATACCGTTTATTAAGATATCCCAGGCCTATCGGCGATCATCGGAACCGCGCCAAAGCCTGCTGCACTTAGTTGCCCCCGCGCTGCCGATAAATCAAACGGACGCTTAATTGGCCATGTGTGTATTACAGGCCGGGCGGACGGTTAACGGGCAAAAAGTGGCGCTAATTATTCGGAGCCGTGCGCCGTTTTACGGAATCTATCGCGCGAACGGGACCGTGTCACGGACGAGTTGACGTTTGAACGATTGCCTGGCTAAAGAGAATTGCAGACGAGTCTGGCGTTGGTAGAGAAATTACTATGTCGCACAGTGGGGTATTTGCTCCGAATAGCAGGAAAAAACTATTTCTTTGTTTTTTTATAATAAAATTGATGCAAACTGCCATATTACGATATAATAAGTATATTACACTAATTTTGTGAAAAAAAAACAATATTAAATGTAAATATTTAAAGAACTTTTTGTTAATGATACTCATTTGAAAGTTTAATCTCACTGTATATGTATCATTTGAAAGTAGAAATGGAACATCGAATTCATATCACGATTTGCTCTGAATAGCAGGAAAAAACTATTTCTTTGTTTTTTTCAAATAAAATTGATGCAAACTGCCATATTACGATATAATAAGTATATTACACTAATTTTGTGAAAAAAAAACAATATTAAATGTAAATATTTAAAGAACTTTTTGTTAATGATACTCATTTGAAAGTTTAATCTCACTGTATATGTATTATTTGAAAGTAGAAATGGAACTTCGAATTCATATCACGATTTGCTCTGAATAGCAGAAAAAAACTATTTCTTTGTTTTTTTCAAATAAAATTGATGCAAACTGCCATATTACGATATAATAAGTATATTACATTAATTTTGTGAAAAAAAAAAACAATATTAAATGTAAATATTTAAAGAACTTTTTGTTAATGATACTCATTTGAAAGTTTAATCTCACTGTATATGTATCATTTGAAAGTAGAAATGGAACATCGAATTCATATCACGATACCGTAATACTTTCGTACGCGAGACTTCACGGTGCGGAGTATTTCTCAGAACTGGAAAATAATTCAATAGAAATAAGCCGCATAAAATCATCTTTGCTTAACATTTACATCAAAATTTCACAAAAGACCGCTGGGCACGCAGCAGTTACGTAAACATTCGGTTTTATGCCCCGTGCAGAACGTATTAGTGATACAAGTTACAAAACTTAAAATTCACTATATGTAACAAAAATGCTTATAAATATTGTAACCGCAAAACAGACGCAGCCAATTTATGTTCTATTAAAAACTTCAAGCCTTTCTCTAAAAAATGACACTAGACACAACTTGTATCCCGATATCGAACTATAACAAAATCACTATTGAAAAGTTTTATTCATAAGAAATTCTTCTGAATTATACCCTATTTTCACAGGGTCTATAAATACTTTAAATTCATAAATATCGTGTCAACGAATGTTGGAGGTTGAAGTACATTCCTTGCTAATAAGATCCCATAACCAGACACAATAAGAATCTTTCTTAAATACTTCACACAGCGTTAATAATCTTGTCGCGTTCGAGAGAGTGTTAGTAAGCGGTACGTCTGCAATAGCAAGCGTCAACTTTCGACTTACCGTACGGCTGTAAGCCTCAAAAAGCTCTATATGTAATTATTAGCCAACATTCCCCAACTATTCAGCCACCCCCTCCAACAAGAATTTTGACGCTAGGACAAAATTGACAAAATCCACTTTTTTCCTGCTAATCGGAACAAATACCCCACTGTGCGTCGCTAGCAGAATCATCTTCATCGGCTAGTATTTTCGGTCACTCGGACTTTGATACTGAACTTACATATGTACATGTTTCTGTTGGATTGCAACGATTATCGGATCCACTCGGTGCATGTACCGGAGAGCATTGCGCATGCGTGCGCTCACGTATGCTCGCCTGTTTTTCTTCCCCCATCACACACTGCGTCACTTCCTTCTACCTCTATCTGTAACTTTTTTCCGTGGCTCATGCTCACAGTAAAATAAACGCTACTACATTGCTATATATCCAAAGATCTATCTTTATTTTGCGCACCGTGCTTGGATCACCAATTTACATACAACAGTTTCGTCAAGTTCATTATCCTATGTATGACTAATTGTAAGTTTAAGCTTCTGGGTAGTCAGTGACAGTTATGGAAGCGGTAATCGGTCGGACTGAATCGGAGAGTAGTATCCAGCTCGGCGTTCGATTGAAATTCACGGGAACACGCTGACTGGGTCGCCAGGTCAGCGAAGTAAGTCGACCGGGGGGTCTGGAGGATGAATCGAGCGTCGAGCCTAACGGTGTCGGGCCGAAGATGACCGCGGAGAAACTGGCCGACCACCGGCTGGCCAATCGACTGCCTAACTGACTGACGATTGGTCAATCGAACGTGGCGGCCACGTTCCGCATTGCGGTGGAAGATTGCCTCTCCCGGTAGGTAGAGCACGTAGAGTGTCGCGCGATCATGTTGATCGTTCGATCGTTCGATCCGCGATTTGTCAAAGTCGATCGGCAACTGTGCCCGGCGGGGACAAGTGTGTCACGCTTCTTCGCGTCGGGACGATCGATTGGCCACTGGCCAGAGAGTTAAGGTCCTGCCAATAGGTCGAGGCAATGATGCTCTTATCGCACGATCCAGATCTGATTGATCGAAACACATCGAACGGTTTGTCCGACTGAAAGTTTGCGCCCGTCTCGCTTACAGGATATCATGCCTTTCTGTGGTCGCACTTTTTGCGTCGGGGCAGCATGAATTCCGCGGGCAATCGGAATAAATTGTACGGTTTGGCGATTTATAGCACTAGGATTATGAATATCGTGTGCGTCGTATAGGGCCGTTTTGCGGTAAGCTTCCAGCTTCGATAATGATAATGGATATGAGCTGAATAACGCGACGATTAAAAATGTATCTGCTTTTATTACACGGAATGTCGTATGCGCGAGAGTAATAGTTATCGTTCTGCGTTCACAGTGTAGATGTGGAGTCTTAATACGTATAATCGATAGGCGGTCGTCGATTAATTCCCGACGAGCGCGGACGGTGATTAACGGTATTGAAAGTTCGATGGTAGATATGAGAAGTAATTGAAGGTAATAATGTTGGACGTGGAGTGTGCGATATTATCGCTTATAAATCAATATCGTGAAATTTGAGTGTAACGTAGACGATAAGCACCTCGGACAACTGTATCGGACGTCTAACCATAGATGCGGAGAATGACATAATAATTTTCAGCGTGACCGTCGAAAAAGGTATCCTACGCGAATGAAACGATCGGACGTACAAAAAGTAACGGATCGCCGTTGGCCACCGGGTCGAGTGATTTATCTGGCGTGTCATCGGGAGGAGCGTGCAACAAATTCGTTAATATCAGCCGTCGCGCCAACAGCACTGCAATTTAACCTGGTTTTTTTAAGCGCCCGACGAAGCGAGCGTTTCTCGTTATGATAAACGAGCATTTGTCGAGGCGACCAGACGTATTAATCTGAGTAGGATCGTTCGACTGTTAATCGATAGAAAAGGATTAACGTACACGTGTACTGTATGCAGATCGGACGTCAGATTAACAGATAGGATTAAAAAGTGTCCAAGTTCCGTACGGCCTACGTACTGCCGGGGCGTATGAAGGATCGATACGACACGACTGCAATTCACGCTCTGATTTATGCACCGAACAAAGTAGAAGATCGGGATCCGGCTGGCGGACATTTGTCTGGTCAATCGGATGCATTGATCTGGGGACGAACTGCGAGACTCGTTTCATCGTCAAATCCGGTGCAAGAGCGAAAGAGTTGCTTCTGACCGATTAAACCAGGCTGATCGTACGTCTAATGCATTCGCCTTGGATAGCAATATATGCCGTGAACGGTGTGTATCTCGTATATCGACGTAAAATGTTTTGTTCATGTAAATCAGTGGTCGGCAAATGGGTCGCTTAAGGTATTACTAGCGCTGAATCACTTTTCTTAAATTTTTTTTTAAACCAGACTTAAATTGAAGATTTTTAAAAAATAATCATTTTTTTCTTATAAATGAACTTGATCCACCGTCTAGAACTCGAGTTATTAACAATTAAAGTTTAGCGTTTTCTCCATCTAAAGCAATGGTAATGATCACAATAAAACGGTTTTTTGATAATAACTCAAAAACGGCTCTTAAACTTTTTTTGAAAAAATTCCAGATTATAGATTAACATTCGAGGAACATTTTAAAAGAAAAAAAAAGACTTTTCACCGTCTAGTTCAGGGGAAAAAAATGGTGAATATAAAATTGTAAATTGAGTGCTTGTGTTCAGCCTGAACTGCGGTACAAACGCTAGTATGCATTATTGCCAAGTATACTAGTGTGTACATATGTACACGGAATGTCTGCATGGATTGAATCAGGGCCGTAAGAAATTTCTGACGCAATTGAAAACAAATAATGAAGCCCCTTCTTGATACGGCACCCAGCGCTAGTAATACCTTAAGCGATCCTGGAGAAATTTCTTTTCCCCCACTCTCGCTACACGATTATTTGTTTTTCGCGGTTCGGACGCTTGAGCCGAAAAATATAGCGGGAGTGGGAGAAGCCTCGAGAATCCACTCTCCTACCGTGCCGAGCCCTGATGTAAATGATACCCGATCAACAGGATGAGTCGGCGAACAAGTTCGACGGGTCGTTAGTTAATAGCCACCGTAAACCGTAAATCTTCTTTGTTTCATCTAATCTGCCACCTTCTACAATTTTTGTCACTGACATTATTTATTATGGTTATATTGAATGCGACATCGTAACCCGGGATAGTCCGAAGATATAAATAATCGATTTTAGTTGCCCGCAAGATTTCTCATTACCGGTACGCACTGATAAGGATTGCAATGAAGTATGACTAAAACTTCTCGGATTTGCAGCTCACGTGTTCGGTTGACGATTTATAGGATGAGTTAAATTACCCTACATAGCAATAAGCCAGTTCGCCTGACACCGATCAAACGACGAGGGTTAAGAGAATCTAGGGCGCTAACGAAACAGTTAATAAATTGGTCCCCGGCAATAACGTCGTATCCCTCTCTCCCTTCCCCCCTTTTCGCATCCCTTACTGACCTTTATACGTCCGCATCAAGGCTTCCCATAAAGAGACGTCCTCAGTATTAAAGCATTGATCACACTGGATTAGAAAAGCGGTGGAAAAAAAAATTGAAAGAGTGAACATGATAAGTGCAGTTGCAATTCTCCAATGAGTTTACACGTACGATTGAAATCAACAGTATGTATTCGACCCGTTTCGACCCGAGTCGGCAGAGGAACGAATTTGTCGTTGACACTCGACGTAACTCTTGGGCAACACGTTTTCCCGATAAATTGCAGTTTTCATATACAGTATTTATTGTCCAGAACTTTCGGTACCGTTCGTAATAATATTTGCTGTTTTATCGTAACGAGAATCGGCCGACGTCATTGCGATACATCGTGCGCCGGGTCAATTTCATATTCCAGCGGGAACGGGAACGGTTTTCGCCGGGAAGGCAAGAGAATGTGCAATCGATCGCCGCACTCAGCCCCCAATTCGATGAATCGCGGCGGTAACAAGTTCGCTCGTTACGTTCTATTAAACACGGCACGAGCTCTCATTGTACGAACGGAATGACACGTACAATTATGCCGACGACGCGGCGTTTCGTGCAGTCCGATCGGAAGGAAAGATGTGCCAAGCGAGAGATCGAGTCAATCTAAACGAGTTGATGAAGTACCCGCGACGTAATTTATAGAGAAAGTCATGGTTTTGACCTACATTTGAACGGCCAATCGATAACGGGACAAGTAAACTGAATAAATTACGTCGATTTCGAGAAGATAGTCATTGGCATTTTAATGAAAGTAAGTTATAGAGATCAACCTGCACTGACCATCCATTACTTTGAACAAAGTACTATAATGATTCCCGTATCATATGCGACTTGATCGAATATTATGATTTTCTTAAAGACGTTGTCGAGATCAGAGTCTAGTTAATCTAATTTGCGGGTACATTTATAGATTTGGACTAGATTTGAACGTTCGACCGGTAACGGTACAAATGCGATAGCTGCAATGCAGATGTCTGCTGGAAGATGTCTCTTTCGCTTCATTAACCCTATCTAACGTATCATTAGTATAATCCGTCAGTGAAGTACTCGATATTCGAAATTGACAAGGATGCGCATCGCCCATCCTCCTAATCTGAACGGTCTACATTACGAGGATCAATCTCATCAATCGTGTTGAGTGTACAGTACCTACTCTCGTCGCGCTTTACGCCGAACAAATAATTTCCAAATATTCTAGATAAAAGCGTGCCTCGGCAAATATGCCGAACAAACACGCCTCTCACGCCGCACAGACGATCATACGGTTATTTTAATTGCTGCGAAAACAGACAATGGATGTGGAGTGGGACCAACCGTGAATTTAAATTATTTACGGATTCCGCGAAATGCCGTGTCGGCGTTTAAAGAACAGACGACACACGGACACGATGGAACGACACGTATTTCAATGACCCAACTTGTGCGTCGGTAGGCAAACGCCTTTCCACTTAACATAGAGTCGCACTTGTGCGACTATGCGAGTGGCCAGTTTGCCCGTAGTGATTTGTTTGACTGCCTATTCGACATTTCAGTCATGCGACTACATCGTTACACCATTACGCGGAATTGAAGTCCGATGTTGGTACGCTCGATGAATAGCTCATTGTAATGTCACGCATGCTCGTTGTGATTTTTTTGCGACATTTATTCGGTATATAATTTTTCGTGCACGCAGTACTGCTGAATAGTTAGGAATGTTTTGTCTACGGCTGCGTAGGATGTTGAAAGTATAAGACGCGATTCGTCCGTTAGAAAAACCGAGCTGCGTTTCGGTGTCAGGGAACCAGGCCGTACAAATATTTTCTGGACATTTTCGACTAACGGTAGAGCGCGCCGAAGACGTATTAGAGGAGAGCTCGAATTTGTCTCGGACCCAGAATGAGATTTCGAGACGGAGACGTTTTTTGCGGCGTATCGGTGATCCAACGATTAACGTCTAAACGATATCGAGCCGTACTGTAAGGCCGTGTTTGAGAAACCATTTTCGTTCAATCTAAATGTGTCATTCGATGACAGTGAAGAAATTAATCATTCTTTGATCCTGCGAAAAAATCGTCGAAAAAAGTCACGGGCGTCAGCCAACGGTTTGTTTAACGAGATCTGTCGAAATGGCTTGCTCTTATAATAGTCTACTCTACTGTATATCACGAAGCCGGCTCATTATAAGATGAGAGTATTAGATTCGTGAGTGTCAGCGCGAATTGCCGATTATCGAACGGTATTGATCCGGGCCAAATTAACATTTTGAACTTTTTCAGCATTTTTCTTAACATTCCAGACGTTCTCCTTGTAAACCGGACGTATGTGGCGGATAAAACGCACAGTTTCCGCCCGTATAATACAGATCATTAGTTTATAATATGGGTAAATAAATGGCGGAGCTGATGAGATTATCTCAGGTCAAGGAACCCTCCTGATTACTAATTAATATTGCCGTGGTGTATATTATACGCTATTAGCCGTAATGGACGGCCCTTGCGAATAGAGCGCAAGAGATGTCGATCGTATTATAATCAATGCTTTGTACTCGAAACTGCACCGGCACTGATGGGCAGTTATGAAAATAATGTGATTACAATTCGTGTCTGTGTTCAATACTTAACGAAGCTCTTGAAATTCGCGCAAACTTAATTGAAGCAGTAAATATCGTAATGCGTACTGCTTCAAATGCAATCAAACATTTTTAACCACATAAATTTGTACCAGTTTTTGTCTTTCAAGAAGCACTGAAACAGGTGCCCTAATTTCTAGTTCCTGCAGATTATACCTAATTAAACTGAGCTGGTGCAAGTCTGAGGACTATCGAAGTTCGTACCATCGGTTTATAAAGAGCGCATTGATCTGTGCTTGCTATCCGAAATATAGAGATAAATATACTCGGAGGCATGTGAACTCGTTATGAACTGAATCTCTCCGCTCGGCGTTCGGAGATGTAAAACGAGAGAAAAGGGGTCAGCTAGCGCGAAATTGCAATGAAAAGTCAACGAACCGAAAGCACGATTATTTTAGCGGGCCATTTCTTATTGACGCTGTCTATGATCTCAAATACGCGGCGGGTCCGGTTCTTCACCGTGAGCAAACTAAAATTAGTGCCCGTCAATCTTTGCATTAAGCGCGGCAGGACGGGGTAAATTTCCACACACGCGTCCTCTGCAAATAGTGCGTTTTATTGAGTCGACGAGAGGACGGCGAGCGATGATGCGCGAAAAGATCGCAGCTCTCTCTCCAACCCCACCGGCCTTCGAAGCAACGGGCAACTTATTACCGAACGAAAATGCCCAGCAATTTGCCGCAGCATCTTACAAGCCCGCATAATACCATGGCAATATTTAAAATGCGCGAACACACGAAGATCTTCGATCCGGCATTGATTGGGATTTTCTAAATCCTTTAATAAGGCACAACTATAGAAGATTGCCAGTATCGCGCGGCTATAATCACGCGTACGGTATGTTTACCCTGTTCGCGAAAAATTCGGATCCTGCTACGCGAAAGTGGACCAACACGTGGACCGCCCGCGATCGGACGCGCTCGCGTAAGAGGAGACAAAGGAGGACTGACGGAAACAATGAGTAGCTCGAAGCGACGAAAGAATCGTGGAGCTCGCAAGGTGTGTGGCCTAGAGACACTATAATCAGAGACTGGACACGAGCCAATGTCCGCCATGTATTGTCTTAAGGTTTTGCCTTGGGTACATTTGACGTCTGAGACACGTCATTCACTTTTTTCCCCTAGGAGCGGATGACGTGTTTAAGACGTTAAGGGCCGGTTTTTCCACCTCTGGATAAACTGTTAGGTAGCTACCTAACGGATAAAATTGTAACTAGCGTTGTTCCACCAATTGTGATGGCCGTAACGAACAAATAAATTTCAACGATAGGTGGGACAACGTTAGTTACAATTTTATCTTTTAGGTATGCTACCTGACAGTTTACCGATAGGTGGAACAACCGGCCCATAAAAAATTTGTGACGTTCATATGTGTAAAATTAGCGGGAAAAGACAATAAATGGCGGACCAATCAAAAGTGGCTGTCTCTTATTATAGTGTCTCTAGTGAGTCTAGTGTGGCCGCGAGCGCAACAGCCTCCCCTCGTCCCGCGCCCCTCACCCTTGACACAGCGCTACAAATTGCAGCCAGCAAACGATCGCTGGAAGAAGCGGACGATCGTCGGGACGAGGGGAGGAGCGGAATTAAAGTCGCATCAGGCGAGGGCCGGACGAAAAATGAGTGAACGGAGGAGAGGACGAAGGTAAATGGAGAGCGGAGGGTGTGAGCGACGGGTGAGATTTTCGAGCACCCTCTTAATGGTTGCCCTTCAAACGGTCGTCTTAGTGGTACCGTGAGCGAGCCATGAGAATTTCTCGTCGGATCACCTGCGCGGCGCACGAATCCCACGGTTAACAGCGACGATAATTCATCGGAACGCGAACCTTCCGAACCCCTCCTTCCACTCCGATCGATCCCGTGTCGAGCATTCCTGGATTCGGTGATTTTTTTTATCGCGCAACGTACAGTTGGACACGTACTTTCGAGCAGGAAATAAATGCAGCTTCGCGGAATATAGGTATTCTTTTGTCGTATCTTCTCTTTCGTCCGTTCGGCCAATCTTTCTGTTCCAATTATTCGCTTTCTCGTATACTCGGGACATTCTGCAAACTCTCGAAGTCGACTCTGCGAACGGCGAGTGGCATAGTCGATTAAGCGGTACAGATCGCCGTGGCTGTCGCCGTAACAGTTCGGTAATAAAAGTATCGTACGTCCGCGTGCACGTAAAACGTCGCTCGATTTATGCCCAGCCATAGGGGTCCGACGGTCGTAAAGTTTACAATCGTTACGCGACGACGACGCGTGAACGCTGGTAATCGTAAATCCCCCGCGCAAAGGAATCTCACGGGCATCTTCACATTATTCCCACTTTTCTCACGATTCTGTATAACCCTGCGCAATATTCTCCCTGTCGCTCCTTCTCTCATTTCTACTCCGTCATCTTTCTTCCCGCGCCTTTCATTCTGCGCACGACGTCTCGCCGAGAATTTGGACTACCGGGTAAGCTCGAGTTTTAGCCGCGATTAGCATACCTAATTAGGCGCATTAGGCTTCACCGACTCTCCGTTTCACGAGTTACATGTGCCTGGCCGAACCGACGACCGGCTGTGTTCTATGAGTGGTGCCCTTTATGCACGTTCAACGGCGTAGAAAGAACGGTGTAAGTGGTTAAATCGTTGCCCCTTGACATGTTGTATCTTGTATCACAAGCATGTGTGGCGTTTCAAGAAAAAAAAAAAAAAAATTCCACCTTTTACGATAATGCTTCCTTATCAGCACACTCTCCCATCGTCCCCGTACTCGCATCCTATCACAGAAAGCTGAACTTGGAAATCTTTGAAACCCCTCCCAGCCTCGCGTCAGAAATATGTACCCACGTTTCCCGACACGCATTGGGGCGCACGCGAATTATTTATTTATTTATTTATTTAAATTCACGGGATGATCCCATTTTCACAATACAAAAAAAAAATATATAAAAAGGTAGTCTTAGATGAAGATGATTACAACAATTTGTTTCGAGATGAATATGCCGTGTGCAAGAAATAGTTTAATTATAAGTGGCAGTAAATATATGGTGACTTATTCTATTAGGACGTTACTCGGGTCGAATTACGGTCATGAAGAGGGGTACTATATGAATGCCCATCAATAATCAGTTTATGCATATGCCGCATATTTGAAGAGGCGAGTAGGTACTATGTTTCGATTGCGCCAGTGGCAATGATCTCCCGAGGGGCCGCAGGATGGTTCGAGAGGGCCAGAGAGCGGAGGCAGAACGAACTCGCCCCCGTGTGCGGACTCGCGGACGCGGGTAGCAGTGCACGGGAGAGATTAAAACGAAAAATCCTCTCGGCCCTCCTTTTCTTCCTCCGCTCCCGCTGAAAGAGCACCGCTCAGGGCGCGCACCGAACCTGGCTCCCCGTACTGAATTCAATGGGTCGCTCTGACCAAAGCCATTCGCTCAGAGCGAGCGTGATGCCGAAAGAGGGACGAGAGCAGAGAAAGAGACGGACTCGAGATGGAAATGCGACGGACGAAAGGGACGTTCGCTGGGCGTTTGTTGAAAGAGAGCCGCGATTGATTTTCGATCCGACCATTCTGAACCCGCGCGGCCGCGTCGTTGTTCGCTACTTCTCGCGTGTGCGCGAATGAAGGTAACGTTTTCGTGCGCGGCGGTGCCTGCTGGAGCGCAGGCTCGGTCGGCGCGATTCAATGCAGGCTTCATGCGATCGTCAAACGAACGGGATCGTCATTCAACGAACGCGCTGGCGCCTGCTGTCCCGCTGAGGGCAGGGAATTAATGTTTCAGGTCCTCGGATACCTCCGGCGCGTCGACGGAACGAATCGTGCCGGGTACTGACGCGTTCGGGTATGTAGAAATAGAAGTCTTTTGAATAATTCGGAAGTTAAGCTGATGTACGTATGTGTAAGATGCGGTGGGTTCTGCATGATGACGTTTTATGGAAAGTGTCTGGCACGATTTTTAAGGTATTACTAGCGCTGAATCACTTTTCTTAAACTTTTTTTTAAACCAGACTTAAATTGAAGATTTTTAAAAAATAACAATTTTTTTCTTATAAATGAACTTGATCCACCGTCTAGAACTCGAGTTATTAACAATTAAAGTTTAGCGTTTTCTCCATCTAAAGCAATGGTAATGATCACAATAAAACGGTTTTTTGATAATAACTCAAAAACGGCTCTTAAACTTTTTTTGAAAAAATTCCAGGTTATAGATTAACAGTCGAGGAACATTTTAAAAGAAAAAAAAAGACTTTTCACCGTCTAGTTCAGGAGAAAAAAAAATGGTGAATATCAAATTGTAAATTGAGTGCTTGTGTTCAGCCTGAACTGCGGTACAAACGCTAGTATGCATTATTGCCAAGCATACTAGTGTGCACATATGTATACGGAATGTCTACATGGATTGAATCAGGGCCGTAAGAAATTTCTGACGCAATTGAAAACAAATAATGAAGCCCCTTCTTGATACGGCACCCAGCGCTACTAATACCTTAATGACGCGGAAAGACAGTTGACGAGTATAAATATTTCTCTCGGCTCTCTGTTCGATCGATCTGTGTTACGCTCGACGAGGTTGATTTGTCTCAGCGATCGAGGATATCGTAATATAAACGAAATCGACGCGCAGCTTCGTCGTTTCCTCTTTTTTCTCCGGACCCACGGTGACAAAGTCTCGGACTAATCTAAAAATCGGCTCAAGCGGCAGCGGAATTCACTGCGACGGGGGAACATTGTCCGGCGAGGCGTGCGTGTCCGTGGCGGAGTGCCAGAAAAGATTTTACTCTCGATCGCTCGACCGACTAATTTTTTTTTTACGGTCAAACGAATGAATCCTGTCTGCTGGCGAATCGCGGCCGACTCCGTTCGGTTTTTTTGATTAGCCGAGCGTGAAACGCGCTCGGAGCATCGCGGCCTCCCATTACGGTAAGTACCGAAATGTGCAACTCGTACACGTATCGATACACGACGTTAGAGCGGTAATGGCAATTACCGCCGGCGGAAAAATGATCTTACGTTACGACGAAAGCGGTCATAAAGGCGAGCGCACGATCCAAGGCCGCTTGCATGCTCGTTCTACACGTGAATTCTACCCCCGGACGGGGCATAAACAGAACCTGATCTCCTTTCCAATGTTGATAAAAATCTAATTGTACGGCTTGGCCTGTTAATCGCTTATCGTCTGCCATCGCAAGTATGCCCCGCGGCGGTTCATTGTGGTGGAAAACAAGGGACGGCACATTTTTGAGTTCGTCAAGGGGCACATCGACTTCGACTATCTACGTGCCACAGTGATTTTGGAATATGTTCTTTCGTTGTTAATATGAAATCCTAGATTTGTCGGCGCACTATGGGATGTGTGAGACATTGGTTGTAAATGGAAGATCTGAAGAAAACTTTGTCGATATTTGGACTGCACCGCTGTCATTATTAGACGCATGTGTTTGGAATTTTGTGGTCGATGGAGGGAGTACGTTTGTCTAGAAATATTTGCGTTCTCCACCGCTCAAGGTCAATCACCGACCATGACAATTCTCGCTAGAATTCCACCGGCGCGTCGACCAGGAAGCAGAAAGTGAACCGAAAAGTACGGATTAGCGATAAAAACGATCTTGCCAGTCGGCGTCGCAAGAACTAGCAGCGTGCTGCTGGAAGGCAGATGAGCAAGAAGAAGAAAATACCTATCCGATCGCTACTTTCTCCTGACCGTCTGCGCATGCAACGGCCTCGAACGACCTCAGCTTGTCGGACGAGAAGAAATAAAATGATGTACGCACACCGAAGACATTAAGCCATCGAATGCACAGACCAAAAAGTCCGACATCGAAATGTGAAAAATGATCGAACCTGCTTCTAACGGCATGTCGCACACGGCCGATCAATTCGAATACGACTTACGCTAAAAATGCTTTGACAGATCAGTGGTATCAATACTTGGCGATCACTGGATAACGACACCGTCGTCGAAATACGCCAACGATCAAGACCCGTCAATTAGACCCGTCAACGTCAGATCCTCGACAGCCGAAGATATTAATACCACACGCCCGCCAGCGCGAAAATACCGATACCAACCTTGTAAGCAGCCCAACACGATGATGCCAACGACGAGCGCGATCTGACGTTGCATCCTTTCGTCTCAGCTCTCCGCTCTGTTCCTGAATCCGATCCCTCGCCTCTGACTCTTGCACGCGGTCCTTCCTCCGTCGACGACGCGCGCGTATAGACAGGCGTGCCCGCACGTATATATACGCGTCTCTCACGAGTCCGTTCAACAATCTCTCCTAGCCGCGTCTTTCTTACGGCGTCGACGTGCCCTCCTGCACCGTTGCCAGGGAATCGAGGTCGAAGTTCGCGGGAGAAGAACCGACTCTGCACTCCAAACGACAGTGCCTCTCGCCGGCGAAGAAAGAGAGACAGAGAGAGAGTGAGTGAGGAAGACAGAGAACAAAAAAGTGCGGCAGCGCTCGTACGCAGTCAGCAGGCTGGCAATGTGGCGTGCGGAGCGGCACGTGTGCGAGAATGATTGGCGCGACAGAGTGACAGGGGCCAGATAGACGGAGAGGAGGAAGGAGAGAGGAGGAAGTGCCCTCTTCGACCTCTATCGTCCTTCGAGGTCCACGAACGACTGAGGCGCACGAAGCAACGTCGGTCCGGCTATAACCTCCCCTTCCTACTTTCACGTGGCGTGCTCCCGTTTCCAGTGGAGGCGCGGACCGGAGAGCCTCTCCATGGGCCATTTACCATTACCATCATCGTCGGCGACGGCCAGAAGCGAAACGTAAATGGTAGAGAGGGGAAGAGGAGCTCTCTCGGCCGGCAGGAGGTGGTGGCCGAGTAAAAGGAGGGGAGGGTCTTAAGACCCCAGGACAACATCGGCGAACGCACCGGCTCTACTGTGTTTCTAGGCCAGCTCTTCCTACTGCGAGGAGATGTCTTCTTCTACTTCTTCCACGTCGTCCTTCCCTCGCCTTCGTTCTCTCCTCTTTCTTCGTCTTCTTCGTCCGCCTCTTTCGCAGGTTCGAGAGGAAAGGTCACTGTTCTTTCATCGTATCTTTATAATAGACGTTTTTCCGGTGCAAATGTCGAGTTTTCGTGAAAGAATTCGACGCGGGGTGAGAGTTTTGTGAGGCCGAGACTGGGAAGGGGACAGGAATCGAGAGAGGTCGAGGCCAGAGGGAGATTATAAACTTGTTAGAAAAGATCGAGGATTCGAACTGGACGCGGCTGAACGTATATTAATCCGAGACTGAAATAAGAAACGATTGAGTGTGTGCATATGTGACGGCGCATGAAGGATTAACGGAAAGTCCAGTCTTTTACTTGAATCCGTACTCGAAGGCCAAGGATGCAGTGATGTCCTGACACCGATCGCCGATGATATTGAGGACTTTGGACCGAGGCCACGCGTCCTTACTTCCTCACACTGAAACGTCGTGACGCCGGAATCTGGGTCCCCGATTCGTAGATGGACAAAGGGTTAAAGGTCTCGCGCGGAACCTCTTCTCACTGTGCCGCGGTCAAAGAGCGAGCCACGGAGGAGGATCATTAACAACAAAATGACACGTCCTAGAACGTCGACGGTGCGCTGCTGAAAAGCGCCGAAAGGTGTTGAGAGATCGATCAATGTGAAATCCGCGGATGCGAGGCGAGCCGGACTTTTTGCCCGCGGAAATTGCTGCAAAACACAATTTTCACTGGCGGAGCGCGGGTTAACGTGAAAGTCCGACGATGATGATACGTGGGAGGTCAAGACATTTGCGGTAATGTTAGAGTTGAAAGGATTGATGGGCAGCTACTTATAGTAATTCACGATTCGCGGAGCCTGCCGTCGTGCACCGAGTAAGGTGTAGTGTTTTATGCACGTCAGACCGCACTGTCGGAGTAAGAGATTAAGTAGGCAAAAAATTGCAGCAGAAATAGCGCAAACTTGGTGAGCAGGAAACAGTCAAGACGGCACAAGCTCTCGGGCGTCGAGATGTTTTAATAAACCGATCTAGATTGCGTCTCACGGACGAAGAAAGAACTGCGTCAACAACGTATCGTTCGAGGATGTACTTTCTTGCGAGCAGCGAAAGCACTTGCGATAACGTCAAACTCGAGCATTTCGTCGCGGTTCGAGAGAAAATGGCGCGTTGGCACGCGGAACGACCTCCGCACGACAGTCATTAATCGGCGAACGAAGAACGTAAGCGTCCGTCAGTCGTCTATTGAACCAAATAGATTTACGATCGCGCGTATCCGCTTGCAATTAGCGTGTTACGGCACTTTCTAACCGAGACGATCGAGGAGCCAACAGAGGGAATTCTCTCGTTAACGTCGACGACATTAGTCTCCTTTCCTACTTACATTCTAAGTAAGAACATCACGCGCAATGAGAATTGATTTCCCGGCCGAAGTGCGCGCAGGAGCTCTCGTTTGCGGCGCGATCGAAGACATTAACCGTCTCCCATTTCACTTCGTTAAGACAACCTCGCGAAGAAAGCCACATGCAGTCTCGCGTGTCTCGTGTACAATCTTCGATTTCGATGGTAACGACAGCTTCATAAGCAACGCATCCCATCGTGTCATCTACTAACTCGAACGTGTAACGCTTTTCCTAGAACAATGCGTAGTACCATTGAAGCTGTGAGCGACTTCGGACCGCCCGACACTTTTTTAAAAACGTTAAAAAGGATCGAAGGAAAGAGGCGAGTTTCGTCTGTAATTTCTCCTTTAACTTTAATCGAAGGTCGTGATACACTTTAAATGCCTGACAATGAAACTGACCTACCTGCACTGTTCTTTCGACTGTTCGACGATGCTTATTCTAGGGCTTATTTATAACTTTATCTTATCTGCTAATGATGCAAAGTTTGACCATGGATCAGTCTCGAAGCTTCTAGAGCCTTCCAGAGCCTTCGAGAGAGATTCATCTGTTGACAGGATCGGATTACAATTGCGTACTCGAATCGTTCGGGAGAGACCCATCACAAAGCATAAATCAGTCGCGTCATTTATACTGTTATTATCAACATAAGTAAACTAAATGTAACGTCGCGAATCGTTACATATCCGACCGATTGCCCATTCTATCGACGCACCCACGTGACACCATCGACGTCGAACATCGTACGTCTGCGCGTAAGTTTCGCAGCACGGCAGATTACGCCGTACGTTTGATGTTGATGAACGATCCCCTCCGGCCCTTGGCAGCAGCGAGCACATAGCAGTCAGCGTTCATCGGAGGAGTCAGTAAGGGGGCACCGAGGAAAAAGAAGAGGCGGAGAGGATTCAATTCGCAGTTGCAGCTGCAGCGAAGTAAGCAGGGCCCCGCCGATGCATTCGGAAGCTGTTGCCTCGGACCGCTGTCACACTTTCATGTGTAACGAGCGTCGGGTCGCCTTTTTAGTCCCCGTTCGGAACATTAGTGCCGACTGAAACGGGAGCACCGAGAGCGATTTCGTCGAATCTAGGAAAGTGCGCGATCATCCGGCGTAGATTAGGCCGCGAGATTTATTCGAAGCGAGCATTCCCGTTCGACGTTAACCCGCGACGGCCGAACGACGCCGGGCTAAAGTGGCCGACGACGCTTCGCAGACTCCGCGGCCTACCAGGCCAATTTTGCCGGACGCACTCGGAATCAGCGCGATCGGCGCCCGCGACTTTCCGTTTTCCATCTGCTCGCCGCTCTATCGGAAAGTCCGTACGGTTCTTGGCGCTGACAATGGGAGCGCGTGAGACACGCGAGCTCGACGCTTTTTGATAGCTCGATTCGATAGCGTCAGCCTAGTTTTCGAGCCGTTGTCCTCGCTACGGCGTCATCCGCATTCGTTTCCACGTATTCTTTTCTAAGCGCACGCAGAGATATTCGTAACGCTGCGGATGCATAGTATTCTGTTCGCGGGGAGCGTGCAGAAATTATTTTCAACCCGAGCCTTCACGCCGAGGACTATATCTGACACGAAACGCCCGCATTCACTGAAACTGCATCGTAAAATGAGTACAGGAGATAAGGCGGTGGGGGAATAAATTGTTGAGCGCACACCAAGGGCTGCGGTCCGTGGTGGGACCGACGCCATCCAAACTGGATGTTGTACGTGTCAGTGCTCGACACGCGAGGGAACGCTCGCACACGTGTGCAGAACGCGTACACCTCGTGTGGGCTTCACCATTAACCCACTTGCGCCTTTAACGCGTCACTTGGCCTAAGACGGGCGCAGTTGTACCCGATATACGGACGCTTTGTCCGCTGGCAATAACGAATCGAGAACGTGCAGGAGGAGGAAGCCGGGGAAAGCGGAAGAAGGACAAAAGATTCATCTGCCGAAGAAGCTCTCCCCAGAAACTACTTCCCGCGAAATCGTTCGCCAAATATCATTTCCGCCACTCGATTCGACGCACAGTGTGTTATTTCGGCAATCTATGTGGACAAAAGTCCAAAAATGAAGTTCTTTTTTTTAAGTGGACGCTATTGCGTGTGTTCAGAGGGATATTAGGTAGTCTCGAAACCGAAACTGTTTACTCGTTTGCCTTCAACACAGGGTGTTGGGACATGTTTGAACCCACCCGTATTCATCTTGCAAATTAATGGTCTGCGCTCGTTATTCTCAGTTCGTTCTGTTTACCCGTAAATTCTGGAAAAGTGGCAAATCTTCCTGGTTTTTTTTTATTCATACTGAATTGTACGTTCAATAAGGTATGTTCTGCTCGTTTTTCTTATATAAATATCAATTGTTTCTATGCAGTTATTGTTCTTCAAAGTTTGGGCTCTACAAGGCGAAATATTCGTTTACTACATGACATTGAGGTTAACTTTTTCTTAGTTATTCCGCAAAATTCCAGCTAGATTCTTTTATAGACTTAATCTATGAGCATTCAAGTACCCAAAACTGTAAAAACTTTCTGCGCATTCTTGCGCTTTTGGTAGAAACTGAATATTTTTTATGTGCGTGTAGAATGAGCACAATTGCGAAAAAGGCCATATTTGCCAGCTATGTTATCATTCATAATTTGTTAAGAATATATTTTTGAACTATAATTGTTGTTCTGTTCATATTACATTAGTTAATGTAAAACAAATTACATAATATCTAAATTTATAATTATTTTTCATAATTTTTTTTTCTTTTTGGGCTCAAAATTTGTTTTTTTTTTACCAGGTTATTTTCTTTTCATTTTAACTGCTTACAGCTGAAAAAAATTAAAAATCACGTTCAAGCACCAAGACGGTACTTTTGTCCCGCTACATTGCCAAAATAACACACTGTGCGACGTACGGAATCGAAGTCTCCGAACCGATCGTCATCTGAAGACGAACCAGTGCCGGATTAGCCATATAGCAGAAGTAGCAAATGCTACGGGCCCCGCGTCAGTGATGCCAGAAACCGAAAAAGCAGCAACAGCACGCCGAGTGTGTGCGCGCCGTGTCTGTGAGCGTCTTTCGCGACGTTCAACTGTGACGATTTTTGAGAAGGATGGCACTATGCTCTGTCTCCTTTCCACCAACGTCGTACCGCGTATGCTTCTTTCCGATTCCGAGTTTGAGCTAGGTCCGAGCACGATCATAATAGCGAGCGATATTGAAATGCGTACAAAAGAGACAGAGCATAGTGCGATCCTTCTCAATAATCGTCACAGTTGAACGTCGCGAAAGACGTTCACAGACACGGCACGCACACACTCGGCGTGCTGCTTTTTCGCTTTCTGGCATTACAGCAAGGGCTCCTTGATAAAATTTGCTACAGGCCCCGCGCTGGCTTAAGGTATTACTAGCGCTGGGTGCCGTATCAAGAAGGGGCTTCATTATTTGTTTTCAATAGTGTCAACAATTTCTTACGGCCCTAATTCAATCCATGCAGACATTCCGTATACATATGTGCACACTAGTATACTTGGCAATAATGCATACTAGCGTTTGTACCGCAGTTCAGGCTGAACACAAGCACTCAATTTACAATTTTATATTCACCATTTTTTTTCTCCTGAACTAGACGGTGAAAAGTATTTTTTTTCTTTTAAAATGTTCCTCAAATGTTAATCTATAACCTGCAATTTTTTCAAAAAAAGTTTAAGAGCCGTTTTTGAGTTATTATCAAAAAACCGTTTTATTGTGATTATTACCATTGCTTTAGACGGAGAAAACGCTAAACTTTAATTGTTAATAACTCGAGTTCTAGACGGTGGATCAAGTTCATTTATAAGAAAAAAATTGTTATTTTTTAAAAATCTTCAATTTAAGTCTGGTTTAAAAAAAAGTTTAAGAAAAGTGATTCAGCGCTAGTAATACCTTAATCTGGCACTGAGACGAACGATGGGCAATTAATAAAATCAATCACAATGCCAGGCCCACACTCGCCAGAATACTTCGCGAACAGTTTGCGTGCCGCTCGCAATCCGTTGGCGAAGCAAAGCGACTTGAAAGTAAAATGCAGGAAGAAGATGTTGTTTCGGCAAACAAAGCACGCTGACGTCGAGCTGCGAACGTCGCCGGGCATAAAGACGTGTCCTTATGATGCGAAAACTTCCGCGTACCGGTGCCCGCTTCATGCAGAATACATATCGCGTGTCGAGGAACGTTAAAATCAATCGCCGCGGTGCGAAACCGCGAGGTATTAGTCACGAAATTGAATTTTTTGAAAGAAACGACTTTAAGCCCGGCCGTATCTCTCACCGCTGAGAGCCGAGGACAGCGGGAGAAGCCAGGAAACCACGGACGAGAGGCGCACGGCCAATGAGGAAGAACGCACGAGAGGCAGCGCGGACAAACAGGAAAACGTCCCTCTTCAGCTCGTGCGAGAAATCACGTGTCGCAAAACGTTAGAATCAATCGCGGTTATTACCGCAGTTACGGGCCGCTCACGGAATTCAGTTTGCATATTTCAAGTCGGCCATCGTGTCGGCGGCGGCGCTCGGCTGACCAACGGCCGACCGACTCGCGTGTCTTGAATCGCACTTTTTTTTCCGTGTCCCTCAGAGTCCACGGCCTTAAAACCACGAAACGCCCGAGCAACGACCTCTTTTCCGCGTCTCGATACCATTATGAAAGTGTAATTGCGCGTTCTTCGGTCTTTAATATTGAGCCTTTCGGGTTCGGTGGGAAAGAAATTTTATTCTCACTTTGATTTCAGTAACTGCGAGACGTTTCGCGTATCAACGCCAGATATCTGCGAAAAAAATTATAACAAGATATTTTTACTTAGATCACTGTTGTAATCATCGACGCAGTTCTCTATTTGGTAAAAGACACTGTCGGCCTGCTGTCAAATCTAAAATGAATTTATTTACAGACAATTCCTATTAATATTGTAAGACACGAATGATCGTGCAACGTTGTGTATCAGTACCACATCGTAAAACGCAACATCGGAAGACAGCGAGATGTACATTTCCGTCTCTCAGTACATATGAAAACGTCAACCCGATCTCAATCGATATTATTTACTGCCCGTACGTCCGATTATAAATATCGGTATCTATAACGCCATACACTTCAAGCCCGGAACTAAAGACTTAAGTCGCTGTCGGACCGGCTTGTTCGACGTCGTACGACGATCTTTCCGCTCGGATTCGGTTCAAACCGTTACACGTACCCGAGACTCAAAGAGCACGACAGTAGCGGCCTGTTTCAGATGCAATTAAATGACTCTCGCGCGCACGATCATCCTCCGTTGATTATATGTGCCCGCGAAGCGAACAATCATCCGCATAATTGCCCGTAACGAATGGTCGTACGATTAGTGAATCGGTCGCGGACGATTTCATTGAATGACTTCCTCGCGTCCGCCCGTCGCAGGTATCATTCGACACAGTCTCCAGAAACTTGTCCGTCACGGACGATTATCCGTAACGACACAGTCGTCGCGATAACAGTTCGCCGGGAAATATTGTCGTTATTAATAAAGCGATACTTTCGAAGCGATGCGAGAGCGAGGCAGCTTCGTCGTTCCGTTCCATTGGCATCGGTACGTTTCTTTCACTCGCGTTTCACGCGAAGGCGTCGGGCGAAAAAGCGTGCCAACGGGGACATCTCGTCGATACAGGAGAATCGTACGAATACGATCGTCTCGTAAATTCACGAACGATGCAGCTGGAAATTAATTGATCCCCATTGAAGGCGCGCTCCTGTAGGTATATGGGACGAAGAAAGTTCGCGAGCTCGCTTCGGCGTCGCCGCGATTCAGCGGGAGAGACGTATGTGACGTCGGCGAAATGAGAATACGCCTTTTAAACGGACTCAATTTGAATGGTTTCATTATCTGCATTAATAAACGCTCCTCGACAACACCGGCACGGACGTTCGCGTCTTTTGTCCGCAGCCCATTTCGCGATCAATTGCGATCGGCTGCCTCCCCACCCCCGCAGAGGTTCTCATCTTTATCGCAGGAAACTCTTTGTCCGCGTCAGATGAGAATGCACTCATGTCATGCGTAACGAAAATTATTTGACGCGCGAGCGTTGCCGTGATTTCACGTGTAACGGAGGCATAATGAATTTATGTTCCAACTTATTACTCTAATTGCCGCCGATTGCGATCAGCCGAGCGTACGTTATAATTTATATAATTTAGCGGCGGTGGAGAATGAAAAAAAGTGGCCTGCCATTGTTAATTAAAGCTTCAGTTTATTTACTTTAAGATTACGCAAGCGATCCCGCACGCTTTCCTGTTACATACAGGGAATATGGCATACGTTACCGAAACGTCCAGGATAGTCTCTAGTGTCGTCGGACCGTTTGCGGGCACATTTTTCAAGCACACCTCTTGACTTCGGCCCGCGAACATTGATTGCTCCCGAAAACGAAGCACCGCGACGAGGCAGCATACAGCGCCCACCGCCTCCGGCTTTTTGCTAATTTCCTCGAGATTAACGACGACGACGCGGTCCCATTGTCGGTGGCACGTAAGTCAGGATTAAATCAAGCATAAATCAGAATCACCCTCTATGCGAGCGGCCGGCAGAGCACAGAGCGAGAGAAGCAGAATGCGCCGGGGCGCACGATATACACCGGTCACGAACAAAAATCTCCCGACACGTACCGTACGGCTCTCCCCGATCTATAAAAGACTCTCCGGCTCGCGATGTAAAAGCACCAACGAGACTATGTAACGGCGTAAAGGCGAGCACAACCGGTGGCCCCTTGCGCGGACGACGAAGGTGATCCACTTTATCCGATCCCAGAACGCGGCGAACGAGTAACGGGGACAGACGAAGAAAACGGAGATCGGAGAAAGCGAGAGGCGACGAAAGACAGTGGGAAAAGAGAGAAAGAAGGAATGGGTGGCCGGCGAGACCGACGGCGCACACGCACGCGTGTGCACGCATCGTGAATTATTGTAACATTATCGGAGCTGATGTTTGCACCGTTAAACCAGAGAGAGGGCGCGATTAATTGATATCGGTCCTATTAATAGCACCGGCCACGCCGACTTACGTTTCGTTCGTTGAACTTCCTCCAACCTCACGGCCGCTCCTCCAAACCCTCCTCCTCGCCCTCGTCTTCCTTCTTCTTCGTCGTCGTCTTTGCCTTCTTCTTCGTCGTCTTCTTCTTCTGCTTCTTCTTTCTCTTCTTCTTCTTCAGATCGTTCGACGGCGGGTGCACCTTGAAAGAACCTGGATTACCGCGCCCACTTCCGGCCAATTCGTGGAGCCCGCGCGATTCATGCTCCCCCAAACGAACGGTGAGCAATATTCTTGTACGCGTGCGTCGTTTGCGCTTCGGCGTGATCGTGGGAATTCGATCGCGATCGCTTTTCAGTAGCTGTTCCATTGAATTCTGTGAAGTTGCGGTACGTCGATGTATGACGATGAGAGTTGAAATGAACCAGAAATGAAGGCTATGCGTTCTGTTGTGCTGTGTATGGTGCATTGAACGTGGTTCTGTGTATTCGGGTTCGTTTGTTAGAACGAAGCCATAATTGTGTTTCTTATGACGTCTTCTGTGGCTTATGAGCGTACTCCGATTTGACGTGGCCAGCAAATTTGCCGTGACACAATGCGCTCAATATGTCGACTACGTCACTTCCCTTTCCTCTCTCGTATCGTATCTTTTTCGTTAGCGTTCACCTGCTGCCTTTCGTTCAGCTCGCGGATTTCGTTTTCTTCCTCCTTAGAAGGACGATCAATAAGGTGATCAGCGATGCATTCGGTCGACACGTCGATTAGTTTCGGTAAACCTGCTCTTCGTCCAGAATAGTTCTTTGAGGATCCAGGCCAAGGAAAAAGGAGAACTTCAAAGGATTCAAGGTCTCCGTTTAACACAAGCACAGTAGCACTGGGGCGATCGAGTGAGAAAAGAAAACGACACGCTAAACAGTGGATGATGAAAACGTCGCGTGATACGTGTGATACGAGCAAGAACGACAGGCGGTGAAACACAGATTGATGAACGAGACTAATAATACGATGCGAATAAGAAAGATGTTTACAACGACAGTCTGTCAAATAATATCTATTCATTTTCCGTTATTGCAGCATCGGTTACCCGCTGCTAAATTATTCTGAGCAACCGGCCGATGAATAAGTAACGCCGCGAAATCATCAATAAAACATGCTACTTTGTTTGAAGGAAATCGTTTGGTCAATAAGCAACGCACGCAGCAGCACGAAACGAAAGAGAAAGAACAACAAAGAAAATCATACAATTCAGAGAGCACATCGCATAAGACCAAGTACCCACGAGTGCATGTTCGATCGCCAGGAGAGAATAAATACTCTTTCAGACAGTTACAAATGAGCCAGGCGAGGAGAAGCAAAGAGAAGGGCGGAGGGGAGGGAGAGAGTATAAAGGAAAAACGTACGATTCATGCGGCCGCCGATTCGACCGTCCCGTGAGTCACATTCAAAGAGGCACTCGGTCGCCGAGGAATCCCTGATTTCACGAGCATTAACCCCTTCAACACTTTCTCACATACACGTTGACTTACAAAGAGCACATGATCGACTACGAACAGTCTTTAAAGATAATTCGCATTCCCACCCCTCGCTGCTAATAACGTCTTTTATACCAACAATAAGACGTTTCGCAAGTAACAAGAGCGAAACAGATTAAATAGTCGTATCTTTCTGTAATTTGGATGTCTTAGACTGTCTTAGAGCGATTTCAAGTAACGTCCGCCGTTGTTCCCTTGATTTATCTAAAGGGAATAAATAAACGTCAGATGGGCGGAAAAGAAACGACACGGTATCGTCGCGCGTGCTCGTGACCATACACGGCCAGTCGTAAAACACGAGACCAGGACGATGCTGCATCGGGTCTGGTGCCGGCACTCTGGCACTGGCTAAATTACTGTCGCGACCTTTGACCCACACGCCAGGTAATCCAGGTGATACCAGACAGGACACCACTTTGCTCGCTCCGGATGCTGTTATTCACCGCAATGATCCTGCGGTCGATGCGAAAAGAAAGCGTCTTCTGCGAGAAATAATAAATTCCGCTCAACGAATGTCGAGTAGTTCGTTAGTTCGCCGATTGGTTAGCTTTCTTCCCGACGCCTCCATTTATCACCCCGCGCACTCTGACGGACGTGGCACTTAGCCAGGACTCGAGAGGACACCCCCGGCGAAACTAATTATCGCCGCTAAGGATGTGTATATACGTTTACACGGATCCGAGGAAGTCGAAACTTTGCTGCGCCAGCGGTCGGACGGAAATAGAGTTTCTCAGGGAAAACTTGATTTTCGCCGCGAAACGAATCTGTCTTACTAATCTTACGAAATTATTTGTTAACCCGACACACGAATGACACAGATGTGTACTACTTTTCGCTGCTCGCTTGCATAACTGCGTCCGCTACCTTCGCGAATAATTTGCATCAATATTCTAGCAGTCCGAGACGATACGGCAGACTTGAACAAAATTATTTTTCAATTAGCAAATTTTTCGCCCGAACACTCGCAGAGATCATTGCGGGTAAGAAAACGATTGACTCGTCAAACGGTCGTCTTCCAATTGACACGAACGAGACGGTTTTAAGTCTGACAATCTAGCGTCGTGGATTCTGATTTCAAAGAAGCGCGTCCGAGCATGGGACAAGCAATTCGCACGGACGTTCGAAGGAGCGTTCTAACTCTTTTCCTTAAACAGAGTGCGATCACGAATCGTCTCGCACGTACGTCGTCCAGTTTACGGGTAGCGAGCATAGCACGGACGTGATTTGATTGACACCTCTCTGGAACCGGACTGTCTGCTGCCGGCTAAACGTGACTTCTTCGTCTTATTCCGCGGGCAAGGAATCTGTCGCGCCAAAGAGTCCCGACGCTCCCATTCGACTAATGGCGTACTCAGGCAAGAAGCAAACTACTAAAGGCTCTCTCGCCCATAGGCAATGCGCGAGGAAAAAAGCATCAGGATATATCAGCCGTAAACTGATACTGCATGGCGTGCTCAGAACATATCGAGCTCGGTCTATTACTCCTATGATCATTTCTAGGAAGAATGCTCGCACTGCCACGACTCTAGATGTTCATATGTACTCAACAAAATTGTTCTATTTATACATTTGTAATTATTATGGTAATCCGATGATGACAGAACGATTTTTTATCGTAAAAGAACGACAATAATGGCGTGGCGTTTTGATAGTCATTACGTAAGAGCTGTCTAGTGCTATTTACGAAACAAGGGACGTGCTATTCTCAGCACGTCGCCGTTTTTATGCGCATCGCGAACCGCATGGACATTCGTAAACATCGATGTTACACATACGCGCCGCCGCGCATCGGAAACCACGAGACGCACCTGCAATTAGCACCGTCAGTCGTATCTAAGGTAGATGCGCCTGCGACGCGTCGCAATCACACACGCCGATTACGCGCGTTCGCATGTTTCTGCGTCTGAAATCCACGCGACAAAATAGACGATTATTAAAAAGTGACAAAAGTTGCACAGCGACTGTCCAGTCCCGACACTTTTTCCCCACCGAACAGGCTACTTAACGCGCCTAATGGTTCGCCTAGCTGCAAACATTTATCTAACAACCATGTCGAACATCGTTCCAGAAGCGGTCGTAACGCGATAAAGACGCAATGATAAAAATGGCCGGTGCCTGTTTCAATTAACGCGTCGTCGGAAACGTAGCTTCCCCGACTCGGCGACACACTCAACTACCGGCAGTTCATTAACGATATCTGAACGGGCGCGATAGAAATTATCTGAAATTGAATTTGTACCCCCGCGCGCCGTCGACATTCCCAAAGTAGACCGCAAAAGCGATGGAAAAAAAAGGGGGGAATGAAAGAAGTCGGAGTTCGCTAACCTCGGGGTCTACTAGTCTTCGACCGCTGACCACACTAACACTCGCCGCCGCTGGCCAGCGGAAAAATCAGCTGTACCCCGGCAATCTCGCGGTAAAACTGCTACCCGCAGCACAGCTCTACTTGCAACATTTACGCAACCGTTTAACGGTCGCCCGGCTCAACAGTTACGTTTTACATCTCTAGAATCTGCGCGCGGATAGTTCGACATGGCGCTTGGATGCCATTGCTGAGTATCGTAACAGGCGCACAATTTATTCCTTCCGCGCCGATATCTCGCGCCGATAAGCATCGCAGCCGGCCGGCCCGCGGCCTGCCCCGTACTGTTCCCTCGTTCTCCTTCTCGTTTTACTCTTTGAACCACCCGCCCGCGGAATGACTCGAGCGATTAGCAATCGCCTGATAGGCGCATCCCGTACTTTACAACCCAGCTCGTCAATTAGAGATATTATTGCGCCGATAGAGGCCGATAGTCATTACGGAGTCTATAAATCGGCGTCTCGAGAATGTCGAAAATGTGGCGTGGGTTTAACGGCGTCCGCTCGGTGGGTAAGTAATAATTATAACGACAGATTAATCGTTACGCGCCGTGCGCACTTTCTCTGGATTCGCGTGTGCTCGTCGCTTCCGAACCGCTTTCCATATCTTTTTACGCTCTTGTTAACAGTGGAAGTAGCGAGTGGTCGAAATGAGTCGCTTGACGCTTTGACACGGACGACGAGTGGCAAGCGCATATTGAGAAAATTTTACTGACGGCCACGAGTCTATGGTTGACCGGGCATCCGCGGTATCTGATGCGTCACCCATTTGTGGCCGACGCAGCGTTGAATATGTTATTCCTCGGGTATATACCGTTCATTCGCGCGAAATTCCTCGTGCGCACGTCATTGTCAGGTGGCCAGGCACGGCGCGAAGTTTATCTACAATCATTGTTTTTAAATGCCGCCCGACCACAATATGACCAAATAACCGCGCTTCCTGTCGCGACGCACATACTCGTCGAAGCATACTCAGGAAACGCGTTAATTTACCGCTGCCCTGTCCATTCACCGGTTCAACCCGGGGCCGGTGCACGTGCGAATGGAGGCCTCCTATGCCGAGGAATGACACGGCAGGTGATAGAGGGCAGACAAGACACGGGGAAGGAGAGGATATGGACTTTTACGCCTAGTCCGCCGCAGGAACGCGGTCGCATTCGATATCGCGGGGACTTTGATGGACCTCGAGAATGTGCGTCTGCACGGACCGACTTCACGAGCCTAGGGATGGGATCGGGAACAACTATCGATCACTGTTTACGACTTCTGTCGCGTTATTAAGGGGTTATCCTACCGTGACCAACCTCAAAAACAGGCTAAATTTCGCAAATTAATTCCGAAAAAACTATTCATGCGATATTATTAATTTTTGAATATGTATTTGTACACACCTTAGGGAGCATGAATAAAAAAAAATACAACAAAATGTTTATTTTTGAACAAGATACGTGACTTCGTGTTCAATATGGTGCTCTTCGTGCACGGTTCGACGGTGGGCACGATATCTCAGACTGTAATTGATTAATTGACTTGCAATTTTGTACACATGTTCGGACAAATAGTAGCTATCGTGTATCGGGCGGTTTTTTCGATAACATATTTTGTTTAAGAAATAAACCACTTTAAACTACCCACTTTGTGCACAAAATAGCGAAAAAAAAATCAAAATGTTGTATTTCTTTATATATATGGAGGAAAAAAAAGCCCTCGATACACGATAGCTATTGCAATATAATTCATGAAACTTTTTTGTTTTTCCGTTTCGGACCCACCAAATCACCAAAATCGTGCCCACCGTCGAACCGTGCACGAAGAGCACCATTGAACAAGAAGTCACATATCTTGTTCAAATATAAACATTTTGTTGTAAAATTTTTTATTCAAGCTCCCTAAGGTGTGTACAAACACATATTAAAAAATTAATAATATCGCATTAATAGTTTTTTTCGGAATTAATTCGCGAAATTTAGCCTGTTTTGAGGTTGGTCACAGTAGGATAACCCCTTAAAAGAAATTAGGTAGTTTAGAGTCTAATGTGTCTGTGTAGAGACGCAGATATTAAGGGATAAGTTGAAGTAAACTATGGAGTTGTTCGATCGGATAAACGTTTCTCACGTTACGATGCCTGAGATTTAAGGAAAATTGCTTTGTAACTAAATGGAAACAATGTTTACATCGTCCAGCTTCCGCTGTTGGCGCAGAAGTTTCTCAAGATATCTGCACCGTTGAATACGTCATGAACCGAGAGAATGAAACCGTTTCGCTCGAAACGGTTTCTCGTTTCCAACGAGATTGCGCTTAACTGCCCGATTGAATCGAAATTCGCGAGTACAAATTGACTCGATCCCATCTCTAGCAGGTCCTCGCGTTCTTCCGGGAGGGGGGACCGTTAATGCAGCCTCCTTTGGCGGCGAGGCAATGAGCGCAAGATACATATTACTCACTCGCAACCAATTTACGGCGTCGTTCCACGTATCCGCCGAAATTCGGCCGTCCACCTCTCTTTATTCGATGAACGTAACGGTCCGAAGAAAGCTCGCGGGTCGATACGTACCTGAACGATCTTGTTTTGGGTCAAGCCTGGGTCCTCTTGACACCATACGCTTCAATCAGCTTTTAAACACATTGTTAAGTCACATGATGGTTTATGTTTGATTAATACATTTTTTAAAACCTTGTAAGCACTTCACAAATCTTTTTAAAACTTTCGCTTACAACATTTAGGGCGGGTTTTAGATTCTGTAGGCACTTCGATTGACATTACCTTGTGTTGAGCACATTTTTAAATTTGGTACATAGCATAGCGGAAGGTAGTTTTAGTTGTAAGAAAATAATTTGTTTATGAGAGATGTGCAAATAACGATTGGTACTATGGATTCTGTGTTGAATGCGAGCCTTGAGAAATGCGAGTTTTGTTCACAGCAGTGGGTAAGTTAGATGTACATCGTTAAGATTGTCGGTAAGGTCGTTTGTACCCACAGATACCCTTCTGTTTTGAGCTGATAATTTCTTTAATTTTCAACATTAACTATGTTTTCGGTAGCAACATTTCAAACGCAATTATAACCCTACTTTAATTCACACAATATTTAATTTGTACCGAATTTTTTCGGCAGTTCCTCGAATTATACACACACCTCTACACAGCGTTGGTCTAACTTCTTACCTTTCTTTCGGTTGTTACAGTGATCACGTATCCACTCTATAGACGTTAATCATATGTTTGATATATATTGTGAAAACAATGTGACAACAAACTTTTCACACACCGGCCTAAGCGCGAACAATTCGACTCTGTCAGAATTTCGATTCTCGAGTCAGGCCTACCAACCTAAAAAAAGGGTAATACGAAATTCCCCAATAGCCTATTTATTCCTTCATTCTGATTTATTCAAAATACCACGCAACGTTATAAAACTATTAAATGAGAATGTTCATCTGTTAATACAACCACTTGTGCAATTATTTCAAGAGCCTTATTAAGATTGCAACTCTGACAACATATTGCACTCTCCATTTCTTTCTTATATCCCACACAAACAGCAGAAGGAAAAAGTAATTACCATCCGGCTCGCAACTAACAATAATCCCAAGAAATCATCCACACACAGAGTCAACTCAGCGCGAAAAACCGAACATTTCCCGACCTCAAACATTCTTCCGACTCGCGTCGAGTTGCTCCACTCGCACGCTGCTCGAGTTCAAACACAGCGCGCACTTTGACGCTGCAAAAATCCCTAGACTCCGGCCACTATGCCGCCACCTCCCGCTCCCGTTCCCTCTCCCTCCATCCTGCCCACCTACCACAGTTCTCGTCACTCTATTTCACTACATGCGTTGTTACGTCGTAAAACTGCCCGAGCACAGTTTTACGGTTTACGTGGTGCGTGACAGCCGATCCAGTCGAAATGTGGTAAGCCGCCTAAGTCCGCGTGATAATGCCAATTAAGCGTCCTCCTCCATCGATCTGTTTACAAACATCATAGAGCAACATAACCTCTCCCATCTGTCTGACGCATAACCTCTGCCCCGCTGTCACACGAATGCGTAACGCACGCGGTAACACTGTTACGTATTGTTTATGGGCCCCGCACGTGAAGATGCCATTACCGTGCAATGGCACGATGGTCGACGGTACTGTCGGGGGTATTCCTGGCCCTTTCAATGGTCCTGTCGCTCGGCAAACTTCTCATGCTTGCCGCTGGAAGTGGAAACAACGGGGACCTCACAGAAGCGGATCAGTGGCTCGCTGAAATTGGCCTCAACCAGTATCGTCCTCTCTTCCGACAGAAAGGTAAGACCTTGCCGTACGACGGGTTCCTTTTCTTCGTGTTTTTGATACGTTGGATTAGGAGCCTCGTGGGCGGAATGAAACGGTCGGCCCGCATCAAGTGGCCGCACTCACCTGCTCGCGTTCTTTGAAATGATGCCAATTTTACGATATAGTCAGGTCTCGCCTGTGAATGGCTGAGTGATCATTGATAGCGGGCAGAGGTCGTATATGGGTAATTGCGGGGAGTTATCGAAACAACGACGTGAGATGAAAAGTGCGGAATATACGGTGTTCGTATCCGTGTCTCATTTGGGCGGACGGAGTACGAATCGATTGGATGTTTATATCGCACTATGCAAATAATCGGCGGCCTAGACAATACAGATAACGCTTTTGCGTCATCGGCACACGAATCGAGCGGGCGGCCAATGATGGAGCGATTTGATGCGTTTAAAGCAGTATTCATTATCTCGAATGGCGCGTTGTTAAACGTTGTCGTTAAACGTTGTGTTTAAACGTTCTCGGGCATAATCATCTCCCCACAGACGATTGCACTGTAGAATACTGAGATGCACGATACGCAGTCGGGAAACTCGGCTAATACCGTCGTACTAAGAAATTGAATGCATCGGACTCATGAACTAGGAAACATTTAACTTCTTTGCATCCGATACAGCTGAGTCGCACGAAATTTCTCTTTTTCATCTATTTTTCATTTTAACTCACGCTCACCTGCACTTAAGGATGCAGATAATTCCTATTACAACTTCATATTAATACGTCAAATTTCATATTATACGTTCTATGATTTTTATTCGTCCTGTCATTGGTTGCAGCATCATGTGGATTAATTCGACCCAATGTTCATACCGTTAACCCTTTCGTTCCGACGGGCGTATATATACGTCCTGGAAGAATGAAGAAGAATTCATATACGAAGAGCGTATATATACGCTCTGGAAAAGTAGACGCTGAGGTACGAAGAGCGTACATATACGTTCATACCATATATACTTTTATTTTATTCCGTACCTCAGTGTCAACTACTCAGTAATGCGCTCCCTTCACAGCTATCACATTTTGTCACAAGTACTCCGTAGCGAAAGAGTTAATAGTAGTACAGAATATTTTCCTATATCGGAAAAACTGTATTGTCACTGAAAAGAAAGAATCGACGATATCCGAAAACGAACGGTTCATCCTACTACGCAGGCATTAATCTATGAACGTGGGCACCAAATCGCATTATGATGATCGCGTGAATTGGTACACGGGCATGCATTACGTCAGGGGTTAATTGCTGCTGCGTAGGCCCGATCGGCCTGGTGCACAGTCGATGACGATACTCGAAATTCGTTATTATCGCCCCGGACAATGGGTGCCGTTATCCGACGTTATCAGCGTTAAGATTCATTGTCTGGCCCGCGGTCAATTTCTCCCCGAAAGTGGCGGATATCATCGATCGACCGTAAAGTTATCGGTCTTTCGGTGCACATTGATTATGTCTGCCGGATATCAGGCCCGAGAAACATCCCTTGTAGCTACGCTGTTCTGCCTTTCTTTTTACGATGGTCGGAAGCATTTAACGATAACGGTGTAAGCGATGAGAGCGAAAATCTTGGAGAAAAATTTCATATGCTCTGTTAGGAATGTGATATAGCTATATGTATATGTAGGACGTCGATACCACGGCACCGCGGTTCGGCATCTTACCGCTCAATACTTAAAAGTACGAACAGTTTTTTGGAGTGTATGTTATAGAATACGTATAATGCTTTAAGTCATCAACAATTGATACACCAGGCATGAATAATATCATGCGAAACTTCTGATAAGGGTAGCCGTACAATAGCATATAATTGCATATAATTATCCACAACGTCTGTCAATACGCGAGCTTGTACCAACTCAAATAAGAACTAAAGAACCGGAAGACCGGCATCTTGCAAAACAGGTCAACTTCGAGAATCTCATCTAAATCGTCCGCATAACCGCGGGACATGCAATCTATTTCCCTCAAAGTACATTGTCTTCCCGAGAAGAACGTAAACGAGTATATATTACCCTTCTTCCAGACAGACAATTCTCTTCATCATTCGACCGCAAGAAACTAATATACATTAAATAATATCAAATGAAAAAAATATAATAAAGAAACAACCGTATCAGCAGACGAACATTAATCTTTGCTATCACACTAAGGGCCGGTTTCACCAACGACTGATAAATCTCTAAATAGTTATTCGGCCAATAAAATTTATTTCTCAGTTAAGGAGGAATTGGACACACATAAGAAAATCGCAGAATTTCTTGCAATTTTGAGGGATTATGTATTTCAATGTAATAAAGGAGCATACCAAATTTCAGAATTTCCTACTACATAGTTCGGAAGGAAATAATTTATTAATTTAACACGGTCTCTTATGGAGAAATCGCAATTGAAGCTCTTTTGTCATCAGATTCAGCGGTTGTACAGTCAATATAAAAAATTCTGCACCGCGTTACCGTATAATGCTAATTTTTACCGTAAAAATGATTTTAAACGGGAAGTCAATCTTTCGTACCACCAACTACATATTAATCATCCATTTGTCCATGTTAAACATGCACCACATCATCCACATTTGTAAATATGTATGCATTTTCGCCATATGGCATTAACTTTTGACCAGATTGTCTGTCCCATTCCTCCTTAACGAGAGTGTCGAGACCAATCATTTTGTCGACTAAGCGCTAACTGAAGTTGGTGAAACAAAAAACATCGATTTTAACCGACAAATAACTTTATTCTACGAACAACCACTTATTCGTCGTTGGCGAAACCGGCCCTCAGATAAGTATTGAAAAACAGTGTAGCGATCAGTTCTAATATATTCTATTCTATCTAAAATATTAAACCCTATCTGTGCCGGATGATCCCCCCGCGACATCGATGCACATTCATTGTATCGAGAGTCCTTTTTCCGCATATTTCCTCTGCCCTATTATATACACGCCGCGATTCCATGCTGGTGGCACCGTGGGGGCTGATAAATCTGCGCCACAGCGCCCGATCTTTTATCGTCTTGGCCCCCGTGGCGGATGCCAAGAATATCGGCGCTTGCGCGCGGGTCATGGCTCGAGCCACGGGTTTGTACCTCGTTATTGGCGGGACGAAGGGATGGATTCGGAGTTCCCAGCTGCGGCAATGTCACTGCGCGCTGTTTGCACTTGGAACGTCCGAAGGGGGGTGAAGGGTGGTCTGGGTTAGGATCGTGGTGGGGTTACGGGTTCGCGGAAGGTGAGGGGTGGAGAACGAGTCTTGCTCATCCTATCCGCATTTGGATTTGTGTGTGTCTAGGTATGTGTCCCGAGCAGTGCCGTAACTTGGCAGGTGCAACAGGTGCACTCGCACAGGGCCCACTTGGAAGGGGGGCCCGAAATGCTGTTTACAGGAAATGATATTTACAAATTTTTAACTTTGCCACCTTCCAACTGCGCGGTTTGACAATTAAATTTTGCCTTACTCAGACTCTAGATCAGAATCTAAATAATAGTTAGTTTTACGTCACTCTTCGTCTATTTTTAACCCTTCCTGTGTCTATTGCTTCGTGCGAGAGAAGTTTTAGCAAATTAAAATTAATAAAAAATTATTTAAGATCAACTATCGAACAAGAACCGTTATCCAATCTATCTATTATTTCTATAGAATTTGACATTGTTAAAAACATAAATTATGATGATGTGATTAATGAATTTGCCGAAATGAAAGCCAGAAAAGTGTTAATAAAATAAATCTTATTAAATCTATTGTAATGTATTTGTTTTATTATTTTCCTAAATGTAATTAATTAAGGGGCCTAAATGCAAATTCTTGCACAGGGCACAGGAATGGCTAGTTACGGCACTGGTCCGAGTGAACGTGCAAGTGCATAATCCTGTGTACGTGTGTGTACGCGCGCGCATGATTTCTCTGTATGAAACCACTAATACGTGCACCTTAACTACCGTCCGATAGCACTACAGTAGTACAGTGCACGTACGGAAGCTGGACCGGTGACCAATAAGCGTGTCGAGTGCAATGATGCGGTACCCGTCGGAGGTGAATAATAAGAATCGTCTGCGACGCAAACAGGACCTCTACGGAATTTATTGAGCACTCCTGGCGGGCGACGATAGTTTCAGACTCTCTCACTCCGGTCAGACACGGTTTGCGGGAAAGTTCTGACGGCATGGGCGAATGCGATTTTTCATGGCTGCGGCTTACAATGTCGCTTCGGCAATTCTCAATTCGTGAGAGATTCCGGAACGATGGAGACAGACGATACGTAAATCTGTAGAGCAAAAAACGGGCCATGTGTGTACCCTGGGACGGTAGACTGGTGTATGCCTGACAAAAAATTAGATATCGTTTGGCAGAAGATGAAAATACGTTTTTATATGCACGCTTGAAATAGCCCGGTTGATAATCACTGCGGTTTTCGGGTGAAAGGAATCTGGAACACGGAGAGCTCCGGATTCGCCAAACTACCGCTGACCAGAGAGAAGAGCATACCTATACAACGTGCGCGAGGTATTCCCGAATGATGAACGTAGCGGAATGACATTCGGAGTCGAAGATCGATCGTCGAAGAATCGACAAGCGTTCCGAGCCGAATCCAGCCGTTTTCATGATGAACGACACATGTGTCCATTATTATAAAAATGGTCCAAGTGAAAAATTGAAACGAAAATGTAATTGTTCATTTAAATTGCATTGCATCGATTTGTATTACGACGGAAGAGAAAACTTCAATTATTCCACTTAAATTACCTGCATGATCACCGGCACGTGGGGTACTTGCGACAAATGGGTGCAACAGTTTCAGAAGGAGACGACGCGTTTGCGTCGAAACGAACGCGATACTTGCCTGTAAAGGGGAGGGAAACGGTGGTATCTTGCGGCAATATTAGGCGCGGAGATCCACTGAACCGCATGAGAATCGGGCCGATTCCAGGTCACCACTCGTCAGAAGATTACCGAAGATTAAAAGATTCTTCAGTGCGCGAGTGTGATGGAGGCCCTCGAACACTCGCGAGGCACACGTTTCCTTTGCGACGACGACGACGACGACAACGAACGCGGAGCAATTATTGGAAAAAATGGAGGGCACCCAGTTTCCGGCAAACTGGCCCGAAACCAAATGCCACGGCTGAAAAGTGCGCCTCTCGAAGCGGCTCCGATTGTTTTCGCGGGGGCCGATATTAAAGTCGCTCTCGCACAATGCACTTGGGGCGGGAGGGTGAGTGGGTGAGATTCGCATGAAACGCGACCGATTTCGTGGCAAATGAAAATCACCGACCCGCCCGATATGGGAGTAATGAAGGAAGAAACGGGCGACCCGACTTGCACGCGTATGAATTTACGACCGTCGACATTTGCATAATGATATTTCTGCCGCTACAGAAATTGTTTTAGCGCGCGCATCTCGCGGTACGTACCATGCGCACGGACGCACGGCTGGCTTCCATAAATTTTGTAAATGTCAACATATACGTTGTCCAAATCTACGCGCCCGTAACTCGTGAGCCTTTAATATGTGACAACGATAAAAGGGTCACCTCCGACGTGAGGTAATTACGACAATCGATTGTCCGGGTCCGAAGCAGGGTGGAGGGCCACGATGTCAGCTAGGACCTTCTGTCGGAGAGCAAAAATAAATCTCGTCAAGTATTCCCACCGTCACCCCTTCAATTCCGGTCGAGCCTAATTTCAGTCTAGTCACGATCTGCCTCTTTCTACTCACCCATCCTCTCGCGTGTAAGTTCACTTTTTGCCGCGCGCGTGCTCCGCACAGCTTCCAAGTTGGATGGCGCTCTTTCGGCTAAAAACAACAAAGTTCACGTAAATATTTCCTCACGGCATGACGTGAACCTTTTTCCGCGTCCCGGTACGAAATATCCTTTACGATTCGGGGAAACGTCGTACGTGAGAAATTTTATACTACCCAGGACGCGGATATGCAACCAGATTTACACCCCCAACTCCGCGTCACTCAGATATGAGTGTCGCATATGTATGCGCACCAATGATTGTTTGATTTTCTCAAGTAGGAATGATTTTGTTACTTTTTTTTTTCTGTCGAAATGTAGCTTTTGTACGAAGTTGCAGATATTGCGAAACGAACGGGACGTGTACAGAGCATGGTGCGAAGAAGTTTCATAACAACGGTTGAGCTCTCAAAGCAGTGCGGGTGCAAACTTTTCTACCTAAAAAAAAAAAAAAAATTACACTCTGAATAGAGTTCATACTCGCCTGATTTTTCATCCCGGCCGTTCCCTTTAGTCCCCAAAGTGAAACTTACCTGAAAGGACCTCGTTTTCGAGCGAATAAAACACGCTGAAAGGGTGGTGATCAATGCTTACAACGCCTCAACCACGAACGAGCTTGACGACGCTAAGAACCTCAAAATATCGTCCAAAGAAAGCCGAAGATCATCGTAACAGCTCCGACCCAGCGACGCGTCAGTTCACAACAACTCCGCGTACAAAATCGACATTCGTCCGCATCGCCTCAGCGTATTACGTATTAAAGAAAGTCGCCGGGGAGCAGGGAAGAAGAAGGTACATACCCGTTGAACGACCAGCGAGGACAGTAATTCGGCGCTGGATTGACGCCATCCAAACCGGACATTGTACCTTACGGTTTGTACGTGTCAGTGTGGCGCGACAAAGATCGCGACCGGGGCGCGAGAAGAGGACGCCGTCAGCGAAAGGCGCAGGAGAATAAGAACAATAAGAATACGAGAAACGGGAGAGGAAAGAGAGAGAGAGAGAGAGAAGAATGCGACGGGGTTGGCGTGGCTGGGTCAGAAAGACGCGCAGGGGGTTGGTGCACGTCAAGGCGCGTAGGGTGGTGGCCCTGCTCGGCGAGGGGGGTTAGTCTCGTCTAGGTGGGGGCCGCTAAGGGGTGGCTCGCGTTCTGGTGGTGGCTCTGGCTCCGCGTAATCGTATCGCATGCAGTCGTCTGGCGTGAGTCCGCGCGAGCGGATCGTTCACACTCAGTGGCAGCGCTGAAAGCTCGAGAAAAGCGAACCGCGACGCCAGCCCGTCTAGAACTACCCTCAAACTCTCTCACCCTCCTCCTCTCTCGCTCTCCGTCACGTTCGCTGTCACTTCTCACTCCACTCCTTCCGTCATCCTTTCTTTCAACTTCCTCCGTCCTCCCACGTTCCTCCCTCCCCCGTTCACCTTTCGACATTCTCCCACTTTCTTCGAGTCCGTGCCTTTCCTCCCCGACTCCACTTAGCCGCTCCGTTCCGTCGGTGTCACAGTTCCTCGGAGCGTCCCTTTACTCTCGTCGACCCTCCTCGCTCGGCCCCTTTCGTTCCCCACCGACATCGGCATTATGAACGTAGCCAGAGGGCGCGTCCGCGTGAACCACGAGAGAAACTTCGTCCTTGCCGACGGTGAAACCGCGAACGAGTCTCGGATGTCCGACCGTTCGGGGAGCCTTTGACACACTGGCCCGCCCGTACCTTAGTAGACACGCCGAGTCGGTCGTAGAAGCCTCGTGTTTTTGAAAGCCTCGCGTCAAAGCGTCTCTCCCACCCCCGTCTTTCTCTCTTACTCTTCGTTTCCTTCTCCTCTCCTTCATTCTTTCTCTCTCTCTCTCTCTGTCTCTGCTCCTCTTCGCCCTCCTAGCACTCATCCCACCTTCAACTCTCTCTCACTCTCTCTGAACCCCTCGACTTTCTACTTTTCCTTTTACATCCCGACCCAAAGAGTTTGTCCCAGAAGGCGGAGTGTGCCCTTCCGTCGCGCTGGTTTCTTTCAAAACTGCGTCCCGCCGCTTCTATAGAACCGCCAGAAACTGCTCGCGGCTTCTTGTTCCTTAGTGCGCGTAGAGCCGAGGCTGGCGATTGCGAGAGAGCGTAAGTGGACACCTTTTTCTCCAACGGCACACCGAACTCTTTACCTCTGTTTGCTCTGTGTGCTCCCAGTTTCCTTTGCATCATCCGTTCTCCCTCGGGCGACCGACGATACTTGCCCACACTATTTTTCGCTCGTCGTTTATCGCTCTTACCTGCTTCACGCTTCCTCTTCCCGCCATTCTGACACGGTTTACTAATGACGTGTAGGTGCAGTTTATCGCGGTAGAATCGCTTGTCCGCGGTGGTAGATTACTCCCCTCGGTCCTCGGTGACCCACGACAGTTCGGTTCGTTAAGATTTCGACGCCGATCCTCCAGCTGCCAAGGCGAGGGCTCTTCAAGAGGCGAGAAAGCGAGACGAGAGGGGGTCGATCGCAGATCGTAAGTGCCACTTTTCTCAGATGCAATCGCACTCTTTCACGAGCGACCGTACGTGTAGGCTCCGGCCGGTCTGCTTTATCGTCTCGCGTACGGCAATATATATTTTTTATTTATTTATTTTTTTTTCTTATCGAGCACTTTCTCTCGGAATACGGTGATCGTGATACGGAACGCAGATCCAGCGAGCGTGCATTAAGCTCAATGTACGTTGCAGTTATCGTCGACTCGAAGGAAGGAGTAGAAAAAGTATCGTTAACGACACATGTACATGACTCACAGCAATGATCACCGTTTTCTTCGCTCTATTTTCTGTTCCCGTTTTTCCTCCCACGCGGCTTCTAGTTTCGAAAGCACGCTTAGGTTGAACATACATTTCTTGCTACCGATGTTATCGGATCGTGGAAATTGAATTGGGTGCGATCGGTGAGCGAGGAAAAAAATTGAATCTCACGCTGCCGAAAGTCGAGCTTCACTCGAGAACCGACGGATCCCGTTAATCATTCCGTGATTAGCCGCGAAAGCGTCTTTGTTTGTTCACAGCGTCGCTCTTAATAGGTCTTTGGCACGGGCATGTCGAATGTCGTTATCCGGCGACGAGGAAAATTGAGATGCGCTCATAATTGAATGTGGACTTAATCCAGTTTGCTCGCCGGGCGAAAATAATTGAATTCGCCCGCAATGTTGGTATATGCCATTTGCACGTCTGCAGACGAATTTTTACTCTCGCCGACGTTTTCTCGTACGAAAAAGAACATCGAACCGTTCTCTAATTTAACTCTTCAGCTCGCGCGTCGTTTGCATTGGAACACGACGACTATGTGCTCGAAATACCGCACACTTTCGGAATTCGCGAATTATCGCGGCATTATTAAATGTCGGTGCTGAACGTTTTTAATAAATTTGCCCCTCCGTCGCACGCGCGCGGGCCTGTTAAACGTCGTTCGGAGATAAGGCAGCGAAGGAGATCGAAACTTTTCGAAAAACAAGCCGATACTGATAACTCGAAACTTCGGAGCGCGGGCCGAAACTTTCGACGGCTTATATCTTAACTTTTTTAATTGCATTCCAACCTCACGGCGAAGTATTGAGATTCAACGGCCGGAGTGTCTTTGCACGATCTCCGTCCGACTCGTATTCGACAGGCACAGACCGCGCCGGCGGGTTTTATTCTTCGTTTTCAAAGTAAATTTCCGTCAGGCCGCTAGCCCGCAAGTTTCTAATTGCATTCGCTCGAAATTCAGCGCCGTGCTGCACCTGACATTCCCGATGACAGTGGCATTTATGCGCAAAGCCAAACTTTCTCGCACCCGCGACATGCACGGGAAATCACTTTTCGAAAGGAAACGGAAAGAGAGAGTGAGAGAGAGAAGCGAGCCAATAATCGATCAAAGGGTTCGCGCGAAGGAAACTTTCTATTGCCAGTTCCGCGCGTTTTCACATTGCATTCGCGTCTATCTAAAGTGTGTCCAATACGGCATTTCGGTGGCGGAGGCAGCTTTGCGTCGGACGGAATTGAAACTCTTTCACTGCCAACTAGGCGAGGGATTGCGGCTCGAATTTATCTCGAGAACGGAACTACCGTGCTCGATACTTAACTTTCCTAATTCCGCTCTAAATCTCCTTGAAACCTGCTTACGTATGTGTGGGTGCGCGCGCGACGTGGAATTTAGACCGCTAACCGCGTATTTACTTCTAGATAACGAAATATCAAAGTGAAACCCTCTGTGCTAACCAGTGGGCAATGAGAGAGAGAAAGGAAGGACTGTTATTTGTTCGATAGCTTTTCGTTTAATGCGGTGGTAAATTTAGGACTTTCAGACAATTCCCCGGAGGCGGGTTCTTTTTAAAATGGTTATGATTGTATGCAATTACGTGTAATATGGCGTGTCAGTCGGCCAAAGTGACTTTGCGCGGGCGAATTGTATGTCATTTCTTTATTCGACGTTTGCGAAAGGAGCTAAAGAGCGTCGTGCTTCGATGGGAAAGGCAATTTGTCTCGCGAATGGATTATATTTGTTAGGTAAATAAGCGATACTTTCGTGGGATGAGAGATAGAAGAAAAAATGAAAACGAGACTCGGAATTTACAGTTCTGCCCCGAGGACAGTTTTCCCTGGCCACCGGTCAATTCCTCTAATTCCACTGGAATCTCTCTGGCTTTCTCTCTCTCTCTCTCTTCGTCTGAACTCCGCTCGGTGCAGAGTTTCTATCGCAAAGGGCGGTTTTGCAGGACCGACCCGTAAACTTTTCCCTCGCAACTGTTGAAACAGCTGAACTGTACCGCGAGACTCGCTGACAAAAACGATCCGTAACGATTAAAGTGAACGCTTCTTCCCTTTTGCTCGCGAACAAAATATCGCAAACAACTGGCATCGACTTTACGGGCCTGCGTCGAAGGTACTTTTTACAAACTTACGCTCAGTACACATTTTTCCCTCCACTTCACGTCGCGATGAACTATCCGTTCACATGTCGGAGAATGTTTCATATATCGCAGCAGAGCCGGGAAAGTAATTACACTGCGTTCATTTGTCGCACGACAACCGTTCGACGTAAAAACACTGATACAGGTAGCCCTCCTACAACACAGCATCCTATAACACGATTCATAAATTGCGGAAACCCTTCTACAACACGACATCCTATAACACGGTTTCGCTCTAACACTATAAGAAAATTGCGAAAACCTTTGTACAATGACCTTGTAAGAACCAGCAAACAAAGCAAAATTACAAATTTTTTAAAGAGGATAGAAGATGTAAGAACTTTAAATGAAGAACAAAGTTTTGAACGTGAAGGCGATATCATTCCACCGAAAAAACGTTCTCGGTTGATTATATTGAGCAGTGACGAGGAAGGAATTTATTAAATTAAGGTTGCGTTAAATTAAAATAATATTATTTTTTTTTGTTTTGTGTTATGCATACATTTATATTTTTAATCAAAATTAAGTTGAATACGTAGAATTAAAAAAAAATTGTTTTTAATATGTTTTCTGAACGTGAACCCCCTTTTTGTACTGGCTCTGGGTCTCATATAACACGGTTTCACACAACACGGCATTTTCTAGAAATCTATCTACCGTGTTATAGGAAGGTTACCTGTATATATATACTATGGATTGCAGATGCTTGAAGCGATTTGAAGGTGGCTTTGGCATGATGCGCCACCATCGTTCGACCGATGTAGTTGACTTCCCTTCGCCCCCCTATTACCCGCGAACCTAAAAAAATTTGCCTAACTTTGCACCGTCACTGATCACGACGCGAGTACATGTACTTAGCACCGTAACGCCCCGTGGTGCCGGCCAAGGAGAAGCGCCCCCTCTCTATGGCTTTTTGTCTTTTATTAAGGGGTTATCCTACTGTGACCAACCTTAAAACAGGCTAAATTTCGCGAATTAATTCCGAAAAAACTATTAATGCGATATTATTAATTTTTTTAATATGTATTTGTACACACCTTAGGGACCTTGAATACAAAATTTTACAACAAAATGTTTATATTTGAACAAGATATGTGACTTCTTGTTCAATGGTGCTCTTCGTGCACGGTTCGACGGTGGACACGATTTTGGTGATTTGGTGGGTCCGAAACGGAAAAACAAAAAAGTTTCATGAATTATATTGCAATAGCTATCATGTATCGAGGGCTTTTTTTTTCCTCCATATATATAAAGAAATACAACGTTTTGAATTTTTTTTCGCTATTTTGCGCACAAAGTGGGTAGTTTAAAGTGGTTTATTTCTTAAACAAAATATGTTATCGAAAAAACCGCCCGATACACGATAGCTACTATTTGTCCGAACATGTGTACAAAATTGCAAGTCAATTAATCAATTACAGTTTGAGATATCGTGCCCACCGTCGAACCGTGCACGAAGAGCACCATATTGAACACGAAGTCACGTATCTTGTTCAAATATAAACATTTTGTTGTATTTTTTTTTATTCATGCTCCCTAAGGTGTGTACAAATACATATTCAAAAATTAATAATATCATATGAATAGTTTTTTCGGAATTAATTCGCGAAATTTAGCCTGTTTTTGAGGTTGGTCACAGTAGGATAACCCCTTAAGGTATTACTAGCGCTGAATCACTTTTCTTAAACTTTTTTTTAAATCAGACTTAAATTGAAGTTTTTTAAAAAATAACAATTTTTTTCTTATAAATGAACTTGATCCACCGTCTAGAACTCGAGTTATTAACAATTAAAGTTTAGCGTTTTCTCCATCTAAAGGAATGGTAATGATCACAATAAAACGGTTTTTTGATAATAACTCAAAAACGGCTCTTAAACTTTTTTTGAAAAAATTGCAGGTTATAGATTAACATTTGAGGAACATTTTAAAAGAAAAAAAATACTTTTCACCGTCTAGTTCAGGAGAAAAAAAATGGTGAATATAAAATTGTAAATTGAGTGCTTGTGTTCAGCCTGAACTGCGGTACAAACGCTAGTATGCATTATTGCCAAGTATACTAGTGTGCACATATGTATACGGAATGTCTGCATGGATTGAATCAGGACCGTAAGAAATTTCTGACGCAATTGAAAACAAATAATGAAGCCCCTTCTTGATACGGCACCCAGCGCTAGTAATACCTTAACACTTTGACTGCCACGTTGGTCATGTATGACCGGTCGCGGTTTCTTCTATGACGCCACGGTGGTCACTAGTGACCGTAACATCTGATCTTCTTACAATTCTAAAAATTGAATGAAAATTGACAGTTGAATATAACCGCTTATTAAAACATACTTTGAAATAAAAAGTGCCCCATTAACAATTAAAAATTTTTATTTGAAGGCCCTATCAACCGTTACCAAGGCGCCACGGTGGTCATTCGTGATTACAACATAAGCGGCCGTGGCGTCACGAGCGAAGCATATGATTTCGGCGTGGCAGTCAAAGTGTTAATCTCATTTTTCAAGCTTCGCGTTATTTCCTTTAATACATCGGTCGAACGATGGCGGCATTGGCGTATAAAGTCCCCTTTCAATTCGATTCAACCGCTCTACAGCTGGCTTATGGTAATCTCGTATCCATAGTATATATATATCAGTGCGTGAAAAGCGTATCCTGAATCTACGAAAAACGCTCGCGAAGAAAGAGTCCGTATCAAACTAACGCCCTCGTCTTCGAATTTTCTCCTGAACCTGCGCGGCCGCGTGAACCTTCGTCGCACAATGCGCACAGTTACGTTTCGCACGAACGAGTCCGAAAGTTTCTCGCGGCGTCGCTCCGGAAGAAGGGTCACGAGCCGTTTCAGCTATTAGACGAACTGACGTCACGATTCTGCCCTTAACTTCGAAGGCTACCACCCCCTCCGATACAATCTTAGCCGAGCCAGCTCGCACTCGCGAAACTTACGGATCGCCGAAAGCACCCGCGAATGCATCCTGCATTGCGGTGCTTTAGCAGTTCTCGCCGCTCGATGCATACGCGCCGAAGATGAACTTGGTGCGCGGATGCATTTCGCTCGCCTCTTTTATCTCTGTCGAGCCGTTTCTTGCGAGACCGCGCGGATCGGCCTCGTATTTCAGCACACCGCGCGACACTTGGAGCAATCGGGCTCACTCGCGAGTTTCCCGCAACTGTGGTCGTGTTAATGGGATTGGAGGTGTTCGTCGCACTATCCGGTATGCGAATACTGGAATAGTCTGTAGGTTATGTATACTCGAATAGTTATCACAATACGTGATCTTGTGGTTTATCGAGGAAAAAAATTTGGCGGCTAGTTTGCGCGGACGTTGGAGAGACGGTTCCGCGAAACTTCGCTCGGAACGAGACGTCATTTCTGTTTTGCGAGAGAGTGGAAAATACGGGGGAGCGCGTAAACGGTAGTAAGTAAAATTTAAGCCGCACTCGAGCGGCGAGCGTGTTATTTAAACTAGTCGGAATTTACGGTGCGACTGATAAAGCTTATGTTGAATACTAACGGGCTGGGCTTAAAGAAAATGGAGTAAAGAGTGTGATGGGCGTAAATTCGTATCTGAACGTTGCAGAGGCCGAAACACACAAAGATTAGGACGCAGTGTCTCGTAAAACTTGCTTTAAACGTCAAGTCGTTTCTGTCTTGAAAGCGTTTCGCGTGAAATGCAGAGTGCACGCCGTGTCTCTAAACTCGATGCAGAACGTTAAGCTTAATATACACCCGACTTTTACAGATCGCAGATTACAAATCAGTATCAATACACTGCCTCACGTCGACCCGAATAATCTGTCTTACATTCAATCCTCGTCATTTGCGGGCCATCTGAAAGTCTCCGATATCACACAACTCATGTACCTTACTCTCCTGCCGATTTTCCGTGTGAACGTTCACATTGTTCTTTTGTCGTAAGAACGCGGGCGTCGGGTCGATGGAACGTAATTAAACGACTGCCACTTTCCACCCACTGCGTACCATTAATTTCCCTTCATCCAAATTGCATCGGCCGTCACGTGCGCAAATTATGTATATATATGTATGTATACGAACGATAGGTAATGAGGCACTGGTAAACGAGGCGAATCGATTACCCTTCAGACGGCGCTTCTGCAACGCGCATTACCTTTTGTACGGCCGTATTGTGCAAACTTGTCCCGCAGTGTACGCTGCCTATGAACGCCGGAGAGCATAGTTTGTCTTATAGGAACTGCGCATTAAGCAATTTGCGGAATATAATGTCCGTGTAACGCAAATTAGCCTGCGAGCCCATCGTTCGAAGCGTGTCTATCGATCACAGTCGAGATGAATGGCTGTTCAGGATTTCATCGTGGTTGATGAGAGAAAGGGACGTGACGGTAGGAAACATATGTTACTGAACCTAAACCAGCCGACTTTCACTTGTGTCGCGTGAATAGCCAAACGTGGAGAATTTTTTCGCGAACGAATCGAATAATGAAAGATCCGAGGAAATAGAGGGTGACCTTTAGCGGACGGACAGTTTTAAATGGTCAGAGTTATCGCTTCACCCGCCATTTACCCGCGTTATAAAGAAGGTAATAGAGCGGACAGGGGGTAACAGATCGCATGTCAGAAAGAATTTTTCCAAAGTGGATTATCGGCGGCCCGCGGGCAAGCGAAAAATATGCCGAAAAAGTTAGCGGTTCGGCGACAGATAAAATTGATCTTTTCGTTCGGCTGACGAATTTCATAAAATCCGTATTCCGTATTCCATACACTATGCCCCGTACTGTCTTTTCTACCCGGAGCTTTCTATACCCCTAAATAATACACATTATCAAAAATAAAAATCCACTGTGGCGTCATGGAAAGTGCACGATCTGATACGCCGTCTGTCGGGCTGTCTGCGTTCGCGATACATCATCGTTGACAAACATCATCGTTAATCCCCTTAAGCTTGATAACGAATCGATCGAATGTGCCGCGCGCGCGTTCGAGTTGCCACTTTAGCGTCGCGCGAACCACTCGCCGATTCAAGTTAATTCATCGACAATTCATTGTTGGCGCGCGTTCGCCACTGCGGCCTTTTTATTCGCAGCGAAACGAGCACGCGCGTCTGACGAAACCTCGTTCGCCAATGAGAGCGGGACAAATGACATTTAGCGTCCGCAATAAAAGTTTGGGTCGGCTGACTGGCTTAGCCGTGCTGCGACGTAAAGACAGACTCACGTCGGCGGACAATACGAACAAGGCACAAGCTCGCCCTGTTTTTAACAGACTTCCAATAAAACACCTTTAAAAGAACTAGCACCGACTTCAAAACAACACTAAACTAAAAGAATTAGGAGTTTGCGAAATTAATCTCGGACGGCCAGTTCGAGTATCGGTGAATTCGTATTGACCGTCAATACGAATACGTAGGAGTCGAAGTATTGATTTGGTTCGGTATGATACGTAGGTTGTACAGGTGTTGAAGGTTTAGAAATCGATTTAAGCGATTTTTTGCTTCTATTCTCGGCACCGACCACAAAAGAGAAAAATCATTTTATCCTTTTTAGTGCTGTTTTGAAATAGGTTTTTACTTTTTTTTAGTTTTTATTTTCGCGGACTAGTATTAGCTGCTGCATACGTGACGGGAATAATGGTCGGACATATCGCAAAATGTCCGGCGTACATGTACGTACGTGTACGGCGGAGAAGGAAATCGATTTTCCTGAAACACGGCATTGCGTGTGCAAAGACGTGCTATGTAGCGCGAGCCACACGCGCGTGCTATGTGTCGTCTGTCTGTCTGTGAATGTACACGTTTCGGCGATAGTGTGGCACTGGCATCGAATGGAAAAGAATCGATTACCGTCCGTGTATGGCCTTAACCTTCACGGACACGTTCACGCAAAGAATTTTCTTTACGCGAGCGCGGAAAACGAACTTTCCGCGAGCCCGCGATTGTCCTATTAATACTGTAGGTTCATGTGGCTTGCGATCGATGCAAACGGGTCTTATCTCGGAACGGTCCGTGTAAATCGCGGGAGACTAAGATCTCGCGATTTGATATGCGTCCTCGATATGAAGTATGACGAAGAAACATCGACGACCGCTTGGAAATAATAAGGTTCGCGTTTGGCGAAGCAGAATTTGAGTATCGTACAGTTTGCACCACGCGCCTGTAGGTAGCACTTATGTGCTGCTATATACATTTGAACTCGCCCCAACGCCGCATTCTGCAAAAGTAAGACCGACAAACTGCGAGTAACGTCGATTTCTCATTCCTATCTCAATGTGAGAATGTCACTTTTTCGACCTAATTAGTCGCATTCATTCAATTTCACTTCGTTTCGCTCGCCTCGCTCTGATTTTAATTAATTTACCCACGACCATTTTCGTTTGGACATTCGCACCAGTGCCAACAAGTAATTACCTATGTATGTGCCTTTGCTGAAGATAACGAGTAATAAAAATCTCGCGTTATTCCCACGAGATATTCCGCGCTCCTCATTTCCTAGAGTTCATCGTTTCTGGATTAAACGTATATTTACGTTAACGACGCGAGGTCAGACCACCGGACACGTTCGTTGTACATATCGAGTGTGCACGATCACGGCCGACGACGACGATGCGTGCTAAAGTCGGTCAAAAGTCGTGAACAATGCAGTTAAGACCGCGATTAAATATTTTCGATGGCCTTCGAACTTTACACGCCGCCGTTTTCAACAAATTATTTCGTGCGCACCGCAGAAATGTCGGCATGGAAAGGAAATCGCGCAGTATGTGTGTGTGCGTGTGTGTGTGTGTGTGGGTAGGCAGGCTGCGGTGGCGTTTACGCCATCGCGATCTTCGCGGGTTAGAAATATTCATGGGACGTAGATATTGAGCGCGAGGTCATGGACAACTGTGCGTGCTTAGACCGTTGGCAATTAGAAAATAACGAGCACGTTGGCGGCTGACGGTCAAATATTTCCATCGTCTTTTGCCGTCGCGTGAATTTTCAGACAGTCTCTTACGGCAAGACAAAACATTACTTCTTCGTTGGCTTAGTCTTTTATGTGGTAATGTGGAATTCTTCGAGTTTGTTAGATGATGAATACGACGAGTAAGGCAAGAGGCAAAAAGTGTAGGAGATATTTATCCTTTATATAAAGGATAATTGTACGTGTAGTACGTAATATTTGTATTGATCAAACATTTCGGTCAGATTCGAAGGGATATTCTGGTGGAGAAGGATAGGTGCAGACGTAGCATCGCAGAATTTTATTGATTAAGACTTTCTGCCGGTTTCCAATCCGAATCATACTTTCGTAGATTGCGCGCATTGGAAAGTGGCTGAAGACTCTGTGAAAGAGATTTCGGTATAAAGTATAACCTGGTAATTGGAAGAGCGAGGAATTTCGCTGAATTATCGAACGCGAGATAATGGACGACGATGAGCGGTTTAATTGCTTGAAAAGAACGAAGTACTTAACGCCTTCGAATTTCTTCGCCAGCCCCAAGTTTCACATAATACATACTCAACTAATCACATCCAAAATCTGAAATCATTTTGTACGCTACACAAACTAACCTCAAATCGAGTGCATCTTGTCCGATCAAATAAACTTTCACAACAAAAATTGACAAAATTTGCCGTGGAATTACGAAATTACGAATTTACCCAGAATTGCGCACAAACCGTTCCGTTGAAATGGCGAACGAATCCCACCGAAAGATCCGAAACCTCTTTTACACCAGACCGTTTACCTTCCGTGCGATGCAGTTGTTAATGCCGTTCCCAATACCCAATCGCGCGGCTCGCGGAATATCGTGAATCGAAAATGAATTCCGCAGCATTAACGACGTTTCAGCGGCAACGAGGAAGGACTCTCGAGCGGCAGTCTCTCAAGTAATTCGTATAATTCCGATTCGGATGTGCGGAGGCGCATCGAGAGTCGAGCGTCATTTTCGCGAAGGTGCCTCCCAACTCGGAAGCACGAAAGGGGATTGGCTGTGGGCACACTCGAACACTCTTGGAACACCCTCAACGAAATGACGCGGAAGCGGCCGGGGGTTGGGATGCGGTTCAAGCGCTTGGAAGCCATTTCGCCGAGGTTGATTACACAGTACAGAGGATTGCAAATTAAATCGGATCCGCGGCAGCGTCATTCTGGGCGCGAGGTCTATCTTTCGCGCAGCGACACGTAGGGTAGAGCGGGGCGCAAAGGTCCGCGGGTAAAAAGGTCCACTATAAGTATTTTAACACTTTGGCGGCCGCACTGTTTGTTAAAATTTCTTCGCGTGGCGCCGGCACCACTGACACTATTTTTACACACCATTATTAACACTATGCCGTCCGGCTGTCACCACTGTGGTGTCACCGGCCGTCAGGCAATACTTTGCGAATGTCACCACTGTGGTGTCGCCGGTCGTCAAGCAATACTTTGCGAAGGTCACCACTGTGGTGTCGCCGGACGGCATAGTGCTAATTACACTGCACAACACTAAATTTGCCTTTTGAGCGAAAATAGCGAATTTCGGTTAATCTTGACCCGCTGAAAACGAATCTGAAACCCGTTTTTGAAAATTGGCTCGAGATTTTGAGTAATTCAATTTTAAAAGAAACAGCCTTTTTTCGACTTTGAACAACAATCAGGCCGTAAGTATACAAGTTAGACAGACCTAACCCTACCCTACGGAAGCCGGCGTGTGAGCTGCTGATGCTGAGCTCGTTTTCACGCGAGCGCCATAGTTCTTCGTTCTCCGAACAGACATTCTCCTTTTTCTGCCAGCCACGTATTTTCATGCTAGTGAGAGTCGAGCGGAGGCTATGCTAAGCGCGCGTCCTCGCGAAATTCGTTCTCACTGTTGTGCCGGCCTATTGGCATCAATTTACTTACTTACTACATTAGTTTACTTTAAGATACGCGAAATGTAATAGGAGGTAACGAAATCGAGTTCGAAAGTCTTTCAGTTCAAGAGTTTTATTTTAGGACTAACTGACAGAATGACGGTGTCTATGCCAGGACTGGAGATGAATGATGACCTTTTGCGGTCCTGGGTACCTTTATATGTTTCTAAAAGGAGCTTGGAGGTGGAATTTGAAAAAGGACAGAAAGTTTTAGAAAGGAAGTATTTTTGGAGTTTGCTCAGGTGTTGATACGTAATCAAAGGGAAATTTTATCATTATGTCAAGGTCAACAATTGAAGGGAATTTTTATGGGTTTATGTTCCTGTAGAGTTTTCTTACTTTGGCGGAACCTTTGGCAACGGAAAGGTTTATCGGTAGGTTTGTTCAGGAAGGAATTTGTGGAAGTCCGACTAATGTGACGATTGGATTGGAAAATGTGATAGGAAGGCATAACATCACGCACGTTACAATTTGCCCACTGCGATAGGTGAACGAAAAAGCTGACGCGAACGTTATAGTCGCGCGCGAGCTATCGGGTCCTCCATGTAGGTCAAGCGGGATGATCCGTAAACTCTTATCAAGCGCACGTGCGTTTCGATTCGGAAAATTCGAAGCGATGCGGGTCTGCATCATTTTTCCGTCTTCGTCGACGGTCGCTTCGTTCCGCGCAAGTTCGCCGTGCCCAATGAGAATTTTATGACTCTCCCAGAGGCTCCTGGGACCCTCGTTTCTCTTAATCATCCGCGTCTCCCGTACCTCTTCTCGAATGCCGCAGAGAAACTTTACGTTTTTCGCTCCTCCTCTCGCGTGCGCCGGTCGAGATCACCTTAAGGTATTACTAGCGGTGGGTGCCGTATCAAAAAGGGGCTTCATTATTTGTTTTCAATTGCGTCAGAAATTTCTTACGGCCCTGATTCAATCCATGCACACATTCCATATACATATGTGCACACTAGTATACTTGGCAATAATGCATACTAGCGTTTGTACCGCAGTTCAGGCTGAACACAAGCAGTCAATTTACAATTTTATATTCACAATTTTTTTTCTCCTGAACTAGACGGTGAAAAGTCTTTTTTTCTTTTCTTTTAAAATGTTCCTCGAATGTTAATGTACAACCTGGAATTTTTTCAAAAAAAGTTTAAGTGCCGTTTTCGAGTTATTATCAAAAAACCGTTTTATTGTGATCATTACCATTGCTTTAGATGGAGAAAACGCTAAACTTTAATTGTTAATAACGCAAGTTCTAGACGGTGGATCAAGTTCATTTATAAGAAAAAAATTGTTATTTTTAAAAAATCTTCAATTTAAGTCTGGTTTAAAAAAAAGTTTAAGTAAAGTGATTCAGCGCTAGTAATACCTTAAACGTCGTATACGCCCGGAACAAAGTGTATCGCAGTTAATTGATTCCGTTTGCGCGGCTAAGTCCGAAGCTCTTTGCGGCAAGCTGTGGCTCTGGTCCACGGGAGCGTTTGTGAAACAATTTTCATCTGGAAAGCTCTACCTTCCTCTCTCTTTCTCTTTCTCCCACTTTTCCCACCCCTGCGGGCGGTCACATTTATCTCGGCGCTTCCTTTTTTGGACCCACTCCCGACGTTAGCTGGCCGTGTTTTATGCGCCGCGAAACCTTGAACTGTGCAGCGCCTCTGTCGCTGCACACCTAACCGACCAATTCCTCCGCGCGCCCACCCTGATTTAGGGGCGAGTTTCTTAAATTATAGTTCCCCGACGGTCGCTCATACAACGAGTCCGAAGTATGAACGGTGAACGGCGAGTCCGGCGCATCTGCTTTTCTTCGTCGGGAACAATGAGAAATGCGGCTTTGTTCCAGTTCCCTTCTCTCGCGGCTGGAACTTTCGAGAGGCTCGTCGACGTTTCAGACCTGTCGGTGAATTATTTTAACGGAATGGTAGTTAACGTGAGGCGCGAAGGATTGTGCGAAATTTATCATTAGAATGACATGTAGGAAAGGTGTGTTTAATTGTAAGGGGAGTTTGATGATATTAATGGGTTCTGTTACGGAAGCATTTCTTCTTTTGCAAAATTGTATATGGCACGTGCGACAGTACGCGGTGACGTGGATATTTCCTGGATTGATATGCACCGGCAAACAAGTTCCCAGGACAATGAAGCTTTGAAATAGATTAAAATGTCTACATTGTGAAGTTCAAATAAGCCGCAGCTGCAGTTTAATGACATTATTCCGCGCTGTACTCTTTGATCACGCTCGCTGTCCAATTTTCGAAAATAACCCATGCCCATGACAGGTTTTTAAATTCTCGGAAAGCTCGCCCCATTTCATTTACACCAACTGACTCCGAGCGCAAGAGCTCGAAAACTGTTAATTAACCAAACCTGTCCAGTGAGACCATTCCGAATATATGTTGGGCCGTTTGAAATTCTACCCTTCCTACGAGCAAAAAGGAAAAAGCAGACTGTCACGATCTAGTACCTCGATTCTGAAAAGCACAAATACGAGTCGTTTTAATTCCTTACTCGCTTTTCATCAATCGAAGAAAATTGCCCAAACTTACCGGCGTTACTTCAGACAACATCAGAGCGTATCCAAGCTTATTTCTAAATTATTACCGAAAAACCCTCTTCTTAATCAGAAAAGAACTAGTACCAAAACATAAAGTTTGTCGCTAAACCCCAAAGCAGCAGAACTGCACACACCGCCTGCTCTCACAGCTGCGTGTAAAAGATAAAATACGGTTACTTAACACAGATAATACGTTTCGCGTAAATTTCACTTAATATCTAACATCACATAGCCGCCAGTAATGTACACACTATACGCGCCGCTAAAGGGGTTAATCCCATAAACCAACATACTCCAGAGCTCCGGTCCGATAAGAATTTCCGCTACCATGGCATTTCGTGCCTAACGACCTTAACATCGCGCGACGCACCTTGCTAAACTCGCCAATCTTCCACGGGACGTGTTCGCGAACCACGTTCCGAAAACAATATGCGGCTAATTAAAAATATCTCTGCGCGCGGTTTCGTGAAACTCGGTAGCGTCGCGACGAACAAGAGGGTTGAAGAAAGATAGGCACTGGGGAGGGGGGGGGGGGTAGAGAGAAGGTGGCAACTTTTTAATTAGTCGCGAAGACAATCGCGCACCCCAACGTCCTTCCAGGAGTCCCCTGTACTCGCACCTCGAAATCCTTCATAACGACGTTGTTACATCGCACTTACATCGTGCCTACGCTATTGTCGAATCCTCCAAGGCTGTCGCTATGATAATGAGTTGGAAAAGTCCGTTAACTTCGACCTCATTCCCGGCGATACTCAAAACTTCGAGCCGCGCAACTCGAACGACGAGGAGACTAGTAAGTATCGCCTGATATACGATACACGAAAGTTGAGCCGCCGTCTCTTGGCGACCGTAATGACATTTTTATTGTGCAACTTTTTAACGAGTCAAAGGGTAAATTCGAAAAAATTGTTGCGGGAGAAGTAGGTATTGCTGCGCGGTTGATAAACGATCGGCAGTGAAGTTGAGAGTATAATAGGAATTGGATGTTGTATTGAGAGAGAGAGAGAGAGAGAGAGAGAGAGAGAGAGAGAGAGAAAAAGATTGATATGTTCACAGTTCGCGTTCAACGCTGCTTACGTATTCTTGAATCTATTGAAAACAGTATCTCGGCGCATTTTACTACCAAAGCGGCATCGATAAGAATCGATTTCGATGGCGCGTGAATACTGATAAAGCCCGCGGCAAGTGTAACAGTCAAACGATGTTCCGTCGCACCGAAAATTCACACGGCCCATCCGCAATATTCATACACCTTCCGAAGTCGACTATACGAATTTGCTGAGTCAAAGGAATCTGGCACAGATGACGGAAAAAAAAAGTGTCAGAACCGACTGTCCTTCCCCACAGTACGTCATCCGTGCTGGAACCAAAAGTATGCAATGCCTGCCTGCACTCCGTTTTCTCTTCATTACAGCACATTCCATGCAAGCGACACAGAGTGCATATTTGAAACATCCTCCTTCACGCCCAACGATTCTCACGTTACAGCGAGCGTCGGCTATCATAACTGCCGTGCAACATACCGAGTTAAACCGCGGATGACGTTGACACAGAAAGCAGCAGGCGAGGCAAGGCGGTAACATTCGCGAAGCCCTCGACGTCGGCGCGGAATTTGGAAATTGTCCAAATTATGATATAAAAATCCCGACTTTTAAGCGCATACTACGCCCTCGCTCTGCATGCTGCGCGACTCTCTTTTTTTTTCTCTCCTTTTTTTTCATATTCACCTTAAGGTATTACTAGCGCTGGGTGCCGTATCAAGAAGGGGCTTCATTATTTGATTCAATCCATGCAGACATTCCGTATACATATGTGCACACTAGTATACTTGGCAATAATGCATACTAGCGTTTGTACCGCAGTTCAGGCTGAACACAAGCACTCAATTTACAATTTTATATTCACAATTTTTTTTCTCCTGAACTAGACCGTGAAAAGTCTTTTTTTTTTCTTTTAAAATGTTCCTCGAATGTTAATCTATAACCTGGCATTTTTTCAAAAAAAGTTTAAGAGCCGTTTTTGAGTTATTATCAAACAACCGTTTTATTGTGATCATTACCATTCCTCTAGATGGAGAAAACGCTAAACTTTAATTGTTAATAACTCGAGTTCTAGACGGTGGATCGAGTTCATTTATAAGAAAAAAATTGTTATTTTTTAAAAATCTTCAATTTAAGTCTGGTTTAAAAAAAAGTTGAAGAAAAGTGATTCAGCGCTAGTAATACCTTAAGGAGGAATGGGACAGACAATCTGGTCAAAAGTTAATGCCACACGGCGAAAATGCATACATATTTAGAACTGTGGATAATGTAGTGTATGTTTAACATGGATAAATGAATGATTAATATGTAGTTGGTGCTACGAAAGATTGACTTCCCGTTTAAAATCCTTTTTATGGTAAAAATTACCATTATTCGGTAACACAGCGCAGAAGTTTTTATATTGACTGTACAACTGCTGCTTCTGATGACAAAAGAGCTTCAATTGCGATTTCTCCATAAGAGACCGTGTTAAATTAATCAATTATTTTCTTCTAAACTATGCAGTAGGGAATTCTGAAATTTGGTATACTCCTTTGTTACATTAAAATACATAATCCCTCAAAATGGCAAGAAATTCTGCGATTTTCTTATGTGTGTCCAATTCCTCCTTAACCGTCGCAGCCGTTGTCACGGCCGACTATAAACGTCCGTTATTTTCGCCCGCAATCGCGCGAATCTTCTCGCTCTCCACCGGCTCCCGCCCACGCGTTGTCGCGCGTGACGTAACTTTCGAGGCGCTAGTTCTCGCCGTTCCACGGTCGATGAAACTGCTCTCATCGTCGCCGGGGGAGGATCGAGGGGGTTGGCGGAGAAAAGCGCGCGCCACTGACCGAATGGAGGCGGGCGAGAAAAAATGTAGCGATTCCATTTGGTCCGGGCGACATTTCGAGAGTGTCGTCGCTCTTTGTGCGATCCGGCGGACGGGGTGTACATTGTTAAAGGAACCGTACGTGGGCGCGCGTATGATCTCCTTTTGATGCTCAAAAACGACCGACACGAGCGCGGCCGCTGTATTTCACTCACGTCGACGACCAGGAATCGTTTACGGTACAGGACGTTGCACAATCCGCTACCTTGAGCTGCGGCGATAACGTATGCTGCGGACATCTTTGTTTCAGATGTGTCACTGTTTGGAGTGCCGATAATAAGTATGATGTGGCTCGAATTAAAAGGTGGTGGTTGAAGAAAAATGCTTGACACATGATGTGGACCGAGATGAGTTTTCATTTTTTTTCTCGTGTCTTGTCGTTGCATCTCTGCAAGTATTGTTCGAGTATTACGATATTCGTAATATTCCTGCGTCGACATAATTGTCTGAGGCTTCTCCAAAGTCGTAAGACGAACGTCAAACTCCCAGGGCGAAGATTCCTGTTTAGTTTATATTATAACCTGCGCTGTACCTTGTAAGATACGACAGCGAGTTGTGCAGCATGCTGTAGTCCCGTGTTCCTCGAATTTCTGGCTCGTCCCGGTCCGGACATTCGGCACGACGCAGGAGCACAGTAGTTAATTAATTCGAACAACGGTAACCCGAATACGCGAAGTAGAAACTCGTAATAACGCTGCGATGACAAATTTGCCGCGCGCACACACACATACACACACACACGATCGTACGAACAATTTTCATCTACTCGGTGTTGGACACGGTTCGGGACATTAGAAGCGTGTACCACTGAATTGACTCAAAGTTAGTAACAAAAAAGAAAAATAATTGCAATTAATTCGTTCGGATTCATTGGGGAAGTGCACCGAAGTGAAATGCAATTTTTGCTTCAATAATAAACGATACATTCTGAAAGCAAAAACGCGACGTTGTATCGAAAGAAACAAATTGAACACGCAGAAACAAAGATTTTTCACACCACCCTTTATTTCCGCAAAAATATAACTTCAAAGCGCACTCGTGTACAGCGCATGCATATCGATGAATCTTTCATGCTGTACTCCGAAAACGAATGCCCGCGCAAAAAATCCTGTTCCACATTCGCTATTTATCTTTCCACCAGACGTCGCTTTCGTTCTCGCCCCGTAATGCATTCTACTGTGATTAACCCTCGGATACCCACGATGGGTCAATTTGACCCGACGCCTGAAGATCGTCAACCTATTTTTTGAGCAAAATTAAAATTTTTGCCTACGTACATTTTAGCGACGTTGCAATGTATTCTAGACCTTAACAATTTGTTTATAAAGTGTTTATAACTTATTTCGAGCAAAATTATAATTTTTTGCGACATGATCGTCAGTGTTTTATAAATGGAATGGGTTAGACGTAGTAACCTAACTATTTTTCACCCAATTCCGCAGCATTTATTTTCAGGATTGTTACCTATAACACATAATTTAATAATTATAACAATAATGTTAGTGTTACGTGCACGCGCTGAATTTACTTTGAGGTTGTCTCACATAAATCTAGACTAGAATAAAATGTTTATGAATTTAAAATGTTGGGTTGCCGTCCTACAGGAAGGGTCAAAATGACCCATCGTGGGATTGCGTGTCTCATTTTTCAGTCGGGTGTCCGAGGATTAAAAAGTCGACACTCCGCGCGACAAAATTAACTTACAGGTTGCGCTGACTAATTCCATATTTTCGCCTACTTTTAATGACCATCGCGCGCCGCTAAAGCATCGACCCGTCATTTCCCAACACCCAGTATACACGCATAACGAGTTCCGGCTCTTTCGAAGAGACTCGAGCGCGCAATTAAAAAAGTCGCCCTCCCCTATACCCCGAAATCGATGCCGCGTTCGCGATGGCCGAATCCGACCGAGAGGTTCGAACTGTCGCGCCATCCGAGGAAGACATCGCCGTTTACGGGACCAATGTTAACGAGGCCCTTAATTAAGCCTCGCGAAGGAGACGTATCTCGCCCCCCAGGGGTCCGGACTCCATATACCGAGCACGCTGTAATTAATTTGTCGCCCCGTAGATGTAACAATTAATTGATCGCCGCACCGGCGGGACTCGCGTGTAATAATTCAGCCGACCGCGGTAGGAATAACATTAACTCGCCAATTGCCGCGCATTATTCATAGACGCTGGTATACAGATAAATCGAGGAGCGCATGCAAACGGGAGCGTTCCGTAACGAGCGTCGCTGAAACTTTAATGCGTCGCGCTCGCGGCCGGACAAACAAAGCGGGATGTTTAACGCTTCTTTCGCGATTTGCTACATAATGGCTGACCGTTCCTCCCGGACTTTTGTGCATCGATCATCCGCACGTTTCGCGCTGCGAGTCCGGGCGAAAATGTCGAAAAGCGGCAGCGAACGAGCCGTTTTAATCCCTCGGTAGTTTTAATGTTAATCCGTCGGATGTTCGTCGGACCGGCTTTTCAGACTTGCAAATGCGTCGCTCGGGTCAAAAGAAAGCAGAGCGCAATTTTCCGTATAATCATACGCTTCCGCGCGGCAGTCGCTTTTGAAGAGTCATCGATAAAGGCCAGCCCGTTCGCTGATTATTATGCCGCCTCCGGAAACCGCTTTGCTCCCGATCAGAATTCGTCGTGCGAGTGTTGCGCTTTTAAGTGAAGGAGCCTGCGCGTGGATGCATGCATGGAAATGAGACCCGTTTCGCGCAGTGCAGCCTCATCGTGTTATTACGGCGCAAAGCATAAAGTGGGTACATATTTACATGAGCCATCGAGTGGGTCTCACGCGGAAGATTGCGCCGCGGCGAAATTCCGTAAAAGCGCTCGATCCCGTGCAAATACGCGGGGTAAAGCGATCAGGTATCGTCGAGTGACGGGACACGAGGCGGGCGGGAAGAATTGAATATCTCAGAGTGCTCCAGGTATAAAATGGGCGCGTATAAAAACGTACTAGGATAGGGCGGGGCTAAAAGGTCCATTTTTGACACTTGAGATCATATTTTTGAAAGTATATAGATTAAAAGAAAATCAATGTCATAAATCGATAGTACAATTATTTGGCTATGTAACCATTATGATGTAATGTAAGAAATTTAAAGGGAAGTGCGAATTTAAGCAATTTTTGTTAATTATGCCGTCTGGACCTTTTTGCCCGTCAGGTGGGGTAAATAGAACCAGCATCTTTACTCTTATTAGGTTCATTAAAAAATGACCAAATTATTAATTAATTCATTGAATTATTATCTAAAATACAAATATTAATATCATAGGGTATTCTAAACTTATATATAATGAGAATTGTAGGATCATCTTACACACTATCATAGTCGGAATCACAGTTTTGACAAACGAAGTAGTAAGTGGTCTGGGCTTTATTTTCAACACATTTTTCGTGTGCCCAGTTTTTGCAAAGATTACATTCAATCCAGCCTTCGCCAGGAATGCTGCTCCTATATTATTAGGCCTATAAAGTCCACGATGGACCTTTTAGCCCCAACCACTTTTGCTTTTATTATTAGGTTATCAAAAATTATCCGTTGATTCCAGTGACAAACTAATGACATATTAAAAAAGCCAAATAAATGATTGAAATTATTCAGCCCTTATAGGCAACCGGTAAAAGTGATATATGGCTATAGACCACAAAGGAAAGGAAAGAAAAATTTTACTTTTATGCGAATTTCGAGGAAAGATCGTGTATCTTTTTGTAGCAGCGTCGGACAGATGACAACCATGCTTTGTTTTATTTCTTGCACTCACTTATTATCACCTTGGCAACCAAATTAGTCAATGCGTCATTGGTTATTAAAATACTTATGGTGGACCTTTAAGCCCCGCTCTACCCTACTCCTAGATTTTCGCGCTTAACAACATATATTTCAAAGAGAACCATTGATCGCTTCCGAATCAAATTTTGCGATCATACATAAAATGCACATTATACCATCAAGTATGTTGCAAAGTACCTGGTTACATTATGGGAAAAAATCTTCTGCCACGCACCCCGGCGCGAAGGTGAAAATGTCTGGAGACGAGGAGTGTGTGTGACCGAGACCACTTTCATAATCACCGGCACGTATTTTCGCGTGCACACCGCGTACAAAGGCAGACGTGGAAAGCCGCGAAGGGATCGATCTCTTGTCTACCCTCGCGTATGTAACATACCAGCACAGCCCCTTCCCACAGTCACCTCCGTCCCCTCTCCCGAAACCTTCATTCTTCCACCACCGATCTCATGCATAATCATGAGCATGTGCGACATACGTATGCCCCGGTTTTCCCTCGCACTTACCAGCTTTCGCGCCAAAAGGATCGTTAGCACGGAGTGGTAATGCCGGCGAAGGATATCCCTTCGAAAAGGTCAAGAGTCCAGGGCGAGGTCGAGGGGGTCTCAAAACGGCCTCGCCGGTTTCTTGAAACTTCATCCCTACATCGGCCTTCTTTTATCACCGAATTTTCTGCCTGCTGTTTCATGCCTGTCGTGAGCAGCGGACGTCTTAAGGAGGAATTGGACACACATAAGAAAATCGCAGAATTTCTTGCAATTTTGAGGGATTATGTATTTTAATGTAATAAAGGAGCGTACCAAATTTCAGAATTCCCTACTACATAGTTCAGAAGAAAATAATGTATTAATTTAACACGGTCTCTTATGGAGAAGTCGCAATTGAAGCTCTTTTGTCATCGTACAGTCAATACAAGAAATTCTGCGCTGTGTTACCGAATAATGGTAATTTTTACCGCAAAAATGATATTAAACGGGAAGTCAATCTTTCGTAGGACCAACTACATATTAATCATCCATTTGTCCATGTTAAACATGCACTACATTATCCACATTTGTAAATATATATGCCTTTTCGCCATGTGGCATTAACTTTTGACCAGATTGTCTGTCCCATTCCTCCTTAAGTTGCACGGTAATGGTTATCGAGGCTTCGTGCGAAATTGGTCAGTTTCGTGCTCGAGTGTGATCGCAGATTGCGAGCCGTTTTGCAAACCAAATAATCCGAGTCGATCGATCGATTTCGAGCGACGTTTGAGGCTACGCGAACGTGTGGAAGTCGGAGTGTTCGGAGTTAGGAAAATTATGAAGGGTCTGATTGCTGGAATGGAACTGAGAGAAGAAGCATGTACTAGAGAATGTGTCATTGTATTGTTCTATGAAATAATATCTGGCGCTTCTGTTATCGATTATAGTAAATGTTGGAGTATGATAAATTTAGTCGTGTATGAGAAAGAATGTTGGCCACTTTTTAAGGCCACTTGTTACACGGTACGGCATAGAAGTATTCTAACAAGTACACGCAACTGCACGTCAGGCATATCTAAGTACCTTCCCTGACAAGTGCTGTTTATACAGTAAATATTTATGTGTCAACAGATGTACGATTTTCTCAACAGATTTGTACTCAATTTCAATGCAGCACATACGAGTCTATTTGCGCGGATAGATAAAATTCGTATTATATGAATGCATAGATAACAGACAATTTTATAAAATAGCTTTTTAAAACTGTTTTAATCCTTCCATTTTCTTATTACAAACGGTTCACCGTAAATCAAGAGTATGAAATTCCTCTATGAATAACCGGATGCGACGGGAAGGTCTTGCATTCGAACGTCTGCCGTTGCATAGAAGTGCGAAAGAACGTACAAATGATGCACTCGCAGCAGTCGACCATTTTCGAATATTGATCCGCCCTTATCATTCTGTGCCAGAATTCGAGCGCGATAACACCCAGGAACATGACCCTCGTCGATCACCACTAATCCGTACAACCAATCACAACCGTGCCTTTCGAATCTCACCTTTGCCACGAATCAACGACCGCATTTTCACGCAATCACAAAGCAATCCTCCCTTTCCACCCGCCGCACAGTGTATTATTTTGGCAATCTAGCGGGACAAAAGTACCGTCTTGGTGCTTGAACGTGATTTTTAATTTTTTTTCATCTGTAAGTAGTCAAAATGAAAAGAAAATAGCCTGATAAAAAACAAATTTTTAGCCCAAAAAAAAAATGTATGAAGAATAATTATAAATTTAGATATTATGTAATTTGTTTTACATTAACTAATGTAATATGAACAGAACAACAATTATAGTTCAAAAATATATTCTTAACAAATTATGAATGATAACATAGCTGGCAAATATGGCCTTTTTCGCATTTGTGCTCATTCTACACGCAGATAAAAAATATTCAGTTTCTACCAAAAGCGCAAGAATGCGCAGAATGTTTTTACAGTTTTGGGTACTTGAATGCTCATAGATTAAGTCTACAAAAGAATCTAGTTGGAATTTTGCGGAATAACTAAGAAAAAGTTAACCTCAATGTCATGTAGTAAACGAATATTTCGCCTTGTGGAGCCCAAACTTTGAAGAACAACAACTGCATAAAAACAATTGATATTTATATAAGAAAAACGAGCAGAACATACCATATTGAAGGTACAATTCGGTATGAATGAAAAAAAACCAGGAAGATTTGCCACTTTTCCAGAATTTACGGGTAAACAGAACGAACTGAGAATAACGAGCGCAGACCATTAATTTGCAAGATGAATACGGGTGGGTTCAAACATGTCCCAACACCCTGTGTTGAAGGCAAAAGAGTAAACAGTTTCGGTTTCGAGACTACCTAATATCCCTCTGAACACATGCAATAGCGTCCACTTAAAAAAAAGAACTTCATTTTTGGACTTTTGTCCACCTAGATTGCCGAAATAGCACACTGTGCGCCGCCGCGGCTAATCAATTCCCCAATTAACGCAAATCCCCGTGCGCCAGAAATCATGCCGCTCAATCCGCACGCAAACACTCGCGTCATATTTTTCTATCCGGCCACATCTGACGCATCTGCTCGCGATTCTTGACCGCGCTCCCGAATCGACTCGTGATCTGTAATCCGCTGGAACGCTGACGCGCGGCCGAGGAGGAAATGCAGAGTGCGGTCAACTCGTTGCGGTCGAATCGTAGCGCGCGCAAAGGGTTAAATCGTGTTCAAGCGGGCCGAATCGCTGTAACGACTGTAATCGATCGCGGTTTCGGCCGGTCGATCAATTATCCGGCCGGTACGTGAGAGGTTGTGCTCCTCGTTCGTCGGACGAGGAACGACGAGTTTTCGCGCGACAGCAGACCACCTCGCGCCGCGGGATACGCGGGTACGGTAACCTCGCTCTGACCTCGAGTGGACTCTTGACCCCCTTTCGGAAACGCTTAATTTGCGCCGATGTATCGTCGCAGTTCGATTAAATTACGCTCCCGTTTTGAGCGCGGCGTCATTCTCGACGCGTGCGGGCTTCTAAGGGTATGCTCGAAATTTCGTTCGGCTGAAAAGTCGTCTCGATCGATGCACGCGAAGCAATCGTTAGCAGTACCGAGCGAATGCTCCAATCGGAGTAGACATCGGCGTAAGGCGATCTGGACTGTAAGTGGAGAGCAGATTGGCTGAAGTCGGAACCAGTGGAATTGTACGGTTGTTGTTAGTAATAAAAGCGTGGACCACACGCGCCAGCTTTGCCGTAGGAGTAAGCTTTGCAAAACAAAGTCGATGTATTTCATTGATCGCGCGTGTTGAATATTTAAAAAATATCGCCTGTACCGGCTGACTTATTGATTGGACCCACTTTTCATATTGATCGTCCTGCTTTCCTGCGCACGGAAGATCGTGCGTGCGTCTGAAGTGAGACTTCGGTCGGTGCCCGTAGGGTTTCGGGGGCGAAAGGAAAACATTGGTATTCGTACGCATTCTCTTTCGGGGACATTGACAAATCGTACGTAGCTTCGACATTTTCGGTAAACAGTTGTCTGGAAGTTCTGTGTATATAATAGTTAGTCGGGTCGACGTTGACGGATTGTTTGTACTTTGGGAATTTTCGTCGGAAGACTTCCTAAGTTCAAAGATCAGCCGCGCGACGGTTTGCTTAGGAAGAAGATACACGTCGTGTCCCGAAACGCTTAACTCGATTGAGAGATGATGTCCCGAGGTACATATCTCGGTTTTAGACGAACAAAATTCCAACGAACATAGCGGATATGTCCTTTCTAACTTATCTTTAAGGGATTATCCTACTGTGACCAACCTCAAAACAGGCTAAATTTCGCGAATTAATTCCGAAAAAACTATTAATGCGATATTATTAATTTTTTAATATGTATTTGTACACACCTTAGGGAGCTTGAATACAAAAATTTACAACAAAATGTTTATATTTCAACAAGATATGTGACTTCTTGTTGAATGGTGCTCTTCGTGCACGGTTCGACGGTGGGCACGATTTTGGTGATTTGGTGGGTCCGAAACGGAAAAACAAAAAAGTTTCATGAATTATATTGCAATAGCTATCGTGTATCGAGGGCTTTTTTTTTTCCTCCATATATATAAAGAAATACAACGTTTTGATTTTTTTTTCGCTATTTTGCGCACAAAGTGGGTAGTTTAAAGTGGTTTATTTCTTAAACAAAATATGTTATCGAAAAAACCGCCCGATACACGATAGCTACTATTTGTCCGAACATGTGTACAAAATTGCAAGGCAATTAATCAATTACAGTCTGAGATATCGTGCCCACCGTCGAACCGTGCACGAAGAAGACCATATTGAACACAACGTCACGTATCTTGTTCAAATATAAACATTTTGTTGCATTTTTTTTTATTCATGCTCCCTAACGTGTGTAAAAATACATATTCAAAAATTAATAATATCGCATGAATAGTTTTTTCGGAATTAATTCGCGAAATTTAGCCTGTTTTTGAGGTTGGTCACAGTAGGATAACCCCTTAATCAATTTCTTTTATCCGTGCAAATTATTAATTGAATGTAATGACGCGTAGTAATTATAGTCTGACCGATACAAGAAATTTATTTCCATATCAGGCCCTGTCCGAAATAGTTGGACAACGTGGTAACTCATGTTTCTACGCGAAACATCTGTTTTGTCATTCGAGGCCGAAATACAGAATGGCAGATAAACGATCAGATCGTCGTTTGAGGCAGGAAGTTCCATCATAGTGACGCGAAGAAACTATGAATTTTTGCGATTGCCGTTATTTCCGCTCCGCAAACGAGACATTCGCGCGCGTCCCAAAAACGGGAAATTTCTATCAGGCGGGACTTTCGGAGTTACCGAAATATGCACTCCAAATGTCGCGTGCACAATGAAAACCTAAGCGTGTTCCTGGTTACTGCGATACCCGGCCGGCTGGTTTACGTATTACTTGTACGACGAGAAATTTCCGGCGAAGCGATTCCATTAAGCGAGCGTGTGTAACTTTGAAATTCATGCGCGCGTTGGTTCACGTGCGAAATGAGCACACGTTGCTGCGAAGAAGCCTTTACCAAACGGTAAAAGCGCGCATTTTCGCCAGCCGGTAAACTTTCTTGGACAAATATCTTTTATTTTTCGAGAACGACGCAACTGCAGCAGCGGCGTTTCATCAGGTTCCTTATCGGACCAATCGGAAAAGTGCCGCGGTATTGTTTGCAACTGACATCTGTATTACGTTTGATTTGAATTGAAAGAAAGAAACGCAAAGATAAATGTCGGCGTGTATTTGTATTGATAAATTTGTCGCCTTGCAAGCGAACGAATAATTTATCAGGTTCCCTTAACAATGTCCCGACAGTCCGCTTGATTGCACACTTTTTCAGCTCGTGCCTCGAGTAACGTATCGTCTCCATTAAGGCACGGCGAGCGTTAATTAAAATTAATTAAATACCGTGCCCGATGGGTGGCCTCTTGCGTCAGTTCCCGTTATCGCTCGAAATCACGGGGTCGGAATTCTGCAGTTAACGGCTGCCATCTATATAGGTCTGAGGATATCTAGGCCCTTAGCTATGCAGATGCATAGATAGAACCGAATCTACGGATGAATAGAACAATGGATAGGGAAGTTTATGGACATGTAAATTTGTAGGCGGTCAGAACGCTGGCATATAGATCCTCAGATACCGATGAATATATTAGAATGCTCACGAACCCATTGTTAACCGCGTCTACGAGCATACGTATGACTTCCGAATTAACCGATTCTACGACAGCACGCCCCCATAATCGACCAGACCTATCAATACGCTCATCAACAGCCGGACCCTGCGGAAGTTGAAATTCATAAACGATGCAGCCTACGCGCGTTGCCGCCGTAAGCGCGTTACGCCAGTATTCAATAGCGACACTATAATAAGAGACTGGACACGAGCCAATGTCCGCCATGTATTGTCTTAATCCTATGAGAGAGAAAGATATATCTACTTTCTACTATTTCACTCTATCTCACTCTTACCCATGTTTACATAGATTTGTCACGTTCATATGTGTATGTATTGGGTTATTGCGTTTTTCGTTTATGTATGTCATTATATAAATTTGTGACGTTCATATGTGTAAAATTAGCGGGAAAAGACAATAAATGGCGGACCAATCAAAAGTGGCTGTCTCGTGTCCAGTCTCTTATTATAGTGTCTCTAGTATTCAATAGCGACACTATAATAAGAGACTGGACACGAGCCAATGTCCGCCATGTATTGTCTTAATCTTATGAGAGAGAAAGATATATCTACTTTCTACTATTTCACTCTATCTCACTCTTACCCATGTTTACATAGATTTGTCACGTTCACTTGTGTATGTATTGGGTTATTGCGTTTTTTGTTTATGTATGTCATTATATAAATTTGTGACGTTCATATGTGTAAAATTAGCGGGAAAAGACAATAAATGGCGGACCAATCAAAAGTAGAGACACTATAATCAGAGACTGGACACGAGCCAATGTCCGCCATGTATTGTCTTAATCCTATGAGAGAGAAAGATATATCTACTTTCTACTATTTCACTCTATCTCACTCTTACCCATGTTTACATAGATTTTTCACGTTCATATGTGTATGTATTGGGTTATTGCGTTTTTTGTTTATGTATGTCATTATATAAATCTGTGACGTTCATATGTGTAAAATTAGCGCGAAAAGACAATAAATGGCGGACCAATCAAAAGTGGCTGTCTCGTGTCCAGTATCTGATTATAGTGTCTCTATTCAAAAGTGGCTGTCTCGTGTCCAGTCTCTGATTATAGTGTCTCTAGTATTCAAATGAACGAATCCGCGAATACGGACGTGTGGAAACAGCGCGGCACCAATACCGACGCGAGAAATCGACGAATATAGGAATCCGTGTAGGGCCGCACAGTTTCCGTTGCTGTCAAAAGCACGTCGGAACGCGGAAATTTATGCGGAGTAACACGGTTTTCGGTTTCGCCGTTATTGTGCTCGCCGGACCATTGTGAGCCGTGCATCGAATAATCAGAATTAATTATCGCCTCCTTCCATTTATTCTCGTTAAATAAGGGCCGCGCGGGTCACTCTCATCCATCGTTTTCCCGTGCCCGGGAATTGATTAATGTTCCTCCAACATCGAGCGCGGCACTCTCCCTGCGGAATTGCTACTGTCGCTGCTGCTGCTGCTACACTTTTACTACTTTATGACTTATGAAAAAAGCGCGCTATTACTGTACGCCGCGCAAGAGAACGCGTGGCGAACAAATTAGCACTGTGACGCTTAATCGCTTAATGTGTCATTTCATGCTCATAATGAAACGTTAAAACAAGTCATTTTAACGCTCGGTAATTATAATGTTAATACGTCGCGCCGAACGGATATCATTGAAATGCAAAACATTTTCATCGCGTTGTTAAAGCGTCGCCTCCATTATTCGGCAGGCTACTCATTACGGCACAATGTATGCGCGCTGAACCTTTCTGACTTTACACGAACGAGAGCCGCTTCGCTCGGCGTGAATTCGTAAAAGGCCCTACCGATTTCCACGATTTCCCGAGCAAACGGCGCACAGACCCTCTGCGGAAACGAACGAAAGCGATCTCAATTTTCCTCGATACGCCGAATACCGTCCGAATGAATAGATCTGCACCGGCGATACATTTTGAACGTTTTGTCGTGATAAGATGGCCCAGCGATAAGTTGCGGAAACGATCCAACGGCGAGAAATAAGAACGATGCCCCGTAGTCGATAAACGGTATCGTCAACATTCGGAAGGAGACTTGCGGAATTATGCCGGACAAAAATCCGAGCTGCCGAGATGGACATCGCGAGCACAAAGACTACTTCGCGGACGAAATATCGTCCATCGGCATGTCGTTGCGGCCGAGCGGTAGTGCTTCTTCCGGTAAGTACGAGACGCAGGCGACTTTCAAATTCACCCGCAATCTTCATCCTTCGCACAACATTCACGTACTCGAAACATCTCATCGACATTGGCGCGACGCTTTCTCGCCCGCAAATCTGTCAGCATCGAATCTCGCAACACGCTCATAAACTCATATGATAGACAAGGAAAAATCGAAGGCTCAGAGTCTTAGGCAAAGATATACAAGGTGGACATCAAAACGACCACAGCCTTCGCGCATCACAAACTGAGACAGCCGTCACAGAAACGAGGTCCATCACTATTTACCTTCATATTGCAGCACGGCATCGCAATTCCTAACATTACAACCCATACATCCAGGGCCGCCCCGTGTGGGTGTGCAGGTTGTGCCCCGCACAAAGGCGCCTGGTCAAGAAGGGCGCCATTTCGAAATAATGCATACATATGTAAAGCCCATTTCACGAGAGAATTAAGGACGCATTTTCGTTTCGTTCTGGCTATGTGAAATCTGAGCGGTGGGGATAGCAAAGTGGCGAGAGCACTGATCTATCTACTACGGGTACGATATCAGTAACCGAGAAACAAACGCCCGCGTGTTTTGTCATGGATCGCCAATATACCATATTTGGGCAGATCAGCATTGTTTGCTGAAGGTATCGCGATATTTTCGCAATAATTTAAAAAAAATTGTTATTTTCTCTATTTGTATATACACTTTGTATTAATATGATAAGTATATACAAATTCCCTGGAACTCATTTTATTGTAATTTTCAAATTCTATTTTATGGGGGCGCTGAAACATAATTATGCACAAAGGCGCCTCTCACTTACGGGGCGGCACTGCATACATCGGTACATAATTCAAAGCCAATCCATGTAAAGAGCGTAAAGCCGCACGGTATACATACTCTGCTACGCCAATGAGGCACGGAACTTTCGCGTCGTGCAATGTCAATGCTCGTTCACGTTCCTCGCGACATCTTCGAAGTTGACCCCACGCGCTGTACGCTGTAGGGGTAAACAGTACAGTCGTTGGCCCCCTGACAGAGATAGGCCCCATCAATAAACATCTAAAAATATTAAGAAACACCTATCTTTTCCTTTTTGTTTAAGAACATATTCAGATTGCGTGTTTTTTTATTTCCCGGATGTAATAATATCCCCCACTCACTATATTTTTTAATTATGTAATTAAATGAATAGTACGACTCAGATGTGATGCTTCAAAAATACCATTAATTTAGTCGAAAAAGCATAAGACGAGACGTGTCAATGTGTGGATATTTCACTGTCTTTATAATGTGTATAATTCCCATACTCGTTATATGTAAATAATAAAGGTTCAAATATTATTAAAAACATATTGTTTCGCTAGAATTACACAAATATCACGAAAATCAAAGAGGGCCAACAACTGTCATGTCAATTACGTCGCATGACAATGATTGGCCGAGGGGGCCAATTACTGTTTGTAGGTTATCGTAACCATTAGACAGTGATTGACCTCATATTCATTAGGTTTGTTGATACGCTAATAATTTTCAATTTTAGAACATATTGATTGAAATATTGTTAGAAAGAAGTTAAATTATAATACATGCAAATGGAGAGACGTATCAGTTACATTTAAACTATCCTATATGATTCATGAATTTCACTATATTCCAATCGTTAGGTTACGTTCGTGCTAAATTTATAAGATTTAACATGCTAAAAGTAAGAAAAGGTAGTCAATATACAAAAACATATTCCGAAGAGAGGATTCAAAAAGCAATAGGTCCAGTCAAAAACGGAATGTCAAATGAGTTTGTCCTTACTTTTATACCCTATTATTCACATTATCCTACATACGAAATAACGGCCAATCATTGTCGAACGGCTGGACAATCACCGTCTTTAGCTGGCCAATAACTATATTTTCTTAGAGAAAATCTATTTTTTGTATATTTCTTATGAATTCTCACATTTGTTTGGTAAATTTCATTTATATTCAGATTAGTAGAGTTTCTATAAGCCCTTTATACCTTATTGACTTTATTTCCAAATTTATTAACTCCAGATTTATAATGCACTATACGGCGTTCTTGCTTAAACGGCCAATCACTGTACTGGTTACCCCTACATCGCGGCCAAGTCATCGACGATGAAAAGCAAGCAAGCAACTTGTACCGGACTTCATCTCGCTAAACGCGAACGTCCGTTGCATTATTGTGCGGTGATCGCGGAAGATCGAGTGTTACGAAGTGCCTGCACTGCGTCACGCCGTGCTTGCTGTCTGTGAGTGCAGGGTGGAAAAAGCGTAAAAGAGTTCGGAGCCAGCAAGAAGATGGAGTGCGCGGTCGATGATAGGAATAGAAAAGGACGCCGCTGCGCGGTCGAATATAAGTAGAACAGGTAGGCGGCGGGTAGACAGTAGTAACGCACTGCGCCTACGTCAGCCGTGCACGACGACGTGAAAAAGGACGAGCAAGCTTGTTGCCACGAAATGCTAAGGGGTCAGTCTGTTGTAGCGGAGGAACAAAGATACGACTGAAGTTTTGTATAAAACGAGCGTAAAGCTTGATGGAACTACATATGTATTTTGTTTTATTAATGCCGCGGATTGGAACAGACGAATGTCGGAGTTGGGAGGTTTGATAATGCACGAGAAGAACGAGGAGTATGACGAATCATCAATTTTTAATAGCATCTGAAATAACCAAGAAGAACGCCCTGATAATATGTCGAATGTTGCGTCAACTATTGAAGATCCTTAAAATACGCGCCTCACTCCTAGATTCTAAAAATGGATACGTTGAATCAATAACTGAACGTTCTTTCATTCGGCAACGTTCCCAATAATAATCTCATCACGTATTAAGGACAGCCGAGAATAGGAGCGCTGGAATGAAAGGGTATCCGGCAAGATTAGAAGTTTAAATCGGAGACAGCTGAGAACGCTGAAACATTCATGCGGACTTTCCCATCTGCAACTGCATAAGCAGCTTCCTTATAACGTTCCCGTTGGTCAAGGCACTCGTTCCCGACACATGGTCTCGGGAGAAGAGGCACGTTGTCAAAATATTCCTGCGGTTCGCGCACTCCTGAGACACAGCGATCGGATAGTATTCCCCGGTTGTCAAGGCGGTCCGCAGCTGATTGAAGAGACTCAGGAGTACACACTCCATGATGAGGACCTCGGAGTCGGCCACAAAGGCGTCGTCAGTGGTGCACAGCCAGAGTAAATGGTCCAGCCAAGTGTCCTGACCACGCTGGTTGGTCTTGTAATTAACACCACGGTCCCGTAGCCACAACGTGAACTGGCAATTCATAAGCGGAACAAGCGCAGTTAGAAGACTCGTTCAGAACTCCGATTCGCGGATATTTGAACACGTGCCCGTGGTCAGGAAAGCAGGCTAAGTAATAATTCCTATTTTCTTTTTTCGCATTTTTAAGGTATTAATAGCGCTGGGTGCCGTATCAAGAAGGGTTTCAAAGGGTCAAAATTGTTTTCAATTGCGTCAGAAATTTCTTATGGCCCTGATTCAATCCATGCAGATATTCCGTATACATATGTGCACACTAGTATACTTGGCAATAATGCATACCAGCGTTTGTACCGCAGTTCAGGTTGAACACAAGCACTCAATTTATATTCACAATTTTTTTTCTCCTGAACTAGACGGTGAAAACTCTTTTTTTTTTCTTTTAAAATATTCCTCGAATGTTAATCTACAACCTGGAATTTTTTCAAAAAAAAGTTTAAGTGCCGTTTTCGAGTTATTATCAAAAAACCGTTTTATTGTGATCATTACCATTGCTTTAGATAGAGAAAACGCTAAACTTTAATTGTTAATAACTCGAGTTCTAGACGGTGGATCAAGTTCATTTATAAGAAAAAAATGGTTATTTTTTAAAAATCTTCAATTTAAGTCTGGTTTAAAAAAAAGTTTAAGAAAAGTGATTCAGCGCTAGTAATACCTTAACTTGAAACTCTTCGATGATGGCCCATACTGTGGAACAGTAAATCCGCGAACTGGGCAGACATATAAGTACGAGGCTGCGTATGGGATGTCCAAGACTGAATAGTCGACGCCAGCGATATTTACATTTACGTTCAGAATATCCGCGGAGACCCGTGCTTACGTAAATTTACGATCACGTAAATCCCGACGACTATGGACGTAAGATCGACCGCAGGACCCCGTAGGATAGGATAAAGTAAACTGGAAGAGACGCGAGGAGCTGGAAACATCGAAAGAGCCTTACCTTTCCGCGACATCGGAAAGTCAGCGGATTTCCAGTGAATCGAACTTTGTCGAGTGCCGACATCGGCGTCATGTGCCGGGGATCCAAGCAAGTTAATCGATTCTCGCTAACGTCGAGCCTCTTCAGGCCGGCGAGGAAAGCGAAAACTCTGGAGTCGATGCTGGTGATCGTGTTAAAAGACAGGTCCAGCTGCTCCAGACCGCGCATGTTGACGAACCACTCGGCTTTCACTGTCGTGATGTTGTTGTTCGGCAAACTCAGCTTTTTCAAGTAACTCAGGTCTGCGAACGCATTGTCGGCTATGTCGACGATGCCGCAGTCGTGCATATTCAGTGCCACCAGACTGGAAGCGTATTTGGAAAAGGCGTAGTTCGGGATGCGCGAGATGTTCGACTGAAGAATCATTATTGCCGTCACTCTCGCGTTGCCCTGATCCAGAGCAGACGTCAAGTTCGTGTTAGTGCATTTCACGCGATCGCCGTAACCTGTGAATTGCGAAAATTCATTGTCTACCGATAAAACGTGTGCCAAAGCAACCATGCACTCTCCAGCTTTGGAATATGTGTTATGTATTATTTCGGATCAAATGAGCGACACCGTATTTTTGTACTCTTGAAAGTGAATTCTTTTAGTTCTAAGCGTGGCGTGTTTGATGAATTTTGAAAAAATATGTGGTCAAAATAGTAAGGACGTCAGGCGCTTTGAAAGAAATAAATTTGATTTTTGAGGTGTGCGACTTGTCATTTCAAAGTTATATTCAAGTCCACGTTCTGAAACGACACTTTCAGTAGATTGCACACTGTGCGACGTACGTGTGTACGTGTGCGTAGTCTTTTGCCCACACTGTATCATAGACCATACACTCCCGACTCGCTGTGACAGCAGTCACATTTGCGCCTTCTAACCCAGCCACCGCACAATGAATTGTATTGTATGACAGGCAGAAATATTATGGAAACCTCACCTTCCTCGTATTTGCTCACTGTGCACATTCCGCGAACGAGAACCATACAACTTGAGAAGCACAGGAGTGCGAGGGACGTAGCGGAACGCATCTTGAATTGCGAACTGCTCGTAACTGGGACAGTTTTACGACTGACTACGAGGCGAAAACGGACGTGAGGAAGAATGGGACAGCCTCTCTCGAGATCGGAATTATCACATTGAATTCCTTCCGTTTCCTGATAGTGCCCTATCGCTGAGGCAACCGTGTCCCAGCAACACGAGAGAACTGATCTCTTTTAATTGCCGAATAGCACGGAGCTTCATACAGATCGTTAGAATATCTCTGCCGCATCATATAAACACAATTTTAATGTCGATAAAAGAAAAAATGTGCCCATGCAAAAATGGTTTAGGGATAGTATAGAGCACTTGAAAAATCGTTGATCGTAAAAGAACAGTTTATCATTCTTGGCTGATTACTCCGCTGTCGTTTTTCGTAAATATCGAGTGTTGCGTTCGTATTGCAGGCATCTCGACTCTCGCGAGTTGCGGTGAAGTCGATGCACTACCGGAACTTCCGGAACAGGATGAGGAACGTCTGCAGCGTGCAGCTCGCCTGCTGCAGCAGAGATTGGTGCTACGTCAGTGGCTAACAGATCATGGCCTACACAGCTACTACCAAAAGTAAGGACGTACAGAAACTGACTGCTCTTATACCAACCGTTCACTCACTAGCGGAAAAGCGAACCATGAAATAACTTTTTTAACACAGTACACAACTGCGTAGCGTGTTTTAGTAACAATCTTTAACACGTTGACTGCCACGTCACCCATATTCGGGTGACGAAAAAACATGTCCCATGGGACTCTGAAAAATAGATTCTTAACAATTAACATTAATTTCAAAATGCATTTTTTCGGAACAATTTCGGCAGTCAACGTGTTAACGGTACACAATTAACACTAAATCTACCGCCAGGTCTGACGTACCTGTTTAACATTTTGTCAGCATGATCGCTCGGTTCGAAATCAACTTATTCTCTTCAAAATTCGTTTTTATGAAGTATTCGACGTAGAATGTAAAAAAATTCCTCTCACAACGTGCGCCGATCGCGATGAATGCGGCACGCTGAAGCGGATGGAAACAAGGACGGGTTTTTATCTCGGTAGGCTGATGCAGATGGAAGTGATGTCTCTGGAGGACGTTTATTGGGTGGAGGACAATGCGGCACGGGCAGCCCTCGGCAAGGATTTACCGCGATGGATACAGGCCAGACAAACATTGCCGACGTCGAAGGAGGACTTGGAGACCCTGAAAGCGGATCTGTGGAGCGCAGTTGTCAAGAACAGCCAACATCAGGACGCTTGGACATGGGGTGCGTTGACTTAACACTTATGTTAATGCCTTGTCGAACATTTTGCCTTGAGACCCTTCCACTTCTGGATTACACTGCTAAGGTCACGCTCACTGTTATTGTCACGTTGCAGACAATGAAACAAACATACGGCGCAGTGAAAAGCAAACATTTGCATCCCTTCATTTAAAATTATTCGTCCTTAGTCTATACTGAGAGCTCGAGTCGCTGCGACGAATATAAAAATGTAAAAAGTTTCAACTTGGCTCGCGCATTTTAATGAATACGTGTTGAACGTTCTTCATAAATACTGAGTTGACTGGTTTTAATCGAGAGAACTCGGGTAGTCCAATCTTTCTCGGGAAGAAACGTATTACTCAGTCTGTTTGCAGCCCATATCATGTAAAATAGAATCTCATTACTAAAGTCTCGAATCTCGGGCAAAACTATCATTGCTGAAGAGCAACGCTAAAATGTTTGTCGGATTATTTGATTATCGGTCGTGATTTCTTTCAAGTTTTCAGGCGCTCCAATCGTCGAATGATTTTATTATCATCGAATTCGATATTCTCAGGTGGTATGTTGGTAGTTTCCGTGTCGGTAGCAGGGCTAGTGACCCTGGCTGCTATGACGCAGCCTGCCCTTGCGCCGGAAGCGAAGCACTCCCTTCTGCAATATGTCACTGGGAAATATTTATTGCCGAGCAACTGTCGCGTCCACTTCGAGTGGGATGAGCCGCAACTCGTCGGAGAGACGATGACTTTCACAGTTAAGGTAAAACTGAACACAGCTTCGTTGCTCATTGAATATATCTCATAAGCCTGGAGTTTCCAAAACGTTAAGTGTGCAGCAGAAACGTGTCGATAATTGCGAAGGTTGTGCTCAGAGGCGGATCTAGGGCCTTAAACCCTTGAGGCAAAGGCCAAATATGCGCCCCCATTTGCTAAATGTTTCCCTATAACTAAGCAAATAGAACAATTTAAAAAAGAATAATATTAAAATTGATTAAATTTCAAAACACAACGTTAACTTCATAATTTTTTATTCTAACGGGTCCAATATTTAAAATTGCATTTTCCTTGCTTTAACCGAAGCAAATTCATCGATTACTGACTCATAATTGATAGTTTTACATAGATTGATAATGTTGCTACATTTGTTTCGTTTTGTTAAGAGCTCACGCAACTCTTATACTTAACAGAACGACATTTTTGCGCCCCTCGTATTTTGAACTTGAGGCAAGAGCCTCATTCGCCACGCAATTGTGCTCACACGAAAATTCGAAAATATTTCCTTTTTTCCGTTCTCGCGTAACGTAAATCAGTCCACCGCGAAAATGAGTAAAAAATCATAATTTTGTATCAAGACCATTTTCTTAATTGCACATAAATTATCTGTGTCCAAAATCCCACAGTTTTACCAGCGTAACGGGCAGCCATATCCAATATGCGACAAGGATAATCTGATAGTGGAAGTGACCGAAGGCACGAGGAGAGTAGCGACATTGATAGAACTGGGTGGCACGGACCCATTAGCAGCAAACACCGCAGTAGTGAAATTCACAGTCCGCCATGCTGGACAATATCGAATAGCCGTACTTATTGGATCGTGTCACGTCCACGGCAGTCCATTCCTTAAGAATTTTCTTCCTGGTACGTTATCGGAATTGCATTCCTCGCGTAGCCAGGATTTTGCCTGAACTTCATCGCCGATATGCTCCCTTCATATTACCCGACAAAAATTGCTTGAGATAGATGTAAATGAGCGCTGATTTTTTTACTGTTGTATTTCTTAGGACCTCCGGATCCAAATAAAACTGTCTTTGTAAGGCAAAGTTCCACCGTCGTCTGTACGGCAGGAATCGCGCACCTCATGACAATAGAACCGCGCGACGAGTACGACAACTTGTGCTCATTTGGGCCTGGAGATCAGCCGACAGAAGGCTATAATGTTAATATTACTCAGGCAAGTAAAGCGTTCAGCGAATGTTTAGTGAGCCGCATTATGTCGAAGCGAACACTTTTATGTCTACTGACCACCGACAACGTCTCCTCCTATTTTTACATTCGACACTTGTACTGCAGATCGGTAGTGTAGTGGAAAAAGGATCAACCGTAGACTGTAGCATTCAGCTCGATTACGACTCTCCCAATCAGAGGATTCGTCTGAAGGTCAGCTTCCCGAAGGGTGGATGTTTCCATGCGACAGTCAGTCTAGCCGGACTACAGTTGCACAATGGCGACTTCGACATCATCGTTCTTGAGAGTATGCAAATTTAATCCCGCATAATCTTCCTTAGAGCTCCATCGAGACAGAGCCGGTCGCGGAGCAAGTAGCGACTCAAGTAAAGTGAGCACGAGGGCTATAAGTTTTTTTCCATTGACGCACCAGGCAATTTGCTCGAAACAAGCAATCTGATCACTTGTCTTCCTTCATATCAGCTTTCTGTATATGGTGCTCTAGAGCACTTAATCGCCCCGCGACCTTTATAATCAGCAGATTCTGAATTGCGGCCTCGGACGGCGCAATGGTTACCTCTTATCTCGCGCATTTGCATTAAGCGAACCGGTGCGATCTATAAACCGTCTTAATCTTGATGCACAGGTTCCGTAGCGAGAATGGTGCACGATAACGTAGCGTCTAAAGATCCCGATATTTGTTACGTCGCAAAGCTGCTAGGCATGCAGGGCGAACGATTCGCCAAGCCCAAGAAGGTCTTCTGCTTTATTTCACCGAAACAGCTGACGATCAAGGAGTATTTGTTGAAGTTCATTCCGAAGAGGCTCGTTACTTTTAGGCTCTGTCCGTCGACCAAGGTAAACATTGCTTCGACGAACTGTCGAGTAAGAATTGTCAAGCATCGTTCGAGCATAGCGAATTAGCTTCGTCCAGGTTAGCTGGAATTATGCTTTGTTTGTTTCACTGGAAATGTGTGCTGAAGAATTGCGCGAATGCAACGAATCTCAACCCTGCCAATTACGCTTTTACAGTTTCACTTTGAAAGTTCGAACAATCAGCACGAGGGTTACTACTCTTTCTCCATTGACGACGGCTGCCAGCCACCGGTTAAGTTGATTTCGTTGTACCGCGACATAATTGCCGCGACATTTACCCTGTTTCTTTTGAAGAACATCGGTGGTAGCGAAACATTCGCGGACAAACAAGACTTTTTCTACCACGAAGTGCGTAAGCATCATCAGAAACATTATCATGAGAAGCTTTCGATGAAGGTACAACGAGATAAACTTCTTGAATCGGTAAGTGGCCTCCTCATTTAAAATTTTACTTGACTGCAAATAATACTGAGATAATTTATACAGAATCGTATGAATAATGTTAACATTTTTCTTCATAATTAAAGTCAATGAAGGCCACAAAAGGATTCTCCATGAGTGACTGGTGTAGAAACTTTGATATTACATTCCAAGGAGAGCAGGGTAGGTCACATATACATGAATTGTTTTCTTTATAATTATTGTACCTCTTCGTTTTGCCAATAGCTGTGGATTGGGGCGGAGTTCGGCGCGAATGGTTTGAGTTGATCTGTGCATCGCTATTCGATCCAGGAAACGGTCTGTTCGCCTCATTTGGAGAATCGCAGCAAGCTTTGGTGCATCCAAATCCCAAAAGGCCTCCGCATCTTAAGTTAAAACACTACGAGTTCGCTGGTCGTATCGTAGGCAAATGTCTTTACGAATCTGCGCTTGGAGGCTCGTATCGTCAGCTCGTGCGCGCACGATTCACTAGATCTTTTCTCGCACAGATAATTGGCCTCAGAGTTCATTACAAGGTGAACTTTCACTACTTCAAATATATAATATATTTAAAATATATTAATGCAACGACAGTGAACGCAAAATAGAAAATAATTATTAATAATGATCCACTTTCTATATAGTACTTTGAACAAGATGATCCAGATCTATATCTCAACAAAGTGAAATACATTCTTGAGAACGATGTGGAGGAAATGGAATTGTACTTTGTCGAGGAGGAATACGATAAAGACGGTCAATTATTGAAGGTAAATCATCGGCTGTAACCTAATAATAAAATTACCATCTACTGTTGATCCAGTTTCTTTTACTATGTCTTCTCGTTATAGGTAGCAGAACTGATTCCAGGCGGCACTAAACTGCGCGTTACGAATGAGACGAAATTACGTTACTTAGATGCTCTCGCACAGCACAGACTCGCTAGTTCGATTCGCAATGAGGTTGATCATTTTCTACGCGGTCTAAACGAACTGATACCCGATAATCTGTTGGGGATTTTCGACGAGAACGAGCTGGAGGTAAAATATAACAACAATCTCAAAGTAATTGTTCGATGAGCAGAAAAATTCTAAATTTCTGAACGTTTGTTGTCGACGCTGCAATTTCATTTTCTGCGTTTCCCCACACACGCACACACAGTTGTTACTATGCGGAACTGGCGAGTATAGTGTGGCAGATTTACGGGCTCATCATATAGCCAACGGAAGTTCCTCGGAGTTCCTGCGAGTTTTGGATTGGTTCTGGACGGCAGTTAGTAATTTCACGCAGGAGGAGATGGCTCGATTACTTCAGTTTACCACGGGCTGCTCCCAATTACCACCGGGCGGATTTCAGCAGCTCAGTCCACGCTTTCAAATTACAGCCGCACCGACCTTCGCTAATTTGCCCACGGCGCACACGTGGTATTTATCGTCGTCTTGATAACATTAATCCTTTACAGTCTGTGTAAACTACAACGTAACGTCCATATAAGATCCTCGGCAAGTTAAACGTCAGAATGCAAAGAATTTTGTTGGCATGCAAGGTTTTACGTGTGTACATTTAAGCCTAAGTGAATTTCTATTTTGTTTTTTCAGCTTCAATCAACTGTGCTTACCCGATTACGAGTGTTACGATCATTTCGAACGAGCATTATTACTTGCCATCAGCGAGGGTACCGAAGGTTTTGGAATGATGTAACGAGAACCAAGTTCGCTACACCTCCAATCTGATCTAGTCGGAATGGTATTATTGCGTTAAATTATTATTTCTTCTGACCCAAGGTAGCGAGATTTTCTATTTCTCCGGAAACATACTGCGCGCCCACTGCGTGGCAATTTTCTTTTTTCCTTTTCGTGGGATAGAAGTCTATCCCATGCTATGTACGTAACAGACTAGTAGTAAACCTTGAAAGTATTCTTCTTTTTATACCCTGTTAAATGACCACGATAAGATTAATTTTGCGATAAATGCGAGAAATGTAGTGTTTACTGGCTTGCGGCAACGTTCTCGAACAAAGAAAGGTTGAAGGAGCAATTCTACCTCAAGATCGGACTAGATTGCTGAACGTCTGGTATCAAGATCTAGGATAACCGAATGTACTATATAACGAACTTTGTTATACGAAGAATGAATTCACACATTCCTCAAGCCACGAGATTCTGCATAAACCATTTTCCATTATAGGTCTTATTATACGGTAGAACGAATTTAAACGAACATTACGCTTTTTTTTTCTTTAGACACTCGTCGCGCGTAGAGTACATGCGACGCACTGAACGGTTGTAGACTATATGATTTTCCGTTCTTGTACAGCGTTAACTGTAAACCAACGAGAAACGAACAACATTGGTATTACTTCTACTTACAATCCTGTCTCCCCCTCCTCATCTGGTATTATTTTTTTATATGACGTTTTCCCTGACAGTAAAACTAAAGCAATCATCGTGCAATCAGAGCCAAATGTAAAGGACAATGTCTAGAGAGTACGACTAGTGAATATTATGTAAAGCATTTGTTAATTTCTTAGTACGTACGTGCGTGAAATTGCTCTACGTCAGGTAGGAAAGAGATTCCATTATATTCAGAGTCTTACATTGTAACCGTGGTGTACTCGTTACTTTTTATTCAAAACCCGTAGATCGGGTACCATAGCGACGTGTACAATCGGGCACACCTCGATGATTGTATATCATTCCATAGCCCACTGAGAGCTCTTTGTTATTTTTATTACCGGTTCGACGTACGCAATCTTTGACGACAGACGAAATAAGACCACCAACACCCACGACAACCGTGTATAACGTATTAACAGAGTACTCAAAGTAAGAGTCGATTTTGTGATAAAAGAATGAGAAACATGAATCTTTCACTGACGTTTACATCGTGTGTCTTTACTCACTACGCAACGATAGTCAGCCTGTGTATCATAGAGATGAATAAAGCAGTACACAAAGGAACACACGCACGATAGCACGCCGTACTCGAGCCAGAACAAAATTCGTAAGTTGATCTTGTACGCGAATGGTACACAACAATAAAAGGAAAATAAACAAAAAAACAAAAATATACAAATGTGAACCGAACACATTGTATACTGTGTTGACGGTACGCAATTGACTAGTAATTTAATGGCAGCCGATTGTAGCATGTGTCGAAACAAGAATAATATGCCGTATGCAACAATCCCTCTCAGTTTGCCCGTATCCTCTAGCTATCATTTCTCGCCGAATGTCGTCTCACGAAGAACAGTACGGACGATCCTTGTGATCGTCGTTAAACACGCTTCGGCGTTCATGAGTCGCTTACTATAGACTATTTTTATCAGCTTATCATATTACGCAAGAAGACGTGTAAAAAATATAGATTTGAAGAGGCATGTAATATCAACGTTTATTCGCAAACACTTCTAGACACTCATTACGTTCCGCGTTCGTTTTTCTTTACGTTAATGTGTATATATATACATATATATAGTATATGTATACCTAGTAGAAAAAGTATGCATCACTAACGCACGATCGCGTAAAATTCTACGTTGAGGTTGCATTCTATCGGGTTCGTAAGATATATAATTATCAATAGTTTACGATATATAATGGCTATAAAAAAAAAAAGTAAAATAAATAGTACGTCTAAGAAATCCTGTGATGGAGGTATATCTGATGTCGGTGGAATTTGTTTGTGACGTCTGTCTCGCTGTATTCCGAACGCGGTTCACGGCTTTATTTTTACAAACGCGTATAACACACACTATGTTACCCTGGCGCACCAGCATCAATACTTGACGCTCGATCTAAGCTTTGTCGTGGAATGCCTTGACATCGCCAGCTCTGAGGATCCTGAACGATCGGCACGTCACTTAACGGGTCACGTTTCTAACATCAATTAATCTGAAATTGCAGAGTAGATGGAACGTTAAAACTCGCGCTCGCTTAACGAGCTTCTGACCTATAACCTTACACGATATCTCTGACTAGTCTTTCTCCGAACTCAAAGAAACTAAGAGAATCGACTTTGTTGAATTCATTACTGAGTACACTCTATCGAAGCCGATAATCGTCGCTCAGAAGATTAAAGATGGACGCGTGCCCATACTTCGGAAAGTAGTTTACATAAAATATTAAAAAAGATTTCATGTTTCACTTGTATCATAATACAAATCCATGCAGCCCAAAGTAAGTGAGAAATGAAATAGTTTCAAATGTTTGACTAAGACCACTTTTCTCAGGACGATCGTATAACTAACTATGAGGTAATGTTGAACAGTACCTAAGATAGTGGCAGTTGCAGGCCGACGGTCGACAAAAACGACAAAGTGCGGAAAATAGTTCTTGGCGCGCGAACCACGCTCCCAGCGATTTGCAACATCCGACCGCTCCATCCTACATCCTGAGACTGTCGCAGCGTACGTTCCCGCAGTTCGATTAACTCCGTGCTGCGACGAATCAAAAATATTTGCACGGCGAACTCCGACATCGGCACTCCTAATATTATTTCGTACTACTTAAAGCGTGCACGTCGACCGTGCACTGGGACATCGTTATTTGTCACTGGTTCGGTAAACAAAGATTAGTAGCAGCGAGAAGAAGAGAAGAGGCTCGTCAGGAAGTGACAGGAAATAAAAAAAAGTCTACGCCAGAACTTGTTCCAAGCGACCCTGGGAATTCCGGTTCTGCGAGGTACGTGAATGAATAGAATGAACGTTACATATAAAGGTACGCCGCGTATGTATTAGAAGGCAGGTGCTATCTCGCTCGATCTACTTCGCGTAAATCCCACGAGAATGCAAATTCTGCGTATCGCGGTACAGCACTCGTAGCCGGGCATGATCTCGGCCTGATAAAATGCCGAGCTGGGATGGCGTCAGTCCAACTGCGAACGACCTTGCCTACCAGCATCCTTCCATACCCATCGTTTGCACCGAACTTTTTACGCACACACGGGGTGACCAGTTTTAATATATCCGCGAAAACAGCAACGACATTATCCGCAATTATTGTCTTTTCGAATAGTAATTATAGGTTGGTTTTTTATATGACTATCAACTTATAGATCAAGTTAAATTCTATATAGACCATTATGTTCTTACTGCTGCGCATTGTTAGCAGACTCGACTCGTTGTAGAGCTGCCTCCTTCTCTTTCAGTAGACTTTCAAGCGAGATCGCGCGCAAGCTCAGGGCTCTTCCAGTTTCCTCACTTAAACGCAGTCGCTTTTCAAGCTTTGCCCCCTCTTCTTCATTCACCTTTAGTTCCCTGCCAACACAATCACCTTTCTTCGTACAACTATTTCCCTTTCATATTACTACGGCGAGTGTCTACATCACTTTGTAGCTTTGAAATCAGTGAAAGCGGCAATGTTCACGTTACATCATTAAAAATTCCACACGTTCTAAAGAATTGCGTTGCTGAAGTTTATCCAAGAGATGTTGAAAATTTTAGTCTGTACAAATTAGGATATTCTCGAAAAAATATAACAAAATGTCGCGTGAATTATTGATAATGTTCCATCGATCCTTTAAAATACTTGAAATATTTGTGAGCTTGATCTTGTACGGATTCCGCCAAAGCAGCCTGAGCGGCGAATTTCATTTGCAATTCCTCGAGGGCGGATTCTGCTTTGTCCGCTCTGCCACCACGTTCCGTAGCCAATGCCTCACTCGCCGATACCTATATCCATTCATGAAACAGCCTCATCAAAGTACGTTAATATTCCATAATGAAGAGCGCTTTCTCTGTGTAATATATCGCTCAGCATTATTTTCTTCATACGAAATGAACAAAAAAACTATACTCCTGCCATGAACCAATTTCTAATCACTCAAAAAACGGACCAAAAATATTACATCTGGCACCACAATGAAGTTGTAACAACCCTTCATATTTTTATACTTACAATACCTTGAAATATTAGTTGACTCAAACTACCCATTCCAACATTTATAATGACATATTTAATTTTCCCCTCACACTTCGATTAATCATGGATGCTAATCAGGCCACCACTGTTTGATATTACCCCGTGCACGCGCGTCGCGTGGCAAAAACGCCAATTTCACCCTGATAACGCTATTGCCACAACCTATTATTCCGACGACTTGTGGCAAGAGTTTATAGGCCAAGCTGCATCGATCCCCGTTCCTGGTACGGAAGTAGTATTACGTGATATTGAGTCACCGACGAAGTGCAAGGGGTATGACTCACCTATTTGCTATACACCTTTTCTCGTGCATTGACCCATCTAGCGTGAGCTTTACCTACCCCGTCGCGGGTGGTGAGCTTTAGATACATAAAACGTGTAACGTTCTGCGTCCTAGCGTGGCCTAGTACGCAGTGCGCACAAGTGTGCAAAGGAAAGTAGGGGACACAGAGAGAGAGACTAAAAGATGGAGAACCTAGGTATCAGGGGCGAACTGAGCTGTCTGGGGGTCGGAAAATTTCAGAATGCCTGGTATGGCTTGGATCGGACTTGCCCACGCTTAATATCACTTGACCGAGCCTAATTTACAGATATTTCAATTTTACAGTACATCAAAAGCAGGTCGTAAAGTAAAATATCAGAATTACGACATTGAATCGTTCATGAATAGAGAAAAACATATTTTGCATAGAATGAATAAGGACGCAGCTATTAATTTTATGGTCCAAACGAGAATTATTTTTTACTATTGAGTTCTGAGCACATCTATTCGCCAGAGCAAAGTGTCGGTCCATTATATTTCTGGAGTTTGATGTAACCAGCCAGTGCGGCCCTGCCAGGTACGGAAGGTACGGTAAAACATTAACGAGGAATGTTAGAGCCGTGAATCACCCTGACATCGTAACGCCTTCGAACGAAAACTGGTCTATAGGCCGAATCCAGTAGGGGTAGAAAGGCTTTTCTACTCGAATCTTTGACTTTCGCCGGTCAAGTAGGTGGGCCGTCCGTCGCGGAACCGATAGATTCCGCGAAACTGGAAGGGCGAAGATGTGAGTCATCGTTTGGTTCGCGGAACGCGACAGGAATTCGCGTGGAATCGAAAAGTTCAACATGTCCGCAGACTCGTCTCCGGCGAGACGCAACGATGACTCACTCGCGGTGCCGGCGAGTAAGAAGAATCAACCTTCGCGACTCACCCCACGGACAGTTGTACGCATTTTAACGAAACCGGGATTAGCATAAAATGCGACGCGGAAGGAGAATGGAAATTAGGGACGGCGGGCACGGAAGAAAGCGATCGACGACGTTGATTGATAAAATCGAATGAGCTTCGATAATCCTCATGAAGTTTTCATCACGCAACGGTGACTCACCCCAGCAAAGTGGATCGTCGAAGGCAGTACTGTAAAGCCACAAATTATACACAAAGAGAGTTTACTCCGGGAGCATTTGAATAAATAAGTATTGACGTATAGTCTTCGTCGAACTGTCAACAGTGCTGCCCGTCGAACGGATCAATGAAACTATGCTGGAAAGAATACACGACGTAAAATGCTTAGTAATGACCCATTACCCATTAACTATGTCGAATGGCGAATTAAATGTGCAGAAAAAATAAAGTGTGCGAGTTGGTAAAAGATCTGAAATTGCTAAGACAAAACGAGTTGTAGGAAGAAACTCGAAAACTGTAGAAGCAATATCGGGCTTAATGCTCTGCGACAGACTGAGAAACGGGAACGTCAGCGGAAGATATGAGTTCGCAGTCATCGTTTGTTTCAGAAGGACTGGGTATAAATACTTGTGAGATCAGACGCCCGCGATAAATGAAAATAGATTAACGAAATAGCCAAAAAGTCAATGCAAAATGACTGATAGAGGAACGTAAGGGTTGGCACGAGAATCGGACGTCATGATCCGAAGATAGGCAGCAACAATGTGTGCCGGGAACATATCGAGCAAGTTTAAACAAGCAGAACTTTGTTCCAAGGGACGAGGAATACGGGAAATTTCGGCAAGACTTCACAGAGTAACATCTTATTTTGCAATCAAATTCATACTCCCAGGCAGCTTCAATGGCAGAACATTCTAGAGTAGCAATAAACGTAATGATAAAGCAAGCTGCTAGCCTTGTCCAATAGAATCCTCTTGTCCTCCCGCAATTTCAAAAGTTTTTCACGATCTCTTGACATCTGCATATCCAGCGCGTGTAGTTGAGTGTTTGCGGTATTCAATTCATTTCGCAAATTCTGCATGGTGACTGCTCGCTCATCCGACAGATCCTCTGACTTTTTCAATTTTTCTTCGAGTTTCTCCTTTTCCTGCGGAATATCATTACGATAGAACTTTACCATCTATTTCGTATACTTCGCAACTTTTATAATGAAGTAATGTAAATCTGCTGATGATTACCAAAGTGGTTCAGGCTGAAAGTCTAAGAATATTTCATTCTTCGGATTTCACTTTATTCCGCTTTTAACAAAGAAACTATACCTCACAACAAAATTTCTACCATATGTTCCGCTACGATCGCGTATAAAAAAAATCGTGCGAACGTTTAATGACTAACATATGCGACGGAAAAAAGGAGGAGCTGTATCGTGTCAAATAATCTCGATAACATATGACTGTGCCCGTTGTCCGTTTCGTGTCTATTACCGTATCCATTTCAACAGTTTGCCTGTATCCTTTGGGTTTCCCTATATGATATATTATGTTGTTCTTTCATTTCATAATTAGCCACTGGACAAGTGCCAACCACCCGACGTTTGTATTCACTCACTGTCCTCGTACTTCTCTCAACGCACAAAAGCCAAAGTTTTGTCGTCGCCAAAACATGAAATCAAATCTGATGCTGTTTCGCGTCAATCCATATTCCTCCCTGACAATGAAGTTTTCGTTGCCTCTTCTATTCCGAATAACGACATGAACCGTACTCTTACCAACAAACCTCTGCTACAAGAACGATATAAAGGAAACGTGAGCCAGAATTATTTTACGATTGAACATTGTTATATGTGCCAGTTAAAGTAACGAAACTGTTCATTTTCTCACTTATACTGCACCGTAAAGCAACTTACAGTAAGTGGAAAATATGCGAGAAGAGGGCTTCTATCGTGTGAAATATCGACGATCGTGACTCTTTCGACTATAACAGGCTGTTATGTGTCGCCAAAACGTGTGCCGCGAGTTCTCCCGCTAGCGTCATCTTCGTAGTTAGAAGCGCGTCATTGAACTCTCGCGCTCATCGGCCAGAGGGTGTTGCAGCAAATTTACACACGTGCGTTGCGTACGTACGTCGCACCCACCAGCGACACATTCGATTCTGTTACGCATTTACGCGCCAGGAGGTCAGCCTTCAGATTTGCCGCGCGTAAAGTGCACTGGCCGCTTTCTACTCAACTCACGTGCCGTTTTTAAGTGCTAGCGCGCCTTGCAAATCAGCTTCGCGATCGTTACGATCTTTGTAACCAATAACTTGCATAACACACATGACTGCGTTACCCGATAAATCGGAATTCATCCCTTTTGCAATGTGGAACGTACCAACTTTTCTATCCTACAACATTCATTGCGCAGAGTTACGCATTGAGACGTTCCCGAAATAAGTGCGCGAAGTTAACAAGCCTTCTATCCCCTCAGAGATACGATCATACTCTTTTCAAAGCCGGTGAAACTTGACTGAACGTATCTTCTCATACGTTTAACGACTCTCGTGAATAGACGCCAAACTTTCGAGATCTCAGCACCCGATCTTACCGTTCTAAGGGTGTCACGCTCTCGTACAGCCTCGTCGAGCTGCAACTTGGTGTGATGCAATTCATTCGCCAATTTACTGACGCGCCCGTTCTCGGTGTCGAGTAGTCTGCGCAAAACGATGATCTGTAGATGCAGATGCTCGATTTGCTGAGTGAACCTGTCGATCGTTTCTCGCAAATGCGCGATCTCCTTGCGTCTTCGGCGCCAGGCGTTCAGCACGAGAGCGTGACAAACTAAATTGGCAGCCTTATTGGCGTTCTGCAGTTCGCCACCCTCTTCGAACTCCGATGACGTCACTCCGTCGACCCACATTAGCGTTCTGATACCACCGCTGCCAGCAATCTCTTTCACTGATCTGTCACCCACATCGTCCTGACGTCCCAGTGTTGAACTGCTATCCGACCTATCGGTCCATGAATTTATTAGTGGGTACTAACAACGTGTACGGTTGACTTCCATAACCTTACTGCACCAAAATTAATGCAGTGGTCGTTGCAGCGTGACCATTTTTAATACAATTTATCTCGACCCACGTGACTTTTTACTAGATAAAGAAAGGGTTATAGGGTGGAACAATGTCTTAACTTATTAACACTATGCCGTCCGGCGACACCACAGTGGTGATCTTCGCAAAGTATTGCCTGCCGGCCGGCCACACCACAGTGGTGACATTCGCAAAGTATTGCCTGACGGCCGGTGACACCACAGTGGTGACGCGCGCAAAGTATCGCTCGGCGGCCGGCGACATCCCTTTCATCTCCCTACATTTTCGAAATTTGTCATCTCCCAATAACTTCAAAAACAGCCGGCGACAAGCGAAGTAACAGAGTTAGTGGTGCCGGCGCCAAGCGAAGAAATGTTAACAAACAGTGCGGCCGCCAAAGTGTTAATATGAGTGAAAATGGATATGTTTGTAGACTTGCTTACATGTTACAAAGATTAATTTTACAAAAAACAAAAACTGATCCTACGAACGCGCGAAATTTTCGAAGCTTGAACCCTCGTACATGGACAGTTCGTCATCAGGCGATCGCAACATTGTGATATTTCGACCGTCCAGGACACGCGTAAAGGGTACTTAAACATTAATCTCTGATGCGCTACCTGAGATCGCCGGCGTCCAAATCGTTAACCATCGGGGATAAGTCGATCATAGAGATGCTTCTTCTAAATCGTAATCCGCCGAATGAATGATAATTCGGCGTGCATGACGAGCTGTCCGGACAACTCCTGACGGTGCTGCTACTCGACGTGAGTTTCAAGCTGTGCATCGGAAGCCCGGGCAATTTGAATGGACTCCTCGCCAGTGGCCGATGGTGATGCTGAATCTGTCGTTGACATTTTACGGATGTTTGCGCGTATTGCAGCTTACGTCGAACGCATCGCGCCAAATTCTTCTCGGCGCCGGAACGGGACAATTTCTTCGCGATGATAAAACTGCCGATATTATTGTTACTGTTGTTGCTCGCCGTCGGCGACGACGAAACGTCGCTTCTCAGGACTTTCGCTGTCTCTGCCATTGCGGGATTCTCACAGGACATGGACTCTCTTTTCTCTTTCTTCCAAGCTAGGCGAAGCGAAATTGTTTGTGTATGCCCGCTCGCCATGGAGACCGTAGCGATATGTTCGAGTGACAGTAGAGCGCGGGTAAAGGAAGTATTAATTGCATGTATCAATACACATGCGTGCCAGTGATCATGAACGCGGTCGGTGAAAAATATCAAAAAATTATTTTTCGCTTATTTTTGCGATATAAATTGACGTAAGACGAACCAAGTGAAAAATTACATTATTTTTCGACTTTAACTTATCGCTAGATCGGTTTCACACTCACCGGCAGATGCATCGGTGAGGTCACATTGCGTAGAATTCTATATTTCTGAAATATGAGACTATCATTACATATATTAATTATTTTCTTTGTATAATTTGATTACCTTTGACACCGCGCATGTACTCTTTTCATTGTCGATATTAAAATTCATCTCCAGGCAACACCACACGCGGATGACTCATCAAGAGGGCACTAAGAACCAACTCACGTCCCTGCACGAGTACATCACGTGACATCCATGAATCCAATCGCACACATCAAAATCTAATTTATATTTGTTTGAAAATAATGTTCAATCGCACGGCACCATAATGCGCACTGTCAATAATCACAACCACACGCCGCGATGGCCCATATACACGATTAAAAAAGTTCATAAAACATCTCCCAACAAACACCTGCATCGAATTTCAAAACCTCTAACCAAATCTTCACCTCAATCCGCCCTCTCCACCCGCGAGTACCTTACACCCAAATACTCCAAATTCTACCAAAGCCATCAGCATTCCGTATTCTTCAACGGCACATCTCCACTATGCAACCGTACCAACAATACAGACGAATTTGTCGTAGAATTTTCGCTTTCCCCAGTGCCCCGGTACGATCTTCCACATTGACGGCCCTGCCTCCGCAAAATAGGCGCGCGCGCGCGTTCGCGGTTCACACCTATATATCATCCGGTCCGCATGTGATGTGTACGCGCCTCTACTCGGCCAGAGCTGGCAGAGTAGTCGCAAAGAGCTTGCACGGCCGCGTGTACGGACAAGTCGTGTCGTGAGCTGGTCAATCGTGGCATTGGCAACGCACTTGGTAGTCGCACGCAAGCGAGCCAGACTCATATTCGCCATCCGCAACGGCCTGAGAAGAAGCGCACAGAACAGCACAGTGGCACACGTCAGTCAGTGGCCCATCGTCGCGATGCTCCAACGAGATGTCGCACGATCGCCCTCATAAGTCTCTCACGCCGTGTGGCCATCGTCATAACTCGCATGCAGGATAGATTCTCTAATCTGTTCGGAGAATCGGACGACGACACGCAACAATAATCTGAGATATCGAACCGCCCAGGGGCATCATCGAGCAACTACCGACGATCCGCAGATAGAATTGTAAATCGCAAATTTTCCGGCGAAAATTGAAAGAATCGACGACGAGCTCGACTTAGCGAAAGATCGACCGATCGGCGCGGTGCATTATTGAGGAGTTGGCGACGATCTACGGGCTGCAGTACGAAGTTCCGAACGGAGCAGAGAGTCGCTTTCGCGGCGAAAATAGAAAGAATCAAAGACCGTTCGATTTAGCAAAGAACCTTCTCGTCTTTATTCGAGCGCCGAGAGACAAGGACGAAAGTATCCAGTGGCGAGTCGTTCGATCAGCTCGCTAACAGTGGTGAACTTCGAAGCGGGAATTTCGTATCTCTCCGCGTGAGAGCGTTCGACGCTGGACAAGAGTCGTTTGGACATCCTGTTCCGCGGCTCGTTTTCCCTCCATCTCCGTCTCGATCTCGCGTCGTGATCGTGGGTCCACCGTACTGCGTCTCGCGGTAGTCGGCGTATGTCGGCGCTGGTCGGCGCACAGGGAGCGTCCGGTAGTTCTACACGTCCTCTTCGTCGCGCTGTGCTTTCGGTAGTCGCAGCGAGAGAGTGCCTTACCATGTTGACCGTCGCACACCGCCAGGCAAGTCTTTCTCGTCACATTGTCCTACGATAGTTTAATTATAGCCAGCGCGGGCTGCACGGGCCTAGGCTTTCCCAAAATAATGATTGGATCAGCGTGGCATCCCTCCTCGCCCTCTTCTCTCCCCTCGATGCTTCTCGCTTCCCTTGGGACACTTGTGTGTCGTATCTCTGGAAGTGTACACCCGCGAACAGCTGTCGTGTCGCGCTCGCCTGGAGAAGAGGATCCTTGTTCGAACGGGGAAGATACATCAACACTGCTCACCCGACCGCGATCAGCTACGTACTTCCGTACGACTTTACTTACCGGTTTAAAACTCATCCGGCCCCCTCACTCCAGGCCCTCCTCTCCTTCGCCATTCATTGTCCCGAACATTGTTTTGTATTTTCGGAAAGAAGTCTCGCTGTCTCTGTCTGCCCCTTTCGCTTCCTCTGTCTCTTACTATAAAACTTCATTCTCTCTGTTGCACGGTGTGCGTGTCGCCGATGCCTCTGTGTCTCTTTCGTTTTTCCTACTAGTCTTTTTTCCTCGCGCTCTTTCTCGCGCTGGTGTCGTTCGGCTTCGTCCGTTGAGAGAGAGAGAGAGAGAGATGATCGTCGGTGCACAGTGAGAGAAGTTGTGTTATAATTGCGCTTGGCTCTGTGTCACAACGCCGCTCGTAACGTGACGATGCTGCTCTTGTATATCCCTGATCAATCTTTCCCTGCTTGTTTCATTTTTGCTGAACGATGTGGTATAAGTCGTTAATGAACATCATGATTGGGTTTTGTTCGTGGAAATTATGTAATGTCATTGAACTGTATCAAAGGAAATTTAGGAAATTTTATAGGTTTCCATGTTAATTGCAGTTGCGGAGGTTTCTTTGCAAACATTACGTTGGTCTACTTTGGCAACATGGGTAGTAGTTACAATGTAGAAGAAATGAAACTTTGCAGAAACTGCTTTGATTGCTGCAGTAATGCGTTAACTTGGAGACAGAGTATAAGACACTTAAGAAGTAATCATTAAGCTGTTAGTACAGGGTCATTGCATTTACTGTCTCATCATACTTTCAGATGGCTATAAATTCAGACGCTAAACACCAATAGGCATGGAACCATTCCATGGTATGAGTGATAGAAACATAAACATAAGTGATGTCAGTAAGTAAAACCCATCTAATTACATAGTTGTCAAAGTGTCAAAATATAAAACAAATATGTTCCAATAGTTGAAGTTATCCAGACTACTGACCCTGGGTTTGTGGAGTCTAACGGGAAGGAGGGTCAAGCAGTGGTGGGAATGAGTGGGGGACAGATCTTACCGTATACAGAGATAGTAGAACAACCAGCAAGCAAAGCACTCCGCTTTCGCTATGAGTGCGAAGGCAGGTCTGCAGGAAGTATACCCGGCGTCAACAGTACGCCGGAAAACAAAACTTTCCCTACAATACGAGTAAGCTACTTACCATATACCATACTTATTGTATATAATAATTAAAGTCATATATATGCAATTCACGGTAAGCTGGTTCGTTAAAATATGACCATTGTACTTCTTTACAGATAGTAGGTTATAAAGGTCGTGCTGTGGTAGTTGTGTCGTGTGTTACCAAGGACTTACCGCATAGACCCCATCCTCATAATTTGGTTGGAAAGGAAGCATGCAGAAGGGGTGTTTGTACAGTTGAAGTATCCTCGGATAACATGACAGTCACTTTTGCGAATCTAGGTATTCAGTGTGTTAAGAAGAAGGACATAGAGGAGGCACTCAGAGTCCGAGAAGAAATACGTGTGGATCCTTTTCGAAGTAGGCACTACTACACTGACAAAATGTTCCTTTATCAATGCTAATACTATAGTTCGAATAGAACGGAAATTATACAGAATCGTAATTACAGCTGGCTTCGAACACAAAAGGCAGCCTACCAGCATTGATCTCAATGCGGTCAGACTATGCTTTCAAGTATTCCTAGAAGGAACGCAGAAAGGAAAATTTAACGTACCGTTGACACCTGTCGTATCCGACCCTATTTTTGATAAAAGTACGTCTACCCCATATTAGCCTATGGTACGCACAAAGTACTTCTCTTATAATTGTTCGCTTATTCCGTAATTGTTTTTCAGAGGCAATGTCCGATCTCGTCATTTGTAAATTGAGTCATTGCAGTGCATCGGTCGCGGGTGGGATGGAAATGATTTTATTATGCGAAAAAGTCGCAAAGGAGGATATACAGATTAGATTCTTTGAGGAGAAAGATGGTGTAGTCGTTTGGGAAGGGTATGCAGATTTCCAACCGACACACGTACATAAACAGGTATATAACGTAAACGAGTATCATACATGAGTATATGTATGAAGTATTAAATTTAGCTGAGCGTAATTTTTCTTCCTAGACGGCGATTGCGTTCAGGACACCCAGCTACCGCATGCAACAGGTGGAACAACCGGTGCAGGTGTACATTCAGCTAAAGAGGCCGTCAGACGGTGCAACGAGCGAGGCTCTTCCATTTCAAATGTTGCCGCTTTGTTCAGGTAGGCCTGCATTCTGGTCATTGCGGAAGGCATTCGCCCGGAAGAAGGCAGATTACAGCACGTTCAGTAAAATCCTGGCTACTGAGTCGACCTTACTTTCCAATGCCACACCGAAATATCCACGAACTATCGATGAGTTTAACAATAACGATCTTGAGGTAAAAAAGTCGAACAACAAACTCTCGGCATTACGCGCATTAAATGACTTGTACAACGTGAAAAACAGCTTAGAATCATACAACAGCGATACTCAGCTAAACCAAAGCAACGCACATAATGTAGTAAACACCCTTAAGGGTACTACAGTAGACTTCCAGAACAATGAGGTATGTATAGGCAGGAATGTAAACGAATCCAATAAGCTTTACACAGCCGGCAATAGTACCGAAAATGAAAGATTCATAAACGATTACAATGATACGAGCGACACTAATTCAGGTACACTCGTTCAGTCTAAAGTAAATGCTAGTCATGGCAGTATAAAGAATTTGGACGGTAGCAAGGACAGAGCAGATTGGTATGACTATTCGGAAGTAAGTAAGTGGGTACAGAAGGGTCAGGCATGCCAGAAACAGAGGTCCGATGAGGACTTTAAGAATGAAACACAAGACGGAGGAAAGCTTATCAATGAGTTATTAACGCAAGTTGCAGAACTGGACCAAATTTATGCAGACACGCACACAAAATTGTTACAAACCGCTTTAGAACATAATATACATGACCAACCAATGGAAGTAGACGTTTGCGACAATCAAACTTACACCAGTCTCCAATTGGCCATGAAGAATCCGATAGAGCTCTTCGACATTCGTGATGACAGAAAGTATGAAGACGTGTCTATACCGAAAGAAGACCAAGTCATACCAGTTGCGACGCCTCCAATGACTGCGAAAAGAGACGTAACGCAGGAATTCGAAGAAAGACTCCCGCCCTTACCACCGAAACGTATCCGTAAAATGCCTTCGATGCCCCTTCTGCCAAGGCCTATATCTTCTCAAGTCTTGACTGAATCGTCCTCCGAGGCTCCAAATAAGAACCTACCGTCTCCTCCTACTACTTTACCAAAACAAAATAAGCAGGGATTATTCTCTAAACTTTTCGCGAAGAAGGTAAAGAGAGATAAAGAATCGACCCAGAATCTGATTATTCAAAGTAATCGTGCATGTAGCGTGGGCGGTAGTACGTCTTTTATGTCCAAAAGCAGTTCTCAGGACATCTCGCAAATTCCGCGACCTAGTATGGCCAGTGTGACGAGCGTGAAGTCCCTGAAACTGGACGGAGACGAAACACCGCCTTATGGTGCGGATCTAACTGAGGCCGAACATTATGCGCTCTATACAAGCATGGCGCCGCACGCAACCGCTTCCGAATTCGACGAAATGTCCTTTTACTATAGTCCCGTAGAAGGAGGGAAAATTTTGATAGATGAGAAAGAGAACTAACTTGCTATATGCCACTTTTTTTTTCGTGGCGGAGACTACTACGTCATGTGCATACTGCCACTTAAGGATGATCCGTGTCTTGCCTTATACAGTATCTTGTGACTTGCCGAAAGTTTTAATTATGCAATGTATTGTTGTGCCGTACCAAAGCTGACTTTTGAGCAATACACCATTTTTCTACCTCAGCTTTGGTACGCGGCTAATGAAGTTGTTGTACTTATTAGCGTCGGTAGGACGCATTTTTATCCTAAAGATCATTTTTGACGAACAGAGGTTTTGTATCCTTAACTAGAATACTGCTTCGATTCGTACTTATATTTATGAGATAAATATTCATGAATGATCTGCTTTACTGATCTAGTCATATGTCAGTACTATTTTATAAACGACTTTTGATACACTCTAAGAAGAAGTTGAGACAAAGCTTCAACTCCAAAGATCTGTTACTTACAATTAATACCGAGAGATTATCATTTTCTTTCTAGTCACTCTATAATGACATCACGTCATATAAAATTATTACGTTGATATACCGCTTTACTATTTATATCTCGTTGTTAAGTTTTATATGTTATGCCAGTTTTACGAAAATTGTTTTATTTGCGGTGCCACTGATTTGAACAAGGTGTTCTTCGCGAAAGAATCATAATGACACGATTTTCTTAGCATATGCGTTTATGCGCAGCATTATTTACTCATTATATATATTCGTCATATTCGGCGACATCGTTCTTTCAATGCGATCCTACAATGAAGGAAAAGTCCACGAAAGTGAGGCCTTTTTGTAGAGGAATTGTACTTATTCTACATGACACTGAGCAACGGTTAATATGGAACAATTTGTAGATGATCCCGACTCATTAAGGCGTAAACGACAAAAGTTTAATAACAGCCCAAACTCGCTAGTTTTGAGACACGTACAGGCAGAGGCCGAAAAGCGTGAGTATTTTTGTAAAATTCGCTATAATTCTGCAGATTGCCTGGGGGTTGGGTTGGATGACATCGCCGATATATCATCGCATTTATTTTCATTGCAATACGTCCGAATTCGTTTCAGCAATCACCATTGTGTCTATCTTTGTACCATGTCTCTTCTTCTTTCCAACATAGAGCTATCGTAATACGGAATATCTATTCTGTACCTTTGTTACAAAAAGATGATACGCAAAAACAATGTTGTCTTATTTGTTGCGTGCACGCGAACAAGGTTTTTTCGCCACCGCGAGATGTCGATATCGGAAACGCCACCCTTTTCGTGCATTTTTTGACGCGATACGTTTGTTAATTGTTATACAGCAGATATAGAGAATTTGTTATGAATATTTGAGATGTTTGTAAAGTTGTAAAGCGAGACTACTGCAGTATTTTTTACTAGCAAGTTTACATTGTTCTTGTGAAATTATGCGTTATTAAAGCGTTTTAAGTCTCGTCGTATACTAACCATCCAATTAATCTTGTCCCTTTTCACTTTGAAAATTGTCGAAAACCCGAGAATGTTTTGGCGCTCACGATCATGGTCAGAATAACGGTTCGTGCATTTAACTCCATATTGAGGTATGTTAACTTTTAAAAAACGTACACGATAATATTGTTAAACTCTTTTTCATCGTGCAAAAGGAGACATTCATGAACTTAAATTATTGTATTAAGACACTTTATATATATATATAAAATACGCACGTATATAATATATATATATATATATATTTTCACATATGGACAAGGAATTTTATTTTGTACTTTTTTAAGGATGTATTTTGTATAGACGTTTGAAGTTTGTACTTTAACAATTTGAGAGCAGTGACCTTGTATATTTTGGGAAGAGAATTCTGATATTGTATTTTTCTATATCGCACATAAGCAATACGGTTGTTGAGAAGTCAGTGATTGTACTATCCGCACGACACGATTTAAGTAGTTTGTAAAAGTAACGATTATAATCGATGAAAGATGAAGTCACCGAACTCTTTCTGACTCGAATGTTTGTAACAAAACAAGCGCTCTGCTCTCATTACTTATTGCTGTATTCTATAGTCTCAATGATATAGCAATTCTACTGTAATGATAAAATAAAATCAAACGATGTGCAATATTTATACGGTACAATTTTTACATGATGCTTTTTCTCTGAAGAAAGACGAACTATATTTACATATTGTATGAGCTACATATAAATAATATATTGAAATATTACATATACGTGCATATATGTAAAATCATTTTGTGATGCAAAAGAAATGTTGTAGTTCTTTATTTTCTCTACCCACTCTATACATTTCAGATCAAGTATACTCAGATATATGAATAGGACGTTCAGGTACGACATGGTAATATTCGACAGTGTGCAAATAATATCTAATGTGATTGTAGAAGTTTTTATTTAAGTACAGTACAGAATAGCTATGTTGTTTTACTCGGGAATGGAGTTCGAAGTGAAAATATGTAAAACTGCATGCGTCCAGTTGTGTACGAGATTTACTTTTCCGACTAACCCAAAGCTTTCATTCATTTGCTCCTGTTCTCATCTTCATTAATCCAACTCATGCTTGTGCCGTGTAGCTTGCTTTACCGTTAAAGTTCTAACATTGCTGAGGTGTATTGTGATGTATGTAGAATACTTTGAAGAAACTGTATGTTCTTGAATTCCAGGAACACGTACAATACTCGATATAATAACGTGGAGGTAGAGGATCAAAAAGCAAAAACAGTTTCTTCAAAGAAATTTGACATTTACACATGTCCATGATTCCACATAGATGTGTATATTGTATTGTAGATGCTGTGATGCTAAATCAACCAATACAGTACAATTTTAATATTATAAAGCCAGAACCTGCGGACAGGGTATCGCCGTATGGAGGTGCTGTAGCGACAGGAGGATCTTTTCCTTTGTATCCAATTGGAACCACCTCTCCACAACCACAGGCTAGCATCCAAACACATAGGTAATTCTTTATTTCATCACCGTCACAAAATTAAAGTGAAATGGACGAGAATTGCTAATGTGAAATCGACTTACGCAAACACTTTCATCTGCTGATACACTGTTCACTTTATAGACCTCAGTTATCACCTGGACGGACACCGTCTCCTATGGACTATAGTCCATACAGTGTACCTCTTATGCAGCCCCAATTATCCCCGCAATATCAACCACCGACCGCTCATGTGATACCGCAGGCTTCGACAAGCCTGCAAGTGCAGCAACAGTTTCAGTATATGCACCAGCAGGCACAACAGCAGCCGCCGGAACCCTTAGTACTCACCAGGGTAACGTCAGACTTCCGAGGAGGTGGATTGCAACCCATTAACGCCGGTAAACAGTCTTCTCACTACTGGTCAAACACTGATAAAGCTATCAAGGAAAAATGCAAATATACGATCACGCCTCCCTCGTAGGTGGCATAGGAGGGGTAGACGTGACAAGTGTTCTAGATATGGACAGCCAACAATATAGTTTTGACCTAAGTCTTAATCAGCTTGACTCGGCGGAGCTTGCAATTTTTGGAACTGCACTTTCAGAGAATCTGTCCAGTGGACTGTCTATCTCTGATCCTGCTAAGGTAGGATGAATATATGTGCCAAGCGGAAGTGCGTTTTTTGGACTGCGACATGGGGAAGAGAAACGTTGTAGGACTGACACAGAGTGAATGTTACCCCCAATAATAATACCTTCTACATCGCTTCTCCTCTGTGCGTTGCAGCCCAAAAGGCTCACCCTCATTTGGTACACCTAACTGATTAATCACGCACTTTTGATATATACTTATAAGCCACAGGTTTTGTTATGTGGTTTTATGTTCACTTACATATTCCTTACACGAAGAATACTTTTTTCCACTTTTCCATAGCCTGAAGCAGTGAAGGAGATGAATGCAGAAGCGAGCCATGTGGGCGAAACCTCGAACATGACGGATAGTTTTACTAGATTGACGAATAACACGATCCAAGAACTGTGCACACTTAACAATTTGTATAAACCGACACGGGACAGTGATAGTTAAGCAGTAAATAAATAATCATTGTTATGTTTGTTGCACACGGTACAGAGTAGAATATTATTTAAGAATTACATATGCGCGTTACTTTGGAAACATAGTATTTAAGTGGGTTGTGATAAAAACGTCTGTATCCGCCACAATCCAACACGTGGCATATGTATTTTCATCGACTACGCAGTTTTCACTTCACACAAACTGTTTCATTCTCGTTGAAGATGGTTTACATAAATGGGTAACATCACATTAAAATGTAATGTACGACTTGACTGTGATTATCATAGAAGTGATTGATGTATCTATAAATTGTATCTGTGCATGCAGAGAATGGCGTTCAGTGACTTCCAAGTGTTATATAATAAAAATGTCAACGAAATCACTCTGCAATTAAGAGCACCCCGTGCGGCCGCGAGCAATCGATCATTTCTACAGACCAATTTAATGGAACAATTTCTCTATTATAAAACTGTACGCTTATGTAAACAACTTTATTTTTGCACATTTATATATACTACAAGCATTGTAGTTTGTAAATATAAACGTTATATTTAAGAACAGTGTTTGATCGTAATGCCCTGTTGAAAGAATTAAATATCATATAGATTTAACACGCAGTATAAGTGCATGTTCCGTCCAGGTACTTCATCTGTCTCATTGGTATCATCTTTATTTAGTTACTACATAAAATGATCAGTCGTTCGGATGTAACTTACGTTAAAATAATAACGTTACGTGTATCGCTTAACGTCATGTTATTTGTTAATGTTGCCATTATCGAATGACCGGTGTACGCACACATTATTTACACGTCGGTTGCAACACATATACAATCATATCTAAAATTAATTTAATATTATTGTCTTATAGGGCATGCTACGTGTAACCGATATGGAAACCGGTAAAAGGTTCATGTTGTTATGAAACGTCATATGTATTTGTATCATGTACAATTAAGCCTAGAATAATTTATTTCATCTTATAACATAGTCTTATCTCTAATTATAAAGAAAAATAAATATCTTATCGCTATACAATACGGATGGCGTCAATCACGCATACTTAGCTAGCATATAAAAAGTTTGTCATGTTTATTGTTGCTTTTGTACAAATGTTCATGTGTATATATACTTATATATATATGTATGTGTGTGTGTACGATGTACGCTCCTCAATAAGTCTTATTGAATAGAGTCATGCAAAATAAATAATACAAGGATGAAAGGAAATGGAACCAATGAAATAGGGTACATAATATCGAGTTATTCTATGTACAATTAGTTGATAGGTATTTTGTGTCAGTGTATAAACATTGTGTCCATCATAATAAGCATATTTACAGTTATTGCTGCACATTTACATTATGTCAAAGGCCTGTAAACTCCCCTTAACCATCTTACACCAAACGGTATAAGGTCCTTTGAGAAATGATTATACGGAAATAAATTATTATTACATATCGTACGGGCAGTGTCGTTCCTTAGCTTGTGTATCACTTAAAAGTATACTTATTCAAAATATGGTATGAACATATACTAGTCTAATAATTAAGGGGCGAGATATCCTCCTCCACAGACTCGTGAAGAATAAAAAGATCGTTCATATTGTTTTCCAAAATGTATTTACTTAAAAATACAATGAAAGTTTCAATTCTGATGGAATGGGCAGAAATATAGTCTGGTGTCGGTTACTGTTAACGTCGAGAGAGATGATGCGATGGTATATCCTGTACAAAAGTAGCTTGAACAAGACTTATGAACACACAAACCAAATCCTTAGCCTAGGTTTCCTTGCAATTACGTTTTAATCGTGTGACATGTGGTGTTTTTTTTTTATAAATCGGTTACCAGATTTTTATCTCTTAAATTTTTCTCAATGCTTACCTAACGAACGTAGGGGAGACGTGTGTAACGGTATCTGGGCGAACAGCCTGATTGATTGTAAGACCCGTTAGCACCAGTAAAAATTCATTTTCCCTGAATCGCGCAATGTACACGAGCAATGTTGAAAGAGCGACAAAGGTGTAACTCTCTCGTCGGCTGGATGTACGAAGCGCAAGTCTGTCATTTTCTTATCTTTCTTTTGGGTATGTTGCAAACGGGGCTTGACGTTGTTTTATTAATAAAATTAAATGGACCTATGCTTATAGTGTATGTATAGTATACTATGAATGCTAAAGTACTCATTTTGCTCAGGCACCTATACTTTAAGATAGTTCTTTGCCAAAGAGAGACATCTCGTCAAGGTACTATCTTGAAGCAAAGATGTGTAAATTCAGCAATGAATTGCGTATAAAACCGTAGAGTGACAGAGACTGCCGTAGATGGTATGGCCGGTGCACAAAACATGTAGTTCGCCTACGTCGGTTTTGTCTCACTTTGTCGGGGCGCCGCATATAGCATACGCATACGTGGCATGTATCGGATTCTTGTTCATTCCTAAGCAGCAAAGATCGAATTTCACGAGATACGAACGCGAAACACGGCCCACCCCATCTCCTAGGGTTCCATACAGCACAGGATTTTTTTAGTGTCCAGATGGGCAGCAGCAACTCGCATTAGCAACCGCCACCATTATCTCGGTTTCGACTCCTGTTTCTTTTCGTTTTTGTTTCCTTTTGTATAGTCAGAGATGTTGAAACCCATCACTACTCACGAGAACGAATCGTTTTTTCTCCGATCTAACTGCGTTTTATTTAACTATATCTCATTCGAAAATATTTGTACATTAAAACGTGGGACATCGTCTCGCATTCAAATTATCGTTACCTTTATTTAATTATTATGCAGCTATGGTACAATGGTATCGTAACCGCAATGTCTCTTCACCCCTTCTTTTGCCTCTACCAGTCTCAAAAAAGAAATATATTTGCATAAGTGCGACCCGATATGGACGTACGCTTCTGAATTCGCAACGATCCACCGACTCTTGCACAAGGAGCACCCTTCGGGCTTATAAACTGCTCGGTAACCACTGAATCACCTTTAATTCCGTTTGTTCTGTTAATATTATCTGACACCATAGTAGTTACTCTCTCTCGTGGGTACGTCGTTATTAGAAAAGAGATGCTGCTGCTGATCACCATGTGAGCGAGGAACGGTCATAACAGGGAGAGTGTGTGTATACTGTCACTCGTTCTGCGACAGTCAACGAATCATTGCTACGAGCGATCCACGGCAATCAAGTCAAAATAAAAAGCCGTAATACATAAAATACAGTTGAATTACGTCTCGAGTGAGAACATTCGAATAGGGAGAGAACTTGTCGAGCCATTTGCATTCTATCGGGCGTATATTTCCTTTTATATCTCTTTCAACTATAATAATCTTTTGTCATCACACAACGCATATACGATGATTCTTCCATTATGAAAAGTTACGCAACTGCGCAAGTGATCCGTTTGTGGCTTATAAGTGCGTATAAGACTTGCGTCAACGGAAACGGTATAAGGGTGATAGTTTCGGAACAGCCTTTCTTGCACTACATTTGTTGGATGTCAACGCTCTCCCTACCCTATGCCCAAGCCTAAAGTGTAACAACCTTTTTCGTATTACGTTACGTTACATATTATCGTTAATAATAAAATGTTTCTTATTCCATAACTTTATACATGCTATGTATAATTATTATGCAATGTTAAAGTCACACATTATTCATCCACACTACCCGGCGCGAGCATCGCTTTTAATACCTGTACTCCGTGGTAAGAACAGGAGCACGAAGCAGAATTAGGACTATCACCGTTGAAAATTCAGTTATAGTGTACATTGAATGCCGAGAGATGCCCTTTCGACTTCTATTATCCGAATCATTCATTTCATCGTCATCTATTATATAGTTTTTACGTATGTGTCATCAGATTCTGCCTGCTTAGAAGCGTCGCGCTCCTGCGATAAACGCTGCTATCCCATTGTTATTTTTTTCGTCGAAAAAGAAAAACTCAATTGCGCGCACAAGGTGAGAGACATTCGTCGTACTACAAACGTAAATTTGATTTCAAATGTAAAAAAATCATCACCCACAATGTCCATTTTACACTATTTAAATACAATAGAGCTTTTTATATCTTAAATAAGTTTTCGTTATAAAACTGTCCCGCGAAGAAAGCCAGATGACGGCAAATACCAGTTAGTAGGTGGTTCGGATAAAACGATACATTCGTCTTGGGGGCAGGGAAAGAAAATCTACCCCACACACACATACACACCGATCACACGGGGATATAAGATCCTGAATTTTGTTCTCACTCTCTTTGTCGTTCTCTTTCCCTCTTAAAAAGGATTCACGGTTACGTCAGAAGACCCTCAGGACGAATGTAACGCTTACATTCAAACTACCTAACAGCATTTGGTGACGGCTAGACGACCAGAATTGCAAAGAGCCAAGACAGTAGGTATTGCGGCAGCATTTATAACGTGCGTCAGCCCACCGCAACTCCGGCGAGGTGGTAATTTTTAGTTGTAGGTCGGGAGGGTCCAGCATTATTGGATTGGGCACGATGGATATCAACATTGCTACCAACCACTCAATATGAGAGTAAGTGTTTGCTGAGAAGACTGCCGAAGATCGACGATGATGCCACGTGCCTACCTCCCTTCTTACTTACATACTTCTTTCCCTTTTTTCATTATGCGTCCTCTTCCTCGTCTTCCACTTCTTCTACTTCACCTTCCGCATCATCCTCTTCCTCATCTGAAATGTCACACGTCAATTCAATAGAACAATCCTTCGCGTGCCAACACCCATTTTATTTATACAAAAATATGTCGGGCTTTCATGGTATCATGCGGATTGAATGAGGTAGTAACTTATTCACCTTCGCCCTCTTCCAAATCTTCTTCACCTTCCGGTATGTCGTCATCTTCGTCATCTTCTTCACCATCTCCGTCCACTTCCTCCCCTTCTCCAATTTCCTCCTCTTCAATGTCCTCCTCTTCTACATCTCCATCTCCATTCTCTTCTTTTTTCTGTTTCTTCGAGTCGTCGTTCTTTTCCTGCAAAACGGAAAGACTTTCGTTTACCAGGTCCGCTTTCCACGCAACAGCGAGCCGCTACATTTGCAGAGTTAATTTCGTATTCGATAGTAACAGGGACACTGTATTTCACAATTCTTCATGAATTAAAGTAGTAATAATGTGCCGGCGGCAGTTTACGTTTTGCAGCGTAATGCAGTGCATACAGCCCTCACAACTTTATGACATTAAAGTGATCGGGTACGTAAATAATACAAAAACAACGGCCAACAAAAAGACGAAACAATGTTGGCGCGTTAGAAGGAGAAAGATAGATGCAGGAGCACAAACGGGAATATATAAAACAAAACATGTATGAGAGAAAGAGTGGGAGAGTACTTGAAGGGGATAGGGTGGCATGGAGACAGACGGCAATGAAAGATGACGAAGATTTCCCTTCCCGCCAAGAAGCGTAGGGCCGGAGGCAAAGGAAAGTGGAGGGGACTTTCCCTTTCCGCTGAAAGATGGCGGGACAGGAAAAGGGAATAATGCGAAGAGTATTTCTTTTACCTATTCAAAGCGCAGAGAACGTGTCGGAAAAAAGCGCGGAGGAGGCGCGATAAATCAGCAATAAAGGCAACAGGGTGAGACATTCTAAAATTAGACTTAAGTTACACCATTTATATTTAAATATCCAGGTGTACCCCAACGATGTATATATAAGGATAATACAGTGTAAACAAAGTCACACCTTAACAAAAGGTGGCTTTTGTCAGTCATAAGTTTGCATATTAATATACGGACCCTTGGATCCGACCTGAGGAGTCATAACTACTATTCAACGCGGGAAACTAATGGCTTTATCGATACCGAAGAACTTGCTACGAGGCAGGTTACGCGCGTGTCACAATCGGCCATTTCTCTCTTTCCTTCACGCCCTTCTGTCGCCACTCTCTCATTCTTTCCGATTCCCTTTTCCACCATCGTGTTTTCTCTTATTATTCTATATACGCAATTCTCCTCTCACGTATGCGCGCGCTTGGCGCGACTTGTGGACAGATCATAAAGAAAATAGCGTGTCCGTCGGCAGGCAGAAAATTCCATTTCTTTGAACGAAAATATAACAGATGGCGCGCATTTCAGTTACGGACGCCGCCGCACGTTTTGGAACCTGACGCTTGTGCGCGACTCCCGCCCAGCGTACGAAGAACCCGTCATTGCCTAACGTAGAGGATCATCGCCATCGTCATCATCGTCGTCGTAGTCATTATCGTCATCGAAAAGCCGGTTACCCTAACTCGTGCCCACGGAGCGTTACTTCTTGCAATCATGGTGGCCTGGCGTAATAGTAATACACACGCGTCCTGTGTAAGCGACGTTACGAAGAAAGAGGGCACACGAGAAACGGAGTAGTCACGAGAGCCAATAGGAACGACGAATAGAAGGATTGAGGAGTGGGGAGAGCCTGCCAATTGGTCGAATGTCGGAGGCTCAAGCTACTCGTGGTAGGGATGCGTTCGTTCTGCGTGAATCTCTCACAGCTAGCTCGTCGACAAGGGGAAGCGGGAAGAGGAAAAAAGCGGCAAGGAGTGGAGGGGTGAATCGAGCAGCGTGCTGAATGTCGTGCGCGCTCGTCGGAGCCCCGCGACACAGGGAGTTCAAATAACGAAATCTATTACTAAGGAAACACGGCTCACTAAAGCGAAGAGGCTAGAGAAAAATGTGGATGGTCGAAAGCCCGACGTGCGCCACAAATAGCGAGAATATTATGGTGGTGAACGTTAATGCGAGAGGTAGCTTTTCGGACGCACCTGTTGTGCGCCCGCACGGTGTCGTATTTACTAACTATATCTTATTATTATTATACCCCATGTCGGGTAAATTATAGGTGTTTTGTACCAACACAATGCGTCTGCCCAACGCTCTCGTTTAGTTTCTCAGTATACATTATCTCTCGCATTATGTTCTGTGTTTGTCATAATCGGTTGATATGCCGGGTTGGCGACGAGGTGCGTAAAGACGATCTATATATTCCTTACTATCGTTAGACAAAACAAGCGATCGCAACCTTTCATATCTTGTGCTGTTTAGCCTCGCCGGCAAAACGTAACGGCATCGCGCGACGCAAACTCGACACACGCTCTCGTTCTGGCTTGTTTATAACCATCGCTACTTTCATGGCGGTGGTGCCGGTTCAGTTTACAACGGACGACGAGTGACAGTGTGGCGCGTACTGACGCCGCTCTATGTACTGCTCGCATAATGACGATGCGGCATGTTATCCTACTACACACGGCACACAGCCACGATTACCTATCAAACCGTTACCAATCACGGGGTCTTTCCAGATAACCCAATGTTCATAACCTATCGTGCAATGTCGCACTCTCGAAGTTCCTTCGTCAGTCCTTCGATGCCAGGAATGAATAATGATTATGTAATTGCTTTTGCAACGAGCTAGAAATCCTTATGGAAGCGGTACTCTTGTATGTTGTATCAGAAGTCAATCACGCGTCCGAGTAAATTTTGTTATATTCTTGTTGAATGATATAAATCTGTAAACGTAGCGTTCCGCGTTCGCTATCGGTATTAATGTAGTCATGGCGCCTGCTTAGGTGTACAATTTTGTAATAGAAGATAAGTAAGAACGGTCGTACGCGGAGAACGTAGATGCGATAGCTCCCGTTCTACAAATGTATACCACACACAATGCTTGATACGCACAAATGTGATAGCTGGTAGCAGTATATATGTATATCGGCTCGTACGCGTCGCGACCGAGAAAATATAGTAATGGCAAAAACGAAGGAATGTACTCATTGAGCAAACGGCCGGATAATCATCGGGAGTATTTTTAGGTCAGGCAACGCATTGATCCATAAACTGTGGAATAGTCGAAGTTCTTCGACTCTCTTTCCCGCCTCCCGCGCATTCGATATTGCCGACACGTTTCTGGGCACATGGCTGCAACGAGGGTTTCAACCCGTGTAATCGTTTCCACAACGTTGTTCCAACATCGTCGGTCTATGCCGAAAATTATATTAAGCAAATCTTTACGTTGCATCGGTCAAATGTACATAGCACGTAAACTACGAATATGACAAATAATTTTGATGCCGATCCGAAAAAGAGGCTACCCACGCTCCCGCCTTTTCTGTCGCCACCTTGGCCGTATCAACGAACGTGCGTACGTACGCACGTACGCACGCACGCACGCAAGTACGAGTTTACGTCACTGCGAATAGTAACACATTGAACCACAATATTTTGTTGCAATAGGCGGATGCGGAGCGACTCGATAAGCATTTCAGGAAAGTATGCCGCTACATCGTGACGAATATGTCCCCCAAAGATCTCATATTGCCACCTCTGAGGTGTGCGTTCCTCGTCGACTGGAATACGTAACAGGTGCAATACTGAGCACATCCGACGCTCTACATGCGCACACGCTCGCATACGCGATATTCCTCGGCTTCTGTAACTCTTGCTCCGATTAATGGTAACATAACGTATGGATTTTCTAAGGAAGAAGAAAGTAATCGCACGGCGGATGTGTCAATCTTATATGGACGGTACGACACGTTATCGTCGTGGACTCGATTATCCACGTGACGTACTATACCCGCTACTATAATAACGTGAGGGAAGAAGACGCCACCCGCCGCCGCCACCTATGTCCTCTGTGTACACTTGCTCGTTGCTTTCTACGGTCTAACGGAGGGCGAGCGAGACAGAGTGAGACGACGTGGTCTAGGCATTTTTCTGATAGAAGGAAAGGCTATATTCTTCTCGGCTTCCTCGGGGGCGTCCACCACCGATGCATTATCGTCTAAAAATAAGTGACTCCCTATCAACGCACGCCCGCCGTGTATGACACGGTACAATTTAAGATGAAAAATCACGATGTTTTCTCGAAGGTTCGTAACGTTGCGCGCGGTACTTCACGAAAGAACGGAGAGGCAGGAGAGACACACGGGTATATAATACACGGCGTTGCCGCTAGCTGCGCGCGTGGGGTTCTCGAGTGAGAAAGAGTGAGAGAGAGACAGGAAGAGAGAGAGAGAGAAGGTACATCGTTGTTGTGAGAGGGAAAGAAAAAGCGAGCGAGGGGAACGGAGATAGATAGGGAGGCAGTGGAGGGGAGTGGACAGCAACGGAGCAGGAGAGAGGGGGGGAGGGGGGGGGAGCAATGTGAGAAAGAAGCCTCCGTGGCGTGTTGTTTATGCACGCAAATCGGTAAACAATTTCAGGGCAACGTGTCGACCTATGAGAGATACGTGCTAGTCCATCGATCGTTCGACAGACACGATTAACCCTCTTACGGCGAATTATCGATCAATTACGCGCGAGGACGCGCGAGAAAGAGAGAAGGAGCGAGGCAGCGCGCGAGAAAGAATAAGCGAGCATAGAAACGTACGTGTCCGGTACCGCGGGTCCGAGGGAGACAGAGGGTGAGGGGAGGGGCAGGGGAAGGAAAGATGGAGAAGGGGAATAGAGAGGGAGAACACGATGAACGCGGGCTTGGTTTCGGGCGCCATAATGGGAACCGACAGCGGTAGTGGCGACGGGCGACGGAAAAATGCGCGGGATGCTCACTTTTCCAGGCCTATAATAATGACGGCACGTAAAAATGGCGCCGCTCGGTTCGAAAAAACACTCGCAGACGTAACATCGCATAGTTTCCGGATAATTCGGTTGACGAGAGGGGGAGGTGGAGGGGGGGAGGACGCGTGGGCCAAGATCAAAGCAAACCTGTCGTGTGCGGTGCACACACCATGGATCGCGAGAGCGACACATACGAGGAGAGGCCAAGCACATGGCGCTATGTGGCTCACTCGAGGAAGAGGGACACGGGCCGCGAACGCGTTCCTTTTGGATATTAGTCTGTATAAGAAAATGTAGATCGGTAATTATAGACGGCATCGTGACGACCAGGGGTGATCAACCGAGAGAGGTTCGAGATCGTCCACCGATGTCGTATCTTACTTCTTCGTCGTCTCTCTGTCTCTCACTTCAGCCGTGTGCGCGCTCGTGGTAAGCCACGCGAGTACACAATGGCGTCCCTCCTCTCTCGGCCTGCTCGTCGAACGAGGAAAACATTGGGCCGGGGGGCGACGCTCATTACCGCAATTTTCAATGCGAAAAGCGGTGTCGCGGAGGACGACGCTACGCGGGCCGCATGAAGGGCCGAAGAAAATATGGAGGTCGCTGGAAAATGCCGGCCGGCTTCTTCCCGTGACTCTTCTCTCTCGCTCCCCATGCCGTCATTCGAACGTAACCAGGACGGCCCGCTCCGCTGCCACACTCTCCCGCCTCCTCTCCTTACACCCCCGTTCCAGAACGATATTTCCACCGACGAAACAACTTTCGCGGGCATATTATCGGCGGGACGGGCACGAAAAGCTGGGCCAAGGGAGCCTGTGTGTGCGCTTGGGCTTCGTCGGTGAGAGGGAAGAGCTGCTCCGAGGCAGGCAGCAGCAGCAGCAGCAGCAGAACACGGAAAGGCGGGAAAATCCGACGTATTCCAGTGTGCACGCAATTATCTTGCGATCCGCACGGAACACGTCGGCATCGCTGACCCGTTGCGAACTGCAAACTTCACACCGGGCGCGCACCACGTTCCCGATGGAAAAGCGACGTGAACCGAAGCGATAAATCCGGCACACGCAGAGAGTGCTGATATCGTAGCGTGGCGCGCGCGTAAGCGTGGAGCAGCGAGGAGGCCCCCGTAGGAGCCGGCGTTCTCTCAACACTTTTTCCGACACACGCCGAGTGCGTACGCGATGCACGAAAAGAAGCTGTGCGCGCGGGCGGGAGGACAGGAGGGAAGACGGAAGAGGTGATATACGTCTAATACGCGTACGTACGTGCATGCGCGAGGAGAGATAAGCGACGGTGGGACGGACACACACGGCGGAGCGAGAAAGAGATATATATATAAGGACGAGGAGATACTTTCCGCGTCGCGGGTCAGCGGTGCGAGGGAGTTTAAGTATTCGAACTTACCTCGGCCGGCCTCTTGATTCCCTTGATCTCGCACTTCGCGTCCGCGGAGGGCTTGTCGTTCTCCGTCATCTTCTCGACGGCGACCTCGTTGTTTTCCTTGGTGCTCATGGTGACGATTGATGTCGGAGATAGCGTTGTCGGTGCAAGATGTCCGGTGCGTGCCTACTGCGAAGCCGAAGGCGGCGAGAGATAGAGACGACGGCGGCGGCGGCGGCGACGGCGGCGGCGGCGGCGTGTACACGTAACGAGAACTCCGTGTCTCCTCGCGCGGCGTCGGTTTCCGGCGAAATGCCCGAGAGAGCAGCGTCGTCAGGCGAAGACCCAAGGGGGCAGAGGGGGAGAGTGAGGGAAAGGAGGGTGAGACAGAGACGAACCAGTCAGGAGCGGAGAGTGCCGTGTACTGACGACTGTGGCGCGAATAGCGCTAAGCGGACTACTACCCGGTCTCGGCTTGCTCCTAGCACGTCCAACCTGGCTTTGTTCAAAAATGAAGATGGCGCGGGTTTGAAACCCGATAAATCCCTGATTGGCGGAGTGCTCAATATCCGATCGACGCCTGTCGCAGCGCGCTCGTCGGCGCGTTATAATCAAAGAAATTGTTTCACGATTTTGCCGACACCTTTCGCACGTAACCGAACGGCCGGACGTATAAATAAAATTAAGTCCTGCGGAGGACGAGGGGTTCGAGAGTTCGTGGCCTCGAGCGGCCGTCTGCTTCGAGGCTATGTCGCTCGATTCAAATAAGCTCCGGCGCTGTGAATCGTCGGCACAGTTTTGGACACCCTGTGCATGAAAAATCGATAAATATACGATAGAAAATACTAAGTATCTGCGTAAAAACAATTGATGCTGCGTGTCCGGCGAATGGCGAATTAAATGTGTGCGGGCTCGTTCGTAAAACTAATCGACTCCGGCGAACGAAGCGCGCGATAATTCTATAGATAGAAAGAGATATGCTTTTCGGATCACGCAGACGCACACCTGCCACCCAAAATTTGAGGTTGTACGTGACGGTTTCCAATACAGCTACTTAGCGTTAAAGTCTATCACGATTATGGCTGTAATTGGTTTAGTTACTTTATCAAAAAAATCATTAGGACGGAACTATAAATAGAATTTACTTAACATGACGATTAATTAATTGTTCAAACGGTGTGTTGCCAACTACACCTTATAGGTTAACATGCCCGGAGATTCAGCAATGACCTAACGTATATAATTAAAAATAAATCGTGAACGCGATGATGAAACTCTGCTCCAATCCTACGCAAATTCATTCACGCAAAAAGAAAATGTAGTATAAAGTTGCTTTTATTGATTGGATGTCTTGTATATTAAACCAATTTTGATGCCGGCTGTTAATGGCGTGAATCCAATTCCGATTAAACGTTCGACTAAATCAGCGTTATATTCATTATTGACATGACTTTCAGAAGTAATTATTTTACATCCAATTATTGCGATAAATATTATAATAAGTTTTTAAAAACCTTGCGCACTGTGCTTGAAAAAAAAGATGAAAGTCCCCTAAATTTTGTACCACCGAAGCCAACTGGCGCACGCGCAGTCAAACCTACTGAGGCCAATTTCCGGTCGAGCTTCCTTTCCTTTTCTTTCTAAACATCCAAGATGGTAGGTGAAGTCCAATATTAAATTGTGAAAGGTTATCCGTGAATTTCAGTGCGATCAGTACGTAATAAATCATGAGAAACATACAGTTATTGGACAAACTAGATATGATTTACGGTGAAATATATATCTTGGGCTTTTCTTTAATGTGATATCGAATCATGACATTTTGATACATAACCCTCAAAGTAAATTCTCACGGTACTATTATATTTTTCTGCAAGGACGTTGTATTATTATGTGGAACGAACACAGAGGATTATGATTTGATTGCGTATAAATTTTCGGATATCTATTTTCCGGTGTCATCAGCATTCTGTAAACTGTGATTTGTCAAATTTTATGAAACTTCATGTGCTCATACGTGTTTACAGGTAAACGTACCAAAGCAGAGACGTACCTTCTGCAAGAAGTGCAAGGTACACAAGCCTCACAAAGTGACACAATACAAAAAAAGCAAGGAAAGGCATGCTTCGCAAGGTAGGAGACGTTATGACCGCAAACAGCAAGGTTTCGGTGGTCAAACAAAACCTATCTTCAGAAAGAAGGTACGTTCAAGTTTCATTAGAATGGTATATTAAATCAGTTCACAGTTCACACCAGGACAATATAATTTTCCAAATTATCATTGTAGGCAAAGACTACCAAGAAAATTGTGTTGAGGATGGAATGCACAGAATGCAAATATAGGAAACAAATTCCGCTTAAGAGATGCAAGCATTTCGAGTTGGGTGGTGACAAGAAGAGGAAGGTAAGTTTGAGAATCCTAAGAATCATAATAGAATTTGTAAGCTATATCCTGTCAAGCAAAATACAAGCACATCATTATTCTGTTCTTTCAGGGTCAAATGATCCAATTCTAGATGGTGCACACACTACATTCTTTATGTATTTAATAAGAAATGAAATAAATCTCTTCAGATTTTTATACTTGTTTATTCTGTTCAGTGTGTATTATAATGTAAAAAATATGTGTTTTACATCCTTGGGATGCGTACCGATAATTAGGACCTTAACCTCCTTGATTTTCAATGTTATTCCCCGACTTCACGTTAGAAACTACACCTTGTGGATCACTGTTGACATTGAAAATCACTAGGTAGTTTCTGCACTTAGTTTACGCAAGATAATGTGATGCTCATGGGGCATATAAACTGACAAAATTAAGGGTAGGTAATATTCTTTTTGATGGATTCAGATTATTAATCAAATACTTTCCAATAATTTTGATAATAAAAACATCTTCTGGTAAGTTATCAGTTGACTAAATAATTTTAAATGCATATTCGGTTCTTTAATGTAAAACTTAATCTAAAAGAAGCAAATTACTTTATATGCAATATATAAAAGAAGAACTCACTCTAATATAGATGGGTCCAACCCTTCCTGTTTCATCTTTAACTTTACAGCTTGCTTCGGCACACCAACATGGACCATTTTAAAATATTTCTTATAACGGGGATCTTTTTCTACTTTCTGCATTTCAACCTCCTCACTCTTAGGTTCACTATCGTCAATCTTAACAATGGGTTCAGACTCTTTGGATGCTTCTGGTTCTTGCAATGTATTTTCTATATTTTCTTGTCTCTCTTTACTCTCATTATTCTCATTTGTAGTATTAACCTGAGTGTTCAAGTCCTGCTCTAAACCAGGAATGGAGGATAACTGTTAAATAATAAGAGAAGATTATTTGCAAATTTATTTGGCCTTAGTATGCTAACAGGTTGCTAAAATTTCATGTACATTCGTCCTTAATACATAATTTACGCTGTTCATTATCTTACGGAAGAACGAATTATTCAGTCAGGTCTTAAATAATTCCCGAAGGTAGTGCACATACCCGAGACTCGAGAATCTCCAATGATGCCTCTACTCTCTGCAACTTGTTTTCAAACTCGAACAGTTTCTCTTCGCACGACAGGGCGAATTTATTGAGAAACGTTACAGTGTGAATAATGAAGTGGTTAATGAAAGAGATTGTTCTCTTCTGATTGATAGGCGGAACCTAGGGCACAGAATTGATTTGTATTATATCGGAGACAGAGAATGCATGACGATAATGGTTCTAGGTTAGCATGCGTGATATGAAGGGAGATTGCACGTGGACTTGGATTGAAACCTTTGTATAATCGATCGTTGGCTCGATGATCGGTATTTTATAATCGTTCATTCTGCGTACTGTTCGCAATCGCTGTCAGTCTGACATTTGTTGTCAAATTCCTGTACATCGTACCATGAATCATGCGAGGCGCTCAAGAGAACCGACGGTACTGTTTACGTGAACTGTGGCAGATATTTGGCTATGTTTGCTTCGACAGAGTATTTAGTATGCGTTGTCGTCAAATCGATCGACAGAATCATACAAGGTTGTTAGTTGACTGATCTTTATACTAGGTATTGTCACACAGAGTTTCTTTTGCAGTAAAAACGCGCAAAATTAGTTCTAATTTCCGTTTATGTCATGTATACATTGTTGGTTTCATATTGCTTATAAATTTCCCGCCATAAAATAAATTCTCAACGACAGTGGCTCCAGCCGTAGCGGAAAAACGCTCAAACTAATCATTGGACGGCAGTCGGTAGTGTCGGTAACTGCGTTCATTTTTGAGATTACCGACTGCCGTCCAATGATTAGTTTGAGCGTTTCTCCGCTATGGCTAGTGCCACCCTCTCAAAGACTTTAAGTTTCGGCGGGAAATTCGAAAAATGTTTAAACTGTTGAAATATACTCTGTGAAATCAGCACATCATATGCAAAGATGTGCCGGGTCGAGAAGGATAGTCGAAAATAGAGTACCCCTAACCATTGATATCTGTGTTATCCGTGCGTAAGTATTGGATATAGACGGAAATACACAGGCTCAGCCGGGCACAGATGCAAGAAGAAGCTCTTTCCCAATTGACCATGAGCATGACAATGTTACATTGTATGTTTGAACGTCAAGCGATGGTGTTTCTATAAGATAATGTGTGCAAGAGTGAAACAAAGAATCTGCACTTGTCGACGTTCTCTTTCTAACAGCGTGTTCCGCTCCTGGACATACACAGTTGCACACAGTGCTCATTCGACGTCGTTCGACGTACTGTGTAGTTCAATGTCCGGCGACATATTGAACATTTTTAAGCGGAACATTCGTGTTATCGCTCTCCTCAAAGACAATCACATACGCGAAATTAGCCCATTCCACCCCTCCGCGTTTGTTATTAGTCGATAAAACAGTGATACTTGTCCTCGAGTCTTTCTACAGTTTATATACCGACCATGTGAATTGTGGATTTTTCGCGGTACAGGTTGGACATCCGTCCGGTAACGCAAGTGAATCTGTTATCAGTAGGAACTGACTGTATGGAGATTTTTCGGAAAATACGGATTTTCTGAAGTATGGATTCACCACCAACCCTGGAAACTGTCTACCAGGCCGTGTATTCGTTGTTCAATAATTCAAATCCCACAGATCGGGGAAAGGCATCGCTATGGCTTGGCGAATTGCAAAAATCCGTAAGTTACTATTACAGAATTTGCGTTTTCTTGTACTATTAAAAATTCAATCGTTCTTTAGAGAATGTCATTGCCCCCGGAACGAGGTATTCACTCGACTTTCATTCATATATTTCTTCGATCAGATCTGTATCCTGATATTTTCCACGTTGTCTTACTTAACCTCAAATTCAATAGACTGATTTGCTATAACCGCATTGTAAACTTAACAGTCAACTCGAGATTGACAGTTGCAGGATATATCTCTTACAGTACTTTGTATGTTACGCAGAGTAGACTAATGTTGCAATTTCATGCGATACATTACCTTTGTCTTTATACATTTACTGGATACAAATTATTTATTATAGTTTCCTAATGTTTTAATATTTCAATATGTCCATTATCATTCTTTATTGTGACTGCAATCTTTTCTATCTGCAGGTATACGCATGGAAGATAGCTGACGAAATGTTGCAGCAAAAGCAGGGCGTTGAATCCTGTTATTTTGCTGCACAAACAATGCGAACTAAGATACAACTTTCCTTTCATGAGTTACCTACTGAAGCTCATGCTTCTTTAAGAGATTCCTTAATGGATCATATATCACAAATTAATGAACATACCGATTCGGCCATTGTTACACAGGTTTATACATATTTTTGATTACATATACTAACTTAAGGGGGAAGAATATAACATTTTATGATTCTTTATTATTCATTACATTGAGCTCCATAATAGGGTAACTAAAGATTTCTAAATTGCAGCTGTGTTTAGCTCTGGCTGATCTTGCCCTGCAAATGTCATCTTGGCAGAAACCGGTTGTAGATTTAATCAACAGATTTGGTGGTAATAGCAGCAGTTTGTGGCCATTACTTGAAATCATGACAGTCCTTCCAGAGGAAGTGCATGCACGGTCACTCAGGTATAATGTGTCAAAGTAAAAACTATCTGCATTGCTATGTAGACAATAGGGCAGTCAGTTTGTTTAACAATGGTTTGGTTCTTATAATTTAAAATTTCCTTTGCTTGCAGATTAGGGTCCAATCGTCGACAACACGTTCTTATTGAACTCAATGCAAGTGCAGACACAGTCATGGAATTTTTGGTAGGCAATATAACTACAGAAAAATAATGTTACATTGTCAAATTCTATTTATATATATATATATATATATATTTTTCTATGCTTTACATATCCAGAAAATGTGTCTAAAAAATGGCGGAGACAATGCACAGATTCGCGTTACAATTATTCGATGTTTTACAAGTTGGGTCACAGTCCACGCAATACCTCTTGAGGCAGTTCCAACAAGTGACGTCGTAGTGTATGCTCTACAGGTGAATTTTGGTCAATGTGATCATGATTTCTAAGATCATAGAATGTTTATATTAAACGAACATTTTTGCACCACAGGTCCTCGGAAATCATATGGCTGGGTCACAACTGCACGAAGTTGCGGCTGATTGTATGTGCGTGATACTACAAGCGCTCGAGGAGGATATTAATAGTAATCGAGACAACATTACCGAACCTAGTATACAATTACAGCAGCTACAGTTGTGTCTCGTAACGAATGTAATGGGTTTAGAACAGCCGTATCATCTCTCCGTTGCTCACGAAGACATGGAAAAGTAAGCGATACGAGTATATAATTATATTCATGTTAATCAACTGTGGGGACGGAGTCCCCTATAAAGAACGGAGAGGATCGGAGAAAAAACAAAGAGGCGCGCGCGAGCGGCTTAAGACGTAAGGTGTCGGTGGCGCAGTGTCTAGCGCGCGCCCCTGCCTGCGGATCCAAAGGTCGCGGATATGATTCGAATCCGCCGGATATGGTTTACTTTTTCCGATCCTGCACAACCTAACCACTGACCCGTTAATGTATTTACGTAATTTTACTTAGATCCATCAATTACTGTCGCATTTTCACGGAATTAGCGGAAACTTTTCTCGAAACAATGGTAGAAGGAAGTATAGGCGGGAAGCAGCATTATGCGATTAAAATACTAGATCTTGTGCTTACGTGTGTAGGTCATCACGACTATGAGGTAAGCATTACAGGTAGAATAAAGGGGAGCAATATTACATTATATTCTGTTTCATGAAATCATCATTTAGGTTGCCCAAATAACATTCAATGTATGGTACCGATTATCAGAAATTCTCTATCGAAAGAACATCGCCGACCTTAACACAGTGTTTCGGCCTCACATCGAAAGATTAATCGGTGCGCTTTGCAGGCATTGTCAAATGGAACCAGATCATGTTAGTTATTCCTTAGTTATCTAAATGTATTCAGCTGTTTGAAATGAATGCATCTGCGCAACACGTGTAAATCTTGTAGCTTGGTCTCGTGGAAGAAGGAGCAGGCGGGGCAGAATTCGCTGACTTCAGGAGTCGCGTGTCTGAACTAATCAAGGATGTCGTATTCGTCGTTGGAAGCAGTCATTGTTTCCGCCAAATGTTTGCCTCCCTAACCGGTGGACCTGGGCCACAAGGACATCCGATTCCTTCACCTACCTGGGACTCGACAGAAGCGGCACTTTTTGTGATGCAAGCTGTGGCAAAGAATATTTTACCGTGCGTTTCCATTTCAGCTATTATAGCTTAGTATATATACATATATGCATTATACATATTACCCAGCTTACTACCTATTTCTTCTGTGAAACATATTGCCACCACTTCAAACAGTTATGAGCACGGAAGTAATGATAGTAACCTTGCTATGAACAGAGAGGAAAATGACGTGGTCCCGAAGGTAGTCGAGGCTATTCTTAATCTACCGGAAAACACTCACATCGCTGTACGTCATACAAGTATCCTTCTCCTTGGAGAATTGTGTGAATGGATAGACAGTCATCCCCAGTCTCTGGGTAAGGTTCTACGGCGAATGAATGTCTCGCGCAACAATGTATCTGGCCTATGGTAACAGGAAACGTTTTACAATGTAGTTTTTTCAGAACCGGTTTTAAACTTTCTCTTTATTTGTCTGAGTCAAAAGGGATTAGGAAGCGCAGCTTCTGGTGCATTATTAAGCATATGCACTGCATGCCCGTTACACATGTCCTCGCACTTTCCGGGACTTCTGCAAATTGCTCGCTCCCTTGATAGTTTTGCAATTTGTAATGCCGCAGCAATTGGTCTACTGAAAGGTACGGTTTCATGATTTGGTTCGTACAGATTTATCCAATGCTATCGTTTTTACAACGTTACGTTGACGTGTCTCAGGTGTTGCAATAATATTAGCGAGGTTACCGAGGAAAGAAATTACTCAAGCAATGAAAGAACTATGCTGGATCCAGGCGAGGCCGTTATGCGAACTTATGGAAGCCAGGATTCCAATTGAGAGAGGCGCAAAGACTGATCCTGTGATATGGTTAGATAGATTAGCTGCTATATTTAGACGCACCAATCCTCAAGTCGTGAACGAGAACGACGTTCATCCTTGTCAAAGTGTTATCACAGAAGTAAGTTTGGCAGTCGGTCTGCAACGATTGCTCGTATTGTTTATTTATTCACTCTTGGTGCCTTCCATTTGTCCAATAGATGTGGCCAGTGTTATCGAATGTGTGTACAACATATCAGCACGATGCAAGGCTCATGGAGAGATGCTGTCGATGCTTAAGGTTTGCTGTCCGATGCGTAGGTAAAGATTCAGCGCATCTTTTGGAGCCACTTGTGAAACAGGTACTTATCTTTTGTAGCTCCTAAGGAAAATTGAAATTTTAACTACCCTGCCACATGTTTGTATGTAATGTTTCAAATTTTCAGATTGTGCAATTATATGCAGCACACCAACACAGCTGCTTCTTGTATCTCGGCTCTATATTAGTCGATGAATATGCCATTGATTCAAATAACATTCCTGGTCTATTAGGAATGTTAGAAGCTTTCATTGGACCAACATTTACGATATTGCAGCAGCCGGATGGCTTAAAGAATCATCCCGATACAGTCGATGATCTTTTCAGGTTATCCGCCAGGTATTAACAGAAACTCCGGATTAAGCTGTTCCACAAACAGATGATTCTGAAAAAAATACATACGCTATTTTCCCTTGCAATAGGTTCTTGCAGAGAGCACCCGTTCCATTTCTACACTCAACCATGATAGGCAACGTCGTCGATTGCGCTATAATGGCCTGCAGTTTGGACCATCGAGATGCAAACGCGTCTGTAATGAAATTCTTTTACGATCTATTGGATTGCGGTCGAAATCGGGAGGTGAGTCTTAGGAGCTCTGAAACAAGCACTGATAAAAAGAATATTTCGGCAGAATACATTGTGTATTATTTTTGCAGAATTTAGCAGATTATAGTGTTCGGCGAGTATTAGTTCAGCGTATAATAAAGGAGAAGGGACAGACGTTAGTAGCGAGGTTACTGCATGCTGCTGTGTTTTCCCTGTCCTCGTACATGTTATTTGACGTAGCGAATGTAATTACCGAACTTGCACTGACCGACAGAGAGGTACGTTGCAGATCAATTTTGTTTGGGAACGCTCGGTGTTAAGAATAGATTCGACTTTCTAGCAATTATCTACGTGGCTGGAGGAAGCCATTAAAACGATGCCAGCGCAGAATGCAGGTGGTTCGCCGACAGCAACACCTGCGCAACTGCTTGAATTTCACATTGCAGTAACGAGGTAATTTGACAGTACGGATAAGAGTGAGTGAGTCAATTGGCATTTGTATTGTCATCATTGGTTTATTTTATCTTACAGAGCAGACGCACCGAAACCCGTGACACACGCCCTGCGCAATTTTGCACGCCTGTACCGTTGACTTACGTTGACTCTTAATAAGAATATTAATCTTAACAAAATAAATGGATTCGAAGTGGAGAAAGCTCTTCCAGTGCTGTCTCCAGTTTCATTTGAATAACCGAAGACATTATGACAATGAAATTGTTACAGAATGGTGAGTTGACATTTTGTAATGGTCGTAAACGCGGAACATCTTAAAACGTGTCTTGTATGTTGTTTACTATCTACACGCTCGTTTGCAAAGTATGTTTTGCATGCTTAAAGTTAAATTATTATCATTTTTTGAACTATGGTATAGGTCGCTGTACAGACTGTATAAATATTCTAGTTCCCTGTAATTACAATAATTGCGTTGGTATAAATTATGTAAAACACTTTTTTTCATTATATACGTCATTTGTATGTCGCGTTGATATACGATTGATTGTATAACTTTTCTAACTTAGGTGATAACAAATTTATTGAAATCGCAAATTTTTTTCAGTGTAGCTAGCAAAGTATTTGCTTTTCATGCCGTTCATTTAAGTAACATAACTTCCGTACAATCTTATACGTTCTAAGGCAATCTGAATGCATTTTTGGCATTGAATCTTTAATAACTGACTTTCAAAAAGTGAAACTTCAATAAATTACCTATAATTCGTTAGGTATATATATGTACACAAATATCTAGTCATTTATATGAAAATGATCATTTAGAATATATACTGTACAGTTGATAAACAATATATACATACTTTGCAGATGATATGCAGTTAGTAAGCATCCAATATACAGCAGTGGCTGTTTTCCAAGCATGTAGAAAAAAGGGAACAGAAAGTGAGAACAAAATTTTCTGTCAATACAAAATTCTGAACACATTTCGTTTGTGTGTAACCGATCTTTGTTAATGCAAACAAACAAAATTTTATTTTTTTCGACAATTTTATTGTAACATCTGTACGATCGACATTTTAACATCCAAAACAAAAAAAGTGTATAAATATAATTTCATTTAAGAAAGATCAATCGTATCAATTATATTCATCGTGCTTGTGTTATTTAAATATTTCTGTGCAAAGATACGAAAGAAGAGTTTACAAAAGAAGAGAAATATGTCATAGTCTGCAAATGTATGATAATGCGTACGGAGGAATATAGTTTAATCGCATAAGCGTATTGCAAAATCATTCATTGTAAACTCGAATAGCAGCTCCCAGATAGTCAAATTTGATGACTGCAAGTATGCAGAGTTGTTTTTACATTTGCATGTAAAGTCTGTCTTGATAACTATTTGAAACGGAACGGTGACGTCCGTGAATAATATTCTTATTCATTCGAAGTAATTCTTTTTAATACGTAAATGTAATTTTAAAAATTAGTGGAATCTACTGTAGTGCCATAGCAAAGAAACCTTCGATATTTTTGTTATACCGCGGTTATACATTATTTGTATATTAAACTTCAATATTCAAAAAGGAAAAAAAGAAAATTTCGTACCATTCGATATGACATCACGTTAATTAATTTCATCTGACCTTAACATTCTCGCTGGTCATCAGTTTGAATCATTGCGTATATATTTGATTTCTGAGCAAGATTGCCCTAGCATTATAATAACTACTTTGCTGTGTAACTACAGTTTTCGTGACGAGATATGAGAAACCCAAATAGGTGAGAATGTGAAAAAAGTTATTGTGTTTAAGTTTACGTTTATGCTACATATACACACACTCATATATATATATATAAAAATATATATATATATATCTTGCATTGTACAGATAGTTTACATGAGCAAAGAAGATAATTCTCTTTTTTGTCGAGTGTTAATGTACAGATAAGGCAACGAGGGTAAATGATAATATGCATAAGGAGGAAACGTTAGAAAACTATTTGTAATGTACTATGTTAATGGCGAATGCTAATTAAACTGTAATGGTATTTCGGTGAATATCGTTAAGTTTAGCATTTATGCTGAAAGCTAATTGTCATTTCATTTTATATTAACAAACTTCAAATAAAGTGATATTTTTTACTGAAAACTAAAACTTGAGCGTTCCATAAAACGACGAGCGAGAAAAAAATCCGAGGACTCAAAGACAATTTTCTCAAGAACGAAGCCTCATATGAGGAAAATTTTATTTTACTTTATCAATCTTTTTTTTTATGTAGAATCGTTATCTTTCCGGTTGGGCCGCACCAGTTAGCAGGCGTCCTGTATAAGGCTTTCATAAAAACAGAATCATTTAAGTTTTGCACTTATTCTATTACTCACTAAGGCTAATTGTGAGACATTTTACCGGCGTCATTCTTCGGTCGAGTGTTCCACGTGACCAACGTGAAAAGAATGCAACTTAACGAAGAGTAGCACCGACATTCCATCGCTCGGAAAGGTGATTCATAGCCGTTTCGTCCGACTACATGGTCAGTATACAGTATACCGGTCGCGAAGTGGTGCCTGGTTGTGACTCACGCTCGCAGGATTGAAATTGACTTGCTCTGCGGATTACGAAATGTATGTGTGGCTACGATTGAAGATGCAGATTCGAACAGTGTCCTTCTCTAGGTGACAACAAAGTGGTACTTTACTGTAGCGGCGCCCGCACGCTTGCCAGAATGTTGACCGGTTCCGTGCAATTGAAAATAACGATGATGCGTGAAATTTGACGATCCGAAGATTCTTCGCGACGGACGCCGAGTCCGAAAATGTACCGTTGGCATCCGGCATGAGCTGCAAATGTTTCATCAGTTTGCTTTAAAAACAACTTGATTATATCAACTTAAAAAAGACCCGAAAGGAAACAGCGGAACGCGACGAAACGACCTGCTGAACACACTAACAGAACTAACGGCGACTGATTTCATGATACATTTAAGTAGCATAATTATATTACGTTTATGTATACAGTAACATTTAAATTTAAATGATGTCACAGGTACGCATGGCACGTATCAAATTTTAATTCGTGGTAGACTCGTTCTATAGATTATAACGTACAGAATACTCGTCACGCGAAAGTTATGCGTGTGGAGTTTATAATACGTGAACACGCAACTTCTGTACGCTGTTCATTTTATATAATAAGCAGACATTGTAATAAGCAATACAATACGAGGATGCGATTGCCGCGAGCGAGGCAGAGGGACGAAAAAGTTTCTGAACAGTCGGTCGATTTATGACGGTAACGATCAGGCAGCGCGATAATGGCATTGCTTGCAGAAAACGAGTTGTGTGCTCGGGGGAAAAGGGACTGCCGTCGTTGGATTTGAACTGGCATGCGAACAGCTGCGAACTATGCGCCGTTGATGCATGTCCGACCGCGTGGAATGCGTTTGCAGAGTGAGCCGGAAGTGTTTCGAGCGTCGATAGAGAAAGAAGTGTGCGCGTCTGCCGACAGATGCCGCCTTTTCAAACTTGCCGCATATTGGCGCCAAATTTACGCTGCGTTTTGAAACTTTGAATATAGTCGGACGTGGAAGATCATAATACTTAAATATATCGAACATACGTAAAAACGCAACTGATAAAGATCACGGTCTTTCCAAAAGTATGCATATATATTTTTAAGGAAACAACCTTTGAATTTGTCTTACGGTACGAAATATTTGCTGAATTTGATGTGAAATGTACGACGAAATGAAACATGGAACCATTCACTACCGCATAGTAACTCTGTCTTTCTCCGTAAGAAAAAAACAAAAACAAGAAAGACAGCCAATAACCCCAAATTCCACACTGCACCTTTGACTTCTCCCACAGGTTTCGATGTGTCACGATATTAGTAATAATATCACTAAAATGATCAAACAAACTGTCCGTTCTTTCCCTGTTTCTCCCGCGATCAGATAAGCTACATTTATTATTATTAAACGTCTTCGGGAAATCAGAGTTGACAGAATAACATAGCAGCCATAACAAAGAAGTCTCCGTCAAGTGCCTTCCAGCATTGCATCCGGAGGATGGTACATATGCAACGTTGAGGTCCCCGTACGTCATCTGCCCCGGTACGTGTCTCGTTCGCCGGCAGATTAGGTTCGACGAGGCATCGTCGTTCGGGGACCTGTATTCGTGGAAGATCGTGCGAAGGCGTGCGCTCGTGAACCAGGTCTCGATGGCCATGTCTCTTCTCAGGACATTGCCGGCAATCTCGGGGCCTGAGTCACTCTCCCGACGGTTGCGTTATGAGTCACGCGCCGTCGGACCTTATTGGCCAAGAAATTGGTTTCTAACAAAGGAATGTTATTGCGACGACCGGCAAAAGCCGAGCAGCGAGACGGCGCGTGTTTCTCGTCTTCTTGCATGCACGCGCGAAAGCGAGTGTTCGCCGTGGCAATATCCAATCCGAGCGGCGGCGAATTTCCCGATGGCACACATTGCTGGGCAAGCAGAAAGAGAGAGAGAGAGAGAGAGAGAGAACGAGGATCGCGGCTCCTCAATGCGAGAACGAGGTCCATTCGACGTTCCGCACTGGCGCGTCTGAAATTCGCCAGGCCGATATCATGATTTTCAATATCGCCTGCGAAACCGCGGTGCCTCTGAGCTGATTTGCGTTTTCACGGCTGCGTGCACGGTAAGCTGTAGGCGCGGCGACGAACGTCTTCTGCGGGGGAGAAAAGTGTCGTGGTTAGGATTCGAATGAGTTGGTTTTAACCCCTTGGGTACGGATTTATTTGAGAAAATATTTGCATGTGGAACCTTTTTTTAAAATAGACTGTGCCACTTCCATGGCTACACTCTCAGTAGCAGGTATATCACTTCCCTGGATTTTATCCTTGCCAACATAAATTTTGAAACGAATACAATAACCTGATGTAGATTCGCAAAGTTTATAAAATTTTATGCCATAGTGCTGGCAAAAATTGGAGTACTTATTGCATATCTTTTTGACCAATACATATGCATTTTCGGCTTCTTCATTTGCGACATGAAGATGCATAATTATTAGTAATTGGTTTTTTGTTGTGAATGACGTCTCTCAGACGTCAAATGTACCCAAGAGTTTAATTTTTGATTTCACGTCTTAAAAACGTCATCCGCTCCAAGGGGAAAAAAGTGAATGACGTGTCTCAGACGTCAAATGTACCCAAGGGATTAATATTAAGCCAGTTCGCTTACCAGCAGGTAACTCCTGCTCCAATTCGTGGCCACAATCCATACGCTCGTTTCCGATGCTTACTTTTCCTGAATCCCGGTCAATGCCCCAATGTGGGCATACGCCGGTCAATGCCCGAATATGGCATAAACAGGTGACAGGACAGTACATCAATGCATCGCACTCTTGAATGAGCACGCGTCATCGACAAAATGCGCGTCGGCGGTAACATGCACTTGTACGATTATATTCAAAATAATATTGCTACACCAGTTTAAATAACATAATACAAACATTCTTTTTCCGTGATCATTTATTTTTCGTGCCACGTATTACAGGCGCTATTTACCGAAAAAATTTCATAAATAAGTCCCTGCGGCACGGGATGGCCTTTGACACTTTACATGGCCGGAGGGTGTAACAATATGCTGGGGCTCGATTCCCAATGTTCGATCTGGCAGTGAGACGTTCTCCTTGTAAGGTTCGAAGCAGCTAAAGGACGATTGCCCGATGTCCCCGTCTTCCGTTAGCATCGGCAAGGAATCCGCCTGTCCTTTGACCAGCACAGTGCAGGAAGCCTCAGTGGACTAACGCGAGAGACGCTCCAGACAACTCTGTCAAGCGTGATAGCACAGAGCGCGCACACTGGGTGGTGGCGCGCGACACCGAACAATGCAATATTGTTTCGCATTCCGTTCGCGGTAACGGCGGCGGTTATATTGATTCCCCGCGTTTAATTTCTGACTCCGTAGGAAGAAGCCTCGCGGTTCGCTGGGAGACCGCGGAGAAAGGAGACGGAAGCGGGAGAGGAGAGAGGAGAGGAAGAGAGACAGAGAGACGAGGATATTCAGCCGGAGAAATAGTGGCGCGGGATGAGAATCCGCGGGACCTGATGGGGACAGACAGCAAACGGAAGGAGGCGAGAGAGCGAGTTGATGAGTGAGAGAGAGAGATAGATAGATAGGTAGATAGATAGATATTTATTTAGCTCCAGTAGCTACATTTGAGGTTCACTACCATCACGGTAGTAATATACATATATTGCCTTAACACTATAGCCTGATTATTACATATATAAAATCAATTAACTATATAATTGCCCTCATTGCTTTCTCTCTCCACCTTTTACGTGTGGTACTAGCAGTCTTTTAAAATCATTCAATTTTCCTTGGTTTCTTATTTCCTTTGGTAACCCGTTAAACATTTTAAAACCATCATGGAGTAACATTTTTTGCTCTTTGCTAGTCTTACACTTACTTATATAAATATTACCTTTTTGTCTAGTTTGCACTGCCCCTTCTTGCTGCATTAATTCTATCTTATTTGCTAAGTAATTTGGGCACAGCCCATTTACCAGAGAGAGAGAGAGAGAGAGAGAGAGAGAGAGAGAGAGAGAGAGAGAGAGAGAAGACGACACTGCGCAGAAACGAGTGGGAGGAAGATAGCACGTGATAGTGCGACACTTCGTCTGATATCGTGCTGAAAAAAAAAAGAAGCGGCGCTTCGTACGAATTTGCGATTCGATATCGACAGGTAATGCGCATAAACGTGCGTGCAGAAGTGCTACGTGGTGCGGGCTTTATTACATCAAGGAAATGCCATTTGCAGCGCCTCGACTCTCCTCCCGCGGTGGCACGTTCCTCTCCACGTCTCGCATTATAAACGTGGTCGTGTGACGACATGTCGTCTGCGCCCACGTGCATTACCTATCAATATTTAATAAAAGGTCTTCGTGCTTCATCCGAACGTTGATGGATATTAGGGCAGACGCTGGGATGGATTGTATGGTTTGGATGGTGCCACGCATGTTCCAGGCAAACTCCACGGTATAATTGTAATGATCTACTGAAATACGCTTTTCGTCTTCTAATGGGAACACGTCATTGTCAGTTGTTGCACAAATTTTTATATTAGTACCGCAGAGGTATGTTGCGAATTCTGCGTTGTGCAGGCCTGACAATGTAAATTTTGCGGTCGAATATCTGTGGATGGGGAAGCAGATTTCGTTGGGGGTGTCTCGGAGATTGAGACTGTCAGCATTCAAATTGGTCGTTATACACGTTGGCGGACCTATATCGAGTGCCACGCGTCGATGCGGCTGTACCATTCACGGCTTTCCACCGCTTGAACGCATTGCGTGCGAGGGCTAGTGACGTCCGTTTAGAGAAAACGATTTTTCTGCCACACTAAAAGGAGGACGCAGGGTGACAGGGTGTAAACGGCAAGAAAAAACGCTTATAAACGTATCAGTTATTTTGATGCAATGCACTTCTCTGATACAACGCAAGAAGATCAATGAAACAAAAAAGTCAGACAAAGATTTTGAGTATAGTCTCAAGGTCTCGTCTTGGAGAAAATATGAAATGAGCGTGTAGAAATTAGAATCCAGTTGCGGGTCTGGGTTGGAAGAAAGTCATTCCGAAAGATACTTAAGGAAAACAGGAAATGCCTGAAATGCCTTTGGAATGACTGTCGACAGCACAGTGGTAAGTAGGATCAATAAATACCCGCATACATTTATGCTTATGATCGTGCTAACGGAACTAAGACTGTCCCTAATGATGCTATCTGCTTGTCTACGAGGTGCAGGAGTAACAATTTCTGCCTGCTGCCTACGGACCGATGCTAGGCATTTTCTGTACTCAATATTGAAATTCGAAAGCAAAGATCCTCCGACCGATACGGTGCCTAACATCGTCTGTATTATATACCCCAGCTTCGGTTCTCCTGGTAATCGTCTCGCTTCTTTATCTCTCCGTCCCTTTTCGTTGCACCCTCCTCCCTTTTGCCCGCCCGTCCCTCGTTCAGTGCCGAAATACGAGGCAGTTTCGGAGAAGAGACGTCAGGGCGAACAGCGAGAGACAGAGAGAGAGATAGAGAGGGAGAGAGAGACCCTACTCTAACCTTGATCCGGACAAAGGCACGAACCGTTATATTCCATTCGTCGTTGACGACGCGCCGGGAACGACAACACACCTCCTTGGCAGTTTCTCCCGTTCGTTAAGACCCCTCGGCTCCTTCAACCGATCCTTTGTTTCGCCTCTCCGCCGGAAAGGACACGACGTCGACGTCGACGACAACAACGACGATGAGAGGTAACCGTTTCCATCGGCTAATTGACCTGCAGCACGAACAATTACAACCGGCCGCTAATTGAATTGTCGCCGGCCCAGGGCACGGTGTCGTCCTGAGGTGGTAGGCCTGTCGTTTGAGAGTGGGCGACGTCTGTCGATTAAACGGGGAGACACTCGAAACGACGTCCGCCATCCGAAGATCCTCAAAGGTGAATCAGGGTCATTGAACGGAATAAAGCTCGCGCACTCACTCTCTCTGTCTCTCTCTCTCTCTCTCTCTCTCTCTTTCGCCCTGTCTCTTTCCCTCCTACCTTCTCTGTACGTGTATAATGTATATGCATGCACCGAAACGGGAGGAGGACGCAGGAGGTCTAAATTATCGAACGAACCGAATATCCCAGTGAGAGGAGGTGGAGTAGGACGAGAGAGTCGAAAGCGGGTGTTGTATTCTGGGAAACGGAGCCGTCTAAATATAACGCTTCGGATTCTGCACGCTAATGGCGTGCCAGAAGACTATCTCGAATGCGTGGGTGCCTTTTAAGCTTCGTCCATTGAGAAATCCTACGCAGCGCACGTTTTGAGACGCGTCGGGCGTGTTTGACGGGAAATATAACTGGGAGCAAATAACGGCGTTGTCGGTCCTTGGGTTGCCGATGGCAGAAATGAAGGATCGGGTGCAGGTACCTGCAAAGGGTTTGTTGGCAAGCCTGTCAATTGATCAGAGGTTAAAATGGGATTGACATTACGAAAGGTCGCTTACTTGCAGAAATACGTACCACTTCTATGTTATTAAAAAATATACGTTTTTCATTGTTTGCGTTTGTGTCGAGTGACGTTAGATAGTCAAATTTTGGCAAAGTATTCATGCGGATTTCTAGTTACCGGATTTGTTTGAAACTCGCGCGCAACTCGAGTCCATCGCTACTCTAACCTTCTCACGTGGTCGGCGGTCACTGTCGCGATACAGGGCAACTAATCACGGCTAATCTTTCATGATTGTTCGTCGCAACGTCGTTCGCTCGACGAGCAACCCTATATCATACTCCCCAGTCACTCCTCGCCAGAACTCATACGTTTGCCTGAAGTTGGAGCGAAGAATCCAAAGCCTCCGCAGAGTAGACAAATTTTGGAGCACACTCCATATTCCCTACCAATACCCTCCTCCGATAACGTAGACGCTATCGCAGCTTTTTCAACCATCGTATTCTAAACAGCATTAGCAAACCATACACCCATTACCTCCTACCCCCCCAACATTCAATTCCGCATAAATACAATCACCGCCCGTCCACCAACATAAGCCTACCACACCCCAACATCGATCATCCCCACACCGCATCGACCTTTCCTTCCCCGTACTCCCATTCGTCAACATTTCATACTAAAACAGACTAAGCAGACATTCCTAAATCCCCACAACAGATCCGTTCGCCAATATTCCGATCGACCGGCAGTCGACTCTACCAATTGACCGAGTCCGTCCGCTAATCCCGTCGGCCAATACTGCCATTTCACGATACCGTACTCCCGCGCCGACCGACGCGACGTCCAGCAGCGCCGCTGTGTAATCGGCAACCGTACAGGCGAGCCGAAGTCTCTCTGTCTCCTTGCATACACCCCAGGGCGATTCCTATCCATCGCTAGATGCACCCTCTCGCATCGACGGCGACGGCCAGTGGCGCGTTGCCCGGCAACCAGACAGCCAGACTGCCGTCTGCCAATCTGCCGGGGGCGCGGAAGGCCGCGTACGAGACGAGGGGAAGTGGCAAGCGCAGTAGGAGGGGAAGAGAGGGTGGGAGAGAGCATGGTTGTACTGTACATACGCGAGTGCCGAGCAAAGAGAGTAGGGAAAGCCGACGGTGCCGACGGTGTCGGTGGTGGGGCTGGGAGACTAGGAGAGGTGGAGAGCGGCATGGTTGAACAGTGAGAGGGTGGGGGTAAGGTCGGTGCTGCAAAAGTAAAGTCCCGTTCACACGGGGGAGACGATTGATCGTCGGCGGCGTGTCATTATTTCGTTGGGACAGTCTTCGGGGCATGCTCCTGACGGAACCGGGGGGAGAGTTTTGATTGAGCCCGACTCGAGTGTGGCGGGATTAGAAAAATTGGGAGGGTCACCGGATGATTGTTGTGAGTGGTGACATAAAGTGTGGCGTGAGATTGCCCGGCTCGTAGGGTGAGGGTTCTGTATCCTGTGGCACGGCGTGGATGGGTAGCTGTTGATGGATATCAGCTCGTTCGATTCGTTTATCGTCGGCAGATTAAGGACGATCAGTGATGTCCGAGTTAGAAACGGACTTTCCGACTTCTGCACCACCGACGATCCCTACCCAGCGAACTGCCCATCCCGATTATCGACGTTTCAACGACCGTTCATATTAAAGCGATATCGAGCGAGTTGAGAACCTTTGATTGGCAAAGTACCATTCAATGTGAACACGACTTAAGAGCGGCTGTTTGACCGTGGGCACGAAGCCGGAGAGGAGAGTGGGGAGAGGGGAAGTACGGCGCGTACGTCGACGTCGGTTTCGAGCGGAGGAGGGGTAGATCGGGCTGGCTGGCTGTCTAGATGGTGGGGATTGAAGGGTGAGAAGAGTGGGGGGAGCAGGCGCGTAGGGGAAGGGTCGGGGGGAGCAGGGGAGTCCTGGCTAGACGAGGCGAGGTCAGTTATCCGCCACGCCCGACGCCGACGCCGTCGTTCCGGCGCACCGCATTGCATTTTCGGCGCCACTGCATGCCGCCGCCACTGCGTATCACTGCATTGCCAATGTTCTCTTTTTCCACCCCCTCGGCCGCCGGGCCCGGCACGGAGTAGTGCCTCTCCCTTTCCCCGTTCGCGCTCTTTGCGGTCGCTTCTTTCCGCCGGTGCACTACTCCTACGTGGCAGTGCATGATTCCCTTCTTCTACTTAGTCGCGCAGTCCATTCCTGTCTTTCCGGCTGACTTTCTCTCTCGTTCGCCTCGACGCACGCTTCGCAGCCGCCTTCCTGTCTCTCTATCCGGTATCGGACTCTCTTTGTCTTATTCTCTTTTTATCTCTTCCTCTCCTTCTCTTTCTCTGTCTCTCTTCATCGGCAATGCGAGTTCGGGTGCACGCTTTATCACTTCTCGCCTGCCAATGGATCTGGAACCTTCCCTGTCCCGTCTGAGTATGCCCCGCAGACTCCACTGTCCCTAGCCCATCAGTACGGTGTCGTCCAGAATCAATTTTCTTGATTCATATTTTTCGCCAGTTTTCGCCCTCGGAACGATTCTTCTGGAGCATTCTTCGGTGCACGTATCTAATAACGGACGCCACTTTCCTATCTTCACCGCAGTTTATCTAAATCGACAGACGCGTCGTTAGCCGTAGAAAGCATGGATAGAAGAATGTCGTAGCTATGCGAGATTCCGCTGCGGCTGTTCTCCACGTTGTGCCACGGCGTTTTTCTCGCACGTCCTCGCACGCGGCGCGTCGAGAGGGAGTCGAGCGGAGAATTCAGCTTTGCATCTTCAGGAGACGGCCACGTCACATGCCAACGCCGCAGTGCGCCGTGGATGCACTTACCGTGCGCGCGCGCGAGTACCTTCTTCCTCTGGCCATTATTTCTTTTTCTCTCTCTCTCTCTATGTTTTTTCTCATCCAAAGACCCTCGCGGCAGCTCGTAAAGTCTCTGGGTACCGTTGAAGGATGTCCGTACCGTGAATTCCACACGGTAGACGCGAAAGAGAGAAAGAAGCGCAGACGAAAGCAGCGAGGAATGGAGGAAAGAAGGAAAGGAAGACGGGCGCGATGAAGACGGAGGGGGGAGAGGATGACGAGTCGACGAGGGAGGGAGAGGAAGAGGAGTAGGAAAGAGACTGGGCAGGAAGGAGAGAGTATAAGGTCGCGGCCGCTGCCCGATTTCACAGACACGTAGATGCTCACTTCCGGCTCCGCGATCGCGCGTAAAATCGATGCAGCCCGCCTGCAGCAGGCGGCAGACCGTCGTCGGTTCGCAGAAAGACGTGCTCTTCCATCGTTTAATGCGCTGCGCGACTTCCTTCGGTCTCGTCCGCGTCGGTATTTTTGCCCGGCCAACTCTGATGGACGATAGATCATCCACGGCGATTGAACGAGAGGGAGAAATTTGAGTCCGTGGATCGAAGTACAGACAGGCTGACGCGGAATGCAAAAACGGAAGCGTACTAAATAATGAAAAATGGTAAAAAAAAAAGAGATTAAATATGGAAAAAATGGCAAAGGTAGACTGAAAGGAAAAATGGGAAAGGCAGGAAGCTGAAGTTGGAAGCAGGGAGATGCAGGGGATTCAAGCTCGGAGAGGCCGAAATTTGGCCGACCACATTTGCACCGTTATATTTATTGCACCTCGGTGACTTTAAATCCCATTAAATTGGCCGACGCGCTAAAATCATTACGATAATCGCTCGCCATCGTCGGAGCACGTGGCGTCTCGGCGACGCGGCGACATTACGACGGAATTATCCCGTCGGCGCGTTAATAAAATTGTCTGGACTCGCCTCGGTTCGTGCATCTTTTTTCTTTCCTCTTTTTTTTTTTTTGTTGCGACCTTCCTGCTCTCCGCTTGCAACGGTCGAACGTGAGCGACTGAAAAGACGTCGCGGCGGCCGTGAAACGTTTGCTCGCCATGTATGACGTGTTTTTTGTCGGGCGTCGCGATTTTCTGTCATGCTAAAGGAGGCGGCAAAAAGTCATGTAACGAGTAAATGTACCTGCACCGAGACGGTTCTTTAGCAATCGTTTCAGTGAAGTAAAAGGAAGCAACGCGCTGCTTTGTTACTGTAAATACGGATGCGTGCTCCGATGTAGACGACGTGAGCATTGTGTCATGTCGCGGTGATGTGGTATCTTTCGAAAACGTGACGATTCTCCACGGAAAAGATCGGTGCAACTGAAATACAGTATCTTTTGCATAATGTGTCAGAGAAAAAAGTGTTCAACGTCATCGTTTCGCAAAATAAAATCTTACTTAATCCTTCCGTCAAAACTGACACTTCGTATTGCAGTCGCATTTCTAAATCCTTATCGTTCACGTAACAGGCCGTTTTAGTAGCCGCGAAGCGTACCACAGTGTGTAACTCTGAACACAACGTTTGAACCGTCCCATGCAGGCCCTATACACGCTCTTCTGGATGTTTCGCAAGCGAGAAAAAAAAAATGAGTCAGCCACCTTATGGAGATCATCCAGCACTTATCGTCTCACTTACGTCTGGGCGCCACTCTTCGACGGCTCCACTTCCTCAGGGTCGTTCCGAAGAGCGAGCATCGTGGCGATTGTTCCGTGTCGCAATATGCACTTAAGATTAAGAGAATACCGGGGCACGGAGAGAAAGACTGCGTCGTTGCGACATCTTCGCGCGGCGAACGACAGCGGGGAGTGGAAAAAGTCGAAGGGAACGACAAGACGCCCGGCCGAACGAGGATTTCACGCTTTTTCTGCGCAAGAAATCGGGGGCCATCTTGCGCACTCGCTCGATGCGCCTTCCACGAGGAGAACGAACGAGACGGCCACCGCTTTTCTGATAATTTCGTTTGCCGGCAATGTGTATCGATCGAGGCTATAACGAGGCCGTTTACACACACACAGTCACATCCGCCTGGCACGTATCTCGGTGGGTGCAATTGTACAATGTTCGGCTTGGATGGTGTCAGGCCCGCTGTCAGCCTGCGTCGCATGCTCGGCCGTGCAGTTTTCTCAGGCTCTCTACTCGGGACACGTCTAAAGTGTAATTCGTCGGACGTGGGTGCGTCCCGTATAACCATGAAACTCATGATACGCAGGAATTTCTATTCGCGCACTCGTATCATTAAGTACGCGCGCTGTACTCGCGAGCGGACAAACAGCGATGCGCACGTTCCTCTTGCCCATCCTGCGGAGATAATAACGACGGCGATTGCGTTTGCGATTGAAAGTTAATAAATAACGGTTGCGAGCGGCGCGTAGCACGTGTCGCCGGCCGTCCCGTCGCGGCGTGCAATGCAAAGGCAAACGATTATCGGGGTGCGATGACGTTCCTAGATAAACGAATAGCGAATTTCGAAATGCAGCAGAGTTCAATTTTTGAGCGCCCCGGAAACTTCGTGCCATATCGACGCTCGCGATAACAGAACGGTTATACGGTACGCTTGCGATAAATAATCATTATGTTTCGGACACTTTTCCGGCCTGCCTCGCCAGACCACTCCCATAATCACCGGCGCAAATATGTACGTGCCGAGAGACGTCGACAGGTTGGAATTCGCCGCAATCCGTTTGCCGTTCATCGGCGATCGTCGGTGGCGATCGTTAAAACGTCGAGGAGAGCACCCTTATCGGTTTCAAATCGAGTGCTTGGCACACTTCGCCCCGTCCTCGTCCCTCGCTGCAGCGCGCTGCAGATGCAACGCTGCAATTTCGACGGGGCGCATATTCCGTATGCCGCGCCGCGGTCGGCAGCCGCATGCTGGTCGGTCGAAAAATAGTTCACGATTGTGCGGGTCAACGTTTCCCTCAAATCGCGCAAGTCTTTACGGCGCTGTTCGGCAGTTTATGCGGCGAGATGTTCCGTTTTAGTATTCATGAAATTCACTTGGCGTCGAATGTTATGCGTAGTTCGAGTATAGTGATCATTCGTTTACTATGGATTATTAACGTTTACTTAGCAGCCTGCGCGGCGGCGCAGCTCGTCTGAAATCGAGGAACCGGGCAAAATATTTCGATTGCCCTTTCTTAATCGCTAAAATTAATCTTGCCGACGACCACGAAAATCGGGAATAAAGAAAATGCAAAGTTCAACCAACGAGACCTTTCCGCTCGTCCGTCTCTTTCTCTTGCAGTATCGATCCAAGAACCGCGCGCGCGGGTTTGGAAGAGTTTTTGGGTTGAATTTTCGGGTTAGGCTAGGTGCAACCTAGAACTCCACCCACGGCCTCAGCGTCGTCCGTTACTGTCCACCCGCGACAGAGATCTGACGTAATAGGTGGTAACATTTTCGAAGAAACAATTTCCGTCTGCGTCCCGAGGAAAATAAATCAGGAGTGGGCCGGTTCAAGCTTACTTCGCTATCGATCGCGACGACTAAATATATATATACGACATATACGTATATGTTAGCGTCACCGCGGTAAAAAGAGGGAGGACGCACGTTTTGGGTGGTCACTCCCGGCGGTGTCGGCTGTTTTACAAAGGCTTGAGTTGGGCGATAGCCGAGACAATAATATCGATCGATGATATTTAGATAGTCGGGTGTCAATCGTCGCAGTCCTTAGGATCGCGATACTGTATACAGTATCGCGCACGTATGGAATCCGAGGCGGCAGTAAAGGGCCCGACGCCTTGTTGCTAGCCGCTGAGGAGATGCCTAATTCTTTGAGAAGGCGCGTGCAGGAGGCCAATGGCCTGACGTCATCGATGCTTCGTTGCACGTGCGAAGTGATAAGCACTCGAATAAAGGATCTGGTCACGGAGTGGGGAGAGGCTTTGAACTCTCTGGAAAGAGGACTGCCCGTGTGGAAATCTTGTGTAGGCATCCAACATTCAATGTTGGACCTACATAGGTAAAAGTAAGGCTAAGGCATCCTCACTACGGGCTAACGTGCAATTGTTTCGGCTCGGGATACCACTTGGCTTTGCCTGGCAATAGGAGAAAGACAGTCGGAGATGAGGCTAAGAAAGAAAAGAGTGCGAGATACCCGTGTGCAAATATTGTGTAGGCACAACGTTTTACTTATAAAGGCGCCCAATATTGAACTGAGGGCCTGTATGGGACACATAAGTAGGTCCAACATCGAAATGTCACGCTAAAAAAATGAGGACCAATATTGCGATCCTAACTTGGTCCAACATTGGATCCAAGATTGGCCTTATATTACCGTCGTAGCTCAGTTCAACTTAAATTATAATTTAAGTCTATTTCGGAAGCATGAATTAGAACTCAATTATGAGAATAATTACCAGTAATTATAATTTTTATATTTACTAAATAAGTTATTGGATTCTTAAAGACAAACATAAATTTAAAAGAACATGGATTTTTTTTTGTGTAAAAACAATTAATAGACGTTCAACACTATATTAACAATATATTTATTTGTAATTGCAGGTAGACACAGTTATTTGAAAATCAAATCAGAATCAATTATGGAGCAGGGATAATGCAAATAACTGATGACCACTTCTTTGCTTTGCATTTGGAAGTTTAATCATTAACATTTTTTTTTACATGTTTGAGGGTAGAATAATTTCGTTGACATGAGATACAAAAGTGTAGGAATAACCTGTCAGTAGTTGATGCGACGTTAAATAAATAAAGTACACCTTGAAATAAATAAATAAATAAAGAAAAAGAAAACTCTAGGACCAATCTTGGATCCAATGTTGGACCAAGTTAGGATCGCAATATAGGTCCACACTTGTTTAGAGTGACATTTCAATGTTGGACCTACTTAGGTTCCTATATAGGCCCTAAGTTTAATGTTGGACGCCTATATAGGTCCAACATTGTGCCTACACAATATTTCTACACGGGTGTGACAAGGGACACGGCACTTCCCCCAGAACCATTGAGTCGTGCACACTTTCTTAAAAATTACCAGCATATTTCTAACATTATTTCTAACATATATATACAATATGTGTGTATATGAGTGCAACTGTGCTCGAATGATGGCGGTGTCCGTAGTCTGTACGTAGGAATTTCGGTAGAATTTTGAGGGCAGCCAGGTTTCTGGTCGCTGGCTAAGGTGACCAGTCCGACCACACTCGATAAGGATGAACACTCTCTGCCAGACGACTTCAGATCGCGAATTTGTCCAAGTGTCATCCCTTCCGATCGAGGAGCTCCTTGCGGTTGTCGATGTTTGTGTAACGTAGGATGCTGGAGTTTAAGTTTTTTACTTTTACCAGAATGCCGCGTCTAACGCCACCCGTGCCATTTGTCCGTGTCAAATGCATTTCTAGAGCTGTTAATTAAGAAAGACTCTTAGACTAATTCTAAACTATAATGCAGAATAGAAAAAAATGTTCGATTAACGTTAACGTATGCCAGTCCTACACTTGCTACATACGTCACTTCTTCCCAGAACTTTCCAACATTCTTCGAGCATCATAAACGAAATATGAAATTCAGTTTCGCGAGAATTCTAATAGGATTTCCGGCGAGTCGTTCGCTGCGCCGTAATGGAATTACCGAGCGCCATAGATGCGATAAATCAAGCGTAAATCATCCACAATGCCATGCAATATATATCTATGTACATATATATATATATATATTCATAATAATAATCGCCCCGCGATACTTCGTGCGAGGCCTCACGCTTTCGCCTATCGGCTCCGACAAGAAAACTCTCGCAATAAATAACGAAATTTACGTCACTGAATTGCCCGCACGTGAATGCCGATGCGTTTCTATGCTCGAGCGAGCGGGGTCAGCGTGGAAAGGGATGACGCCTGTGCCGGCCACGAGCAGTAAAAATTGCCGAGTACGTCTGGCCAGACGTCTCAGCGGGGAACTCCCCGGCAAGACGTCGGCCGAGAGAAGCCCAGGACCCCGAACTGCGCGCACTTACTGGTTTTCCTTTCTTTTCTTCCTTCGGCTAGCGTCCTTCGCGAAAACATTCGCTCCTTTTTACGGCCGGCTTCTTCCTTTAAATATAATGCTACGCGCACTGTAGAGTGTAGAACTGTAGAGCATCGGGATGGCGCGCTGGGGAAGAGAGTACGTACAGTGCGAGCTGGTGTAATATAGTATAGAGGAGTATGTACGCATATTGGATGAGGACGAATATTATTTGCGACCGAACGGTAGCGAGGTTTCTGGCGCGTTTGTGCATTTCCTGCAGTCGGTTGAATATGAGCGTAGGAGAGGCCGAAAAAACAGCGGTGCCGGCCGTGGCCAAGAACGAGTGGTACTAGTGCAAATGGATCAGTTCTGTCGGACGCGGTGTCTGGGCAGAATGACATTTTCAATGTCGACCGCTTCTTGCAGCGCGCGAGCTTGTATGAAAAATATGCGTTCTTGGATGCAGAATGACAAATATGAATGATGACACTGTATAATCGTTATTTTGCTATTTTCTTAAGATCGCTATATGTCAGAAAAAGTAGTCAATCGCCAATGCTGTTTTGTTTTTCGCCTAAAGCGTAGATGTCTATACTATAAGGCCGTGCCTAAGTGACTGGGATAAAATGGTTTGACAAAGACGCTCGCTGAAAGATCGCCACGAAATTTTCGTCATTTTTCGCATGTCGCGATTATAGACTTTCAAGGCTGGCTGACTTGAGCCGCGTTGAAATTAACATGCATGAACCGCTCGTGCCTCGTTCCTCGTCTCGCCCACTACCGCCTTTGTATCGGCTGCGTCAGGCAATCTTTTCTCGAATTAAACCGAGTCATGCTCGTGAATTCGGTGCGGCACCTGAAATAGAACGATTGAGACCGATCCGTTTCGTTTCAGTGCGACGTCCGTATGACGTCCCCGTGGCTGACGCATATAAAATGTGGAGGAATCGCGAGCGCAAATAAAAGTATCGCGACCTGATTTTGCGCGTTGATCCGCTTATTTCAACGCGTGTTGATCAGGGAAACTAATTCGTACTGGCGTTTGGAATATCTCGTGACAGCTGCTAATTAAATTGGCATCATTCTCGAACATTTTTAATCTACATTTCAAATGTTATACGTACTTGGAAAGATATTGTTGTTTCCATATTGATCCAGCCAGAATGGCGAACGACGCATTGCAAGAGATGTTCAGCTTCACGATTTCCCCAAATAAGCGATAGCTTCTATGCTTCGGGTGCGGTCTAAAGATAAAATGCATCGGGGAGGCATGTTTTGTGCATATGTTTTCAGCACGGTCAGACGATTCGCTCTAATGCGCCGCGTGTACCCCATAAAAGCTTGCAACAATGCTCGCGATGTCGGAATCTCGAAAATAGAGGCAACCGTGCTTTCGAAAAATAGAAAAATCTGTAAAATTCGTGAAACATGACAAACGAAGAAATCTAATCACGAATTGCTACAGATCTCGTATTATCTCGTTAATTCGATTCCAACGTACTTAGTGTCCTACGTATAGTACATACAGTATACGTCCTCGTTAGTATAGATGTAACAGTTTACACGCCTGCACTCTACCTACTACCACACACCTTTATAGCTGCATGCACAAATTCATTGCACAGGTGCAATGACGTATGCGTGATCATACGCTTAACTGTTCGCCCACGCGCAGGCAGAAATCGCTGCGACGTTTGGCGCCGCAACATAAAGGGGCGGTTCAAAGGCACGGCAAGGGCGAGCAAGCGTGTGAGTGACGGTCATAAGGTTCACAATTAGACGTCCGGCCAGAATCGACCGCGAGCAGCGAGTTCCTGCGTATCCGACTCCGAATTTGGCCCTTTTCAAACGATGCGCCGCCTGACACACTTAACATTTTCTTCCGAAAGCAGCACTTCAACCGAACATCAATACCACCTCCAAAAGTCACATTCAGATCATTTATGGAAACGACATTCACGCAATCTATCCCATGCCACGCTATTCATCTCCGTGATCACAGCACGGCGCGAGTTGACATTCAATCAAGCGTTATCACATTTGCCTTTCTTACTCCACGGGCCCTATGATGAAACGAACGCTTCGAGAAGAAAAATAGCCGCGCTCAGCGACGAACGGAGCACGTCGACGCCGTGGCAATTCGCGGATGAAAAATATCGACGACACCTCGTCGGGCTGCAGGACAGGCATGCTGATCGACGAGTACGGCCCTGCAGACGGTATAGCACCCCGTCGTCCCCCCACTGTGCCCTGCCATTTCAGGTTCGACCATCGAACCCTTACCGCATCACCCATCTGCCTGCCTCGCTACGTTATTGGCACCGGCTGATGGCTGATGCGAATTTGCGCTGGCCGTAGACAGAGGGGTAGAGATGCCAGCGTGGTTCGATGAGAGAGAAGAAAGGAAGAGGGAACAAGACAGAGAGACTTGCTGTGCTTCAGCCGTACGCCGGTCAACATCAACAAGAAAAGACGACACGGCTGTATTCTTGAAAGGATTTGGTGGACAATTTAGATTTGGAATTTCGATACCTATTTCTGGCGCGGCATGAAACAGTAGTACGCTGCAGTTTGCGTAGCCCTTTTCGAAATCTGGTAACTTTCTCAGATGTTTAGCTGAAAAATTAAGGAGGAATAGGACAGACAATCTGGTCAAAAGTTAATGACACATGGCGAAAATGCATACATATTTACAAATGTGGATAATGTAGTGCATGTTTAACATGGACAAATGAATGATTAATATGTAGCTGGTGCTACGAAAGATTGACTTCCCGTTTAAAATCATTTTTACGGTAAAAATTACCATTATTCGGTAACAGAGGGCAGCATTTTTTATATTGACTGTACAACTGCTGAATCTGATGACAAAAGAGCTTCAATTGCGATTTCTGCATAAGAGACCGTGTTAAATTAATAAATTATTTTCTTCCGAACTATGTAGTAGGAAATCCTGAAATTTGGTATGCTCCTTTATTACGTTAAAATACATAATCCCTGAAAATTGCAAGAAATTCTGCGATTTTCTTATGTGTGTCCAATTCCTCCTTAATCTCGTGAAGAATATTCAATAAACGTCGTTATTAATCGAAAAATTGTGGGGAAAAAATATGAATGCGGAAAAGCGCGTTGTCCCGTGGTCAGTTTACTAGCCGCTAGCGTTTGTGTGGACTAATTTGAACAATCTCTCCCGCTCGCTTGTCCGGTTACCGCATCGTGGTAAGTAGAGTCGAAGGCCTGCTTGCTTTACGGTCTGCTCACCGGTCACGTGATCTACTAGCGACTTCTGGTTGCCACGTAGCGACGCTGACTTGCTCAGTTACCAGCTAGTAGCAAGCGTGGGAGGATCGAGAGATATTTTGTGCACTGCGGTGAGCGATGGCTTCCAAGCGGAATTCGGAGGAGATCATTAAGTTTCTTGATAAGTACGAGCGATATGAGAATTTATGGAATATCCGGCATCCGGATTATAGTAACAAAACGAAAAGGGGCCGTTCAATGATAAAACTGCTGAACGAAGTGTCGAACGACAATATCGCGATCACAAACTTGGACGGCTTGCGAAAGAAAATTAAAATCATAAAGAACGTGTATCGGCAGGAGTTACTGAAAGTTGAGAAATCAAAGAGGACTGCCGCGAGAGCTGAAGACATTTATAAACCAAAACTTTTATGGTACAAGAGGGCAGATAGCTTCCTGAGAAACATCATATCTGCGAGGCCGAGAACAGCGAACCCGGTGAGTTTCACGTAAATACGTGAAAGTCTTTACTGTTAATTGCGATTAGCAATTGCATTCGTCGGTTGCAATTATTAATTCGAATTCCGTCTTACATTGAATGCGTCCCGAATTTTTTTCCGTCCTTTATATTTTCTTGCTTTATTTACTTGTTATTATCTATTTATTTCTTTCTTAGGCATTCTCTACTGCGGAACGCGAGCAACATGAGCAACCGCAGCAGGAGGTAGCCATTAAGGAAGAAGATAGTGAAACTGCGGCGAAGAAAAGAAAATTATCTCCGCGAAGAATACCAGCACGTTCCACGAAAAGTCATGAAGACAACACAGTGAATGCCGATGACTTGCCTGTCGCCAATTTGCAAAATTTATCGCAAAGACGCCAATCGGACGACGAATATGACATATTCGGCAAACACATCGCTGCGCAACTGCGCCAATTGCCGTCACGCAGCTTCGTGATCTTGCAGGAAAAAATCCAGCGTCTAATAACATCAGAGAGACTGTCCTGTATCGACGATTCGGCCGCGACGTCTTATGCCGCACCGCCTACATTCAAAGAAGGCAACCCCTCTAGCGCAGCAGACTCTTTCGAGATAGAGTCAACGTCGGAAGAAAACTTTTCTTACGCTCAGCCATATTAAACTAATGTTTGAAACAAAAGATAATTTTCGAAATGTATCAATAAGAATGGCCCTAGAGTAAGTACCTGATAAAGTCTTGTGCAGGCTGGAATTGTGAACAATAAAGCAAATGAAGAAAAGCTATCCCTACTAGTAATATATTACAATGCAACTTCACACCCGATCCTTGCTGAATGGCACACTTCAAGACCACATTGCTTTTCCATACATTCCACCAAAATAACTCTTCCCATTTTGTCTACACTCATTCTGAGAAATCTCAAGTCCCTATCGGCTTCTGTTCCGATTCTCTGCGAACGTTCCACCGCATAAGTTCCTTACCAGCTAGCATCATCTGACAGTAAACTATCTTCCTGCAAACACGGTCCGAACAAATCTTAGCGCTAAAATAAAAATATAGCAAAATAAAATAAAGCCCTCACAACTTTACATCACCCTCAATGCTCCCAACGTAAAACACACGCGCCACAGATCCTCCCATACCGACGTTACAAAGCAATCCCAGAACATTCGTCCGCGGATCGTCGGGTGGAAACGACAGCGCCCGTAGATCAAGACTACCCGCTGCACGACATTCATCGGAATCACTACTGACATCATCCGGACCGCGTATCACGTCGTCCTGCTCGGGACAGTACGATGCGAAGCCGGCAAAAGCGGAATGCCTGACGGATGCCCGCTTGATTAGAGGTAGACGGCCTTTTCGGACGGCACGCGCCATTGTGGCGTCGACAAAGACACGATGGGCACGATGAACGGGCGGCTGCGGTAAGAGGCGAACGTAGTCCAATTATGCCGACATTTTCGTCGGCACGCCGGCATTACCAGGTGTACGTGTGCATGCCGGACGTTAATGGACGGGAGCAAAGCAAGGCACGGGAGCATCTGCCGCTCTACCTTCTCGCGCCACCCCTCGGCTATCTCGCTCTGATTATCTTCGCGACGTTCGCGATTAACGTGTTTTTTTTTTTTTTTGCGCGCGCGACTACGGGACGAAGAGGATAATCGGGCGTTCGCGTGAATTGCTCGGGGTAATGGGTCGATAATGAGGTAGGTCGTGCGACGTGACGGGGCTTGGATGTCCGAGACATGTCGGACCTACTTTGTTCGTCGGGGTCCCTTCGCCGCTTGCTCAGATTTTTATCGCCCGGCGAAACCTTAAATTTCGTCAAATCCGTACGACGACGCTTATCTGATGCGAGAAGCTCTCCGGGCAGCGCGCGGCGACATGCTACCGCGTCGGCTAATAACGTAATGCTGCATAGTGGACGATGTCGATATATTTTAGGTGCGCGTGCCTCGCGCCTCGCTCTTGACATCTTTATTCGCACGATACTCGCGTCGAAGCTTTGCCGACACTTTCTTTCACTCCGCTTCTCGGCGCAGTACGGAGTACATTGTGACGAGTAACAGTGGAGCGGCCCGTGGTAGCACATTTACGGTATTGTATTAGTTGAATGTGAATATGCCGTGACCTAAATTCACATTAAGCAATCGTAGAGGGAGCCATCGAGAAGGTTACAGGACCGATTACTCGTAATGGGACTAACGCCATTCAAGTCGAGCGTTGCACTTGCAGCGTAACGCGGTCGTCTTTATGCTCCGCGATGTGGGGAGTGAAAACGGCCTGTGTTTGATCAGGCATCGACTATCAATACACAGTTACCATTTTGATCGGGCAGCCCTGATAGCGCCTTGATTGCTGGCTGAATGAGGCATTCAATTCCGCGTGTAACTGACGTCTGGAACGAAGGTGCAGGCCGTGGCAAGTCAGACGCCGTTTTAATCGATTTCTGCACTGAAATAGGTAAGCGTCAACGTCTGATAAACGTTGGAACTCGTCTACACGCGTTACCTGCTTGCTTCCAGTAGTCATCTTTATATCGATAGATCAAAATAAATTAGTCACAGTCGTCTGCACCGAGTTCAAGTTTTCAGATGCAAAAATTTTCTACATCGGCACAGTTGTCCGAATATCATATACATGCCTGTGCAACATACCTATCCTGTGCAGCAGCTGGAACTACTTTCAAGTTTACTGTGCCATTGAAAATACTCGCGCATACCCCACACCATTTCCATTGATAATAACCTCTGCGTCATCGATGCGCTCCAGGAATATAAGCGTTCTGGATTACGGCATCGACGAAGGTGGGTTCTGGGTCAGATCTACCTTTCAACGGCGGTCAAGTGACAGTTCAACGCGTGAAACTTTAAAGACTCGCTCCTTTGCATCGGCCAGCCGGACGCAAATAGCCGGTTCCAAGACTATACGGCTCGTGAAACTGGTGTAAGTGGTCGTTTGCCTTCGCGAAATGGTGTACGCCTCCCTCAGCCTCAATGGACTCGTTAGATTCGATCTCTCGTTACTCACTGATAAAGGCCAGATACGTTGGCGTCGCTCCCGGCAGCAGCATTTTTAAAAGAACACGCTCGTAGACCGTGGACAAGCCCTGCGACCACGATAGGGCACGCGCCGTCGACTATCGAACAGCTTTCGAATCGTTTACTCTATCCTCAAGAATTGTGCATCACGTACACTTTCGACTCCGAACTGACCATTACTTACATTTGTATAATAATTACAAGTTACTCCTTAGTATACCTTTCAATTTACAAAATTAATATTCATCACACCACGTCCAACAGTTCCAAACGTAATGCGTTGAAAAGAATAAAAAAAGTCAAGAAAAAATGGTCTATTTTTCCGATGGAAAATGAAATACAGTGACGCTGTTGCTAATTACGGCAGCGTCGCGGATTGGCTCGGGCAGATTAAAGACGTTGACGCAGATCGCAGCGTGTATGTCGATGACATCAAAGCGATCGAGAAATGACACTGCTTCCCGGCGGAGCCAGCGCACGGACGTTGTTCCGACTCCGTCTGGCACTACCTACGTCGCATTGCGCGATCGATCCTGCATACGTGCATCGGACGCACGGACGCGCACAGAGGCGTTTCTGCATTCCTCGATCCTTGCCGCGAACGTGCGCATGACGAGTCCGAGCCACTTTGAGCAATGCGCCGGAGCGCCATTCGTAAAAATCCCTTTAATGGACGCACGTCAGCCTCCGAACATTTCTGTTTTGTCTCGCGGCGCGCGCACGCGTCGGAGCGTACGCAGATCCGATCCGTCAGTTTCCGTCGAGAAGTTGAACGATTCGATTTCTTAAGGTATTACTAGCGCTGAATCACTCTTCTTAAACTTTTTTTTTAAACCAGACTTAAATTGAAGATTTTTAAAAAATAACCATTTTTTTCTTATAAATGAACTTGATCCACCGTCTAGAACTTGAGTTATTAACAATTAAAGTTTAGCGTTTTCTCCATCTAAAGCAATGGTAATGATCACAATAAAACGGTTTTTTGATAATAACTCAAAAACGGCTCTTAAACTTTTTTTGAAAAATTCCAGGTTATAGATTAATATTCGAGGAACATTTTAAAAGAAAAAAAAAGACTTTTCACCGTCTAGTTCAGGAGGAAAAAAATGGTGAATATAAAAATGTAAATTGAGTGCTTGTGTTCAGCCTGAACTGCGGTACAAACGCTAGTATGCATTATTGCCAAGTATACTAGTGTGCACATATGTATACGGAATGTCTGCATGGATTGAATCAGGGCCGTAAGAAATTTCTGACGCAATAGAAAACAAATAATGAAGCCCCTTCTTGATACGGCACCCAGCGCTAGTAATACCTTAAGGAGGAATTGGACACACATAAGAAAATCGCAGATATATCTTGCAATTTTGAGGGATTATGTATTTTAACGTAATAAAGGAGCATACCAAATTTCAGGATTTCCTACTACATAGTTCGGAAGAAAATAATTTATTAATTTAACACGGTCTCTTATGGAGAAATCGCAATTGAAGCTCTTTTGGCATCAGATTCAGCAGTTGTACAGTCAATATAAAAAATGCTGCCCTCTGTTACCGAATAATGGTAATTTTTACCGTAAAAATGATTTTAAACGGGAAGTCAATCTTTCGTAGCACCAGCTACATATTAATCATTCATTTGTCCATGTTAAACATGCACTACATTATCCACATTTGTAAATATGTATGCATTTTCGCCATGTGTCATTAACTTTTGACCAGATTGTCTGTCCTATTCCTCCTTAAGACACCGCGGACGCGGATGCGTCTTGCCACGTTTCGACGTCGTCATTAACATTTTCTTCATTTCGTTCGTTCTCCCGCGTCACGCTCGGCTCTTTTCGTATTCTTGACGATATTTCGCCACCCTTTTATGATGGCCCCATTTTCTTGTCGGCCACCCTTCGACACACTCCCCCATGCGCTCGCGGAGTCTCTGTCTGTGTTTTGCCGACTCGACGTCACCGCAACGAGACTGATGCCGCACTTCATATAGCGTCCACTTGGGATGAAGTCAGTCGTATTACGAACGGCTTTAACCACTACGCGCTTATTCGTCAGCTTTCGTGCGGTCGAATTCTGCCTTGGATTAATACTAATAAGGACTGTTGGGTCATTCGATTAATTTATGGTGTGGCCTTAAGGCAGGAGAGTATCGATTGCAAATGTTATGTAAGAAAAGGTGTTGATGAACATGCGATACGAATACATTATAACGTAAGACTATTGAAAATCAGAACCTGAAACGGAAAAGGCGTGGTCAAGACGATCATCTAATGACAGTCTATTTAAGGTAGATGTATTAACACATGAAAGATAGCTTGATTTCGCGAATACGGGGTGATCGAAAAGTAACGATATTGATATGTATACAAATTTGCCGGAAATTACTCATGACCCGCAACGTGTCATGAGGTCGAGCGCGATCTTTGACTTTTGTCCACCTCGAGTCGAAAGCTCATAGAATGAGGTCAGTCGATTTCTCGCGAGCAACTACATACATCTCACTTTTCTCCTACAATCATTTTCTGATACCTTTCCAATCATATTTCGTTAAACCTTTCACTCATACTTTTGATAAAACTGCCTCTCAGCAATCGTATCACAAAACAGTATTTATTTCGATAAGTTCATTTAACTGTGTGCCACTTCGATCATGGATTGTCGGCGATTTATATTTATGGACGAAAGCTGCTCACGAGCTGCAGCGCTCTTTCCCGATCGCTAATTATGAGATTACTGAAAATCGAATGTCCGCGCGAACGAAAGTTTGATTTCCCCGAGGACGACTGGGCGGAGTCGTTTTTCGGCCCCATTTACATGATTCTCCGTGAAGGCTCGCCGCGTATCCATCGTTCTAGATTCTTCGCGGTGCGCGTGATGCGACTGTGGAAAACGTTGTTCGTAGGGCCGCATTTTCAACAGCTGTGACTTTCGCATCTCCCTCTATCCGCGATACGAAAATGTTCCTTCGACGTCGCCATTTTAACAGGCTCGCTATCCAGAAATATTTCCACATCGCTGGATATAGAAAGCAAGTTTCGTTCTTCGATTCATCTTCCAATGCGATCGGATATTTCGAAAGTAGCGTACACGGAACGTGTACTTCGTTTCTGCGTTACGATCGTCGAAGATGAACGCTGAGGGGCAAGATTTTCTGATGTAACATTTTGCCGGAATAAGGTCACGTTTGTATGCTTAGGTCTGCTCCACTGGATTTTCCAGAAGAGCTCTAAACGATATGAGAACACATCGCTCCCTTGCACTCCGCTCTTTGTTCCTAGCGTCTGAGCTTCTCATAGTTAATCCAAAAGAGATCGATGAAACATCGCGATGATGCGAGAAAGAACAACATTCGGGCAGAGTGCCAGAAACGAAACTTACAAAAATCGATGAGACACGAAGCGCTGTAGCAGTTTCGCAACACCTGCTGACTACCAAGTCCGTTCTACGTGCGAGTGGAATGTAGCAACTCCGCGCAGTTTCACGTGACGAATGAAACAATTCCGACCGTACATAATACACACTCTCAACGCACCATACGTCTTCCTCGAGCCATAAATTGCGGAAGACCCGGCATACCTATAACACGATAAAACATTGCACGCAATCTAATAAGTATCCGTCCGCTAACTGAGCCACCAGGATGTATAATACGCCAGAACCATGACGCCATTACAGGATCTGGTGCAACCTGCAGACTCAACCACCTCTGACCTCTCGACCAAGACCCAACCCCCAGAACTGGCCTCCGGCAAGAAAAGCCGCTATAACTCGTCTGAGAAGACTCGATGACGGATTTCCGAACTGCGTTTCGATCTCGACCGAGCAAAAGCATTGGCGAACGAGACAGAAAGGGGCATTTCGGTGCAATTACCGCGAGCGAACTTCGCTCAGACGGGAGTATTAAAGGGCGGTACGTAAAATGCAAAGGATAAGGGTTATCGAGTGGCCCGCGAAGGTGGGGTGACTCTGATATCAAACGGCGATGATATTTTAAGCGTCGAAGAAGCGTTCGAAGTCGGCCCCGCTCGCTTTCGCCCGCTCGAGTGTCCGCTAATGGGGTAACCAATAAACTCATCGGGATTTTAGTTTACGTTTGAGACCGAGACGAGACGGGACGGCACAAAGGGGCTCCTTTGTCTCGATCGTTGCTCGCGGGACACTTTATTCCCAGTTTACGGACGGCAGAGTCGTCAAACGTTGGCTCATTCGCGCGGACAATGTTATTAACGTCGATGACTCGAGAGAGCGACGAGAGACAGAGAGGATTCCGCGAATGTTCGCCGAACGTCGGAACGATGGAGACAGTGTCGCTGGGTGACTTTTGACGTCGGAAAGGATAGTTTCGCGGTAGTGGGAGTATGATATGCGGTGGGTGGTCTTGGGGGCAAGAATGATCGCATGCGCCATGTGTTAGACATCTTTGTTATGACCCTCTTTCGAGGTACGCTTGCTGTATATATACTTCAGAAATTAGTACGGAAAAAGTGGATAGACGCATTATGTGTACGTACTTAGGCATGTTAGTCTAATAGAAAGTAATTAATGTTTCGTAAAGAATAAAATTAATTTTGCGATATTGATTAGTGCTTTGAAATAGATACGGCTCTAATTATTTATCTTAGCTCGTATAAAGTAATACGTGTCTATATTCATACGTCAAGGAAATTGCTCTCGTTTCTTTATAATTTGCATGCCCCGCCCAAACTTGTTTCAATGTAGGGCACACGTGATTTTCGATGGGATCATGATGCACTGCTGCTGCCTGGGGCCGTCAACTGCCCTGGAAAAGTTGCGCTGGTATCGTCGCGATCTGCATTGCGTTACGTAACCCTCGCAACTGCGTTCGAAGGAAAGCAGATGGAAAGTAACGAAGCTAATAAGAATAATTATAGTAATCATCGGCAATTCGGTGCAAGCCTCGTTCGCTATTCCCTTCGAACCGTGAATAATTGGTAGCGAGAATCCCTATACTCGTTTGAAAAATTAAGTGTCACCTGTTCGTTAACCGAAAGCCATTTTGCGCTGCAAAATGTACTTTCCCAACTCGAGACTTCTCGGCGACGTGATGGAAACACACTTCCGCTGGCAATTATGTTTAAGGAACCCCCCGATGAAAGTTATTCAAGAAGTTGCCTTATCTTTCTCAGCTTTCTTAACAACGCACAGTACCGAGTGGTCGTCTATTTGTTGGAAAGTTCAGCAATATCCAAACTGAGGTCGTTTGAATTATTAGCGAAGCGGCGTGGTTCTGATTTTTAATAATATGATATTAATTTTAATATTGACACCTAGCACTGATGCTTAGAACTTGCGTTGCGCTTGAATTTATACAGGCGAGCCGTATATAGAGCCAGTAGCTCAGAATTATTTCAGAGTATATGGAACGGTCCAGGCTACTGCTAATCCTTAAAGAATAATGTCCGGCTTACCTGATGTCAACTATTCCACAGACGTTAACTATAGTGCCGTTTGCGGACGGCCCACGGCATACAGACTCCAAAATATACATGTATACGTCCATAGAAACCTACGCCGGGACCTGACGTCCTGGTATTTGCATTGTAAATTCTGCACTGTCCAAATGTCCGCGATGGTCACGCTCTCTATGAAAGATCCCTTTGACTCGCTTTTATTTGGCAACAATGCCATTCATTATTAAATAAGATTTCCCTAACAATTTCATCGCATATCGTGCAATCTATTCGATCAATCATTATCCTGTCCGGTAATCGCGTGGCAAATTTGAAAGAAGAACCGGCGTGTGAATGAGCACCAAGCTAATGTTTGCTGAAAGCGACAAGCATTGAAATGGGGCAATGTACACGAGGCGGCGTGCCGCCAGACGAGTCCAAAGAGTTAAAAATGAGAAAGCAGTCAGTTTTGGTGAATAGGGCTTTGCGATGCGCGACACTGCGAGCGTTTACGCTACACCTTTCGTCTACGGTTTGAGTATTAACGTCAGGACATCGCGACACCTCATGATGACTCTACTGTTGCGGTAGCTGTTTGTCGCGCGATGTTTTGTAAAAGGATGTAGGATGAAGTGTAAGTACCTTGTCCCAGATATTTGCGTCATCCTGGATTTCGTACTTAAGTGGACCCTGCGGTACCATTCAGATGAGCCCGGACAGATTCGCGTGCACTTAAATCTGCCGGTGATTATAAAAGTAGTTTTTAGTTGAAAATATAAAAACATTGATTTTCTACTTATTCCGCGATGTAAATGACCTGCACGTTTTATACGAATTTTCTCGAAAATTACAATTACATCAGACTCAGAATCACAGCGGTCAAACTTGGTGTCCGGTGTTCCTACAATCCGCAGAACTATGCATGCCGAGTATCACAGTGCCGACTGCACATCACAAGCCTTTGATTCCGGTCTAATCCGTGAATCGCGACCGACGAAGAGGACGCCCACTTCCACAAGATTTTCCAACGCGATAATTCATTCCCGTCACCTAGGCGCGCCGAGTGATCTCGAAGTTGGCTGTCGACGGTAGAAAATTACCGGCCCGTTATATAAATCATCCCCCGACAAATCGTGACCGCGAAATTAAACGGATCGCGATACGTCTAAATTAGTTTCGCCTTTTGTCCCCTTCCGTCAGCGACTCTCTCTCTCTCTCTCTCTCCGTTCGCCGCACCCTCCGTTCGCCCTTCTTCAACGAGAGTCGAGAAGGCAGCTTTTTAGGAATAGGTTTCCACGATTTCGGCCTGCGTCGCGGTCGGTGGCCTCCCGGTCTGCTCTCCGTCACACAGACGCATTCCCACACAATTCCATCGAACTCTCGTCCGCCGATACACATTCGCACGTAACGGTGCGGCGGCGGTGCCGGCGCATCTAGACGCAGCCGCATACACACATGCACGGAGCCGCAGCCACATACATACATACGCACAGGACACGACTCGTACGTACATAGGCGTCGGCACACGCGCCGGCATAGACATAGACGTAGGCCCATAGACGAACGCTCTCGGAGTCGGAGGGGCGCAACTCCGTTTACGTCCACGCAGATAAAGGATCGACCGTGGCGATTCCGGCAGGAATTCCCGATGAGATGGGCGGAAAGTACAAAGCCTCGATGCGCTTCGGCGCTTCTCGCGGCGCGCGGCGTGCGGCGCGCGGCGAGCTTCCGGCCGAATTCGGTCGGCTCCGATCGCGCTCGTGCGCCGTCGCTCGGGCTCGTCGGCCGTTCGCCGGTGGCCGAGTCGCGCAGGACGGTTAGTATGACGACGTCGCGCGGTGCCGGTGGTTTTGCGCTCCGTGCAACGGCCAATCGGCCAGTTCGTCGCCGGCCGTTCGTGAAAGAGGTATTTTCGCATCTCGTTCTCCACTCTCCGAATATCCGGGGGCCTCTCTCCTCTCCATGCACACTTATCCGCACAACCGACTGCCTGTCTTTCTTCTCTCCACCACTCTCTGTCTAACTCGTTTCTCTACGTCCAAGTCTATACCACTGTCTATCTCGCTCTTCGACTTTCTCTCGCTCTCTTCTCCTACTCTCTCTCTCTCTCTTTCTCTCTGTCGCATACCGATTCCTATCTCCGGCTCTCTTTTGGCCACGAATTCTCGACCGACGGTCGGACTATTGGATATACGGCACACGGCCTTCCTCCTTCTCTTGGTTCTGCGAAACTTGCCGACCGACGACGACGACGGGCCCACCCACGGGCCTATCTAAGTGTGCGCCGTAGCATCCGCTTGCCACGTATATCATCGGCACGCGGGGGACGAGCGAATTGCGAGTGTTGGTGACGTGTTAAAACGCGGCCATTTCTACTGCCCACGAAAGAGAGAGAGAAAGAGAGAGAGAGAGAAGAAAAAGAGAAAGAAAAAGAGAGAGTAAGAGAGGGAGAGAAAGAGAAAGACGGCTAAGGAGCCCCCTTGGACGTGATGGCACGTAAGTCGCCGGTTTCACGATCTTCGCGAAGTTTCGATCGATAGGCGGGTGGGCTCACTTTCTCCGCAGTCTTTTTCACACAGTCGCGACTCGCGCGGACACCGCACGCACGTAGATTAACCGTACTCGCCCACAGAGCCGAGAAAAAGTCGAGGCACGCAATCGTGCCGTGCGCCGCGATCGTAAAACGAAAAATCGTCTACAAATTCCGATTTAGAAAATTGCGAAGTTTGCTTAGCTAACGTGTCTCTTTCTTCGACTACCCACGACGCAACCGTCAATCGGAGCAAAGCTCCCAGAGTCAACTCAACCTAGCTCTATACATCACGAAATCAGTCCCACGACAAAACTCATATAACGACCACCGAATACGCCAGAGCTCCGAAAGCGTCACACAAATGACCAAAACATTTGATTCCTCGAAATTGAACTGCGTCAGTAAATGTCTCGAACGTCAGCGACCGGCGAGCGCGGAATTCCGTGGCGTTCGCGAGGCCGACACCGAAAATGTTCGAAAGTACCGAGAGAAAGGACAGGAGGTTTTCGAAACTGCCCCGTTTTGTCCGGCCCGGCGCGCCTGGGGGCTGTCACGTGTGCTCGCGCATTTTCGTTCGGCAAAGAAGCCGGTCGTCGGCCGGAGTCCGGTGGTGCAGAAGCCGGCGGCGGTCGTGAAGCGTGGTAAAAGTTGCGCGTCGGGTGAAGAGCGGGGGGGAGGGGACCTCCTGCGCTCCACCTTCTCTCTTGCCTCCGCGCTCCTCCATTCCGTCGACCGCGTCCCTCTCCTCTCCCTTCTCGATCTCGAGAAAACGTCGGTGGGCACGAGTGACTCAAGAGTTCGCAAGGTGACTCGCGGCCGAGGGAGCCTCCCGAAACCGGCAAGTACGCGAACGGAAAAAAAGGACAGGAAACGCGCGAGTGCTCCGCTTCTGGCGTACGCGATCTGGGCCTTCGGAGCACAGCTTCTCGAGTTCTCGAGCGTCGACCCCCACGACGTCGGCCGGACGAGGACGAGCGCCGGGACACGTGCACGCCGCACACATGCCAGGTAAAGATTTCGTTCGTACATACTGAATAACGCTCGCCGTTTGTTCTCTGCGAATATTGCATGCGCAAGTTGGGAGACTGTTGGAGGTGATCGGTGTGGATCGGCGAGCGGTGTGCGATTTCCGATCGAAGAGAAATAGATATCGACCGACGGAAATGAACGCTGTCGCGCCGCTGTGACTACGATAATGATCGTGCGCTACGTGTGTCGAGGAGGTTCGCGAGAAATATCTCGGCTTTGCGTCACGTTTCTTGCCTTTTGCGGTGTTTTTTTTTTTGTTCACGCGATACCTGCGACTTCGAGTTGACGGTTTTGCGCGCGGGCGAACGAGTGCAAGCCGAGTCGCGATCTTTATGGTATTCAGCTCCTGAAGAATGTAGAGTTTCGTCTGTCTCGGGTTCTGTGCGGCACACGCGAAAATGACCGAATGAACTTGTACGAACAATGGAGCTCATTGTCTCGAGAGCCGTGGATCGTTACAGTCGGGCAAAAATGCTTCTCGCTCATTTTACTTTTCCGCACACGGCCCATTACCGTCAGAGAAGTGCTGTCACCCGGTCTCGAGCGCCTCCGTAAAAGTTTCATAGCACTTATCGAGTCGTCTTTGATGTAGACATGTAGACGCTTCTTTTCGTTCAACGCATCACGCTACGTGCACCGCTCATTGTGCATTCCGCTCTCAAAGTTCACGACGACGGAATGCTCCGAGTTCTTGCACTTTTTGCGAGTTCAAACTTTGTTTCTATGTTCAAGCCGGTATGCCGATAAACATCTGCGGTACTTCTTAAGTTTCTCGTCTATAAGAGACTTGCGACCCTGAAATCGGAACTTCTTCCCTTTTCTTCGAATCAACCTTCCGTGAAAGTTGGGCGGTAACGTTTAGCTTGTATAATCTGTTTCTCTTTCATAATAGCCACCGTTTCAAATCTGTCATACGATCAATTCACGATAGACCTGTGTGTATAGAATTATAGATGTACGTGTATATCGACGGCGTACTCCGATATTTGTCCTTTGCCCAGAACGTAACATGCACGTATCTATATTTCATCCTCTCAATCAATACGGACGTCGGTGTCATAATGAAGAATTCTCAGACGCGGTGCGCGAGTACTGGCCAGCACGGATATGCACGACGGAATCGAGGTATCGATACTGAAACGGCGGCGAATATAGGGCTTCGTTAAATGATCATAGTCCGTCCCGTTGGCGGATTTATTTTCGAATATTTTGGTCGGCGACAATCGCCGTCCGCCTTGTTTAAATTTCGTCCAAGGTGACTCACGGAATATATTTACGTATTTCGTGCATAATGAACGATTTTGATCGAAATCTTTATCACAACACCCAATTAATTATAATCGACGGAGCGTTTCGACGACAAAGGGGCATTAATGGTTATACGTAACTCGTCGTAGTCTACGACGAAGCTTATTTGTCTCGAGTAGATTTCTACGTTGACGTCGTCTGCAGAAGTTGTGCGTCTGACAAGTGGATTCAACTGGGCGTTTGGAGTCGCTCATGTGGTATCGCGTCGACTTATGGGCTAATAAAAGTCCCTAACGTCACACTTTAGACTAATCAGCGGCTCCTACCCAGGTTTACTTCGAGGTCACTTATGTGAGTCAACCGGATTGGGGGGTGGGGGAGGGCATGGAGATTGCGAGCGAGTCTAAAGTCTTTCAATTCCGTCACGCGTCGTGAGTAATAATCATATGTTCCCGAACATTTCTCGTTTCCGCGCCGTTATTCGCAGGTGTAAGCCTTTCTTCGCCGGAATAATAACGAGTTCCGTGGAACCGTGAACGTTTTACATATGGATCGCTGATATTCGATACAGACACTCGCGGCTCTCTCGGTTTAATCTTGGGTGTTTAGATGAAAATCGTTTATCTTCTAAATGAGTTGTCGCTCTGACGCTTTCGCTTATCGCCGAATGATATTCGTCATGTGACGATGCCTCGCTATTTTTAGCTTGCGCTCCGAACGGAATTTACGCTAACTGCTTGCGAATCTCGCGACTTTTCGCGTTGCCGTGCAGGAATTTTGTGTTAATACTAGTCCCTGTACCACGGCGCCAAATGTCATTGCACTCAAATCAATACGAAGCACAAGTCGTGAATTCTGTATTCCTTATAAAAACTTAATTTTTATAAGTCTCAATAATTGACAGTCACATTTATTATCGTTCCGCAACAATGAATATTCGTGACGTTCAATTATGGAATATGGAAACTGAGGAAGTTAATGTAAGAAATAATTCCATTATTATGATCCATATCACCGTTGCCGAGCACTGTATAGTCAGCATCGACCACGAATTTCTATTCAACCGTACGCTTCCCTTCTAGCCCGCAGCCGGGTCTGTTTCACGCACCCGTTTTAATCCGATAATGGAGAGATCATTGTGTTCGGCTAACCATTTTAATCGATCCAAAGACTGTCCCGGGAAATACGGTTCCGTTCGTGTCCAAGGGTCTGAATGACATTGAAGAGTCAATTAGGTCTGAAAAGCAGCGGTCGTCGTGTCCTCCCTTTTCTTCTTCTCAACGTTTGATACGCAGAAACGTGCGCTTTGCGCGTTCGGAAATCTCAGTGTGCTCCACAAGGACTCATTCAGTCTGTATGTCCCGGTGATTATGAAGGTGGTCTAACAAGGGAAGTCAGGTAAATGTGCGGATTCGATTAGACATAGGTATTAAAAGACCAAGTCAATTGAAATATCGATTAAAACACATAATGAGATATTTTTGCGACAAAAGTGGGATGGTCAGGTAAAAATAACCTCTAGATTTCAAACATTTTCCTGCCCGGACCTGTACTATTCCACAGACTATAGAGAAATAGTCAGGTTGAAATAACCTCTAGATTTAACATTTTCCTGTCCGTACCTGTACAATTCCACAGACTATAGAGGGAAATTTGTGTTGAAAATGACAAATTTAGAAAAAAGTTGGACCTTTGACTTATTGCAAGACGTTAGACCATTTTTATAATCACCGGCATATATCGTTGTCTTACATCTCGCCCTTCGGTGTGCGCATGCAGGCGCGCGTAAATGAGGGTACACATTGCCAGGTAATTACCGGCGTAATTGCAACAAATAGTCTCTACACGCTCATGGCAATTAAGGCTCGCCCGGCGAGTCGACGCATCCGACGACGAGGTATCCGGTGCGAAGGAAGCCGCGAATCTTGGCGAATCGAAATTAACCCCTTTGCCCACGACCGCCGCGAATTTCGTTTTTACACGCAAGTGATGATAAATACGCGAGAGGTGGCGTCAAGATAAATGGAAACGGAAATGCGTGCACGACGTACGGTAATCGCATTCAAACGTTTCACGTATCTTGCAGCGCGGAGGAAATTACAACTTTGCCTGGACGACTATAAGGGTGCGCGGGGGAATGTAAGATTCTAACGTCGTAATTGATGACACTCGAACGGAGTTCAGCGAATTGGATATGCGACTGTAATCGCACGTTTATATGCGAACAGTGATAGAAACATTGTTTTCATGGTAATACGATCGCTGCAGATTGATTTTTTAGGTCCACGAGAGGGATTTACATTCTACATTGATCGTCAACCTGTGTAAGACGCACCAGCCGGTAACGCACGATTCGAATTAGGCTCGACGACGGTAGACGAAATTCGATGCAACGCGATGCGTGACAGTCGGTGGACATTAAAGGGTTCCGTCATTCTTCTTGGCCCCTCTCGCGTGCGCGAAATATAAATGTCCGCGTCCTCGAAATCTTAATGGCCTCTCTGGCGGGACTAAAATTGCAGGACGCGCACGCGAAGATGCGCTTATGCACCCGGGGGAGGAGTGCTGCGCGTCTTTCACTTTTTCGTGACGCAATCGACTTGCGTAACGGGCCATCTGTGCGTCGACGGTTCCTGCCGTCCAGGTGTGCGCGAGGGAAGACACGGGGAAGAAGGATAATTGACCGGTCGAGGGAGCTGACGTTCGTTGCGCCAAATTGGACGGCTGGAAATTAGATCGTTAACCGACCGGCTCGGGGGTAAAAATTAATTGGGACGAGGCGCGAGTCGACTTCTGCCGGATCACCGTTTCGTATGATCCGGTGTCTCAGTAATACACGGCTATTTCCGAGAAATTACTTCACATTGTGCAACGTGGGTTACGTCAAAGGTATATCGTGACTCGAGGGGGTTGGGATAGAAACGGGCCGTAATAAATCGGAATCACTGTCGACTGGTATATACACGTTTCCTTTTCTCAAGCCGTCTGGTACAAAGGCAGCTTACACTGTTCGACACAACGTTCCGACAATTAATTTAATGAAACTTGCCCTGCAGACGTGACAGTTATAAAATGTCTCGTACAGAAGTAGCCACAATAGAAAAATCGTCTCTTTATTACTGGTACGCTCCTCCGGCGTGTAACGGTCTATCGTCTATTTTGCCCAATCACTTCTGATGAAAGAAGTCACGGTTATCCGTCATTCATCCGCCAGCCTCATCGAGTATGATTACTGAGAACCTTCTCTTTGACACCGGGTATCCTTCATTATCGAATGAAATAAAAAGCCCGCGCCGAAGCCTTTTCCGTGCCGTCTGCAACCTCGGGGCCTACACACGGTTGCAACGCCTGCAAAGTTGCAACATTGCCTCTAGGGACTGAGCGAGAACGATGACGTTGTCTGCTAACAGCGAAGGAGCATAGCACGAAGAGGAAAAGAGGAGAAGAGGTTGCCGGCTGGCTGGCCGATGCCGGCCGGTGGCAGCCGGCGAGTCAGTCATGTGGGCTGGGAATTCGCCGTTTCGTATACACACTCGCGCCCGTTCGGTACCCCGGCCTCGTGGCAAGTCGGTGTGCGTGCGCGCACGTTCGTACGCACTCACGTATTAACACACACGAGGGAGTCCAACGTAGAGGCGTACACGCGATATACATAATGACCAAGCCACCAAAAGTCTTCGCCTTCTCTGCTGCGTTATTAGATCTGTCCATACCTTTCATTCGCAACGCTCCGAATGGCGAAATAAGTAATTAATCTAATTACTCGATCGAACATTACTCGCCGGCACCTAATACAATTTCGTTTTAACGCTTTATCCGTTGTCCGAATAAGTCCGCGCGCGCTTGCACGCACACGCGAGAGAATACAGCGTGAACAGAGAGGCAAGCACGCGTGTTTCTGCGCACAGAGAGACACGTATGCATATACATGACCATGTATATACGTATGCGTGGGGAGGCGTACGTGCACGAGGCAAGTACGGTCGAACACGCGTGCGTAAGTGTGCGCTGATGTCAACGCCTGGTGGGTCGCCGTGCCCGACGCCGGTTTTATTTAATCACGCTGCTCTGCCCGGCTGCCGGCAGGCCTGTTGCTAGGCGCCCTTCTCCCTCCTCAGCGCGGGGCCCCTCCGTGACGTGCCCCGCCCCTGTCTGCGCCACCCCACTCGACTGGCCGAACCAACGTCCGCTATATATCTCTCTCATGCTCTCTCGCCCTCCCGTTTCCCCTCATGCTATAACACTATCTCGATCCTTCTTCCTCTGCACGTCTGCCGTTGTCTCTCCTCTCTCTCTCTCGCCCGCGCGCTTTCTGGATTATGGTTCTGTCTGTCTGACTCGGTGCGTCCTTCTCTACTGGCCGGCTCCGTCTCGGGAACCTTCTATCGCTCCCTGTCTTTTGGCTCGCCCATATGCCTTCTTCTGTCTCTCGCCGATATTAGAGCCGATTTCTGGCCGCCGCTCGTGAAAGCTTTCCGCGATACCGAGCGAATTGATAGGTAATTTGAATTCCTCTTTAGGTACCCTTCAATAGGTTCGACTCCTCATATTTGAGGCGCGCGGCGCCTTGCTCCTTTTTCGTTCGGGTCGTGCCTCTTTCTTTGTACTTTCGCCTATTCTCGCTCCGTTTCTCTTTCACCCGTCTGTCCGCAGCTGGCGCGGCCCTCCTCTGTTGCCCCGGTTGATTCGCCCATTACCGGACATCACCATGGTTCATTGGAAAATCTTCCATTTTGCGGTAAACTCTCTTTCCATCCCACCTCCCCTCCTTCCACCCGCTCCTCCTTTTATTCCCCCGCGCGCACTCGGTTTCGGTATTCGCGGCCAGCCGCGACTCGCGGTTTCAGGCAGATTGCAAATCGTGGCATTTTTTCGATTACCTTACGCCAATGGCTCTGCTCGCCTCTATACTCTCGCGTTTATTTCTACCAATTCCGCACGAACGTTTTTCCCTTCGACGGCGTAGTTCTCTCTTCGCGGTTTGACTTTCGGACGGAATGCGCGTCCGAAATAAATTCGACGTGCTCCTTTTCCCCTTCCTCTAAATAAAAATCGCCGACCTTAAGCTCTCCTGCACCTCTCCTTCGCTTCACGGGCCGTGTACTCTCGCACGTGAGGAGTACTCACTTTATCACTCCATTTGTCGGCATTGAGGCATGAACGTTTCTTTGTCAGTGACGGTCGAAGGGTGAACACGTGTGGACATTTAAATGCGCGCGACAAAAAGTACATATACATACGTTCTGTCGGACGTCTTGCCTGAACGAGGATTATGAGAAGCCATTAAGCGTCGTTTATGATCCCTGACAGTCTGGAGCGTTCTTTAACATTTCTAGCATCGCGACGGGACTGGAATTTGCGAGTCTCTCGCATGCAGCGCATATGAAAGTAGACTGCGTGCCATTTCTCAGTCCGGATATAATAAATTCGAGTTTGATTTATATCGACAGCTCACTATTACTGCTAGGAGATCAGAAGTAGTAATGCTGTATTTATGCTCGTCAGTGCATTGCACCGCAAATATGTGGCAATAAAAGTCGGTGCAGTATTCGGAACAGTCTCGACGATCTAAACGCGTTTAATCAAACGGCAAACAATGTACACTACCAGTTGCAAAACACAATGCCGATGGCGTAACACGTTAGCGCGCAATTATTCTAATGCCAGAATGTTGCTCCGACTTCGATAAATTCGTGTCAAAGCGAGCTGGCCTCGAGGCAGGAAGGCTGCGTACATTGTCAGGGTATTGCACAAAAGAAGAAACGGTTCGATGCCAGTTTACCTTGATGCATAACCATTCGGCAAGCCGCTACTTTCGAGTCTACGTACTCGCTTTTGCACTATTACGCGTCTGGCACGCGGTTAAACGCTACAACGTGAGCCCTCGAAACCCTTCATCGGCGAGTGGCCCCGACAATAAATCCTCTTGTCAAAGAGGAAGAGTAGCATAAATTTGACGGCGGCTGCCGTTTCAAACGTTCGTAATATGCTTTTAACCGGTTCGCTCTCGGTACAAAAGACGGCGACGCGACGATTTTCAATTATTCTTCAAGGACGAGTTTACGTTCAAGGCTCCCTCTCTCTCTCTTTCTTTCTCTGTCTTGCTCTTCTCGATGGGTAGGCAATGTAGGCATCCGTTTCGCAGAGCGCAATTTCGGTTTCGAGCGAATATTGACGACGCATAATGGACCACACAGCTGTTCCTCGGTCGTATTCCAAGCCCCAGAAGCCGTCGTATATGAACTGTGCAAGTCAATATAAGGATTCGCGAACGTGTTTAGACAGCTCGCCTGCCCGCAGTACATCGCATTCTCTAGTACTGTGAAACGGATAATTACCCTGAAAGCTCGAATCACGTAACCCTCCTGCCAACAATGCAATATTTTCTTCGAGAAAGACTTTGACCACTCGGGTCACACGCAGAGATATGATTGCCGACCCAAACAATAACACTCTAACCCAGAGGACAGCCGATGCCGACAGCCATGCCCAAATATATTTTTATCGTAGAGGTCATTTCTTCGCGTCATCGTCTTGTCATTCGGTGAAAGTACCTCTGCGCTAAGTTGAGTGTATATTCGCATTCTGTCGAACACATGTAACGCACGCATACATACGTACGTACGTACGAGCACGCACATTGTGTTGGACAAAGCGAACGGAAATGGTATGCGAGTCTCTCTGCATGACGTCAGTGGATGTCGGACGTCGTTCGGGAAAGAAAGGAAGAACACGAAGGAGGGAGCACAGGAGAGACGAGGACGTGCGTCGCGGCTAGGATGGAAGACAGAGAGGAGGGAAGAAAATGTAGTCGAAGAGGGGTGTGAGGGCAGAGAATTCCTAGTTCTCCTTCTCCGGCGGACCCGGTTTCGCGTAGACGTCCTTGAAATTCGTGAGAGATCGGAGAACAATTGGCCATGGGCGTCCGGGCGTGCACGATGGATCAGTGGCGCCGTGACTGATCTCCCCACCAACACACTCCGTCCATGGTTCGTTAGGGACCCACCCATCTCGTTCGCGCCGATTTCGTTTAAATCCTCGTCTCCTCTTCTCTACGATTCGCTGCTGCTGTTGTTGCTCTCGTGCTACCGTTGAACCTTCCCGGGCCGCGTCAAGGACAGTTCGGTTCAGTGCCGGGGTAAAGGGGGTCAGGCACGTAGACCAAAAGTTTCAAGGGCAGACGCGAGGCCCCCTCTTTTCTTCCCTCGGCCGAGTCGGCCGTCGTTGCGTAAATTTACAGTGGATTGACTTTAAAGCGTGTGCGTGTGCATGACACTTTTCCTCTGCAGACGGCTCGTTCTCTGTTCTTCTTCATTTGCCTTTCATTGTTTCGTGTGCAGAGATTGTATCTACGTATGAAGAATGTAGGAGGTGACGCGAAATTTCGGAATTGACTTTGGAACGACGCTGTTAGAGGCCAATATTCGCAATGTCAATTTTGCCACTTCGGTGTCCGTTGGACATATGTTTAATTAGCGTTCGTGGTAGTAGTCATTCTGTCGATTTTAACTCCTGCTGTTTCGGAGTCGGAATAGCAGATGAGTTTCGATAGGAGCTGTGTGCTTGTTTCATGCTGCTGAAAACAATACGTGGAAAAGTATTTGTTGGAGAAGAATATTGATTACACGTTCTCACGGTTGTTGATCAGCTTTCTGCATGCTTCGGGCGTTGTTTTAAAACGAATTTTATACTGGTCACACGGTTCACGTTTATAATGCCACGCTATGAGAAAGTGTGTTATTCTGGAACCTACCCACCGCGACGAATGTTCCTGACCTTAAGAACTGCTACCCTCTTTCTTGAAGAAGTTTCATTTCTTCCCTTTCATGCGCTCTGTGAAAAGAACGAGTCTGTCAAATACGAAGTTCTAACAGTGGCACGAGGTAAAAACCGGAAATAATATCTAATGACATCCTCAGTAAAATGAAAAAGAATAAACCAACATTTTCAAAAAGACTAAATTCCGCCTCACACCAGCTTTTACCCAACCTCCACGCTCAAAAGAGAGAAAGTGAGACAGAAAAGAATTAGCGGCAGTTTTCATAATCCACGAGGTTCGTCGGTCGGCAGTATGTCTGGAAGTCGAAATCTCTCTCCTCTCTTTCTCCCTAGTGTCTTTTGTTAACGTTCGCCAGTCAATTAACATCCGTCCTCCCAGCAAAGCTGCTCTAGCAGCCGCGACTTTTATTCGATTTCCCTCTTTTAAGGCTCTCCCCCACGAGGCCGACACACAGACATTGCTTCCCTCTTCCGTTTTCCTCCCTTCCCTCTCTCTCTCTTTCCTACAACCCCTCACCCCGAACGTCGGAAAAAAGGGAATTCTCGCCGTATTGAAAGCAGGAGTCTGAACTTGACTCACGTGAGCCCCTCGAGCGGCTGACTACTTCTGGCTGTGCATTCTCTCTCTCTCTCTCTCTCTCTCTCTCTCTCTCTCTCTCTTTCCTCGGGGAGAGCCAAAAGTAGAGGGCAGTGCAGAGACAGGGTAGCCAGTCAGGGGAGAGGGACGAACGACAGCGTGCTGGCGACGGCGGTTGATAGTGGGGTGGGACAAGGGGATCGGCTTTTTTTAGCATCCCGCGCGCGCGGTTCTTGCCCCCTTTCCTGCGGCCCTGTGGAAATACGCGTCTGCGGTCGAACGATGCGCGCGCGCGCGCGCGCTCCCGAGCCTCTTGTCGAAACGACGTCGCGTCAGGTATGCGGTTATCTCGTTAAAGAGCTTGAAGAATACCGCGCTGGGCTCCTTTTTCCGGTGGAGACTTGAAACGTTCCTGACGCGCCCCTGACACCGACCGGCATCACTTCCGCAGACGTGAATTGAGGCTTCTTCTGGATCGTGTTATGGGTCGTCGCGGGGACCTTGCGAGTCGGAGAATTAGGAGCAACATTTTGTTTGTCGGCTAATTAATGTGCTTTGCGGATCAGTGTACTGAAATTGTTGACTGCCGAAATTGTGCGAGCACACAAACCCTTGTCTCTCGCGATGACGGCATCCCTCTTTTTCACTCCGTGCATTCGTTCATCGCTGCTTGCAATATCGGTTCTTTTTTGCTCGCCTTTTACGCGACTCGTTCACCTTTTTCTCTTCAACCGAGCCCCACGCGTCAGCCGCAACCTTCGAGGCCGCACTGCGACGTCCTAAAAATAAGAAAATGACGATGGAAAAAGCCGAGAAAAAAGCAGAGTCACTCGAACTCGTTGATTTCCTGCCAAATCCTCGCTCGCTCTCTCCGGTCTGGCAATTCAGTTGGCTCGAGGCGAACGTCGGCCGTCTCTCTTGGCCTGCTATTTGAACCTTGTCGGCCGCACGAGAGTGGATCGTCCTACGAGTGCCAACGTTTCTCTCGATGGCTCCTGAGAATTTTGGAATTAGCAGGAATGTCACGTTTCTGTTGGTCCACTTTATGTGATCGTTCTGAGGTAATCTGTCCGCACTGACTTTCAATTGTACTTCCAGTTAATGGTGACGATTTCATTTTACGAACGTCACTTTATTTTCCACTCTTATGTCCCGCTTGTTCGATGTACCCATTTGTAGAAATGCTGGCTTGCCTTTACGAGGCTTTCATGTTTAGAAATCGTTATTGCTCGAATGTGACCTAAGAATCGAAGACTTTCCGTGGGACGGAAGATTTTGAAGTTCTTCTACGAGTCTTACTTCGAATATGATTAGACTTATGGTAGAACGTTGCATTAACGAGACACACGTCTCAGGGAAAGAATTGGCGTCTTGGCAACAGTTGCGTTATTCAGTTATAATAACGTTCGCCTTAATTCCCTCACCATTTACGATTCTGCGTTGCGATAAAATGTCTACCAAGGTAAATGTTGACACGCGACGCGTAAATTGCCGACGACAGTACTCCCCAGTCTGTACTATCGAGGCTTTTTCGGTCTCGACAAACCTCACGAATTCACGAAATTCTACCATAATGTAATGTCCCACCCAGAAACATACCGTAGTTTGCGATTCGACTAATATAGATTGATCGAAACTAAAATTAGCCTATCCTATCGGTACGAATATTCGTACCGCTTACATTTCATTGCGATTTATCGACTCACCGAGGAACAGTACATTTGAAGAATCGATATCTCCGACCCCTCTTCTTTCTGTCATGGTATCTGGTGTCCCGGAGAATGTCGCCAATGAAAGTGTGTTATACTGTACACCCGCGTACACTATCTCTCCTCGCCTATGCATGTGTGTGCGTGGGCGTGCGCGCCAACTCGCACGAACGAACGCACGTCCGATGAGTCACAATTACAGCTGAATGTTTTTTCTTCGGCGAATCCATCAACTTTCACGGAGAGACGGCAGGCGAGAGAGCGTGCTGACGTTTTTTCTTCCAAGTAACATTGACTCACTATATGGTATACCCTGTCTACCGGACTTGCTAGCGGAAGTTTCTTAACGGTCGTTACACGACCCGACTGACGTAGGTACAGGCACAGACGAGGTATAGGATCGGCCAATCATGCAATGCATATTTTTGTACCACCATCTTGGGGTGCCAGGGCCTCCTTGCCATTTTCGAATCACATGTTAAAATACGCATCGAACTTTTTCATAATTTTTCGAATATACATCAATGGCAGTTTGTCATTTTTCACGGGTCTAAAACAGTCTCCAGGTGATACATTCGATTTTTTCTATTGTGGGATGATGAGTGTGGTGGCGTACCGTGTAAGAGTGCGTACTTCTCGTACACAACGTCGACGTTCACCTTTACGTGCTCCCTGGGACAATTTCCGGTACGGGTTGATACTGTCGAAGGGTCCCCAGTTCGATCGTCGAACTGTCGGGTGGTCGTCGACCGTGACTCCTCGCGTTGCCTCGTGGAACCCCCCAAGGTTGTACATTTTGAATTCTATGCGGGACATGAGGCTTCATGGTCGAACAGCGTTTTCGGCCGTCCGTTTCCGGTCCGTCGTGAAAAAGTTGCATAATGTACTGTTCGACGATTTTAGAACGCGCCGCCAAGAGACAAACGCGTCGAAGTGCCCTTATCATTGTGGTACACGCTTAGTATCCATTTAATGTTTCTCTTACGAACTAGTCATTATATTGTCCTGCACGTACAAGAATGCGTGTGGGTAGACACGTCAATTCATACGCGCGCCGTTTCGTTTCGCAGCTTTAATTCTCGACGAATTATGACGGGATAGCGAGAAAATTCCATCGCGATAAGATTTAATGATATGGGGCAGTGGGAGCGGTGAAACTGTCGTCTGATACGCAACTCTCGCGAGAGAACTCACGTACGCGTCTGTTCGCGTGTGTACAGAACGAGTGGAGAAAAGTTACGTGTCTGCATGCATGTATCATGAAAGATTCGTCGTTAGTCGCGTCTCTGCGCTGAAACAAGTTGATCGACACTTCTGAAGTGAGGGAGATATTTTGTTGACCGTCTGGAAAAGTCGCGTCTTATCAGAGAGACATGGGTGGGTGGTTGTCGGCAACATTTGATCTTCAGGAGTGGTCGTACCCTTGAATACCACATTATTTTCCTTTGGCCAGACCCGAGTAATCTCGTTACGCACACATACAACGCGCGCGACTTGCGCTCGAATATATTGCGATGCGACGTCTCAGTCGGAGCAAACGTCGCTGTGCGTGTACAGTTGTACACTGTACAGTACCGACACGCGCGCAGAACCGTCGACAGGTTATTTGCCGAGGCGCGGAACAGATGCGGGGAGAATTCAGTTTTCGTCTCGAAAAGCACCGTCCTCGTGTTAGCGCGCTACTTAAGAACCCGCGCCCGCGAAATGAGAATGCACGTCTATTGTTCACCAATTTTCGCCTTTTAAGCCCGAAACGGGCGCGCTTCGCGCAGTGACGAATTAGCATCGAAAGTTGCTCTTTAAACTCTCCGCCGACCTCGTCGCGGTTGTTTTTGTTTTCGACCGCCTGTCTGCTGCCGTACTCGAGATAAAAGGAAATGCCGAGTCGGCGCTGCTTGCGCGGGGCAAAACGTTTTGCGTTCGCGGCGAAGCGGGGGGAAAAAAGCATGGAGCGCGTGAAACTCCGGCATGCCGGGCGAGAGAATCGCGGCGCTCTTCTAAAAACAGCCCGCATTGTGATGCACGCTCGACGAAGTTCTTTGCACGATTTTTGCGGATCCGCGGTGTAATCTCGGACTCGCGCCTCGGAGCGTCGGAATTTTGCCGGGCAAGCGGGAATACCGACGATCGGGGCCCCGTGTAATTGTGCGGATGATCGATAATTACGAGGAATCGCGATAGTCGGCGATTAAATTACTGCGCGAGTGGTTGCGGCGAGGAATGCGATCGGTATCGCTCGGCATACACGATTCCGATCTGCGATGATGAACGCAAATGTCGAGAGTCGCGCAATCGGAGTAAGGATACTTCTCGAGACTTCGCTGTTAAACGATGTCTTTGACGAGCGGATTAGAAGTGCCTGGAAAAATAGTAGTACACGAACAACTTGTACCCCGGGAAAATAACGAAAATCGACCATCCTCAAACTTACGGGACCATCGAAATAACCGCTTGAACAACTAGCATTAAAACATACTACGCAAACTTATCATCTTTTCCTATCTTAACAATTCCACAAAACTTAGCCGCATAAAGCCTCTAATACCACCTTCCAACCTCGCCAACACTCGAACACCATCATCATCGAATCACTTGCATGCAATCCAACCGTTCCCTATCCCATAACCGCTCGCGGTGTGTTTGCCCAAACAGTCTCTGCACTGTGTTCCAAGACAGGTGCGCGTCGTTCGTATAAAAGGGACAGACAGTCCTGGGCGTCGGTCGTGGCTCCGAAGGAAGAACGGGACGAGAAGACGTCGGGAATGTCCGTTTCTTCGGCGAATGGAAATATCTGGAGAAAACATTGGCGCTCGCCCGTCTGTTCCGCGAAGCGGGGGGCAGGGAGACGAGCGAGGGCGGGCAGGAGAGTGAAAGACGGTCGATGGGTGGAAAGGCCATTCTCTGCCGCTGGACAATGGAACGGCAGCTTGGCAGAGCGCATTCACCGTCGAATAAAGAGATACACACCCGTTGACGACAATGTGAGAGAGAGCGTTTTATTTTTGCAGTCAGGCCCTCCCACCCCCTTTCTCTCTCTCTCTCTCTCCGTCCATGACGCAAGAAGTCGCGGATCGTCGAACGATCGAGAGAGAAAATTTCCGCCGCGAGCCGACCGACGGCTAATTCGCTCGCGGAAAAATATTCCTCATTCTTGCGTTGGCCGGCCCATCGACGTGCGCGCGGCTATTTTCGCCATCCGAGCGACCCGTAACCGCCGATTGTACTTCCGCTCGAGGCCGTGCGTGTATTTTTAGGCCATTTAAGAAAAAACGTATGCGTCGTTAGGTGCTTCCAGGAATGCCGATTAAAGTACAAATCTTCATGAGAATGCTCGGTCGAGTGCTGAAGTTTTTTCTATTGAAAAATTCTCGTTTACGTGTCGGAATGATATTATCATGTTATTTCATATATTCTGATCCGAGCAATTTTTAAGGAAGTCCTGTTGTGTCGTTCTTTACTGGAAAGACGCACGATGTATTGAGGATTCGTACGTTTACGAGGCTGCCGGCGTATTAGCTTACCGCGATGATGGAAGGAAGAGGGCGTGAATCGGGAGTGCACGTAGCTATAAATTATTGAGAACGTTTGAGACGTGAAAGACGAAAGAATATTGGTAGGGGTGGCAAAACGAGCGGAAAATCGTCGCCGCGGCCGGGTGAGAAAAGGCAAATTGAAATAACCCCGTCGATGCAACGGGTTACCTAAGTCGATTGGCTAATTGGGTCGCGTAAAAATACATTTCTCGTTCACATCTTAGGTGACGCGCAGGCTCCGATTGGCAAGCAGTTAACTCGATCCTGCGCAAATTTCGTCTCATCAGCAGCAAAATCGCACCGATATAGAGACAAGGATTAGGGCGATTAGGCGGATGATTGATTCGGTTACGTAAACCTTTACGTCTCATGTCGTTGTGCACACGACGCACCTTGATGAACTTTACTTTTCGCCGCAGTGCGACAGGAGACTTTTGAGCCACTTCGATGTCAACGAGTAGTCGAAATAGCCGATTTCTACGTTATGCGCTGCTGGTACCTGGCTTATTGCCGTTCTTCTACTAATGTGGGGCATATGCGATTATTTTTTTACCGTTTCTCATAAATCAAGACGATGAAGGGTAATTAGCTGGCGTGTGGTATTAAAAATTGACCAACATTCGACGTTGCATAGAATGAATTTAAAAGAATCGCGGAGTGGCGAAATATGAGATCATATTTGTACTTTTTTCTTCTACGTTCCTTTACGATCCTCGAAACAGCAATTACGGATAAAAGTGATCGTTTAGTTTTCAGCGTACTTTATCGTCCGCAATTACCTAATGCCCTGCCATATTTTCCCAACTGTGTACACATAATCGTTGCCAAGATGTATAAAAGAGAGATACGGAGCGATACGGAAGATCAGTAGAGCGGTGCCGTGGATTTTGGCGTTTACTTCTGGGAGCAGCGCTTTTTCACGTCGTGAATCAAACTAGTCTCTGTACGAAAGATTACTTGAAATGATTGCTGGTCAAGCGATAATGAAACATTATATCTACTGCATAAGGTACAGCAAAGGTACCGACAAAAATCTTGTTAACGTTCAATATTCACAGTACAGATTGATCTGCCTATAACAGCACTTATACGAAAGACGCTTAATATACCTGCCCTATACATTCTTCTCTTTTAACGCGTAAGATCACTGTTCCTGCGGCCGTAGGCATGCGTCCCGTCGCACCCAGCACATCCTCCGTTCCTCTCACCTCAGACGTTAGCAATACGGAATAATTTCCGCCGCATCAGAGGCCGAAAATAGGGTTCGACAAAGGAATCTTCCGAAAGCAGCCGCGACTGCAAAAGGTGTATCGACCGTGTGCGTTTCTAAGCGACAGCTTATGCATCATCCTGTACGCACACTCCTTGCGATTTCTCTCTTTCTCCTTCTCCGTCGCGCGCACTGACACCCTCTCTCTTTCGCTCTTTACAGCCCGATCGCCGGCAACCTTGCCCTCTCCCATACTCTCCGCCCCCGCACCGCCTCACAGACAACCACTCTCTCGACAATTATTCTCTCTCTCTCTCTTCCCTTCCCCTCTATATCTGTATCTCTCCCCTCAGTCCGCTGCTTTGATTCATCGAAGTCTCTCCCCTCTTTCTTCATCCTCCTCATCCACCAGACCTCGTTGAGGGAGCGCGAGAACGAGGGAAGGGGGGGGGGGGGGGCAAATGGGAGAGAGAAAGGTGGATGGGGTAAAGGAACGAGTAAGATGGATAGAGCAAGAAAGAGGAAGAAAGAGCGAAGGAGACGAAGAAAGAGGTGGTGCGCGCGAGGTGGAGAGATAGAGAAAGAGAGGAGAGCGACGGTTGCTCTGGAAGGGAGACAGAGAGAAAGAGGGGACTTTCCTTTGCCCCTACCCACCCAGGACGGCCAACGGAGAGTCTCAATGTCACGACTTGTCGGCCACTGCGAAGGCATCGTACTCTCCCGACCGGCGTCTCGACGTCCCGACACGTCCACGATCCGAAGTTCCACGAGAGGAGGAGAGTCGTTTCCTATCCGCGATCGGGCTGTTTCCATGCGGGCGGCCAGAGAGGTCCCATAGTCAGTCCAGTCTTTCGCCTCGTGTCGCACCTGCTCTCTGCCTCTCTCTCGCTCTCGTCGGCCGAGAGCAAGCTGCTCGAGAGGTCCTTCTTCGGGTCACAGTCGCTGTTGAGGTTTTAGATCGTGCGCTTCGTTGCCGAGTTGCCGTGTCGGCGCACGGTGGGTGTTTTCAGTGGGACGTGTGCGCTCGCGGTCGGGATTGTGATTAGATAGTGAAGCCACGGGTAAATTTGACGAATCTCGGGAACTGTGTTTGTGTGCGCGCGCGCGCCGCCGGCAACGACCACGACCACGACGACGTACGTGTGCGCTGATGAAATCGTCGACAATTCTCGTTGCGTACTCTTTCGAACGGCAGACTCGGGGTGACGCGTATGTACTCGCGGTGGACCTCCTCGAGAACTTTTTCGGACTACTCGTTTCTTCTCCATTTGGATTTCGGTGATTCTATGCAACGGGCTCCGAACGGATGGTGCTGAGTTTCGGAGCCGGCGCGAGAGCTTTCTGACACGGTGAGTTTGTAATGAGCTTTTCGAGTGACTGATCGGTCGTTTCGTGGGATTCTGATAAGATTCGTATGTGTGATGGTGTGAGTTGTGCGGTGACTGGTAACGTTCGAATGAAATCCGATCGACTATTTCGCTTTGGTACAACGAAATTTTGCGGGTAGTGTGAATTTTTTGGAAAACCATTCGCGCGTGCTGATTGGAGGAAGTCGACGGAATGTATACGAATTTTATGTTTATAACGAAATTTGCGTGTCGAAGCATTCAATTTCCGTCAAAGGAAATTCATTATTTCGGGACGATGACGCGGCCAGAAGTGGATGTCGAAGAAGTCGACACATTTCTCTGATAAAGATCATTATCAATAATTAACCCGTAAAGCGACTGCTACGCTATTTTTGCACCACACCCACAAATAAATTAAACTATTGCATAAAAACCTACTCTACCGTAAATCGAAAAATTCAACAGAACATACGTGCTTTGCTCACCGAAATGATAAAAAATTTCAATTTGTTGCAGATGCTTTCTGAAGCGGCGAAATAACGGTGAATTCCACCGCTGCAAAAGATATGGGACACGTTTAACGCGTTACACGGGTGTGCGACATCCTGGACCGAGTCAAGGTGAGTGTAAGAAAGAGTAAGAAGCGGGTCGATCTTTATCGTGAAACCAGCGCACAGGTTGACACCTTTTTGTCGGGGCCGTATCTCATATGGGCATGGCAAAACGGTTCAGTTCTCTATTGCGCAACGTCCCGGGTAACCTTGCGACACGTGCAAAAAAGAAAAAAAGAAGAAGTGAGACGTGCGCGATAATGTTGCTCAATCGGAATCACTTCTCGCGACGAGGCGCCGCAAATTCGTGGGTCGCAACGGCCGGCACGTGTTAAGAATCTCTCGTAAAATCCTCCTAAGAAGCTTAACGTATCGTTCAACTCAGAAGAGCGCACACGAGTCGACGAAAGTTTCGTCGAATTATCTGATACCCTCAAAATCATGGTTATTTTTGCTCGTTACGTCATGCACGTTTCTCGAACCAAAGTGGCTTTGCTAAAGTTATCAGTCTGACACGCGTACTCTCGTCGAATTTAATTACAGAGGTTAACTGTTCGTCGACGTATGAAATTCTCGATGTTAATTACCGTAAAGTCAATCGGTCCGAATAATAACGAAGTCACGTCGAGTGAAAGGATTTGGCGGAAAAGAGAAACGACGGAAGCCTTTTAAGAATGCGAGCACACTTGTGAATTTCGTGTGCCTAACGTTGATTAGATTGATCGTCGACAGCGAGAAAGTGAGTTTAGCGTTTTATACAATTCCGAACGTTATCATTCAAACAGTTGGAGCGTTGATAATATATTAAGTGTCTATGCCAGAGAGTTTTTTCCTGTATCTGAACGTAATTTTAATATCTCACGAATTCCACCTTGATAACATTATTCTTCCTCACAATACTCATCGTCACACGTTCATCGCAGTTGAGTTATGAGCTTTCATGCAGTTCAGAGTCTTTCGGAAATTGTAACAATCAATGTATTCTCCTGATGTGACTTTTATCTCGCAAATACGACCGGTGTACATTACGCTCTATTACCGTCTATTTTCGTCCGGACCACACCCACGCAACGACGCTTATCGTTGATACGACACACACACCAAACAACCGGATACACTAGATCGTGTAAAATTTTACCCACTAAACTTTCGGAACTTTCGGGTCGCCGTTACGCGCTCACGGGAGCTTTACGTTCTCACATTGAACCAGAAAAGCATGCATGTGTCGTCCGCGGTGTGCGTTACTGTACCGACGCGTGAAATCGTACACGTTAAACTTTTCCGCTCGCCAAAACCACGAGTCGTGCATCCTGCGAATTCATTGAAATTTCATACGCAAATTCGACACCGAGCGTATATTTTCATTCCGCCAGAACGAGAGAAAGAGTGAGCGTTGTGATACTCTTGTTCCGGGTAACGAAGACCCTATAAATCGCGAGTAGTGCGTAATGTAACATGCGAAACTAGTCCCCGCTGTCATTACGGATTCTCCCGTCTGCTAATGAAAGTTTATTTTGTTTGCGTAGAACTCCGCCGACGCTGTGTCATACAAATGTGCTGTGTGTATTCATAGAGGCATATGTATATGCGTGCGCGCGGGCGGACGAAATCTGACTCGTTAAACTTTCGCATTCAAAATGTTCCCGACACCCAGGGACTCATAAACGTGTTCGGCAGGGAAGCACAGAAATTAAGACGAGTATGATTAAAGGAGTTATCATTCATATCAAACAATTAACAAGGTCCAACGTCCAACGCGGTACGAATATTAATTAGAGTCCGTAAAAGTCTAAGTTGTAATTGGGTTGTGACGGTGGCTTTGAAAATACCAGAGGATCAGCATTTCTTCTCTCTTCGTACAATACAAAGCATTATGTGAAAAAAATACTCGACAAGCCTTTGATTGACTTTCCCGTATCGAAAATAAATCCCTTGCGGTTGTTTCGCGATTGACGTCATGTGTCACCTGCCGATTCGGAATATCGTTCACCATACGACGCGTGCACTAAAATATGGCATTCATAAACCACAATTTATATTGTCGTCGTCGGGCAACTACGAATTCGGACATTTCTTTTAACCAATTTATATGACACACCGTGACATTGAGGAAAGAGTTCAATAAAAATGCAACTCGTTTACGTGGCTCGCAGACGTTAAAAAGAGCACGATACTCGGAATTACAGTGTTTTTCAGAACGCACACACTCGCCGGGCAGAATGTCTGTGGCTTTAATGCGCAGTAAGTAAGCGATGAGAACATTCACGATTTAGTGTTCCGAGATATCCAGTGACTCGGCTGTCTATTTCTTCTTTCCTCCCCTCGCCGGTGAATTGTGTTCTCACTACCGTCTTGCAGACACTATAGAACCTTGTTTTCGGCCATCGTCTATGACGCGTATTTGCGAATTTCGTTTACTTTACGTCAACGCCTGTCGACTTCTCGAAACCCGTCAGAGCGTATTCGATACTGGCATGCGCGTGGGTTTTGTTTTTCACGGAAGCCTGTTTCTGAGATTTTCTAAAACTATCTTTACCGCGATTTCGTATGATCTTCGTAATATTCCGTCGTCTTTTTCTTCGAACTCTTTGAGATTAGAGATAAAGTGCTCAGCGCTTAGGAACATGTTATTCAAGTGTTAAATACACCGGTAATTATGAAACTGGTCTAAGTGAAAAATGTGAACTTGGCGTAATTTTAATTCATACTACTTGAATAACTGCAGGATATTTTTGGAAATTACGAATAATAGCGGAATAGTTTTTTAAACACTGACTTTTTAACGGACAAGGTCAATAAAATTACACATAATAATTTCTGTGTTCTGGGTTGCACATATCTTCTGTCTATCCATTCATTTTACTATAATTATGCTATTTAACAAGATACAACAGAGATACGAATTAGTAGGATGACAAGAAAGTGGCGTGAGTGTAATGAATTAATAAGTCTTACGTTGAAAGCAAGGATTAATCCGATTAGTCACCGTTGCACAAAAAACGTCACCCCTTCGTAGAAGGCTGAGGGTGCATAAATTACAAATAAATTAATTTTCCGTTTTGACGTCACACGTTTTAAGTTGGCTCAGGCAAAAAAACCAGGCATACGAACTTTCATACCGATCTACGTATAGATATGTTTAAAAAAGTGTTTCTTAAGGTCACAGTTTTAAACCTAGAGACAGTACTGCAATCCCGAACTGACGGTAGTAATTAAAACAAGTCACCGCTTATGTATGAAGAAATTGTCCGTCCGAGGGGGGCATTAATTTCGCATTAATTGTCTACTTATAAAAGAAAACCAATTCTGGAATTACAAATGCATTCACGTTACATTACAAGCACGTTCAATAACGTTTTAACATATCGAGATAAAGCGTTTAAACATTCAGCAAATATGGTGAAATAGTGCCACGATTTCATAAATAAGCTAACAAAATATACTAAACGGAAACATAATTTCACTCGTAAAATGAATGACACAGATACTCTGTATCTAGCTGCACATTTAACCATCTTGTACATTCCGATACTTTTACGCGAGCGAATCAATAATCTCTTCACATTAAACCGACCAGTACTCCTATAAGACAGCCGGTTTGCTAAAAAATAAAAGCATGCTCTCCACCGTACGAGCCTTGGTGACTCTTTTCGCCCCGCATTATGTAAATCCGACGAACCAAATAGTCATGCACATCCTAGGGTAGAACCGTGACTCGACTTCGTGCCCACAGGCACACACCCGAGGGTACTTATCAGTCCAGGTGCGTTAATTTCCGCGACAGGAGTGCGCAATTCGCTCGTCAATGCGAAAGAAACGTGGAACAAGAAGCGGAAAAAAAAACGCGTCGCGCAGAAAGAGGGAAGGCTCGTAATAAAGGGGTCCTACGTGTCGAAGGGTGGTGTGTGTGCCGCAAGCGTGGCAGGCTATAATATAAACGATCGGCCGGCACGATAATACCGTTATCAGCAGGCAATCTCAACCTTCGTTTGGTCTCCGCGAGTCACGGAACTTACAGTAATAACGATTGCGGACAAATCGACGCTTCGGCCGCACGTTTGCGCGGACTTTATTGCCCCCGCGCGCTTCCCATCCCAACTCTCCACTCCACAGCTTCGATGTTCGCAGAGATAATGACGTGAAGCCGAACTCGTCGAGAGCGGCTGTGTGTCGCGTCGTCAAAATCGCACGACGTGCCGGTTCTCGAAATCATTCCCAGATCCCGATCGCGATTGAATGCTAATGACGCGGGTTGAGATAACGTGGAATGAGTGATAAAAAGTTACGCGCGCGGCTTGACGGCGATATCTTGACGCGTTCACGCTGTTCGCGGGTATGTATGTACTTCGTTCGGAGTTGCGTGTGCCGAAGGAGCGAATGAGGAAAATAACGCTCGTTGGGAAATTGAGTGTGTCGGGATCCGTGCCGGTGTGAGTCGAGTCTCAGATTTCGATCGGAGCTTAATGTCGATAACTGACGGAGCGGGATTATCTTGAATCGGTTGCGCGAAACGGTGTACGCGCTGTGACGAAAATCTTGATAGGCTTCTCTTACGCTGTTGCGCGGATTGAGACGTTTGAAAAAGTGGTGTCGTGCATAGAAGCGTGCACGCTTTGAGGCACTGACATCGTTTCTGGACGTCTACGTTTGAGGTGGGATTAAACGAGGGAGACTTTAAGCACGAAAGTTTCTATGCGCGTGCGAGACAACTTGAGAGGCACTTTCTCTGAAAATTCTTGAAACACGCTCAGTTGACGTACGGAGTCGCAGTCGTTTCGACGTGAGAAATCTCGAGACTTTTCATGCCGAGCGCCGCGACACCTTGACTTCGCCGCGGTGTGTGAAACTTTCTACGGTAGTTCTCTCATATGTTGTACTATCACGTAGAAGTACCATTCTCTGGATAACATCAACGCGGCTCGAACAGTCTAGATTTTTCTAGCTCGATCCCGCTTCATTAAGTTTACCAGCTTTCCCTGCAGTGATGTATAATTTCAGACTGTTTTTGCGCCAGCGCTTCCTTCAATTCCTATTTTTCGATAAATGCAATTGTTCACGTTGACCGTCGAGATTTTCTATTTCCCGCATGCGGTTACGCAATGATCGAGCTCGCCACCACACTCGGTCAAAAGTCAACAATAAACACGACTCTCAGTTAGCACGCACCGCTTGTACATTGTAACGGCACAGTAATTGCACGACCGGCCCCGGGAGTGCATGTGACTTTTTGTTTTCCGACCGTCAAATGAGTGAGGGTAAACCAGTCGCGCGAGTAGCATGCGGTTTTTCGTCATATTAATATAATGTGACTATTTTTCGTATTAGCGAGAATGAGCACACGGTACAAAAAGACTCGATTTTTGTATAATGAAGTAGACATTTTTAATTATTTAATTTAAAAAATTGCGATACTAAACGAACAAATGGTTTACAAATATGATAAACATTAAGTGGAGTGAAGCATTTTGTCTGAAGAATACGTTTCTAAAGATCTCGCAATATCAAAAACTAGTTCTCTGATAGGGTACATAGGATATTCACAAAGTCTACTTTATGATGATAACAGTACGTATACTTAAGGATGACTACGTTTTTCTTCGACCACCATTAATAAATACATAAAATATTACCTTTTCATGTCATGCTGATAATCGAATACCTTTATGTCCACTCAAAATTTAACTGAAATCTGAATCCGTAGAATCGAAACGTGATATTTAACGTTGACTAACGATTGTACGCTCGAAAAATGTTTGTAAAGGTCCAGCATGGATATAGATAGAGTGGGAGTTCCTCAAAACTACCTTGCTACCTGGTTGTCGTAAAGTGGCCTTTTAGTAAGATCCCGAAAGTCCCCTCGACCTTTCTTCGAGCAGTCCCCGAGATATCTCGGAAAATCCTATGACCTGCCTCATTCTGACAGGCTGTCAGTGTGCCTTGACAAACGATCGCAGGAATTCCTAAGCTGCTAGGGCCCTTATGCAAGCATTTTCGGCTTATGCGTTCCGCGCCGAAAGATTTTCATTGTCTCGAAGGGAAAAATGCTAGGAAAGAGGATGGGAAAACAGTGAAGGGTCTGTTTGAGTTGGCAAAGGAATTTTAGTACCGCTCTATGCATAAGGTGAAAGCTTTTTGGTCAATAAATATTGACCCAAGCTCCCAGTTCTCAATGCTTAAAAATATAATCATTTTTCGGGTTTTTGTTTCATTCAAAGAATTGTTCTCAGTTAAATAGTCGTAGTTCGTCACTCAGTCATAATTTATATGCACGCTCTATTTTGAGAAACCTACATCATTTTATTTTTCAACTCGTCTATCTCACTTCTTTAGACACGCAGATATCGTCCCTTATTGCTACTTTCGCTGAATTGACTGTAAGAATTTAGCATGTTATAATTTTATACTAAGTAATGTAATAGGCCCAGGCATCTGCGATTCCATTATGTATGATTCGACCAAATGACTGCTATAGTTTCTGATACTACTGAGAGATTCCATTTCTAACACTGCCAGAAGAAGACTACAGCTGATGTATCTTTCGCAAGGCGCGTTACTCGGGTACTTGGGCTGTGCCAGCTTAAAAGTCAGTCAGGTACCTGAAGTAGCGAGTTCTGCGGAGGAACGGAACGACCCTAGTAACAAAGAAGATCGCCCGCCAGAACCGCAAACCGACGCTGAAAACCGGACAAAGGATTACGTGGATGATCGTGTGTGGAGGCTGCATGTTAATTGTACTTCATCAGGTGCTCTGGTGAACTCGATACCCGGCACCTGTTGGAGCGCAATTCATATGACTGTGCCTTGCTACCTTGCCTCGTCCCTGAGAAGAATCCGGCTGTGAATTATGGTACAGTCTAGTCTCATTCGTCTCACTGAGGAATGTCTTCTACCCTAGTATGGAATTTCCGAAGCATTTTTCTTTCTTTTATGTTAACTGGATACGATAACAATTACGGTGCTTCATGGAATTTTACCTTTAAACCTATGTACTAATCATGACAGTGATTTGAGTAAAAAATTTAACTTTTTACTTATACTGTAATGTTATATGGTGCAATGCAAAATAAGTACAAATAAAATCATTTTTATTTGTGGCTCACTCAGACCTCTTTCATAATCACTGGACATTAATATATGATGGTACGTGAATGCTTTTCTGGTATTTGCTGTGACCTATTATCTACCCACATAATTCTCTGTGGTGTGTACTTTGTAACAAGACATGATATTATTTACTGATCATCTTACATTATGTTTGCGTTGTATGTCAAAGGTTTAGAAGTTTCTTGTGAAATTATCCATCTTTATACATAGGTTAACTGATAGCCATATGATGCAAGTGATCTAATGCTTGTGATATTGCATTATTCAACAAGAGTATGTCTAATCTGCTATGATACTATCTAAGAATCGATAGTATACAGAGTTATAGATGAACAAAATAATTTTTCAGTATTCTTTATATGGAAGGTCTAAATTGTATTATTTGTCTTTATGAAGACTCGGCAGAAGAATAAGCTCGACTTAAATAAGGTGCTTTGTAACTGTGCTGTACGAGCATACTCTCTCGTTAATATTCATGCAAATAGCCAGAGGAGGAACCGGTGCCCGTCGTAAGAAGATAATCGGCCCGTTTTATTCTTACGCAATTAAATAACAGGTAGCATAGGTGTTGGTCGACAAGCTCTGAGAATGTTGCTTGACGTATTGGATACACATTATGAAAACTGTCCAGTTTCTTTAAATTAGTCAGAAGATTGATGTATACATCAGACATATATGTAACTGCTAATATGGAATGTCATATCGTACTACTGTTCCCAGAGTTAAACTTGAGTTATGCTTTTGAAAGATTTATATATCTTTTGAATAAAAAATTGGGCATGCAACATGATGTACGTTAGACAAAATAATTTTCTGTACTATTAGACAACTTCAAAAATATAGAGCACCTTCCTTAATTTGGGTATATACAAATTTGTGTTTACCTACTCTGCTTCCTTGACGTAGTATATAAATGTAACTGTGCACCATTTAAATACTCTGTGCATTTTAAATAACATAGCATGTGCACCGTCAACATGAAATAATTGAATGTTATAATCATATATTATAATATTGTAATATGTATTTTAGTTATTACACAATATGCAAGTATAGAAACATTTGGAAATTCATAAAGTCAATGTTCAATAACCTTAAAATTGATGGCAGCCAAAACCCATAGTATTGGTAACGTAATGGGTGATACGTACTTACTGCAAATGTGATGTGTACAGTGGAGCTTCAATAGTAAAAGCAGGAACATTTCATCTTCTTCGCATTCTGAATTTCTTTGTAGTTTTCAGTGTACTTTTCAACATTTCAACGCCAAACAGGTCGTCAAAACAAAATCACCGAAGTGACGGCTACGCGAATCGACGTACATTGTACGTACATACATCGAAATAATTTCGGAGCACACATACTCAACATGTTGTTTTAGCCTAATAGAACACGTAAAATGATAAATGGTGCATATTACCCACGAAGAAAACCTTGTATATGATGACAGCACTGATCTAAATAATCCCAAATATTGAACGATTTCATGTTGCATTAGAAAAGTAAATAACGATCAGCGGCCATATTACCACTTGCCCCACACAACATACACACACACCAAATCGCAAGAAAATGACACAGAAAATGGCATAGCATATCAAATGGTAAACATATTCAGCAAATCACAAACACAATCAAGAAATCAAATCAGAATAAAGTGAAATAGGGTCAAACATCAAATAAATATACCAGTATACCAATGTTCTGGAGTCTCGGTAGCGCTCCAACTCGGTCGAATCCCAGCAATTTGGAGGATCCTGAAGGTTTGCATCGGATCCTCGCAAACTCCGCATCAGATCGTCGAATACATTGACAATGGGAAATTTAAAAAGGAAAGTTCTCACCAACTGATTATTGTGATCCGCAAAGAGGGGGTCTCGGCATTTCCAAAATAGCAGACAGGAACGTCAAGTGATCGGCGACAGTAAGCGATCAATGACTCGCTCGATGCTACGAAGGAAAGGACATTCGGGGATGAGAAACTGGCAAATTCGATTCCCTTCATCTTTCTGCAGAGTGGAGACGTAAATTTGGATCTTGAACGGCACTTGGAACGGCTTGAAATAAGGAAAATTGAGGAACGATACAATTCATGTAAATGACACCCATAACATGATGCTCCCAGTCGCGAGATGACGATCGATTGAATAAAGATGGTGGACGCACTCGAATCTCGATATTTCGGCGCTCAATTCAAATTTGAACATGAGCATCCATAACCCCGTACATATGATTCATGCTGTTAATGATAAATATTTCAAACTTACAATTGCTTGTTACTAATGCGTTCAATGCTATGGAATTAAAGAAGTAATAACGGTTATATCTTCACTTCATTTTTGTCCTCTGAAAATCAGTGGAGACTTACTTTATCAATGTGGGTACATATGAGCATGTTTAATTGCTGTTGGATCTTGAATCTATTCCCACAGTACTTCTCACATATTATACAGTGTCTTATGTATCACGACGGATAATCAAGGGGCAATATGAATGTGACAAATCATAGAGCGTGGGAATCAAACGTCATCACTAATGGTAACCTTTGTTTAATGTCATTTCACCATGATGTGTCATAAAAGAATGTCCCAAGGGATACCTGCATCTGATGCATGTTCAAACCCAATCCTTTACAGGAATTGCTATAATGTATGGTTTAACCATGATTATTGTTATAATATTATACAAAATAGAAGATAATAAATATATGTTATTACCCGCTATGTCTATTCGTTGTACGTTTTTGGCAAAAATTACTCGCTTGTTAATAAAATTACTGTTTCGAGGGTGGTATTGATACTAAAATAATCTTCTAATTCGTCACACTAATAATATCCTATCCTTATCAGATTGCGCTGATTGGAAAATTGCAATATTATCTATTCTCGAGCAAGCGTGCTAAGTACAAAGAAAAAAAAACTCGCAACAATCGATGCTCGTTATCGACTCATTCTCGTTCTCGTAACAGTTCCTTGCGTACAGAAAAAGTCACGCACGCCTTGCGCAATACCAATTATTGTTCAAATTATCATTCGCGCTCAGGGCTTATCGCGGCGAGAAGTCAACGGCACACGTTCGCTACTCAAATAATTGCAAACCAAGAAAATTCTCGGTTAGATACAAGCACACAAAAAAAATGAGACTGCCTCAAGTCAAGAGAACTCCTAGCCGATCGAATATCGTTTCAAGGCTGGTCGTCGGCGCTCGCCAGGCGCCGTTGTCAGATTCGACGACGATCCAAACTTGGCCACCGCATGCATGAACTGACAATTACGCCCACGGGATTTGGTCGATCGCGTAAATTAGAAAGTGAAGAGTCAAAAGTTCGATCAGCTCGCGGTAATGCTTCGGAGCACGCTCCGTCGATCACGACACACTCTTTAACATACTGTATATTTTTACATAATGCACAAACGAAATAGGCGAATAGTCGCACGTAACCGAGATGGAACGGGCTGAAACGTCGGCGCCGGTGAACGTTTTCCCGACGGCGCAGCACGAGATAACGTTTCATGCACGTACGCCGTGCAAAGGAAAAGAGGAGTCACATAGTGTCATGGACTAATGGGATAATAACGTTACGTGGGGTCGCGTGGCAGGGGAAAGAAAGAGAGAGCAAAAGCAGAGGGGGGAGGAAGTGTGAGGAAGGAGGAGAGAGAGAAGGAGAAGCGAGAAGCTCATGTAACGCAATTATTCGCCTCTTTGCAGTGTTCCAATAGAAGCCTCAGAGGGACAAAAAGTCCCTTGCGATCCCAGGGGAGCGCGAAGGAGACGGCAAGTAACTCTCTCGTTTTCCCCAACTTGTTTTCTTTCGCCGGCACCACGTTGCAACCTTGCGCAACGTCGTCCCTTGTCGCACAATCCATCTTAAGTTTTGAGAATAAGTCTGTTAAGGCTTTGTAATCGGGCAACCGTGGTTTGTCGCTTCGCGTCGAACGTCCGTGTTACATCGTTCTCTGAAAATTTGTAAGTTTTCAACGATACCCTCGAGTATTTTATACATTGCCGGTAGCAGGCAGAACGCGCTACAAATCAACCGTAATAAAGTGTCGATTAACTGGTTATTACAAAGCATGAATTTGAACGATGATAGATGGTCTTCATTTTTGTCCACGCTTAACGTGCGTTTTATTGATTAATCATGTTGTGATGCACGTATTCGTCTATCGGCTCGTTTAATGGCGGCCGCAACGAGTATAGGATGTACATGATGTTGCTTTATGGGATACGTTATCTGACAGCGGCGTGGGTTCATTCTCCGGGAGTGTCCACACAATTATCGAGCAACGTAATATTTCTGTAACGAGCGGCACGTGTTATCTTTCCACCCGATTGTAACTGCGAGCGTATATATGGCTTGAACCTGTTAAGTGGGCAAAGAGGAAAAAAACTGCGTCGTGAAAAATTCCTCCAAATAACGATTTGCATCTCTTGATTAATGTTACAAATTCGAAACTAGCTTTCCTTACCATTCGTTTCCGTGACATTTGCATCGGCTTACCTATTCTATTCGTGATTCTCGATTCTCGATGTCACGAATCGCTTCCCTTCCCTCGACCTTGACTTGTCGTGGACTATCCAGGATTTTCGACGCCTAAACGCAGGACGCTGGTGGCTGTTGGTTCACCACACCGTCTCCGCAGCACGGGCTGAAATTTCTGCACAAAGCGTTGCCAAGAGTGCACCTTGCCGGCGGCGGACCGATCAATAAGCGTATCTCTCTTGGCGTGCCTATATTTTGCGGCCCGTGTGCAACGATGTTGCAAGCAGGCGAGCAAGCAAGCGGCGACGACGACGTTCCTTCGCGCTCGAACACGCCGGCGGTGTAACGATTTGCCATGCGCGCGAGAACATTTCTTCTTATGGAGCGCACATTCGCCGGTCTGAGCATCCACCTCTCCGCTAACGAGCAAAATACACTGTTCTTCTGACGACACGGGACACGGGATGAGGTGTAATTGATTGGACTAGAATCGGTCTGCGAATTGGTTTTGGACGAGGGTTTAGAATATAAATGTTTGGTAACCGAAGTATGTCGAATGGTGCGACGAAGTTGTAAAATGCAAAAGATGCTTGTGTGAATGATACAGCTACGTATGAGGTCCCGATGGATTTATATTAGCGGATAAAGTGGAATAAAGAGTAACGATTTGAGGGAAGGTGTTCGTCTTCGGGAAACGAGATGATGGAAACGTACTGACGTGGAAATAAGAATGCATCTCCTTACACTGGCTGAACTAACGATTGTGTAGAGATTTATTTTCAACCGATATTCTATTCGTATCATAATAAAATTCCCAGTCAAATCGTAGAAAAGTCATCACACTTAATACAATCACCATTCATATTCCGCAGAAGCGTATTTCTGTACGTACGCTCGTTTGAACTTTAACCCGCCTTAACAAAGAATCCTATCATTCATATGTGATGAAGATAATTCCGAGTATGCCCGATGTCGTTCGTCACACATGATTGATCGGTTCAACTTACACAGCCGCAAACGTAGGGATTACGAATCCATAACGGAACACTCGTTTCTCGGCGAACTTTTACGCTTTCCCGGCTGATCGTGGGGTCGTAATCACGGCACGTCCTCGACCTTCAGAAGGAGAATCTTTCAGGGGTTGATCCATCAATAGGGGGTGGTCCCCGGAACGTTCTCTGCGTCTCCTTTGATCGTCACTGATGCAAAATTTACTCGTCTCTCACAGTCTGCCTCTTTCTCTCTCACTCTCTCCCTCTCTCTTCCCTCACATTCATTCACTCACAACCTACTCTCTGTCTTTCTCCCTCCTGTGCAACACTACTACACAACACACCCCAGGAGAGCCGGAAGGCAAACAGAAAGGGGAGCAGGAAGTGGAAGAGGCAAATGGAGAAGGAAGAAGGAGGGCGATCAACCGTCTCTTCGACAATCGCCGGTGCAAAAGAGAGAAAGAGGGAGGAGGGAGAAAATGCATAAAGTGCACACGTTTAAACTCTCACTCACCGTGATTCCCGTAACGTCGGAATTATTCGCCCGCCGTCGACTCCCGGCTCTCGGATTTTCAGGCGTCTTCTCCGTCGAAGAATCTAAGCTCGCTCCGCGAGGCGATTGAGATCGTGGCCTCGACCTTGGACAAGTGAAGTCTTCGAGGCCGACGAGACGCCGCGAGAATGCTCCCGACGAAAGTCTCCGTGTCATCGCTCTCTTAGTAACTACGAATATTCTCTCCGCACGTTATTACGTATAATTAATGAATCCTGTAACATATATACACAATTTTCTATCCGTCCCCTCTCCCTCGTCGGGCCATCTTTCACCGGCGCGTCCCGTCGTGACTTTTCCGTTTCTCAAACCCACCCCGCCCGTCCCCGAACAATTCTCTCCTCCCCCCTCTTGCTCTTCCGCTATACATTTTTTATTACATTTCTATTATCCGTTTCCTTTGTCCCTCGGCATGTTTCCTCCTCTGGCATCCTCCGGCCGTCTTCTTTGTTCTTGCAGTCGTAACAGCCGTGCCGTCCTCGCTCCTCTTCTCGCAGACTTTACATCCCTCTCCATCTTCACCCCCTTTCTCCCTTTACCCCGTACACGTCCTGCTTCCTTCTTCCTCTTCCCGCAGACTTTTCAGCAGCCCCCCACCCTGCCCACGCTCTCCTTCCTTCTTCCTTCTGCCGCAGACTTCCTGCCAGACTCCCTTCCGCAGGAACGACACGCGCGATCGTCGGAAGGAGGCGAGGAAGAGAAAGAGGAAGGACTAGGGTGATCGACCACGTTCTCAAACCTCGGTTGCAGGGACCTCGAGGGAGTACGGCGCACCAGAAGGGGTGGCAGCCTGACGTCGCGGGGGTGGCAAGAAGAAGGGCCGCCAGCGGCGTCGTTCCAGGCCCTCGCAGGAGCCTTAGTTCGAGGCTGAGGGCGTCTTGGGAGGCTGGAAGGGGTTCCATTTCAGGCACTCCGGATCGATCTCTTTGTAGACGGGGCCCCGTCTCTTCACCCGCTCCTTGTAGTCGTCGATCACGTCCTGAAATTATTCCGACCTGTCTCTTTCCGTCGTTCTACGTCCACGCCTCGCGGTGTCAACTTGACTTCAGGACCAAATCGACGAATTTGTCGCTCTAATTGGAATTTACGGCGGGCTTCGCGTCGCCTGGCCAAGCGACATTGTGTGATTGAATTTCGGTGGTAAGATAGGGTGTGGCGTGCATGCAGATGCGCAGTGATGTATTAATTGTATTATTGTTCTCTGTACTGGTGGAAAAATAAAGTATTGGACGCTGATTTGCGATGATACGATGATTAATGAAACAAGGTTGATTGTATCGCTTCGAAAGATATGTAAAGCTTCTTTTAAGTACGAATAAAAAAGCAATGAGACCATGAAACGGGCTTCGTGGTGTTTGGATGCAGCAGTCTCGATTTCTGATGCAGTAGGGAACGGAGGTAAATATATACGGGCGACGCGTCGGGAAGACGCTGAAACCCGTCCTATCGAAGCAGTATCTCGAACAAACATCATCCGTTAATAATTCTGCATTTGGACTTTGTTTCAGTCGGCAGCCTTGATTCGAGACGTTTTAAAAGTAAAAGTAAAGGCAAACCGGTTGTTCGTTTCCAAAAGTCCCTCGTGTAACATTCTTTCGTCCGCGTCACTATTGACAGGTTTATCGCGTGTACCGAAGTGACATTACGAACTCAAGATGATATTATGTATATAAAGTAACCGAATACCTGGCCACGTCAGTTCGTTACGCGCAATGCGCATAAATTAGATAGCGCGCAATTTCGTCGACAAATCGGTTATTGCGAAATTCGTTCCGCCCGCTCATTTAAGCCCTCGCGCCCGACGTTTCCCTCGTTTTTTCATTTCGTCCCTCCTCCCTTCCCACTCCCGCGCCACCACGAAGCCCCAGCGGCGATTTCTCAAAGGTTTCGCCTCCGCGATAAATCCCAGTTGCATGATGACGCGGCCGGTTCGCGGAAAAAGAATGGTCGCTATCTTTCTCGAAACACGATAGCGAGACCCCGTTCAACGTCCTCGTCTCAGTATCGCGGAGGCTAAATTATAATAACAAAGGAGGGGTCTACCTGTTTCTTGAGTATGATATGCTTGCCCTTCCAGTACTTCATCATGCCGAGTGCCTGCAGGGTGCTGACTATGTCGTACGAGTCGATGGCCATTTCCTTGCTGATATCTGGAAACAACGTATTCTGTGCGAGCCTCGGCCAAGGAATTCTGTCGGGCGAGGGTAAGAGTCGTGCGTGCGCTCCTCTGTCGCGATAATGCGCGCACGATTTAGTGCGAGGCGCTTTCTTCGCAGGAACGATGCGGATGTGCTCGTTAGACATGTATCCCGCGGAAAGCAGCGATGTATCGTAGTATATGTCACGCCGGCAAGCATCTAACGCCGTTTCTTGAAATTTAAGCTCACAACCGGACACAATTGTTTACGCGAGAGAATTTAAGCCGACACCCTGGTATTTTGTAAACTTTCACGCGCGGATCAGTAACCGATTAGGTAGTGTGCCGTGCCGGACTCAAGCTGGATTGTTTGGCTCATAGAGAGGATACGTTAGTTTGTCAGGCTGTAGATCAGTGTTTCTTAACCTGGGGTGCGGGAAAGCATTTCCAGGGGTGCGAGAGAGGTTTCTAATGTTGCAATAATTGTCATTTCCTAAATAAAAACATCTGAACATATTTTTCAAGGGGGTGCGAGACCGTATTTTCAGATTCAAGGGGTTCCGATCACCCAAAAGGTTAAGAAACACTGCTCTTGATCAGTGTTTCTTAACCTAGGGTGCGAGAGAGGTTTCTGATGTTGCAATAATTGTCATCTCCTAAATAAAAACGTCTGAACATATTTTTCAAGGGGGTGCGAGACCGTATTTTCAGATTCAAGGGGGTCCCGATCACCCAAAAGGTTAAGAAACACTGCTGTAGATAAAAGCAAAAGTCTACCCTTGACGGAGAGTTCCTTGCCGCCGAAGTTGCAGAGATATTGAAGAAGCACGTCCTTCCAGTAGCTCCGATACGAGATCAGTCCCAAGTCGGACAGCGGCTTTTCAGGCGAGCCGATCTTCTTCTCCACCCTCGTCAGGAGATAACCTGCGACACGAAAATGATCGGAAACCGATGAATCAGTGTGCGCGATCGAGCGTCGAGCGTCGAAAGTGATTGGGCAGCAGGCCGCGCGTTATTCGCCGCAACGATTCGATGATAAATGTTTGTTCGTTCTAAAACTCTTCGCGCGGACTCGATTACAATGAGCAAAACGAGAACGGCGAGTACACGGCTCGCTCGCCGGTGTTTGCACCTTCGAGCAAACTGATACGACTGATAGCGCTCGGATGATCTCGCGCTCGAGTTTACTGTTACCGAAAACATCGGTGCACCGATTCCGTGAATTATTTACAATCGGAACCGGCGATTACCTCGCTTCGAGGAATGATCTTGGTTCGTGTTACTGGGGGAGAGAGAGAGGCAGTTTCGACAAAGCAAATCTCTCTCGACGCGGCACTGCCTATTTCGACATATTTTGTTGGGCCGACATCCGCGGATACGGTTCAAATCGACTCGTCAGCCGATACTGTTTAATTGATAGCTCTATTAACGTTTCCGCTAATGGACGATTTCTACCGAACCTACAATATAAAGCTTGAACTCGATGCTACTCGAATTAAGGGAACGAACTCGGAAATTTGTACAGTTCGCGACGCGTACACGGTTTCGCGGTTTCGAACCTTGAAAATGCTCGCATCATCTCACTTTCTTTCCCCAACCCACTCCTGTCTCCGGAATCAACTGCAAACGACGAAAGCACCCCGTTAACGTTAGCTTCGGTCCATGCCTTTCCTCGCGCCGTCTCCTTCTCACACGTTCGTATCAGGATTCATGCGCTTCCCGGTGAAAACAAAGTGCCGGCTGTTTCCTCGACGTTGCGCCGCATCCCCCTTTCGCACATTATTTACGAACTGCATTATCCCTCCCTCATTCTCTCTCTCTCTCTACTTCCCACTTTTCCTCACTCGCGTCATCTCCCTCACGGCGGGGGCTACTAAACGGACTATGGAATTCCGATTTCACGAGGTGGAGGTACCGTTGCGCGTTCGTACCTCTTCGTGAATATACGTCGTCATACGTGCAGGCACGTATATGCAGATGTCGTCGCGCGTGTGTGTGTGTGTATACGTGCGTATGAGCGCAATATGCGCATATCCCGCGCACGGTGTCCGTATATCGGATTTGCCACCCGCCCCTTGTGCGTGGGCGGCCAATATGTGCTCATGTGTGGGTCCACGGTGCGTATACATATTCATCCTGAATCGACGCCGCCGGTCGTATAGCCATTCCTGGTGTCAGTGACCGACGAAGGATGAAATACGGAGGCTCAGGCTCGTATCGCGCACGTTTAGGGACATTTTCGTTTGTCGGTCCCTGGGACCATGTGAGTGTCGACGGCTAGAGATCGAGGGATGAAGGCCTTCTTGTGTCTTTTGGAACGTGTAGGTACTTCGTTTGGTGGCGACGTACACGGTCATGTGACATGACACCTTATCGATTTGGATGATGTCGGTGTCGGTGGAAAGTGCCGCTTTTGTCAATGTATCGCACCGGTATCAAGGATATTATGACATTCTTGTTTGGACTGATTCATGTAATCTATCCGCAGATACCGTAATTTTTCCATAAAAAGAGTGCACGCTGCGACCGTTGCAGGCTTGGCTTGTGTTAGGAACAATGTTGTTGATATGGTACATCTTGTGTAAGATTATATTGTGTGCGTATTAATAGTCAAATCATGTTCTATTGAAAGTATATATGACACGTATATTCTATTAAGTGCCAGGAATCGATGTTGTTTCATGTAATGCCGAATAAATTTCACAGAAGTCAGAACACTCTTTTGCGTCAGCCGATCTTTTCTATTAGGTGTCTCTTACAGGAAATATCGTTTACCGAATATTTCAAGCGCCGTTAATGAGAACGGTCGACACAGACTAGATTAATTACTCGAGCGAATATCGAATTGCCGGTAAGGGGAGACACCCTGATCGTGGCTTCATACTGACGTTGGATAAGAGATATACGAAGTGTTGTTGGGGTTAACCGTTATCATTTGACATAGACGTGTCTTAATTAAATCGAGGCTTGTCGCTTAAAATTTCTAACTTTCAAATATTCTCTTATGTCTTCTAATCAATGTTCAGTAACTGTTGCCGTAACCTTGCCGTTCCATCTGGACAATTTTGGTAACTGCTACAGTTGATAAGTTTCACCCGTTATAAGAACATGCCATACATTGAGACCCCTCTAAAACTGACCAACATTCCTACTTTGCCCCATTCCCCTACCCTTTTCGCATCCAAATATCAATTTCCACCGATGCACGTCGGAGTCACGTTTCGCAATTTTATACAATATACCCACGAGCCCGTGACGTATGTAATAGGATCGTACAAGCAAATACCGCTCGTATCGCGCCCCCGTATCAGATGCTAGATAATATCCCGCGCATTAACACGGCAATTAAAGCGTACAACGACCGTAGAATTCATTACCGCGCGTAGTCCCCCCGCATTAACGCCGACGCCGGGCGTCGCGTTGGAAAATTATCGGTCGACCGAAAGAGCCGTCGCGGGTGCTCGTTCGATCGATACCTTTTGATTTCAGCGCGATTGCCTTACGTAATCGTTTTTCACGCGAAAGGCGAACGATATCGTCGGTAAGCGGGGGTCCCATAATCAGCCTTCGCCGCACTGATTTCGCTCCGCCGAGTGAGTGCATATCGGAAGACACACGTTATGTGGCCACGCATCGATCGTACTCTGCGAGTTCTAATCTTGCGTCGTCCATCGGCATACCTGCGGTCGTCGTCGCAGGATCGATACGCAGATGCCTCTGCGAACCAGAGTTGGGCATTATTCGGATTGTTTCGAGTCGAAATTTATCCAACTACAAAATAATTATCCGAATACATTCTTCTTTAGTCGATTGTTTCGTTCGGACAATGGTTAGTGGTTGCTCGCAGAAAATTATCTGTCGCGCGTGCTACGTGTTATGATATGAGTTGAGTATTGGACGGGAGATTTTAAGGGATTTTAAAAGATTTTTCGAGACTGTCCAGAGCGCGGTACAAAAATAATACTCGGGAAGGTATCAAAGTGGAAAACGTCCTTTTTCCGATTCGGTTAAAAATTCGGTGCTGGCAAAATCCGCGCTGCCTGGCCGACGCCGGAGGAGACGTGCGAGAGTTTCGTTTCGCGGAAAGCGGAGAAACGTGTGCTGACATTTTTTCTTCGTCCATTTCGTCGAAACTCGTGTCCTCCTCCACCGTGAATCGAACTTTGCGGGGAAAAAAGGGATGTCGGTTGGGTGGAAAAATCGAGGAGGAACGTTCCACTGGCGGGGGAGCAAAAAAATAAGGACGAGAGGGGGCAGTTAAAACTTCATGAGAAGCACATTCTCCGACGTCGAAAAAACCGCATGCAGCACTGGTGGCTCGTTTGAAAATCTACCACCTTGCCAACTTCTACCGATGCCCCGCTCGATTTCTCTCCTCCTCTTTTTTTCTCACCCGGCGAATTTCTTCCATTTCCTCTCTTTCCCTCTCTCTCGCGTCGCCGTCTCTGTCGAAATTTCACGCCAAACCTCGTTAACTTCCGCGCCGCCGCCAGAAAGGGATAATTCTCGCGTGGGCTCTGCAAAAAGAGAGGACTGATGCGGAGAGAAAGAGGCACACAGAGAGAGAAAGAGAGAGCAAGGGTGGGACGCGGATGGTATCCGCAGGAGGCACAGAAGAAGAAAGGGTGGCCACGCGAGAGAGGAAGACGGTGCCAGAAAAGGGAAGAAAAAGGCGGAAGAAAAATGGGCGCGAGAAGGACGGGAAGGGCAGACAAGAAAGTGAGGATAACGTACTAATCGAAGGAGATAAAGAACAAGAAAGAGCCGACGAGAGAACGAGCGAGAATATTCCCTGGGAAGGGAAAGAGCGGCGAGGTGCGGTGGTAGGTGGTAGGTGGTAGGTGGGTAGGCGGGAGGAGGAGAGCGGCAAAAGGGAGAGCAGGGGAGGCGACGTGGGGAAAAAGGACGAGCAGGAAGAAAGAACCTGGACGACCATCCCTCGCGGCCGACGGTCCGGTAGGATCCGGTCCCATTCCGGGGAGTCCTGGAGGCTGAGGGGTTCAACGACCAACGTTCCTCTCCTCCGACCATCTTCCGGCGTCCTCCTGGATCCCTGCGAGCTCCCCGTGGGGTAGAGGACAGTGCCCCTCTTCAGCGAACCCCGCCAATCCTCAGCCACCCCCCTTCAACCCCTCTCGCGCCGATTACTTCAGCGGAGCTGAGCGCATTCATTACGCGTCCGTTCAGTTTGCGGACTTTTGGGGATTGGCGGCGGTGGAGGGGGACAGGAAGGCAGACAACGCGAGAGTGACGTAGAAAGAGAGACGGCGAGAGGAGGAGATAGGATGAACGAGGGGGAGTGCGGGGAAAGGACGAGACACGAAGTAGGAAAGAGAGAGAGAGACTAAGGGCGGGGGATGAAACGGGAAGGACAGATGAGGCTTCTGGAGGTGGAAAATCGAGGAAGAGGGAGGATCTCGGCGTGACAGGACCTCGCGCCCTCTCCTCGCCCCCTTGCCTCCTGCGCCCTTTTCCAGCCTCTATATGTCTTCCGCCCTACGCCAGCCATGGGCGGCCGCAGTGGCGGGGATGGAAAGGGACGTCGTTGGCCCTGCCAACCCTACGCTACGCCGAGAGTAGTGGAGCGAGGTCACGAGAGGTCATGCGATTGCGATCCCTACGTCAGTGGGAACGAGAAAGGTAGAAATGCTCCGAGTGGCTGGGCAAGGGAGAAGTGAAGGGCAGTGTGGGGAGGACGGGGAGGGAGGCCGTGAGACTGTCGGTAGGAAAAGGAGCCAGACGGCGGGCGTGCGGGAGAGCGAGCGAGTTGCGTCAGTGACTGACTGAGAATGCGAGCGAGAGAGACGGCGGGAGAAATTCAGGGAGTAGGCACGGCGGCGGTGGAAATGAAAGAAATATCTTTCATCGTTTATGTCGTGCAATTCATAAACCCATTCGACTCGGCGATACGGGGATGTTAATTTGATTATCGCCAGAGTGACTTAACGAAGAGGAAGAGGAAGTATTTCGAATATGGAGTAAGATGAAGAGTCGCAGCTACCCCAGCGCGGCTAAGAAGGGCTCGAATGGCTTCATCATTCAGCGACTCAACTGGGAGGGAAAGAAATATCTTTCGTCGTTTGTCATTCTATTTGGAGATTCGCGGAGTTTAGCAGTATGGAGCTCTTAATCTGATCACTGTGGGAGTGGTTTAATGACGGATAAAACGGACTCTTGATATATGAAGAGTGAGAGAACGGCACGGTATTAGAACGTTTAATGATAGAGCCGGAGTGGTTTATATTTGACATTATGTGTTTAGTGAATCAGATAGTGTTTGATGGACAGGATTAGAGTTCTGCTATTCTCGCGATGCTGAGTCTGTTTTTAGCTATAAAATTCATCTCATTGTTTTGAACTTTCATTAAATACAGTGAACTGCCACGGATTGAATGATTAAAGACAAGGAAAATAAAACTACTATAAAGATGAAATTCCATTGAAAATTCCTGTTCATATAAGATTGATTGTGACAAATTAATGACAAAATGGTTAGTGCCTAGAACAATTCTTTTCAAAGATCCCAAGGATTAACGCATTAAAGCCGATGAAATAAGACGAGCAGAATGGTTTAGCCGTACGTCAGACAGAGACAGAAAGAGAGATGTCGACCGGCAGCACCTAGGCTCACCCTCCACGTGCAGTCATACACGTGCAGAGGGAGGCATAGATCGGCATGCGCGTGTGCACGGCGAACGAGACCGAGCACCAGGCAGCAAGAGCAGTGGCAGTGGCAGCAGAGTAACGTAGTATTAGGGTACGTGCACCGTACACCAATACAGATGCGAGACACACCGACACAGGCTCGTTGTAGGGTTGTGGATGTCGATCGATGCGGCGAGACGCCGGGCGTCGCACTTTCCACTAACCACTCCACTCCAACCTACACTCCACTATCTGCCACCACCACCGACTCAACATCTCCGTTCATGACCACCACCAGGGAATCGTCTGTGTCTACCCATGACCAGTAACGTCCGTGAGGCACATCACGCGCACAAGGTTGAAATCACGAGCGTTTACTACGGCAGACACATCAGCCGGGTAAGATGGTGTCTGTGAATACGGTACGTGACGCTAAATCTTCTGCCGGGTACGCCCGTATATATGTATATATATATATATTATATATAATATACGTGTGCCTTCTACGATTACTACCACTACAAAGTTGAATCTGCCCAGCTACCCCTAACTTTGCGTATCCTTTTTCACGACCACGTCGAGTTTACTACTACAATGTTGACTGTACGACCAGTCACCACTACGAAAATCCACGTTCGTATTCACGTCCGACCACCACCGGGAAATGACTACTACGACAAAGTTGAGCTCATGATCAGTCACAGCCAGCAGTATATCGAGAGGCCCATGACCAACCACAATCACGAGAACCCACAAGCAAGCACCACCACGAAAGTGTACGATCAGCCGCTACCACCACCACCACCGCCGTCGGCAGCGTGGGTGCCTTCTCGCTCCGCAACGGCAACCCCTGCGGAAAACCCAGGGTCCAAAACCCGCAAACCTCTCCTCTTCCAACCACTCCAACCCCCGGCTACGTCCGCATAGTACGTCGACCCGCACTCACCCCCCTGCTAAAGCCCCGTTCTGCTACTCCTGGCCGTCGCCCTCTCTCCGTCATTCTCACTCTTTCTCACTGGCGTGTACTTTTCTCTCTCTCTCTCTCTCTCCTCGCCGACAGTTCCTCCTTCATACTTCTGTCTCTCTCTTTCATTCCCTTCGTCTGGCTTCTTTCTCTACCTCTTCATCCCCCGACATTCGGTCTTCCCTTTCCGTCCCTCCTGTTACCTCGTTTGTACCTCTTTTTCTCTCTAATCTTCGTCTTTTTCACTCTTTCCATCGTCCTCCGTCTTTATCTACATCTCTCTCTCTCTCCAGTCCTCTCTCGTGCCTCCTCTTCTCTCTCGCGCGATTTTCCGTGTTTCACTCCTGTCTAACCTTCTCCCCTTCTCGCCGACGCGTCTCCCACCCTCGAACACTCCTACTTACCCCGCACGCCGACGTGGCCTCGTAGGCATCAATGAAAATGACGTCACGGCAAAAAGCCCACGTTTAATTATCAACGCTACGTTTCGCGAGGGTGGTGCAGAGAGAGCGAGAGAAGGGGAAAGAGAACGAGACGAGAGAGAAAGAGAGAGAGAGACAGAGAAGGGGAAAGAGAACGAGACGAGAGAAGAGGGTAACGGTGTAGGAGAGTAAGAGAGAAAGAGAGAGAGAGAGAACGTAGGGAGAATGGATTCGGAAGAGGTGGGCGTTTTCAGTCGAGAGTACGAGAACTACGAGCAGCAACGATGACGATGACAAGGAGGAGGACGGACGTCGTAGTCATGGGGATGCGCGTCTGGGCTCCTTTGTGACTACGTACGACGACGAGGCAAGTGGGGAAACAACGCTGAAAAACGCCCTTCCCACAATTTTAACTCCGAGACTGTCGGCCCGTTGCATCGCCGAATCGGGCGTTGGGTAATTCAGTTTGCGGCGCGACAATGCTCGGAATTTTGAAAGATTCCCTGGTAACAGACAATTAGTCACATTGTTCGAAACTTCCGCCGTAAACGTTACGTTTCGCGAAAGCCGAGGACGCTTTCAAGTGCTATAGACCAGGGGTCGGCTACCTGCGGCTCTTTGGATGTGAAGCTGCGGCTCTTTAGTTCCATACGCAAATATTATTTATTTTATAAAAAAGAAATTTGTTACTTAAATAATAAGTAATTATCTAATAATGCCATATATATATATTATCTAGTTTGTTGTGAAAAACACTACTTATATATGAATAAATAGATTAGTTTTTTTTTATCAAAAAACTTTATTTATGCGAGTACTATTTATTGTTGGCAAGAAAAAATTTGGTGGCTCTTTAAAAACTTTGAAATTTTGTAAATTGTAATTTTTGACTCTTCCGACTCAAAAAGTTGCCGACCCCTGCTATAGACCTTCCTGATGCGGCTTGCACACAACGTTGGTTTTTAATCAATATCATTTGTTGATTTAAATAGTTGTAATACAGTGATTTAATATAAAGTAATTTTGTTCTCATCAAGATTAACTCTGCGCGCGGATAGTTAGAGGAGTCAGACAAATATATCGTGCCAATTTAAGCGTATCCACTTTCATCATTTTACCCGATAATAATAATTACACCGCGTTATTTCGTGCTGCCATTTTCCACTCCCTACGTAACTAGCCCTCCGTCTAATTAATTAACCCTAATTCCAGATTCTCCGCTGAATACGCAAACACTTTCGTCGGAGATCGTCGGACCGTATAATACGGCACGGCATTCCGAAATTAACGACTCCGGTCGGCGGTCCACGACGTCCAGGCCATTCTGCCGAGCAACGCTCATAATCCACGCGCGATTAACCGTAACTTTTTTTAATGCCGCACGTCCAGCATTCGGCGCCGGTTCATTGTACCCGGGATCATGTGCTCCCGTCGTAATGCTCGTTTAGGAATCCTCGAGCTTCGCGCGGCACGTGCCATACTTACGTGCGGCAAGAGGCCTTCGTCGAGCGAGTGGCTTAAAACAGTTAAAACCGGCCACTCGCCAGCGAGCTGTAACGCGTAACGTACCCAGATTCTCAAAATGCATACGCCCCTGCGACGATGCACGTGCAGACAAAGCGTATATATTATCAGAATTTGGTTGCGCTACGCGACACAGTCCGCCAGTGGGTAGCCCGGCCTAAAGAGACGAAGGTTGCGAGAAAGAAATCGGCAGGCAGGAAACCACAGTGGCGAGCTGCGAAACGGGCCTGGCCGTCTACGAAACTTCCTATACCTAATTCGGTTATCCTTTCGATTTCGGCGAAAGGATTTCGTCATCCGCGAATAGGAACGCGCGCGCGTCACCTTGGCCGATTCAAGGTCGTCCGGGTGACTAAAGGCTCGAGATGCTTAAGAGGATACTCACTGAAGTCGATCAGCAGACGACCGTATCCTTGCCTCTGGTATGGCGGCAGCGTCAGGATGCAGGACACATTGTAGTTTAGGAAGGAATTCTTCTCCTGGAACAAAAAAAACGACGTTGCGCCTCGTTAGTTCAATATCGTTCGGCGCGCTATTTCCGGTTCGCAGTTTTCGTTCGACAAAGACTTTCTCTTTATGTCCGATGAAGTTTTATTCAGGAAATGCATCGCGGTGGAATAGGATTTACACAGGAACCCCGTTCGCTTTTTCTATCAATCCGAAAAGTTCGACGCTGCGTCAAAACGGACTTCCCTTCGATGAAACGTAATTTCGTGCTTGCCGACAAAGCCACGCGATATCGCGCGAACGAAGTTCGACTTTCCGTCGCGACGCGGACGATGCTGCCGTCTAAACAAATTACTCGTCACCTCGCTGCTCCTCGTGGCTCTCCTAAAGAACAAATTATAATTTCCTCGAATCAGATATTATGTTCGCGCCGACCTAGAATTTCGCGGGGCATCGTTCCTTGAATCAGTCGCTGCTCTCGATAAACTAATATTCCGCTCCTCCTGACACACATCCGCCGTTCCCACCACCGCAGAACGTCAAACTCTCATTAGTTTACGCTCGCCCCTCCACTTAGACATAATTTCCCTCTAACAAGATTTTCGTTCATTCTTTTACTGAAACGTAGCGCCTCGTCCTAGCGCCGGTCCCACTTCATTACTGCTCCATCGAAACAGAATTTCCCTCTAATCAGTTTACGTTCGCGACCCACCCACACACACACACACACACACACACACACACAAAGCCTGCGCCACGAACGGGACGCTTCATTCTCGCCGCTTTATGCCCGCAATGTCACGAACGTGTAATAGCTTTCTAGGCTGCCGACGGGTGTGTGTATCGACGTCAGTGAATTTCGTGCGCGCGAAGTTTGCTAATGATCGCGACACTGCTCCCGCCGTACGTTCTCTCCCGTCTCAAGGACCTCGGATTCGGCCTTCGTCACATCCTCAGGATGTAAGTGGATTATAGATAGAAGTGGAGTGGCTTCGTCTATCTCGGGACGACGGCTGAAACTTCGATTTTCCAAAGTTGTTCCTCCCGCCGCCCGACGGGCTACTTCGTCATTTATATTCTAAACGGATGCCGAAGTTTGACGTGCGGCGGAATCGAACTGGAAACTACGGAGACAGGAACCGAGCGCTGACGATTTAGCACGGCGCACGGTCGTCGATGGAAGATGGCTCCTGACGTAATAAGGGAATCGGGTCAAATTTCGAAGCTTACCAGTGTGAACACACCCTCAAATTCCAAGCCGATTTCAACTAACTTCCTGCAAGCTTTTTCGCGCTCCGTCCGTCGCGCTGCATCGTTCGCGTTATCATATTTATATCGCATCCGCGTAAGTCTATTTACCGGACTTCATTTACTGTTTAACTTTATACATCAACAATGCAGAACGTACTAATATAGCGACACACGTTATTCCGCTCATACCCAACGCGTATTGCATTTAAAGCAATCCTTCCTGACAAACAGGCAGGCCGGTGCCAGCGATTTAACGGTCACCTTTCGTACCGTGCACTTTATCCTCAGCCTCATTGTGCCCGTCGCATACCCACACGAAGAACCCATTTTAATAACCATAAACAGGCTCCACGAGGGGGTCAAAGCGCTCGGCGAAAAAAAGTTCGCCGACACTCTGAATGGCGTTCGCGCGAACGTGCGGACAGCGAAACGCGCGTATCGAGATTCCGTCCGTGGACTCGCTTAAAAAGTATTTAAAGCAAAACAAAAAAAGAAAAAAAAAAAACAAGCAGCCCGCCGTTTTTGTTTACCCCATTAAGATGCTCGACACGTTTCGGCCAGACAATTGTGCGCACTGCGGGCACGATCGTGCATACCGGTGGACGTTAATACTTCCATCGGTTCGGGCGTAACGTTAATAAACATTGTTTGAATAGGCATTTGACGCACGTCGTGCCATTGCGCAGCGACTGTATGTACATGCACAGGCTCGTGTGTCATTCTGGGTCAATTGCGTATGCGTCGTACATGTCGCATCCGGCGGTATCGTTCGATGGAATATGCGAAGATGCGCTCCTCTTCCAGACACTTCGCATGCGACGAGTCTCGAGTTTCCTCTCGTTAACTGGTCGTACGTGTCTCTTAACTTGACCCGACGACGGGCCAACATTTCTGTTTGACGAGAGATGATGCAACGGCAGCGGAGTCTGCTTTCATTGTGTGACGTGATTTTCATATGCGGTGGGTGCGCATGATTTCTTTGCTTCCTGATACTTCGGCATGCGCACCAATTGTTCAGCGCTTACGGACGAGGAATTTCTTGGGTGAAATTAATAATCAAGGGAGAGAACACTAGAATGACGGTATAAGAAATTGAGAGTGTTGCACGAGAAACAATGTAGTAATGGAACATATCTTTGCTGCCGTGCTAAGGATATGTCTGGATTTCACATGTTGTTGGTAACGTGCATGTACGTTGAGGTGCATTGCCTGGGTACGGATTAATGCATGCAATTTTTTTGCATAGTTCAGTGAAGCATAAAGAAATTATTCTTGACTGTGTAATTCAAATACACTTTCATCTGGAACGAATATTAACTATATAGCGTGGAGACTGACACGCGCAATTTTTCAATATACGACGTCGTTAACATAGAAGGCTTCGTAACGCTGAGCATCGATGTTCACAGATCCTATGGATGTGGATTGCATATTTATGCGCCCATGCATTATTGGGAAGGAACGAAAAGGAAAGAGCCGGATCGCATTCATAAATAATCATGAAATCGTCGACCAGGTTGAACATTAAATATTTCGCAAAATATTTCATATCGCGCGCTGCCCGTCTCGCATTAATAAGCTTCGCGAAATGAAGCAGAAGAAATTCCAATGTAGAATCGTCGAATTAGAGACGAGGGAGAGAAAGAGAGTAGCCAGAATATATCACAGTTGATCGGGTACCTAGATATCATATCAAAACGAAAGAACGATGCCCTAGAAACGTCGACGCTTCTTTTTTTTCCAGCCCAGAGAGAAGGCGGGTCTAGATTAGATAATTTCCATCGTGAAATTACGTCTGCACGAAGGTTTCTGCCACATCGTTCAACAATTTTTCTAGTGATATTGAGAATTATTTACAGACTAGACTTATTGTTTCATAGTCATACATAATTAAACGCGCTCAATGTTTCCATGCTGTTTAAGCGATATTTTGATGTTGCCAGAGATAAATATTTAACCACATCGAGTGATTTACATAATATTACAATATTGCTTCCATTCACATTACATTTACGCTCGTATTATATAGTTTCACTTATACCAACACGTGTCCCATACTACTGGCCGAGAACTCTGACACTGTGTAGAAGCGTGCAGTTTATAAAATGTTTTACCACTGTCAGCGATAACCGATAAATTGCTCACACGTGCCGCTTATAAAATACACTCTAATGCCACCACCGTCTATTACCGAAATATCTGCGTACACCGTTCGTATAATATTTCACCGTTATGAACAAAAACAGTGCGAACGCCTGTACATAGATAACATTCTCATACAAGCACGACGTCCAACGTAATAGCAAAAATGCCTTTCACTCAAAAATTCAACACTTCAATTTCATGACTCTGCCCCTGCCAAACAATTATCAAGCCCGACTGCAAATGTTCAATAGTTATTGAACGAAGCTATGATGCCCGCTAATTAAATGATAACAACTGAGCGTAGCACGACCAAGGAACGATAATACGAAAGTCGACGCACCTCGACGCTCGGTTTTTAATCAGTACTCATTCGTATCAATATCCATTATTGCACTCGATGAACGATAAACCATTTCGCGTGCCACGCCGTGTTTAACCCCACCGGCGCGGCGCACGCTCTTAAGAGCCGACGCTTTCAGGCATCACGCTCCGCCGTAAAAGATCGTCGCTAATTTCTCAAGCGAAAGAAAGCAATTTGCCTGCCTCCCACTCGCCGCTTCTTCAATCGCGCCCCTCGCGCTCGGCCTCGTGTATTTCGACGATTCCCCAGTTGCGCCGACGAGCGGAATGGCCCTCTCTCGCGCCGCTGATAGCGCATGCCGAATGCGAGCAGTCCTGGGCTTCTCAGAAATAAAGGCGAAGGAGGTGAAAAAACAGGACGGCGGAATGAGGGGGTGGGAGGGTGGTCTGGAAGGGGGAGAAGAATCTATAGCGGATCGTTACGTCCTCAAGACTCTCCAGACGACTGTATCGCGCCGAGAGATACAATTGTCCAATGTGTAATGACCATCAACCGGACACAAAGGGAGGAAAATCCCTTTCGACCCGCTGCTACCCACCCCCCACGTGAAAGGGGAGCTTAATCTTCCGGCGGGAGGGGTGGGAAGAGAGCAGGCCCGGGATTACGGGCTGCGGACCTCGTGGAGAGGCTGTCCGCTCTCATTTTTCCTCAAAAATTGCCTTCGATCTACAGACAACGCCGGCGGGACGGATAATGCAGGAGGCGAGGAGAGTGATTTCACTCTGGCGTATGCAGAATGCGGATGGGCTTGGCCGAGATTTTTGCGAACGGCGTGTCGCTGAATGTGATGTAGTTTACGACACACTCCATTATCGAAGGCTGTCGCAGTTCAAGTAATGAGCGGTAGGCTGGTAGGTGTAATAGTTTGTGAATCTGGAAATAGTAAATAGACGCGATTTCGGTAGTTGAAGTCTGAGATGTGTGGATAGAAATTTCTGTCGATGCGTTAGATCGTTAGAACGAAGCGAAGATAAGAGAGTTGACTATCCCAATTGCAATTCGCGTATTCGTTGTCGCAGTGAAATTACTGTCCGAGGAATTATATTGCACAAGCAAAACTGTGTTCTCATTTGGTTGATGCTTAAATTGAGAATTCGCTCGAGAGGTTTTATTAATTTCACGGTCAATTCTCAGGTCACAGTCGTACACGTTCGAATCGACCAATCCGTTCTCACGACGCGAAAGTCCCGGCCGGACAGAATTGTTCCCTTACGTCATGTTGCTGGGTTAAAAATTGCGATTACGTCGCGATAATGAGTTCTTTCAAACGCGACCAGACTCGCAGTTTCGACGAACGGATAGAGGACTCGCAGTTAGGAGGGCCATTAGCGACTGTCAAGCATTTCGACGACTCTCTGGTGACTCGTGCGATTTTGAATATCGCGGGGATGGCTTCTGCAAAGATATTCTTTGACGATGCGTAAAACATCTAACATTTTCGAAATTTTTCCAGTTTGCTTTTTTAATCCGACGATGTACGACATGAATGCATTTGTTATTGGCGATTTATGACAAATTTCCAGAGAATACGTTACGTCATACGAGCCGAACAGGCACTTCGTCATGTACTCGAGTGGAATATAAAATGGAGAAAGCTTTGATGTCTCGCACAAATACGATATATAAAACGAAGACCTTATTACCGGCAACGTAAATTACTCGAAAACGGAGCGCCCGCATAGTGCCACGTCCTGCCAATACGGCACACAAAGCCACATTATCACTTATAAGTACCGGGGGTACCGGTGCCACAAAACTACGCCCAAATGCGGTTACGTCGGTTATCGCGAAATTATCATGAAACCGCGCTTAGAGATACCACACACGAGCTATATCACCCATGTGAGAGAGCGTCGAGAAATCTTGAGGAAAAAGAATCATGCTTCAGAACAGATTTGCCCAGAAATAACGCTCCGCTGCGATCCGAACACCCGGTATTTCCGGTCGCACAGCAGACGTGTTGTTGCTAACTGCCGAGTGGGGCAGCAACGGTCTGAAGGACACACCGGCAGGAGACTCTGGACGCGTGTGTAGGTAGAGGTTCGCCAGTTTGAGTTGCAAGAAGATGAAGAGGACGAAGAAGGAAATCGTCGGCTGAGAATATGGCGAACGAGGATGGAGAGGGAGGAGAGAGAGAGAGAGAACGAGGGAGGGCGAGAGAGGCTCGAGGATGAAGATGAGGATAAGGAGAAAGAGAGGGCGGGGAGGATGAGGCGATGGAAGGGGAAGAGGGGGAGTAGCACGTGCGCGCAGAATTTGGGTCCGACATGGGCCGCAGCCGGCAGGCCAACCGCTAAAAGCCGAAGACTAAATAAGGGGAGAGCCAGCCGATTCGGACAGGGACCCAACTGGGAGGTTACCTGGACGCGGTGGGCAATGCCCAACGCGGGAGGGGCTTCGAAACGTCAGAGGGGGGAAAAAAAGAAAGACGAGAAGAAAGAGATGACCGTTCCCTCGCGACAGCCCTTCCCCATCTCTCTCGGGGTGCGATTCTGTGGTTCGCTCGTTATTACAATCTCGCTCCGCTGTCCCATCGCAGCACTCGTCGACCGATCTCCAAAATTATGCATCTCCACTCGCATCCGCGTTCGGCTCGTTTTCTTCAGCCCCGACGTTTATGGCCGCGACAAATCGACGTCCGCGCTACTTGAATCAAGTTCAAGACGAAGCGATGCGTACCATTACGAGGTCCCCAGGTCTGCCCAACGGACTTCGCGAGCTTCTCACCACACGTCGTGCTACAATCTGGAGACCTACGGGACACGTCAATCTCGGCGACTGTACCGGACTCTAGCTTCTTATCGAACGCTCGGCTCGAGTCGCACATCCTCGCGGCCGCTTGGCGAAGAAGGAAAAAGAGGTTCGAAATTAATCAAGCACCTACACCGCTGTCCTTCCTTCACGCCTCGCAACGCAGACCGGGACAAAGGGAAAAACGACGGCGAGGAAGGAGGCGCGACAAAGGGGGGAAAAAGGAGGCAGGAGGAGAGCGCGAGAGTCCAATACTCTCTCGCACACATTCGCGCCCGTACACGTGCGCGCGCGCACGCGCGTGCACCGCGAGAATCTGGGCCCCGCGACGTCCTTGGGCCAGTAGTCCCAGCCCGGTTCAGGGCCGTCTCGACGTTGTTCCCCCACCGACCTGGAGAACGGCGAGGTAAGAAGGTCTGGAGGTGGACTGGACTCATCCTCGCTCCCTCCAGCCGCGTCCTCTTCCACCTTCCTCTTTCCACTTCTCCGCAACCTCAGCCGTCCCTGCCCGACGATCCTCGCCGCGTAAGGGCGCTTTCACACGAGGCCACCTCTGTCGGGCCACCGGTGGCCGCCACTTTGTGCGAAGCACGGAAAACATGCTCGAGACTTTCGTGTAAAGATTGCTCGCTTCTGGGTCGTGTTGATTATTCCAGTTTTGCCCGATTTTTAGGTATCGATGGAGTGTATAGGGATTTTTCTGTTTGAGGGGAGATAGGGAAAATTTTTTATACTAAGGTGATTGGAAAATGAGCTGTGGTTGGAGTGAGGTATCGAATAAGTCATTTTGACCCATCGGTGTGGAAGGGCCCTAAGGCTGGCGCGGTCGAAGCGGACACTTTGTCAGCTCGCGCGGAATCGATTAGCGATGACAAACTGCGCGTCAATGAGGGACCGAGATGGCGTGGGAGATTTTCGTACGTACGATGAGGACCGAGTTCTTTTTCTGCGGATGGGAAAGGGCGAGGTGGAAGACGATTGAAATGTTTAGGGTTTGCCCGAGTGTGATCGTATTCGCGGCGACGACGTGTCAAAGGGAGCTGAAAGTCGGTGGAAGTATTTAGCTATCGTTGAAGCGTGACATTTCAGACGATAGGGTAAATTCGTTGAGTTCTGGTAGCGAGTCGGCGGACTGAAGAAAAAGTGTGCGTGGGTTTGAAGAATTGTGTTCAATAGGGTGGCTGGCGCGATCATTGTAAGATACTGATGTACTTTGGCTGAGTGATTCTATGAAATATTTGTACGTGTCGTACTACGAAGTGATAATACCTGAATATCGATGTGACGATGTGACGTAGAAGTATAAAATACAGAAGAGTATATGCAACATTATGTATAATAGAATAATGGAAAAATGGTATCTTATGATAATTATTCAGCTTTAGTATATCACCCGTTCCAAAGACATGAAGCCGTTTTAGACGATACACGTAAGCGAGCTGTTTTTAGCTATTTGTATCTCGTAGGAAACTCCAATGGGTTAATGATGGTTTGATGAGAATCGCAGAGGCAAATGCGGCCTACGCGGTCTCGGCGATGGTTGATAACTCAAGATCGAATTAGCTGGGCTTTGACCGACTGGTGTTCGACGCAACACCGTTAATGGATCATCAGTAAAGCCAGTGTTAAATCTCAAGAGGTCGACCCGGACCAAAGAAAATTAATTTCCTCATCGATAAAAGAATACGATGGAAATATTCAAATAAATCTTTGTTACCAAGGCATCAGACAGATCGTTTTATTTTTACCATTCAGTCTTGCAGACAGTTAATAAAATAAATAAAGCACAGAAAAATCAACGTGGCGGCGATGTACCGCAATTTATTCTATCCCCCTGAGTGATAAAACATTCTGAATCCGTCGGCGCGATATATAACCAGAATTTATAAAAGCGCTCGACAACTTCCAAGCGGTTGATACGCGATAAGAAGCTCCGACAACAAGCGCACCCACGGTAGGGAAGACAATCGCGAGCTTGCTTATCCGTGCAAACAGAAAAATCGCCAACGCGCTCGCGTCAGGTGTTGATCGCTGAGAGCAGATAAAGGAGAGAAACACGGATAGAGACACCATGCATGGACCGAAAAACAAGGATAACAATGCGATAACGAGGAACAATGCCGAGTAGGCAAATAAACGTGAGTCGCACTAAAGATCCGCCTTCCTCGGAGACCTCTGTGCAGCGTGCACAGAGCATCGAGCGGCTAATATGAACGTCTTCGAACAAGCAGCAATGAGGAGAGACGAAGGAAGGAACACCGGAGATCAAAACGAATAAAGAGAAACCATACAGAAACAATGCCATTAGAGTCGTCCTTCGAGGGGTTCTATTCATGAAGTAAAAATAATTACTACCCCCACAATCGCGTAAGTTCGCGAAGACGCGTCTTCGGAACCGATACGAAGCAAAGGAAGTTGCGTAACAGGAGAAGATACGTGAAGCACGAACGAGACCAATGTCGCCTGTCAGCCGGAGAAGAATGTCCGTCTCGCATACAGCACTTCTCCCGAACGCACCGTCAGAATTTGCGATCTCCACTAAAGTAACGAGATAATACCCGATTCATTCGTCTTCCAAAAGCCGCTCCACTTACGTCCTCAACTTTCCCAGCGTCTCGGGAACCAAAAAGTCGCCGGAGAACGAAAGGCAGCCGGGACGCAAAACTTCTGCTTACACTTAATTTCCACCGCGGGCCCCTCGACGTCGCCTTCACGGCCTTGCACTTACATCACCCTACTAACATGGATACCCCGAAGAAGCGGACTGCGGCTTTTGTTGAAGGAAGCGCGGCGGAGATGACGACGACAATGACGAAAGGAAGAAGAAAGTCTCTTCGAGAGCGTCTAGACGAGACTTCCTTCCTTGAATGCAGTCCCGTGGAATCGATACGAGAGAGTCTCTCTTTCTCTCTCTCTGGCCCTTCTCCGTACCTCTCTCTCTCTCTCTCTCTCTCTCTCTCTGTCTCTCTCTCTCTTCACCCACTGCCTCCTTGCAGCCCTCGTTCTCCTTTCATCTTGGACGCGCGGTAAGGTGCCGCATGCAGTAACGATCGCCTTAGTTGTCGGGCGAGAAACGCTGCCGCCTGTGAGGGACGACGAGAGTGGGCGGATTAGTCGGTGCTGTTTATAGTTCGTAAGGGGATAATACGATCCTAATGAAAATCTAACTACCTCTAATGATACGAGTTAGAGCCCGCGATGCTGGAAGGTCGACCGCTGGCGGTTGGTTCGGTTCAACATTCTAAACTCGAATCGCTGGGGCTTCTTTAAAGTGCGCGCGTTGTCGCAGATGGTTGGCCATCGGGCTATGGGTATACTCGGATTTTTTTCATCCTCATGATATCGTATGACGTTGGTGTGATGAGGATCACAGAAAATGGTTTTATGAAGGCACCCACATTTTCCAGATGGACGGTATCATTCTGTTTCAGGGTAATGGGAGTTAAGTGAAACCTACCTTTCAAATGCTATTTTGGTCGCTGATGACGATACGTTACTAATGTATTACTTGGTAAGAGGTTGGCTGATTAAAAATTCCGAAAATCGATGTCCCTTAAGAAAGTCTCGATTTTTCAACGCGCCGGTCACGTCTAAACCATATATCGTAGCATAAAGTTGTATTATATAATACATTTTCTATAGCTAAGTTCTAAAAAAGGGTGATTTCTCTCCCGCAAAATTTTGAAACCTTCGCGAGTTATGCGCGAGCACAGATTTAAAACAAAACAAAACAATATAAAAAAAATATACATGTCGAATAAAAAACATCCTCCTTTTTCAAAGTCAGTCAAAAATAGGTACTCGTTGCCTCTCACCGCGCCAATTTCTTCCATCATGCACCCGATAATTAAGATAAAATTGCTGAAATATCGCTCAAACTCATTTAAGGAAATTACAGCCGTTTGAATAGGTCTCGTTAACGCAATATCGTAATAATTAGGTTTTGCCGGAGTTGCTTAATCCGAGGCTAACTAGTTCAAGTCGCACGATCGCTCGCGATATGTTCGCTTAATTGGAGCGGCAAAATTACGCGCGGCAGGCGGAAGCGATTGATTTACCATCCGCTGGAAAAGGCTAATTTTCCCCGGAAACGCCGTTTTATCGGCTCGAGAGACAATTTGCTGAACGGCGCCGCGCACTTTCACATTCGGAATTGTTTCCAGTGCCGATCGTTGTCGGAGACGGAAACGTAGGAGTCCGGATTGCGCGGCCCCGAGAAAGTCCAATTAACCCTTCAACCGCGCAAAGCGTAAAAATCTCATTCCAGATATTTCGCGGATTTCCACTCTTTGCGCCATTATCAGGCTGCGCTCGGCTTAAGAGCGCGTTTGCGTTGGGAAATACATTGTTTCGCCATCGCGCATTGCAGGACTTTATTTGCACGGGGGCGAAATTAACGCTGCTGCGTAATTTCTTCGGTCAGCAGAAAGTTTTGGGTCTAATTAAAAATGCGGTTTCTGTTGTGCAAGTAGCGAAGATTGATTTAGGTCAGACAGCCCCGACGGTACTGCACGAACTACTTTTGCATCTTTCACTCGGATAAGAGATAGTACGGATTATAATTGTCTCAATAATCGTGGAAAGGGATCGTGCACCGCGATCCATATTTCAGACGTCTGACCCAATGATATTTGGTGATTATATTTTAGAACACATCTCCAAAGCAACCGCCCACTTTGCACGTCTCCCGGCGTCTTTCTGAATCATTTGCGACTCCCTTCGCCTCATTTTTTTTTGCCCCGCACCTGTACTGGAGCTGTTCAAAAAAGATCACCACTCTCATCTTCTCAATTTTTAAATAACAATATTTTGTTTTATATGCTTTATGAAACTTATGTTACTTGAGACGGGGCGAGAGTGAAGCAGACTGTTTTGACGTCGTTGGCCCTTTATGCGGCGTACAGATTTTCGAGCGAAACGCGGAGAGTTAATTACTGCTTCTCAACAAAGGAGCTTAGACGACGGGTTCGGGCAACCCCGTGGACGTAGACGCCGATGTTAAGAGAAACCGAGAAAAAGCCCCGATACGCCGGGAACACGTACGACGTTGGCGCAGTGAAAGCCTGGGGCTGTTTTCAAATTTACGTCCGCGCGCGCGCACAGGAGTTTGACGGCACGGAACTCTGAATGCGTGATTATCACCAGCGGTAACTCACGTTAATGCACAGTTTATTACGAAAACCGTATGCATTATGAGAGCCACCTAGAGTGGCTTATTTAATACAGAATCTAAATGACTTAAAGTTATTTCACGGTTACCCGAGTCGAACGTGTTCGCTTTCTATATCCTTACTTCACTGTATGACGACCGGATCAAATGTAATGATCAGCTCATAATACTAAAATCGCATAACAAAGTTACGAATCTCATCGTTCTTCGGCAGTAAAAGACAAGTTTTCGTTAATTCATTAAATGGCGCACTGTATATTTCCGGATGACAGCTGTACGCGCAGGTAGAGCCCAGAAGCGAACTCTAGAGAAACGGAAATTGTTGAACACGTGGTCGGCCGTAGTGGAGGTGACACCATTTAAGTTAGACAGTCTACACAGTCTGTAGCAACGTCGGGTTCTCTGATTCCTACTCCCCTTCTCCCTGCCTCCCTTGCTCTACGTCGCGCTAGACAGTAGTGCCCGTTAATGGAGTTCCATTAAATGGACTGCGAAATTGCTGGATAAATTAAGCAGGTCTCAGGCGCTGTCAACTTACCTCGCCTCGACGATCGTTGTTCGCGTAGCATGCTGCGAATTCATCTCGCGCCTGCGAACGCGCGAGGAAACGTCACACGACCAAAAGAACACCGAGTCCGAGCAAGGCGATCCATTGTAATTGCGTATGATAGAGCCATTAAGTTGGCCGGTGTTCAGAGTTCGGACAGCCTGAAAAGCCAGTTCATTGTGTTTCGCGAAATAGTTTAGTTTATCGTGTCTCGATGTCGGAGGTGAAACGAAAATAAGTAGATATGAGTCGATAATATTGTAGATGGTACGTTGCAGAAATCATGTACAGATTGTATATTAAAAATGTCATGTATACGAAACAAATAATAGCAATGTGCATAATGATGCGATCGCGTTAGAAACATCGAAAATGTAATGTATCAAATGTCTCAAGAGAGTACTTGCGATCGGAGCGATAGAATAAGGATCGAGGGACGTGACGCTTGAAACTTTCGGTATTACGAATTTTCGTCTGCCTCTGGGAGGATTCGGGGAAATGAGAAGTGCGCACGGAAGATAGGTTCACCCGTTAGCGGCGTTAACGCGTAATTCACGCGAAATGTCATTACCGTCAGCATTGTGTGTACGTACGTTGACGCGCGCGATATACATACATTATCGGTGCAATGGATTTCGTGGAAATCGATCGCGCGTGCAACGGAATCTCCGGAACACGCTGCTGCGCTTCGCGGTTACTTTATCGTGCGCCAATGACGTCGCTCACTTTCCAAGCATTGTCATGTTGACGATGTTCGTCAATGTGCGGCTACGGATATCTTCCTTCGCAGATATGAATTTCGAGGAAATCTTCGGTGCATGCATTGCCGCTGCGAACACACTTCTTTCTGGACTTACCACACGCTTGAAAACGTGCTGGTATTTGTCCTACTCGCAGAGTAAGTGCATTGGGGCAAATTATGTTGTGCATAATTAATGGAATGGCTGCATGAACCAAAGTCATTCTGAACACACGCTATCCTATACGATGTAACAGCACAGTTACGGTCGGCTTGAAATTCCAACGTGTAACATTGACAGATTCATTAAGAGTAAGAATTTAAAAAAAACACGCGAAACAGCAGAACTTCACTCGGACGAACGAGTTCATTGCAGAATCGAAAAGACGACCGTCAGGCCGGCGATGCGAGATTGAAGAAAGAAAGAATTTGCGTTGTCGGTGCGGATCGTAAGTGGACTCCAATCGGTCAGTATCCTTTTCTGTGTATCGCGGCTGCTATAAAGTGCGCATAAGTGAGCACACGTGTGACGATAGAGGCATCGGAACGCAGGCAAGGCATCCGTTCTGCGGGTATATAGTGGTACACATATGTTTAAACATACGCCTTCACGCACGTACCGACATTCATATGTAGGTAAGTTCGTGCATATGGGGTGTCGCGTTAATCCCGCACTTTAGACGCCGAGTTATTATATGGCTAGCTATTCTACGTTCTATACACTTACAGTCACCGAGTCCCATATATGTATACTTCGACAGGTGACACATATACATGACCAATACTCACCTACAATAATATGCCAGCTGTGCGATATGTTATTCATATAATGAGATTTTAGCGACAACGCATATGGAGTGACTTTTGCTAATATAGTACATAAAAACGTATTTTGGTACATCGTCTTTGAAGTCCGGGCTTTATTATTGAACGGTGTTTTATTCATAAAGAAGGTGCGCAGAAAGAAAATTGCGACCGCCGTGAATATGGAAGTCATTACTTGTATCTTGTATGCATGCATGCATGATGATGGCCGCCGCCATACCGCATATAAATTAATCTATGAAAGTTTGTTTAAATGGTACGCTACGGCGCTGTAGCGGCAAAAAAATTATTGCTAATGTTGCCGGCCGACCAAGCGGTCAACCAGCGCGGCATTTCGGGTCGAAAAAACAAGGGCACATTTTCGGCGCAACGGAATATCCGAAAAAGGAAACCGACGTTCGCGGTGTACGTTGCAAATTGAATCATAAAAATCGATTGCCGTCGCGAATTCTAACTTTGTTTTTTAAAATATTAACCGCCACGTTCCGGGCAGACTAACAAGAGCCGGTATATTTTTACAGTATAATTTTTTTTTTGCACCCGCACCCTTGTTTATGAGCAAAACGTACCTCTCGATAATAACGTGAACGTGCGGAAGTGTGCTATAAAGGGTGTTTGCATCATTGTTGAGTGAATATCGCGCGGAAGATAGGAACTTGTGAGGAAAAAAATTGCAATATAAAAAATCCGATAAAAAAAAAAATGAAGAATAAAATTAAAGCCCACTCCGCCCACAACAAAAGTAACAGCCATAATCCGCTCGATCCGAGACGCATAAAAATGTGGGGAAAAACAGAGGTAAAGCCCGGCCGAATCAATTTGCAATACCGTCGGGGCGGAACGAGTCGATTTTGCTTTCATTAAAATTTCCGAAAAGGTCCCCCTCTATTTCGAAACAGTTCACCCCGTATAGATACGCGTATACCAGTAAGTATCTCCCTCGTTTCTTCGTGCTCCTCATAAACACGCTGCCTCCCCCCCCTTCCCGCGTGCGTGTATCAACATACATTCGCGTGTTTGAGGGTGTCCGAACGTGGATGCGTAGGTGAAACGAACGTGACGCAAGTGCGCGCGGATAAAGAGAGCAAAATAATTGCTCGGAACTCTGTCGCCTTCTCTTGCTCTTCATCCTCACCTTGTCCCACTACTTGTCACCCTCTTTTCGGCGAATTTTCGCACTCGACCCGACCACGCTCACGCGCTTTTTTGCGCACGCGCACGCGCCCGCGATTTCGATCACTTTCGCGGCTGACGCTGAAGGTGAATTAATAATAATCCTGCGACTCAACGATCGCTCTCTTTTTCGTCGGTCGTTTTAATAAGCGACGCCCGCGCGCCGGATGCGCGATTTAAATGGTCATGGGTGTCAGGGGAGACTGGGAGAGAGAGAAAGGGAGAGCTTGCGTGCTTGCAGGTGACGTCGTAAAAGGCGTACCTGTTTACTGACGTGACATATTTAAAAATATTTCCCACAGCAATGTAGATTTTCCCATGTTTGGTGTTTCATTATTAATTCAAGCCGCCATTTTCGCTGGAGGTAATATTTAAACTGCGCACCGAAGTGTGCAACAACGTTGAACGATAAAATGGTATTTCTGAATACAGTGCGGCACTGATAAGAACATACAGAAATTTTGGGAAGGAATAGAGAGTACCGGATGGTCGGATAGTGGATCAATAAATTCCAACTACTGTACACCTTTTACATTCAAGCGAGCATCGCGTAAATCCATAAACATCGTTATCGCTTAATATTTAGCTTTTGTTAGTCGCGCGTGTATCATAGCAGAAACATTGATGATAGAGCAGAGAATTGTTTATTTAAAATGTATGTTGATGATTATTCCGTGCATCGTTCGGAGGTGATCGGGCGTGAATAACGGGTGGGGAAATAGTTAAAAGAGAGAAATGGAAAAAAAACACATGTGACGGGAAATTGTGATTAACCGCCAATCAAGTTTGTATGCGAGGAAATTGATGGATAGCCCATGGCATATCCATCATGGCGTATCCATTACGAGGCGAGCGTTACAACGTTACAACGCGGATGCGTTGGGTCAATAACTGTCGACGCGAACGTGTCGCATTATGAGTGTAAAATAATTCAGTGAAATAACGACAGCTGATAATTTAATGGCGATACAATACTGACAATGCGAATGCTTGACGTTAGTCAATACCTTTCTCATGAGACCGAGAACAAACGTATGATTTCCGTCGTATCTTTCCTAAGAAGAATTTTCTCATTTCATTGCAGTCTAACGCGCCTATATGATGAACGCAAATTCCCTCTGATCGTAGTATGTCATTTTCCGAAGTTCACATTTTGAACGGCATCTACGCTCGACGATTATTGTTAATGCGCAATACGCATTCATGCGTATGTCCCGATACAAAATATAGTTCGCACAGACTCTTATACCGAAACGTGCCGCAAAATTTTCGAGAATTTTCCAAGCAATGCCTATACAATGCACGAGCCAGACCTGCCCTTGCTGCCGCAACAACAATGTACGTGCGTTCGGAGAAGCGTTCCAGCGCAAACAACCCTCAAGAGCCCGAAGAAGTTCACAGTGGGACCGGCGCGTTCGGGGGTTGTCGTTTTAACCAATTTTTCTCATTTCTCCTTTTTCTTCCCCTTCCCGCCGGAGAAAGGCATACGCGGGAGAGGCTTCAACGCGCTGTGAAGTGCATGCAAGTGAGTGCACGTGTGACGATAGAGGCATTGGAACGCAGCAAGGCATCTCGACGTCCGTCGTATATATCTCGTTCGTGCGTTCGTGTGCGCTCATAAACACGTCGCGCGAAGGCTGTCGGCTGACGCTGTGTTGGTCTTTCGGTGCGTAGGTGAACGAACGTCTAAAGGAGCGTGCGGACGAGGCGAATCGAATGATTGTCTCCCTTTCTCCTCTCGCCTTTTGCGTCACGAAGGCGAAGTGAACGCGCGGCGCGTTGCGAAAGTTTCAAAATTTTAGCACGAGCTCCCCTTTCCTCCCTCTGCCGATTAAACCGTTCAATTTGACGATGGCAAGTCGACAGCAGGCAGTGTGCGAGAGGTATGGCCAATCATTTGTTTTTTTGTCGCAGCGAATTACCAGTCGGAGTTTGAAACGTATGCGAGTTGGGATGCTAGGTTAAATTATGTGATAGTGGCATTGCAAGGTGGGATTGTAGTAAGTTAGGGTGGTTATGTATGTCCATTTGTTATGCGCGATCAAAGCGTAATGGCATTTGGTAGCGTATGTCGATGGCTGAGAAAATGTAGAATTACGAGCCATGTGAAACTGGAAGTGTCGAGTCTAAGTTACTACCGTGGTGCTTGTATCGTTCAATCCAGAACATTTGCACTTTTTCTATAAATCCATCTTTTTCATCGACCCGTCGGCATGTTTAATTCAGCCGACAAGTGGTGACATTAACGATCATATTCGACTCTTGTCTCATGGCACTAGAACACAGTTCAACGATGTCTGAATAGGTCCGTCTCGCCGAATCTATTTGGCCACGTGCGACGGTCTCTCTCTCTCTCTCTTCCTCTCTCCTACTGTCTCTCTTTTCCCACTCTCTCCTATTCTATCCGCAGACTCTCTCTTTCCTCCACCTTCGCGCTCTCTCCGTCTAACAACGGCAATGTGTGAGCGGGGCTTAAAGGTTGTGCAGCTCTTTGCGACGGTCACTTCTATATTTAGATGCACCGAGTTTCCTCCTCCACTTTCTTTATGCCGAACAAAGCGTTCCTCTTAACATACGGGGTGTGCGGAAAGTCTTATCGCCCCTTTCCCATCCGTCGTGTCCTTTATTCGAAGGTGGAACGTCGTCCGCGAAACCGACCGTCCGGACGTATCCGATTTGCATTGCGATTTACATGATAAAAACCGCCTCCGAGAAAGAGAGAGAGAGAGAGAGAGAGAGAGAGAGAGAGAGTGAGTGAGACGACTCGAAGAGCGAATCGGTAATTTTACTTCGCGCCTCGCCGAGCCGCAAAATATTTTGCCACCGCGGCCGATTCTGTCGTTTTAGTCATTCCTGCCTCGAGTCGGCTGTCAGTATCAATGCCGAGTGTATGGTCACTGACCACTCCGGCAAGGCGCATCTGCAATGGTAATTAAAACGGGGCGCGTACTTACACGTCGCTCGTAACGATTTCACAGGAGGCGTCGTTGGGTGAGACGTTTTTGAATTTCGAATGCAAGAAGAGGGTGGGCGTAATCAGAAACGATAATCGCTGATACAGGCTCGGTTGAATTTTATCATCTGCGGATGCATTAACGTTTGTTTACTTCGATTACTGGTGGGTAGGTGCCGTAGGTGGTAAAAATGTTGACCTGGGTCCGATAATAGCAACAGTGCTGGTCGACAGATATGTACTGGTTGAACGATTTAGAAAGTACTCAATACGTGTAATACGGCGAACAATGGAAACGACAACCGAGCGACGATGTATAAACAGTACAGTCACCGTTCTTAATAATGTCACGTCATAAAGAGCAAGATACCGTGGAAGGTGAATCACGGTAGCTTGGAATAGCCAAGTGCGATACGTAAGTCACGAAAATAAGAAAGTCTGCATGGTATGCCAGCTGTATCTTGTACTTTGTTCTCTGCGTCGGAAGGAAACTATGAAATATGTCTGATCCCGAGCAACGGTACTTATTGCCGAATCTTATGTACAGAATGTCAGCGTTGCATCCTTATTAAGTTTCTCACGTCATCGTCCATTTCCATTCATTGATACTAAAAAAGGCACGGACAATCGATACTCTCACGTCGCACGCTTACATCAATCTGCTCTTGCCCGAGAAACGTATTGCACGGAACGTACGTCCGCACCTACATCGAACCCACCCTCGATGTCTTTCTGCCACGAAGTTTTTTGTCCAAGGCAAACAGTTGTTTTCTTCCTGCTCCTCGATCGTCTCAAGCCCTTCGTGTTTCACGCTTCATCCTTCTGCTCCCCGAACGTCCACCTCCTCCACGTCGTCGACCCCTCGCAGATGTCCTGCGCTGCCCTTCTATCGTAAAATCGATCCTGCCCGAGACTGCCATTCTCTCGAAGGAGTAGGAACGCGCGAGGAAGCCAAACAAAATCCTCACCGGGCCGAAGCCGAAGCGATACTCTTGCCGAACTCCTTCAAACTTTCACAATCCGAAAGCTTTTTTCGCACCCCCTTTCAGCGGTTCATAAACACGTCCGTGACCGGCCGCTGTGTTGGTGCAAGAACGAGGGGGAGAGGTTCTGAGGAGAGTTGATTAGAATAAACGCGTCCTCGGTACCCTTTCAAAGAGTTTTCAAAGACTTTTCAAAGATGTTTCTGCTCGGTTCTCGGTCATCGTCTGCGTGCTGTATAGCAAGCTGTGTCTTGGATGGATACGTGAGCGTGAGGTATAATAGAATTTTGTTTGGAAGTAAAAAAATGGTGGTGTTGAAGAGTGTATGTTGTATAGTGAGAAATGACCTCATTTGTCAAGATATATCCTATTAATCCAACTAACGTGGCTTCTGACCTTTCCCATTAATATAGGTTCTTCAACTTGGCCACCCTTCAATCGATCTAACTAAAGAACTCGTCAAGTCGAAAGAACACCGGGAAAACCGAACAAAATCACCCTGACCTTACCTACCTCCGTTCAATACCATTGACTAGCAAGTTCTTTCGTAGCCAAAGGCTGCGTCAATCGAGAAGACGGAACTTCCGTGTACATGAGAAGCTACATCTTGGCTACCTCAGAAGAATATTTAAAATTGTACAAATCTTGCCGACGACGATATCACCCGCCATCGTCTATTTAAAATCACCTATACATGCAAAAATTACCATATGCACATCTAACCAAGAAATGAGTCCATCAATTCGAACACTGCAGCGCCGATCCGCACGGCGTTTGTCGTGCTCGCCGACAATCAGCCGTGCAAATCCACGGGAGCACAAAATGCACAGACAATTAGACGTTCGGGACGCGAAGGCTTGCGGGCTTGCGGCGCAGCATTGAAATTGATAATTCCCAGTCGCGGAGAGACGCGAAACATGCCAAAATGCGGATGAGGCGAGATGAGGGTGGCCGGGGGGTGGGAAGGCGGAGGAAGGAGGGGTGAGAATCGGCGTCTAATAATTCCCACCGCCCGCGTCTCGGCAAGTTCGACTTCGTCAGACAAGATCCGCGGAATTGAACCGGAATGAGGGCCGTGTGCGTGCTCGGATCCTATTCACGCACGAGTTGGCGCAGAGCAACGTCTCGTGCCTCGCTCTTCCTTGAGCCACCTCCAACCCATGGCGACTTACGCCCTTACCCCGAAATCAGGGGCGTCGCCTTCAAAGCTGCGAGTGACAACGAACCTGTCCCAGAGGACGTGAAACTCGCGTAGGTGCCGGCGAGATGAAGGCAAACGAGACGGTTCGCGGCGTGGCTCGAGCAATCGTTCCGAATTTCCAGCGGGTTATTATGTCGGCGATTGTAACAAGCGCAATCCGTTGTTAGTGGCGTCGAGCTTCGAATTTTGCCGGAAGTCTTTGATCACGATCGGTAGTCGGCTGGTATGGACGTTACGTGGGACATACGTATACGTCGTATGAATCCTGTGAGATCTTCTCCGTGCGGTCGATCGACTGTTCTTTCTTCGTTCGCGGAATTGCGAAATGACGCGATCGACATTCTGCGATCGGGTGTCGAGAGATAATGAGCGAACGGAAAAGTTGGATTAGGCAGGGAGAAAGAGTGTGCCTGCTGTATAATAGGATATAATTTGACGAGAGCTTACAAGAATAGTGCAGGCCTGCGGATATGCCCGCGGGCGAGCAAAGGAAGTAGAATATAATTCTGAGCTGAACAAATGAATTCAAATACGAGATTAACCGGCACAGGCAAATTCGAATACAAGTACGATGGAGATAATGAAATCCAGCGCCACGCACAGGGGGTGGAGACAAACAGATAAGCCGCCAGCTGTAGACGCGGGAGCGACAGAGAGGATCCCTGATAGGAGAAGGACGAGGGAGTCCCAGACACCGGGAGAGAGACGGGGAAATCCCTGACAGGAGAGAAAGGAGCGGATCCCAGACAGGCCGGAAAGAGAGGGGAATCCCAGACGGGAGAGAGACGAAAAAATCCCAGACGCGAGAGAGACGGGAGCCCCAAATCCGAGACACGCAACACGGACGCGCACGGGCGAAAGAAGGTATCCTGCGAGGGGAGGGAGTGGGAACGAGAGCGAGGGAGACACGGAAGAACAGAGAGAGAGAGAGAGAGAGGCAAATAGGGATTATCCACACCGAACCAAACGAGGGAGTCGTCAGGAAGGAGGACAAGCAGCGTCGGGAAGAAGAAGTAGAAGAAGAAGACGAAGAAGGCAGGGGAGGGGCCCTCTTCGGCGCGATGTGTATTCGGCGGGATTTGGTCGTGTGAACAGGACTGTCTGGCATCGATCGAGTCCAGAGTCTGGGGGGCGGTTGGCTCGGGTTTTGCCAGGGCGCGACGTGAGGGGGTGCACGAAGGGAGGGCAGAAGGAGGTGGAGGCTGTAGGTGGTTGGAGGCCTGGGCGAGCCTACCCCAACCTCTTCTCGACGTGCGCGGCGCCTATAGTATCGACGACCTCTACTACTAACGCTCTACTCGACTCTCGCCGTACTCCCACACACTACCCTACCCCACGTCAGCCCTCTCCCTTTCTGATTCTCCGTAGCCAACCCCGCTTCCTACACTCCCCTCGACGCCCTCCGCCTCTGCTCTGCCTCTTTCGCCGACCTACACGCTACGCCTCCGCCACCTACACCTCCTACGCTTCGTCCTCTTCCTCCTTCGACCCTTTCGCTCTCTCTCTTTCTCTCTCTCTGTCTCTATCTCTCGTCTTCCTTCCTCCGAACTCGAAGGATATTTTTAAAGAAAATCGCGCCAACCCTCCCCGCTCTCATTCTCCCCTTTCGTTCCTGCCTTTTTCGTCCTTCGCTTCGACTTCTTCTCCTCCAACCCCTCCTCTCTTACTTCATCTTCGTTTCTGTGTTTTTCTCTTTGCCACCCTTCTGATTCGGTTTTTGGCGTACTTTAAGGGTGTTTTCAGTTTATTGTTTTGGTAGACGTCCAGTCGGGATGGTGTCAGATCAGTTACGGGTGTCTGCAGTTATCGGTTCGTTCGATGTCTTATGTTCGGCACGAGTTCTTGCTTCAACTGGAACTTGTCTGGTAGTGTATGTACAGGGACGAGGTTGTGCATCAGAGAGTTTATAATATACCGGCTGGACGGCGTGTGGTCCCCTTTTGTACGGATTCTATACACCTCCCATATTATGCTATACCTCTTTCAACGTAAACATAAAGAACTTTATGCTCAAACATGCGAATTTACCATTCTGACCCTGCTATTACACTTCTGTACCTAAAACTAACTTTCTCGGTTGCAGAAGTGGAAAAGCAAACTCATAATACAACTTCATTATTAAAAATCACTTAAAGACACTGTATTGTATGATGTATCGTTAATGACGAGCACTTGCAAGAAATTTACAGCACAACTGATAACACAAGTTCGAAGATACAAAAGAGACTACACGAAGATCTCCCTATCAAGTCTGGACAAGGTACCTGCACCCTTTCAAGCGAGATTCTCGAAGCTCGAGCATCCAACAGCGGCGGTCCACCGTGTATAATATAATAAATAGACAGACAGGTCCCGTCCTCGTTTACATCTACGCATCTTGTGAGAGGAGAATAAAGCGTGCACGCGCGAACATAGACAGGAACAGCACACACTTTGCGAGATAGAAAAGGACAGAGAGGAACGACGTCGAGACAAGAGCAGAATTGGGAAGGGCCAGGACGACGACAGTCGGCTCGCAGGAAAGATGGCCCGGACAAGGGGGGTGGGAGGGAAGGAAGGGGGAGAGAGAGAGAGAGAGAGAGAGAGAGAGAGAGAAGATGGAAGGGAGTTTGAACGAACGCCGAACGACGTTAGGCAAGAAGACGCATCCCTCTCAGCATCTACGCGAATAAAGAAAAACGCGTCGGGACGACGGACCAGAGATAGATACGAATATGAATGGGGAATAAAACGCGAAGGACCTTCCCATCGGGACGAGCGACTTCCGATGAACGTCCTGATGGCTGAACTCGAGATAGAAGAAATGAGAATCGGCTGGATGGGAGTTTGGGAGAAAACGAAGATTCGCCGACGCAAATGTGTCGTGGGTGCTGAGGGATATAAAAAGTTCTGCGATCGTTGAGCGATTTAGTTGCGCGCCAGGGGGGATGGACAAGTTCGTAGTAGAGACATGATTCTTTCAGTGGAATTAATAATTTTTTATATTTTTGTATAATGTTAGTTATCCGAGACGAAACGTCTTGGTGCGATTCTTGTAACTCTCGCAATCTTTATCGTCTCTGGCGGATATGAAGTTTTCGCCACCTCTCCGCTGAAATTAGGACGATTTTTTCAAGAAACAACTAAGGGAGGCAATTAAAAGCGCAGGTAGCCGACAAAGAGCAGAGTCACTTATCAAGAGAATTGTATGGAAATTCAAGCGATGCTGAAACAGCGGCGAGAAAGAACGAAGAAATTTCGACGAAGACAGGTACAAAAGTGAGCAAGGGTGGAAGAGAAATCTCATTATGTAGCAACGAGTCTGAAAACACAAAGGCCGTCTTAGCTTCGCTTGCATCCGAGGCATCGAAAGAAGAGACGTGTACGCAGGAAACTGCTCGCTTTCAGGTTAAAAGATCAATTTCGCATAGATAAGTGCCAAGGCGTTGTAATCCGTCGAAAAGAGTTGGCAGAAAAAGACGAGCGACCGAAGTACGGACGCACGTGGCACAGGAGGAACCTGAAGTGGAAACAGAAGAAATTACACCGACTCTTATCCAAAGAATGTTCGAATAAACATTCAACACTTAACGCAACTCCGCTCCTAATATCATATTTCCCAAGCACTTCCACCTAGAAACGCTACATTTTTTCCACTCATCAAATATTACACAGCACACTACGTATAGACATAGCACGAGGATTTCAGTGTAAGTCACGGGACTCCGTATTACTCCCCGACAGCCCATCTATTGAATTTCCTCATCGAATCGATTCTGCACAATTACGGCGCCGCCGCGCGCTGTGCAAAGTATGACGCCGTACTTCTTACATACATGCTTCCAATATGTACGGATCGCACACTCTGCAAAGTGAGTTCGATCCGGCAAGCCTTCGAAGAGGGGCACAACTGAGTGCTGGGCAGAGACGATCGTTTGTAGCAGGGTTGACACCATCCAAGCTGGACAATGTGCCGTTCATTCTTTCCGTCCATCCCTTTCTGTGCCTCCCTCGCGCAAGTACACGCACATCCTCCTCTGCCGGCTCCTTCCTTCTCGCACTCACTCCCACCCTCTCCCACAGCCGATCTTTTCTTACCCTCTTTCGCCCTCCAACGCCGATCCTCTCTCGCTCACTTCGTCGTCTCTTTATGCATTATTCAGGATATATACCGTGGAACCGTTCGTGACGGGCTAACTGGCGTACCGCCGGAAGTTAGGCAAATGAGCCCTGAGCGACCGTGGATCGTCGCGTTTCCACGGAAACGGTGGTAGCGGTGGATGGCAGCCGATTTTCACGGTCTCCCACTCTCTTTCCCTCTTTCACGCTGTCACCCACTCACTCTCTCTCTCTCTCTCTCTCTCCCCATTAGCGCTGGAACTACTCGGATACTTTGCTATTCGAGCGTCTTAGCGATATTCAAATGCTGCGGATAAACTTCTAATGTCTTAGCATCCGAATATTATGACTCGATTACAAGGTAACGTGGCATTCAAATAATTCGAAGAAGCTCGAGGACAACTCAAATACCGTGACGTTGTTTCTCGGGGCGCAATTAAATTTAGCATGGGACAAATAAAAATGTTAACTACTAGAAAGTGTCGAATTAGTGGATAGTTTCTGCTGCTATTCGAGTGGCATAGATATCGATCAGTGAACACTATCCAAGTATATAAATTGTTCGAATGTTCGGAGACTGGATAATTCAGTGAATGGCCTCAACTCTGCTCTCTATCTAGCTAGCACCATTCTCTTCGCTCCGGCTGCTCAACCTCGCCTCTTTCCCATATCGTCCGCCTGTCTCCCTCTTGTCTGGCTCCCTTTATGTACCGAGAAACACCCCGTTACTACTGACTCGTCGTTTCCTCGCCTTTTCTTGCAGCCGCACGCGAAATTTACGCCGACACCCACCGGACGGCCCGGGTCCTTTGTGACCGAGCCGAATTTGCGGTCCCGTCTAATCGGGCGTGCAATTTGGAACGGGAATTGATCGGGCAGGTCTGAACGGCACGCGATCGGGATTAATGTGTGAAGGTGGCGCTTTCGATGCGTGGACAGCTTTTCTTCGTCACTTCGTCGACGCCGTTTCGACGGAGCGGCCACTTGATCGGAAGAAGAATTAAGTCGTTCGCATTCTTTCACCTTCGACAGTCCGCCAGAAAGCAACAAAGTACACGTTACCGGGCCCTCCTTTCACATTTTTGGCAAGCAAACGAGCCTTGTGTAAGTGCGTGACCAACGGCGTTCGTGACCATTTACCAGAATCGTATAACCGTTATTATCTTGTAAATGATAATTATTGATAAACATGTGCGCATAATAAAGTTTGGGAATGAAATTTTTCTTTAATCACGCCGCTGACGAAGGTCTCCCCGACACGCGAGCCTCGCTGACGCGTATAACATGTTCGGTAACAAAGTAACGATGTCCATTTTTGTGGTATCCCGTAACCACCCCGACATCCAATATCCGTTCTACTTACTAAAGCAGTCACCACGAACCAACGGTCTTTGGAAGTATATTACATTCTAAAAAAATAATGAATAAAAATAGTCTATTCCCTGCCCGTCGCAGACGTCAGCGCCGCGACGTTCAAAGTCGCACCCTCCACGTGCTTCCTGTAACTCTCTCCGTCATTATTCCTCGGAGCCGAGGAGTGCTCCTTTTTTTTTCACACAATTTCCTTCCTCGCGACGATTTATATCGTCACACGAACCCAGCCACGAGCCACAAGGGTACCGTGGCGTAGACTCGGGCCTGGCTGGTGTTCGACATGCGTGTCTTGTTCTCCCCGCCGCGGCGGGTCGATGTGGCCCGAGTCCTCTCCTCATCCTCCGGCCGAACCTTCGTCTTCTCATCGTCCTCCGCCTCCGACTCCATCCACGGTTTCTCCTTCTCGTCCGTCGCGCCATTTTTTTCTCTCCTCCTCGCCCAAGATCCCGTCTGGAATACCTGCGTAAGAGGAGACGCCGTCGTCTCGTTTACACGAAACGCACCGCACACTCGCGGCTCGTGTGTCCTCTCTCTTCCTGTTCGATTCGAGGGCGCGTATGATATTCGAGCGATCGGAAACATGCTTTCGGCAAATTGCTCTAGCGTGTGCAGCGGGACGTGTCGTGACATTTACCACAAACGAGGACAGTTTTACTGTGTTTGTCAAAAATATGATTTTCTTCGTTGCTATTGATAAAAATTAAAACTCGCTTATCCGGCGAAACGCAGTCTGCGATGAGTAGATGTACTCTTGTCATTCTTTATACAGAAGACACGACGCTGGTCTACCGATTACCGAATTATCGCACGGCAGCGATAGACTGTTCGACGCGTCTTTATCAACGTGCATCATCCATTACCAGACGAAGCGTCAGCATCAGAATTCCTGGGAACTCGAAGTCGTGGACGACGATAAGAAGCAGCCGGCCGAGGGGCGCGTCGAGTTCGTTTCGCAAAGCGGGCCAGCGGATCCGATGACGTACAATGGAGTTCCGTTTGTCCGATCGATTTCTCGATCGGCGAAGGCCGGCAGAAGTTTTCGTGTTACTGGAACACGCCGGATCCTCGATCGGGCGCGAGGCACAAGGATTTCAGGACCGGGACAGGCCCCGTTTCTACGTATCTTGAACCCGACGGCCCCGAGAACCGGTTCCCGGCCGGGTTTCACGTGACACGCGTTTCTCCTTTTCGGGGTATCCAAAGGAGCACGGCTTTTTGAATATGGCCTGCATGTTATTACGACCGTCCGTTTATTATTATTGCTCTCGTCACGGGCCGCGATATCGGCTGGAACCGTTAATGGCCGATCGATTCGATTTTCTCGCGCCGATAGGATCGTTCCGAGGAACGCACGATCGGCGTCTAGATCGAAATCATTTTAATCTCACCTCGCGCCGCCCCGCTGCGCCCTGCGCGTTTTATAACCTACGCGCCGCGTATCGTACGTACGGCGTATAAACATAGACACAGCTGCGCTCGGAATATTAAAATAATTTACGGTCCTGCGGAGTGCTTACGTTAAAAGTGCGCCGTACCGATTTTAATTAATTTGACGGAAATATACGGTCCGCGCAACGTACAATCTGCGAGTTATGCAAACGGTTCGACTCTAGGCCGCGGTCTGCGAAATCGTTTTCTTCGTTGGGTGAAACAAAGAAGTTTCAGTATAGACGGACTACCGGTGAAGTTCAATTTTCATTTCATCGTTATTGCGATGTTAAAAAGCATGACTATCGTTAGGGGCCTTTAATCGATACGTATCATATTATGTTAGACTGAACAATTGATATAATCGTACACGATTTTATGAAACATTTACAAGAAAGAGTTTTCAATTAAAATGTTAGCATATTTTGCCGAACGATAGTGCGAAATAGCCGAGTCTGTCGGAGGCCGCTCGTATCTCGAGACCTACGAGTCTAATCGATTCTCTAGACTCCGGGCGGCATAGAACCTTTCGATTGGTAGGCGTTACAGGGCAACGACGGGGTTGGGTCAAACATATTGCCCGTCCTAATCTCGCTACAAGGCCTTCACTACAAGAGGAAGTTATTCCGCGATTAGAGTACCGAGAAGACGCCGGTAACGCTGGCTTAACACTACCCGAGGCTGATTCATCGACACTTCCAGGCTTCCATTACTCCGCTCCTGTAGATAAATGTATTTTCTGCACCGAGCCGCCGTACTTTCCAGCGAAATATGTAGCTGCTACGAGAAGTGCCGCGGTGCGTTGAACGAACAATTGAATTACGTCTGATTATAATGTTGCTTCCGCTCGCGACTTCATCAGCTAATGACCGGTTAGTCGTTAGTCACATAAGCAGGAATCAATTTTAATGCCTATTGTTCGGCACGTTAACGACAGCACTTCGTATTCGGACAATATTCTGCGAATGAAAATATGCGTCGGCGTAGCGCGTGTTTACGGCTGATTTATGACAATTACGGCGATCGATGCATCGTTTTGATGGGACCGTCCGAACGGGCGTGAGGATATTCTTGCGTTCGTTTTTTATTGACGAGCTGCAGGTACATCGGTGTCAATCGATACAATTGATTCGCAGCATACAGAAGATTACATCAGTTCCCTACTGTGATGTTTCTATTCCTGCCACGAAGTACCGCTCGTGATAACGTGTACGCTTGTTACAGTAGACGCTACAATCAATTTGCCAGCATTACTGCAATGCATCCACGGCCTTCCTTTACCCAATAATCTCCTTTAACGTTCATGTTGATCACACACAATCATGCCCGGCGAACGCGAAATCGATCATGAGCATCCCGTACGTGGGTCCTTCTTTTTCCGGCCGACGTTGTTGCGGAAGGATAGTTCCAATGAGTTACCTGTCCTAACCCGCGCAACTCGGGACGGGGGAAAGTTTCTAACCGGCCACGATTGAAGCGTCGAGATGTGGAACGAGTCCTGATTACCTCACTGACGCTTCCACCAGAAATAACGAGTCATATAATTACGCAATTAAATCCGCTAGAACGGCGGGTAGGGGGGGCAGTAACGAGATTTCCGCGGCATACTTTTCTTCACTCATTATCTACTTCGACGACGGCATTTTCTACGTCCTCCTCTGCCGTACCGTGCGCCCCACAGTCGGCACGTTTAAAATGTCCCTCATACGCACAGCTCTGTCCCATCGCGAAAAAATCATCTTGACTCTGTTTCATTACTCCGAGAATATAAAGATTGTGCTACATTCTAAGGTTCGATATCCATCCAGCCCGATTGCTTCGCGTTCCGCGCGAATCTGAGACGCGAACAACGTAGAACTAGGCTCTCTTCCGAACCCTGTCATCGAGCCGCAGAACAGATTCTCCCCACTCGGATGCATCTTCCGAAGAATCCTTTCTTTTTTTTTATGTCTCAGTAAGCACCGGCGGAAGCTGTGAGCGTCAGGGCGCATCCGACCTTCTTGATTTCCGCTCGGCTGCGCTGGAATCGATCAAAATTCTAGCTTCGCTCGCAGGATGAGCGAATTAACGGCGGCGCCGTTAACGAGGCAGGAAGCGTCGAAAACGCGATGATAATGACGCCAGTCCATCGCGCCTTGCTCGTTTGCCGCGCACGACTTCGAATTTCGCAGTCGCCCCGCGAGTCGCGTCGAATCGAGTCCAATCGGATTCGCCGTGCTTCGGAAAACAATGCAATTTAAGGCCGCGGCCAGAAAACGTTTGTCGGTTTTAGACGCCACCGGCATCGCTAATTCCGCGTGACTCACCCGTGACTCCTGAGCCACGTGTACCTAATGTGTATTGTACCATTTTTACGGCATCGCGAACGATAACGTTTTTAGCTGTTCTAGTCTGTGCGACTGTGCTTTATTCTCCTATCAGTACTCTCGTAAGTAATGCAATTTTGCGGCAAAATGAGCAGCCACACAAGGTCATAGAAGATACGCAACGCAAGCTTTCTTACGAACCCGTACATTACATAGACACCTACGATACACCGATCTTTCCGGATTCACAACTTCGACATCATTCCACGCGACACGATGAATCTCAAACTCTATCCTCGAAACAACCGAACCCCGATCGGAACTTTGCACGTTCAGCATCACTCCGTTCGAGCCACCAGCGACAATTCGCATCAATCCGCAATCTTCCGGGGCCAGCTATGAAGATCAGCGCGCACAGCTTGGCCGTGACGATTGGCCGGCGCAGGTCAACGGCCGGATCGCGCAAGGTCACCGTCTGGACCGCCCAAGGTCAACGCCCGGATCGCCTTAGGGTCAACGCCCGGATTACTCGAGGTCAACGTCCCCGCTCGCTCAATGTCGACAGTGTCTCGAGTGGCCGTTCGAGGTCAAACGATACGTCAGCCACCATGGACGAGGTGAGTGTCGAAGCTAGGCCAGTTTCGCTCCGCGTCGATCGCCCTGGATCACCGATCACCGATCATCGGCTTTCGGACCCTTAAAGTTCGCGCGCCGAGCACACCCCGAGCATCGATCGAGTTTCTAATCGAGGGAGCAGGTGGAATTCTTCAGGGATCCTCTATCAGTCGGGACCGTGGTTGCGCTCGTCGAACATGCACGCGCCAGGCTGTTCGGATGCCGAGAAAGACGGGATCGAGTTTCTAATCGAGAGTGTCGGCGAAATTCTTTCGGGATACTGTCCGGAATGGCCCGCAACTGCTTTTCTTTCGACCGGCGGTGTGCGCGAGAAACTACGTTGGCGTTCGATTACTAAAAGTTGCCCAGAGCTGACGGAACGTTCGTTGGGATTATTTCCTCATGTGATCACGGTTTGAGAAAAGAAGTGATGGAAAGTGGAGGTGCCTGATGGGGGAAAAGTTGATACGTTGAAAACTATACGATATGTTTTATCCCGTACCCTGAAACTGTCAAGCTTAATTAACAAAACCTCTCGCACAGCCTTGAACGCACGGAACGCGAACTATCGCTCCCATTTCCCACCCCCGAGTAAAACTATCCCACACGATGCTCAATTACAAACACAAAACATCGATATCAAGCGAAAACATTTTCATTAAACTCACGTGTCATCAAAGAAAAACAGTGCGCACAGTGGCGGCATCGAAATATCGTGCAGGACCGAAAATTTCGGGCAAAAAAAGCGCGCCGCGGTGCGTAGACGCAACACATCGAACACTGTAACGAAACAAAATAGAGGGAAAAAATGCTTTCGCGAACAATTTTTCGCCCGCCATCGTCGCTAGGATATCGGGAGCCGTCGGAACGATCGAGACAGGAGGCAATGTACGGGGCCGGGGTAGGGGAGGTCATCCCTGCGATTAATCCATCCCTCCGCAGCCTTCTCGTTCGCCAATGATCGCGCGCACCTCGAGGGTGTGTGCCCGCACGTGAATCCACTTCCGGCGGCCAGGACATGCTTCATTCGACTTCGCGCATCCTCCCACGCTTTCTATGGACACGCGAAGTTAAGAGGGTGGCGAGGGGTCGGTCGGGCGTAAGACTAGAGACAACTACGTGACGGTGGGCGGCGTCGGATGGTAAGAGGCAAAAACGAGATTCTCTTGAGCAGATACCGATCCCAGCAACGTCCGTTCTCACCTCACCTAACTAAACGCTTCCACCAAATCCGAGTCTCTCTGCCGAGAGTCAGCCCAAAGACGTGCTGAGCTGCACTCTAAGATCAGGACTGCTTCGCGAAAGTCTCATGAACTGCCCGGTACGCTGTGGATTCTGTAGAATGTTTGATGTCTGTGAAGGGAAGCTTGTATCATTTCGTTGGATTTTGAGTGGTTCTCGTTATATTTTGTAGTCTCTCGGTATGCCATTTCTGAGGATGCTACACAGGCGAAATATGGAACCTTAATACTCTCTCTGCACTTCATCTTGTATTTCAAGCCAACTTTCTTAGCAAGGCTAGAGATTACGGGAGTAATAAAGTTTATCTCCTCATTCAATTATTTCGTCACACCGATCGCGAATTCTCTTATTTACTGGCGTTATTCAGACGTAATCGATATCTTTACGTTCGCAGCGAAAGAGTTCTGAGGGACCTTCGTCCTGCGCAGGAAGAGGCCCTGACACTGTCGCGTGGCGCAAGATTCGATGCTGCAACGGGGTGGTGGCCGCTGTCAACGACGCCCGGCTGGATCGACAGGGCTTACAACGAGAGCGTCTCACTCCCAGATAGAACTTTCGAAACAGCTAGATAATCTTGAAATACCAAAATAATCTTCATATGAGAGGTTCGTTCTGTGATAACTCGAACACTGTATTTCGCGGGCCAGGCAGGAGAAGAACTCTGTTCGAGGAACATGTGCGTCGGATTAACTGAACTGCACGGACGAAAACGCGGGGGTGGAAAAATGCTTAAAGCGGGCGAAGATTAAGAGACCCCCGGGCGTCGAGGACGAATCTGCCCTCGCGGATGAATCCTTTGGTGACGGAAAGAACAATGCTGAATGAGATTGATGGGGGCGGAGATGCGGGGGAGGGATAACGAAGTGAAGTCGGCGGCTGTAGAAGGATTTAAACTAAAGCGATAGAGGCAGAAATGAGGAGGTATAGGCGGACAACCGCAGAGAGCGAGGCAGGGGTGCGGAGGGGGAGGGCGCGGTAAAGTAGAAATTTGAGGGAAGTTTGCCGGGAGGAAGGCGTGCGAAGAATGAAGACTTAAGCAAGGCGGAAGATATTGGATGTGACACGGAGTAGAAGGAATGTGGAGAAATGCGGGATGGGGAATAGGGGAGAGCCGTTACACTGTCCAATTTGAATGGCGTCGAGTCTGTCATGAGCGACGATTTACAGCGAGCATTTTGTCGCCGCTCTTCCTCAAATTATTCGCCGCCCCGGGATATACGATTAGAGAAATCAAAATTTGTCTGACGAAAAGAACGACGATTGCAGACCGTTCGTTCGGTACGTCCGTTTCCCTGTTGCTTGATCTAGTCGTGATTTTTTAATGCCGCTTACTTTTTTATTTATTTTGTATGCCTTAGTTATCGTTATTTCTTCTTTCGACTAAATGTTCATCGCGTTCAATTAACACGACTGAAATTTATTACTGTTCATAGTGTCGTGCGGTCACATAGGGGAGGTCTCGCGTAAAATATATTACTATGACATTCAAACATATGCCGTACGCGGACTGTGCACACCCCTGGAGGGAACACCCTCGGGAAAACGTGTCTTGAAAAACAACAAAATAATATATGGACTGTACACAATACACTGTCGGCAGATTGTAGACTCTGCTTAATATACCAATGAAACAGGTGTTTGCACGGGGCACGTAAAGTGGGTGAAATGAAAAAAAAAGAGCTGCAAACGCGGGGAACCATTAAAACTGAGTAAACACCAATGGCAACCTTTGACATCGAAATAAGTTAGCAATAAAGTAGGCTGAACAAATAATGAAGAGTTAGATACTAAAGGGGACAACGCAATAAGAAGTATTATAAGAATGTTTCATACCCGAGATGAAAAGGGGAAGAGCTTTAAAACTAGAATAGAACAATGGTGCATGAGACAAAGCAACAGCACGCAAAAACTCGCTAAAGCAAATTCATGAGCAGCAGCCTTAACTACAGCGGCATACACGAAAGAAGAAGACGGAAAATATCATTAACACAGAAAGAAGGCGCGAAAAAAGTGTAAAGAGAGGCATTAATCAAAGAGAAACCAGCGGCGGGAGCATCTACAGTGACCCGCAGCGCACTATGAATAGCGCTAAAAGCAGCATCAGCTGCAATAGTAGTAGCAGTAGTAGCAGTAGTAGAATCGGTAGTACTATCGCCGATAGTAGTGGCCGCCGGTAGTAGTACCGGCGTAGCACTACTACTACTACTACTACTAGTAGTAGTAGTAGTAGTAGTAGTAGTAATACTACCGGGTGAAGTAGAAGGAGGAGAAAATAATAACGACCCCGACGTCGCAATGCTGCAGAAAGGTTGACGACCCGACGCCAGGCGACGCCCTCCCACCCCTTACCCCTCTCATTCCTCATCTCTCTCTCTCTCCCTCGTTAACCCTCTCATTCTCCGCCCGTCCCTCCTTCTCTTTCGTTAGCATCTGTCCATCCCCGTCTACTTCGTCCTTTCTCATTTCCTCCAACTCGCTTCCGCAACCCCCTCCACCGCAAACGGCCCCCACCATCCAGCCGACACTGCACGTCGTGAGCGTATAGCGTACGTACACCCCTTCTACACTCCTGTCCCCCCCCCCCCCGCCAGTTCAACCCCCTTTTTCGTCCTCCCTCGTACTCTCGCCACGTTCACCCCCAACTCCAACGCTCCGCGTCGTACGGTCCTGCGTATCCCAGGCCGTCGCCACCACCAGCAGGCAGCAGCAGCATCGCCGCCACCTCCACCACCCCCTACACGACCGTCTGGCCAGGGTCGGGGTCGTTGAACGTCTATAAAGATTTTGACTCCAGCATTGCTGCTGCTGCTGCTGCCGCTGCTACCGCTGCCGGTGCCGCTGCTGCTGCTGCTGCGCCGCTTCGATGCAGGAAACGGACCCTTGCGCGAGATACGCCCTTTTATACGGGGTGTAACGCAATTTATCGGACCGGGGGGGTTGACCCTGCGCCCGTCGCGTCACGCTCTCCTTCGATCGCGGTGATCTTGAGACTGCCTCCGAGCTCTCGGGCGTCGTCTTCGAACGGGGCTAATTTAATGATAATGTCTGTGATTTCGTTCGTGTGTCCTTCGGTCGTTCTGTATCGGTGAACTTGAAATTGGGTTTATTGCTCGATGTGCGGAGGATGGATTGTTTTGGGGGAGTGAGAAGGTGGAGGCTGCTTCGGTGGGATTTAGTATGAGAAGCAGGTGTACGCAGTCTTTCATGCACGCCCTTTTCCGCGGGGGTGTAACGTTATTTGCTGGACGGGGTTTGACCCTGCGTACCGCGCGAGAGTGTTCATCGATTCGCGATGATCTTGAAACTGGCTTCACCCTCTGCCGGGATTTCTTTTGAATAACGCTTTATTTCGAGATGAGACTAATGTGATAGCGTGGATGATTAACGCATGATTTTAGTAACAAATACAACCGTTATTATTTATTGCCATTTTAGGGTGTTAAAAGAGTATGATTCGAAGTAGTTTCGAGATATGACCAGAAATAAGCTTTATGAATATGTCATAATAAATGATTTATAAAACTGCACCCAATGAAATTAGTTTAATTACGAAAACCAGGATAATTCGATGACGTCGGCGACCAGTTTATCGCATCAGATTTTAACGCCGCGAAGGAAACGATAATAGGCAAACGACGGCATGGCAGATCACGCCCTTTTGTAGGAGCTATAGCGTCATTCACCGTGGGGAGCCTTTGCCGAGGTTCAATTAGAACTTGTTAACTGTCTTAGACGTACTAATTGTGAACCGTTTCGAATCGGCTCAAACGTAATTGTCGCCGATGAAACTTTCACCAAAAACAACTACACTATCATATTAATTAAACTCTGCAGTACAATTTCCTTTCTTTGCGCGGCAACGAATAAATAATTAACAAATGAATGATATAATTCAATTTAATTAATGTTACAGGTAAATGCCCGTACGTTGTTAAATGCGTTCTGTTATTTGCACACGAAGGCGATAATGGAAACTGATGGACTAATGAACATTTAAGTTGGGCAACTGTCAGCAGGCAAAATGTTATCTAGGATGCGCAGAGTATTACGCAGTGTTAACGAAGTGTGTTACGATGATCTTACATTGTTCGTCGACTGCCAAGGAAGCCGAACACGCCCGACTAGCCGTCGAGAGATTGTCATTCACGATAGCACGAATCTCGCTGCAAAACTGGGTGTCCCTTTAAGATCGTCACGGCGAGATAATTCGCGAACGAGGAAATTAACGACGACGGGATAAAATCGTGGGAAGCTGAGAAAAACTGAGAAAAACTGAGAGAAGCTAACGATATCGAGAAAAGTTGCATTCTGTACAGTATAAGCGTTGCTTGGTAGCAAAATTTCATAAATTGTTCTTCCAACATTTCGGGAGTAGTAGTAATAAAACAAAGAAGGCGGAGTCATTTTCGTATGAAGATACGGAACGACGCACTGTAAGTATGGCCGGGGAAATTTGAGAAAATTCGAGGAATGTTCTGGAAAGGATGGGATCCTTCGAAACGTAAAGGGTTAGTCCCGGCAGGAAGGTACCGGAGAAGGGAAGTTGCGCGATCGATCTGGAAGAAATTTTCGTCGTCTACCCGGGGCGAGGGTAGGTCGTGTGTCTGGCCAGGGTCAAAGGTCGTTGAACGTCTACAATGATCTTCGTTCGGCAATAATGTCAATTTCTATGCAAAACATCGCCTTGCTCGTAAGTTCGTCGTAAAAGAGTGACAATTATTTTTTAACGATTTCCTTTCTTCCCTTCGCGAGGATATTCTTAATCTTTGTCGTTTCTTGCAACGAAGATTTCTCGTTCGTTAATAACGCGTTCTATTATGCGAACAGCTCCTGTTAATATAATATAAGACAATCCAATAGAAAGGTATGAAGATGTGAACGATATAAGTGGAATAAGTTACGTTTAAAATCCGAACGTTTTCCGCTGTGATATTGCCTGAATTATGCACAAAGTCAACAATTTTCAATCTGCAACGCTTTATTTTCGGCGCCCGTACCATATCCGATAAAACAAGCCGCATTAAATGGCTTTAACGAGATGAACCTGACAATTATCATTTTTACTATGTCACCAGCGGCGAAGTTAAAGCGGGAGGTAGATCAATTATATCGACGATAATGGTTTTACCAAAACTGCATGGACCTTTCGTCACACACCGGCTCCCCTACCTTTTGCACACTGCAGACGTAGGGTGCGGATCAGTGCGTCACGCCAGGGTCAAAGGTCACTGAACGCCGGCAAAGATTCGATACCCAATCTCGATGCGGACCCTGCCAAAATCCGCACTAACTCTACTCAATCAACGTTATCGTTTCGTTGACAACATAGGCAGTGAGACAAATTAGAGGATTAACCCTTTGGACTCAATACCTATTCGCAGTACTTTAGGGAGCTACTTTCGGAATTACAGCACTGATGCCCTTGCCGATACATATCTAATTCGTATTATGTTAAAGAATTGCAGGACAATACTTCGTGTTTCTTTTCGACCAATTCACTATTCTGGTACGAGATATTTTTCACCTAAACACGTCATCAGTCGTCAAGTTGACCAATTGACATTTCGTTAAAAAGAGCTAAATTTGCATTTCAAATGAAAAATCGATGGATTAAACAGAAACATCGGATCAACCGACATGTCGACAGAGATCGAGGCCACGTTTGACTCGTCACTTAGCGTAAGAACGGGCACGTACTGTCCTCTTTAATATTCCAATAACCACGAAGTCGTGCATATATCGGCATGCCATTCGTGCTGCGTCGAGAACAGAACGACAGCGGAGAGCGAAGTTGCGCGCGATAAACATTTGTTCAAAGTTGGAAGGTGCTTTCATTGGCCCCACCGATCCCCACCATTTTGCCGCGCTGCAGACGTAGGGTGCGGATCAGCGTGTTTTCCCAGGGTCAGAGGTCATTGAACGTCGGCAAAGATCTCGACATTCGATCCGGGCACGATGTACCGATACCGCGGAAACATCTCGGGTGCGTCAAGTGCGAAAATTCGAGTAACGATCCGAGCCGATATTATCCCAGATAAACGGCTACCATTGAGGCGAGGCCGAAGCGAAAACGGCTACCGCATACACGATCCTCCGTTCGCGACGATTTTGCCCGGACAAAACGTTCAGCCGGCCAATTTTCTGCCGCAATATGTTTCGCCAAACAAAGGCGAGATGAAATTAACCGGTAATTGGGTTGCCCGAGGTATGACGGAGCAAACATTAATAGACGCGCATTTTCGTCAAACGCCGATATAACGAACGAAATGTGCGAGTAGTTCATATTAGCCGAATGGGCGACATTATTGCAATAAGTAGTGCGTGCGGAGATAGGAATAATTGTGGATAAATGTTGAGCCGTTGCAGGAGGAAGCTACAGGGACCGCACCCCCCCCCCCCTCTCGCGCCCCTCCTACGTTTCACCCACTGCAGACGTAGGGTGCGGATCGGTGCGTCTTTGCCAGGGTCAGAGGTCGTTGAACGTCCGCCGGCACCCCAGCGTCTCTAACCTTAAAAGCCCTCGATCGCATCGGGGTTAGGCAATCAGACGAAAAGGAATTTGTTGCGCCGTTATCCGACGCCCCCTGATTAATCAAATTAGCGTCTCTTTCTCTCCCTCCCTCCCTCAATCCTCATCGACAACAACACGATCCCTCACAAAAATCAAAGACCTCAAAAAACTGGATTCCCAAAAACATCACTCTTACGCATCGGTTCCAAGGAACAGACACACGGACCAGAGTAGAATAAAAAGCACCCTGCGCCGAACGTTCTATCCGCAATCATTCGCATCATAATCCCTCCGCGGCATCCGGTTCACCCTCCGGCACCGCATCAAGAAACACTAAAACTATTAAGGGGTTATCCTACTGTGACCAACCTCAAAACAGGCTAAATTTCGCAAATTAATTCCGAAAAAACTATTAATGCGATATTATTAATTTTGTAATATGTATTTGTACACACCTTAGGGAGCTTGAATACAAAATTTTACAACAAAATGTTTATATTTGAACAAGATATGTGACTTCTTGTTCAATGGTGCTCTTCGTGCACGGTTCGACAGTGGGCACAATTTTTGTGATTTGGTGGGTCCGAAAGGGAAAAACAAAAAAGTTTCATGAATTATATTGCAATAGCTATCGTGTATCGAGGGCTTTCTTTTTTCCTCCATATGTATAAAGAAATACAACGTTTTGATTTTTTTTTCGCTATTTTACGCACAAAGTGGGTAGTTTAAAGTGGTTTATTTCTTAAACAAAATATGTTATCGAAAAAACCGCCCGATACACGATAGCTACTATTTGTCCGAAAATGTGTACAAAATTGCAAGTCAATTAATGAATTACAGTCTGAGACATCGTGCCCACCGTCGAACCGTGCACGAAGAGCACCATATTGAACACAAAGTCACGTATCTTGTTCAAATATAAACATTTTGTTGTATTTTTTTTTATTCATGCTCCCTAAGGTGTGTACAAATACATATTCAAAAATTAATAATATCGCATGAATAGTTTTTTCGGAATTAATTCGCGAAATTTAGCCTGTTTTTGAGGTTGGTCGCAGTAGGATAACCCCTTAAGAACACTAAAAGCCGCTCGCGGTTCCGGCATTGCCGCGGCCAAGGAAGGAGGGAAGTTTCCTTCTCCACCCTCTCCTCCCTCTTCCAGGCCGCCGACGCGGACGGGTACGCACCGTGCCTGCAGCCTGCGTCTTGCCAGGGTCAGAGGTCGTTGAACGTCGGTAAAGATTTCGACTCCGGCGATGCTGCTCCGCAGTAAATAGGCGTGCGTGCGCCCCACCACCGTCGCTATCGCCACCGACGTCGGGATACCTCGTGCCAGGGTCTGACGACGGCGGGGGTTGGAGAGGGGGAGGGTGGGAACGGGGTGAGTATGACTGTGCGAGTGCCCGGAGATACGATACACCCTATACTCGCGAGCCGCACCGTCCAACCTCACCACCGCCCCTGAACCACTCTATCTCTCTCTCGTGTAATCCTATGGCACCGGTACGCGGATGCCATTACGGCCTCACAGAGTCCTCAAATAATAGCGTCGGAAGAACCGCGTACGGTTTCGTAAAGTCCGCACGTGTGCACAGAGGACGATGCACGGCGGAGTATTGTGCTTGTTAAGTCATTGGAAAAATAAATGCAAATACTGGTTCTAAGGTTCACGGTTCTCGGGCGCGGCTGAAAATAATGAAGGACTGACGCCGAGGCGGAAGGTTGCGAGTTTGGAATCAGATGGAGGAGAGATTAGAAATTTATGGTCAGGGATTGCTTCGCGAGGGCTTGCAATTGAAATCATTCTTCGCTATGAGATTTGAATGGAAGTTTTGAGATGAATTCTTGAGTTAGTTATGCTAATTGTAAGTATTCGTGGTCTAGTTCGGAGAAGTTTAATTCAACAGGAGACAGTCGTCTAATTGCGATTTAAAGTGAGAATACTAGCTACAGGTTACCCAATGATTCTTTGTCCGTGTGAAGTCCCGTCTAGAAGGACTGTAGTTTTAAATTTGTCATACTTAATCTGAAACATTGTTCGTTTGAAGTTTACTCGTCAGTGAAAGGAAGTACTAATGAAAGAAGTCGTGGCGACCTTTTAATGGTTCAAACGGTGTTAATCTTATATACGAATATCATTCAAGCAGAAGGGAGAGAAATTGAAGAGAGAGGCAGATAGAGAAACGCCTACGCAACACAAACTCACACATGGTACAATGTGTTAATCATACTCTTCTTCGCGACTCTTATTGGACATACAACGTTTGGTTTACATAGTGTCAGTCTTGTTATAAGCTCCATCTCTACCATATGGTCAATGATATTTTACATGAACTTTGTTACAGGCTGCGTACAGCCGATCATTAAAAAATGTATATCGCATAAGATCGGCTTTTTAAGCAAAAAAAAAGGTATTCTACACATTAAATTTATTTCGCGAAGTAGCACCTTCCCGCTCCCAATTCTACAACGTTTTTGGTCGCATTCTATACATGTCAATTTCATATCATTTTCGATCTATACCGCATTGTACAGAGGTTCCGACTTTAAGGATGCTCATACAAATCGATGCAGAAATACAAAGGGCAACCCAGTGTGTCGTCTCTCAGAAATAGTCCTCACAGTGAAACTGACACTATCCAAAGCCAACATTCTATTCCTCTCCGCCGTGTCTCGTCGAAATTTATTTTTCAAGACATCTCGCGCGGCTGACTGCGAGTGCTCAGCTGTTCGCTATGAATAAATCGTCCACGTTGGTCCCGCTGGAGTTGACCCAGACTCGCTCGCGATTCCGACGCCCACGACTACGACGTTCTTCGCGAGGAATATTGCTCACCTAGGAGCCATAGGAATGCACTTGAAACTTTTTGAAACTCGATACTTGCGCGATATTCAGGCTCATGCGGCGCAAGCATTTTCTGTGTACGTACGATTTTCGGAAAAATTTATAACGTCGTTTTGAATGATATAACATTGGAGCGTAATATTCTAGGACGAAACGTGTTTCAGATCCACGAAACTTGATGGAGCAAGGTGGACTACAGCAATGAAATGCGGTCGATTACAATGTTGCGATGGCAAATGCCCATTCGTGAGTCATGCTGATCGCATCGGAATACCGTCCTTGCAACATCGTTCTACGCGTTTACGATATCTCGTGACTGGCCATCTCTAGTTGTAATACCTGTGAGAATTATTAAACGCTTATTCTTCGTGGAGTACCGTTTATGTGAGGCACGATATTTGAAGTAACGTAATACATTTTATGCGCTGTTTTTATCAATCTAATCAGAGATATACGCATATTTATGATAATTATTCATATGTATATTATAGTCATGATGATTAACAGAATGATCTAAATACAAAATCCACAAAATTTAATTTTCGCCAATTTTGCGTCCCATCAATTTGGAGTGTGATATAAGCTAAAAAATAATGTCCAGATTTACGACCAAAACCACTTTTATAATCAGTGGCGCATACCCAACCACGCTAATGTTGGTGTGCGACAAGCGCCAGCCCAAGGGACTATCTTGTCACACCTCTCCCTCACGTCCAATGCTTTTCTCTCACCCTCAAGGTGTGCCCTCTCCCTTGTCGAGGACCTGCGCTGGTATCTATGCCCCCGACGAGCGACTCGAGCCTCCCCCAGAGTATGAATGAAATGGCTTATCGCATGCATCGCTCCAGTCTCTCTTTCTCTCTCCCTCTGTCCCTTTCCCTATCGGGCTTCCCCCATCCTTTCTCCCTCTCTGTGCGTGTATATATCGCCGTCGGCGCATTCAATTGGCACTCCCTCACCATTCAAGCGGATCGTAGTCAACGACGAATGCGGCATGACAAAAAGGAGCGCAAAAAAGATCCGGTGCGAAAGGGGAGAAAGAAGTTGCTCGACTTCCGCGAGCCTATGGCGCGTACACGCGATAGATAATAGGTCCGTGACGGACGGTTACCCGTTTCTGTGTTTCTCGATTGTTCGACGAACGCAGAGATTTACGCGGCGATTGACTGCCCTAAATCGTTACACTGTCGAGTACGGTTTTAGATTTTTGGATTCCGGCGGATCGAGACTATTAATTATGATATTCAATTTTTAATGATATAACTTGAGTTTTTACACATCAAGTTCTTTCAGTCTTTAGGTAATTATAAGGTAGTACTAGAAAAGCCACCTTGTGAGCCACGATTTACAAGACATACATAGCAACGAAATAAACACAGTGTGAAAGTTATATTGCAATTGAAAATTTACTCACTTTGCTGAAGTAACCGACTGTGTGACATCCTTCAGCGTCTCCAATTGTCATGACGTAAAAGAGGAATGGCTCCACGTCGTAGTACAGCGTTTTATGATCCAGGAAGAACTTTGCCAGTAGACACAGATTCTGGCAGTATTGTTTGTAACGTTTCCCATCCACCTCCCACACTCCAATTTTGTCTTTTCTGCAAAAAAACCGGTACATACAAATTATTTTCTATTCCGGCACTGGTACGCGATTATCGTTATAAATTGAATACTTTGTATTAATCCTAACCTGTACACTTCATGTCCAGGTGGATGTCTCCAGAGGCATTTTTCACGATGTCTTCTCAGAACTTGACGACTCTTGGCGTATCGCAAACAATATTCACACAGGTAGAGTTTTGGAGCACGACTGAACTCCTCGGGATATGGACTCTGGTACCAAACTTCCATTTCCCATTTGCCCATCTCCACGCATTTCGTGCCACCGCCGTTTCTACCCTCACCATCATAATCTAACTCCTTTAATTCCTTTTCCTTCAAAAAGAAAATGTACGCAAATGTTATTACGAAATTCTCGAAGCAGTACGATGATAAAACGTTATTGCTTATTGTATGCTATAAGTCGCGTGCTTATCATTATACATGCATTAATACAACGTTGCGAATACGTTGTCAAAACGTGCTGGGGGTTATGGGAACGACCAGAGTTACGAACTCGACAAAATTACGTTAATATATTTTGCTTCATATCGTTGCGTATTATAATACAATGCAGACGCCTTACATGCAAATTTGAGATATTACGGCACAAGAAACATGAATAAAACCTTACCTCAGCCACAATAACTATAACAATGCACAACACACGCGTTCAACGAGAAACTATTCCCGAATTATGCAAGATTTGAGTTATGCGAAGTTAGGAACGTTATTTGAATTTGTGGTTAGGAGTTCCACCGCCATATGGCGCTGACTGTTGGGCATTCGAACGAAGCCCATCGCGCGTTTTCACAGTGAAGTTAATTAATCCCGAAATGTCAGATAATAATAGAGGCTAGCCGACATCATGCACAGAATATAATAAACTGAATGCAATATTCTACAACTTACGATTTTCTCACTTGCGATCGCTTGTGCTTCCATAAATAGCTTCAGGTCGTAGTCAGGAGTCAGATTGGTTAAGCGAGGCTGGCGATCTTTCTCGTTACCCTGATGTTCACCACCACTGTCACTGTCATTACCATCACCCGCGTGCCCTTTAAACTTGGTCCGCATTTCTCGTACTTTTAACTGATAGTTCCGTTGCTCGGTGGTCTGGTGCATACCCTTCGGCGATTTCTTAGCCAAGTTTGCTACCGCCTTCTTTCTTTCTTCCTCGCGCTTCTTTCTCTCCTTGTGGAATTCTCTACAACATCAATTTCGTTTGCATGTTTAATGTTAGGCGCTTTATAGCATTGACGTGTGTATGTGTATTTTACGGTATTAAAGTACGTAGAAATGATATTATTAGTTACACAATAAACTTACGCGCAAGCTTGTGGAGTTGTATTGTGGTATACGGGACAGGCTTCCAGCGTGAAATGTAAGTCTAGCTTTCCCGATAGGTGACCCCGAGAATCGCAAACTCCCGCCAACGGACATTCTCGCTCCTTCGTTGCTCGTCCACGATTATAGGCACCCTGACCAGCCCTGCCCGAAGTTGTACTGGACGTTCCACTAGTTTGCGACGTTCTGCCTGCTCCAGACGCATGTCTGGCACCGGTACTGGGTCCAGCGCGTTTAACGGGCGACTTGCTCGTACTCCTCTTGCTTTCGGCTAATCCCGACAAATCACACCGGATCAGCGGAATTTGGAGGATACGTTTACACGCTACCATTTCCGTACCTGAGAACCATACTGCCGCCGTAAGCAAAAAGACTGTATCTGCATCCTAGGACACCTTGGACATGCTTTGAATATCTCTCACTCTTTTTTTGTACACGAAAATTGTTTATCCCATCGACCACCGCAATTCTATAGACCACAAACGTACGAATAAATCCATATACAGTACGTATGTCCAAATCCATCCATCCAGAACGGCAAATACTTCTTTTTTGTGTTAAGGGGGCAGCATAGAGTCCTATATCCGCCGCCTGCAGAATACACTCTCTACTTTTGTTCTTCGTTTACCGTCCGAATATGCATGCTCGAATGATTCTAATGCCGCAGTTGCGTGAAAGTATTACCGCTGGTGCAACGATACTAGGGACGTGATGTGACCGAGTGCAAGACAAAAGATAACAAGTAGAAGGTCGATAGGCGGGATGCAAATTATTTAGGAAAACAAAACTAAACTAAAACCATACAGAATAAACTACGAGTACGATACAAATGTGAGTTAACTAATGATATAACGCATTACTCCTACGATACACGCCCATTTTCTATCATGTACAAATTTGCTCTTACCTGTGTCTGATTCGGAATCACTGGCTGCTTTCGCTTGGAGTTGGAGGAGCTTGCTTCCTTTACGTGTTTGCAACTTTCGCTTCCCCTTTGCTGCTATCTTCGTGACGCAACCCTCCGTATGGTCGTCCATTTCTTTGTCGCTTGCGGACGCATCTTCATCATCTTCGCTTTTAATTGTTCCTATACAAACTAATCAAATCAGAATCTTAGATGCACCGTAATGAGATTGTAACATTACTGACACTGTTACTATAACTGCTTCTTTTACAATATTTTTGTATTATTGGCAATGCACTGATTTTTGGATGTTAAAATATAACGTACCTTGTCGTTTTGTACATTTTTGCGGTTTAACCGGCGCTACAGTTGCAGAGGGTCTTTTGGGTGGTGCATTCGAGGCAATGCTTGTAACGGTTGATGGTTGTGGTTCCTTCTTTTTCGGTTGTGGCTGCGGACTAGTAATACTTTCCGACGATTCTGAATCCGTACTACTCTCTGTACTACCAGAAGATCCTGAGCCGCCCGAACAGCTTTTCGAACTAGCCGAACTATCCGACTTTTGCGGTTGCACGATCTTTGTCGGTAAATCTAAAATTGTTCCCAATCGTTCGTGCGACAATGTTCAAATGATAATTTGCACGAGGTGACTTAATATCTGGCTTAGAGCTAGCCTTAGTTGACCATACTTACTAGATCTACTAGGTAGCGGAGGCTTTGGCTTAGGTTCGATCGGCTTCGGCTTAGGTGGCTGAGCCTTCGAACATTTTGCAGCAGCACTTGTCGGCTTTAATGTACTAAGTTTCGCCGGTGCTCCAGTATCACTCTCACTACTATTTTCTGGACTAAATATACTCTTCTTCTTTAGTTTCTTTTGTACTGGCTCCGACGTTGCTTTCATCGATTTTTCCGATGTTTTACCATTTGCACTCGTATTGCCTGTTGTGTGGAGGAATTATAAGTTATTATCACAAACAAACATAATCTTACATCATTCTCGTAAACTAACACAAACAAAATAATATAGAGTAAGATAACGAACCAGTTTTACAGTTATGTGTGACTTTATATTATACATGATAAAGTATAATTTCATATAACTTTGAAATAACAAGACTACATCAAACACAAATAGTGTAAGATCTTACCCGTGAATTTACTAGGCTTATTATTAACAGATTTTGAAGGCGCTGTACTTTTGTGTGGTCCAGGAGCTGGAACTGGCTTAATGGGTGGTCTCTGCTGTTTGACAACAGGTGCTACTGTGGCAGTGGCTTTTGGTTTAGCTGGAGGTTTTCTCTTTACTGACTTAACAGTTTTGCTCGGAGACTCTTCCGACTCCGAGGAATAAACCATTGGCCTCGACTTTGGAGGTGGTTTATCTTTATTTTTGTTTTCCACAACTGAGGCAGGAGCTGCCTCAGGCTTGGACTTAACATGGCGAACGGCAGAAAACAGTGGTTTCTTCTTTCCTTTTTCTGTATCAGATACCTTTTGACTATTGGTAGAGCTACTAGAATTTCCTGAGTCTGAGGAACTAGTTTCACTGTCAGAACTGGATGTACTACTGGACGAAGAACCAGAACTGGATGATGAAGTAGATTCTGAACTCGTTGTCTATAAATATAAAAAGATGTGTTTACATTGCATTTAATCCAAAACATAAAAATGATTTGTAATCTATTCTCCTGTGTAAATTGATTAAAACATAAGCACATAATAAACATGTCTGTTTAAAACCTAATAACACTTCTTTCAAACTTATTTGACAAGTGTAAAAAAAACAGATACAAATTACCAGTTTGACATCATCAATCATCTATGTGCAACGTCAACAATCTTAAATGTTAATGCATGCAAAAGAATTACTTAGTCGCCAGATATCAATAAATTTATTGTTGACCGAATACACAACTCTTAAAACAATATAAGTCCATATCTATACTATAAACATATCAGAATGATATAACCTATGAGTATCCTACCTTCCGCTTTGGAGTCATCTCAACGGTGCTATCTTCCGCGTAAATAACAAGATTTGCTAAATGTCATAGCGGCTGCACCTTTTGCCACCCTCACAAATTCCGTAATTATCAACGCGACTTTATTTACAACGCCACTTATAAAAGAACAACATCTTAAGCACTCTATAAACTATTTACGCACAGTGTTGTGCGATTGGTTAGTAGATCAGCCGTCACTCAATCATGTTAGGCAATTCTGTTTTTTTTAACGATAAACGTTCCTAGCTGACCCTAACGATAGAAACAGCGAAATTCCTAGGCGAGATAAATTGTGTCGCCCACTTCGGCCAAAGAAACAGAGGAACAGACAGACGAAGTTTACGATAGATCCATTATATTATGGGACAATATATAATTATAAGAATAATTGTCAATAAATCAATAAAATAATCGTTAAATAAATTGTATGGGGCGTGAAATTGATATCTATCCAGCTTTGTTAAATATTCACAAGTGCACGTTTTGTAATGAAATAATCAACTACAGCAGATGGCGCTTCAAAATTTTTGTATCGTGCTGTAAACCACACGTAACCTATATAATATACAGTATAGTGAATCGAGAGCTTGTGTTGTTCGATAAGAAACCATGATGTGATAATAACGAATTCTTAGTTAATTAGCCGACTTAATATGGCTCCCACGATTCAAACTAACGGCAATCCTGCCGAAAGGGACAAACGTGGAGCTAGGCCAGCAGAGAAGAGGTAATTATAATCTTTCCCGCAAAACATAACCTGAAACGTTTCCGCAGCATACGAAATATCAGCTTTCTTTTTCAGATCTGAATTAATATGCCGCGTAAAATATTGCAATACGCTACCAGATATTCCGTTTGACCCGAAATTCATCACATATCCATTTGAATCGACCAGGTAGGTCTCGTTTCTATCGTTTTTGCCGTTAGATTGAGAGTGCATAACGATAAAGCAACGGTTACAGATTCATTCAGTACAATCCAACATCGTTGGAGCGCAACTACAAGTATGAAGTATTGACTGAGCATGATCTAGGCGTTGAGATTGACCTTATAAATAAAGACACGTATGCGGGTGATGTAAACGCTCAACTGGATCCTGCAGATGAAAAATTGCTAGAAGAGGATGTTCTCACACCACAAGATTCAAAGAGGTCCAGACATCATGCCAGAAGTGTGTCTTGGCTCAGACGTACAGAGTATATCTCCACTGAGCAAACAAGATTTCAGCCGCAGACTGTGGACAAAGTTGAAGCTAAAGTGGGTTATAGTATCAAGAAGAACTTCAAGGAAGAAACCTTGTATATGGACAGAGAGAGTCAGATAAAAGCTATTGAAAAGACATTTGAGGATAATAAGAAAGCAATTGAGAAGCATTACAGTAAACCAAATGTGGTGCCTGTTGAAATCTTACCAGTCTACCCTGACTTTAAGGTACTGGATTCGAACAAACTTTCTAGTTACATGATATAGGTCATTATTTAGAGTATTTTAATGTTTTTTTAAATTTTTAATTTTTTATGTTTTATCCCATTTGCAGTTGTGGAAGTACCCATGTGCTCAAGTCATATTTGATTCCGATCCTGCCCCAACCGGTCGTTCCGTACCAGCTCAAATTGAAGAAATGTCACAGGCTATGATTCGGTAAATTTATTTTACAGCATAGATTTGCACCTCAGTTGAATAGAGAATTACTATAATTATAATTATTTGCAGGGGTGTGATGGACGAGAGTGGAGAACAGTTTGTTGCATACTTCTTACCATTAGATGAGACAATGGACAAACGTAGAAGAGATTTCACTGCCGGCATAGATTATGCAGATGAAGAAGAATACGAGTATAAGATGGCTAGGGAATATAATTGGAATGTAAAGAGTAAAGCTTCTAAGGGCTACGAAGAAAATTACTTCCTTGTGATGCGGCAGGATGGGGTAAATAGTGCAGCTTGCAAAAATCAAATTATCCACCATATGTATCATGGGCTAAACATGAATTTTTCATTACTGTAGGTCTATTACAATGAACTAGAGACACGCGTACGTCTCAGTAAACGTAGACAGAAGGCTGGCCAGCAACCAAATAACACACGACTGATTGTACGGCACCGACCGCTGAACGCAAATGAGTTCAGAATGCAAAGGTACAGAGAAAAACAACTCGAACCACCGGGTGAAGATGACGAAGAGGAAGAAGAAGAAGAGGACGAAGAGGAGGAGGAAACTCATCAGGAAATTGAGAAGGCCGATGAAAAAGGTGATAAACGGCAGTTGCTACCTTTAATTGATATCATACTATAATCTTCGATTCCATCACAACATATCAACATCAATTTCCCCAAATAACTCATTACTGTTATGTTTCAGCTGGTTCTGCTGAAGAAAACGAAGGTGAAGGATCTCGAGCTTCGTCTCGAGCATCTTCACGGGCCTCAAGTAGAAAATCACGTTCAAAGTCTCGATCTCCCTCCAGATCTGGAAGATCAAAATCTCGGTCTCCATCAAAGTCGCATTCGCAATCTCGTTCCCGCTCAGAGTCTCGCTCTCCTTCTCGATCTCGCAGCAAATCGAAGTCGAGATCCGCATCTCCTCAGTCAAGAAGCTCTTCAAAATCTAGATCTCGCTCTAAGTCCGCTTCACGATCTCGTTCCGGTTCTCCGGCTAAATCACGGTCTAGATCACGATCGAGCTCGAAGTCCAGATCAAAGTCAAGGTCACGTTCCAGATCCAGATCTGCTAGTGGCAGTGGCAGTGGATCAGCCAGTGGCAGTGGAGAAAGTGGTTCGGACAGCGAATAAATAATCAGAAATCTTGTAACTCCTTAGGTGCGAGTAACATCTGCACACGGGAACATGATATTTCTCTCTTACGTTTTTCAGTTTGATATAAGGCAAGATTGCATTCTTTAAGCCAGGTACCCCAGGTATCTTCAATTCAGTACAAAGGATGTTTGAGACCGAAAAGTTTAGAATTTCCCAATTTCGCGTCGGTTTATGATTTTACGGACTTACTGGATGTATTTCATATGATAATTATAATGTTTAATATGTAGCTGAACGATAAAGTGAGAGCAAATCAACGCCGTCTGAACCAGCCCGATCAAGTCTACACCAGTATTTTCGCTCACGTTCAAATGAATTTTGTACTGACATTCACGATGCACTCCATTCATCGTTCGTATTAGTATTTCAGGAGACTGCACGCAATCATTCTCCGATTTTATGCAAATGACTTTTTTTTTTTTTAGATACATCTCACAGATTACGGTTATTTCTAAGATTCGTATAAGAAAACGACGTGTACATAATTATTACCATTAAAAATAAAAGAGATATGGGTGATATCTTCCAAGGGATTCAAGGCATCACTGATAATAAGAACGTGTGCAAGCTGCAGAATTAAAACAAAGATCACTGTTAACAAACTGTTTAATCTTTTACATTACAAAATGTACAGTATTCTTAATAGCAGAGAGCTAGTGCTTGCCGAAGATTTCCAGAGCGATGTTTTGATTATCTTGATCTTACCATTTATTTTTTGTCACGTTCTCACAGTCTCATTTTAAACGAATATCTGTGTTCAAATATTATAAAATCTTAACATTTCAGAAATCTTGTGAAAAGTGTAACGTGTACTGAAAATTGAAATGCTTTGTAGTTCGAGGAATTGTCGGCAGAGCGCGACGCAGTTTAGTTGCAGATCACTTGCGAGCCTAACATTGCGTCATCTCTGACCTATCCAACTGGATCGTATCGTCGTGCGACGCGCACATGGCAGCGTACAATTTACGTTTAACAGTGTCAAGTTGAAAGCGCGCGTGGTGAAATCGAGTCGTACGGTTTAAAATTAGCGGCTGGTCTCGTGAAATAGATAAGGGTGAGTAAATTGCATGCAGTGTGTATAAAGGCGTACAATGACGTTGGCGAAAAGTATCGGAAAGAATACGGAATAGAGTCGCAGACGTTTCCGAAAGTTATTATATGTTCCGAAAACATTGACCCTGAATTTGTGCAACTCCAACCGATTGTTATGCATTCTCTCGCGTCGTCTGTGACTTTTTTTGTGTCGAGATTAACACGGAACCTGTCGAAATACGAGAGGTTCATGCTACGTTGGCAGGTTAGCGATTGGACCAGAAAATTCGAAGTTCTGAAAAGTTCGAACGATTTTCGTGTGGTCCTTCGGTCGTTTAGCTGACAAGGTGAACATTTACGTTCGCTAGGTGAAAATCTGTCCTACGACACCGGATCGTAACGCGGAGATTTACAGAAAGTCGCGATATCATTGAATACGTAAACGAGTCAAGTGTATCGCGTCGAACACCTACAGGTGTTCCAAGAATAATGCTGTCGATCGCTTCGTGCGATTTACGTTGCCGGTGTGACGCATTGCTACAAGTGTAACGACTATATATAAGTTTGCCGAGCGGTATCAAGCTGGTTGCGCTTAGCAACTTTGCGCGCTTATCAAAGGGGGATTCGTATCGTAATGTAATATTCCCGGTACCTTCATTAAAAGTTCACGCGCATAGGCGCGACATTTTTGCGCGCGCTGGTCTGTTTTGATTTGCGAAATTTCTATCCGCGACAGCGAACGCATTCGTAGAATTTCGAAGTCAACGATCGGAGCCGCTATTTTCAGGCACATATCTTTAAGGTTACTTTCAGTATCCAATTGTTGCGATTTCTCTTTGCGACATTTGACGATGATTCGAATAGAATGACGCGGGTCGGGTTCATGTTTTTAAGGCCGCTCGCATATCGAACAGTTTCGATTTATTTTTGCGATATTTGACGAAGATTTGAACGGTATTACGCGGGGTCGGCACGGTTTGTCGATTTGTAGAGTCATGTCGCGGCGTTTGACTTGAGCCGAGCAAGTTATAACCATGCGAAGATGTCAGGGCCGATTTCTTAACTGTTTCAAGGCCCTATTGAGTAAATACATCGATGGCGTTATACGTTGAAATCGTCATGGTAGGCGAATGAGCACGTGTGCGCGCGCGCAAGCGAATGCCTAACAGCGGATAACAATTGACAAGACGGCATGTGTTAACCATTGTCTGCCAGCCGTCTATTTGCTCTATGATCTCGTTACCGTTTTTCGTCGAATTATTGAATCCGCTGGCTCGCGATCTTTATCATAATGCCTATTGCGCCACCGAGTGTACATGTTGTGTCATTCCGGGTACAGGTGACGATAAGGGAAATACATATGATAACTGTTTTCCGGCACCCGATAACAATTTCGATTCGATGATAGGTACCGTAAAATTACCTCGGACAATAGCAAAGATTGTTTGCGATGTACAGGTGACACTTTCTTGTGTAACACTTACATTGTCGTTTCAGGATGGCACCTAAGAATAAAGAGAACAAGAAAAGGCAAGTTTCTGAGGAGGAGGATGATGAAGATTACAGGAAGCGCAGGGATAGGAATAACCAGGTACAGCGCTAGAAATTAGGATTACTTAAGATGCGTTATAAACATCTGTTGATCATGACATGTATAAATCTTGTAGGCTGTAAAACGGTCAAGAGTAAAAAGCAAATTGCGTACTCAGCAAACATTGGAACGTGTAAATCAGCTTAAAACGGAAAATGAACTGTTGGAGGAGAAGATTAAGATGTTGACGAAGGAACTTGGCTTTCTGAAGGATCTCTTCCTCGCGCATGCTGGTAAAATATGTTATAAAGATTGCACTGTGCAAGAATAGAATTCCTAAGGTACTGTATATTTTAGTGCATCATAATTGATTCCAGGTTCCAGCCAACATTCTATAAACTTTCAAGACATAGACCTCAATGCCTTGCTAGCGGAAGATGCCAAAACTGAAGATTCAAAATCAGCCACAAAGTTATAGGCCAACATTGCGACCACGTGAATAGAGTAACGTGGATTTGCTAGAATCTGATGATAAAATGTGGTACCTTAGCTCACTTACTTTGAATAATCAGCTGACTTCTTGGAAAGATGTCAGCCTGAAAATTGCCCGACATAAATTCTGGGAACGAGGGGCTTTCGAAGTGCCACCTCTTGAAACCAATTAACAGCAATGTTGACAAGCTGGGCTGAACAAATATTGTTGAAAATCAAGAAGCACAGGTGACTGTTTTACCAAAAAACATCGGATTAACATCATACATCCGAGGATTTGTTAGGTTACAGAAAAAAAGTTCTCGACACTACGAGTGCGTGAACAAAACTATCTCCGTCAAAAATCATAAAAATTGGCAAATAGTTGGTAAAAAAAAGGTCTCGGCAAAAGTATGGGACGATTAACTGTTTAAAAATACTAATGCATTGATTATCAGGTTGTTATTCACAGGAATGTGAATCGTGAAGAACTGTTGTGCACGCATGAAATAAACATATAGAAGTGGATAGATAAGATACAATCTGTGATTGTACGTCCGCAAACATGTAAAAATGTAGTTTTAAGTGTTTGAAGAAGAATACCTGCAAGCAGCAACAAAACAAACATTCTTACAAAATGTTGTTCTATTATTTTTATGCAATAATAGATACCATGTTGTAATTCCTTTACTATTACTCATGTATTCCTCTCAGATTCCATAAAAGTGCATGCATTGTGCTGAATACATAAACTATCAAAGTCATCGCTCATTTCATGTGCTTCGTAACTTAATGAGAAATGAAAGAAAATGTGACTCGTTGAGTTAGGTAAGGCAAACATCATCGCATTAAAATGTAGCGCGGCAAAAATGATAAAATTGACACTGAGATTCGATATAATCTCAGCAGTACGAAGCTGGAAGGTAGCGTCGAACAGTTGCGAAATGTACTCCGAAATGTCATGGGGCTGTATAGTCTGTTAGACTTACAGAAACGGCGGGAAGTGCATTGTCAATTCGAACTGACATTTTGTCGCATTGAATTCTTGAGCTACAGGTGTAACGTCAAGTACATGCATACTAATCGTACAATGCAAACCCAAGTGTCGCAGTTGAACCAGCTTCATTCATTGCTTTTTGTAATACATTATTGTACCGAGTACCGAAAGAAGTCGCACGAACTGAAGCAAATACTTTCAAATTGTTCACGGATGGTGGATGCCCGGAAAATCACCGGCGGCACCTGTATGCTTCAATACTCACCGCCGAAAAGACCCGATCGATCCTCGGTCGCCGTTCGTAAAGACCATGAACGTATTCAAGATTCTTCGAACCCGAAGCCATAAAGCGATTCATCTCATTCATTCATCAGAAGTCATACAATCAAGATACAAATCGTACCATTTAACAATACATCCTCTTTCATACACTCCAACCTGCCTACATTCATACAACTTATCTAATGTACAGCGTGAAGCCTTAATACAAATGCGACCGCGTGATTATCAGAAGTACCAGAACATCTCACAACGATCCCATTGATTGATAATAAACATCAAACTTAGAATTACGATCATTCCCACAGAGTACATAGCAAACTGAAACTCGTGCAGCGAAGAAAATCAGCGGACTGGACGAAGATAGCTGTTGACAGAAACAAGTAGTAAAGCAGCAGCGCATGAGCAGGGCACTCGGGCGACACGATTGCGTTCCTGAGCCGTCTGTAGCGCGGTGGGCCGTTGCGCTGGTTGAGCCTAGCAGACGACATGTTGGCTGCAGGGAGCACCTCGTCTCGGACGTTTCGGCCGCGAGTTTCCTCGGGGATTCTTGAGTGAGGAGAGCGAGCGAGCACGGTGAAAGCGAGAGGCGGAGAGAGGGTAGAGAGTAAGACCTCTCGAGGGTGTATGTGAGAGAGGGCACGCGGTGTGGTACCCCCGGAGTGGTGGTGGCTGTGCCGTGATCGTCAACGAGGATAGCTCCGCGGAGGAGGAGAGAGGCGGAGGGGGGCGTTAGGTGTTGGTGGCGGGGAGGAGAGGGGGGCCCGGAACGAGCCCCCGAAAGAGGTGCCGAAGTGAAAAGTGAGGAAAAAGCGCACCTCGAACTTCCCGCGAGCAAGGGCGACTCTTCTGGCCGCGGTCGGCCGAAGCGGGGGAGAAGCGGAAGACCCGCCGTCGTCAGGATTAAAGAACGAGCAGAAGGAGGCGGAGAAGGCGGAGGAGGTGGAGGAGACTGATCTGTCGTCGTGGTGGTCATTGGTCGTGCGAGCCTGCGACTCTTCCCCCGAGACTGCGACTCGATTCGGAGCGGCTCGACACGGGGCTTGTGCAGAGAGGAGAGGAGCACCGCACGCCGGAGCCGATCTATTTTAACGTCTCGCTCGTCGTCCCGTCCGCCGCGAGGGGTAGGGGTCGCGAGGCGAGGCGAGGCCGTCGTGTGTACACGCGCCGCGCGTCTCTTCCTCCTGAATACGGATTCGCGTGTATATCTCGCGTATGCTCGCGCGAGACTTCTCTTGCACGGCAAAAGCGAGAGGCAAGAGCAGAGAAGGATAGAGGGCCGAGTGGCGAGAGGCGAGAGAGGCGGCGCGGCCACGGCAGACGATATCGGGCAGTGCGCGTCGACGTTTATTGTATCTCTCCTCGGTTCTCTTGGCGAAGTGCTTGCTTGGCCGTGTGTCGTGCGTACTCCCCGGTCGCTACCTGGCGGCGGGTAGCCTCTCGCGGCCGGTTCTCACTGTTTGCTGCTGCGGGACACACACAACAGAGATCGGGAAGAGGCTGACCCGTACGGGTCAGCGGGACTAATTCGACAGGCATACACTCGTGGAGAGACACGCACACAGGGACGCGAGACGGAGAGAGAAGGCGAGTGGGAGAGAGAGGGAGAGAAGGAAGGAGCGAGAAAGAGAGAGTGAGAGAGAGAGAGAACGAGCGCGCGCGCCTGCACGAAACCCTCTCGTCGTGTTAACGATCGGTACCAGCGCTCGTGTCCACCTTCCACTCGTCGATCGGTCGGCGAGTCAGTTCGTCGTCGAGGGCAGGTGACCGCGAGCCCGGTCGTCGACGGCCTGAGACGTGCTCCAACGATTCTGCCATCTGATCCAGAGCTCTCTTCGCTAAGAAAACTCAGCCTTTTCCCGAAACCACACAGTTTGCCGTTCCATCGGACGGCGAGCCACTCGGAAATCGTGTGCAATTCTGGTTTGGCGTGTGATGAGACTCTAGTTTGACCTTGTGCGCGAGTCTAACCGCTGGTCCGTGTCCCCCGGTGCCCGAGAGAGTCACCGGTTTGACGTTGTGCGACTCTCGTCGGCCGTGCCGTGAGGTTGCCGTTTGACGTCGCGCCGCTCTCTCCGTCGTCGTCGTCGTCGTTCGACTTCGCGCGACTTCAGTTAGTGCCGCGCGTTCAACGTCGTCGTGCCACTCCGATGTTGTGAGACGCGTCGGCCCGTTCCCCTTCGTCGTCGAACCCGTCCGTCGCAGGTGCACAGAGGCGGCGCGCCGATTTTTCGCCAGTCTCGACGACACACGGCTAGAATACACACCCACGCACACGGCTTCATACGGCTCTCTCGTCGATCGCGTCGAAGAGGCGTCTTGGTGGTTCCAGTAAGAGCGCGCCCGTACAGCACACACGGTGCGCGGTTAGTTATGGTTTCGCGGGCAGTGGAGGAAGAAGGAGGCAGTGAAGGAAGGCGTGTGAAGTGAACGTGTGAGTGCGAGCGAGAGAGGGTAGGATAATATACGTGCTTGAACCGGTGGCTAGGAGCAAAAAAAAGCGCAGATAGGTTGACGGCACGTAGTGACAGAGAGAGAGAGAGAGAGAAGGAGAGAGATAGATAGATAGAAAGAGTAAGAGCGAGAGAGAGAGAGAGAGACAGAGAACACGGGTAAAGAGTGACGAAGAGCTCGGCGTCCAGGGAGGAAGAGAGAAGAAAGATCGAGCGGAGGGTAGAGAAGGAGACCGCAAGCCGGAGAGGTGATAAAAAGAGAACGAAGGAAAGAAGGTCGCGACAAGACGCGGTCACCGTATAGTGAGCCGCGGGTGGGAGTGAGAGCGGAGAACAGATAAGTGTCGAGTGACAGAGACGAGCGCGGAGGAACGAGGGAACGGAACGGTTAGAGGAACTCGCGGAAAGGGAGCGCGAGTCGGTAACGGCGGGAGAGGGTGTGTTTTCGAACGTACTACACGCACGCGGTTAAAGGAGACTCGCTATCGTCGGGCGCGCTCGACGTTCGAGCTTTTCATCTTCCCGCTGGAAGTGTCGGGCTGAGGAACAACAACAGGAAGAACGGAAAGAGCCAGAGGTGGAGGCGGACGGGAAGAACGACGGAGGCGAGTCGCGCGTATCACTCTCGTGGTGTGTCATGGGGTGTTTCGGCAGCCAGAGCAGCAAGGCCAGCCAGGATGACAGCAAGAATCAGAAGAGGCGCTCCGATGCCATCACCAGGCAATTGCAGAAGGACAAGCAGGTCTATCGGGCCACTCACAGGCTTCTATTGCTCGGTGAGTTTTCTATCGATTAGCTTCGTGTTTTTTTTTAGCACCGACGTTGCCGGAGATATTGAAAAATGATTGCGCCCCGTGTATCGAACCCCCGTGCTAGTGTGTAGGGATATATATATGTATACATGTGCGTACATATACTGCTGGCCAGCCGTTGTGGAACGACGGAAAATCGACACCGCGAGGTTTTTGCTGCGTTGGCATGAATGAAGAGCTCCGAAGCAGCTAGAATTTTTTTCGTCTACGCACCGTTGCGCTTCACCTCACCATATTCTTCTTCTCTCACACACGTCTGCGGGTTCACTTCGAGAACGCTTATTGCTATTACAAGATTCTCAATGAAGTTATATAAAGTACACTTCACACCTGCCGTCAATACTCTCTTGGCCCGTGAATTTGCAGAATGGCTGTCTTTATTTTGACCAATGGCAACTTGTTGAGTTTAAGTTTGGCCTCGAACAGAACGTGCATACGCGCTCGTTCGACGCTAATGGACGCAATCCTATCGTGGCTACTATTGACTATTTAAAGCAATACGATATAACAAATTGAGGGTTCCAGCCATTCAAGGCTCTCCGTTTATCTGGAGAATCTTTGCTGTACGCAAAAAATAGTACACGTGCCGCGTAAGGTGGCGCACATAGTACAATTAACCGCAGCGTTTGCTATTGCTGAAATTCGCGTTTCGTAGCTGCACGATGCAGAGAGAATACGTTTGATGATGAATCGAAGCGCGCGATAAGGCACATGTCCCTTTTGCCGCGATACACGTCGGTTCAGGTGGAACAATGCCCAAAAATGGAGGTCGGTCAAACGACCCGGGAAACTCGCGACTTGGTGTTAGCACGGGACGCGCAACAGGGGCGTGTGTGCGCGGTTTCTGCTGCCTTTTTTTTCGCAATTCAACTTTTCGCCCGCGAAGACTGTGCAATGAGGCCAGGACGGGGCAAAATTCAGTATTAACAAAGTTCATTTTGGGGCCATTATTTGCCGAAAGAGATTCTTTCGTGCGATTCGTTGTTATTCCGTACAAAGCATTCATTGGATAAGTCAACCCTGAATAATTCTAGATATTAAGTTGATAGTACAGAGAGTGTCAAGATGAAATATTCATCAAACTTTTTCATACGGAGTACAGCTAATCCATATTAACGCCGTGAACTATACAATATTCCAAGATTGCCTATCATAGGTCACATCACATTGAAACTTTGTTACGGGCTCACAAATAGGCATATTTAAAGTTCGTTAACAAAAATTGCTCGAAACACGTTTCCGCCATTCTGGCGTCTCCGAATCGCCGTTAATTGACCGTGTTTTCTACGACTGATCGCGCTCTCGTGCGCGTGGGTACGACGGGATCACACGAGCTGGACACGTATGTATATCGCGAGAAGAAGAAGAAGAGCGTGGGCGGGGGAGCAGCGCTGTAAATACAGGTGGATTCTGAATGTCAGTAGTCGGCGCTTTCGGACAAAGAGAGCACTCGCCGAGGACGGGTCCCGAACATTATCGTGATGTTCAGCGGCGCGTAATTCAATTTTATCGATTATCGTACCGAGAAAGCCGGCACCCACGAATATCCCGGCGGCTGTTCGTGGTCATACCCTTCTCTCTCTCTCTCTCTCTCTCTCTCTATCTTTCCCTTTATCTCCCCCTTTGCCACCTCCAACCCCTCGCCCAGCGTCCCAGCTCATAGACGTACATACACGTTCATGCGCACGTACACGTGTCTACACCTCTTTTACCCACATGTGCGCATACATGCCTACAAAGTTACCAATACCGGCGCCACGATCCTCCGTGCGTGAACGCGTACACGCTCGCCGCCTATCTACCTCTACTACTTAGCGCGATACTTAACCCAACACCTCGCCGTCACCTTCCTATTCTTCGATTTATGTAGGTCGTCGTTCTAATTCGACGCGAATGTGTGCTGCGGCTGCCCGCCTTGCGCACGCGTTGCGTACATCCTCGACCCGCGCGAGACTCGCTCTCGCCTCGGGCACGCCGAAGCAACAGCTGTTACCGCATTGTTTTACCCCGGCCGCATATAATTACCGGCGCGCGGGCGGAAAGAGACGTTCGGCGCCGAGTGTCGAATGCGCCGAACGTCGGCATCCTATTTCGTTTCGCCTCCGACGTCGATCTTTCTTCTTCCTTTCGCTGCTCCGATCTTCCTCGAGCACAGTCGCGACAGCGCGCTCTTCCGGTACCTCGCGTACACGTCAATTTTTCTAACCCACGACCCAGTCGAGAACTAGCCCGTTTTCAGCTCAACGCGAATTTTTTCATACCATTGCTTTCGAGTCGTCGAACGTGGTCGGTGTAGCAGGATCATTCGGTGTTTCATGTTCATCGTTTCGGTGGATCACGAGGTCGTGTCATAATTAGCTGTTGGTAATCGGCAATAAGTAATTGTATTTAGAAACTTTCGAGTCGCGAAGTTGAATGTTCGGCAGTTTTGGGATGTGAGCGCTCGGTAATGGAGATGTGCTTGCTGGCAATTAAGCGCTCGGCCGCTCGGCGAGCAAGCTTTTCCGCGAAATGTTTTATTAAGTCGAAAATTCTCATTAATAGTTTCCCCGAATATGTCCGTGAGCACTTCCTTTTAGCCGCCGTAACGCGGATATTCGTTTCGCGCGGGCGAAGAGTAAGGAACAACAGCTGTAACGGCCGTGTGCGCTCGTTCGTTCATCGTAAAAATGTATGATCGCGGTCGTAAAACGTTTCATAAAAGTGAAAGGAATTTCGTTCTTCGTTGCCGCGTTCAACGTGCGTTCCGTGATTATCCCGATTCGCCAATCATTCATTTTAGCTCGTTTATAAGTCCCGCTATGTTGGTAATCCTGATAAATAGCGAAATGTCCGAATGCGTAACTTAAGAACATTGAAAATCGAACTATTTTCTATAACCATCCCACAATTATTGGTCAGATTGTATTTTGAAATCGTAGAATATTAAATGTAATTTGCAAAAATAATTCAGTACATATTATAATTGTTAAATTAAACATCTTGCCGGTTAAACATCGAGTACAATATATTTATCATGCATTTGTGTTAATAATAATATATATAGTGAATATTTAATGAATTGTAGTCGTCATACATAGCGTTATGTTTGTGATACAAACATTTATTTGATGCATAGAGTATACTTAGCCGTGCTGCAACGTTTTTATCGTTATTGTTTAAATCACGAAGGTCGTTTAACGTTGTTGTTTTGCTTACAGGAGCAGGAGAGTCCGGGAAAAGCACGATCGTCAAACAGATGAGGATATTGCACGTCAATGGCTTCAGTGAAGCGTAAGTTTCTTTAGTCTACTATGTCACCGACTAAACACTGTCCAGACCGCGAAAAAGTGGGCCATCATCGAAAATCCACTGGATGCATCTTAAGCCGATCGAACACTTCGGATATACCGCACGTTCCTGTCGACGGTTACTTTGCAGATACACACATGTTACGTTCTATTTTGCGTAACGGAAATTCCTGTACATTACGCAATACCTAAACGCGAGACTCAAATGTGTGTTACTTAGAACAAGACAGTTTAGCGTCATTTTTTAGCGTTCTACATGCCATATAATACATACGTGACACACGCATATTAATGAACGGATGTTAATTATGTAAAACTCCAGTCGTGCGCACGCCGAAGAAATTAGAAAAAAAGTGCGGAGCTCGCGTTAGTCACTTTCTGTACCTGCGTTAGTCACTTTCTGTACCTAACTTAGTCATCAATACATTACGCGGCTCAATACGAATAAACGAATACAGCGTGCATAATACTGTCGGACCGTTTAGATAGGGAAGCCTGTCTAACTGTCCAAAGATGAATCGAAACGACAGTAGCCTTAGGTAAACGGCATGTTTTGACCATTCCTCTTTAGCATTCTCCGGTTCGTACAGCGCGCACGTTTAAGGCGAAACTGGCCGACGGGCGTCCGAAGCGTTTGACCGGCTTCGCGCCGACTGCACGTATGCAAAAAACTACTCGAAGTCGCTCTCGGCATGCGTAGCCTCGAATAACTTTTTTTCTCGTCTCTCGCTAATACGCACTCGCTCGCGTGTGATTCATCTTTCCCAACCAGTTCGGTCCGCCGTGTCACTGCGATATCAACACGTGGTCGATATGAATTCGTGCTCGCTCCCTCCCACCTTTCGCGATACACTCCATTTTCTCTTTACAGCGCGATCCTTCCCCGCCCGTTCTCATTTCGGACTTCCTTTTCCTCGCTACACTTCCCGACCTTCCCGCGCTCCCTTCATTTCCGCTCCCTCGCGCACCATTACACGCCTCCGTATAATGTATTTTCGAGACCTTTCCTCCTAATACAAGTAAACGGAACGTTTGATTAAACGCGCCAGAGCGCCGCGCCCGACTTCCATCTTTTTTTACCGGCACCGCCGTGTCGCCGCAGAAATAATATCCACGGTGAACCATATTTTCCCACACCATATTTTCGCTCGCTTTGCGTCGGAACTTCGCTTTGCCGAGGTTCGTCGCGAAATTATCTTGGCGTCTCACTCCGTCGCTCTTGCTCTGCTAATTTTCCCGGTCTTCGGATCTGCTCGTTTCCTTCGCTTTATCCGCCGAGCCCAGAAAAAGTGCGCCTCGTTCGCGAGGCGAAACAGAGAGACACGGTTATCGCGCGCGATCCTCGGCACAACGTACGTGGAAAATCAGGAGCAGCTAGATATGATGAAAACGACGTGCAAACAGACGAGCGCGCCTCGTGCGCGTCGTAAATCCTGTCTGCCTCGGGCACTGATAACGCTCCTGAAAGGCGCCTTATTGTTACATTTTGCGCTGATTTTTTTTTTCTTTTTTTTTTGGCTCATGCGCGTACCGCTTGCGCGCCCGCGACAACGTATGCGCGTGCATGTGTATGCATTAACATGTGTGCGGGCCGAGGAGGCGCGATGTTCGCACGGTTATTTTGCAATTCGTTGATAGTCATGAAAAATGTCTCACTCGGCCCGTAGTCGTTCTTCAACTTTCGGCATGTAGTATGGACCGTGTCGAATCCTTCGAATGTTTACGGCGACATCTAGTCGAGTTCTAGATTACGGAAGTGGTACGATTCTGAAAGTTTACATGAATTTAGAATTCAGGCTGCTGTTTTGAATGATTTGTACGTGTTTCGATATGTCGCGTGAACGCGAGATCTCAGCTGTGCGATGTGAGGAATCTAGAACTGATAGTGTTTCCATATTTTTATTAGACCGTGAAAGCTGAGGATTCCTCGTGGTCAGTGATCGTAAAGAACACTTTTGTACAGTCAATGCGCCTTGCGGATATTAATCCCATACATCGGGTGCGGCACATGCGAGCGCGTATGAACTCGGAATCTGTAGCAGTTGCTAGCCGTGGGTAATTAACGTGCGCAAATGCAATCGTTCGTGCGTACACGGAGTGGCTGCACGATAAAAGAGCATTTATTTCAGCGGCATATCGATTTTTCCCTCGACCGCGCGGTCGATTATTCGGATCAGCGCGCGTGTGGTTTTTGTTACGTAGAAAACATTATCATCAACGGGCTATGCACGATTGCTCTTTCCATAGTCTGGTTCTGAACGGCCGCTTCTACTGCAGACTTTAGTGCCTTTAGTATAATTAAATGTAAACGATTTATTATATAGTATTATGTAACGGGCTTGCTGTCAATTTCATACTGCAATCGACGATTTTCGACATTCTTTTAGATCGACTATAATAGATTCACTGCACGACACGTTACCGTATACGATTCTTACATTTCAAAGTGCACACATTTATTCGAATTCACAAAGTCCGCGCGGAATCCTCAGAACTGTTTAGGCGCGGCAGTTCCTAGGAAGACTTCCGCGCTCATCATCGAAGTAGAAACGGCCATCCTTGGTCAGACCCAAGCAACACTTCAGCCGGAAGGCATTATGCAGTTTTTTCCGTGTCGATCAACCCGATATCTGTACGCTGATTGCAAATTAGAATGTGTCGATAGAATTGCTCCAAAGTGCGGATCGGACGATACTTCTTTTTTTTCTCTCTTTTTTTTTACCCTCCCGGTGCCGCAGATTTCCCACGGGCATTGATACGTAAATCGATTTCGCCGAACGATCGTGTTGTGCTGCCTTCCTCCGGAGAGCTATGAGCCGATTCGCCGTTCACGTTTCACGATTTTATGTATGCCGACAGTGCGTTTCGCTTTTTCGCGAGCGTTGCCGAGATTCAAGTGGGGGATGTGCGATCGAGGAGGAGAGAGAGATAGAGAGAGAGGAGAGAAGAGAAAAAAGGATGCGCGTCGATTCTCAAACGTAGCACTAAAATCGTTTTACGATCGTATAAATCTCGTTGCGCACGGACGTACGTCCGTATACAGCGATTTGTGTGCTACAGTATTTTATAACTGGACAAAACGACGAAACCTTTCGGCTAACGAATTGATCGGTGTCTTCATTTCTGCTCTTTTGCTTCGCAGGGAGAAGCGACAAAAAATCGAGGACATCAAGAAGAACATCAGGGACGCGATACTGGTAAGGAGAATTGCATTATGACATTCTGCCGGCTCGAAAGTGTTTTACTGGAATGAAATTGGCGACGAAAATCGGTTGCGTCGCGTTGCGTTCGGTGAACGCGTAAGTGGAATATTCTGACAGCGACACTGATAGTGCGAGTTCCGCTTGACACGGTAAATCAATGGAAGTGATTCTCGATATTCGACCTATCTCGTTATAGTTAATCGATTGGACAATGCACCTTGCTTCTTGTATGCGCGCACGAAACAGTACCGCGATCGGTAATTTAACTCGACCCGATTCAATGTCAGTCCACTCCTGTTTTCTTTTCACTGTCAAGTCTTGTGCCGTATAACATTTCTCAAGAAGTTCATTCGCAGGGAGAATCGTGTGTCGAGTAAAGTCCGTCGTCTGAATTCTGTATGGAGCACATGACCAAATTTTATTTTATACTTTTGCCTTATTGATCATACAAAATCATCCCTTTTCGGTGGTTCCGTGAATATTCCAGACACTCTTTGTATACATTTGTTAAATATTTCTTGATTTCTTGAGTTTTTTTTTAACACGTTTCTCCAACGGTCTGTTGTACATACTATATATAAATTCTCGTTCTTTAATACTTCCATTTGACCCATTGGCGCGCAACGTCGTGCGTATTGTTCGTCATTAAAGTTACGTGACCGGGCCGCGAATTCGTAACATTAAACGAACCGTGTGGGGATTATTGTCATCAATTTGTCATTCGCGTTCCGTTTTTAGATACGTGTGATCGTGCACAACCTTCAAAGCAGCCAGTTCCGCGTAACGAGTGAATATAAATGGTACGATGTCCGCGAATCGTCGATGGTCAACGAAGTGTCATAAGATGGACTTATAAATAACGATACGCGAATTTCAAGGAAAGTGGCTATATCCGATGATATGCGAGTAAATTCGCCGTATGCGTTAGACACACGCATAATCCAACTTCCTGTTGTGGTTAAATGTTGTTCCGAAGTAGATTGGCGTTTGATAAAGCTTGGCATCAAAAGAGACCGACCACTCGAGATAACTCTATGATTCAAACATAAGCAATGTGCATTGATGAAATCTGAAAATTTGTAAATATTTTTGAGTAACTCTTACGAACGTACGGTCGAGCACTGATTTATTTATCGTTCGTTTCAACCCAGCCTGAAGATTATTACGATTTAATCGCTTTATGATCAGCTTTTTCACCTGCTCATTGGAACGAGTCGGGGAGTCCTTTTCTTCGTGTTTTCCGACGATTTATCAAACGTCGTTACTCTGTAACACGAAGGATACGTAATTGTACTGCACTTTTTGCAAAGATCGTCGTCATGCGATCATCGAACATCGCAGAAAATGAGGTGGTGGTGCGATAAAAAGTCGTTCGCAATGTTCGCATAACAATTTCCGCGAACAATGAAACTAATCTGTGAAGTCATTCTGTATTCTCAAAATGGTGGTCTTTGCACGCCTTACGCGTTAAAGAGTTATTAATACTGCACAATATTATTGAACATGAATGATAATCGTGAGACGTAACAGACACGTTACAGTTTTTGCGGTCGTCCCTCTGGTTTTAAAATAATCATAGGCTAATTGCCAAATCCACCTGAATTATGTGTTATTCGGAGGAGATATATTTCGTGCGTTTGTTACGTAATTGTGACAAAGACTTGTATTTTATTTGCAGACGATAACAAGTGCCATGAGCACGTTAACTCCACCGGTGTCGTTGGAGGATCCGGCGAACCAGAGCAGAGTCGATTATGTCCTGGACGTCTCGTCTTCCCCAGATTTCGATTATCCCTCGGTGAGTCAGTCAAATCAATTTCTTCCGCATTTCTTCCCTGAAACATTAAACCCAAAAACGCATCTGGATCGTTTGCTTGACAAAAGAAAGACATCGCGGTACATACACGACACTCCTGCAAAGCGATCTAATTGCAAGTCAAATATCTAACAATATAATACTCTATAATATTCAACATTTTTCACTTATTTTCCGTCACATTGATTTACTTTACAAAATAAGCGAAAACGTAAGTCTTGATGGATACACCATTATTATGATCACCCGCACGTGATCATCGTAGATATGAGTAAGAGTAATTAGCGAGCCTACCAGACTTTAATGGATACATCATCTTTTTCCATTCCATCTTATAAATATTCATCGGTTCTTATTCTGGTTCGCTAATTTAACTCGTGTATCACGATCAACGTCAGTCTTCGAACTCGTGTATCTTAGAGAACGAAGACGCTCGGTCGGAAGGATTCCGCTTCATTTACGGAGTACGCACGCTCTAAGCTGCTCAAAGCCAAACAGACGATCGCGGCGAAACAGGAAACGTAGATTGTCCGCGATGTTCCGACCTTCGCGAGAATCACCGGAAGGCGAGGCCTTAGGCAGGAATCCTGATTGTGTGCGCAACACCTCTTACCGGTCGGTTGATGTACAATGGGTCGTGCGGCGAGTAGGTGGAGACGTTCGAAAAAAATAAACTTCCCGAGGTAAGACGGAAAGCGTAGATCGTCCGCGTGCCGCCTCGACCTTCGATAGAATCTCCGGAAGTCCCTAGAATGTATACGAGCGAAAACACCTTCGACGGTGGATCTTTTAGAGGCTTTCGGTCGTGACGCGCAGAGCAAAGCTTTAAATCGTTAGTATTCCTAACACTAAGACGGCTCACCAAAATATCGTAGTCATATTTGAATAGCATATTGCAAATCAAGGTGTTCATGAGGCCAAGATTGAAGTATGTTGCAGAAACATTTATATATATGTGTCAAATTAATGTAATTCTTTGGATGGTCTTGGATGTGTTTGCAAGGCCAACTTTCGGGATCTAGCAAAGACCTTGTTCGTCTCAAGCCGTCTCGTGTTCGTTGCTCGCGCGGGAAATTCCGGCGGAAGGAAGAGGGAAAGAGAGAAAGAGAGAATGAATGGGAGAGGTCAATGAGAGAAGAACCACGTGGTGAATCGTGGTATAACGCAATACGTATGCACCGTCGCACTGTACGCAGTGTTTTCCGAGAACGCCCGATGCATCTGCTGTAATGTTTCGCGTGCAATTACTCGATTCACCGAATTGACGGCGAGTGAACTCAACAGCTTCGGCGCGTCCGCGAACAAAACGGCGCAAGCAAGTTTTTCGACCAAACTCACTTTCAAGCATAAACAATTTTCAAGATAGAATCCCGATAATTGCGTTGCGATACGAGAGAATTCAGCGTCGCTGTATCTGCAAGGAATTCTCGCCAATTTTTACACCGGCGCAACTCGCGCCAACTTTTCCTATCACGGCTAACACTAGCGACTTTTTCGCTCGAAGGAAACGAACTTTCAGCGGCAAAGGTCCGCTAACTTGGCGGCGTTAAAGCTGATTTCGCTGCTATTTCGCGACTCATCGTCGTCGTCGCGCTAGAATTCCGTCGCGGCTAACGAAATTTTCTTCTCCTCGCACATTGCACCTCGCTGTTTCTCCTCATTACGCGACGTCCATTGATTATGCAGTGCACGAGGTCGGAGGAGTATATTCGTATGAGAGCCACTGCATGGCATGATCAGTGTTTACAATGTTTACACAGCCAGCGCACATGTTGGTACGCTATATAATGTACTATACTATGATATGCTGCGCCATACCTTGCGTCTCTATATACATATGTGTATGTATACGTGCACCTAACACGTATATAGATCTAGTCTTCTCTGTGGTATTAGATTCATAGGTGCACATGATCATGTCAGTGTGTGACCCGTTCTGAATCGATCGACCGATATTCTGTGGCACGCAGCTAGCCGATCGGTCATCCCTCATGATCCATTGATTCAACCTCTCGCTTCATCCCCAAAACTTCAGTTCACTCCGGTTCACTCGGAGAGGTTTCGTGTGACGAAAGAAGATTGAGGTAGTAAAATTAGTAGACATGCAAATGATAGTTTTTTAACGTTTGAGGATATGAGACAGAATGAAGTGCGCCGAAGAACACGGTAATTTTAGTCTTAAATTATTTGCTTGTTGCGTGTAAGCTATGTATTTCAAGCAAAGTGACAGAATTTAAAATGGGGGTTCAAGGAATTCTTCGTCGACCTCGCCGGAGTTTAGATATTAGGCAGAGTTTGGATACACCAAGCACAGCCTCTGCCTTATTTCCTATCAGTACTTTTCACCGTGGCCTTCTGCTCAGAGCTTGTTTCACACTGCGCATACATGGGCAATGTAAATATAGATTCTGTGATATAGTCTATATTTATAATATGTATAGGTATCGGAAAGTGAGAACAGAGAGAAAGGCTGCAAAAGGGGACCGTTCAAAAGTGTAGCGGAGAGAATAGTCGTAGTGCCGTCACCGACACTATCCACCCCGAACGTGTTGCAAAGCGATCGGGCGCGAGTCACTGGAAAATTCCCAGATTCCGCAGCAGGCACTTTCCCCTCGACTGTTCCCTAATAATTCTAAGCACGATCAATTTCTCAAACTACTCACCCATAACACTCAACACAAATATACCTACACTTTTTCCCTGGACCACTTTCACAGTCACCGGCACCATTGTCGATCGACACACCGAAGCGAACGACTGTTGTTCTACTCGAAAATGTTTCTGGGTTAGGCCTGGGTCGTAAGGGTTAAACTAGTTAACCGGAAACGGCGCCCGGGTACCGAGTGGAATTGTTCAAAAGGCGCAGAGCACTATGAGCACGTTTATTTCGCCCGCCCCGTCATTCCGTATTCAGGACAAGATCTTAAAGCGCGCGCGTCTTTCGAAAACGTGCATTGAAATCGACGAGGGGCACCTAGAGGTGCGCGCGAATCGAAGGATAAGTTTCACTGCTGCACGTTCGCGCCGTTCTTCTGTCGGACGGTTAACGAATTTAATGAATTCCTCGAAGCGTGCTCGTCCACGAGGAAGCGCCGCGCGTTTCTACGTATCGAGTTTCACGGGGCCAAGAATTCGCCGGGAATCAGTCGTATACTCTCGCGGTATTGAGCAGGCACGTCGCGGGTGGTAGCGACGAACGCCAGGAAGGTGAGAAGCTTTTCACGCGATTTTTCTTTTCGGTCATCCGTTCGTTTGGCTAGAATTGCTTTGCCGAAGAAGAGGGGAATGGTGTGATTTTACGATTATTACCGGACATTGCCGTTTTTGATGTGTAGTTTCTTGATGGGCAGTTTCTTAGAGGCCTTGTCTGATGCTCCGCGTACAGTTTGAGGGAAGGAGTTGTGAGATCAAGTAAAGGATGCTGACAAACAAATCTTGTGTTGATTGTTAAGATAAATTAAAATGAAAGAGTCGAATTTTTTTGAAGAATCAACACGACTTCCGGTATGAGGACTGTCTGGGAAAGTCGGCTAGCGAAAGAGTACTCGCGGATCTTTTGACACATTCAACAGGTCGAAGCATGTAGCTTTTTGTATGGCTTCATGTATGTAGGATTCGGTTCTCGCTGTGACTTGGATGGGAATAATTCGACGCCTTGATTAAAATAATGATAAAATATGTATTGAATTAAACTGGATGTACAGATATACGTCCTCGCACGCTCTTTGCTGTCCTCAGACTGCCTTCCTCGCCTGTCCACATGCACGCTTGTTACATCTCCGCCGCACGCGTACGGACACGCATTCGTCCACTCGGCACACACACACACGCACGCACAAACACTCACGCATTCTCACATGTATGGTCAGTCATCTATAATCGTCGTGAGTTGGCACCAGAAAATCTTACGATTTTCACCGATACCATTTTCAATCTTCTCTTGTACTATCGTGACAAGCACGTACACATAATAATTGTCTCCATCGCTACCTGGTATATAGCCACACACACGTACATGTAAATCTGCATGCACAGTCACAGACGCAGTATATATCAAGCAACGATTCCGCGAAACTTTATGAAACGCATCATTGACACGAATATATAGATGCAAACATTTTCAATACAAACGCTATGAAATTTAAAAACGGCATCGACGAATCGCGCCTTTGGATTGGCGCCAAATTTTCGAGCACGTTGCCGTCCCGCTGCTCAGAGTCCGTGGTGTGATCTCGCGGCAATTCGGGAAATCCCCCGGTCTGCAATTAATGACGTCCAATGTCGTTCGCGCGCTTTTCCGCACCATCCTCTGCCTCGCCGACCGGCGCAATCGCTTCTCCGTGCGAAAGTCCCCCCGATTTCACTCTCGCTGAAGTTTAAGAGCACAGACGACAACGACATGTTCGACGTCGCGGTGCGACGCGGATCTCGAAATAAAGTCGTCGCGACAAAATAATCCGCGTGTTTTGCGTCATTCACTCCTCGCAGTCGTCGGCACATGCGCGTTTATCTACAAGGTGTTCAAGAATCGACGTCGCACTGTGACGGAACGAGCTTAGGTTGTGCCAGGCACTAACTCAGTTTTCGGCAATATGCGTTGGATGAATTGAAAAACGATTTTTCTAAAAATCAGTACGATCTGAACTTTTTGGTAATGTACTTTTCTTTTTGTTCGCGCACACTTGTTTGAGGTAGTAAGATAGAAATGTACTTGGGTCAGTGTATTGAAATACCGCTATGAAGCTGTTTTAAAGTTTTAATTACTCATACGTTTCTTCGAACACCGCATGCACCTATGTGCGTTTATGTGTTAGTATGTAGCGCTGGTGCAGCGTGTATACAGGAATCTTTATGCATGATCGACAGAGACGCAACAGCATGGCCCCTCATTTGTTGCACGTAGTGCACCACTGTGGCGATCGAGAACGATGTACTCGGATTAATCGTATTAAATCGCCTCTCACCGGCTCGAACTCCCTCTGAGCTTCATACAAAACATGACAGGTCGCTTGAAACGATGAAATCTCTCTCTCCCGTTCTTTTTCTTCCATGTCGTGTTCCGTTGTTATACTCTCTCTGTCGAAGGCGAGAGATTCAAAATATAATTTCACTTCCTCGGAGTTTCTCGCTGGATAAACATTAAAATTCTTTGGCGGCTCAGGTAATGCGATAAATTTGAAATTATTCGTTCTAGGGGCGGATGCGCCAATTTTCATATTTTACGGAATTTTTCATTTTCATCCCCATGAACTTGCGCACTATCACGTATTCTCCGTTCCCACGTTGTATTTGTTACGCATTCCCAAGACGTAGCTGACGTAAATTGTTTTAATATCATGTTAAATTTTCACATTCCCGAATCGAGATCATTTTTCTATTATCTCCCGTTACTTTATTCGTAATTTCGCCATCCCTTTGACAGGTACTATCATTAAAGTATTATTGATACATACATCAATCTTCGTACGTGCCTGCCTCTAACCTAATCGTATTTTGTAAAATTTGTCACGGCTCTACAGTTTTTCTGTGTTCTTTTTTGTTGTTTTTTTTTTTCGGTGAAAGATATTTTATCGATAAACGTTGCCTTTGTGACCGTCCCTTCTTCCTTCTTTCCTGCATCGCGCTTTGTCACGGCGTATTTTCAGCGTTTAAAAGCGAAACGAGGCACTCTCCCTTACGTGGGGGCGCCGCTGAAAAGGCAGACGCCGATGCGACGACGTTCGCTCGGTTAATTAGCCGTCGATCGTCCGCGGGATTTTTCCCAATTTGCCATGTTGACCCGCGCGCGACGCCAGGCCATCGCCGACTCGCGTTCCTTTTGCGGAAAGTTTCACGGAAGAGGGAGTTTGCCGCCGTTGGAAATTTCCAGAAGAGCCACTCTCCATGTGTCTATATATGAACGACCATTAATATTATTCGTTCAGCGGTGCTGCCAGTTTCTATCTGAATCGGTGATGTGGGATCGGGCACAGACGCGGCTGGTATTATATCTAGAATTTGACATTTGCTCATTTCTTATGCATGCGCATACCAGACGTTGCTGTACATGTTTCATACGGTTTCATTATGTGCGAAAATAGTACTCTATTTAATCATAATCGAGCATCGTTCGTATACATTTCTCGAAGGAATCCGCTTGAACGTACCCGTAATTGAATCAGTGCTCTCACGGAATAAAAGTGCTCCTGATGTACACCGCCTCGTTTAATATCGACGTGGACCGCGAATCGTCAAAGCGAATAATTCATCGCGGGGGTGTATCTTTAATTAACCCCGCCAGTCGGATCGTAATGCTGCGAAATTAATTTTTTCTTCGCCGCCGGTGCGCCCTTGTCGAGTTCGTTCAGTTGCGTCGATGCAGCAGCATTCGGCCGATCGCAGGCTAGATATCAGATAAAAATGATCGAGGAAGAAAATCGCCGGTAAAGCGTTCTGTACTTTATCAAAAACATTCCGTTAAAAGTGGGCGTTGATTGCACGGTCATTAACAACCGCATCATTTCACGCTCGGCGACGTCGTTTAATTATACACTCGTGTCGGCTCGTTCCTTGCGGCAAAATATATTTCATCGTACAGCATTACGCTTCACGTGTGAACCGGGGCACATCATCGAAACGATTAATCTTTCCATTGGGAAGTAAATCTGGCGCGCGATGTATGTACATACGTTACGAGCGAGACATAATTCTGCTGTAAACGAATACTGAGCACTGGTAATGAGTGCACAAACTGCTTTCGAAAGACACAAAGATACAAAGATAAATTTGTTCGCAGCTGTAACGAAGTGATTGTTTCCTGCTCCCTTTTCTCCAGTTCTGTTCAACGATAATAACGATCGTGCTCTTTCCTCTGTCCCGCCAGTCCCTTCACTCTTGGCACGGTAGGAAAATTTTTCTCTATTTTTTCCCCCCTTTGTCTCCATTTGACTACTTTCAATAGATATTTTCCGACGCGACGATTCGCCGCGAACGAAAGGTTACAAGCGAGCGCTCGGAAAGTTTGCTTAAAAACGCGAGCGCGTCGATCGGCGAGCTCTCGAAAGTTTGTCTTGGAGAGATTATTCGGGAAAACAATCGAGTGCTTAGAGGCGGGTGACAGTAATGAAAACGCTTAAGTGTCTTTCACGCCCCTCGTTCAGATTCCACTCAATATTCGCCGTAATTCCGTCGCGACGCGCGAAACGGAAGGATGCTGGAGGAAACGGAAGCGCGGAGAAAGGATACTTCCACGAAAGTTTCTCGCGCTCTCCGGCGAAAACGCCGATAATCAATAATAACTAATTAACGGCCGCACGCGCGCGCCAGCGCGATAATAATTCCCGTTTGACGTTTGCCATCCTGTTCCCACCGTCGGTCCGGGCGTCCCGTTAACGATCACGCCCTGCGAAAATGGAAATAATTGCCTGCCGCGTTGATAAACAACGCTGAACGTTTATTAGTTTATTGCCGCGCGATCGTTCGCTTTCTCGAGTCTCGTTCGACGTAGCTGACGCAGCACGACGCAATCGAGGTGAATCGTTCACGATTTCACAGTCTTTCACCTGTTCTCTTAGCTACGTCGAAAGGTCACCGATCCCGTGTAAAATAATTTTGATTTGCTTATGGATGAAATGTTTAGGGCAGCGTCGGTAAGCGGCGGAATGCACGTTTTTAAATTATCTAGTACAGTTCAGTGTTGAGATTGTACTATCGAGATATTCGGAGAAAGTAAGTCATAATGAACATTTTCATTGTTCTGAATATAATTATAGATAGTCGGGTCCGAATATCATTAAAGATTCTGCAACACACAACTTGTACCACTGTTGCCCAAAAACATCGTTGATACATCTCTTAGGTGCTAACATTTTCAATTCGAGCGCGATGCATTTAATTTGCACGCTTCCTCCCACAAATAATATTACGCAAAGTCGCAGCGTGTTGTATCGAGTTAACGACCGGCACGTCGAACGCGGATGCATCGATCCCTCTCGGTTCGAAATAGATTCATCCGGCGCGAAAATTTATTAATACGCGAGCGTCGTATCGATGCCAAAACTCATCGGCCACTGTTGCCCGGCCCACGCTTTCCTGCTTGCGGAAAACAACGCACTTCTCCCGAGGGACAGAACAACTTCCGTCGTGGTTGGGGTCGCGGGCCAGCGCACAATTCGTCGAGCATAATAACATGGACTTCGCTTACTTAGGGTTGGGGTGGACGCGCATTCGGACGAAGAAATAGACCTGACAAATTTGCCCGAATTGTCAGCCAGTCATGAGTGTGTAATATTACTTGCACGTTCCGACAAAATGTTGGTATACAAAATGATCAACGTGACTTGATAGAGTTCATGTGGCATCTTAAGGGGTTATCCTACTGTGACCAACTTCAAAAACAGGCTAAATTTCGCAAATTAATTCCGAAAAAACTATTCATGCGATATTATTAATTTTTGAATATGTATTTGTACACACCTTAGGGAGCATGAATAAAGAAAAATACAACAAAATGTTTATATTTGAACAAGATACGTGACTTCGTGTTCAATATGGTGCTCTTCGTGCACGGTTCGACGGTCGGCACGATATCTCAGACTGTAATTGATTAATTGACTTGCAATTTTGTACACATGTTCGGACAAATAGTAGCTATCGCGTATCGGGCGGTTTTTTCGATAACATATTTTATTTAAGAAATAAACCACTTTAAACTATCCACTTTGTGCACAAAATAGCGACAAAAAAATCAAAATGTTGTATTTCTTTATATATATGAAGGAAAAAAAAAGCCCTCGATACACGATAGCTATTGCAATATAATTCATGAAACTTTTTTGTTTTTCCGTTTCGGACCCACCAAATCACCAAAATCGTGCCCACCGTCGAACCGTGCACGAAGAGTACCATTGAACAAGAAGTCACATATCTTGTTCAAATATAAACATTTTGTTGTAAAATTTGTTATTGAAGCTCCCTAAGGTGTGTACAAATACATATTAAAAAATTAATGATATCGCATTAATAGTTTTTTCGGAATTAATTCGCGAAATTTAGCCTGTTTTGAGGTTGGTCACAGTAGGATAACCCCTTAAGGTACTTCTACATCTGAGCACGAACGCGCACGAGGCAGCCTGAGCATAACGTCATCAGAGGCGCGTGAGCAAGCCGAGGCAATCCGATTCAATGGTTTTGCATTGCACTCATCGATCGATCGGCTTGCCGTTGTACGAGAAAAAATGGAGTGTGTTGGAGATTTATTCTAATGTTGGAGAATCGGTGTAGCTTGCTCGGGCCGATCGGCACATTTGCTCACAGCCCGATCCGACAGTCTCGGATCGGGCCGAGCAAGCTACACCGATTCTCCAACATTAGAATAAATCTCCAACACACTGAATTTTTTCTTGTACGGTGGCGAACCGATCGATCGATGAGTGCAGCGTGAAACCATTGAATCGGTTTGCCTCGGCTTGTTCACGCGCCTCTGATGACGTCATGCTCAAGCTGCCTCGTCCGCGTTCGTGCTCAGATGCAGACGTACCTTAAGAATCGCGTATATACATATGTATATACGCACGCATGCACTGTATCCGCTGTCACAGCAAAGCTTTCGTTTTTTTTTCTGCTGACGTAATCATCTGATTGTGATAAAAAGTTTCTCAGGACACGCATTTACCTTAACCGTGAGCTCATCTAGACTGGTTTCTTCTCACCCGGTGCCGACCAAACTATGCGGGCATGTAAATTAATCAATTAATTGCCCGGTAGTTTGGCGCTCGGGCCCGATGATTATCGTAATTGGATTATTGATTTATCTAACTGACACTTGTTTATCCTGCGAAACCGATAGCTCCGCGATTAAATTGTCCTCGATGGTCGGATTATACAATGACCCGCGAGGAACAGGGACGAGGAGAATGTGGAAGTGCGACGGCTGGAACTATTCTATCCCCCAATGACGTAATTTGTTGTTAATTAGGTAACTTTTCCGCTGTGCCGCCAGAGTTGGGGGTCTTGCGAAATTTATGTGCTCTGAAATTTGCACGCTAAACTGTGCACAGGGGTGCAAGTCGTCTTTTAGTGTGGACAATTTTCAAAATGGGACACGCCTGATATTTATACTTTAGTAACGGTTGGCAAAGCTGTTTCAATAATTGATACACAATGGTCTGACAAGGGAGGGTGGGAAGATCACATACACATTGAGCGTATTTCCGGAGTTATTTCGAATCTCCTTGGACCCTCTTTAATCTGGCAGATACACAAGCGGATAAAAAAATCATATTTTGGTCTCATTTTAGGCACGTTCTTCCGACCTATTTTTGGACATATCTCCTGAACTATTGCAAAATATGTCCCTCGTCATGCGTCCTTCTGAAACATATCAGCAAACTTTGATTTTATGACAGAAACTTGAATTTTATTTTGATTATATTGTGGAATTCGACGTGCGTTCGTTTGCACGAACATGCCTACGACTAATCTAATTTGGACGGAACCCTCCCATTACGTAATTTTTGTTTACGGAAAGCCGCGCCAACTCTCCTGAAATCGTCTTCGTTAGTCCAGAAAATAACGTTCGCCGAAAGAGAATGCCAAACGCTTGACATGTCGATTTGACGACAACGTTAATAATACCAATAATATTTATTTCCTCCTCTCGAAAATTACGACTTCTCCCTTGTCACTTATGCACAGCAAACTGGCATTCATTCTGTTTTCAAAATCTTCGACAACGGACATTCCAAATTCGATTAAAACGAGCTAAAAATATAGCCTCCACCACTCTAAAACTGGCTACCATGGCAACGCTAGCCTTCGAGTTCAATTCTAACAAAAACTTCCTGATATTTATAATGCCTGCCCGCACGTTATGTGCTGTAGAGCGCCGCCGATATCGTGACACCGGTTCAGTAGAAAAGAGCCGAGCAAAGGCGTACCATTGTGCGTGCAGTGATGCCGGTCGTTCATATAGCGTCCGCGACGGCATTCGAGCCGGACATTGTACCGTGGGATTACTCCGAACTGCTTAGTCGACCTTCCGACTGACAATGAGCGACAACCTGGAACCGTCGTCGTAGCCGGGACGGTTCATGGAACTCCGAGGGCGATAAAAGCGGCACCGTAATGGCGGCTATAAATACGCACAGGGACCGTTTTCGCTCCAAATTTTCCGCGGCCGCGTCGTTCCGTTGACAGTCGCCTTTGACCGTCGTTTCGTCGGCACTCGCTCCTCTCGTTTCCGGTAACCGGCACGCGAGACACGACGCTCCCGGGTCGTCGGCGTAATTTATGACCGGGGCTGGGCATCTTTCGAATCGCTGCGAATAAATATTTGTCAGAGATAATTATCCGAACGAATTCTTTTCGCCGCCTAATCTTCCGTCCGTGCGATCGTTGCTCGGTACGGAGTTATTCTAGCGGCTGGTTCGAACAATTTATCTGTATTCGTGTGCACTGTTTGTGGAGATAGTTACTCTGAAATTATTCGGGTGACGCGGGGGGTAATTTGTTAGTTTTTTTTTTTTAATTTAAGAACGTGTTTGGCGTAGCTGCGTGTATTCAAGAGTTGATAGATTTTCGTCAATGAGACATGCTGTTCGCAATGTATCGTAATGCGGGAATAGTAGAAAGGATCATGAATTCTACACATTTCGAATGAATAATTCGTTCTCGATTAAGAGCTCGTTCGTTTAGCACGAGTAAAAGCCGATTCTTTATTCGTCATCCGAGTAAAATTGTGGCCAACTCTGTTTACGACCTGTCACTTATCGCGATCGAAATCCTCGAAGGGTATCTCGTGGATGGGATTTCCAACGGCACGTCGACGATCTTTGGGATGCTAGTGGGCGAAGATGATATATTTACGATTGCCAGATTCGAAAGGTGTTGGAAAATTTTAAGTGACTTTATCGCTTCGCCGTATAATTCCGCATATATTTCCACGGTGGCGTATAAAAAACGCTTATAAAAGTTCTAATATTAGATATTATTTGATTACGGCTGACGTGGAGCAGTCGGTGATCTGCGAGTAACATATTATGAAATACAGCTCAAACAAGTGGTCCGTCCCGTAATAATTGTTAATTGACAGCCGTGCACGATTTCACGGGTGGAGCTATATTTGCACGATTTATTAAGTGGGCGTTTCCTTTTGCGTCTGTTCCAGGAATTCTACGGAATCGTCGAGACATTGTGGAGAGATCGGGGCGTGCAGCAGAGCTTCGAAAGGAGCAACGAGTACCAGCTCATCGACTGCGCCAAATAGTGAGTGCCTTCAATGTTTATAACCGTCAGGTACTCAGCGAAATACTGTCGAAATGGTTATGGGCTCATAATGAGCGGAGAGGAAGCTGCGCGCTGCAGTAGAATTTTAAACTCGTATGCGGAACTGGTTTCGAGCCACAATGGTAGACGTTCCGATTATCGCGACGGGTTCCGTAAATTGCCGTACAACGTCTCCCAGTATTTTTTGGCCACATTTTACGATCTGGTTCCTGTTACAATAGCTATCCTTGATTATGGACTTCATTATATGAGTCCCGGGCCAGTTATATGTGTAGGACTGGACTCTTCAGTCACTGCTGTGTACATTTCTCGTTACGTAAACGGCCAGGCTTGGCTCTCCGCGAAGAATGAGTGGATGGAGCGAATAGGGCCGGAATTTTCGGAGTTGTATGCGTGGAAAGCTGTAAATTTCCTATTCCACGAATTCCGTAACATAATTTCTAATGCGCCGTACCACGTGGATCTTACATAAATATCTTCACATCGACAGTAACCTGTTCAACAGAAAGATTAATGGACATACAATTCGTCATGGTTTCGATTAAACATTATCACTGTAGCAAAATAAGAATAAGAAAGTCCAGCTTCGAGAAAATACTATTCGAATACCATTCTCTTTGCATTCCCAACGTTCACAGGCAGCTGTAGAAGTTCGACTCGCTTCCGCAGTAATAGTCTGAATCGTCCATTACGTTACGAAGTTCATCCCCAAGCTGAAGAGCATCGACAATAGTAGCAAATTAATTGAAAGACGGGATAGTACTCGGGGGATGCACCGCGAGTGATAAGAGATTTTTCTCTTGCCGTCGATTTTAACGAGTGAACGCGAAGAAAGGGCAGGCGCAATTATTGCGCGCGACACCGGCTCACGACTCTCCGCTCGTCCTGCGCGCTCATTGTAATCTACCCCACGGTGATATCACGATCGTGATAAGAATGCCCGAACGATAACGTTTACGCGATGATAACGAGCTGCGTGCGAAGCGCCGTCGACTGTCGCGCTCGATCGTCGTGTTCCTTTTTCGAGTCGATTTTCGAAAAAATCCTCTCAAGTGCATTGGGACGTAGGACAGAATGCGTTGTCAATCGTAAAAATGCAATTTTTGGATGAACACCTTAAGATTATGATTGATGATATGCTTGTTTCAATGTTAATGGCAGTGTTCGACCTTGTTTTTAAGTTATCACAGAGTAAGGACTCTCTTGGCGTGAAAAGAAATTAGTATTATGTTAAAATATGATTTGTTGGTTCGAAACTTGTCCAGGTATTGTAAGTTGGGTGGAAACAGCATAGGTTAGCCGGTGATTCAAGCTTTGTCGTGTTTGTATGAAAAGTTCTTATCTGATAAAAGTAAATGTATGCTGTTGTTCTGACTTACAAAATGACTATGCTAAAAGTTTCCAGGGAAATAACATTAAATTTAAATTATTAGTGACGGCTGGAAAGTTACAGTAGTTACCGTGGAGTATTCCTTTTGACGGAAGGTTAAATAAGTGTCAGAATAAAAATAGATTATGCACATTTAACATGCACTGTCGCCGTATCATCTTTGAAAGTTCTATTTTATATATTACATTATTTTTATTCCCTAATTTGCATGGACCGAATGTTTTATCATACAGAAATTCTTTTTTAAGATAACGCCAGTTCAGTTTTAAAATAATGGCTTGGAAATTACCGTTTTTATCATTCAATCATTCACCTCGAAATTTTCTCGTTTGGACGTTTATACTGACGTTTACGGGCTTATGATTCTCTCTCTCTCTCTCTCTCTCACACTATCTATCTTATGAAGGAGTGTAATGAGACGGTCAAGGATCGCGCCACGATGCCGATGTAAAATTTTCATGGTCCAGATATGAAATTCGATCGAACGTAAATTGAAACTTACGAGACACTGACGGACTATCAACTAAGGATGTTCTAAATCTGCATATTCCGTTACACGCCCGTTAACAAGCGATTCCAATGTTGAAAAAAAAGTAATATACTGTAAGAGAAATATTTTTCGTGTTTTTTTCTAGTGACTATTAGAACTCACGTAACAAAATACAAATATACACAGACTCCATCCTTTTGAGATATCATAGCTTTGATCGTTCTACTGTTGCAATCAGCTGTCTTGTACAGGCGAAAATTGAGTAATCTCATAGTTTTCATTATCGAGATAGGCAGGGTAAAATTTGGGACCGTTCTCGTGACCGCAATGCTCACGCTATATCCGTGTATATTCATAGGCTTGTGACACCGATTTAATGCCAATGAAGACAATGCCTTAACGAGGTAATCGCTTTAATAGGGGCCACTCGTTTATCTAGGGGTACTCGACGAATCGACTCAGCCTCGGACTTTTTCGACGCTAATTTATTGATGCGTGCATTCAGCTCGTGCACATACATACATTCGCGTACAATGTATATATACGCGCCTTCGACTGACAATGGCACGCCACCGAATCCGGTCCCGTTATCAAATGCGATCTTAACATTTGCGGACGATATCGTCGCCGCGCATGATTCACGCTACCAAATTTAAATGTCGTAACTCGTCGCTATAGTAAATGATGATGCCGATGTTGAAAAACAGATTAAGGGCCGGTTTCACCAACGACGAATAAGTGGTTATTCGTAGAATAAAGTTGTCGGTTAAAATCGATGTTTTTTGTTTCACCAACGTTGTTAGCGCTTATTCGACAAAATGATTGGTCTAGACACTCTCGTTAACTGAGAAATAAATTTTATTGGCCGAATAACTATTTAGAGATTTATCAGTCGTTGGTGAAACCGGCCCTAAGAGAGCAAAACGACACATGGCCGCACGAAGCAACACGCTCGTGTTCGTCGCTATGACATTTTCGTAGTTGAAACCTTGCCGTACAATAATTACATCAGCGTTCCTCGGTTTATCTAAGCTCAATAAACGCCGATGAAACTAATTCCCGTGCGTTCGCCGGGAAAAGGACCGTTTCGCCATTTATTTCGCCGCCCCGTTGTTGCACCGCATACATAACGAGGAACGATTATTAGCTCAACTGCAGTGAGTAATCGACAATGACGCATCGAGTCATCGCGATCGTTAGCTCGTACATAAATTATCGTCGGTATCTTGTTTTTTCTTGAGGCCATGCAAAATAAACAATTTAATCAGACTTTCGTTAGGACGTTTTAGAAATATTTGCCCGAGACTCCACCTCGAAGAAATGTCTCGCAGGCGCGCGCGTTGATACGGGCGTTAGAACGTTATTCAGCATACTCGCCGGAGGATTAGCGTTCCGCTATAGTGACGCGATGAGAATGTTTCATTTTGGGATAAGAACAGGTGGCTGTCTCGACGTATCATTCCTAGCGTCCGTCTACATATTAGCTCGCTTGTTTACCTAGAGCAAACCATTGGCACACGAGCAACGCGTGACAACCCCAATCTGGCATAATGTGTTACGTTTTTGCGGATCATCGTTGACGTTACGCGCGAACGTAGGTGTAACTCAATTCGACGCGCACAAAGTATTTTCGTTGACGGAATATTTCACAACCTCTTATCCATGCACTTTGACGCGCCAGACACAACAGCGTTGTTCCATTACGTCTCTGCAGATACTCTTGGACAAACTTCGTGGCACGTGCGAGCGCTAGAGAAATCCACGCTCGTCGCATCAATTTGCTAAACCTGCTGCACGAATCATGAACTTCGAGATTCTGTAGTCTGATGGTTTAGAAAATGGCAGTTTTCGAGATAGTGTCGTTGAAAACGTATCTTACGCTTTTGTGGCTTATATCCGACATTATTTTACTCTTTCGTGCTGTGCAATTTAAATACGAGACCGATGCTATTGTTAGTCGCGAACGTGTCTCGAAAGGTTCGTATTCCGAGCGCTGGGTTCAGGTTGTTGCACTTATCGCGTCGAGTGCCATGAAGAAATGGCGAGAGGCGCGAATCTGCGCGTAAACGCTCGCTGATCTGTTTCGTCAACACGCCGGCTCATGTGACTTCGTTTCGCGCCTATCGAATTGTCAAGCACGCTAACCAGACGTGGCTGACTGTATATTCGGTCTGGCCGTCGCTACCAACCGACTTACTCCCCCCCTTTTTTTTTTGTGTCCCGATTATTGCTCGTGCCCTTTATTTAACATCGACTCGCGCCTATCGAATTTACTTCCATCGTTTTTTTTTTATGCCTTGATTAAAAAAGTTCAATTCGTCCTTTTGCCGGCGATAATTCTCGAATTTGGAGGGCAGATCCTGTATGCCGAGCGTCCCTTTTGTGGCGCACGGAAAGTAATTATCGCCGTTTGAAAGATTCAACTCTCGACCTACCCCGAAAACAGCCGTGAATTGCGGAATATGAATTCATACGAACGGGCGTATTGGAAATCCGTACTCCCGTCTGGCGTTTTCAGCGATGAATGGGAACGTTGCAGTGCGCCGGTATTGTGCGTGAGAAAAAATACGATAGCTGGACGCAGAAATTCGAGCCGCACACGTTAGCCGCGACTTCGCTTCGAAAGATTCGATCTTACTACGAAGCCCTATCGCGTTGCTCTTTTTCTTTTTTTTTTTTAATTCGCTTTCCATCCATTCCTGTGTCGCGCACCAATAATGTCGCCAAAGAGTTAGCAGTTCGTACGTTCCTCGTCAAACGTAAACGTCGGACGAACTCTTCGGCAAGGTTCGGAAATGTTAATTGAGATTTGTTGAAATCATACCGACGAAATGGAATATTGTTACGGGTGGTATAATGAGTCTCGTAAAAATATCGTTGAAAGAAAATAGTGCTTATCACCCGTATTCGTCCCTTAGAACAGCGTGACTGTGCTGTGAGATACGCACAATTAGACGTCCCGATTTATATGGCTCAGCCCCTTTTATTTAATTACATCCGCGTACAGCTTCGTAAATTCATTATTCCGCCCTCGGCGCTTTTGGTTTGGGTAATTTATTTTCGTCTCCATTAAAATGATCGCTTTGTTATCAGCTATTGAAATCGGGGAGGAGCGAATACAGAATCAAACGCTCCCGGTGCGTCGTTAATGTTAATCGGCGCGTTAATGAAATAGCTAGCCAAATAAGGCTGTTGTATTTCAATAACTCATTAATTGATTCGCCCCGCTCGCTCCCGGGCTGTACGTTTAATTAAATTTTTGCAGGATAATAATTTGGCCACGGGGGGCGGGGGGTACTTATGTTGCAATTATCAAATGTGTTTGGCCGGTGCAGGTACATGTTCATATTTTCACGGATAATTGATCCTGTTATTGCACTCTGTCAAGTAGTTCTTCTTCGTATTCTTCTCTGCGTTTGTCCCGTACCGTTTCATTGCAACATTACTTCGAAGCTCAAATCAGAGATTACCAATCGCCGTTTATAGCGCTGATTATGATATGGCTCAATAATTTATATCCGATAATTGACATGAATCCATTGAATTTAATGATCTCCAGCCTATGAAAGAAGAATTTTGACAAATTAATCATATTATTTATAACGACATACGCTATTCAGTGGTATCGACGTCGGAAAAAACATGATATAGATATTTACACCTCACTCATACTAACTAGACCGATTTCACGAATCATACCGGAAAATTCCAAAACACGCCGTAACGAATGTAAGTTGAACGTGTTCCGTCGTGGACGATTCCCTCTATACTGTCACACAGAAACTAACAATAAGCCTCAGACAAATTATACCCAGTCATCATTTTCCTTTACGCACAACTTCATTCGTCACATTTACTTCTGCCTCTCAGCCACGTGTCGATCCGGATGCGACACGAGAGCGCGTTCTATGCACAACATGCCCGCTGGAAGTTCGACGATCAGACACAATTAACGAAAGTTGCCGTGCAAAGATGGCGGCGGGGTCTAACCACCGTAGAGCATGGGTGTCCTCAGGAGGCGCGTAACGGTCCTTGACGAGAGCCGACTGCGATACCTGCGTCGTCCTCGTAATGATGCAATTACGTTTCGGATTTGTTTATTTGAGGGAGGACGGAAAGCCCACATTCGGTCTCGATGATGTAACGATGCCAAACGACCGACGAGGACGAGCGCGCGGGGTCTATCCAAACATTTGGTAACCGACGTGTGTGTGCGCGCGCGCGCGCGTGCGCGTGTGTGTACATATATCAGCATCAACCGGTCCCGGGATACATAGACGCGGACCGTTGTCTAAATATAGCGACACGTGTTTCCTTTTTTAAGGTGCCCCCGAGGTACTTCGGGCTCGTGCAATTGGCACGTTACTCCTCGACGTCGGAGCGTGTTACAGCGTCGGCCGAAAGGTCCGCGCCCACTCTCGTGGAGGTGCGCGAAATCGAAGTGTACGAGTGTGGGAGAGAGAAAGAGGGGGAGAGGAAGTCGCGCTCGTCTTGTATGTCTGAGGCACATATATACCTGCGCTCTCGTATTGTTAGGCCGTACGATACGCACCTGTAAAACGTTCGGCTTGGCGGCGATTTTCTTGGGACCGCTAGATCGGTCGCTCTTCCTTTCATTTCTGTTTACAATCATGACGACGTGTTCTACGATTTTATGGGTTCAAGCCCGAAGTTTGGTGGTATCGAGATGTGGCAGATTTTATTCCGTGCGATTTAATACTTTGGTGTTCCTATGTCTCTTTCTTTAGGGGGAAAAAGCGTATAGGTATTCGATGAGTGTACTGGATAGAAATTTGGGACTATCTTCATAGAGGACACGTTGCATTTTACGCAAGTGCGTCAGGTCGCGAGAGGAATGTCGCATTCGCTTTTTCCGCGTGGTTCGATTTTTATTGCGTGAAATATAACGATTGTTCAACCAGGAAATGATGCTCTCTGTGCTAACAATCGATAATCGCGCGTTGTTATGCAGCGATCTCGTATTCTTGTCGTACAAATATTTATTCGCCACACACTGACTCAGGTTCGAGATATTTTAGGGAGCTGATTGTTAAACTTGCTGCCATTACGTGCAAAGAGAACTCTGGGTAGAAGAGCGAAAAAATCGAGGATATCTCGCATTATGATCGATCGGCACGTATTAACGAATTCACTCATCTCCAATTCACTCGTCTTTCCAAGTCGCATTCGAACTCATTAAAATCCGTAAGCTGCATCTTATAATTGGCTGTCGACACTTATCAGGATCGCCGTCACAGAAAGAGCGTTCGCACGTCGTATCTTCACAATCCATTCGCACATTGAACAGTCCGTATACATTATAAGGTTCGCGCATCGCAGGGGTTACACAATACGTTCGAGTATAATGTAGATCATAACATATTCAATTACGTGTACGACAAGGTTCGCATTCCACCTGGAGGGTGTTATGAGACAGAGTACCGCGATAACGTTGTTTCCCACTTCCGCGCGTGTCCGTTCGATGGAAATGACATCGTTCGTTGTTATGCTTTTAGAAAAGGGTCATCATGGACAGTATTTGGACAGCCCCTTCGTCTTTCGTTCGGTTACGTCTTCTCAGATGGCCGGAATTACGAGAGAACTGCCTTCGTATTACGAGCACGGCGTTCATATAAATATATCTATCACATCTTCAAGCTTCAAGCTCATATTAATGACAGGACTAATGCCTCGTCGGGATTATGAGTATGATGTAATGCACGTAATTCGGAATCCGTTTAAAACTAGCGAATCGATTTCGGGGCGTGCCAAGGCAAACGTCGAACGTTCGAGTCCAATTCCGCGCTGAAATTATGAATAGCCGATTCAATGGCACATTCAGTAGCCGGGCGATCCAGGCCCATTCAAAATAAATGAACCGATCTCCGGGCGTGCCGAGTCAAGGACACGGCGAAAATTCGCACTTTCGAGCACGACGTACACGAAACGGTAATTGCAATTATTACCACGGGCTCGATCTTATTGTCCTGGGCAATAGAGATATGTCTTAGATGGAGAAGTGTTACGTTTCAGTGAAGGACAGCGCGGAAATTTGGGAAGGCTTAATTAATTAGGTATAATGTAATACATCATACATAATACATTGTGTTATACACGTGACGTAAAAATAGTTACAATTCATCGAAGTCCGTACAGTACAATAAAGGGAGGGACCGAACGAGTAGGGAGCAGCGTAGGGGTAGGAATGGGAAGGATACGATGCCGGTAACAATAGCTAAAAATAGCGAAGTGTCGGGAGCGATGGCAAAAATGTTGCAAAAGGGCGACGTCGAAAGCACAAAACCGATCCGCAAAACATATACGGTATCAATTCGTGTTAGTTGCATTCGTAGTAGTATTCACATCTGTACGGCCAATTATCTACACCCTCTCGAGAAGTTTTAGTCGTCGATACCAAGCGCCAATAGCACACAACTTTCTGTATTATACGTGTCGTCGTATAAGTATAGATTAGTGCACACATACTCGTGGATTATTAAAGTCGCACCGACGAACGCAGAAAACGAAGTTGAAGGAAACGAATTGTCGCGCGGGTTGTACAATAGAATGAGAAAAATTCGTTTGATACGTCAATCGTTTAGACGCTCTTACAACCCATTTTCTACACCCTCGGAGCCAGTTTCCGTACGCCTGCGTACGTAGTCGATGCCGGTGCATGCGACTTTTCGTACTGTACGTTCAATCAAGACGTAAGGACACACAAGTACGCATAAGTATGCGCACCCACGTACGAGTACACTACCGACCATAAGTTTTAAGCACCCAACAGTTCTTCTCTTTCAATACAGTTACGTTTTCGTTACTACCATAATCTCATACTGCGAACAGTCTGCTATTTCCAATCGAAGCCGATTGCAGACATACGTTACAAACAATTTGAATATATTTAAAAAATTCGACAAAATGCTCCGTTCTTCGATCGAAACGATAATTGACTCGAAAGCAAAGCAACGATTTCAAGTGATTCCAATGAATGCAATACCAGTAAGACTCTTTAAACTCTTGACCGGGAGTGTGAAGCAGCCGCGAGAGCGGCAGAGGGCAGAGGTGCTTCTGAGAAAACGAGAGTTGAGAATGGACACGAAAATACGGGTCAGAAATGCTCTCGGCCGCCGTGGCATTATAACACGGCCATCCTGCATATCCATGGCCCATGGATACCACCGGCGTATCCGTAACGGCGCTTCCTAAAAATACAGTGCGCTATTTATAACGAGGAGGTTCCTCGAGGCACGAGAGGGCGGAAATGGGGAGAGAAAAAAAAAGAGGAGAGAAAGCTGTCGGGAGAGAGAGGCGCGGAGGAGGAGAGATAGGATCTCTAGTTACGCTCGAATTTGCGAAAGCCTTCTTTGCGCGGGAACGTCGACGGGACGAAGTTGAACACTGTCATTCGGAGTGCAGGCCCGGTCCGCTCGTTAATTAGAGTGCGAGGTCTGTGCGATTCTTCCCTCGTCGCATTTGTACACACGACGGGACTAATCATCATGGCATGTGTTTTTATTGTGATGCGAAAGGCGCGTATATACGTTACATTGATAGATAGCGGAATTTCTGTGTTATCAAGATCGTTCTTACGTGTGTCACCTGTAAGAGCAAATGTTATCATCGAAAGATATCGCTCGAGTAATACGTATGCGCCGGTGCTCCAAGTTTTTACATTTCTCAAACCGCCCGCTCCCGTTTGATCAATAACGTCGAATTACTTGGGACCGTATGCACTATGCTCCGCGTTCGCGTTCGACGGGAATTGAAAATGCCATAGGATGGCGGCGATAATTAATTAATAGCGGTAATCGGATTAGAATTAGTGAAACCGTAGGATATCGACGGTAATTGATAGTCGAACGGTTTATCGTGCGGGATGCAAGTCAAATATTGTCCGATGGGAATTAAGTGAATAGTTCATATAATGCACTGTATGCATTACAAGCTCTGCGCATATATTACCTCGCGTGAGGAGTGCGACGTCCGAGCCTTGCGAAATAATTTGCAACGCGGAAAAATCTGTGTAACAGAGTGCACAGAATAATTACCTCCGATTGCAGGAACTGCGGACATTTCACTCACATTACTTATCCATATATTAAACCCCGAACATTGACTCACGGATGTAACATCGACAATAACCGGCGGATCTTGAAACGTGCATATTTTTACGCGTTCGCGTACCAGCGTGGAAATGTGCGCAGATAAACTGTAACGCAAAATCAAGTTGACACGTTTTCAACTTTAATATTTTACTACGAAAGCTACTGCCTACCGCGGAAGACTATACATACACCCGCCAGCGTGTATAGTATACGTATATGCTGCCGGGCAAATATCGAATAGAAATACAAGGTGGTGGGGTGTGTAGTTCGTTAGAAGTCTCACACGATTACATTGTAATGGTGTATGTACGTCGAGACATCGGCAACGTATCGATTCGGGAACGGAAGAACGGCGGCGTCTGTTATTAATATTTGCCGTTTCACCTCGACGACGCTTATTCGGCCACATTTCGTCGGCGTACGGCAACTGGATTCGCCAGGCTTGTCAAATATTTGCAGTCTCGCGAAGTCGCGCGATTCGATGACGCCGAATTTCGTCGGCGACGATTATGCCGGCGGGTAGGCAGATGACGATGACGATCGCGATCGTTGGCAGTGGGTGGTTTTTGGTCGATGGTCGTGGGTGAGTCAAAGGTGTGATCTACGGAACTTGTTAATGACACTCTTATGCGCCGGTGAATTTCTCCGATCACGTGTGACCGCTATACGTCAATTTCATTTCCCATTCTCGAGCTAATGTCCGGCTAACCACCTTTGCCAGCGTCATAGGTGGAGTGCACGAAAATCTGAAAGCATTCACGTTTTTAGTCACGTCACGACGCAAATTTTTCACTTCGGACCGGCCGTGAAATATGCAGACTGCGATTGCATAGACTCTGAGAAATGCTGCAGTGTTCATATTTTATCAGAGCTGCTACTTAACAAGATCTACATACGCGATATCGTGGAATGATGAATCAAAGATAGGTCCTAGTAATATTTATAAGCTCTTTACACTTTGCATGCGTTTGCGGAGGACAGAGTCCGACAGTGAGTCACGGTATCTGTTGAATAATTATGGAGAGTGGGTTACAGTGGTCCTTTTAATCAAAGATTTACATCCCGCTAAATAATTTCGGAAATTATCCCAGCTGTCGTCCACGTCGGTGTAACAGCGTGCTCAAATAGAACTATTTTAATAAACCAAACAACTACCGCGTAATTAACATTGAAAAACGTGACGCTTTTGTGTGTCTTTTATGTCAAAAATAAGACATTGAAACACGTGCGATTTGATGTTAGAATCGCTTCTCGTTTGCCAGGGGGGGATCATTCTGAACAGACTGCTGACAACTCGTGGACGGAATTACTCCGACGGATTGGCTCCACTACTGTCGCTGGTTCGACAAAAATAAGACTCTTATCGTTTCGCGGGGTAACTCTTATTTGCGTCTGTATTTGCATTTGCCTCCGATGCGGGCTGGGCGTGGATCCTTTCTCGTTGTAGTTTCTTTACTTGCAGCGGAAACGTGTCGTGATTAAGGAAGATTTCGGCAGCGAACTTGAGCGCTGCATTTGGGGTGTGGAAGGTGGGCGGAGATGGAAATAGCGGAATGGAATGGAATGTAATGTCATAGTATCAATCCAATCCTCCCTTTTGCGCCCTTTATTCAGCAGCGATCTCAGCTCATCGTTATCCTGATTAACAATTCGTTAATATTGCTTCTCTTATAGTACAGAAAATCGAATTATTACATGGACTTGATCTTACGTATGACGAGTCACGCGTCGTCATCACTGTCAATAGTCAGCGGCGAGTGTTGACAAGAAATTAAATAATCCTGACAGATTACACGGCATGCACGAAACTCTAAATAGAATACACACGACGAAGCGCCTCGTAGTATTCTCCGTCACGTACGTCACGTTTTTATTGATCGGCCGAACGGTTCATTCTAAAAATTCGGAGCCGTGACACTCGGATAATTTTAGTTTCTTTTTCGTTTCTTTTTTTTCTCTTAGACGATCCGTTATATTTGGACGGGCACCACTGATATTGATTTTCGCTCCTGGTGACGCACACGAGAAGATCGTTTCCTCGATCGCCAATGGGACGAATCTGGTAATGTTTAGAGTGAGGCGAACGCGGTTAGGCCGTCGGTGTGTGGTGTCGTCTACTGGCGGCCCATTTTGATTTACAACGTTACCCGCCGTCGGATAGCGGCTCGTTCCATTCGCTTCGATTATGCAATCGACAGGCAGTCGTTTTGCAGTTACACTGACCTCGTTCGAATTCCCCCGAATGTATATGTCTGTCTTCTTCCTTCGCTCTATGCCGAGTGAAATTCGTTCCTCCTGACCTCATTGTTTTATCTGTAGGGACATCGGCGCGCATAATATCGAGATTACGACTTTGTCGCGGGAGATGAGAGGTGCACGTGTCGCGGATGTAAACTTACCCGGCTCAAACTGGCTTTATATATATATATATATATGTGGGCTTGTAGGACTGTAAGAGAGACGTCAGAACATTAATGGTACTTTATTGCGTATGAGATTAGTAAACAATATAAATGCGCCTATTAAAGGGCCCGTTCACGCAGGGGTGTACTTAAGTCTGTACATGTAAGTCCGGAGGACAGTGCGCCTCTGTTTTGTTTCCGATAGACGCATATTTTGGTGCACTGCAAACGACAGGTCCGATATTCTTTGTTCGTACTCCTCGGAAGTGGGGTATTGACAAAGTTTTACCTTGTATCGAGGAATTTCGCTCGAACGCTGCAGGGCGAGTTCGTGTGCGCGGTTTCGTTCTCGGACAAATCGACCGTATCCGCAAACGTGTCGTCACGCGTGCGACAAAATTCACGTCGCGATTCGGAGTGTGCAAAATGATCTTCGAAATTATTGAAATTCCCATTTCGCCGGACGATTAACGCGACGGCCGGCGGATTGAAGTTCGTCGAGCGCGCGCGGTTTTCTGATCCGTAATCCGCGATTAATATCCCGGATGGCATCGGGCGGTGCCAAAAGTTGACTCGCGACTCTGTGCTCGGGTGGTTGCAACCCTGCACTCGGCGGCGCACGCTAAAAAGTATCGCTTCTAAATCGGTCCGCTCATCGGTCGCAGCTGGTTCGCCGGCGTGTATCGATCGCAAAACACGCGATGCAAATTCGAAACTCGTTGTCGTCGGCCGCCAAATGCCGTGCACTCGTACGTCGGGTGGATCATTTGGAAATTAGAACGTCGAACGCGAAGTTTCGTGAACGGCGCCGAGTACGAAGTAATCGGGGAAAAAGATGTCGACGTGTGTGTGTGTGCGCTTCTGTGTTCACGAGAATAGCTCGGCGTGGCGCACTCGCGCAAATTTTTATTGCCAGCCAAGCCGCTATGCAGATTTATTTCGTCAAAGTAGACTTGCCACTCGCGTGCGGAATTCGCCCTATTAAGTGTGTCACGTCACGTTTCAGACGTTTTCATTTTTAGCTAGGCCAATTTTAGTCATAGTCGGAGCTATTTTTGCGTCCGTGCAAATGCATTTTTGCTACCTTGTTCTTATCCGCCGCGGTGCAAAGTGGTGCTGCTGCAAAAGTGTGTTTCGCGTGGTTCGGCGGAATGTGCGAACAAACGTACAGCTTCGTACAGTTCTTCGGACAGATCGACGGAATTAGGTGTTTCGAACACATTTTACTTCTAAATTTGCATTCGTGCTTCTGGCGTCGTTGATAAGAGAAAGTTCGCCGTCGGCGCGGGAGTTTTACGGTTCTTTTAAGGGTTTATAAAAATCGGTCATCGTTTGCGTTCACCCGTGACTCGTGCAGGAGACCACGCTAGCAAAGTGGCCTTCGATCGTGGCTTTTTTGGCGCTCGATCGAAGGACACACACGCGAGACGCAAGGGGTGGTCCGTGCATTTGTCAAACTTTATCGCTGCAGGTATTTCATGGCCTGAATATATTTTGACGACCCGTTCGACCTGCACCCACGGATGGCTTCTGGTCAATACTGCGAATCTCGGTTCGATCTAATAGTCGCGCCGAAACGAGTGAAACTTTCAAATACTACGACTTGATTGTCCGTCGCCTGCGAAGCACTTCCTTCTACATCATTCAATTTAATATCCACTGCTCGTACACACGCTTTCGAGAATTACTGATTTGGTAAAAAGTAATTTCAAGAGTTCCACGGAAATTGTCTTATACCATCTAGCGGCAGCGAACTCACGCATAAGCAGATTTAGATTCTATCTTACATTATTGCAAGTACCAATTTTTGGGTAGCAAAAGGCGTGTGAGTTTTTATCGTAAGAATTTCGAAAATGATCTCTCCCTCGACTTCCGTGACCGCGGGGCTACGTCGTGTGCTCCGTGCCTATTGCACCGCGAGAATGAGCGTCGTTACTTGGCCTCAAGGTCGTTGTAGTTACACGCCGCGATAACGAGAAAATCGTGCTGCTGCAGTCAGTGGGTCACGACCTCCTTCCTCTCTTTCAATTTTCCGGAGGTCGATAACCTCATTTCTGTCTGAGCGCGCCAATTCCGTGACCTACCTTCTTGGTGCGCACATGCATGCACAGGTACCGAATGCACACGGACGTACACGCTCGCGCGTACCTGCACATTCGTGCAAATAGCGGGCCGCAATCGAGAGATATAGACGGATTAAGCGGCACTCCAGAGACTTTGCCGAAATCGAATTTCGTCAGTTTCTACTTTCGACCTCCTTTCCTTTCGGCAACCTTTGCGGGCTCTCCTCTCTCACGTCCCTTTTACATCGCTCGAAGGTAATCTTAGGTGCGCGCAGGAGGAAAACTTAGCGCTCGATATCTTGCGGTTCATTTGCATAGATTTGGTAGACGATTCGAAAGATCGTTTCGGAGATACGCTTCAGACGATTTAACCTCATGCCCTCCCACCGTAATGAGAACCGTGCGAACGGCGGAGTCGGTCTGCGGCATGAAATTATGATGTTCCGCGAAATCTGTTTTATTGCGTTACTTTGAAGGTATAAAAGCGGAGGTGAAAAGGTGAAAATTGAGGCGGGCGGGGCGGGCGATTCGAGTTTTATGGGTTTGTAATTTATTCGGGAACAATAAGCGCTCGGGGCACGAGCCAAAATCGACGTGCAAGAGTGGCCGTGCGAGTCGACGGCGGATTATTGCGCGTCGTCGATGTCTGTGCATGTGCATCGATATGTAATCAGTCAATATTTCATCGGCAATTTAGCCTGGCCCTCGTTTCGTGGAACTCTCCCAGATGTACCATTACGCATCCTGCCGTCCGGATTATATAATGTTCCGGGTAGATCAATAATATCGAGTGGCTCGTCCAATTTTACACAATTACATGAGAGGCGCGCGAACCCGCCGCCTAATTGCTAATTCGTGCACGACGTTTAGCTTTTGTGGCGTCAATTGCAATGCGAACGATCGTCCCCCATCGATAGAATCTGCCAAGTTCAGAATTTCCGCGTTACATCGGTTACATATTTCACTCCGTCCAAATTTCACGCACTACGACGAATCGTATCTTGTGCATCAACAGGGTACTGAATAAATTTTAACGATAGCCATCTCACGACTACTTACGTTCTTCTATCGCATGTTGTCAATAACAGCACGTTACGCCGTGCTTTGAAAAAAAAAAAAACAACAACAGTGTCTAACATTTTGCGCGACAAGTGCCTGACGCGCCAACATATCCGTTTATTCTTAGTTATTTATTTTGCATAATCAAGGGTAGATCAGAATATAAAATCAATTTCTCACGCGTTCGGACGTGACTCCGCATACATCCGAACGCATCACCGTGAAATTATGTATACCCGAGCTTGCGCGCTAAAACGTGAGCGCGCCTTGTTTACGAACATTTTCTATCGCCGCGGGATGCGAATTGCTTACTCATCTCGTAAACGCACTGTTTTTCATCGGCGGCGCGCTCGCGCACGCAAGTGCATACACCCTTACACCCCGTTGCCCACTCGCACGCCTTAAGGCATCCGACGGCAGACATCCATCTCGCCTGGCTCGATCGAACGATATTCCGAACAGATCCATCCTGCGATATCGCGCGCACAATCGGCGCAATTTTGCATTAATCCACCCGGCTCGCTCTACCTTGCACTACTTTCCATTTCCTCCGTCTACTCTCGTGTCCCTCAATACTCTCCCCTCTCCTTTTCTCCCTGTCCCTCCGTTTCTCGCCCTCGCACGCAAAACTGTTTCCGTGCATGCACAACGTGCCCGTCCGTCGTCGGCGTGTTGGTGGCCGTCGTGCAGCGGCAGCAGTAAAGTCTCTCTGCACGATAGGATTGATGGCGGACAGCGGTGGCAGTGACCCATGACCCGGATTGGAAACTGGGTGCCAGAGGGGCGTGTGTGCATACCCGGTGAGGCCGAGAGGGCGAGGGGTTGAGGGCTAGGGGTTGGGGTTAGGGTAGGACACCGGCGACGATCGATTTTACCCTCCTCGTGTGCTCTCACCGTGCTTGCAGGGCTGAAAGGGAGGGAGGGAGGGAGAGGAGGCGAGAGACAAAGATGCAAGACTCTTCCTTCTACCTTCGACGTTCCACCCTTTTTCTAGCGGCTACTTCCGCTATTCGCTCAGCACAATATTCCCACCTTCTCTCTCTCTCTCTCTTCTCTTCTCTTCTCTGATGCTGCTCTTTCCTTCGGTCCGCCTCGCAGCCTCAGTGTCTTTAACGTAACGCCGAAGTATTTTTAATTGCCGCACTCGCGCTGTTATTTAGTCGGCCGTTTCTCCCTGGACACCCGTTCAACTTGTTTCCGTCGCGTTTTGTCAAGCTTCGCTCGCCCGTTCACTCCCCTTTTTCCGTGCACTTTGCCTTAAGCATCTTTAGCGAAATCCTGAATGTTTTTAATTACCGTCCCACCCTACCGGCGACGCTTCGCTCGCTTTTTGCCGTCGCAGTCTGCATTAACTGTTTCTCTTTTTTCGACTCCCACGGCAGAAGCTTCTTTTTTGATTGGACCGTGGCGTAAGTGTTCCCTTCGCGCATTTTCGACGTTCTTTTCATCGCCATGCTTTACCGTGGACGTTGTATCGACCGGTGATTATGATGGTAGTCTAAGTCAACAATAATAGAGCCAAGTTTTCGCTCATAAACTGTTTCGTGTCTGCATTACGATGTATGCGAAAGATGCATTTTTTCTTCATTACTTTCAAAGGAAGGCAGCCATTTTTCCGCGGTCAGCAACATATTTCGGGGAGAATCAAATCTACTTTCGACTCTTGCCCGCCTTTCCTCATTACACCACTTTCACAATCAGCGGCACACATCGTTACGCAGCCAATTCGGCTACCGCTTCCTTTTTATCTTTCACATCCAATCGCATCGACGTGGGAGATCCTGCGATGTTCGTTCCGGCGCAAAAGTTAGCGCTCCGAGAAGGATCCACGCCTCTCGTTGCACGTAGTCGGACAACGATAGGATTCCCGGGTCCTACAAACTCCGCGACCTTCTCCTCGAAACCTGCCCTTACAGCGTATGCGAACATTATAATTATAGACTTTATAACACATATGTGCTCTATAATATAGACCGCATATTATATGGACGCTATTATACCTGCACATGGATTATGCGACGTGCGGACCTTTATAACAATGCTCGCGTTAACGTGTGCCGGCCGAAATTTTCTGCTCTCCCAGTTCGTACGTTTCAGATGATTCGATAAGAGATAACGGATTAGCACGGATCAGTGACATGTCCGCCGTTTATTTTCATCGATTGAACGTACGGGAACGGCGTCTGCTTGAAGCAACTTATGAGTGTGCTAAACGTTGGCGAGGATACGTGTTATGGGTTATGTTGAATATACCCCTTACGGTGCAATGTTCACACGTATCGTGTGAAGTAAGATACTGTAAAGCGGGCGGTGAGGATGTTCGTACGAGGCAGGACCGTGTACTGGCTTTAATGATGTCAACCCCTCTATGTTCGATCGTCTCTCCTACACTACGTAAACTTGACAACGTATGTGCTCTTTAATTATAGAATCTACAAAATACTTAGCGCTGTATTTCACAGGCCAAGGTACCATGACAATCAGATAAATGCGTTTCATTTGTCTGCCAATCGTTCACATTTTTATTCGGAGTAATAATAAAATATCTGTGAATTTCATGTCTACTATAGTACAGAGCTTCTGCAATTGGAAGGCTGGGTTGTTCGTATTTCGCATTGAACGTTATCAACGTTTTCCCAGTTTCATACGAATGTTATCCAACATTATACATTTTCCATTGAAGAAAGTCCCTAAAATATAGGCTTTACCCATTACCCGTGCGACGCGCGCCAAATGTTGCTTTTACGCGCTCATAAATTGCTTCCTCGATATACGAGAGATGCGAAAACGAATATTGCGACACACGATGTTTACAGTCACTCGCGGGCGGAGCCCGTACCATTCAATCCGACTGTAATCGAAACACACACCCAGGCAGGCGACCGCCGACATTCGTCGGCGCAAAATTTGAGCATAGACCCGCGGGCTGGTATCGTAGAAAATAGTCCCGTTTTGTCACTCGGCCGCATACGGACGTGTGGAGAGGCTCTCACGATAACGATGCGGTTGATTGACGATGATTGTTATCGCGGGAACCCGGCATCGATCGAAAACCAGTTCACCTTGATTTTGGCCTGTGCGCCTCGTCGCCGCGCGCGCCGTGTCGAATGGCGGCAGATTGTTCGTACGCTGGCTCACACTCAGAATGACTTTACTAATAGCCGACACCTAATTACGGGTCGACCGGAAAAATCCGTACTGAAGTACAATAATCAGCGCGGCGGCGAGTCGAGTTGCGAAATGTTAATTACAGCAAGGGACCGACTAATTTCAGCGAGGCACGGGAGTATCGGATGATGTTTGCGCGGCGAATATCTCCCGGTAGGATCGTCGATACAAATTTTGTAATAAAGCATAAGTCGGCCTAGCGGACAATGATTTTGCGAAATCTTTATTGCGCTGGGAGATCTAAGTAATTTGTCCCGTTGCTGTCTTTTTTTTGTCGGGTTACTACGTGTTACTTGATTATGCCTCTAACTTCTCGCATTGTTCTGTTTCAGTTTCCTAGACAAAGTAGCCATCGTAAAACAACCGGATTACACTCCAACGGAGCAGGTACGTAAACAGGCGCATCTGACTTTTATGAGTATAGTGCTCCTTTGGCTTCTTTAATCCAAACGTTATACATACTAATCGTTAACGTGTACTAATTAACTAACGTACCAGTGTGATCCTAGCTGTCAAACGCTAATATCGAACCTTTTGTCATCCTTGTCGCACAAAGGACAGCGCACTTTAATACGTCCCGCCCCCTGAAGCTCTAACATTAACGGAAACTCTGCCCGCGACTGTACTACATTTCCCCTGAATTTTCGTGTTACAGGACATTTTGAGGTGTCGAGTCCTCACGTCAGGCATCTTCGAGACGCGATTTCAGGTCGACAAAGTAAACTTTCAGTAAGTCTCAACCGTCCGCGTGATTATTCCACTCGCCTCTCCACCTTCTCCACCACCTTCATCTCACTTTGCCGGCTCGCTGTATATCGTCTGATTATATATAGACGATGTATTACAGTAACATCGGACGGTAAATATAACGCCCGCAAAGCGCCGGCGAACCGGATCGTCGTCGACAGAGGCGCGACGCTTTAAAAAGGCAACTGCTTTTTTCCACGTTAGCCTCGTTAATGCCTCCGCGATTTTCACGATACACACTTGCCGGCGCGCGTTCGTTGTTCATCGATCTCGCCCGTCGTTCGCCGTCTCGTTACGCACCTCAGCGCGATCGGGATTCGAGGAATTTTTTCGCGCCGGAACGGTCGACGGGTCAGCGTGACTCGTTTCCGCACTCTGCCGAGCACGATGATTGGTCGTTCGGAAATTTCAGAAAGTAGAGCGATTTTGAGATGACCGGATCGCTGTGGTAACATGTCAAACGATGTCGTTTGGGCATCTCGGTTCTTGTGAACGTTGAGTTAGTGTTTTTTTTTTTTTGGCGGTACGATCGATACCTGTCGGCTTACAATTAGAGGTAGCACTTTGTTCGATGTGGCGTTGCACAGAGTAGAGCAAACGTATGATGTTGCGTTTTATAGGAAACAGTTTTTGGTAGGTTGCTAGATGGATACAGTGTCATTGTAAAGATTCGAGTGTACGTGTAATTGTAAACGTACGAATTGTGTAGTACGTATCAGTGTACTACGGTATAGTACATTAGAGCATTAGTGTCTAATACTAAAAAGTTGCTAACAGTAGAATAGAGGTTTGACGATGTTTGTTGTTTCCAAGAGTCTCAAGTGGTCTTGCACTCTCCATATCCGGAATAAAGTTCTATCTTTCTTGTGATGTAAACATTTATGCTGTTTCCCTGAATCATAACTGTTCATCTTAACGAAACACTATTCGACTGTCGAAACTTTGATGTATTAAAGAATGTCAGGCTTGTCGAAGAACGCGATATAATACATTCTTTCGGATATTTAATCGACTTATTGATCTGATTAACACGATCGCGCGACCGCCATTCTGCAAGAGTGCGGGCGAAAACGTACGGATTGCCTAAAGCAGCCTCACATAAAAGCCGCGCTTCTGCATCCAATAAGCCCAGATGAAACAAATTCCGGTGTTTGCGAAACGTCGGCAAATAAACAACGTAGAGCGTACGAGCGGCGAATGCCCGGAAGCCAAAACTAGTAAATAGGTTTGACAATGGCCGCAAAGCACCGATCCCGAAGTCATTAAATCACACACACAGACACACACACACTATGTACACGCCAAATATTTGCCCGCGATTGTGAGTTTTTTTTTTTTCAAGTCAACCCAATTCAATGGCATAAAAACAATCGCTGTACGAAAATCACAAAGTCACACATACGTAGAATTAAAATCCATATAGAACAGTGTGATTTCATTTGCAATACTTTTTCGTTGTCTACATAGAAGAGGGAAACAAATTCGTATTCGCATCACTTTCACGTATCATAGCGGTTCGGGTGACCGGAATATAGTTTGTAGTAAATTTTTTTTTTTTTATTTAACGGAAAGCGTAACATTTTATTTTTCCTCTTTTTTCCAGCATGTTCGACGTCGGCGGCCAGCGAGATGAGAGGAGAAAATGGATACAGTGCTTCAACGACGTCACAGCGATCATATTTGTAACGGCGTGTAGTAGTTACAATATGGTGCTCAGGGAGGATCCGACGAAGTTGAGACTGAGGGAAAGTCTCGATCTCTTCAAGAGCATCTGGAACAATCGGTGAGACACTGTTGATGTAACAATACGAATAGAGCGATATAATAATAATAGTTCATATACACACACACATTTCATTAGTAACAAAATATTTTATTGGACCCTGAAATCGTGCGGTGCTCACACGAAACAAAGCAGTCGCTAATAATATCTGTCGCTCGAAATTAAAGAGTGTCATTCTCCTTTTCAGATGGCTCCGCACGATCTCCGTGATTCTGTTCTTAAATAAGCAGGATCTATTAGCGGAGAAGGTAAAAGCGGGCAAGCACAAACTGGAGGACTACTTTCCGGAATTCGCGCGCTACCAGACGCCGGTCGAGCCGGGAGTTGTCGCGGACCCCTCGGAACCTCCTGACGTCATAAGGGCCAAGTACTTCATAAGAGACGAGTTTCTCGTGAGTACAGCTTATACCTCACGTTTAGTAGAGTGTTGGTGCGATTTAAGAAGAAAGAGCGTCGAAATACATAACGCACGCGGAATCCGATTGAAACTGCGAACAATTTGAATGGTCTAATTTTTCATCGGTTCGATTCATTTTTATGCATTATCGCGCGTAGTTTTAAATTGGAATCGATAAGAAGTTATCGACTCGGCGTTATAGACATAGAGTACGTGGATATGTGTCGAGCATGGATTAAGGAAAGTTTAATTTATTAAGTAAGGTCCACCGCAGACTCCACCCTGCTTTTATCACTCTGATCCGAACTTTCCAGTCATGGGCGTACTTTCTCCCAAGATTTCATCAAAGTTTTCCAATCCTCCCTATATCCGTCTTTGTTATTGTCGGAAGGTCTCTTTACGATCATCGTCAGATACTCCCTCTGAATCGGCATTTCGGTAGGAAGATGCCGAATGCTATCTCGCGAGAGACACTCAACTCGAGTGTAGAAAGAGCATTGAACTTCGTGCCGGGGTGCACAATAGATTTCTTGCCAAAAAGAACGTTGATCTTTGTTCCCGAATAAACATTGACCTCGTCCCAGTGCATTCATTACGAAGAGTATCGGACTGCAGCTATGATTACCACGTTTTACGGCAAGCTAATTCCGCTGTCATTACCATCCGACTTCCTCTTGTTATCCAAAGCGGAATCTTCATATATTGTTACCTTAGCCCGAAACATTGCACAATGCGACTGTTTCGGGCCCTACCGTCGTGCCTCGTTTATCCATGCAGTCACACCAGTTTCCCATAAACATAGATCCGCTACAAGCTCATCATCCAAAAACATCATCCAAAAACATCATCCAACCTCCTCCAGCCAAGCATCACCGCCGAATCCCGTCCGAAGACACTGACCCAAGCCAGTGCACGAAAAATGACTCGAACGGCGCTTTTTGGTATCTTCCAGCGCATAAGCACGGCGAGCGGCGATGGCAAGCACTACTGCTACCCGCACTTCACGTGCGCCGTGGACACGGAGAACATCAAGCGAGTGTTCAACGATTGCCGGGACATAATCCAGCGGATGCACTTACGCCAGTACGAGCTCTTGTGACTTCGTTCCTGCCGACGCGTCGATGATCAGTCGCCAGTTGTTATTCACCTCGCAATTACGATCCTGGTGCTCCGTCCGGGGCAGTTGCGAGCGGTGATGTGATGAGGATCGTCTATTCGCCTTGGTGCGAGCCGCCGAAGGCGCGCGCGCGCGCCCCTGTGTCTCGCCAAAAAAATGATTGCGCGGCGCGCGCGCCGTTAGAGCGTGAAAAAAAAGCCTCCCTCGCAGCGAGAGTCGTGCCCGGGATGTGGAAAATAGTTTTCAGAGAGCGGCGAACCGTATCCAAGGATGATCCGCTTTAAGGGAGCGAAGAAAAGGAGAGAGTGTGTGTGAAAGAACGAGAGAACGAGAGAGAGAGAGAGAGGGAGACGGGGGAGATGCAAAGAGAAAGAGAGAGAGAGAGAGAGGCACGACGTAGCGGAATCGATCGCGCCGCTCTTCTTCCTCGTTCGCCGGATTACGCCGGAGAAAAAGTCGATTCATAGAGATTCCGTTCTCTGTGTGACGGTCCCGCGTTCCGTTGCGCAGCGAAAAAAAACGAGCGAACACAATGCATTCGGGAGGGTGCTCGGTCCTCCTACTCTCTAAGCACGGAAGTCGCTTAACCGCGTCATTGGTGTACCGAGCGAAAGCTATATGCATATGTACACGTTGTACGGAGGATAGAAAAAAAAAACACAAAAAGAAATCAAAGTCGAAAGCGATAAGAAGAAGAAAACTGTACGTGCCCATCGCGCGCGTTTCCGCATTCTCCGAAAAAAAAAAGAAAACAAAGCACAGGCGCCTCTGATCGGACGCGTGCCTCGGGCATTTTTGATCATTCGACTCCTTTAGGTTCGATGAGGGATGATAGGGAAAGATAGACAGGAGAGAGAAAGAGAGAGAAGGGTGGAGGAAGGAGAATGAAGAGGGTGTACATCCGTGTGTGCATGCGTGCGTGTGAATGAGATTAGGAGCGAGAGTTGTGAGGAAGATTAACGAAAGAGTGCTGAAAGCGAAACGGGGGAGAAACTCGTTGCTAGGAAAACTCGTGCAATTCTAACCGTTACCTCGATTAATTTTTATTTTTTCTTACGCATCAATTCGTTGGTGAGAGCGCAAAAGGAACACAGGGACCGTGTTCGACGTCCTTGCCCGTAGGACGCTTGAGGACGTGTCACGTGACACCTTGAGCCGATCCCGGTCAATGGCCGTCGACTCTTCGTTCAACACACTCTTTTTACCGTAATTATCGTTCGAGACTTAGCGTGTAAGAATGTTTCCTAAGACTTAGGGCGACCTCTCCGAGATAAGACAAACAAAAAAAAAAATAACACTAATCTGCATCGTTGGACTTTCCTTTTTAACTCGTTTTCGAATCTCTACTTTTTCCTTTACGTTCTCTCCCCTTGACACCTCCCAATGTGCCGCGCCCCCCCCCCCCCCCCCCCCGATTCCTCTTCTTCAATTCTCCGTACCGGAAAATCTCCACACGATTCGACCACAGAATCTCCATGTTCCTGACGACTGTTTTTAGTTCGAACTTCCGAATCTCGACTTTTGATCACGACCCATTGATCTTTCAGCCCCCCTTCCATCGTCTCCTTCCTTCGATCCTCACCACCCTCACGTCCCTCTGTCCATCCGTAATCCTCAGCCCCCATCCCGTAGAGTCTCAGCCGCACCTTTTTACGAGAAGAGTATTTTGTGAGATTTTACAGTATTTCGAAGAACGTTTTAATTATATAACTATGTATCGAATATGTACAGGGTGACCGTCCACGGATTCATGTTTTTACGTAATGTTTCCTATTCGATCGAGATTCCAAAACACACCGAGATAAAAATCGCATCATTTTCTACTGATTTCATCGTCGAACTAATTAAGTTCGTGGTACTTAGTGAAGAAGAAATAACAAAAAAAACACGCTGCCGCCGCTCGTAGCCGTTTTGTGGTATGATGTGTCTGTCTAAAAACACCCGACGAAAGCCTCCCCGCGTTCGACTATTGAAGGAAGATGTGCCACACACTTTATGATGAAGATTCCTTTCCTAACCGCACGTCGTGCTCGCGCGTCGCGCTCCAATTTTTGTAACCAAAGTATGTCAATATATAAACGTTTTACGACGCGCTAATCGTAACGGTAAGGATAAAAGTATCGTCGCTTTACGTCTACGCACCCCTCAAGAGACGTAGATTTCCTCGCGAACGCCACGTCCGTCTCGTTGTACGTGCGGTGGTACTCGATACTGCGCGCCGAAACGTCGAAAATTATCGAGGAATTCGACTGTCCGAATTGAGAGCAGAGCGCGACGGGAAGTACGAGGTGATTTTTTGAGACCGGAATCGTCGTTTTAGTCGCGATGCTTCTGCAAACTGATAGGCTGCATTATTTATCGAACTTTTCGCTGCGCATTTTTGTTCCTCTTCATGATCGTCTAAGAATTTTGTATAAAATCCACACAGCCATTATCAATAAGACATATTGTTACACGAATTACGTCGAACGGTTTCGGTATCGAATGAAATGAAAGTGCACCGTGCACGTGTACAGAGTAACGAATTTCACACTGTGCTAGACGCATGTTGCACTCCACGTCAGCGTGTTGTGAACTCTCCAATATGGAGCCTTTGTAATTGGAATTTCGGTATCTATCGATAAGCAAGTTAGTCAGGGGAGACCGCGAAAGTTTGCCTCATGACTGGGATCAACGAGTGACAGACGAAACTAAAAGATAGTACCGAATCACAATACATACCGTTATGGTAACGACTTCGCTAACAACTCTATCAGTAGAAAACTACTTTCGCCGCACTTCTAAACAGTATTCCCCACATATTCGAGAGAGAGAAAAAAGAAACATATTCGGAGACACTGCCTGCATCACGACGCAACAAATCAACCTCACTATAATTGATTTCTCCGAAAAATGAACTATATCAAGAAATCACCTCGTACATTCTAAGGCTGCAAAAAGGTACGACCAATCGGGAAACTGCACAAGATGCAACGTGAAGGGACAATCGCAAAAACATCGAAGGACAATAGCGACTTCGAATTACTCGAGTTTTCGTCGTTACGTTCGGACTCAAATGAAATTTCCTTCGTTATGTGCTCAAGTGATCGAACATTCGTCGAGTGCATCGTACACTCTTATTCTGAACACCCTTCTCCTTCACAGAGTCGCACACAATTTTCCTCGAGAATGACGAAACACCGCTAAGCTAACGTCCACGTGTACAAATTCTCGATTCCCAAAGTATTCCCACCGATGTAATTCGTTATCGCGATGGAAAGTCGGATGATGAATCCTTTATGGACACGAGTCGCCAAGTGTGCGATGCGTGCGAATCTTACCTCCTCGTGTATCGTTACGATCTTCGATCCCCCTCCTCGTCATTACGTTGGACACCCTGTATATGGTAGGCCTCCAATTCATTGGGACCTACGCGAGAAAATGAGAGCAAGTGCATTTACTTCGTGTAACGGTTTCGAAGCGACACATAATGCAAACTCTGAAACTTGCAGAACTTACAATTAATTAAGTATAGATCTATCGAGATGATTTTTAATAATCTATGTTAATCATGAATTTCGATCATCGCACGATTCACGATCGCCGACGTCACGAGAACTTCGCGGGAGTGACGTTATATCGTTTTTAGATCATACGGAAGTCAAGTATACACAAAGATTTTATTTACAACATAACATATACTTGATAGTAGTATTTAAGGACAGATATATTTTACGTTTTAAAAGGATCACGTTTATTTTATCACGAACAAAGAGGACTTGCGTCTTTTCTAGCGTACGTCCCGTCGCTGTCCATGTGTCTCTTAAAATCTGTACCTCTTTCTTTCGAAAAAGAAACGGACACGCCGTGTTTAAGCGAACAGAGCGAATAAAGGAGAAAAAACACACACACACACAAACACAGAGTCATCGGCGCTTGTACGCGCGTTCTCTTGCTGCCAGCTTCACGATTATTAATCACGCGATAATCGTCCCGACGTTTGGGACGCCCTTATTTCCTACCCGAATACGCATTCATATAAATATAATTAAATATAGACATTTGCATACGTTCATACACACACTCACACCCACAGCGACAGATACACATACGTATGTACACCACGAAATATATGAGCAGCACGTCCACTCGCGTACACGCGCCACGTGCGATCGTCGCAACGTTCTACGTAATGTCTACTTTTCTATATGTAAACGAGAGTTCAACGTCAAATTAAAAACGTGGGTGGCGCGAGAAGCGCGAGGCTTGCGATATAAGAATCGCGCGCAAGAAAGTACTGCGAGACGACGTTCGCCAAGCGATCGTCCGGTCTCTCATTCTCCGTCGCCTTCTCAATCTTCTAATCTTCTGCGCTGTAGAATAAGTCTGCGTGGACACCTCAAAGTTCGCTGCAACAGTTACCCTCGAGATTTTTACTCTCGGCTGTCCACGTAGTCCAGCGAATCGACGTTGCAGGATTCGTTCGATTGTATCTGTAAACTCTCAGTTACGTGCCAGTGGTGCAGCAGTATGGTCTGCCCAGTTGTAGTGCTGACTACTTGCCGTACGCGTGGTACATTGAAGCTAAAGGGTGTTACAGCCAATTCTTTAATAGCTACTGAAGAATGCGTATTCGCGTCCTCGAAAAGTTGGACGAGTACATGTTCCCTAGAAATGTGTGAGTAGTCAGCTGTGAAATTGGACGGGCGATAATGGTGCATCGATGACACTGAACCGAAACGTTAGTGATGCGCTTGAGTAGAGCTTAAATGTTTGCTCTCGTTCCTTTCAACTCGTGACTCGTAGAGTACGCTCTTACATACGCGTACTCGATAATTGCGAGGAAAATTATTTTAAGCATGAAACAGCAATTTTGAGGCGGAATCCTACGAAAGTAGGCAGACGCACATATGCCGAATTAGAGGCTCATTCTTTACATTCGACCATTTCTTTTTACTCGCTCTTATAATGGTCACTCAGTCATGAGAATTTTTTATGAGAACTGACGATGACTGATGCTTCGACTCTCTTACTTTCGTTGACGTCGTTGTGTATTTTGGCACATTTTATGGATGCAGTATCTTTTGAGTTCTACAGTCGACGGTGATGAGTTATCCGGGCGATTGCAACGGGCGACGAGAAACACAGAAATTCCCAGAAAGGCCGGTGCACACACATACACACACACACGCACACAGAGAGAGACACACGCACACACCCACTCACACACAGAGGCAAATGTCTGCACCCGCATAAATGTTCTCTCGCACGTAGATAAATACCGAATGCGCGGGCGCGCAGCAAGCATGTATGTGTACAACTATCCGCGCTGTAATGTGTAACATAAAGCGAAAGCCGAAGTTTTGTATCGTTTATTTGTCAACATTTTCGCGCAGCCGCGCTTGTTTCCACTCTGTAAAACCCGATGACGGAAGAGCGAGCGATTGAGTATAGGAGAAGAATGGGAGGAAGAGACAATTGGAGAGGCGTGTAAAATGATCGAGTGATAGATAGTAGCGGATGTCGGACATGAGGGCGAGCCAGACGGGAAACCGAACAGTAAACTGGACTTTCGGCGAGGCAGGGGAGGGGGTGGGGGGAAGGGGGTGCCACTTGATTCGAAACTTCCGTGAAAGACCTCAATATTCACCCAGCACAAAGAAATCATGTACCATCGTTTCGCGCGTACGCTAGGCGTCGTAACTAGTATTGCATAATGTTAGTATTACCGTGAGTATTTCTTGCGTTCATTTCCCTTTCGACGGACGATGAACGAAGAACAAACGCGCGCGCGCGCTCGCCCTGACTCCGAGGACTCTCGTACCATCGACTCGATGAGAGCACACCCACGATTTCTCCGAAATCCAATGTTCGAAGAGACGCTCGACGAGACGCGTCTCTACCATTATCCGATTGCCGACTCTGACTTTTGCGACGTCTCCGCGACTGCTCGTTCTTTTTCACGTTTCTCAGTTCCGATGCACATGATCGCAGATCCATCCTCGTGCCACGCTTCGTCGCGTACAATTTTCGAATACTCATACAGCTACTGCATCTACGTTTTGTGATCGTTTAAGGATTGACGCGCTAGTCATAAGAGCGTTGTTTTGCGAGACTTTGTCGATGCGATTCGTTCTCGGACTCATGTTCGGCCGGGTCGATTCGATCGGTTCGAGAGAATTCCTCGGACGCAGAGCGAGTCGAAGTTTCGCGGGAACAAAACGGAACACCGAGAGGGGAATGAGAGACACAATGACCGAACGGCACACAAAGATTACCCGGTTTCATCATTCGCGAGATCGAGAAGCGGAGAAACGTGTTAGATAGGTGTTTAAAATACTGGTTGTGTGTGCGTGTACGCAAAGCGAAATCCGGCGCGGATAACCGAATTAGTAAAGCCAATTTACGTGGCCCCGACTATACTGATAGATACATATTTATATATACATATACAGATAGACGCCGATCGCACAAGTTTTTTCCTTTCTTTTGTCGTATGCGTACTACGTGGGTGTGTATGTCTGTGCCCGTTGCTTGTGAATACGCGTGACTGGTTGTGAGAAAAAGAGAGAAGGAGAGAGAGAGAGAGTGAGGAAATATGTGCGTGAAAAGGGGACATACGTTGTAAGATAATTCGGTGCAAGTTAACATTATCATTATCGCTATTATTATTATCGCTATTAATATGAAATATTATTACCATTATGATTATTTGTAAATACAGTGACGTCGCGAACTTATTGTGTGTACGGATGACCGACGCAGATGGCTGAGAGTCAGTGCGAAAGAATGACGTCGGAAAATGCATTGGACTTATGCACGGACGCGGAGTTATTCTTTTTCCGAGGCAAAGGTCGTAGAATGCGAAGAAGGAATAGGGAAATAGGTGGGAAAAAGTGGATGTGTCGGGTTGAAGTGAATGGAATTTAAAGACGTAGTTCGATGTATTGCAAACTATCGACGGTAGGAGCTTCCAATATGAACGATATCTTATATTGTAAACGTAAAGTCTGAAATGTGCCGATGAGTATGAAAGTGGTCCAATCGTGAGTCGAAATTCCAAGAGAATTTCATGGTTCGCATATCTTGCGCCGCATCGATTTACATTGCAATATGTGTGAGAGATTGAATTTCGTTGTTTTTTTTTTTCGGATTTTGTACTTGCACCACTTTCATAATCACCGGCACAGATACAAAGTCTGTAACGTAAATTTAATCTACGTTATAGCGATCCACGTTCTGTAGAGTCTACACTTTCATCGAGTCCGTATTTCTGAACTCTGTTCCACGGACTTGCCACGCTGCTGCTTATTTTTACAATATAAATTTTTCGTGAGAAGGATTTCTTGCCGTCGCAACGAGAGATGATAGTCGAGAGATAAAGCATCGCGATGTGTTACGAGACGCACTCTTCGCATTTTGCAATGACGTGCGCTATTCTTGTACCATGTCGCAGCCTTACAAAGCGAAAGTGAAAGTGGATGTAGCTGAATTTGACGTGACGAATGTGTACGACAACCGATTTTGGATAGCGAGGCTTCCCTCAGACGGTCTGCTAAAAATATGTGTAGTAATCGTGTTCCTGACTAACTGGCCACTTTGGCACTCAGATTTATGGCCACCTATCACCTAAACCATCTGATCAATCACTGCCTGATTGACACTCTCGTACGTTGAAATTCCATTTGTCAACAATCGATTCGGAAATACACGAAAGATGTTTTAGCATTGTCGCGCAATGAAAACAGCCTGAGCGATTTATTGTGTTCTTTGAAACCATTTCAACACCTAAATAATATATGAGGCATGGTTAAGTGCCATATTCTTCATTTCATTACTTCGTAATTCACACGGTGCATACTACTTCACAATCGTAAAGCAAAAATACCAATGCGTTGTCTTACACGTTCGTCGCAGCGTCAACGCTTTGTTTTAGAAAAAATTCGTTGTAATTCGTGTTATCGTTATACGGCTGTTATAAAGAGGCGGGAAGTTAGGAGAGAGGAATCGATTGATTATCTTTGCACGATCAAATTTTATTAAAAACTAATACCGTCGTTATATCATTATTATTCGTTATTTGTGATTAGTGTTTAGATGGACGAGCGATGTAAAATGTGCAAGCGTGCAAACGATGAAATCCGGTTCTCGCCTGGCGACGACTAAATGGATGATCGTTTGGGCGCGCGTTTGTGTCAACAGTGCTGGAATCTGTTCCGAGAGTTTATATAAACGTTGACGAAATCAAGCATTCGTGTATTAAATCTCTCTCGCAAATTGTCCCTCACAAGACAGACATTTTAATTCGCGATCAATTGCGATACGGACAGTTTCTCTGTCGTCGTCGATCGTTATTAGCCGACTGTCGCTTCTTGCTGTCACAGTCCACAAACAGAATTCGTACATATAAAGACACGTTCAGCAATTACAGTCGACCGGAAGTGAAACGTTGTGACAAAGTCAATTCACGAATGTGTTAAATAACGTGTCGTAAGTGGGTGAAGGATGGACTCAGGATGTGAAAATGAAACAAGCTTCTGGTAGACATGTGCTGAAAGTCACATCGTTTCCATTCTTACCTAAAGCAGTCGCAGTTTCAAGGCACGAATCCGCAAGTAATTAGCGCCGTGCCGCTTACATTCCAAGGAACCGATGATCCAGGTAAAAGAAAAAGTGAAAATCAGAGGCTTGTAAACCGAGAAGAATGTGTTTTCGGGCAGATGTTGCCGTTTTATTCGAGCGCTCGATTCATTTGATAAAACGACTTCCATTCGAACGTATCGTACTATGAAAGGTATTCACGGACTTGAACGATCATGAAGAAGCGACAGTTTTTTAACAGCGGAATTGATAACAGTGATATCAGACTCTTAAATTTGTCCATCGGCCGCCGTCCGTGTTCCAGTGCAGCAATTTATTATTTTCTGGACTCGTGATCTGTGCCTTTATATTGCGTTTCTACCGTTATATCTGTCTCTTTGTGACTCATCGACGATTCAAAGCGTTTTATACGCAGATCGTGGCCGATGCAGTCGTTGTCGAAAGTGGCCTTATGCTGCCACGAAACAACACGATTTCTTACGGGGAACTAATTGCTTCAGATGAATATCAAACGTCACCTTATCTCTGTTTTCAATGCGCGAACGTTCCTTGAAAGCATAAATAACGTGGCATGAAATCAATCCAATTATCATAGACACGGGAGAAATAATTGTACTAATTTCGGGTCAGGTAAATCGACATCTTGGTACGCTCGATCATGCATATCAAAAGTCTGCACCTTTAGAGGAGAGACGTCTGAAACAATTTCACAGCATTGAAGCGTCACGGTCTCACGTATGCGAAACAGACAGCGTTTGGCGGGAGCCAACAAAAAGGAGCGTTACCTCACAAGAAAATCACGCTCGTCCGTGCCCTTTTTTAATTCTCCTTTCCAATTAGAAAACTGCAATTGAATCTCACAGCGTGAGGCCACTTCGCTTTCCTAAGGCGAGAACAAGTGAGAGTTAGGGTCGGACGGAGACACGAGGAAGCGTGAAGCAGGGGGAGAGAGAAAGAGAGAAAGAGAGCTACTTGTGCCTCGTGCGCGCCAACTATCCTATAAACTAAATAATTAATGCGTCGTGTCACGTACTGTAACCGGTGGGTGTCATTTTTATGAGAATATGTGTGTGTATAGGGTGATCGATCGTCGGTGCTATTCGGAAATTCGTTTCTTTTTTCTAGTCTCTCCGCGCGAGCTGCCTCGACGCACGCCGGCCGGTTCGACGATATCAACGATCGTTACGATTCAAAAGCCGTAACCCCGTGTGAAAGTTAGCACTCTTGCACTCGGACAATCGCGACGCGGCGGGTCTTCGCGAGAAAGGCACACGAGGGATCGTTACCGTTAATAGTTAGGCGGACAAATTAGGAGGACACGAAGTGTTCGTCGGCGAGCCTCGGGGCTGTTGGATTTTGACACATTGCGTGCCGATCGGGAAGCACGTGATCCGAAGCAGACCGGAAGTACGATGGAATATCATATACCTCAGTCTCGCGTGTTTAGACGACCGTCTAACCGAGAAACTGTAGGCCTTCGGCGTGCAAAGAAATTTCGTCGAAACGAAGTATTTGCATTGAAGGTTCAACGGCTACATTTGAGGTACACCGTACGAGAAGACTCATACGTGTCGATCGAGTACGCAATGTGTCCAAGTTTAGGGCGACGTCGGATACGTACATGTTGTCACTATAAAACCATAGTCACAACTTCCGAGAGTATTCGCGTGGGATGGTAGTAGAAACATGTAATAGCGAGAATTGTAACATTCTGTTAAAGGAGACTAGGCAATTAAAATATAAATGTGGTATAAACGCGTGTCTTAGAGGCACGCTCGAGTGCAGAATATTACACAAAAATAACGTAAGTTTGGCTCGAGCACCGCAGACGACGTGTCGTCGTAATCATTGAGCATAGGTATGATACGGACACGTGTCTTAGGGGTACGATCCAGTGCAAAATGTTACGCATCGTCAGTACGTCTACGCAGGGGAAACAAAGTGTCTCCATAATCGCATTATCAGATTTCGAGACACATTGTGCTCGTGCGTCGTGCGAAAAATTCCCACACCACCCCCGTTGTTCGTCGAGCAGCTCGTCGGAGCGTGAGATTTTTTTAAACGATACACAATATCCGTTCTCCGTTAATTGAATAGAAGAGAAAAACGAAAAAAAAAAGCAGAAATGAGGAGGAAGAGAGTCTGAGAAAGCAAGCTCAACGTCTCGTCTGAGCGACGATGTGATGAGGACGACGGATCACTTAATTGTTCGTGAGTAAATGTATAAACGTATAGTGGACGAGAAGAGAAACCAAAAAAGAAAAAAAAATCATAATGGAAGGAGTTACCAAGCTCGTCAATATTACGTCCCCCTCCTCCACTCGTAATATCCCCCAACCCGAAAAAAAGCCCCATTCTCTCCCCAGTAATCCCTTAATTAATTCGTTGTTGCGTGTCTCTTAGAAAAGATGTCTAGTTGAAGACTTAAAGATGAATTTATTGTCGATGCATAAGGAGCGCGATAAAGGAGAGAGAGGAGGATGATTAAATAAAGCGTATCGAGAATTATTGAAGTGAGAGTGAGAAAGAGAGAGATATATAATATATGCGATCAGGAGGCGGAGTGATGGGGATGAGAAACGGTGACGGGAAACTGAACACTTCGGCGTTTTAGCGTGAAGGTTCAATGTTTTCATGGGTGGCGAATGAGAGTTGCGAGCCGCGCGTAAAAGAAAGTTAATCGTGACGTGGATGAATGATAAATGATGAAAAAAAAAACAGCATGAGAAAACTCGTGGAACTTCGTTAGGAAATCAAATTGATATGTTCGTCCGTCCTGCGATTCTCACGTTCCTGCCCATTTTTCCCGACGAGTGCGCGAGTCGGCGTGATCCTTTTCGAACAGACTGTTCTTTACGTTCATGCCGATCATCCGACGGAACGTGTCACGGGTTAATTGAAAGTTTGACGGATGTTCGGATAGATGAAAAAGAGCATACGCGAGAGAGGAATGGAATGCGCGTGATAAAACGTGTCACTTTAATTATACTGGTGCCATTTCGAATGCGAATCGTGGGACAGACATGTAGTATACACGATAAATAGATATAAATAAATGAATAAATGAATATATATATATATAAATATATATATAAATATTATATAAATATATAAATACAATTCATTGAATCAATTGCGATTGAGTGGGCTTTTCGTGCGTGTGTGTGTGTGTGTGTGTGAGTGTGTGTACGCGTTGGACAAAATGTGCGTGTGACTGCGACAGTGTTTCTAGATTACAAGAAGAAAAATATTTCATTCTCATTCTGTGATGACTGTCTGGATATGAAGAGAGAAGAACAAGAAATGTTTACATGAATTTAAGCTTACGATTAATCAATTGAGTTAGCGAATAAAGATTTAAATAACAGTCGTTGTACTAACTGCGCAAACAGAAAGAAACCTTTAGTCTTTAAGTGGAACACAAAACGGTGAATATATAAGAAGATAATATATATATATGAGACAAGAACCACAGTAATTTCAAGGGTATCCGTGTATCCCAGAAAACTGCAAAGAGGAAACAGTATGATTTGTACACTGTATAAGTTTAGTCATTTACCATTGCTTTCGAGAATATATAAGAGTTATGTGTATAAATTATTATGTGTAATTAAACAGGTGAAGTCATTCAGTAACTTTTAAGAACTCGTGTACGCATATATACATATATAGATATATATATATATATATATGTGTATATATCGTCCGTATATACGTATATGTGTGTATAGATCCACTGTGAGAAAATTACAAAGGCAAACGCTGCAAAGCCACTGTACCATAGGTTTGTGTAACTAAATTAGTAATGGATACGATTACGAGAATTATAACGATACAATAAAATACTTACCGTATGTCTTATATAAATAGCAAATACTCTGTGGCAATTGGCTCGTACGTCATATATTTCTATAAAACGTATTCTTCTGTTCCGAACCAAACAATTATTTCTGGCGACCTATTGCCGGAGAAATGGATTGCACAAATTTTGTTTTCACGTCATTAACTTAAAATGTTTGCTAACAAACATAAATGGAACAAAAGTTTATGCCACCATAAAGAGTGATTTTATACAATTTTTAATACATAGATATTATACGTGATAGGCACTCAGTCAACGGAGCACATGATTGTAACTTTACAAAAATCGGTTTGCCGTTAATCGGTATTAATTTCATAACACCTCACCGTCGATTATTTTCAGATCATAAATACAGTATTCTCAGTACAAATACTTTAACATGCCAGTTTATCGAGCTGTTAGATGCCGTTTCAGATGCATTAGTTGAGCTTTTGATTCCAATTGTGCAAGCTCCGTAACTACTGGTGCCATTTGTTGTACGTGATTTTTATAGTCGGAACCTAACGGGCGAAAAGAACATTTACATTAGGATGCCATTAAGACACGTACCAAAGTATCATTGAATACATACCCAAGGCAGCTCTTTTTTCGCCATAAATCACTTTTCCATCAAACTCATTCAAAGGAACGTTAATGTCAGGCCCAACCTGCTGAATTGTTACGTTCAAGTGGTCTTCGATATCAGCCAGATACTGTAAACGCAAATAAAAAATGATTTGTCTTGATCCATATGTGAGTTGAGTACGTGAGGTGAGGTTGAAGTGTATCAATCGTGTACTTACGTTAGGCTCATTGAACCAGACGCAGCAGCCGCCTTTATCGGTTAAATTGGTGTTGTGACAATTTCTTCCGCGGGTACTGCACCATTCACCGTGATACCACACTTTTTCAGGCACGGAACTAACTAGAGAAATAGCTAGACCCATTCTTTCTGCTCTGCCGACTCGTCCGATACGGTGAACATAATTTGATTTATCGTCAGGCAGAGTTATGTTGACCACTGTGAAATATCGGCAATCAATGAATCACTTTTGCAACTAGTCCGTTGGTCTTTTTACCAATTTGTACTTACTGAATGGTAATCCGGTGATATCCAATCCTCTCGCTGCTACGTCGGTACAAATTAAATACTTCACTTCTCCCTTTTTGAACTTCTCCAGATTAGCCTTTCGTTCATGCGGTTTTCGATCACCGTGCAAGCATACGCACGAAAATTGATTTCCGTCGGTTTGCTTCAAATATCGCTCTAAGTTGTCGCAGTCGAGTTTCGTTCTGCAGAATAACAGTGCTCGATCCATCTTATGTTGTTTAACAGCACGAACACAATATTCGCCTTTCAATATTTTTACAGCTTCAGACAAGGTTTCTGTAAATGAGCGGTCTCATAAAATTATGACATCCACTTGGGTGTTAATATGAGATGAATATTTGTGTAAAATACTTGAGCAACGTAAAATAATAAAAATAGGGCACTTTTTAAAGAATTCTAAGGGGAAACTAACCAGCAATATTACTTCCGGGTCTAACATCGTCTCTGCTATGTACGCCGTCAGTCTCAATGTGTTTTTTCAAATTATGCCAAGATTTATCTTTCTGCGGATCCACCATCACAACCACGTGATGCACAGTTTCAGGTACGGCATCTTCACCTTTTAGATCCACCCACGTTGGAAAGTGCATTAAACGTTCCTGATCATAAATGCACAAATGTAAAGTTTCCTACCTAGATAAGTGGACTAATACAAGGACGTGTTTGTAACTAGAAACTTACAGCCATTTTCTTAACTTCAAATGCATGAAGAGTGGCTGAACAGACTATCATTTGCAGTCTTTTACCATCGGGCGTAATTTTAGGAATTTGCCTGTGTAGGCGATCAATAAGTTCCGTGTATCCTTGTTTGAGTAATCCATCAGCCTCGTCCAACACGAAGAACCTACCAAATGAATTATTCATTATAATCTTGATCGAACCGATCATTTTTATTTAAATAATCCTCTAACTACCTGCACTGTGTTAGCAATAAATAGCCTCCTTGTATAAGGTCCTCTAAACGACCAGGTGTTCCAACTACAATGTCTACACCCGAATTCAGAGTCGCAATCTGTTCTTTCACGCTCACACCTCCGATAACAAGTAGTTCCCGAATAACAGGATTTTTCAGATCCTTTTTGAACTGTACAGACAACGACAGTTACTAATACATCAATTCAGTATAATAATATAAGTTGTACTGTTATTTCGAAGTATACCTTCTGTATTTGATTGAACGTTTGTTCAGCAAGTTCACGCGAAGGTTCTATGATTATGGCTTGAGGAGCATTGTTTACTGGTTTCCCACTTCCCTGAGTCTGATTTTGGCTATTATTTACAGAATTAAGCCGAATATGCTCCTTTGATGCAGAGGACACTGCTACGTAAGCGTTGGGGGGTGGAAATTTGAATGGCTGTGCTCCAAAGTTAAATGACATTTCCGCGTTTTTTAAGACAACCGCCGGATAGAAGGTTTGAGATTTTTGCTGTGCATTAAGACTAAACGCTGAGCCAAGATCGGTTCCATTTTTTGTAAACCGTATGTCACCCTTGACCAGATCCAGCAAACAGCCGATTACGTCGTGCATTCCAAAGGCTTCACCGTAACTGTCAAATTGCTTTGCATTTGACTTTTTACCAGTGCCACCAAATCCCCAACCAAATTTGTCTGTACCCAAATCCAATGAAGCCTGTTTAGAAATATTGCTATTATTAATCAACTAAAACTGGATTGCAAGTGTTAGTCTGAATATTCAACTTCCTGAAATTATTAACTATACCTGAGAAGTAGACCAGCCCACACGACACAGACCTTCATCGGTAACTATGGCTTCAAAATAAAATCTCTCACTACCTTGTACACCCTTATTTGCACGGCAACCATGCCATTCTTTTTGCTCTCTACTTTGACATCTGAGACCATCCGGGGTGACAGCTAATGCTTTGCCCCGATCAAATAGACTTAAAGCCCAATGAGATGCTGAAAATATAATTAGCATTAATATTTGAACATAGAGACAAGTACATAGGTTGCAAGGCATGCATTTTAAATCGTAAGTTTTTTATTATATCTTAATATTAATGTCTATACCATGCTGCGCTTCAACACTGACAGGACCTGCTCCTTTCCCAGATTCTATATCTTTCAATGTCTCCCAGACAATTTGTATAATAGGTAAACAAAAGGCACCAGTCTTGCCACTGCCTGTTTCAGCAGCCATCAGGACATCGCCACCTCCCAGAATCAGTGGAATTGCTTCAGACTGAACATCCATTGGAAGCCTACAATTACACGACATTAGGCATACTTCTCTCAATTTTGTTATAGACCTTACAATGCACCACTTACATCCATTCCATGTCTTCCACAGCTTTCGCGATTTCGGGCAATACGCCCATTTCTGTAACATAAAATTAACAATACAATTTCTTCTCAGGATCAGTTCTATTGCATGGGATCAATGACAGTAACCTAGTCCGTACTCGTATTGTCGAGTTTCGAATTTAGAAACAACATACCTTCGAATGCTGTCATGTCGAATCTGTTATTAATTTAATCTTAGCAATTGTGTAATCTCAACAGCCAATATTCGGTCTAGCACATACTTCGACACTTCATTCCTTACATCTGCGTCTCTCCTGCTCTATCCTGTCCACACGTTAAGCCGGCTAAAGTGTAACCCTTAACCATAGACGAGGTATAGAATAGACATGCAATCCAGAATTACCGGCCGGCTGCGGCATAAGATCACAATGCTGTGTTCGGTGGGAATTAATACTAAATTAATTGACAGCACCTCACTTGTTTTCAAAATTGTCATTATTGTAGTATCTTAACATTTTGTAACTGTTAATTAATTACACTTTTTCTATCCTACAGTTAAAGCCGAAAAGTATTATGTTTATATGTACAAGAATAATATTTAAACAGAATATGAAACAATTCAAATCGATATCAAGATGTCGAATGCGATTGGCGCCAGAATTTTTAATCGTGCAGCTAACCATGCGCAATGAATATTCAACAGCAATTCGATCGAATTCCTAAATAAATGATCAACACACTTCATATGAGAGATCCCAATATAAACACAAGCATTATCAGGCACTGCATCAACTCTGTCAAACATTTATATAAACGTTCTCCAGAGCATACATCGGCAGAATGAACGAACGCATAAGGTTCTCAATCCATACAATCATTACGTATCAATAAATGCACACGAAACATCTATTACTTCATTATATATTCTAACAAACCTAAAGCATTTTACAGAGCATTATATACAATAGCGCACCAAAGATACAGCATATCATGAAAATGCGATTAGATTGCAAGCATCATGCCGCGGTTGGACGAAGAGTCAACTAAAGCATTCCAGCGTAAGGGACATTTCAGCAATCACAAGGATTTCTGAGAATTTACATTTTGTGTCACTCGCATTGACGTTCTCGCGCATTCGAACACGTTTCCCGTTCTGCGTCCTCGTTATCACGCAGGCGTCCAGTTCAATGGGGTTATCGATTCGAATGCGCAACGCGAACTGGTAATTGTCGGTCGACCGTAGGAAATGCGGACATTAGTCGGGCTCCGTCGCGACAGTGTTTCCTGTCGCTCGACAACGGTAGCATCTATCGGCGAGCTCATTTTCCGGCAAACGAGGGAAAACTGTGCGGCCAGGTGAAATTTGGAAAACATGGTCGGGCCGAACGTGTCCTTGTGACTAACCGTCCCGGAAGGTGGGACAACATCCACGCAGGGTGCACCGTTAAGAACACCTTCCGAGCAAGAGCGTGCAAACACGGAACTCTCCACGCTTTGCAAGGTGGATCTCCTCACATCGAATCACTCTCAAGTAAATTCTGTTGTAAAGCGTGCGTTAATAATGTGATCGTCGTTCGATGCCATTGATCGTTCACTGTTCGCGCGATTTGTCCAGGTGCCGATTGACGATTTTCAAATCGACCGTTAGCGGCCGTATTATGGGCGCGAAAGTTACGCTTTCAGTGAAGGGGTGTGTTTGCCGTTGAATAACGCGGTGCGAAGCGACAGGACAGTGTTTCTGAACATTTAAATCACTGTGACCGATTTCGATTGCTTTGCGCTAGATATTACGTAGGAGAGTGTTAAAGTCGTGTTTTGGCGTCACTTCGATTAGTGCATCGATTGACGAATGAATGTCAGTAGTGTCGATACTTAATCGCGCTTTTAGCGCGGTGTATTATAATTTACATTCGACACAAATATAGACGGCACAGAGCGGCGTCGGAGAGTCTAGGGGGCGTGATTTTTTCTAGGTCGCTGAATATCTCTTAATCAGTTCTCTGCCGCGGGTCATAAATAAATTGTGCGAACAGTCACAATATGCAGTGTGTCAAACGAATTGTTCCACTTAAACCGTTAAGCTTTCCATATATTCCAGTATAGCATAACTTCATACTACACGCTAATAATACATAGTCAAATCGGTAATAGTGAGCGATACAGTCTCTCGTAAAATACATAAATTATTATACTACCGTGCATTTGAACGGTTTTCAGTGTTTTTCGATGCTCCAAAATGTTGTTCTCTATGGTTTGTTTACATAGGTCTACCCTGTGAGCCCTGTAACAGGGCCCGGTGCAGCCAGATCCGTATGGGAACTAAGCCCGGATCCCGACATGGTCGGGCATCTACCGAACAATCCGATCTCAGGTGCTGCTCATCAAAACCACGGCTCCGGAAAAGGATCAGCAGCGAGACGCCGAAACGGCCCGGATGACAATATTTACGCCGACGAGGCTACGCCTGGCCAATGTCCATCAGATGAGACCAAACGTATATTTGAGTTGTTGCGAGCGGGGTAAGCTATTGGCACACAATTATTGATATATTCAAACGCCCAAGGCTAAATAGTCAATGAATGCACAGATTTTGCGAGGGTACTCACAGGATTGTGTTGCAGGGAAATTGAAGCTGTTGAAGAGTTAGTGGAGAAGAATGGGTTGAGCGTGCTGAGTGCCAGAGATGAATGGGGATACACACCCGCCCATTGGGCTGCCTTAGACGGAAACATCGAAGTTAGTACAATTGTTCACTAATTCCTAGTTAAGTCAATGAGTTTTGTATTGAGCTGCTTTGAAATATAAATATGTAGACTAAAGGTATTAAAGAAGAAATTCAACAACAGGTAATGAGATACCTGATAGAAAGAAGCGGTCCCGTCGATCTCTCCTGCCTTGGAACTCAGGGTCCTAGACCAATTCATTGGGCCTGTCGAAAGGGTCACAGTGCAATCGTCCAGCTATTACTAAAAGTAAAGAGCACAATCACTCAACGACCAGTCTCATATTATTTCGAGAAAAAAAAGAAACAATGTATTCTTTCGATTCGTAGGCAGGCGTTGCCGTTAATGCGGCGGATTTTAAGGGCCTAACTCCTCTAATGACGGCTTGCATGTTCGGCAAATTCGCGACAGCCGCTTTTCTCTTAGGATCCGGTGCGCTAGGTCACTTGACGGATATAAACGGCGACACGGCACTTCATTGGGCCGCCTACAAGGGCCACGCTGAATTAATACGACTTTTAATCTACAGCGGAGTCGATCTTCAAAAGCCCGACTACTTCGGCTCTACTCCGCTTCACTTGGCTTGTTTGTCCGGTAACGTGAGCTGCGTCAAGATACTCTGCGAAAAGAGTAAAATTGACCTCGAGCCGCGCGATAAGAACGGCAAGACTCCGTTGCAATTAGCGAAGAGCCATAGGCACTCCGAAATCGTCAGGATTCTGCAGGCCGAACAAAAACGAAGGGCCAGATGGATCCCGCCTATCAATGAACTCTGGTTTGTTCTTCAGATACGCCGCGCTTCACATCAGCCTGCAGCATAGCAAAATCTTCTAGTTTAGAGCACTATCCATTTGGATATAATTGCGGTATTCTTGAAGGGCGTTGCTGTTTGGTGGCGCGGGAAATAGCAAAGGGCCGCTGCTGCTGTTTATGGTCTCCGTTCTACTTTGGGGCTATCCTATGTATCTATTGAAGTGCATCCCTCTGACGTGGAACTTGCTGCGTGGGAGTCACTACTGTTTTATTTATTGGAACGTGCTCATGTGGATATCTTGGGTTATCGCGAATAGGAAGGACCCCGGCTATGTTCCACAAAACAGTGACACATATTACCGGGCAATAAAGCAGGTGTGCAAGTAACTAAGCACTCGGAGGGTGTGGTTGTATAATCGAAGCGTAACGATGCAAATCTTTCAGATTCCGTACTTTGACAAATGGAAAAAAAGGAACGTTGTTTTATCCCGATTATGCCACAGTTGTCGATGCTTCAGACCCCTCAGGGCTAAGCATTGCAGGATCTGTAACAGATGCGTCACGTACTTTGATCATCATTGTCCCTTTATCTACAATTGCGTCGGATTGAGAAACAGGTAAAAGGACTTTCTAATGAAACATAATAAAAGGAACGGGGTCTGTACTACGCGCGGAGATCGTGCCGAAGCGATTGAAGTTATCAGACGCAACATAATAATTTATTTTATTCTAGAATGTGGTTCTTCCTGTTTGTTATGTGCATCGCCATAAATTGTTCTTTCACGTTATACTTCGCTTGTTATTGCATGGCAATCGAGGGCATCCAGTTGTTATACGTTCTGGGAGTGCTGGAGGCTCTCGTCTTTTGCGGTCTTGGCTGGATTCTCACATGTACCTCGGTAAGAAGTCCAATACATTACAAAATTGACAAAATGCCTATAGCTTGTCGTCTAACAAAAGTACAACGATTTTGTACACTGTTCCACTTCATATCTCAAATTTCATGACCTTATATATATGCTTATAAATTTAAGGTACTACATGCTTGTATGAATCTGACGACTAATGAAATGTTCAACTACAAGCGCTACTCGTACTTGAGGGATAAGAGAGGCAGATACTTGAATCCGTTCAGCAGAGGCCCCGTGCTTAATTTCATCGAGTTCTTCCTTTGCCCTCCGGACCATCAGACGAACGATCCTCAACATTACCACATCTTGTCCGAGGATGTTATGTAGGGCGCACGAACGCGAACGAACATTCGTGCTGCTCGTTTGAAGCACTGTCCTAAGCACACAAACACAGAACATGCGACACGTCTGTTGCGCGAAACGAGAAGGCGCAAAGCATACTTGAAATTATAAGTGTACCTGCACCTACCATACTTTATTGTCACTAATAACAGTTATACCTTTCGGACTTCATACTTCTAGCGAGTGACGTTTACGAGCATTTCTTTGCCTTGCAAGCGCATCGATAAAAAAGTATTTTGTAAGTTATGATATTTCAATAAACGGTTTGTTATATTGAGTAGCGTCATTTATTATGCCTGCGATGAGACGTCGGTGATTATAAAATACTGATGAGGCGATCGACACTATAACGTGCAGCTCAAAGGAGTCTGTCAGGTATGATCGCAATCGATAGTTCTGTAGGTGTAAATTTTCCCTCGTTCTCATTAATAATATTTTTATAAATACGATCGATTAAAAATTGCATATGTATAAATAATATCTAAAAATGCATGTATAAGTCGTGTATATAAAATGTAAATAATATCTTTGGTAAAATATATAGCATTTACCCACTCTAGATTAAAAATATGTATGTATACATGTATAGATTGCTATTGCCCTATGATATCTGTAACGCAGAAACATATTTAGAATGCATCTTAAAAGCGATCTGACTATGTGAAACGTGAATCCTACGTTAACATAAGGTCTGATATTGGCAGTTTACTTGGCAGGTACGCCAACTCAACTGATCCTCAATTTCGGTCGAGCTGTGCGTTATTCACTTCAATTCGTAACAAAAGTCATAATTTGGTGGAGGTTCGGGAATCGCGGGTGGATCCTGCGGAATGTCTATTCCTTCGGCATCTAGAAGTCGTAATTTAATATCCATGGACAATAACGTTTCCAAATCATTTTCAGCTTCCTTGCTGGTCATTCTGTTACCTGCATTTTTTTTTAAAGTAAGTACATTTGACTTAAAATTATACGAATAATTTACAGGAGCCCGCCATGTATAATTCCGACTTTAATATCTTACCAAGAAGAGCATTTATGCCGTCGGTCCAGTAGTCGAAAACTTGCTCATCCGGTGCAACAAAATCCAAACTGGTAACTTCGACGGAGTCCAAAGCTAACGAAAATGCTAGCTGATGGGTGGTCTTCCGTCTTTGCAAGTCTTTCATGTGCGGACAGTCTCTTCCGGTCAATAGACCCCGAATTTCGACTACAGCCAATTTCGTTGGAAGTTCGTCGATCATTGGCACGGATTTCTCATCACAGTCACCGTAGTGCAATACTTTGTGATTGGGCGAAAGACGAACATACCAGAACTTATCTTTAATTCTCTGCACATAGATATTTATAGGTCAGAAAAGTTGTATCAGTGAAATTTCCGGGTTGTTAATATCAGACTAACATATACCTGTCCTCTGGCACTGTATTTCATAAATCGCGTTCCCTCCACTAAGAATCCTAATCTGTGCAGTTGAATCAAGTCAAGGATTTCAGGAGTAATTTGCTCCCGGAGTTCAACGATCGGTCTCGCGTGACTTTCCCATTCTTCACGACTCGTTCTTTCTTGTTGCCACAAATTGGTAATCGTCGAGTACGTTAATTGTTGCAGCTTATTCTTAAACTTATCCAGTCCCGTTGGCTTGCATTGTAGCGCTCTTGTTATTTGTTCACGCACCACGGAAAATACTTTCACGAAGTCTTCCGTCGTGGCTCTCATCTCTTTCCACGTTTTATTTAAAAGCACTATGCAGACACAATAAAATTCCTCGAATGGGTGATCGTGCGTGAAGAACATGGGATGATAAGATTGACCCTGTTCACTGGGTGCCTCACCAATGCGTAATACCTGAGAAATATCAATATTAAAGACACGTGGATAAGTTGTGTAAAAAATTGTCAAAAAATTAGCACAAACAATTTTAATTGAACAGTTGATATGAATAATTTTTATTCACGTACCTCACACAGCAGTTTAACGAGTTCTACACTTGTCCTGCCAAAAGGACATTCGTGTTCATCAGCTCTGCAAGAATTTTCCAAGACAACTTTGGTGTAGCCTTCGGTATGATTACGTGCGAAATAGACCATACAGTCAAGGGCCAACATGCCAGGTGGAGTTTCTGTAAAATCGAGGGCAGGATTGATGTCATACTTGAAGCCCAATTTCTTATAATCTTTCGCATATAGTCCTTGTTTGCGAGCCGTGACATCTCCACCAGCTCCCCCTTCAGTGTCAAACGCAATTCTTCGTAATTCCTTAATCTTATCATGTGCATCCTGATCTTGTGGATCCATCTTGGTCATCATCCTTTGCTCCAATAAACCCAACATTAATGTTTGTAAAACATACAGCTGATGTGCCATCTCTGTACCAACCTGTGGTAGTTATGATTTTAGTAACTGTAGTTTTGTTCAGAAACTGCTGTAGTTCAATGTTTAACATACCTGTCCGGTAGACTGAATGATATTTGTTAAGAAAACATTTCTGACTTGCTTAGATTGCAAAGTAGCAGATACAGCCCTCCTTTTGGCTACGTCAGCTTTGAGAAAAAGTGCGTTTATCAAAGCTATTGCATTCTGCTGAATCTGCGGACTCATACTTTGCAAGTGCATGACTAGATTTGGAAAGGTCACTTCTTTCTCAACTTGGCCATATTTGCCTGATGAGTTTAGAACTATATTTTCAAGGATACTCAGAGCAGCTTCAATTATACTGGTGTCTTGGGTTATGGATTGATTATTTACATAGCTCGCTACTTTGTTAATAAATGGTGTATCTAATACGTCCCACGACACAATCCCATGATCCATAAGTTCAACAAATGATTGAAGTGAAAATGCTAACGCTTGGCCCTTGTGCTTTCCACCTTCTATCTGTGAAAGTATTACAAATATTGCATTACTTAACACATTATATGTTAGATCACATATATTTCTATTTTTGTAAAATTATACCTGTGATATAATCAATGCCAATCCTTGCTTATTGATAAATTCTAATGCAAAAGTCATATCTATGCTCAGAGTGCTCAACTTTTGCAAGGCAGTGACTTTCTCTTCCTCAATTCCATTATTCAATTTTGCCAGAATGTCTGTGGCTGTTTTAGATGGTGAAAATTCTAGTCTGAGAATACTACCGTTCTTCACTTCGTTGCGATTCTTTTCTGTGATATAATTCTGATTATTGTTCTCTGAAAACTGTAGTGAATACGAGTCTGGGTCTGACAGTCCCCAACCATTACACAATTCCTAAAATTCAGATAATTTCAATAACAATCGAACGAAATTAAAACAAATAAAATTATAATATTGACATATACGGAGAACATCATTAAACGAACATAATCATTAAATACGTCAATAAGAATACTTTTACAATGTTTTTCCCTCATTACCTGAATAATTCCCGTTAGCGGGTGTTTCTGATTAAATTCGATCAGTTGCGGCACTTGATCCGTCATTTGAACCGCGATTTTGACGATGTTAGAATCCTTTTGGACTGGCATTTTTATTGTTTGCGTGTACATTAAGGGCCGACAATAACTTCACCGCGCCTTTGATACCTTCCACAAAGTTTCCGTGGCCGTGAAGATTCGATTTATTCACGACTCAGGCTCGTTTCCCACTCGGTTCGTGTCATAACAACGTGACGGCCATCACCTTTTGTCGTAATCAAAGCGACAGCACGTATGCACATGCAGGCGTAGCCCATGCCCGTCAATTCAATACGATTCAATGATGAGTGCAACTGAATGTCCCCCGGTGTCCCCTCCAACTTCCTCGTCAATCTTTCATCACAGCACACGTTCTGTAGTGACGTGATCAAAAACATCAGGGGTACGAATGGGACGAAGCGCTTCGCGTGTGAAGTCACGGAACTGCCTCAAAAACCTACAACATTGAACAAACAATGGAAGTAATGTTGATACAACATTGAACTATAGACTACCTGGAACGATTTATCAACAATCTCACTCTCTAACAGCGCCCTGCGTTTTCTTATATCCACAGTATTTATTCCCAAAGGCATATCCAGGCTTATCCGAGTCTTGCAACAAACTTGAACTCCAGGGCGCCTTCGTTACTTCGGCGGAATAATTATGCGCGGGCGTAAAATCGATCGACAGAATACTCTATCGGCTAACATGTAAAATATCCTTTATAATAGGAAATGTCAGTACGTTTGCTCCGAAATAATTAAACATTCAATTAGATCCACTGGGCGTTTACGTGTAGTATTTTATTTTAAGAAGTTTTTGAATTTCCCGCGTCGCCTTAAAATCTTCGGTTCGGTGGCGACTCCAAAAAAAAACGGAGAAACGCTCAAACTATTCATTGGACGGCAGTCGGTAATGTTGTTATCTGCAGCCCCTTAAAAAAATACCGACTGCTGTTCAATGATTAGTTTGAGCGTTTCTCCGTTTTTTTTAGGGGGAGCCACTGTACCGAAGATGGTAAAGCGAGGCGGGAAATTCAAAAATTTGGTATGGTGGCGCCTTCTCATAAAAAAACGGAGAAACGCTCAAACTATTCATTGAACAGCAGTCGGTATTTTTTTAAGGGGCTGCAGATAGCAACATTACCGACTGCTGTCCAATGAATAGTTTGGACGTTTCTCCGCTTTTCTTGGAGCCGCCACCGTACCGAAAATATTGTGGCGACGCGGGAAATTTAATTTTTTTATTGAAAATTGACAATAAACTGGCTTTTTAGCTTTTTAGAATTTTTTTTTTTTGTAATACCTAGACGATAAATAGTCAACGAGCAATAGCTAAAAGGTGTACATAAAATATACACTGTATAAATTCATTTTCTGATTAATATTTAGTTATTAGTCATTATATCATACATAATCATGTACATGATCGTTTAAAAAAAATATATGCGACGTATTCATATGTGTATCCTCATATTGACCCTACTTTGCAATTCATGAGTGTCGCATGCAGTAGTTTTAAATGGAAGCATGCGCTAGTACACATCGGAAACAACTTTAAGCTAATCTGTACACTTTTTACGCTTCACGAATCGAAAATGTTCATTACTCTGTCAAGAGATTAAATCTATCTGCCAAGGTTACTTTACGTGCCGCAGACGTTCTGCTCGCAGTTACAGATCCCCTGAGACGTACGAAGACTTGCGCATTTAGTCGATCCTACAGTTTGTACAAGTTTCCCTACAAAATTAGATAGGCTTTATGGTTTCGTGCTTGCAAAAATGATACTTGTATGTACAATTAGCTACGTTATGAGTAATCTATCCTATGATCGGGAAGTTATAACTTCCAATCCCATGGCACGCATAGAACGCCGTCGGTCATGACTGAGTAATAGTGAGTCACCCAGAGCATAACACCCTCGAGCAAAGGTGCCAATGTGCTTTTGTGCAAGAGTAATCGTTCGCAGCACTGTATCATCAAGTCCGGGGTGATACTGTCATCTTTGTTGAGCACGGCCAAACCTAATTCCTTCGCTACAATCGCGTGTAGTTCACGCTCCACGTGTTTTACCCTATGCAACAAAAGGAGGCTGGTAAGAGGTAACTTCATTTTAAGCAGTTCATTTCCTAACTAAAATATGACATCGGATTGTCTTACGTGTTGTAATGATGCAAACGTTTCGTGGCTTCGTCCAAGTTCTCCGTGATGAAACTAACCAGTAGGAAGCTCGGGCACGAAGATGGGACAATGAACTGGCCAGTTGGAGAGAGCATCAATGGACCCGCCTCACTGAAAGCAAAACATTTACTCAGAAAGAAACATTCGTACACAAAACATGTGGTCGGTAATACTAACGCCTCTATCACGATCTCGTAAGCTGACAGAGAGGTCGGCCAAACATTCGGATACTTCCGACGTCCCCGGTAATCCGAAAGTGTCGTCGTAAGCTGCCTCAATTGGCGCTCGTACTGGCCGACCATTACTTTAGGCATGAATTTCCTGCACATATAGAGTACTCTGAGCCTTACCGTCATTCAATTAATGTATATTTCTACGCACCGTCGACCAACTTTAATATCTAGAAGCACCGTGGACACTGCCTTCTCAAAACCTGGCAATTTCAGTAAGACTTTGTCGTGCTTCTCGACATTCTTTATTAACTGTACGAAAAGAGTATGTCCCATTACTCATTGTCTTTGTTGGTAACATAAGGACCTGTACTAAGTGAGTTTCTCTATTGTTTGCTTACATCAAGCCAATTGTGCCTGACTTCTCCAGAGTTCAGCATGACACTTCCTTCCAAGCTAATGCCGGTGTCGTTGGCGAACACTACTTGTCTCGATTTGAGCGATTTCATATCCTCAGGATGATGCTCTACCAATGCACGAAAAGCTAACAGACAACCTCGGTAATGAGCAATGTTCCATCCACAGTCCCATACGATTTTCTTTAATCCTAATTTTGAACAAAGTATCTTCTCCAGCTTCTGTACCTCTTCTCTTATAGGTCGACATACTTCATATTTTATATGTACTTCGTTAACATGTTTCTCCAGATATGCCCTAATTGAAAATTTACACATTGATAAACCTGTTTATTAGCTAGAGGCAGTTTTTAATATATGTAATACTTACTTTAATGTATCCGGTTCTGTCTGAATCTTTCTTTTCATTAAGATAGTCGCATAGATGGGGTCATCTTCGAATTCTGAAAAATTTATTTCTTCTCCTGACCCTGGCTTTCTTTGCCAGAATCTTGATTTGAACTGTGAAGATTGTGGTTTCGGCGCCTGAATCTTGTCCACAAAGGTAGTTGGCAGATCGCATGTTTTTAAAATAGATAGTACTGTCTGTCTTAGATCTTTCTCCCTCAACTGTATATTCACTAGTGTAAACTTCCCTGCCTTCAGGTCTTTTTCATCCTTTGAACGTAAATAAAATGGTAAAATGGTGGGTCTTATTGGCTTCTGTTGTTGCAATGTTTCTAAAATTGAACTCAGTTGCTTCAGGGAATTCTCATTCACCGTCTGGAAGAATGACAAAAACATTAAATATTTTGAAATATATAACAAACATACGTAAGATTAACGAAAACTTCTGCTTACCATATATTCAAAACATTGACTCTTACTATCTCAGTCTAAAATTACCACACATACAACATTCATACAAAAAATTTCCCTTCCTAATCTAGTCTCTTACAAGGAAAATACAATACACACACCCACGCGCATACACGTCAAAAGCTTATTTCCGGAGCGGGCGACGCAATAACTTCGACAATTGCACAGTTTCACGCGCGCAGGCGGCCGACACAACTAAATACAAAAATTCTTACAAACGAAAGTGGCATGGGAACAAACTATGTATACACATCCGAGTGTTGTAACGCGCATTTTTTGCTCCTCACACGCGCGGCTCCAACCTTGCCCAAGTTCGCGGCGTTCAGTGTGCAATTGCATATGAAATGAGCGCAGAGACTCAGCGTCTAAAAATACACCGTTCAAAAACTATGCGTATACTACGCTCCGACAACAACTATCCGTGCGTGTCTTGCGACGAGTCAGCGGGCGATATCGCGACACGTCTCCACGCTCCTCAGCCTTATCAACATTGATTCCGGACACTGGCACCAGCGTCAACGAGCCCGTCAACAATGCCGACTCACCCGCTGCGTCGGATACTGGCCAAAAAGATCGGGATGCACGGTGAAGTAGAAGGGCCGCAGGGCAGTCGAGACCTCGCCAGTGCTCAGAGCCCGTATCGCTTTCTTCCTGCAAAAACTGTCAGCGAAAGATCGCCGTTTGAGTGACGGGCACGGTCGAATGGGAAGCCGGCGGTAGGAAGAGTTTACCATTTCGCTAAGGCGCAATACATCTTCGAATCACCGTGATCTCCTCACGTCGACAACCTCCATTTCACGCTGTTCGCTCGTGCACTTCTCGCGATCTATAGTGCGACGAATATTCCCTCCTTCCACAGCCTCGAGCCTCGGCCAACCGTCGCGCGACGGCTCTCGAGATGCACTAAAGCTGACTAAAGCGGCTGTGCAACGAGAATACGGCGTGCTCGCGAGCCGCGAATCACGCAGAATGATCGTGTATTCGTCAATTCGAGCAGAGTACGCTTCCGCACGACGCCACAGCCGTGGACGGGGAGGCTGAGGTTGATTTATTTCATCGAAACGAGAAACGTAGGCTTAGTTATTTCTTCGATAATTTTAAGCCAATTGCTGCGGGGAACTCTCGTTCACCGAATGTGGTCGAAATGTTGTTGATAAGATCCGAGTACTGTCCGCATCTAAGAATAATAGTAGTATAACTGGTTTATGGGACTAGCGAACGAAGGTTGATTATATGCACTGTTTATGCTAGACGGTAGATTTAAAAATAGTATAATGACGGACAGTCCAGCAAATTGTTAGACGCTTGTCGTGTCACAATAATTGTCCGGATCAACTTCGTTGCAGCTACACGCCAGAAATGGAAAGGCAAGAGGTAAAAGAATATATTGCCCAATCGCGACTCTGTAAAATTGTTTGAGAAACACTGGTATATGACAATATTTGCATAGGTCGTATCTAGAAATTAAAGAATTTCGTACCTGCATCCCTGTCGCGGCGTGAGAAGAAAGTTTGTTATTGGTGGTCTGAGTCACGTGTCTTACAGATAATGGGCCTATCTCAGCATTCATGATCAGCTGTTGCTACAAACAAAGAAGTCAGCCAGATTATCGCCTCGATGACAGATAACGTATTTCGACGTTTTTAATGGGTCTATTTCGTTGTCAGCCGTCACGAGAAGAGTGTAGCGCCGTAAACAATAAAATCTGTGCGTGACAAGTACGTGTAACGGCACGGCAAATTTTAACGATCTTTTAGGATATAAAACATGATAAGTGTAAAAAGGAGCATGCATTCACTTGTTTTCACTTATATTTATTTATAGTTTCAATATTGCAAAAATATATTCATATAATTGCTTCCTATTACCATATTGAACTTTACTAAGTAGATCCAATACCGCGATGTGCGTTCAACACGACGCGATAAAGAATCCACCTCAGAAAAAGCAAACCGCATTTCTGGTAAAAATAAATCAGGAAGTCGTATGAATAATCAACCTGTTACGTCAACACCCCGAAATCCTCCACTGATATCCTTACTCTTCTTCTTCCCATATCGTCGATTTTCTATCACACCTATAAAATCATCGATTCCGCAACGAATCGTAAGTTTTTGGCCGTATATTTCCCATATTTCTTTCATCTGACCGTACAAACCTTGATCCTTGCACTAGCAATTCCCTTCATAATCCGTTCGAGCTAACTTGGGTCCACAGTATCAGACAGCTGTTTTCTGTTTCTAGTTCTGCCAAGTCCGCGGCGTGGAAAGGAAGGGACGCTGCACGCGGTCGTGATATTTTTACTGGAATGAAATGATCGCAGGTGTCTGTTGGGATAATGGCTCGCGTTCTTCGCTCGGTCCCACGAGGCGAGAGTGGACGACGTAAGAGGAGCCCGGAAATATCGACAGTCGTTTGACGGACACCGAGAGGCGAGCATGGCTATGGCCAGAACGTTTTCGTAAGTTGTCACGCACATCGCAACTGTAAGGACCCAAGACGCCGTTACGAAAGAGATGTCCTTGCCCGTTCTTTCACTTTCGCCGATCGCGCCTATGGACAATTGGTACACGCTTTGACGCGTCTATGCTGCAGGAAAAACGATCTCACGGCTCATTTCTTCTTCCTCTTCGTTGCTCCGTGATTAGCGTCTTGTCAAGACATTCCTGTAAGTATGACAATGGATAAGTCTGTTATCTGTGCTTTGGGCACTCTCCAGTCAGAGAGAGACTTCTCTTGCATGAGTCATGTATCGGGATCATTGTATAAAGCTGTGGCATTCTTGATTGGCAGTGGACTTTTTCTCCAGTCCTCGGGGTGAACGCTCGCTTCCTTTTGAGTAGGGTTTGAATGTGACGTTGGTCTTGATATTGTATAATTGCGTGTACGTATCGTTTGTGGTTCTTTTCATTCGTGTTCACAAGCTTCCCAGTGGCTTCGATGGTGAGATTGTTGCATAGAATTATTGTAAGTGCGTTTTAGATGCGTCAGGGCCACGCCATGTCTTATTCAATTAATAGGAGACCACTGCTAGCCAGTGGCTCAGATAGCGAATTTGAGGACGATTTGGAGACGGAGGTTGATGATCCTTCAAGGACTATACCTGATGAAAAACCATTTTTAAAGCCTCATGAGCCTCACGATAGGTAAGTTTAAGTGTTTCTATTTTAGTTTTAGCTTATCTTTACTATTTAGTAAGTAAAAACAGCAAAACACAAAAGAAACTTGAACATAATGCATTATGAATATGCAGAGTGTTGCTAAGTAAGGGTGCTTACTCATGGTATTATATTTGTTTGCTTTCTTAGAAATTGTTCATTTTCTTTATCATAGTGCATTTGTATTTTATATATAATGCATATATATTTCCTATAGTATCACATTTATATTTTGTCGTGTTGCAGGTACAATCTTGCATATATAGTTTTTTATTTACTAGGAATCAACACATTGATTCCATGGAGCTTTTTCATTACTGCAGATGATGTAAGCAACATAAACATATTTTTCACAGTATACCAAACAATATGTTAAATATTGTACTATTGTTTCAGTATTGGATGTACAAATTTCGTGAAATTCATGACAATGGATCACATAGTCTCAATTATACCCATACAGAAAATTTGGAAAGAAAAACAGATCTGCAAGCTAGTTTTACATCTTATTTAAGTGTAGCTAGTGCAATACCAAATACCCTGTTTTTGATAGTTAATGCATTTATTAGTAAAAAGTAAGTACTATACTTTTTGGATATTATAGTTTTCATAATATGCAAAGAACGTCACTGCCCACTTCAATAATTTACAGAGTGCCATTGAGGATGAGAATGGTTGGATCTCAATGTAGTATATTGTTACTTTTTATCATGACAACTGCACTTGTCAAAGTAAACACGGACAAATGTAAGTTACAAATTCTTTGTAGTAAATTAATTGGTACAGCTCCAGAGTAATCGAAAGATGTACATATTAATTATGTTTTAGGGCAAAATTCTTTTTTAATAATCACTTTAACAACCGTGGCTATCGTGAATGGTGCGTATAACAATACCTCGATTCTGGTTCAATACTGGTGCAATGTAAAGTACATTGAAAATCATTACGTTTCAGCTGCAAGTGCAATTTTTGGGGGCAGCCTAATGGGCATAGTGGGACGATTTTCGCCAAAGTATATAACTGCTATGTCAGGGGGTCAAGCTCTTGGTGGTATTGTTACAGCTTTGACAGAGATTTGCTCCCTTTGGATCGGCGCTAGTCCCATGCTGTCGGGTTTTGTATATTTCCTCATCGGAGACGCCATATTACTCCTTTCGTTAGTTGCATATATCGTGTTAGAAAAAGCCGTAAGTCGATGATTCTGAATATAGATCATACCGTGCATGCAGCCAATATTATCCGCGAAGGCCTCATTTATATTTTGATGCGAACAAAGTTTCATTTCGGAATGTGAGCCGTAACGCAATAGCGCGCCTGTTTTATAATGTATGATAAGGCGCTTATGGAAATGATAAGGTGGATTGTAGTTATGCACTTGTTATCTTTTAACACTTGTTGCGTATTAAGTTGCGGCATTAGAGAATTTTTGTAATTTATTAATAGACTTGACGTTTGTTGTCTAGGAGTTTTTTAAACATCACATGCTGGAAAAGTCGTCAGATCGATTGGATGCTGATTATTCAATAAGATCCGAAGTAAGCTTTTCCCAAGGACACGCTGTATCATACACGCGCATTCTGAAAAGAACCTGGCAATATGGGGTTAGCATCTTTCTAGTATTTTTTATAACTCTTGCTGTCTATCCAGCGGTGACGGTACTGGTGGAAAGTGAGAACAAAGGAAAAGGCAACGCGTGGAACGGTTAGTGACCTTGCAATTCTAAATATTCTAATCAGTACGTTTTGATTGACATGATAATATTATCACAATATTTTGCGGTTTCCAGATATTTATTTTGTACCTGTAGTGACGTACCTTATTTTTAGTTCGGGTGATTACGCCGGAAGAATGCTATGTGGCATTTTACAGTGGGCAAGTAGATAAGGCAGTCATTTTTACAGAATGCATCTGATTCTTTTTACAATAAACTATTTTTTTTTTCATAGCCAAGGGGCAAGCCGTGGACTGTTATGTTCCTAAGTATAGCAAGAATCGTCTTTATACCAGCTCTTCTGTTTTGTAATGCACAACCAAGGCATCATTTGCCTGTTTATATACACAGTGACGTTTATTATATTTTAATCACCATTGTGTTTGCGATAACGAACGGATACCTCTGCAACATAACATTTATCTCGGCACCCACGTAAGCATCATTTATTCTCGTTTTATAAGTATACTTTGCATGTTACTCATTATACGTCAGGCATGTTTTATATGTGAATGGGTGATTATGTTTAGGGTGGTGGATGCTCAGGAAAAAGAGATTGCTTCTGCAATGATGGGAGCGTTTCTTGGATTAGGTTTAGCAACTGGTGCCGCACTCAGTCTTTGTATGGTCAGAGCTCTTTGAAATTGAATTATCAAAGGCAAAATACGATTCGTTACTTTCACTGCCCCGTGTACTTCTAAAATGAGAGAAAGTAAAACTATAACAACGTGAACTGAAGCAGATACTCACCTCCAATGAGCTTTGAAGAAAATTCTGACCAATTTAAATGACGTATAAGAGAGCTATAATTATTTTCATCATAGCTCGAACTGAATAAGTGAATGTGTATCGTGTAATTGTAGATATTTAGGAAAATTGTTACTGAACTTAACGTACTTTCCACCATGAAAGTATTTCCTTTGACCATTCCAATCGTACAGACACAAAGTACTTTGTATACCGAATAAGGCATATCGAATTACACGTGACATAAGAGTGAAATAGATCGTGAGTAATATGTATCCAATGATTCGGAGCAACGTGTATGGTGTTATACTACTACCTATTGTTAACTCGAAATGTATCAATTGGAAGTACAACATTGCACTGAATGATCAGGACAGGTGTTCCCTCGAAAACTACTGTGCATAGAATACAAATCAGTATATATACAACTTATATAGAATTGAAATTTACAAAGTATTTATGATAATATTTATCTAGTCAATGTGAATTATACGTATTTATTTAAAAATTTTTGACGTACAACTGATAAATGGCGGACGAATCATCTATAAGAGAACTTAGATAATATGTTGTCATCGTAAGTTATGATGTTAACACAGAAATAAATAAATAAATATGTGCGTAATTATGCTACTGTATAATTACGAATAAGATTGTACACTATCAGTAGAGTAAATGCACAAATTTTATAAATTTAAGATGGTAACAATAAACAAAATATACGTGTTTATATTACTCTATTCTTTTTTATCAGGGACTTAGAATTATTTCTAGAAATATATACAAAGAAAAATTAACGATTCTTTTTGTATCCTTTTTTAAAACACCTTGGTTCATTCGTCAGATGTTTTTGCTGGGTTTAATACAAATTTATAAATGTGCGAATGTTATAATCTCAACGGTAAAATACCACAATTAACTAGGAAACTATAGAATTGACAAGAATGAATGGCAAATGTAAACGATGCTCTCTTATTGGAGCTTGCACGTATCTCATGATCTATTATACTGCTGTTCCTTATCGGTCAATGCGACAAATACAACGCCCATCAATGACTGTTGCTTGATCTTTCCGTCAATTGTCTTATCGACCTGGAACAGCGTCTGATTCGAATTCTCTGGACCTATTGGAATTACTAGCCTTCCCCCAGGTGCCAGTTGATCTATGAGCTGCAGTGGACAAAAGGTAATTAGTAAAAAGGAAAAAAACACTTATCGTCATAAGACATTAAACGTTTTAGAAATCGGCCAAAGTAATATGTATTGTGAATCTTACAGCTTGTGGCATTTCTTTAGCTGCAGCTCCTACATGAATTGCATCGTACGGTGCATCTTCCCAATATCCCAATCTCCCATCTCCAACTATAAAAAAATGCAAATGTTTGCTACAAAGGGTAATATAACTTATTTTGCCAAAAATAATGTTTTTAAAAAAGAAAATATTTACCAACTAATTTTACTCTGTTATTATATAGAAGTTCAGGTTTGTCATGCTGGATGTTTTCTACGGCCATGGCTTGAAGCTCAGGAATATGATCAATACCAACTGCCAAACCATCTGGTGCAGTCATGAGAGCCATACATGCTGTTAGATACCCAGAACCACACCCAACGTCTAATGTTCGTGCCCCACTGCGCAGCTTGTCTTCGAGTAATTCCAGGGCATATGCATGCTAAACAATTACTGTTTGTCTCCGAACTTATAATTCCCATTCCCAACAACTATTCATTAATGAATACATGTTCAAGTATTCTTACAAGTAATGAATTGAAATTAAAACAATCTAAATAAATGACTGCATATTACTTGGACACAAGGAGTATTATCATAGACAAATATGTTGAATCGTGAAACAATTATGAAGAAATATACCATATGTGGTGCGCTGATGGTAACTCCGTAACCTATACTCTGTGGTGCATCAATATACGCATGACTAGGATGAGTATAATTTCCTCTGTCGACAGAGCTCATTGTTTCGAAGACTCTATCAGTCTTAATTACCCTAGCTCCTGCAAACATATATAACACCCGATCATACTTTACAGTCTTGATAGTTGAACTATAAGTTCTATTTAGAGTTAAAGTGTAATTTACGAAGTACAAATATGGAAGTTTATTTCAGATTTTAACATCATCTCCAAATTGATCAAATACATAAATCATGTACAGACCAAACAGGCATCAGTAGGATAATATTGCATAACTCGGCGATATCGTATGCTTACGTCGTAGAAGTTGAAAAAGGTCGTGATTGTTCTTCCCATGAAGTCTTCCGAAGGATGACATCTTAGACGCGAAAAGGCAAAGGACTACAGCTACTACAAAAGGGAAAATACGTCTTGTACTGTGTAGATGAATTTTGAAAACGCCGGCGTGTACCGTTTTAATACGCAAAAGGTAAAACACGCCCGACGTAGAAAGCTGCGTGTATACACGCGAATATAACGTACTGATAAAATGATCTTTTATAGAATTCATGCGCGCACGCGCGTCTTCAGTCACACGCGAGAGATAAATCTGTACTACCAAATTTGCATTGGCGCGGCGACGAGCTGCGTTTGTCGACTCGTATCGGCATTCGCGACATTTATGTAACGATCGCAATAATGTTCGCAGATTATTACTAAACTTACGTGTTTGGATTGGTCAATAACCAGAGTTTTACGAAGATAACACCTTTATGCCCCAATTTTGACCAACATGTGTGGTTGATGGGTAGTGCTACGTTCAGTTTGTTAAGTCAGGCACTTTATGCGAACAATTGATAAATAGTTGCACAGTGCGTCTAAATTGTTTCGTGTTTAACATCGCCAGAGAAAATAATGACTGTTTGATGGAAACAAATTGAAGGTAATCATTCTAGAATTTAGGAATAACAACGCGGTTGAACAGCGTTATCTTATGACTCGCAAAGGCATTGCAGATAAACTTTCATTTCTTGTTTCAGAAACAAGGCAGTTCAGATAAATCATATTGCTGCCGCCATTCAACTAGGGACATTTTATGAGTTACTATATACAATAGTGTAGCGCAGGAAAATTTGAACGTATCAACGGTATCGTCCAATATCACGCATACTTTGCCAAACGATGAGAACGTGTGCAATGATAATATCGGCGTTTCTCGCAATAAGGTCACGAACAAATAATATTGCCAAGACCGTGTATGGAAAATATATTTTATTAATCAATTTCGACAATAAGCGACTGTTAGTTCTAAGACCTACTTATGCGTGAAAAACGTAACATAACGTAATCTGAATCCCAATATTGTTGGAAATCGTAGGATTCTTAAAGAATCCACTTATCATACCTAAGTCGTTGCTGTTTTCCTCGAATGTATTAAGTATTTGAGTTACGCAATTGAGTACTAGGGTCGGTCAAAGGAACATAGGAGACCTGCATCAGCTTGCTCGTTGTTACTATACCTTCAGAGTTCTTGTCGACCTGAACAAGGTTTTGGAACCTTTGCAGACCCTCAATAGCAACTACCGGACAGATGAGCCGGCCTCCAGGAGCGAGTTGATCTATTAGCTGCCATTGATTAATAACAAATGACTTTGAACTGTACTGAGAAAGATTTAGAAAAGCCCATATTGTGTTAGGTACCAAATTGGCGTGGTAAGTAAATATTATATACCTCTTGCGGCAATGTGCCCGCTGCTGCTCCAACATGGATAGCATCGTACGGACCATCAGCAGGATATCCCAAGCGGCCATCTCCCACTAGGCACATTCACAAGGACCTGTCGTTAATCGCCAGTCTATCTTTTATGTACACGCAGGAAAGTCACGCAGTCGGAGTTCCGTTCGATTCTTCGTGGCAACGTACATACCTACCCCACGTGGGTGAATCACGAGTATTGTTCATTGCATTTATATTTTCCGAGACAATTATCGTCTTCGAACGATTCATATACTACAACGTATAACACTAAAAAACGCGTCTCTCTCAAACGAGTAAAAGATATTTTTGTTTGCAGAAATTATCCTCTCTAGCTGGGCGGTAATGTCGAGAAATGATTATCAGTATCTTACGGACAAACTTGAGGCGTCCTTCCTTGAGCAAGTCTGGGCAATCTTCCTGTACATTCCCAGTAGAGAGCTCTATCAGTTCAGGGATATGGTCAATACCGACAACTCGTCCTGTGTCTCCTACCATGAATGCCATGCATGCGGATAAGTAACCAGATCCTGAACCTACGTCAAGAGCCTTTGCGCCATTCCCCAGCTGATTGGATAAAATCGACAGCGCATAAGCGTGCTGTAAAAATGATAATGTTATTACATGCCTATTACTCAGCCATTGCATTCATGAAGGGGCAACAGATTCAATGCATTAATCATTTTATGATAAGTTTAAGTCACAAGTCTGTAGGAAATAATTCTCCTTTGGAAAGAGTCCAATCAGTAAAGTAAATGTACGTTCAATACAAGTAATGGAATGTGATAGCACAGGTCATATTGATACCCTCATTTGAAACAGTACTCCTGATAATTGTTTGTTTATAATGAATACACAGTTCTGATTTATCAATGGCATTTTTACGTAATTGATACATAACTTGGTTTATAATATAATTTTTATATAATGCATTTTGACTCCAGGCTATTCAGGCAACTTTGTTACTATTATTATTCGCAGGATACAACGAATATTGAGAGAAAAACATATAGTTGCCAGGATTAAACTGGTTTACATTAGTGCATACCTCTGTGCATTTGCATTTGTAAATATACAATAATTTAATTATCAAAATGAGGGATTATTAAATTAAAACATGCTATCTATTTACCATGTGAGGAGCACTGATTGTCACATTGTATCCAATTTTTCTGGGCCGATCTAGGTAAGGGTCTGATTCGTGGCAGTATTTTGCTCTGTCGACAGCTAACATGGCAGCTTCCGCTGTCGTTGACTCCAAAATACGAGCCTCTGCAATATGTAGACATTTATCCATGACTGTAAGACTTAATTTATCAGATCATGGATAAACCATATAATCTCCATCTTAGCAGGTATCGCCAGTCACCATCATTGGATCCAAATTATATTCCTATGTTCAGCCATAATATTTTTGATTACCTTTCAGTTTAGTAATCATCTCCTGGTTCGTAGTACCATTGCACTGCCATGCCATTCTTTGCTATCAGTTTGCCCAGTGGGCTGGACGTCTGATCGTGAATATCTGTCGCAAACAAAACGGTATCAGTACACCGACTGTGAGACTGATATCGAAGGATCTGTCGATCACCATTATACACAGCCTCAATTCCTGCGAGAACCGTGTCATGTAATCGTGATGAACGACTAATATCGAGGTCTATCAACGTTTACGCGACATTCTTTTGCCTAACAATATACGCAAAGAAAACGCACCGTGCAACAATCAGCCGACCATAGCCACATATGTGGCAACCAAATATGGCCGTGAATATGTGTGACAGATAGGCGACCCTAAAGGTGCTTCCACCGCAAGGTACACGACACTTGGTGGGGATTCGAAACAGCTGATGCGATGGTATCGATTTAACCCAGCTAGGTGCAGCAGAATATAGATAAACGGTCTTCTATTCTCAAAGTTAGGGGTGAAGATTCTTCGACCAACAAGTTAATCGACGCTCTACGAGATGTTGGGAATTGTGTTGCTCGGAGGTTTCGCACTTGTTGGCGAACTTTTTGAAGAGGGAGACATTTCGTACGACGCCACTGATACATCACACATGATTCCACAGGTTGACTGCTGGAAAATAGAGTGCGTTGAAATGTGCATATTAATAGTCAAATATGCGACATTACCTCGCGATATTAAATTTATTCCCTGCACAATAAGTAGAAACTGCGAATAGATTTAAAAATATTCAACGTTTGTACGTATGACGTATAGTAACGTTATCATGATCTTGTAATTGAAATATTAAATCCAATGAGAAAGTTCAATATCCGTTTCAAACTCCTACCCGTGTCTTTTCCAAGTATTTATTTTTTATTGCAAACTTTTGTTTAGAATTATCAGTTGTATTTGAACATTTGATTGCTTCGCGGACCGAAAAATACAGTGTTACGTGATGACGTACCGACTACCGCGATACAGGAATTTGCACCGTCAAAATTGGCTCCCCTCGGCCGGCGGTCATAAATCGACTTAATGCGAATTCTTCGGCCACGCGATGTCGTAAATAATCACTTTGACGGGATTTAAGGAAGCTCGTCGATAGTAAATCATTCGACCGGGATGCCTTCGCCTATTTGTTTAACGAGGATGATTTAGCGCAAAGACACTGTTGACGTAATCATTACGCTCGCGGGATCGTTGTTACCAGCACTGATATGAACACCAAATTACTGTCATTCTCGTCAAATTTACACGCATGTAGAAGCTAATTCAATAGATTAACAAGTTCAATTCATTTGTTAACCAGTTTATGAATAAAATGAATAAAGTATGACAGAGGCAGAGTCCTTGGAAGTAAAGAGATTAACACATTACTTAGTACGCGTATTTAACTTCAGACAAATGGTGACATTAAAATTATGCAATTAGAGAAATTTATAACGTGTACATTTTGCACATTGGTGCACGAGAATTCTTATCACTGATGTCGAGAGCATGGCTCATGAAGTTCGTTACGGGGGTTGATATGGATCGCGATAGTGGATAGGAAATAGGAAGACCTCTGATCTCTGATACAGCAGAGTTGCCAAAGATGAATCGTGGTGTAAAGCGTCAAAGGACTAAGAGGAGGCAAGCGATAAAGCGGGTGTTTGTTAAAAGCAAATAAGCGAATCGTGGCGTCTATCGGCTGCCATGGAACGAGACTGATAAGGAGGATGGGGAGAGAAGAAATCATACCAAAACGGCATCTCCACGGTGATCGGTATAAATTGAATTAGAGGTCGTCCGATAGGGCGCAAATCAACTTGAGGAGGATTACCGATCGGTCGAGGACATCGTTGATTACTGGATCAATGAAGACTCCAGACGTTGACGATCTTCATTAAAATTCAATACCTGGAAAAAGCGGCGTATTTCCTTCAAAACAAGAAAGTCCAGGAGAAGAAAAAGCTGACCGAGGAAAGATTTCTATATTCTATCGGGCATGTCTGCGTAATCGTTGGATTAAACTAGAAACCAGAAAGAAGAAGAAAACGAGGCAGCAGTATGGTTCGGAGGATTTGTGTGCTTTTGGCTTAAAAGAGACTTCTGCTTTCAACCCCTCTCAAGACAAGAAATCAATCTGCCAGCTCACGTTCTTCGAGTTCATATTCCTGTCACTCGTGCGTTTTGCTTTGCAGCGGAGTTTGTGATAAAAGTTCTCTCTCCTGCCAGCATTATTTGTGCGCGACATTTTCTTCTCCTACTACTACTCAGTGACAAGAGACATTTTCCCGGGAGGCGTGTCAATTGGCATTGAACGTCGTTGATAGTTGAGCGACCGATAGGTCATTGAGAAGTGTACGATCATGGGAGATATCAAGGATGAAAACTTTGAGCCCGGAAAGTTACGGCAGTTTATGGCGGCTTTTGTCAGTAAGTCTATTTTTCTGTTTCAAATCGCTTTTCATATTAATCTCTTTCAACTTTTTCGATAAGCCGGTGCTACTCGAAATAAGTCTACATGAAGAAATACTTTTCTTTCATAGTAAATCTGTCTGGTATGGCATACGGCACAATGGTTGGTTGGCAATCACCTGTGAGTTATCAACTTCAAGCACCAAATTCTCCCGTCGGCACAGAACCGATGTCCGACGAAGAGGTCTCTTGGTTAACTGGAACTATGTGTCTGACTGGTACATTCATGAGTATATTCGTCAGCACGATAGCGGATAAATTTGGTCGAAAAACTACCGGCTGCCTCGTCGCCATTCCCTTCAGCATCTCCTGGCTCATGACAATCTTCGCCAGCAGTCCTATGCATCTCTTCATCGCCAGATTCTTCGCTGGAATCAGTGGCGCGACCACCCTCTACGTGGTGCCACTTTACGTATCGGAAATTTCATCCGACTGCATTCGCGGAATGCTGGGCAGTCTGCTAGTGTTCATACTGAATTTTGGAATTCTCCTTGCTTATATTGCGGGGGCGTATTTATCGTTCAAAATGTTCGCCACAATGATGATGGTGCTGCCCTTGATATTTCTTGGGACATTCCTGTTTATGCCCGAGTCGCCTGTACATTTGGTCCGTAAAAAACGTCTACACGAAGCTGCGAAGTAAGTTTTTACAATCAGACAATTTAACTTTTACAAATTTGTGAAAAATCAATAGCTATTACTTACTGACAAACTGTGCAGTGATAATGAGCTCTACGCAATTGAATGTACATTTAACTTGATCAAAATTAATGCATGCTACACCACTTGTTGCGATAGCGAAAAATATTTCTCAGATTTGTACAGGCGGCACGAAAATCCGGTGTGAACCAATCGACTATCAAAGTTTGCAGAGTGCAAACGATATAAAGACTGCACGCTTTATGGCTCAGAAAAGCGATTAAATGAAGATTACAATGTCTAGCGTTGGCTAATGCTGACACATTAATGTGAGAATTTTTTTCGCTTGCAAATTACTATTTGGTTTTATTCGCAGGTCCTTGATGTGGCTGAAAGCCGGACACAAATCCACGGTGGAACGGGAATTGTCACGAATACAGGCGGAAGTGAAGGAGCAAGCAGCTACAACCAAATCAGTCGGCCTCAAGGATCTGTTTAGGGACAGAGCAACAATAAAGGGACTGATCATATCGTTGGGACTCTTCAGTGGACAGCAGTTCTGCGGTATATTTGCCATGGTAAGGGCATACTATCAAATCATGTTACATCTATGTTTGTTGATTACGTTCATCTCTATTTTGTCTCACAGCTCAGCTACACAGAAACAATCTTCCGCATAGCCGGAAGTTCGTTATCTCCACACATGGCCGCCATCATAGTAGGAATCATTCAGATTTTCGGCTCATATCTCTCTACGTCGCTGATGGAAAGGAGCGGCAGAAGACTGCTTCTCCTAGTATCCTGCGCAGGAATGTGCGTCTGCCACTACATTCTCGGCACCTTCTGTTACCTACAGCAGATCGAGATCGACGTGTCCTCTTTCAGCTGGATTCCAATCGCCGCTCTGTCCCTTTTCATGATAGCCTATTGTTTGGGAATGGGTCCAGGGCCTTACGTCGTGGCATCGGAGATCTTTAGTCGAGACATTACAGGATTGGGAACAACGATGGGCCTATTGTGCGTTTGGTCAACAGCGTTCATTGTCGTAAAATTCTTTGCCGCGATAGTCGTAATTTTAAACATGTACGGATGTTTCTACCTTTTGGGCACGTGTTGCGCTGCCAGTTTCGTGTTTGTCTATCTTCTCTTGCCCGAAACGAAGGGACAACCTCGCGAACTTATTGTAGACATGCTTAATGGCGTTCCATGTACGTTTAACGATAAGGAGTATGTGTCTTCCAGAAAGACTGATAGCAAGGGACTACAGCCTGCTGTTTTAGTTTAACATGTAAACGTTACAGCCACAACTCTGCAATAGAAGACTGGTACAGAAAGGTGTCATTACATTCTAAGAAGTATTTATCTTTTTCTTATTCCAGTTTGTCGATTTTTGTCGATCGTCTTCTTCTAGTCTTTTGTCCTGTTCGGGGTGCGCCTTGAGTGTTTCTGCCAAAGAGTGTTGAATGTTTCGTTGTTCGTCGGCTGGGCCGATCGACATTATTATGCCGCGCGTCGATTACCTTCTGTTAATGCATGTTAACGTAACGTTAGTTTTATGATTGGAAATGTCTCTGTATGGGCGAGGGTGATAATTATCATTATGACAAGATGTGTTATATATAGAAGTGTATGGGTTTCAAGTATGTTCTTACTAACATTGTACATATACTACGATATCGCTTAACAACCATGTATACAATGCTGATGAAATCAAATTCCATTATGTTGTACCAAATAAAATAATACACTTATCGTTTTTTTAATATACGCCTGTAAGGTACGTACGTTTAATCAGTGGTAACAAACATTTCCATCATTCGGACCTTATTTACACATGTAAAGTGTACTCGTCTCTCATCGATGCAATGGTGTCGATGAAATTATTCCATGTGCGATGGGGACAGTCTTTCTTTTGAAAAGTTTTCATTAAATTTATTTGCAAGTGCACATTTCGTACAATCCATCGCAGCCGTCAATCGTCGGTTACTCTCTTGCGGACACTTTTGTTCCCAATTTTCCGTTTCTTAAACATCGCCGGCGGTCCTTCGTCATCGCTATCGCCAGTCGAAATTTGCGCCACCGTCTTCTCCTTGAACACTCTCTGCGGAGGTGGAGGCACTGCTTTCGTGAACGTTGGGAGAATTACTTTCTTGTGTTCTGGCAGTTGAAGATCCACCGGCTTCTTCTCCCTGTAATATCGTTAATAATGATACTCTGCGACTGACTGAGCCACTACGTGCATATTAACGTCGGAAACTAGCTCAAATGCAGCACATTACAAGCTGCGCCAGTCAACCATGAATCGATAACAGACAATCAAAGTACCTATCAAGCGTAAGGCAAATTATACAATAGAACATCCATAGTAACTTTTGAAAGGAGAAGACAAAAGTGGACGCATTACATCTAGAAAATGCAACTATAGGAATGCAATTAATTCATGATCTTGGTATTTCGTAAGCAACATTCGCTTAATACTTAATAAACGGTATAATAACGAAGTCAATTACTTGGGTTGAACGATTTGCCAAGAACCATACGGATCTGGTTTCGCGGGAACACTGTAATCTCGTCGATACGGTCGGTCTTCATCCTCCTTAACGTCTCCCTTTCCTTCAATCGCGTCATCACCATCATCTTCCTCCTTTCTCGCGACCTCCTTCGCTTTTCGAAGTTGCTTCATTCTCTCGCGTTCAGCATTAGCGCGTTGCTCCTCGAAGATATCCGCTTTCTTGACAGCCTCTTCCTCTTCCAGTTGTTCGAGAAGTTCCGCTTGGAGGGCTTGCTCCTTTGCCTCCTCCTCCTGCTCGGCAATTGTCATGTAACCCTCCTCAGGTGGCTCCCAGACGGAATCTGTTTCGTAATAAAGTGACGTTTACGCGTTATTACTCTCCTTAGAGAACGCTATTCTACTGTTCCCAATGTTCCGGGCACGTATTATGGATCGTAATTGATATCTATTCACAGAGATATAATACTAGATAACGTATTATAATTTTCAAACGTACATACAGAATTGCAAAAATGCATCGTGTCGCATTATTCATAATAACACAATTCCGTTAAGACGCCACACTCAACTATCATTACGCTATAAATATAATATTGGAATAGTAAGCCACTGATCATCTCGTTACACGAAATACGAAGTTGTGCGCCAGTTAAGTACGCAACAGAAAATAATAACGAACGCGTTTGGTAGTAAAAATGTAGAGACACTCGGTCAGTCAGACCGCTAAAGACCCCGACGAGCGACATGTCGGTACGATCGGAATTGGGAATACATCGAATACCAGCCTACCATTGGTCTCCACGTGCCAGTAGTAAGTGTATCCTTCGGGACTGAGCGCCTCGTACCAGAGTTTCCGCAAAGGCTTGCCAGGACGATCGTCCTCGTGAGCCTTGCGGCCCTTGCCCTTCCCCTTCCCCTTGCCCGCTTTACTCTTCCCCTGAGTCCTGTTGTTCTCTCCAGCTTGGTGGGCAGGAGCAATCCTCATCTGATGCACGGCTTTCGTCCTCGAGAGCGTCGCGGAAGCTGGATCGCAAGGATCGATTTCTTGAGAAAACTGAAAAGTTTCCGGACGTCCCAAGTGAGCGAGTCCTTGGAAAAACTTCGTGTCGATGGCAATCCACGCGACGTTCTTCACCGGCGCGCGAAGGGAAAGCGACGGAGGATAAACGACGCTTAAAGCGAAAATCACGTTATCTTGCCGACTGTTTGCAGAACGCGACGATATTTGGCGATATTTATCTCGAGGTCTTGAAGATGGTCGGTTGTGATTTATGTCGTCGATAAGTTGTTCCCTATTTTTAGCGTATAATCATTTAATGTCGCGCTTGTGTCTCTCCGGGTTGTATGCGCTCGGTGCTTTGGTTTAATTCAATTAAGTCGCGCATATGTCGTCTAGTTATTTTCCGTGCTCTGTTTCTGTTGTTCTCGGTTATGGCGAGGGAGCGAAGCTCATTATGATGGAATTGTAAGTAATGACATATTGTACGTTTTTTAATGCTAATTACGTTAACATGTGCAGAAGACACGACCGAATTTGAAAGATGGATATACATTGACTCACATGATTTGCTCTGAACCTGGGATTTGTCGTGGCCGCTGCTGGTGGTGGCGCGTTCGGGTTTGCGATTAGCTGGGAAACGAAGGATGACTGCTCTAGAGATTGATTAAGTTCGACATTGCTGATTAACGTTGTAATTGACGACCAACATTTGACGTTGCGCACTGGATTGAAATAACTCTCGAAATTCTCAGACTTACGTATCACTCGGCCCGCTCTTTTACTCGATACAAATAAAACGAATGAAAACGTGAAAAAATAAATAAAAGTACTATGAGATAAAAACAGACACGCGATTTTAGTAACAACTCAGCATTCATTATTCCAAAAGCATCGCTGACGTTGGTATTAGATAAAACATTAAGATCGCACATAAGTCTACACATAATTATTAAAAATGAAATGTCTTGCACGTTTTCCAAATCACTCACTTCTTTTTCAGGCCGATTCACTTTATCTTTGATGATCTTGTCCGCGGTCATGTCTCTGGTATTATTTTCCACATCCTTAAGGTAAGCAGCCATAGCCGCCTGGAAAACAGAAAGTGATTCATCCCTGTCATATCTGATCCGCGGAAACTTAACGATAAAGCCGAACGACTTCGAAGAAGTGGAAGCGAAAAACTCACGTTCTCCATCTTCTTGATGTCATCCTCAAATTTCTTGCTCTGCTTCGCTTGCTTCGCCGCGTTCTTATGGATCTCTTTAAGGCGTTTGCTGACATTCTCTTTGTGCTTCTTGCCACCCTCGTGAAAATCGATACTCGGTTTGTTGTCCGCGATCCAACATTTGCAGAAGTCACAGAACTTCCGACCCTGGGACTTCCAATAATCGGCCCTGAAATTAGGTAATTCATTCGTTATTATTCTACATTCAATAGTAACGTTTGCCGAAACGCGACAACAAACTTAATAATGATTCTGACAGAAAAATTTATTTTCATTTCTTTACATCGCCGGCACGACATTTTGGGTCGCGAAAATTTCACGGAAGCGCGACCTTTCCGTACGCATTTACGGTCAAAGCCTTTATGTCCGTATCATAAAAAGCAGGTCGAAATTCGTGTCCTACACCTCGCGCCGTTCATCGAGCATGAAATGTTGTGTCACACGTGGAACGGCTACAAGACCGGACAAATTTCTCGTCCCGACATGCTCGAACTTTCACGGAGGATTTTTGGCGTAATTAGTTTTTCATGCCGCCGCGCCGGCCTGAGTATACGTACGGTAGCGTAAATTAATTGAGACCTCACACAACACTCTGCAACTACTTTTTCGCTTTTCCCGACGGACTTTAATTTGTGCGCAACCCCGCGAGCACTGTGTTACAACCCAGGAACAATTGGACCAAACGTTATTTCGTTCGGTAATCACAAAAATTGCAGCGATTATGTGCAATAACAAAACGTAATAATTGACACGAAGTAACGCGGTTGTACCCGTTGTAAAAATGCTACCTACATACAATGACGCATGTCAATACTGAAAATTAATTCTGATTCCAATTCGAAGTCCGAACCCAAAACCCACATTTCGCGAAAACGATATTTTTATAACAGAACTCCCCACACTCGGGCGCCTTAAATTTGTATAACCCTGCACACTAATTGCCTTTTCATTGAACGCTCCCCGTTGCTGAAAATCGCGGTTCCCATTCTTGCCGTCCGATGACGTAGGTACAATGTCTCATTAAGGGGTTATCCTACTGTGACCATCCTCAAAAACAGGCTAAATTTTGCAAATTAATTCCGAAGAAACTATTAATGCGATATTATTAATTTTTTAATATGTATTTGTACACACCTTAGGGAGTATGAATAAAAAAATTACAAAAAAATGTCTATATATTTGAACAAGATACGTGACTTCGTGTTTAATATGGTGCTCTTCGTACACGGTTCGACGGTGTACACGATATATCAGACTGTAATTGATTAATTGACTTGCAATTTTGTACACATGTTCGGACAAATAGTAGCTTCAGTGTGTCGGGTTTTTTCGATAACATGTTTTGTTTAAGAAATAAACCACTCTAAACTATCCATTTTGTGCGCAAAATAGCGAAAAAAAAATCAAAACGTTGTATTTTTTTTTTATATATATGGAGGAAAAAAAAAGCTCTCGATACACGATAGCTATTGCAATAAAATTCATGAAAATATTTTGTTTTCCCGCTTCAGACCCACCAAATCACCAAAATCGTGTACACCGTCGAACCGTGCACGAAGAGCACCATTGAACAAGAAGTCACATAACTTGTTCAAATACAAACATTTTGTTGTAAAAATTTTTATTCGAGCTCCCTAAGGTGTGTACAAATACATATTAAAAAATTAATAATATCGCATTAATAGTTTTTTCGGAATTAATTCGCGAAATTTAGCCTGTTTTGAGGTTGGTTACAGTAGGATGATAACCCCTTAACGCGACAAGCGATTCCGAAGACAACGAAAGAGTTGAGCTGAGCGACGAAGCAGTGGAGCTTTTTCTGGAGCTTTCCAGAAGGATCGCACGCGCGCTCCCTCCGCTTTTTGCCCCCTGCAGTGGAAAGCCCTTGCCATCTGCCACGATTCACACCTTCATCTTATTGCCCTTGCCCGCGTTTACGATCGCCGTTCGATCACCCGCTTCGTGTCGCTCGTAAAATTATCTCCCCGTTTATCTGCAAACGTTATCGAAGCGTAACGACCGCTTTTCCGGTCGGCCGTGCCTCCGCCCCTTGTACGGCCGAGCAATATTCACGTGCGCAGGGGAAAAAGCCGTGGCATGGATCCGACACGCACTAGTTTACTGCCGATCATCCTGAATGTTACCGGCACTTTGCAACGTTCAAGAGTTCCATGAGATTCAAGCGATCGTTCGAACGCTCCTCTTTGGATGACGCTGACTTTGACGCTGAATTTTCTGAACATTTACGCATTTTCGGAAATATAAGAGTTGCAGTAGATTCAACAGATCGTTGGCCGATCAAGAGCTGGTCATCTTGAATGCTCAGACACTTTGCAGAATTTACGAATTTCTGTAGTTGGAAAGTATTCTTGCGATTTTCGTGACTTCTGTAATTGGCCTGGATTTTTAATTTCAGTTAACTCAATTGCGTGGGTTAGAGTGACAACGTCGGAGGTTCTTGGATATTCTAGAAGGTGGAATGGCATCATCTTAAATGAATCATGAATCATAAATCGTTACTTTCCGTTAAAGTCCTGCGACGAATTTTTCCACACGCCACTATACATTACACCGGCTGCCCGAAGTTATATCCTCGAAAATTGTAAAGCCGAGGGAAGTAACGTAGAATTTCCAACATTTCCCCCATTAAAAATAATTAAAGTGCCTGAGGGGCCGCAAAAGCATAGAGTCCGGCCTGTTTTTTGTTTCTTGAAACTGCAAGCGTATAGCAGTGGACAGGTTTTCTAAAAATATATATTTCGCAAGTGTCACAGCAAAATACTATTTCGTTAAATCGCTGGGTTGACGTCGAGAAATGTGCAATTATTTAGATCTTTCATTTGACACGTAAATCGGGTGACTGTCCATATAATTGGATTATACGATTTCACAATGAGATGCAGCGTTCGACGATGACGAAGAGCTTCCGGTTGCGAGTATCAAATTTTTGCCCGATAATTAATCGATTCCCTTGCGGATACGATTAATGACACCCGATCGGACGATTAAATCGACGAGGTCTTACGGCTCTTTAAACTCTTCGTTCTTCTTAGCCGTGGCTCATAATAAATCCCGCTCGCAAGGTCCCTTCAGGATCGCTATAATCCATCCTATCCTACCTGTCCATCGCCGGAACGAGGCCGATACGTATCTCTCTGCCAAAGTTTCTTCGACCCAAATCGAATAATCCCGAAACAATTCAATCACGTCTTCCCCCGACTACAATCCTAAGCTTTCGTTAACTCCACGTTATCTATTCCATGATGTTGACAGGTGATACTGCCACATGGGTTATTGTCTGCATTACCTATTTCATATTACAAATCATGGTATATATTATATGATATAAGATTCTGTGAATCGGGAAGACATGGAAGCGAGAGAAAAGTCTTAAAGTAGATGTTTGTCTAATCCTGACCATCGAAGGTTTCCATAATCGAGCGTCGCGACAAATCGCACTGCACGAGTGCCACTTCGATTCGTAATAATGTCCCAGCCCTTTACCAATGCGACGCCTCTGCGTGCCGCGTAATTGGCAGAAGCCTCGAATTAACGACTGACTGCCCGTAAAGCAGGAGGACAATTTTTCCGCCGCGACGGGAGTAGAATTAGTTGGCAATTAGTTGCCGACCTAACCCAGACCTTCGTGGCCTTGGTGTCTTCTCGGCTGGCCTTCGCGGCCACGCCTTCCATTTCCAACCTGCGGATACGAAAGCTTTCAGAAGCGCCGGCAGAACGACGACAAGACGCCTCTTCCACTTTATCCCACTCGCGACAGAAGAGGAGCTCGACTGAAAGACGCTGCCGGCGCATCGTGGCGGCAGGTACATGTTTTATCTGTCTGAGTATGTGATTTGTCGCGTTTCAACGTCTACCTCCATACAGACTGCTGAAAGGCCATTGTGCTCTCGAATATTTTCCTCCGAACGAATATTGCGCGGCTCTTTATGCAACGGAGACAAGTTTTGTGAATGTGCTATTATGTACGATTTATTTGTTAAATTTCGCCGGTAATATTGGTTTGCGATTGAGCTGCGTTTGGAACTGACGTATCAATGCGGTTGCAGTGTAGGTATGTGGTATCTTTAAGAGGAAGGCGTGAACATCTTGTGCTAAGGGTGTGGGATACTTTAAGATGTAGTAATATTATAGATCATCATTTTCTTCGACGGTGCAAGGGTTCGTTTTCATTTCCAGTTAATTTTATCTTTGCACCGTAATGTCAGTTATGCTATGCGACGATGGTAGCTTCTTTCGTAACACGCATACTCGTAGAAAGCACCGTTGATGTAGAGTACTACTTGTATTTACTCCTGTAAGGGTATCCTGTAATTTACCCTCTAATAGTGCTCTGCCGTTTCTAATTACATGCTGCAGCCCATCCCGCTATAACATAGTGCTGCACGTTTCTCAATATATTCTCGGAAGCTTTCTAAGAAGATCTCTAAATACATCACGTTCCATATTCATTACTATATTAACATGACTCTCATTACATTTACTCCCGTAACAATATCGGGCACTTTATTCAGCTGTTCTTCTTGTAACTACATCTTCTACCCCATCTTGCAGTACTACACACAGTATCCTACACATCTCAATACATCCCTAGTAATCCAACTACGAATTAATTCGCAAAGCAGAACTTACACTGCCCGTCAATGGCCCTTTGCAGACACCGCGAATGGCGAGACGCGGGCAAATAAGTTTCGTAAATGCAGATTCCATCTGCTGAGGAAACGGGTTCATGCCGAACACGTGCTTAAGGTCCGACGAGGTGGCCAATTAGGGGCCGCCAATTAGCGGCGCCTCCATGTCTAATTATTACGCGGAGAATTTGGGTCGGGGATCGGGTTGGAAGTCGTAACGGAATGCGACCCTGCTACCCGTTCGTCGTCGTTGCAGTTTGCCACAGGGATACGCGAGATGCCGTGCAAATATTTACCCTGCGTGTCCTGCGCACGGATAGTGCGTCATTTGATGCGCGTGCAATTTTAACGCAAACGCTCGTTTCACGGCTTTTACGGCGATACTTCCTTTCGTTTCAGTCGCCTGTCTTTCGCCGGTAAACATTTTTTACGACACGCTGAACGCTTTTACTGTACTTAGATGCACGATGCATGCATCGGTTGGAGAAAAATAAAGTCTGTGAGGTAGATGTTTCAAGTTTTCGACGTGCGGTTCATTAATTCGGTAGGAGTTGATTAGTTTGACGCGGAGTGAGCGAAATAATGGTATGCGGTGCGGCAATTACATTCGTGGTATTTGAAATTTTATTTATTTGTGCAATTATTGTTTCCATAATTGGTGCGCTTAATAAATATGTCGCAGCAAGGGCATATGTAATGATCAAGTGCCGCGTTTACGTGAGGCAATATTCTATAAAATCATCGATTTCCGCGAGCACATTTTCGTAAATTGATGCCTTTTAATTTTAAACGACTATTGCCAGTGCCGAGTGCCGTTTGACGAGTGTCCCGTAGCGCAAAACATTGCCATGACCTTTTCGCACGCATTGGCACCACCGGAGAGCATAGTGACGACAATCAAGTGTCACCTACACGCAACAAAATCATTTTTAGACCGGCTTCCCGTCGATTCTACTGTACACTTTGACGCGACCCGATTGGAATTCGTGAAGCAATTACCGTCCTGATCTACTCTCCGACTCTGCGATCCTATATGTATTTCTAATCAGAAGCTTAGAAGTAGTTGCCGCCGAGTTTAACTCGCGTCAACTGGGGAGGATTCCGTCGATACCGATTTACGTTGATTTCAAGCCCTCCGGGGGGTAGAAGAGATGCTCCTCCGTCGCTTTTCTTCATCGAATCATCTGATCGAGTGCGACGGCAGACAAGTTTCAACCTGTTGCACGAGACACTCGCGAGATTATCCGTGCAGCGTAAAACGTGCACGCGTGCACGCAAATAAGTAAACGTTCTGCAAACGAACTCGTCGTGGTTGCTGAGGCTATACGACGAGTTCAACTAATATTTGCGTAGATCGAAAGAGCGCAGTGTAGATGATATGAATGGAAACTCGGCAGATGTGTGCTTTTAAGAAAGCTAACGATGTTTTCATATGTCCGGACGACGGCTTTCAATTTATTATCTTTAATTAAATCCTTGTATCGTTTGGGTACAGTTGTAGAAGAATTCATCGATAAATAGGTGAGTAGCGGTTAGTGTGTGACAAGCGTCGATTCCAAAAGTTACGTTCTAGGTTTGCGTAGAAAATCATTTTTATTCGTATCGATAATGGTATGTTTAATATCTTGGAAATCATAAAACTGTTTCATTAACCTGGACGTACCGCCGTCTCTTCAGTCAAAGAAATCTACCGCGCACTGCGACTTACACGTATGCATAATACAGTTTGTATTCTTACTGTGGGAGGGTTAAGCAGTTAAATTGACGTTTCAACGAAGCCATCGCGATCTACAACTCAGCGCATCGGTGTTACATCAGCGAATTAGGGTAATGGACACGTCTCGAATGTGATCTGGCAAGATCAATATCTTGAGTTTCAAGGCACACGGTCGTTGGCCAATTTCCAAAGCGACTATATCGCACGTTTCTCCGACTCCCTTCGTCTCTCGCACTGAAATTCGTCCCTCCTCTTTCAATCAACGCTCGGCTGTCCTCAATCCCGCGCTCTAAAAGCCGCCTTTAAACCCAAATTTACTAGCTGCAAAACGCGTCTGTCCGCGTGCATGTGCTGTTATAAGAGGCGTGCGCACGCTTTGGCTTCTATGTCTCTCTGCTACCGTAAACATGCAGACATATGCATGCGTCTCTCGGGTCTGTGTACACACGAACGCACGGCCAGGCGCGAAGAGCTAGCACGTAGTCGTCTCTGCACGAGCGTAGCAACAGGTTTGATTCTACCGGGTGGAAACAAATCAATAATTGCCGGGCGTGTGCTTGGTTCGGCGAGATAACTCTTGAGGATGAGTAGCGGGGCGAAAATGAAATTTAATAAACCAGCCGCGGACGAGAGCTCGCCGCCGATCGCGAATTCTGATCCCTATTCTCGACGAATTTATTCCGACTCTTCCGGCTAATCTGATCGCTGGATATGTTCACTTTCTCACGCGTGCATATCGTACGGCTGCAGGGAAGAATAAATGCTGGAAAGATGAAAATTGTTGGCGACGTACCTATGTAAGTCTATTAGGTATACCAAATAGTTTCTTTAACAAAAATATAATTATACCGTAGTGTCTTCTCTTATCACTTAAGTATTAATAAAAATATCCGAAAGCCAAATATATCTCAAAGATTGTTAATACCAAACCCGTACAATATTATCTCCACCAACCCTGACGAGCGACAAATTGCCTTTATCATTACTGACAACGAAGACAGACGACATAAGTGCCTTTTAATCGTCGCTCATCTTGTAACATTTCGTGCCAATCGCACGCGACGCGATAATCGACGGATATTGGCATTGTCGGCCGTCGAAATCGAGTATAATTAACAAGCATGTCGCCCGGTGTCGATCAACTTTCGCCGAGCGGGACCGAAGGCACGAAAGCCTGGCTCCAAACGTCCATATGGCCTGATGCATCCATAACGAGGATGCAGAGGGACCGGACATCTAGTTCACAACCGACGCTGACCTATGTATAGAACAGCGTCACTATTAATACCGACCATTATTAATAGAGCCTGGGCAGTTGGGACAGTGGCGATGTCTATGATGCGATTCGCGACCCTTTTTGCGGGAAAGTACGTTTTCTTTGTGACGCGAGTCCCACTGACACTGGGCGGCAAAGCTTAAAGTTACACTGGACGCGCGTTCCGACGACGAATGTTTTGAAAATTATTCGGATACGAATTTATTCGTATAAAAATTGACCTCATTATATGAAAATGTAAGAATGTAGTTAACTATTGCGCTAGCAAAATACGTTTATGGGAATCCATTGGAATGCTGCTGTGCTCAACGTTTGATCGACTACCCACATTTTCCGATCCTGACCGACGACTCACTTTACTTTCATTGATGACAATTCGAAGAAACGAACGCGATCGATCGATTATTTTGGCCGTCATTCGACGTACGAACGGAATTGGCTAATTTGGATGCGCGAGTGAAGCCCGTTCGTTTGTTGGGCTCCCGAGTGAATTCTCGCAGTCGGCCTGCGTCAGAGATCGGGCTTCCCTGTATTGTCGTTCGTTTGCACAAAAACTGATTCGTCATTCTCATTACGGGGATGCCGTTTTCAAAGGAACGTGAAGTATCGTCGTCGTTTCAGTTACTCGACGCATCGCTCTCGACGTACGTGCATACACCCACGCTCAAAAGTTTTGGGCATTCTTACAGATGTCACCTAAATTCTAATTGCTCCTACCAGCGCGTGTGATCGTCTTGTAGCAAAACAATATGCAATGTGCAAGAGCATAATAACTAAGCTATATATTAGGTCGAGTCATAAGTAACTTCTGTTTCTTTATCAGATATTTATTTTGCTCTCATTAAGTAAAAAAATTACATTAATTTATTACGTATTCACCATCGTTATCTATAACCTTCTCCCATCTTCCTGGCAGTTTATAAATTCCTTCCTTGTAAAATGTGGCTGGTTTGGACTGGAAGAAGTTTTCGACAGCCTGCGTGATTTGCTCTTCAGAATTGAAAGTTGTTCCATTCAAAAAATTTTGTAGGAAACAGAAAAGGTGGTAGTCTGTCGGGGCAAGATCCGGGGAGTAAGGAGGATGTGGTAAAACAGACCATCCAAGCTCAAGAATTTTTTCTTGAGTCACCTTTGCTGTATGTGGTCGCGCATTGTCGTGCAGAAGGATGACATTTTTGCGATTAACGAGTGCAGGACGCTTTTGACGGAGTTTTTCTTGAACTCTTTGCAGTTGCTGAACATATCTATCCGCAGTAATCGTTAAATTTGGCTTCAACAACTCGTGGTAAATTATTCCTCCCCAATCCCACCATACACACAATAAGATTTTTTTGTACATAGCTGCGTCGGAAGTTACTTATGACTCGACCTAATATATATTGAAAGTAAAATGCTAACGAAGTTTATATCCGAACTGTTGGGTGTTCCGTACTTATGGCCAGTAGTGTACATACGTATATATGTATGTGCGTAATTCGTCACGACGAAATGATGCGAACATTTGCGACGGTTACAAGGGAGCTTCCCGGCGATGCATGTGTGTCGATGCGTCACTCTGATTCTAGGGGTGACGCTTCAAAGGCAAGGACAAGAAGGATGGTTACCAGAGTGGTCGCGGGTAATGTACCACTCGACTGTGCGTCGTTGTCGTAATGCGGTTGCGTCAGAGGCAGAGAAGGAGAGAGATGCTCGTAGTTTTGGCGCTTCTTACGTATTACGGCTCCCAATGTCGTCGTTCTCTGCGAGACGCTATATTCATCGCGGAAGAAGTCTGACTTCAGAATTGTCTTTTCAAACAAATGAGGTTGCTTAAGGTATTACTAGCGCTGAATCACTTTACTTTTTTTTTAAACCAGACTTAAATTGAAGAATTTTTAAAAATAACAATTTTTTTCTTATAAATGAACTTGATCCACCGTCTAGAACTCGAGTTATTAACAATTAAAGTTTTGCGTTTTCTCCATCTAAAGCAATGGTAATGATCACGCAAAACGGTTTTTTGATAATAACTCGAAAACGGCACTTAAACTTTTTTAACATTTTAAACGAAAAGAAAAGACTTTCTACCGTTTAGTTCAGGAGAAAAAAAAATGGTGAATATAAAATTGTAAATTGAGTGCTTGTATTCAGCCTGAACTGCGGTACAAACGCTAGTATGCATCATTGCCAAGTATACTAGTGTGCACATATGTATACGGAATGAGTGCATGGATCGAATCAGGGCCGTAAGAAATTTCTGACGCAATTGAAAACAAATAATGGAGTCCATTTTTGATACGGCACCCAGCGCTAGTAATACCTTAATACTGCTGCGACAGAAATTACAATAATGGTTGCCAGTTATCTATTGCGGATTTGACACGCTTTCAGATATAATGATCACAATTTTTTGATTTAAATTAAAAGTATCCCTATTCGCGGTGTTTCTTTTCCGTAGATGCTGCTCTTTACAAACTTTACTCGCAGACACATATTAGAATGGTATACACGAATACAGAAAAGTTTGTCGAAAGTCGACTAGCTCCATTGTGTGAGAAAAAGAAATAATCGTGCCGATCGTTGCGAGAAAAACGGAGCATAAACTTTCTCGAATTACATCCTCCCGCGCGCCTTTCGTCGTATCATCAGCGAGTCCGGCAACGTACGAGGCCCGCCGTTTCTCGTCCGAGCCGTCGGAATGACGCGCTTCCACTGACAAAAGCCCTAAACTCTCTGTCATTTCGCCGAATCACGAGTTACGCCTCTCTCTCCGGCGCTCCGTGACAATGCGTCGCTACATAAGAAAGTGTGTCGCATCGACGGCGAACAATAAAAGAGGATCATTATTCTCACCCCCCGGCGTCCATCTCTATTCTCCCGCGAGCGCGTTTTGCCCACGGCGAAATAATCAGAATTTTCCCTGCCGAACCTTTGTGCCGCGCCTGGCCACGGCATCGTCCGACAGCGGATGCGACTCGTGAATCGCGCGAGGCTCTGAATTCTGATCGCTAGCAACAATCAGTCGGCGAATTTAATAACGCGGAAGAGCGGGGCGAAGATTTACAGCCGCGCACGGCGAGACGCGCGATCTTTTGAAAGCCATCCGACGCGGATGGAACGGCCAAAAATTTCATTGTTACGGACGCTTCAGAGCCGACCCCGACTCGTTCTCGTTGACGCTCGACGAGGGATGAAATTTTGCTTTCCAGCGCGGCGAGCGTATTTTTAGATGGTGCTGCAATGATGTAACTGTGTGTGATTGTGGTCACGTGACGTTGTTTAATTTAGGAATTCAATTTAGTTCGATTCTCTTGCAGGAACTGATTTTTTAATCGATTCAGAATTGGATCATAATAATCGATTACATAAAAAAAATCGAAACTAAAGAATCGATTCAGGGAAATTGGTGTATTGAGCAAAAGAATCTATTTTTTGAAGAAGTGAATCGGTATTGAACGTCCCTAATTCAATTATGATAATGAACCAATTATGTCGAACGACAGTCTATGGCGATACGCCTGTATGCGAACAGGAACAAACGATTAAACACAGTCGGAAGGGTGCAAGCTGGTGATGTAATCGATGCACTCGTATTACGTGACAGATCATTAACGGCGGCCAACACTCGCGTGCAGGATTACACGAAAGTCTCGATATGCAATTTGCAAGTTTCCAGACGACAAACCGTCGGGCATGTAAAGTAACCGATGAATGTTGTACAAACGTTGCTAACCTCGTTAAAGCATTGTCTCGGATGTAAGGTTTCGAACAAGGTCGCAAAACAACTTCGACTTTGACGCTCATGTTGCAGAGTACCTGGCACGAGGTCAACTCGATTGTTCCGTTGGCGCATGACACGTTAATTGACACATTAACGTTGGATTCATGTTTCGATGCCGCTTCGTATGACAAAACATGAGTTACCCATCGCACCACATTAATCTCTTAAGAGAGAAATTTTGTTGCATGTAATTAATAATGACACGTAACTCATGCGACTATTTCACGGTAATCTTCCTAATGTTCGTTCCCCGATTAACATTATTTGCCCCTTTATGTGATGCACATGGCACAGGAAAATTTGCTTGAATTTCTGTTAAATAAACCATGATTTTCCACTCCGAAAATGCAAGACACATTATTGTGTGTTACGTGCGAAACTTGTGCCGTACAAATGACTTGCTGCACCCGGGTACATCCGCTTAAGGCTTAAAGGATCAACCTGTTATACGCATAGTTAAACATTGACGTAATCATCGGTTCGTTAAACGCGAACAAAACGATTTCGTTTGGACGGATTTGCGCTCGTAGCGAGTAAATCTTCGCGACGCTGGTCACGTGCAACGTTCTCGCGCATCATGTGCAAAATCATTGTTTTTCGCTCGTCGGCCCGATGGGTCGTTCGCCAAATGGCTGGCGCGAATAATATATACGCGCGACACAAGCGTCCCGGGAAATAACGGCGGAATAAATTTTGACCCTGCGCAAACGTCAACAATCATCTCTTCCTCGAGAGACTGCCGGAACGTACTGTCGCGTCTGTGCGAAACTTCGTCCAAATTGCGCCCAGTCGTTTCTCACCCCAGGGTGGACGAAGAGACGGGAAAGTGTGGTCGCGGGAATTTTGCTCAAAGCTCACTTTCGGATGGCGATGAGAAAAGAGGCGGGTGGAGGATAATAAATTCGCGCCGAAGAACGCGCTCGAAGTCCCGCGGCGATTCGTCTTTATTTCGCGTGCTCAAGTGAAAGAGTGAGAAATTGGGCGGACACGAACGTCCTTTCGCGCGGTAATTCTCTCTTCGTTGAACGCTGATCAATATGTAGTCATTGCGGGAGATGCTGGTGGCGGGAAATTGAAGTGAAGGCAATTCAATTCATAGATATAGATCAATCTGCTAGATTACACTGGACAACAAAATTGAACTTTTTTTTGCCTTTTGAACGAAAATAGCTAATTTCGATTAATCTTGACCCGCTGAAAACGAATCTGAAACCCGTTTTTCAAAATTGGCTCGAGATTTTGAGTAATTGAATTTTGAAAAAAAAACAGCCTTTTTTCCACTTTGAACAACAATCATGCCGTAAGTATACAAGTTAGACAATTTTTATTGGTTGCAAAAAATTCTCCAGACTTTTACAAGTAAAACGGTATCAAACACTTTTACAATTTAAACTTGCAAACATGTTTAAACATTAGTTAAAGTGAATAAGACCCGTTTTGCGCACCTATTTTTCGAGATGTTTTTCAATTTTTTGAAAAATCTGTGACTCTGACGTGAATTCCAATGACACTACACGATAGAGCAGACATTTTCCATCGAAAAGCATCATGATAATATGTATGTAAAACAAATTTCGGCTTCCTACAGGAAAACTAACTAAGACTTCGTGCGCGTCACGTAGTAACATGCGTTCCGCTGTGGCTTGTTGTCGCCTTGCGTTTGCACGGCATTGAGTCGGAGAACCACTGCTGACACTGCGTAATACGCACGAGGTTTTCATTTTCCTGTGCGAAGCAAAAATATAATTTACATAGTGTTAAAGTGGTTTTCCAAAGACAAATGTCTGCTCTATCGCGTAGAGGCATTGGAATCCTCGTCTGACACCCAGTGTTTTGTAAAAATTGGAAAACATCTCGAAAAATAGGTGCGCAAAACGTGTCTTATCCAGTTTAACTAATGTTTAAACATGTTTGCAAGTTTAAATTGTAAAAGTGTTTGATACCGTTTTATTCGGAAAAGTCTGGAGAATTTTTTGCAACCAATAAAAATTGTCTAACTTGTATACTTACGGCCTGATTGTTGTTCAAAGTCGAAAAAAGGCTGATTTTTTTAAAATTGAATTACTCAAAATCTCGAGCCAATTTTCAAAAACGGGTTTCAGATTCGTTTTCAGCGGGTCAAGATTAATCGAAATTGGCTATTTTCGTTCAAAAGGCAAATTTAGTGTTGTGCAGTGTTATGGATAGAATGAATGCTTCGATATCATATTTGAATCAAACATCGTATACCCCGTTGCAAGAAATCTTGTTCTGTACTTCAAAGATGTCATATACAAGTCTGTTAATATGAAATTGATGTAGGTTGTCCGAGAACCGTACACTTTTTCTTCATTCTCTCGTTGTAAGATAAAATCTTTGATCGAAATTCCGAAAATGCTCTCACGAAACTCGAAGCCGTTTGTTTCATGGAATTGAGGGAAGCGTGGCATGTGCTCGCAAGCCGTTCGCAGTTATTCCGGAGAAACCGTGCGTGTAATCGCTGCCTCTCGGGAAAAAGATATCATAAAAAGTTAACCGCCTGAAGAGACGCCACGATTCATGGAAAGTCGGCGTCTTGTACTCGAGCGTTTCAAAGTTGCTAAGTGACCAGTATCAATTCGGCGAGGCAGCAGGAGGACGGGGAAGAAAATCGAGTCGGTCGATTCTCATTTTGTCCTCTCGAAACTAGACGAATTGAGGGTCGATAGAGTAGAGCCGAGCGCGGCGGGGTCTGACTTTTTGGCTGATCGAATTACGAGAATGGTCGGAGGTCTAAATGAATTTCACCTGCTCGGCCAAACAGTGCCGCAAGAATGAGGTTAATTTGATTGGACCGGGAGGAAAACGGTCGTTTCGCGATTATCGACTGGAGTCTGCTAAATCGCCAGCCACTACCCCGCGGAAGCAATTTTACATTAGCGAAATTAATTCGATCGAACCGGAGAGCCGGCCGATGCAATTGAACTTTTTCATTTGACGCCTCTGCAGGCCGCGTCGCATGTCTACTCGTTTTTGTATTACGATTTATGATGCGTACGTGCATTTCGGTATTTATTTCTGAGGCAGTACATGATTGCGGATCTTCTCGATAACTAATAGGTCGGACCTATTTTTCTCTTTGCCGATTCCGCGCTCGTGATCGCAGGCAGCACGTTGTTTTGCGTGGGACGCGGCGCGATTTCGCGTTCGAAAAATCCGTACAAATGCAAAGCGGCAGGCAGGAGCGCGCAGTTACGTGCGGGAGCTGCAAATGACAACGCGGACGCACAGCACAGTCGGCAGGAGTTAACAAATTCAACGCGGGAAGGCCGAAGTTCGCAGTTGAAAGCCGGATACACGATCAAGCAACGCATTCATCGGATAAAGCAGTGTGTAGAATGCGGGCCATCCCTCATGTCTGCGAAAAAGGATGGAAAATAGGGTGATTAGACGAAAATTCTGTAAATCGTATGAAGAAATGTGACAACTTTCCTGTGGTCCCACGATTGTGTGTGTTAACGTCAACGCGAGTGCTTATAAAGGGCGCCGGGTCGTAACGTCTTCTTCAACGACATCGTTATCTCGGTGTTAATTAAATAGAGAGCTTGTAATTAAAGCGGACCACTTAACGGGCGAAGTTTCGATATTTTTGACAAAGATGAAGAGAAGGAGTCGGGAGCAGGTCGACGATAAGGTGTCAAGCCACTTTCGCCAACGTTATCGCGGTTCGGAGAGAAGATTGTTATTCGCCTTTCGTCGCCAACTCAAACATCTTCAATTTTCTCGTTACCCGCCTGAAGTCGCTCGGAAGGAAGTTCAGTTTATATTCGGCCGGCAAACAAGGCGATAGTAATAGGCTCGAATATTGGTTCTCCGAAAACTTGTCGGGCTAGCAATTTGGCTGTGTGAATTGTGAAACTGGTTGACATTTAGTGGCACTAAGAATGCTGATTGTTTCAAAGTGAAAAGTCGAGCGAGTCGTTGAGTTCTCTGTAACGAATGTGTCGTTAATCCACTGACACTTATACACCTGTTTTATAATTTAATCACTTGTTAATGCTCCAAATAAATAACTACAAATGTTATGACAAAATTGGTGGTAATTAATTGGGAAAATGTGAAAAATTGTATCCTGAGCATCGTCAGCTCTCGAAAAACTCTGCAAAGCTAACAGGATTTAGTTAGGAGATGGGCCAGAGCAGAAAAATCAAATAACGATGCCGTCACATTATCGTCATTTTCCTGAACACTGGAACAGCGACCGACGCCTTGAAATTTGCAATAAAGCCAAGGCTTTGGCGTTTACTGGACGAGTATTTTGATTTATAGCTTTTATCCCGTCGCTAGGTTCATCATGCTGGCCTGGCTGCGAGCAAGGAAGCGGCGTCTAACAACGTTGGAGGATGGTGAAAAGTGGAATGGGCGTGTACCATGGTCGCGGTCAATTGTATCCCTACGTGCGAGTAGATGTGCATACAAGTATGTACAGCCTGACACTGTAGAAAGTGTGCCACGTACATGCATTTACAAGGCCTTGACCCGTCTCTTTGTAAGAATACACACGATCGTGCGATTCTTTCCATAAGTGCACAGGGCTGTTACACACGCGCGGGGTCGTACGTACACACGAAAGTGGACACCTCTTTTTTCTTTTACGAAATTTCGCGAACGCCGATGAGCAAATGCAACGTATAGAACGATCACGAATACGTCATGACGGCTGGTATCAAAAAAGTTTCGATGCCAAGTGTCAGCTTGCATAATGATACTCTGTCACCGTGTAACCCGACTTTTCGTAACGAACCGTGACCTTTTGAGCGACATACCACCTATCCGTACTATCATCTAGCTTAATTTACTTCAACACCGCGCTCCAGTTTGAAAATGACAGCTTGTCCGACGGGAGCCCGCCGACTGCTACTTCAACCTACTTTCTTCTACGCACTATACGCGTCAAGCAACCACCACCACCAACCGTTCATTAATACAGCTTTTACAGATCAGAAATAATTCAATAGAACGAGATCCGTTTCCCCAGCATTCAATTAAGAATGAACTTCCCGGGAAATGTGCCGCGTGCACATTCTCGCGAGACGCCCGTGCAGAGCGGACAAGCTCCTAGTTCTGTTCCCACGAAGCACCAATAAGAACTCCGGCTTTACGAGTGAGCAAATTGCACGCGATACACTCAATGCCGTCGGCGGTGGCGGTAGTCAAGGAAAACGCTACGCTCGGCATGGCAATCCGAAACATCGCAAGCAGGCCAGTGGCAGTGGTGCCTTAAACCCTTAAAGTGTCCGCCGCACGACAAAGGGGTTAGGGTTAGTTACTCGTGGAGGCAACGCGAACGAAGCGCAGCTAGACCTGCACAATTCTCCGGTCGCAATTCGAATGTCGTCTGGCGGCGAGAGACTATGCGCGCCGCGCGCGTGTGTCTCTCGGCGACTTCGAGTCAACCGACGTTGCTGTGAATTACCGTTGTCTGCCCGACAGGCTCACCTGTAACTGAATATCCGTTAAGGGGTTATGCTACGGTGACCAACCACAAAACAGGCTAAATTTCGCGAATTAATTCCGAAAAAACTATTAATGCGATATTATTAATTTTTGAATATGTATTTGTACACACTTTAGGAAGAATGAATAAAAAAATTTACAACAAAATGTTTATATTTGAACAAGATATGTGACTTCGTGCTCAATGGTGTGCTTTTCGTGCACGGTTTGACAGTGTATATGATTTTGGCGATTTGGCGGGTCTTAAACGGAAAAACAATCAATTTTCATGAATTATATTGCATTGACTATCGTGTGACGAGGGCTCTTCTTTTTCCTCCATGTATATAAAAAAATACATTGTTTTGATTTTTTTTCGCTATTTTACGCACAAAATGGGTAGTTTAAAGTGGTTTATTACTTAAACAAAATATGTTATCGAAAAAACCGACGGTCACATCGAAGGTACTATTTGTCCGAACACGTGTATAAAATTGCAAATCAATTAATCAATTACAGTCTCAGATATCTTGCTCAAATATAAACATTTTGTCGTAAAATTTCTTATTCACGCTCCCTATAGTGTGTATATATATTATATTATAATATATATATATATTAATAGTTTTTTCGGAATTAATTAGCGAAATTTAGCCTGTTTTTGAGGTTGGTCACAGTAGGATAACCCCTTAAACGCGTGGCGCGTGATTACGGCCGTTAAGATCAAAATTTGCAGCCGCTGGCGTCGCAGATCAAATTAGAGAATTGAAGAAGGGGACGGCAAGCTGCTGCTGATATTCGCAGTGCTCGCGAGTCAATGATATTGCGGGAGGGATGAAATTGTAATAAGCGACTGTGGCGTGAATGTACAAGTGTGGCTCGGATGAAACACGGACATCCTGTGGGATCTAGTTACCTTTTTCGACAACTCGCACGAGCGAATGCATTTTACAACAGGAAACGTTGATTCCGACACATTCGTACAGAGTGCAATTTTCATACTTCAGACCTTGAGCCAGTACGACGCGTATAACAGCGGCACGATACCTGAATAAGTTAGCAAACCACTTACTGAAAGCTTCTTCCGATATCTCGAAGTCTCGGCATTTCATGTCGCTCGAGCAAAAGATTGCCCATTGTGCTTCGACGTGCATCAAATGTTCCGGATAATAATCCTCCCTATCGCCACATATGCAATGCAGTCGTCGATCGTGTCTGACGCGCGCGCGTTTCGAAGACACATTTCCTCAGTTTCCCGTGTCACGTTCTTCTCTACGCTCGCTTACAATTAGAACCCGAACGTGCACGAATCCTTCTAAACACTCGTTCTATTCTAAACAACCGCGAGAGTCGGTTGTCCCTGACAACCGGCGAGATAATACATAAAGATATTTATACACCGAACGCAGACACCCTCCAACCTCCACCCCCTTTGCCGCGAGTGGGGGTGGGGGGAGGGAGTGGAGAAACAGGAGGAAAAGCCCGAAAGGACGAAAGCGCTAAAATAAATGCCGATGCGCCTGTTCGTGACAGGCACGAGAGAGGTGATCCACGGGAAATAGTGTCGCTGATAAACGATGCTGCGCAGTAATAAACGATATCGTCGACCGTCCCTCGTCGCGTGTTAAGTTTCGTCTGCAGCGTGATACCCTAACCAAACCCACGATTTCCGACGTCGAAGTCGAAATATCGAAGTGGCGCGGGAATCCGCCAGACGACGAGACATTTATTATTTTCATCGAATCAGACGTGTGGCTGAGCGCGGGTGATGGGTTCGATCCGGTAGAGTAAGGGTAGTTTCAGTTTACTGTTTGAATAGGATGGAGAAAGTATAGTTGCTGGTTTATTGAGGAAGTTGAATCCAGTAAGAAGCGCGACTCTTTATGAGCAATAATTTTAGCCGCATGAAACTTACCCCTGAGTTACGTCGTTTTAAGAACGGGAGGGTAGCTGTTCGAGAAAGTTAATGTATACAATGCTTCGTTTGAGGAACAATTAGTGATGGAGTTATAGCTGGTTGCTAAAGCCGATTCCAGTAGCTGCGCGGAAAAAGCGTTTCCATGTCCTCAAACGCTCTCAGGGTCTGACAACAGATAAGGGGGTAAGAAGGGTGTCTGGAAAGATCGATGAGTGGGGCAATAAAAATGTATCGAGAGATATGTGAATTGAGTTTTATGAACGACAGGGGGTGTCGTATTCGGACCAATATGCTCGGAATGGAGATAAATTTATGTTTATCGAGAGCATATACCTTCCGAGGAAGCAAGTATTTCATTATTCATACTCGTAAATTCATATTTTTATTCATATTCATGTTATCAGGAAAGCGAAGTGTCGGAGTAGAAAAGACGAAGGCAATACCAAGATATAAATATTCATACATCGAGATATTTTGATGTTACTGAATTTCTCCGGACTTCTGATAACATTGTTTTATTACCGCCAGTTGCCTGAATTCGCTGTTCGTGACGATGTAATAAGATTCGATGACGTCAATAGGTCATTGTGTCTAATTCGAAGTAATCGCTATGTGTACCATGTAAATAGAAATCAAACGATTCGATCCTGTGCAAACATTCAGTACGCTTCACCTCAGTTTAAACAGTACAGCCGACCGTTGTTCCTCCTCTTTGAAATCTTTTTCGGATCGATGTAATTGGCACAAGTTAATCATTAAAAACAATGCCGAAGGATGGTGATCGCCCGACATGGCACGTTAATTGAAATCTTGACATCCAATAGGAGGCGATCAAACGAGACTGGCGTTTAACGAAAGCCGCGTAATCGATAGAAAAATGGCAAAAAGAATTCCGTCCTATCGATGCGCGAGAGTCAAAGCTGGTTTTCGAAATCTTTCCGATAATTGGATCGCTTCGAAATTTCAGCCGCATCGGTTGCCGTTTTTGAAGGAACTGGGTCGAAAATAACTTTCGAGCGGATTTTCATTGCATCAATCGCAAACGTCAAACTTGCAGTCAAACTTTCCGCAAACGTCACGTATCATGCTTCTTCTAAATACACGCAGTTCTATATTTTTACGTTCACATCCCATCCTTGAAGCCTTCCCAAAATTTAACACTGGTTCCCTCACAAATAATTGAACTATATTATGCAACATACGTACGTGCGCAATTAGATGTGATTCATATTATCTTTTGACGTCAAGTGGACTTTGTCAGAACATTTTGCTGAATGCTCCCTATGAGCGGACAATTCTTGCAATTGTGGCCACCCTTATACTCACAATTTTGTCAACGGGAGCTTTTGGAAATGAGGAAAGTAACGTACGCATGCTACGCGACCCGTCAATTTTGCGGTAGCGTTAAATATGCAAGCTCGAGCGTCGCTGCGAATGTCCAGCGACACTAATTATTTATTCATTCCACCTTTCACGGTCTGAAGCGCATTGTTCAATTTTATCAACAAACAATTCAATTAGAAGGTACACCAACGACTCGCGTTCGATACTCTCTCGATCCTCGAGACCTTCGTTTCGACCATCGTTACGCATTTGAACCGACCCCGCATTTTCACCGAAGGTTCAATCGAATTTTACGCCCCGCCGGATTAATTACTAACGAGTTGCGGATATTGAATTGTTCGGCGACAAGGCAACAAGCCGTAAATACGGCTAATAATGCATTTATATAACCTTGCATTATTGCTCAAGGGTATTCAGGTGCGTTCGCGGCGCATCTGAAATTAGAATAAAACGTGTATGCTGGTATCGTTACACAAGATTTTATTGTTACACGCTGTACATTTGGCGTGTGTCACGTCGTCAGCCGGCTTTGTGTCGCGAAAGCTGCGTATACGTTCGTAAAGCAACAACGTGGACGTAACCTCTATTTCCACTCTGCACTTGACACGTCGCGATTTCTTATAAATGTCAGAAATGTAATATCGTCAAGGTAATGGCCAACAATGAGCACGACTCCTCAAACGCGGGTAGGGTAAGAGAATTTACGGAGAAAGGGCTCTGGATGTCAGGAGCAGACGTTTGCTTAAGCAGAAGGTCATCAGTTCTCATTCGCTCGTATTATATCATGTAAAGTAGTGCCACGTGCCACTGTTTTCACCGACATTGCCGGACACCTGTAAAGATGGTACGCATGCTCGGGAACAATAGTTATATCGCGGTGCGCGCGAACGTACGAAACTTTCACGAAAATGCGAACATTCGGCGAACAGAGAGCTTAATAGAGCGATCCGAGTTGGACGTTGCGCAAATCGCATGCGGGCATTTTGCACGGCTGTTGTTGCGGCCAGTTCGGCGGCTTGTTTGGCATGCAAACACGGAACGCGGGACCAGGAATAAATTATCGTCGACAATGTTCGCCCGATAATGGTGCGCCGCTAATGAGAGCGAATTATTTGGAGGGGGAGTCTCGACGACGTCGATCGAGCATTTTCCAGCATTCTCGGTAGCCGGACGATTCCCGTTGTCCTCCGTGACGCCACACGATTCGTCCGCGCATCATTCTCTACCCATTTTGTATGTAGCGCGGTTCACGCTGGGAAATATTGGTCAAGCGGTCGTTTTTGTTGCTGTCACGAATATGAAATGAAGCGATCGACACTTGACGCTCGTTTGCAATTAGATTGGACAGGAAATTGACCGGCCGCTGACTGATTCGAGAATGAAAATTGAAGGTGACCTTTCAACTTGTAAACGTCGCGTCGGTGATGCGTTGAAAGTGTTTGGAGAAAAAGTTAGGGGTTGGCCGTAGAGGTTGTCGGAGTTGAATGTTGTAACCGGTTGCCAAGACAAACAGCGTGATTGATTTCGAGACGCTCCCACTGCGATTTGTAGAAGGTCTAACATTATAATGGCCCGCGGTGACTTTGGGTCTATAGTAAATTTCGAAGCTGTTCGCGAAACAATTGGATAGTCTGACTTGCTAAATTGTACTTGGTGTGTTCCGTGAAATATCGTCGGGTTAACGGTCCATTCGAAATGTTTGGTAAACATCGTCGGCGGATAGGCGCGGATTAAATGCATCACGAAGAACATTGGGAGTAACAGAAAAAGTGAAATACTGCAGATCGACAGGTTGCCAAGACAAATACTATTGCTGATCCGAAAATAATCTTATATTACGCTAAACGTACTGTCGTGTGCATCAGTGTTTTTGTAACAATTTGTATACTTTCAAGTACAGGCAAATTTATACTAGATAGAAGAGCCAGGTTATTATTGTACACGAATATACCTAGTAGCGCATAAAACGAAATTGACAATAAATCAACATTATCGACGAATGCACCGTCGAAGAGGTCGTAAAAGATTTGCATGCCAAAACTGTCTTCCAAATGTACCACGAGAGAAAGTGACATTGTGACGACTGCCAAGAAAAATGGCGCGGCCAATTTTTAAATATTTCCACATCTCACTTAATTGCAGAAGGTGAGGCATGTCGAATTTTGCAGCAAAACGCTTGCCGACGTATGTTTACCGAAACTTCTTATTTTAACGCTTGAAGCAAAGTCAGTTATCTCCGATTTTAAACCCAAACTTCACGTGTTAGTGTACAACATTTATTGCTGAGAAAAAATATGGCTCTGACCTGAATCACGTACAAGCAATATAACAAAATCAAATATTCCAATTACAGTAGCATAAAGCTGAAACCCTGACTCACCTAATCGATCTATTAATTCAACTCCATCACGAACATCAATTACCTCCATCTACCTGAATTCCGTACACAATTTAATTTGCATCCCTCCGCACCGTTAGTAGACGCGTAGCTGAATTCATTTTCTCTGACATCGAAGACCTTGTTCTATCCGTGAAAGTTACACGATCAACGTCACCTAAACGCCCGGTCCTTGGACAATCTTAAGCGCCGGCGATAATGGAAAGTTCAGAAGACGTTACTGAACACAACAATACCATGGTCTTCAGTTTTGTCTTTTTCCCTGGATTTTTCATTAATTTTGGTCTTTTTTCTCCCCCTGGTCAATTACTATTAAGTTTTGGTATTATTAATTTTTATACAACGGTTATCCTCTGTATCATTCCGTCTAACTTCGAATTTTGTTTTTGTTTTACTGATCATATGTCACGCATACAATCTATGCTTTTCCCTACATAAGGGCATTGTGTTTTCTTTTTCTTTTGCTTTAATGTTTTGCCCCCTCAAATAGATGGGTTGTTTATGAAATAAGTTTATAATACACAATAATAGACATTATATTTTTGTTTCTTCCTCCCCTTCTTTAGTTGAAAATTCTGTCTTTTTCTTTTTAATTATCTTTAAATGCATCTTCACAGGCAGAATACTTTCCGTCCACTGATGAGGATCCACAACCGGATCGAAACGTTTGGAAACTGACAGTAACCCTCTAGATTCTCCATTGCAGTTCATTGGACCGATCATCACGCCGTTAACACATCACCTATTATAGAAGACGTTACTTATACAGAATGAAGCAGATAATTCAAAATCACTTCACCCACTGGGTACGATCCCGTGCGACGATCGTCCTCCGCCAGAATTCTTCTTGCGTTTCGATCCTCGGAATATTCGAGCACAAGTAAGTACGTATAAACTTCTCGTCCGCGCGCCAGCTCGTATTCGGAGCGGTCGTGTCGCGAGTACGGCTCGCAGATACGACGCTTTACGACGCGTTCTTTCCCTCGCCAGTGCGAGATCAACCCGACCAGCCCGCCTCGTTCCATGCCGGATTTGCATAATCGATTGTGAAACGAGCGCCTGCCGACGTCGCGAATTTCCCCGATATTATTCGCACGCGTGCGATTCCTGCTTTCGGGAGCGAGGACAAGCGCGGACTTTCATATTCGCTTTTCTTTTATGCTCGCGGGTAAGGCTACGGTATCAGTGGATGCGCGCCCGCACGAGCTCGGACGAAGGAAGGCAAGCGAACTTGCTTCGACGATAAACTTGTCCTGCGCGAGCGAGGTTCCATGCGACATCCGAGGAATAGCGACGCAATCATGGCGGATCTGTAAAAGGGCAACATTTTTATGTCTTACACTTTGCGTGTGCCGATTGGAAAACTGTGCCACTCTATGGCTCGATTATTTATCGTCGAAGCGGAAGAGAGAGCATTTTCTGACGGTTATTCGGGACCGTTTCTCATTCGGCGACCAATAATAAATCGTCCCGATTTTAGGCGAAAAAATTTGCATGCGCCGCTTTCCCATTTGCATACCGCTCCTAATCGCACGTAAACGACGATAAATCCGTCCGCGACGTGCACTGGACGTATATAGTATATGGACGCTTTTTACGAGCATCGTACAATGTTCATTTTTCGCGGAATCTTCCCTGCTGGCGAGCGTAATCGTAAACTGTAATCTCGACTTGAGAACGTTAAGCGTTCTTGCCGTGGTAATCGTAATCGTAAATTTTTATCAAGTCATTTCAATGAGAAAAAAAAAAAGTTGGTGAACCTAATAAAGTACGTATTACATTTTTACCCAGTACCGCACGTCTCTAAAGTCCTAAACCACCTATTCTTGACACTCTACACACTATCTTGACTGTCGTGACAAAAACTTCACGACTAGAATATTAAGAACGCGGAATGAAGTTCGGGGCAAGAGCTTCGCGTCGTAGAAAACGTCCTTCGTAGCCAAATTGAAACGGAACAGGGCATCGTCTAATTCCGTGAAACTCGGCCCAGTTTGGCCGAGGACCGCAGCTCGCATAAGGAGGAACTAATTAAAACTAATGCACGCCGCCATTGACGTACGGCGGGATAGTCGCAGTTTCCGAAATGAGCTCGACCCCGGACGGAGGACTATGATTTAAAGCGATATTTCACGCACTCCGAATTGGCCACTCTCACGAAACTCGAGAACCACAATCGGCTCAGTTTTGGATGGTGTCCGATTACGCACTCCAACCATCACTGCTCTCCGCAACTCTTTCCTCCACTCGCTGCCATCGCAATCGTACTTATCCTTCTCGCATGAAATTTTCATCGAGAATCAATCATTCGGCCCCCGTGCGCAAGAACGCTTAATCGTCCGTTCGGTCGCGAATGCCAATCATTTATTTCGCTCGCTCCTCTTTAACGGACGTCCGGGGCGAAGCGGATTGATGGGAAGGCTGCGAGTTGATTTACGCCGCTTTTTTTTTTCCCGCCCCCTCACCAGAGATCGACCGAAGGTACTCGTCCGTCAGCGTCGCGATAAATTGCAGCCGCGCGCGCGATATGATAGTTGCGAAAAAAATGCCGCGGACGACGCGAATTACAGCTGTGACTTTCGCGATTTCGCGGGACTCGTCGGCGGAATTAGTCGGGCCTCGGGCACGGATCGATGAGCGGGGAGTGATCGAGCGATAAATAATGAAGGAAGTTAACTGTTTTCCTCGCTCGTCGCCCCTGAATTTCCGTGCCGCGAGCGGAAAGTTTGCGCGAGCTGGCCGACGCCTTTGATAAAAATGAACGAACGAGGAGCAGAATGTAAACGAGGGTGTGCTCGCCGCGCGGCCTACGTTACACTTAATTACAGCAGTATCAAGTGTGCCCTGTTTTAAGCAAGCGCTCTCTCGTTTACTCGAGAATTTCGATCGACTCATTGCGTGAGGTGTTTCGAGAGAGCCAGGACGATGTCGGGAGAATTTTAATACGATGGTTATGTCACATTCTCGTGTACTTTCCCTATTGAAAGGATTAAGAACTTCGGCGCGCGGGGTGAGTCATTGTTCGCGCGCTTAAGAACTGGCACCCGCGACGGAATTTCGATCGAAGCCACTCAATGTAATCTTGCGCGAAAGTTTGCGCCGTTATTTCTGATAAAGGCTGAGTGGTTACAGGCGCGAACTGGCGTTCTTAAAAATTTCCGTCCTTTTCCGATAGCGACCGATTCACGAGGACAAGGCGCAAGTTCGTCTGGCTGTTTCACGAAGCCATCCATATATTTTCGTTGAGCAAACCGGCCGATCGATCACGCGACCCAAGAGTCCCCTCCGAAGTCTCGAAACTCTAAGCGATCGCAGACACAGCGAGCGAGCAAGAGGCCTGAGAACAAGACTTCAGATTAATCGACACTGCGCACGTGAGAGAGAGAGAGAGAGAGAGAGAGAGAGAGAGAGAGACGAAGCAAAAACAGTCGTAAAATAATCACCGACCCTCCCAGCAAAGGGCCTCCCTCTGTTATTTCTGGAAAATTTCTCGAAGGCCCGCCTGCGTTTACGATCTGGCCGCGTTAAACAGCTCGATGTCAAGATAAATATTATTAACACGTGGCGCGCGGCTTAAATCACGATCGTCAAAGCTGTCGAAAGGATTCCGCGGCGATGGAAACAGATTATATCAGACTTGCTCGATGTCCATTTATGATCTAACTCGTTAGCAGTTGGCAATTATTGCCGACGGTGGCCTGTGATTCTCTTGCCAAGAATGAATTATGCAGAGACAGAGAGAAAGAGAGAGAGAAAGGGGCAGAGACAAGCGTATTGCAGATAAATGCTTCGATTTTGTTACAATCGCGACGCTTTGTACCAATTTCCAAATGCGTCCGAAGAGTTCGAAATCGACTATCCTTGTTTGTCAATTGTCTGTAATAAGGGCTGATACCTGTTGCGCGCAGGAAATGACAAGATGGGCGAGGCACAAATCGTTCAAACCCTATCCTACCCATCGATTACAGCATAGAAGAGTGATGCAACTTTCAAAAATATTTCGATGTACCAGTGCATACATAAATACGAATTTGAATAAATGTGATTACGATACGGCGATAATTTGTACGTACAAGCGTAAAATGACTACACTGAGGGTAATGGCTTGCCAAGTACGATTTCACCCCGCACCTTGGATCACTTTTCGACGACTACTTATCTCTCCGATCCAGCCTGTCGACGGCGTCGTGCAGTTAACAGTCGAACAAATGGACTGTAAAATCGACATTCGTCAAAAAAGTTAACCCCGGTCGGCCATCAAATCCAGGCACGCCGAATATTTACCGGCCAGGGACGTGAATTTCGGCGAAAAAAGAGTTCGCCGCGTCGTCGTCAGAATTGCGCGCGGACAAATGCCTCGTTGACTTGCCAAGGAAGGAACCAGTTTTACATTGCGCAGCTCGTCAGCGACGAAAAAGATTGTATGTATATATATATGTATATCGCAAGACGGAATGAGCACTTAGCGAACTTCTTTCGTAACGCCGTTACGAAGTTAAGTCTATAAAGTGAATTGGTTGAGAAGCTTGAAACGACAGCGGTGTGTTTTGAAAACTATAACTCCTGAGCCAACAGACTGCCGGAGAACGTAGCTCAAGCGTGAAAGATGTATCGTTGGAAACTTGTGCATGTTAGGTGTCACGCCAGTCGATGAGAACTGAATACAACGAACACAGGACTGTAAGCAGAAGTCTTTTAACGAGGCAATTTTGACGATATTAAATTTTGAAATACGACGAATATGAAATATTGTATTTAATGAGTTCAACATGAAATTCAGGTGCAGAGTATAATGAACGAGTCCGTATGATAAAAGCAACCGAAAATATATTTTCTATCTATGCTTGTTGTTTTATCTCAACGAACTACATCTGGAATCTCCTATACACTGTTCGAATGCGCACATGTGGTGCATCCCTCACTATTCTTAGCACTAAACGTTTTCAGGGCATAGTTTCCATATTGTTGTCCCGACGTAGAAAGTGTATTCCATGCGGACGATTTCTCTTAAATAATTCGTACGAGCATCGGATGCTGCAGAATTACTTTGCGCACCATCAGCACTGAACAGAAAAAATAGGCAATCGCACGGAATCGTCAATCTTGACGCGCGCGGCTGAACATTTGACGTATCGTTCCCATTCTTTACTCTTGACCTTACGCCTGTATTTGCTTTTTTTCCCCACCGCGAATAAAGGGAAATGCACTCCAGCTAAGTGCATCTTGCCGCAGAGGAGCACTTACGTTTTACAACCCAACAGGTTTGCGAAACCTTTTACCATTCGGGAAGAATGAACGGTGTGTATAAAAAAAAAAAGACGTACGTATTTGACAGATGAGCTATTCGAGGTATGTTTGCTTACGAACAACTGTCATGAGGACTTGCTTTCTTGTGTCAAAGCTGTATAGTACACATATAACTTCAATAGTAAACATATCACATATTCTTAATGTACACGACTATATAACAACGGTTCACTGAAAACAGTGTAGGATGACTGATTCTTTCAGTGTCGAAAGTACACGTGGTCAGGGTGATCACCGTCTGATAATAATAGCCTAGTGAGCATTGCACATCAATACCGAACGCGATACACAGTCTATAGTCTTTTATGCCGTGGAAGGTCACTGTACAGCGAGAGTCGGGAAGCTAATAATAAAATCGTCATCGTATTATTCAGCGACAGTTAAAAGTCTCCGTGTGACGAACTTGTCGCGCCGTCTCTACCGAAAACTTCCTCTCGCACGAACTCATCGATCGGACGACCGGTCGAAAATAACGAGACTAGGTATTTTCGACGAACAATTCGGTTCCAGAGGGAAGGGTGCATTGAACTATTAAGCCGGTTCGTCGGTCTGGCCGGATTAATGTCATCGTACTCGTTACATTTAGCATAATGGCGCCCGGTCAGACCCGACGCAACGTGCATCATCGCCAGGACAATAAATTCAGTCGGATCAATACGAATCTGTACGAGAAATTACGGTCAACGAAAAATGGTTCAGAGTTGTTCGGGCTAATTTTAAAGACACCGCAGATTGATAGGGCATGGATATTAAACTGGATTACATCTATTCAATCACGGACTCTATTTGTCGCGAAACTGGTTCTTCTTTGAATTTGTTATGCACAGTAACGCTATTTTGATAAAAATGAAAAGAAAACAATTATTTGCGGCTCAAAAAACTTTTGCAACGTAGGATTCGTAAAGCGATCATATGGGATCAATGAAGTGAGTCTTGAGACAATGTTGCAGTTGACTTTGAAACGTTTCTTGAAAGGAAAACTGACTTCGCCCGCGCTAGACGCATGTTATCATAAGTGTGTTATAGACTGCCCACTCATAGAATGCAAACATTCTAATCTATACAAACTTTATATTTAGGAAAACAGACATCGCATCATGCGTTTCCACTTCGACTCATTAACAATGGTAGACTATTCATGAGCCGCACCTTCGATGCTGTCATCATCTGAATGAGCGCATCACCAAGCAAATATCCGACGCAGTAGCTTAGAACAAGCGTGTATCGAATGACGTATTGACACGTGGTCAAGTTCAATGCATCACTGTACAGCGATGTTTTATAATCGTGCTATGTTACAGTAGCCAGCGGAAGCTTTGCAAAACATCGTAGCTCATCGAAAACAAACGTTAAAGTTCCCCGATGGAACGAGAGTAGATGAGCGACGCGTGTTTTTAAAACTAGCAAGTATCTGAACCTCTCGGAAAAATTCCAGAATCATTCCGCTCAAATTCACAGAAGACCTCGCCATTCGAATAAAAGTTGAACGTTTGATTCATCGCAACATACACATTAAAATCTATTTTTACGCGATCCTTAAAAAATGCCGTTACACACAAATAAGCAAAAATGTTGACATCTTCATAACGTACGAGAGCAGTGCAAAGTATTACTGATTTTCGCATAAAGGAACATGGAGACATAAATCGAACAAAGACACGGTGGCCTTAGATTGAAGTGCTATTAATGCGCGACGAATTATCGTTAAACTGTATCGCCGTAATACCCGTGGATACGTGACGAGACTACGATCTCGCGGATCTAGTCGATTACCGGAGAGAATCTAGAGTGGAGAGGACGAGGGCTCGATGAAGCGGAAGTGGGCGCACAAGGTCGGCCGGATGTCTCTTAAAACGCCTTTGAGATATGGCACCTGACACAAGACACAATCCAACCTTAATGCCAGAGAGCAAGCAGTCTGCTCGACATTGCGCTAGACTAGATACTGGCAAGCGTGCGGAAAGGTTATAAGAGTGCCGATAACTGTGAAAGTGGCCTAACAAAAGGAACGTCTCACTTCCAGATCGAACTTTCGAAAATGGAGCTCAGTATATTGTTACTATATAGGCTGAACATGTAAAATCCGTACGACATTCAAGATTTTCATGACGGAACAAGTTAGAAATTTCATTTCTTCAGGTTTTTTTTTTTTATTGAAATTGCTTTTATGATTGCCGGCACAAGTATGCGCGTAAACTGATTGTAGGAAAGGCAAAGAAAACCGGGCTCGACGTGAATTCAGTTAAATACATCTAAAAAACAAGTTCGTAATAATCAGGAACTTTACCGACTCGTTACATTGGCAGGTCCAAATTAAAGGAACTTACCCAAAGGACCACTTCTGAGCAAACGAGGGGTATAACTGCCGTGCTCACAGTACACTCCCTTCGCAGGCGAGGTAGCTAGGAAACGCAATTTTAAGTGAAAATATTTTATTACTTCAGGAACTCTGTTACATATGGCGCATATATTACGTACGTATTTATATATACATATACATAATATGCATATAATATAATCGACTATCTATACGGGTGTCTGTATACGAGTACATATACGTGTACGTAGAGGTACGCTGTAATGGAAGTTTGGTTGTCTTGACTAGATTTAACTAGATTGGTCCTTCGAGATAACTAGCAGCGAGAATTTCGCGACGCAAAAAAAGGACGAGGGATTTGGATAACGGCGACAAAGACTCGTTTCTGGTGACGCCGTTAAAATTTGACGTAACACAATTGTTTCCAGTAGGACATGCTCCATGGAGCTGTACTGACACCTAACTTGCCTTACAATTCGAATGGACACTGTTAACCGAGAAGTTTGCCGTATCAAGTCCCCACTGACACTGCGGCGAAATGTGTGAAATGTACAATGGGTACAATAATGTAAATTTGTAGTAGAGAAACAACCTCGACCGGTTTCCGTAATAGAGATTCGATGTACGAACGATATGCTGTGTCGGATTTAATCGCGGCTAATACCTACACAGCGGACTGTAGAGACGGCAAAATGCTTATAGTGCACAAACCGTACGGTATAAGGTTTATTTATCACGCGATAATCAAGCCAATCTATGGATTTTATGTATCTACGTACAGTATGTTGCGTCGATACTTTAATATATAAATTTCACGATCCGCTTAGTGTTCTATTAAGCTTTATAGCTGTGTAACTATCAAATTATCCCCCGACCGTTGGCTGGTTAATCCTCCCGGTAAGCAGGCTTTATAATATGAAACTCTGTGAAAGAAGACATAAGTATGTATACTGACGGAATTAATCGTAAGGCAAGCTCGGTACCAAAGTTTCCAAAAAGGAAACGCCTGAAGGAGTCGTGTCGTTCGCTTAAAAGAAGAGGCTCTTGCTCCGGACCAAATCCGGACGCTGCACTGCGCACGCAAACAACACGACGCTCATGAACGTAATCCACGCCATTTATCTCCGTAAGCACCCACTCGTCGTCATTGCAACAGAGATTCAAACAAACTAACAAGGGAAGACAGGGAAAGGTCCGGAAACCGATTTAGATCCGTGGAAAATGATAACCTATCATCGACAAATGGCTTAAATTACAAGAAAAAACGGTGAAAAATAGCATTCCGAAAATAGGTGAATGAAAAAAAAAATTCGGGTCTTTCAAGATGTTCGCGCTAAAGAACATATATTTCGAGGGAAACCCATTCGGTGCCGCGTACTACCTTGCCTTCCCTTGCAAGCATTAGCAGCGTCGAACTGTATCATATGTGTATCCTTTGAATCCGGTTCCTGATCCTGCAGACAAACCGCAGAATATACCGAACTATCAACGCCCCGCGTCGGCAAGTACGTTTTTTGCCTCAAGTTACCTTTATCCCCGTAAAATCGATAACTCGACGACCGAGAATCGACTTGAAATAATACATCGAGTCTACAATATAGACTTCACAGATACTCGCAACGCTTATATCCTACGGTACACGGACTCCGTGAGTATGTAAGTTCTATATTAATAGAATCTATAATAAACCTCTAGTTTTCTTTTGTTTCTCGTAAACACGCACATTTGGACCCTCGACAGTGTTAAGTGCGAACCGAACGCTACGTCGTTCGTCGATCGCATTAAGTTTGGTCCTCCTTTGCGGCGGTTGAGGACCGAAAGAAAATTGTCGCGGTGAGCCTGCGGGGGGCAAAAATTGGTCCCCCAGGACCTCGGCACTGCGAGAAATTGCGAGCCTTTGATCGACGGCCGGGCGCATCGGTCGGTGGATCGATTTGCCGGGCGAAAGCTCGCACGGTCTATGCGCTACGCGATTCCTTAAGAAATCGAGGACCTGAGCAAAAAGGCGAACACTCGATCCATTTTAAGAAGTTCGTGTCACGGGAGCAAACCTCGTCGTTCGCGTGCGTGTACGTACGAAGCAACAAAAAGTTCACCGAACGTAAAAACAGTTCGTTGCCATGCGACACAGATTCCAGGGCCTGCGATTTCGAAATATACGTCCGGAGGGTTGGAAAAAGGTGCGGGTCGAAGATGGGAGAACGTGGACTTACGAGCGAACGTTTTCGCAGTCGGAGACTGAAAGTTGTATGGACAGCTGAGAAGAGGGGACATAATCGTGGTAGGCTTGGAAGTCGTTGCGAGAATGAGAGTGAGGATCTTCAGGCAGACGCAGAGTGCATCGGACATGGCGGTTAAATAATTTCGAAGGTGTCGCGCTAATTGAATGAGATGGTACTCGACTCGCTAACTCTGTTAAAATATTGATTCTGGTGCGATAACGCAGAGACAGGCTGCTCGGCACGGAAACAGGGGCTGCTAGAGATGACAAGGGGTTCGATGGGAAAGCGTAAGAAATAACTGAATCGTCCAATACCAAGGAGAGTTGAAAGCGTTCTCGAAGCTGGGCAGAAGTTGATTCTTGGAAACACTGGAAACGGTCTTTTTCTCGGTTCCGCGGGCACGTTATGAAAAAAGAACGATCGTGAGTTCGGCTTTCCATAAGATTGGTACGGTATTCGGGTGCGTAGGTATACAGAGACAAAAATTAAGAACGCGACATAAATATTTGTAGATAAAATAGTCACGTGTTCGGTTAACTGCGCCGTGAAACTTATACATACGATGTAAATGATTTAAAATTCAATGTAGATGGTAGACTCGAATATTTTTTCAACGATACAGTATACTTCGTTGGTGTAAGGAAACCTCGGGAAAGAGTGAGACTAGGTGGAAGGAACGGAAGGACCAGAAGGTAGATTTTACGTAAGAGAAACATTTGTTCACCCTCCAGAACGATCGACACTTACTCCTGTGACACCAACGCGCTGGACGAGTCGTGGAAACAGGGTTAACATCACATATTTTATATATCTTAGAGACGAAACGGGCGAATGTTGTGTGTGTAATCATGCGAAAGGGGACGATTCACTTTGGTGGCGACGGTTGCACGTTTGCCTCAGCGCACTTCCATCCTCTCACGAGGCCCGGCTGAGTGCTCTACGCATCGTACAGTAGTTAAAGAATACGTGCATCGCCTGAATACAGTGACTACACAAGTGTGCAAGATACGTCAATTAAGTGGCGAGACAAATTTTTACCTCTTTCACCAAAAATGTCGTCACTCTACGAGATGTAATATACGTAAGTTAAGAAACGTCACTTGGAATCCGGTAAATTCGATTTAGTTGTAAGATATGCATAATTTTGTTTGAATTCGATTATAACTGCATTTTGTGTTCAATCGCTATTAATTTGTAATTTTGTTATGTCTTTTCTCTGTCAGTCTGGCTGTGAGTTATAAATCTGCGAAGAGACGATAAACTAAAGAATTGTCATTATACTTAATTATCACACCTTGCACTGTTTCCAGCTCACATTCTTTAAAACGTGAATTTACTCTTATATATCTAGGCCCTGAGCCGATACGACTAATTACAAGTATTCGATTAATGAAGAGCAACCATTTGACCAAGTCCACTTTCAATGCCATATTTTGATGCACTCCCTGTCAGCAGTACACAGTGAACATTTCTCATAATCTGACGAAGATCGTTTTGCTCTCGAACGTAAAGGGACCTACCTTTTTCATAAGGGGAATGAGTTGAATATAAAAAATCTAATTTATAAAAACAAGACGTTTTTGTGCACCTCCGATCATCAACGTCGAATTCTAAACTGCGCGCTGCAAGCTCCTTCAGCGACATGTTGAACTTTTGCAGTAGATTTTACGATCTATGGGACAAGTATCAGCCACTGCGTGCGTATAAGACAACATTAAAAAAGTGTGCCTCGCTTCGATGTCGTCCTTAGTCAGGCTTCCGCGTACTTCCAAGGATTCATTTCGTCCTGAATGAGGCGCCAGCGCTATTGGCCTCATTGTCAGTCGAAACACGAAACTGACACAGGGTAACGGAGTAATAAGATACACGTGAATAGTTGATCGATCGTCAACGAAGCGTCAGCTTTTATAGGCGCGATTAACCCTCGTATGCATGGCGACCTCATTTGAGAGCACGTATGGGGACGTGTTTCTTTTAAAGGACTATAAGCACTCGATATGGTATATTTCAGAAATTAGTCTAATATGTATACGGCCAAGATTTGACGTAAAAATCATTTGCGCATCCAAAATTGTAATTACAGATTTTGCGAGGTTGGTAATATTTCTAAAAATATTAATGCACCAGCATCATCAAGTGGAACAGTGTGCCACGCATAAAAGGGTAAAATGTCGTTTAACTCATAGCGAATTAGTTTGTGTCGTCGGCGTTAAATCCGAACGAAAATTTGAGTTGAAGCGAAATGAACGCAGATTCTAAAATGAGACGAAAAGGGCTTTCCACGACGAGAATGAAGAATCTCATGATACTAAAGATGAAGCATTTAGTATCAAAGTAAAGCTATAACGCGTAGATGAATTTCGTATGGATATGTGGCAATGTTCGACTATGTACGAGAAAATGTCTGAAACAATCGTAGAATACAGCGTATAGAATCGACTGTTATAAAATCCTAAATCCGACTACGGTCACACGACGTTGCCCATCCTTCGAGTTTAAAATCAGGTACGTTAAGCAGAATTCCGCGCGATCGAACGTGATACGATCGCGCCATTGGTAACGTAAAATCAATCTAACAACGAACGTGTCGAACGTCCTATCGTTACAAACGCCTCTCGCTTATATATCAAACATATTCGTCTAACTAACAACACCTGATCGACGTCCGACACTCTAAAGTATACTATACACGCAACATCATACACTCGACTTCTCGACACCGACTAAAAGTCACTCTTGGAAAACTTTCCCTTAAGTAATTGTACAATCGACAGGAAACCTTGCTTCAAACTCTTCAGTCTGTTCCTCGTCATACTGGCAGCTTGCTAAACAGTCTGCTCACACGAAGTCATCTTTGTCATAACAAGCTGTCTTATCAGAACATTCTCGGTACATCTTTTTCCTATTACAAACTCACGCATTATCTTTCTACGTGACTCCGAAGAATCATCGAAACGAAAATACATTAAACTTCTTTAGACGTTCAGAGAACGAAACACCCACGGCTCGAGGCACATCTTCATTCGCAATCTTATTCCCGACGTCCTCTGCGCCAGGCACACCTTCGATTTCTATTAAAACTCTCAACAAGCTTTTCCGACGCTATCAAGCCAAATGATTAAAATTAAACTTATTACACATAACTCTTTCTCTCCCGTACAACGACGTTTATAGAACCATCAGACGCGATTCAGGGAACGGGTATAAAATCTACGACGCGCTCGACGCACAAAGGAAAAAGAATCCACAGAAAGAGAGCGGCACCGTGATAAATTAAAAGACACACAGGCCGAAGGAAAAACAAGCTACGGAAAGCCTCGCAAAGAGTGCAACGAAACGCGAGGAGACAAAGAACAGAAAGAAGAAAGGGCCGGCCGACAAGCAGTGCGGCGGGAAAATCGTCGAGTGCGCGGACCAGGAAAAGACAGGAAGGAAGACGAAAAGCGGGCAGAAGAGAGAGGAGAGAAAAGGTATGCCGTGGAGCAGGAAGACGCAGGTGCAGGATCGGAGAGAAAGGGACGAAAGGCGCGACAAAGGCGGGTGTGGGAAGATGAAGGGGAGGCGCGCTTGGTGCGGCTCACTCGCTGAGACTCTCATCGGGGTCGTCGTCCTCCCCGATCGATCTCGATCATCCGGGGGGCGTCTTCTTCTGCTTGGCGAGCTCGAGCAGTACCGGATAATGAAGGTCGGGACAATACTCCTGGCTCTGCTCCAACAGCTCCAGATGCCTCGACCAGACCTCGGCGTCGTATCGCTCCGTCTGCCGCGCGATGAAGCCGCGCTTTATGGCGGCCTCAGCGAACTTCTGGAACGTCAGACCACGCCGGGGCGCCATGACCAGGGCGACGCCGTCGTCGGCCAGCCATCCGTAGATCGTCTCCACGAGATCGTCGCGCGCGTCATCGAAGAACAGGCAATCCGCGCTGAGGATCACGTCGTACAGCACCTTCGGCGCCCTCGCGTCCTCCTCCGTGCCGCTCAGCCAGGTCTATCGTCAAAACGGATCTCGGTATGTCGTACGACGACGCTTTTTCGCTGATGCGATCGTTAGAATGGAGCGTGCGAGCGCAGGCCTCTCGCTGCGGCCGCTACTTGTGTTTCTTTTTTGTTCTGTGCTTTTTTGTCTCGGTTGAAACGTGAATTACGGCACTGTTCGTACAGCTTTTGATGTGCAAATTTTGGAATCTCGCAGCTGTGTTGGGTGTTGTGCGGGATGACTGGGGAAAGGTGAAGGTTTCGGTGGAATGGTAAGAGTTAGTAGTGAGAGAACGTGGTATTGAAGTAGGGTTTTGTGATTTTGTTCGGTGGGACCGGAAAGTGTCTGCTGCGGCGGATTATGAGAGTATCTTAACACATTGACAGCCGGCCCCGCGAAAACGCGGATTTCTGAGTCTGTCGCTTGAGTAGCTGCCCCATGATGATGTGGTTTTTTTTTGCTGGTATGAGTGTCTTACACATCGATTTGTATTTACTTGCCATGGTTACGCCGATCTTTATTTGTCATACTCTAAAGATAAAAGGTATACGATTGTTCAGAAACAATCCAGGCAAGAATCACTCTCGAGCAGTGTATTCCGCAAACAGTATATCTTTCGTACGCTTATGTTTTTGGTTGAACAGTATAACAAGTTTTTTTCTTCTGTAACTTTTTACCCATATGATATGAGTGAAATTATTAAAAATTTCGATTTTGTTTAAATTTTTAATTACCGTTAATTTATATATGACGAATATGCAAATAAAATGTACTATTTTACGAAAATATATAATGTTTTAAATATTTTTTTTGGCTATTCAGTGATCAAAAACAAGCGAATAAGACCGGCGTTCGGGGTTTAAGTGACCGATACGTTGCCGGCGCTCAGGCTTTAAATGTCTCTTAGGTCGCCGGCTGTCAATGTGTTAAGACTTAAGCCGTCATTTGTTTCGAAATTCGATCGGGGATAAAGTAATGATTTTGTTTCCAGTGCAACTATGAAGAGAGATCCAAACTCGTACGGGTGAACTTGTCGCAGCGTCGCTTCGATGCAACTCAAACGATCGCGTGTCTCGACCGTCGAGCCGTGCGCTGAATTGAACGGTACACTAAACGCACCATCGGTCTCAGTGATTTCAACGACCAGAGACCAGCGACACAGAGCCGCGACCGCGACGTGTCGTCTGACGACGGAAATTGAAGTTTCGTCGGCGGGGGGAGCGGAAAAAGACGTCGATTGTGCGGAACGCAACGTTCCCGGCCGGAAGTGCAAGGAGAGTACGCGTTCACGGCGGACCGGAAGTTCGCCTGAAGTCTAGCCGGAAGCGTTCGAACGATGCGCGCCGGTGTATATACTGGCGCATCAGGCCAGCCGGCACAATGATCGTCCGGATACACTACGCGGCTATACATAATTCAGCGTTTCATCGCCGACGACACGAATAGAAGGCCGAGCGGAAAATTGGTGCCGCCCCCGAGCAGGCTAGAATTTTCGATCGATAATTCATTTTGATGTGCCGCCGATGAAGCCCGCGACGATAAAAGAATCAACAGCGGGAGGGAAGCGCGGCGGGCATTAAGCGCACTCGGATCGCCGGGAATATCGTTTGACAACGCCGCGAGCGAGCGCGGGGAGGGAGAGAGAGCTTTCAGGACGTCGACGAAAGTTTAAAGAACCGAAACGAACCGCTGGACCGACGGAACGACGCGCGCCGGGCAAGCAGGAAGCGGTCCTGAATTTCGAGGGGATAATTCTGTTTGACGGTACACATCGGTTGGGTGGCGCCGAAAGAATCTACGGGGGATATGTGCAATGACGTGCGATGAAATTCGGCGGGCAGAGTCAATATGAATGCCGGTTGACGACGATGCGAGTGAGCGCGGCGATGCGAAGCGGTGAGAGGCGGCGAAATTTTCTGTGTAACGATTAAGTTTTATCGCCGTCTGTAAACTATGAATTGTAAGGAAAAGATGTGGTGCGGGGCTTAGTGTTGGACGTATGACAAGGACATTGAAATATAAATTGCTGTGCACAAAGAACTTCAATCAAGGAACTGTAATCGGAGTGGTTTCCTGATATTCGCGGATGAAGGAATTGGTGGTGAATAGTTAACTGAGAGGGAATATTGATTAATCATTACTGGAATATGTATTGCAAACTACGGAAAAAATTCCGATCAATTTGTTAGAGGAAATATGTTGGTGAACAAGGAAATGTATAATTTTGTCGAGAGATTTGTTTGCCCGAAATTGATAGTGAGAATAATGGACATGTTTTCAAGGGTCTAGGTTTCAAAAATACTCGAAACATCGCGAAGGGATAATCGATGAAACGCGTTGAACGACCGATTCGCATGTGCTCGAAGCTTCAAGTAACGATTATATTAGCCGGAGGGCCGATGCACTTGTCATCGTCGATGCCGATCACGATTGTAGCTGGTCAGAGAATGACGTCCGACCAATGAATTATACGGCCAGCAGGGCATCGACTAAACGGTTCAAATTCTTTCGCGCCAAGGTGTCAGTCGATGAATCTATGCGATCGAAAGATTCACCTTCGGACGAATGCCGCTGGTGCGTACCGATGCGCCAAATAATTGCGTCAATATGAAATTGAAATAAAAATGTCTAATTAATAGATGGAAGGGCATACTCCCGGACGAGTGTTATTCATACGCAATGTTCAATATACCAAACTTTCGACGAGGCTAATATTAGTGATCGTTTATACTTGGCTGACTTCATTTACGCTTATTACATTCCGTTTGGGAAATCAAACGAAGCCGTGTTTATAACTCGTAGAGAAAATATTTGAGCCTGCTACAAATCTCGTTTGACTGCTACATCATCAACGCCTTACCGCGACCAGTCAGAAATAATCTTTAGCACCGAAAAGTCAATTAATACACCCGCGTTCACAACTGAGTGAAAAAAAATAAACAAAATCTGCCACCATTTACTGCGGCTAATCACGAATGCGTCGACACTCAGACTTTGGCCGGCGTCCAGGGAACATTTAGGAACATTTTGACATACAGGAAAGCGAGCGTAAAAGTTGCGACCACCGCCTCGGCCGTCCGACAAACAAAGCGGCCCGAGTTTGGATCTCTCCCGCGAAAGCAGCCCTACCCACGTGATTCACCTTAATCCGATTGCCGTTGTTACTGTTCTGCCTCAGAGCCATAGCGGCTCTTGCCCACTGCACGACCCCGCACTCGACGACATCGGCCATGTCGTTCCTCGCGACGATGCATCGCACGTTGTCGACGCTAGTCACGTTGCCGTCGGTGAGCGTCACGGCGCTGGGATTGCAGTACTTCGCGGCCACGATGCCCGCGAGACAGCTCATGCCGCCGCCAAGTTCAAGGACGCTTCTATTCCGGCACAATCCCCGGTTCTTCAGCAAGTAATAAGCCAGACACTCTTCCGACGGCCACACGCACACGTTGCCAGTGTTGTTGAAGCCGATCAGCTCGTTCGCGGTGAAGCTCTTGTTGATCCGCCGAATCTGCACGTCCAGCAGCTCGTTCTCCAACATGGCCGAGTACTCGTACCAGCTGGAGTCCGGATCGGCGATGGCGTTCTCCAGCAGCACCGTCTTCAGAAGGCCGAAGCTGGTGAAACGACGGACGGATATCTCGTCCTCGATGTCCGATGGGAACGGCTCCGGCGAGCCGGTGAGAGCACGCGCGAGGATTCGCCATCGTCGCATGGCCGTGGTGCTGTTCTTCTTGTTGTTCACGGTCCTGGCGCATTTCTCACACGCCGGCACCTCGCGACGCGGCACTATCTCCTCGGACATCTTTACGGGAAATCGTTGTGCTCGGTGACAAACTCGAATGAGGCTAGATGATATCTCGGTATTTGTAATCTTTGCTCTTAACGATCAGTTTCAAAGAATTCGAAAGTAGCAGTAGAAGGGATGAAAATATGAGACGCGCTCGATTACTTCGGTTTAGCGAACGCTGACGGATTCGCTGATTTCCTATTTTACGACACTTCCCTACGTCCCATACAGAAGCATGTGTTACATCGATCCTATCAATACTAAACACGGACTCCGGAGAATTGACTAAGTATTTCACCACGATCACCGAGACATCATTATTACGCACATGGCAGTTCGACACTTTCCTAATCCGTCCGACCGAACGACCCCCGACAGCGTCGATCTGCTCGCGTTCCTCACCCGTTGAACAAGTTCGTCGCGCGCCTCCCGACCGAATTGCCTGAACGAGGGGTCGTTCTCCTAATCATGGCCCGCCACCTTCGACCGCGGTCCGTCGTAACTCCACTGACATAGTTTCCGTCCTGCACACGAGATTGCGAAGGGCCGAAGGGGCGAAAGGGTAGGCCTCCGTGGCCGCAGGGTTGACTTCGGCGCGGACAAGGACGAGGATGGACGAAGGGACGGGGCAAGACTAAAAGCACGAAGCCAACTTTTAACTCGCGACCACGCGGATGGCAAGCGTTCACCACGCTGGATCGGCGCTTGCGCGCCTCTCCTCTCTCCCTCCCACAGTGTTTCTAACTCTCTCGACCTCTCGCCGTCTCTCTTTCTCTCGCAGGCCTACTCGTCTTCCTCTTCGATACACAGAGAGACACGTATATAGACTATAGACGCGTACAGTCTCTTTTACTCTCCACTCGCGCCCACTCCGTCTCTCTCGAAAGCTACCGTGTCAGAGAGACGTCTCTGTCGTGTTGTCTTCTTGTCGGATTATATGTGACTCTGTCCTTCTCTGTTTTCTCCGCATCCGTCTTCCCTCGCTGCGCTTTGGCTCCGTTCGCAGGCTGCATCTTTGTCCGATCTTCTTCATTTGGTTTTCGGTTCATGTACGTTCTCTTCGATTGCGTTCTAAGTTTGTTTCTCTTTTACTTCGTTCGTACAGGGCATCTCTGTCTTGATTCCTCTTTGATTGTACGATTATGTATGGCGCTCGTTATTTTCCGGCCGCGCGCCTGCTTGCCCTGTTTCAAGTTGACGTTACACGTGCGTCACTTCATCTCTGTCTATTGCTGTCCTGTACTGTGCACGACGCTAGGTTTATGTACACGTTGCCCTCTCTTTCTACTTTCCAGGCTCTCCCTACCTCGCATCTCTTTGGTTCTGCACGCGTGCCTCTCTTCCTCTGTCTATCTCGGTGTCGATGCGTTCTTCTTTGGCCTTCCGTTCTGCATGCGTCCATTTCTGTTCCAATGCACCTGTTCCGCTGTCGTTGCCTTGCCATCGCGGCCAAAGGGAAGACCCGTTACCAAAATGAACTTTTAACAGGCAGCAGAAACGATGCTAATCCGCGAAGCGCGACGAGATAAAAGCCGCAGCCGATCGTTCTCGATAATCCTTTCTCCAGCATTCAGTTTCCGATTCTCAAACATCAGCTTCTGCTACCATTGTCTCTATCTTCAATCACTCATAAAATACACTCAATACTTGTCCCTACAATCGTTTCTCGATAATCGTCGCTGCCGCGAGTGTCTCGACCTGCTAACACATTCATTCACGCAGTCTCAGCACGGAAGTTGAAGCCTCATTCATCTTTACCACCAACTGTCCTCTTCGCCGAGCCACTACACTCGAGCAACTCGACCGGCGAAGGGTGTTTGAATTGCAATTAACGCGGATTAGGAAGTCGAGAAGCGGCGGTCTTTAAATAATCGCCGCTTTTTGCCAGTGTCCCATCCAGGCGTGTGTCGTATCGTCTGGCTTCGCATCTTCGGCCCCTGGCACTGAAAATCCCGAGCTCCGCTCGGCGCGCCGTGCCAAAAGTCTCGTGGACATTAAACTGTCGTTGGACCGATGTTTAAATCTTGGCCACAGCTCTCGGCCGCATCGTCGGCGCTTGATATACAGCCCCAGCCGCCGATTCCCCGGCAGATTCCGGCTTCTCCTAGTTCGGCCTAGTGCCTAGACCTAGACTATAGCGACCGGACGATCTCGGTCCACCGCTGCTCGTTGGCGGCCGGAAATACGAACGATAGAGTCCGCAGTTTGTAAACGTCGCGCCGGCGAGCGATCGAAAGAATAAATTGCGCGAGCCGACGACGTGCAGGGCTCGTCGATAATGATGATGCATCGACGTTTGACCCTCGAACGCCGAAACGCCGGGCCCGGGAACTGGATTGGCCGGATGAGAAAGCTCACCGACGTTTCGGTCTATCATTTTTCATTTCTGCAAGCTCGTGCCCTTTCTGGTGGCCGTTGAATCAATGACCATGGGAAATCTTGGTATCCGAGACGATGAGGTACTTAGTTAGGGATTGTTTGATGATGCGACTGTTTGTCCGTTTCCAAGGTCACGCAGCGGCGACGACGGATTATTTGTTAATGCACAAAACATGTTGATAAGGAAAAGAGATTTCTTTGGAGAGTATGGCGATGGACGAGATTCTTGTCGGAGCGTCTATTAGGCTGTTCTTCGTGGAGCAAAGTGCAATCTTTGCAAAACGCCGGCAAGTTAGGGATGTAAGAGGCAGCGAACCGCCGAAAGCACGAGGAAAACTTGTAATAGGATTGGCAACGCCTGTGGAGCGTCGAATGTTTAAGTAAAATAGAGCTATTAAAAAGTTCGGCCACGGGATAAAGTAGAAAGAAGCAGGAACAGTATTTAAAAGATTAAATCGCGTATCTTGTTGGTCGAGAACGAATTCTCACCTGCGGACTGTAGTAGCGATTCTCAAGTACTCTCAAGTATTTAACTTAGACTGTAGCATAGTTGAAATTCTGTACAACATTCTCTCTTGAAAGGCAAATATGTATACATAAACCAACGATGTCTTAACGTACTTGAATCGTGGAACAATAGTGATGAGAAAAAATAACAGTACTTCCGATAGGTATAAATAAGGAAAGGAATAACACAAAGAGATTGTGTGGTTTTTGTAACACTAATATTAAACATGCTGCGTAACTTTTACTGTGCTTTGTGCTGTACGTTTTTATTGTAATCCTTTGTTTTTTATGCATCGTCGATGACGTACTTCTTTGGAATTTTGCATTTTCATACGCGGAACACACACGCCGGTTTAACAAAACGGGTCTTTTCTTTTCTCTCTCGGTATCTCTTTCTCCACTCTCTATTATTCCGCATCCCACCCACGGGGTTGTTGGTTTAACATGAAGAACAGAACTGTGCTGATCAATAATTTATTCCCTCCACGACCATCCCTTGCCTTCCTTTTCTTATCCCCTCCGCCCCGACTACGCATTCTTCGTATCGTGAGTTGTAACAATAATTCATCTGTACAAGATACAATCATCCTAATGGCGTGTATAAATTTTCTATTATAACGTCCGTTATTTTTCAACTCATTTTGCACATTAAACATTGCTCCATCATCAAATAGCAGTTCCACAATCAATTGCATGATTTATGACCCTGCTATTGCCTTGCAACATCCAGTACGTCAATGAACAAATTTACGACCGACGCTCCTACCGCGCGTTAACATTGATTCGCTGAACATTCAACATCGACCCTTGTCACGTTGTTGGAATAAATTTTTACCGACCGCAATAATTAAATATCCGGCACAGCGTACTTCTGGTGAATCCATTAAAATCGGGGGTGTGACTTGGCGAAAATTCTTAGCTCAGGGGTTCAATTTAGTGCTGTGCAATAAGGATCTGTGCTACGTAATATTATTTATCGCGTCGTCAGGATCAGTGGGGCGGTATGATTCGAGGACAAATCGATAGGTCGTACTACGGAGGTAGGCACGATGATCCCCCTTTTTTCCGAGATCTCATTCGGACGAGAGAACAAAAGTCCGACAGTGATCGTAACGAATGGTGTGCTGTGCAATGAAATTAGTTGCGCGAGAATAATCGTCATCCCACTTAATCCTTCTCCCTTTCAGAGGACAAAATCTACCTCCAATTAATTCCTGTTCCGATAACGTGGCCTATGAAAAAAAACGACAGGTCTGCAGAGTAATGTGGAGTAATTGTTCAAGAGAAATATCAATTATCTCTCCCACTCGTAATTCGATATCGAAAAAAGGAAAACACGATGCGTTCGAGTGAATCTGCTGAAATGCAAGTTTCAACTTGATTGATCCAGACATTTAATCACTATAATTTGCCGTAATAAATTCGTTGATGCAATTATAAGGGTGCCCGTGCAGAGTTGTTCGTTCGACGAAACAATACAATTGTGATTGCAGAAAGAAAAGGAAACTCGCAAGAGAACCTAGATAATGATAATTTTTGCATCGACTAACCAATCTCCAATGCATTTGCATCGTACGCCTAGTACAAACGTTCAGATAAGATCAATTCGAATCATGTGTCTGCATCGATTGAATGAATGCCGCGGATAGCATGCGGGCGCCGGTCTATTTATTGACCTTAACCCCTGCGCTCTTAAAAGATGCCTCTCGCGATACGTCACAGGAAAAGGTTACAAAAAAAAAAAAAAATGTACTGCGGACCGTTGCAATACAAACAAGTAATTCAAAAAGGGATCACGGCGCAACAGTACTGCGAAAAAGGTCGGGCATTTGCATTATAAGCCGCATAAATCAAGTGAAACTTTGACATCGCAAACGAATTGCACTTTCCGCGTGATCGGAATTGGATTTTCTTACAACTCGATTTCCTTTGATTAAACTGTTCTTGCGTCACGCGTCGAAGGAAAAATGAAAATTTTCTAATTAGAATAATTCTTTCACAAACGGAAAGGGACACAAAAAAAACTTAAAAAAAAACAGTAACACCGACTTCAAAACAATACTAAAAAGGATAAAATAATTTTTTAAAAAGTACGGGTCCTTTTTATTTTCGTGTTCAAGAATATATTTCAAGGAGCACTACATTGGGTCCGGAAAATTTTTCCTGCCTTCAGATCTCAGACCACATTTATATCGAACAGTTTTTTAAGCACTGCGCCTTCTAACAAGTGTGCATCGTGAAAATACTTTTTGCAGAGAAAAACAGTAATGAAACGGAAACAACGGAATCCCAATCCACCCGTTCATTCGCAAACTTTTCCACCTTCCGTCAAGCGTCAACGTGGCGGGATCATATTTCTCGTTCCATTAGCGATTTATCGGATGAGGAGCCCGTCAAAATGCCACTAACTCTTAGTACTTGACGTTGGGGGCCCGTCACATTTACGTACACCCAGCATGAAATTCCAGCCCTTTCCGTCGCAGATGGAAGTTCCGATACGTTCACGCGCATAGCCAAAGGAACATTGAACACGCTAACTTTAGCCTCATATTTCTATGAAACAGAACCAGATTTTGAAATATTTGATTGCAATTTTCTTATTTCCCATCCATCTACACCTTACAAGGTGCTTCTATACACTCTATAATGTATTCACTTTTCAAGTGACACTTCGAAGTGAGACTTAAATTTCGCTAAGACAGTAAAAGCCGATCTGTTTCGGCGAAGAGGGGTGGGTTTCGATGCACACGCGTGCATGCATGCAGGTGCTTACGCAACAGCAAGCTCACGGCCTCGCGCATATCTACTTTATATTGTTCGACGCAAATAGACACTGTTGGCGGTAACGGTTGCTGTTCCATTCGTGTGTGAAGCCGATGGCCCCTGGCTGCCCTCGTCGAATAATCTACGTGCGAATTGTCGAATCGTCTGCGAGAAGTTATCGGTAAATCGTATACGAGAAATTACTGATACATTCTGCGACCTGCACAAAAATAGCAGCATTTCCTATAAACACATGTTCTAGACATATTTCTCGATTTATGACTCATATGAATATGAAATCTAAATCACAAACGCATATTACGAATTCTCCATATTGCTGACAAAACATTTGATTCTATAAAATTAAGTCAATCCGAAAAAGTGCTGACTAAATTAAGTCTAAACCAGATTTAGACGTGATAAAAAAGTGACTTCAAACTCGTAACGTCAATGTTCGTCAATCTGTACGCGCGCTCCTTGTCGCGGGACTATCGTTTCTTGAAGCATTCTCCAGGCAGTAAAGGAAAGACACGAAGAAAGTGCACCGACGCAGGGGCAATCTTCGTGTAATCGATTTCGACTCATGTAATAACACTCGTACGTTGAGGTTGACGAAGCGTACATTGGCGATAAACAGGCATGCGTTTTACATCGCCCGTCTGCAGTTCGGCATGTCGCACGCAATTTTCCATACGATCGGTTTTACGGCACTGCGGACTCTCCTGGCTGTCGTAAAATTCCGGGTGACGTTCTACGCGAGTGCGCGACAAGTCGAAAGTTGCACGACGTTTGACATCGATGTCGTCCTTTCCGCCACAAACGTGCACACCGCCATGTCATTGGATCCCTGTCTCTTAAACGTCACGGAAAATCTTACCACTGAGAACAGTCTAACAATATGTGAACCGGTAGACAAAATTCAGAAATTTTCAGAAGTCAATTCTGTTCTTTCATTTTCATAATAGAGCTTCGAAAACTCAGGTGTCTGGGATTTGTCCGATTGATCTCGATTGACATCAATCAGCTCCGTCTGAATGAAAGCAGCGCGTGGGCGAGAGAAAAGAAATGGCCACGGGGCAATATGTACGAGTGTAGGATAGTCAAGACTAGAGACACTATAATCAGAGACTGGACACGAAACGGTCACTTTTGATTGGTCCGCCATTTATTGTCTTTTCCCGCTAATTTTACCCATATTAACGTCACAAATTTATATAATGACATACATAAACAAAAAACGCAATAACCCAATACATACACATATGAACGTGAAAAATCTATGTAAACACGGGTAAGAGTGAGATAGAGTGAAATAGTAGAAAGTAGATATATCTTTCTCTCTCATAGGATTAAGACAATACATGGCGGACATTGACTCGTGTCCAGTCTCTTATTATAGTGTCCCTAGTCAAAACCGATGACAGTCTAATAAATAATCATCGTTCATCGACGGCACGTGAGTGTTCGCGCGTAACGTTCGCGTGAAGTGCACGACAGAGAAACAGAGAGAACGAGGTCTTTCCTCCCAGAACAGAGCGCGATTGTGATCCGATTACGCAGTGTACGGAAACCGTGCTTCTGAATCTTAGATCATACTGAATCCCTTGCGGTGCGACGACACACACACTCCTCGCCACTTTGATAAATTGGCGCGCCGCATAAGAATTTCGCATCACCAACCTAACCGAATGAACCCAACTCTCGCTCGGTACGACGGCTACTCCAAACAGCCCAAACACGATCCCAGCCAAACAAATACGAAATCCCACAGCGTACGCGGTGGTTCAAAAACGCCGAAAAATGAGCAGAACTAATTCGAGCGAGCCGGAGTAAAAAGAAAACGAGGAACGTTGGCAGCGTGAACCTCGGCGTCCCACTGCATTTTAAAAGCGCCGGCCCAGAGAATGCATTCTCCATTGTCCGGCTCACGGGCAGAACGTGGCCGAACAGAGAGACGAACTAGTCCGCGCGCGGCACGTTCTACGTTGCATCGCACTCTATTGCGGCGTTTTCTGGCAAGGCGTGCCGACGCATTGCGTCTGTCGCGCGGCGATCGAGACTCGGCCAAGAGAGTTTCAGGAGGAGAACTGCTGCCACTACGTCGCACACCGCCTCTCGGAGAACGGCGTGCGACGTCTTACAGATACGGAGAAGATTGGAATCGTATGCAGAAGACGCGCCGCAAAATGCTCCTTTTAGCACTTAGCTAATAGCTCGGCTCAATGCAAATGCATCTGACGCTCGAAGCGGCGAGTAAACGCGCTCGCTGCTAAGTACGTGTGTGTGTGTCTGTGCGTCTGTACACGAGAGTGCACATCGGCAGAGGTGCCGTCACCGATGCGGGCGGCCAAATGGCCCAGATTCGCTTATTAAGGGCAGCCAGATGCAGAGGGTTGCACGACAATGAGCCGGTTATCGGTGCCGTGTAACTTTCGACGACTGGAGCACGCCTTGTGTCACCGTTCGCGAGCACTAAAGCCGTCTCGCACCTTGCTGTGCGCTCCGCTCGCACGGTCGCACGCTTGCTGCAGAATGTGCATTGTGCAGCGTTCGGCCTGATGGAAACTACCCCCTGCTACTGAACGGTCGTTCGCACCGCTAACGTGTGCGGACGTTTGGGTATAGTTCGTCTTATAGAGTCTCGCGCTCAGGGAGAGTGTGTATGTTAATGGGAACGTTACGGTGTGGACTATCAACGTGCGGTAACGTATTGAAGTGAAGGGTTGTGTTTGGCAAGTGCCCGGGACCGAATTGGTCCTTCTCGAAATATGTTGTTGGGCACGAGAATCTGAGGGATCTATACCTTTTTATATTAGCCCATATTCAGATTCATGGGACGAAATGCTTTGTCGTTCTAACTAAGCGGAGTTGGTAGAGTCTAGTGTTCGAGTATGCAGGATAATTGTTGGTAGTTTTATGGAATCTGCTCCACTTGCTGTCCGCGTAACGCGATTTACGGAAAGAGTATTGAATAATGCAATACTGTAAGACACTGAATACGTTGGGGATGAATGACTTATTGAGCTATCGAGGATCTATGCGCTGAACTTAATTTCTCAGCATACTTATAACGGTCACGTAGTTTCGAAACGGATCGGAAAATGTGCATTGCGTATGACACCGCGACGGTAACACGTGTTCCGCAGCGCGATTCCGCGAACGGCGACTGTTCCATTTGTCGAACAAGTTAATGAGAGCCTTGTCAACGCGCCCGTTTATTCCTGCGTCGACCGAGATTATTGAAATTCCAACGCTTCAAGTTTTAACCACTCAATCATTTCGTTACGTACGAAAAGCTGCAATTTATCGACGTCATCGGAGAATTTAGTACTTCCAACACATCAAACGAAATGCATACTGACAGTATGTTTTGTTCGATAAGGAGAATAAAAATAGACGCGTGGTTTACGTAATATCATGAATTTTCGGATGGTGAGACCACTACGTAATTTCATTTACATATCTGATCACTTAGATAACGGGTTTTAATTATGGTGACGCGAAGAAGGCGTGTGTCCACGTGACTCGAACGCAGTTTCGCACATGTGTCATCGAACGTGACGATAAACTACCTGCATGTCCGCTTTCTAGCTTCAATCACTCTATTATCTGTGACAGTGGGGATATATTTAGTTGATTCCTTATGTGCATTCAAATGTCTGCCGATCAGATGCGATTACATATCTAAAAAAGAATCCTGTCTCCAATAAAAGAGAAAAGTTAATTTCGTCGAATCAACAGACACGAGCAGCGATGAAATATGAGTGGCAGGGCGAGAAAGGTACCTTTTACGCTTAAACACTATCTCGTCACGCCAATGCAGAGCATATTTACGACTTTCTTAGGCGAGCGCATAAAACAAGATTACCCCGCATTCGAAATCGTCCGAGACGTTTGGCGCGGAAACGGGGAAATAGCGTGGAAATGCAGTTTCGCAAGAAGAACTACCGTAATCGGCCATTTCCATAGTCATCGGTCGGATATGGATCAAGCAGTACGGACCGTTTTACGCAAGGCAACTAGTTGCGGCAATCGATCGGTGCGACTTTCTGTAAAGAACGTTGAAACATAGGTTGATCGGTTGCTACGTCACATCATGTAAAAACAAGCCGTCGAATGTGTTGATTCTTATACATTTTTTGAATATTCATACTTCATAATACCAAAATTCTAACTAGATATTAACCATCTTTTCAAACCTTCTCTTCAAAATAATTATGTTTCGGAACAAGTTACAAATCCTTGCGTCGCTTTCAAAGACGCAGCCTCGGACGACAACACGATTTACAGCTAAATATTTTTATGCGCACATTGAATTGCATCGTTGGAATTTTATCGCTGACAAGAGATACGAAAAACAACAAAGTTCTCGGTAATGCAAAGAACAATCTGGTGGTGCAGAAATGCCGTTATAAATTGTGCGGATTGACGCGCGGCGACGAGAGAACGGATCGCGCGACTCGCGAGACGCACGTGGAACGTATAAACGTCAAGCGGTCGTGCGCGCTCACTTTATTATCAGGAAATATAAACAATCGGTTCCGGCGCTGCTTCGTACCACCGTTAAGGATTAAAGTTAAGACGCTGAGTAAATAACGACGTGCGTCTCGTATCACACGGGTAATTGTAAGGATTAAAGATTGAGACGCGCCTAGCCAATGGCAGGCGCCGTTTGAATTAGGCGCGCGCTCAATTTCAAGTTGCTCCAAAAACGGTCTCTTATCGTAACAAGAATCCAGGGAGTAAAAGTAATCGCAAGTACGACTTACATATTGTACGGCTTGATGAAGTACTTCTTTCAGGGGCTGAGTCGGCCGACGACAGAAACGGCTGGTTGACAATGCGTGCGGCGGCTTGCTTACAATCGTCGATGAAACTTCACAGACTTTTACGCCAGGCTCGGGGTACGGACAAATCTAACCTCAAACGCGGAACTTGTCTTTGGCATAATCGCGAGCGCGCACATGTCTTACGTGTTTTTATACTTTGTACACTTTACTTGACGTTCACTCGAATGCTGGACGAACGTTTCGAGGCAATTGACATTTTCGTACGAAAATATGAGGGAAAAACCAAACGTCCGCGCACAACGTTCTGAACAGTTGACACAACAGTGCGAAACTAATCCGGCAAGCTTAAGCCATCTACTGGCGCGATGTGAAAATATTTAAATAAACGACGAACGGTACCTTTTTCACTCTTTACAAAACTAACCCGGAAAAAAGTGAAATTTTGAAGAACAAAAATGAAACATGCATTTAAACATTTGTACAGCAAAATAACTATCGATAACGATAAAAATAATTCCACGTGCAAATAATGAATTGAGGGAACTCTGATATGATAAAACAAAATAGCCAGAAATGGTTAGGCCGTGGTATTTTTACGGGATTTCAAGAAATCGGAAACTGTTATACTAGAATATAATGATATACGCAAGCACAAGTGTGTCGTTTTACGTGGAAACATATAAAAAGAGAAATACAAATCTCGGGAACTGTTGAGAAGTGCAAGTTTGAAACGGACCCGAACAGCCGTCCCGCGTCCCGTTAATCCCGGCACCAATTTAACACCACCCTAGGTCCATCTGTCGCACGAAAATAGGAACATCGACCGCACGTGACTGTAAGAAGCATTCCTTTTTTTATCTGAGATAATCGTTGCTTCCGGTTTTTTCAGGCAAGTTCAAACATTGTGCTGCGCAGCGACGCTGTTATAAGGAACGTTAGTGTTTCCACGCGCAACAAAGATGAGAAAACATCGATCATGTGTCCTGCCAAGATGGCTGCGCCCAAGTTATAACCTCTCTCCGCAGCGATGTTTGAGTGGGCATTAGAAGGCTACAATTACTCATTCATGTTCAATCAGTTCCATACGAACGCGTCTGCCTCCCTGTTCGGACATGAATCGCACAACAATGGATCGCACAAAATTAGAAGAAAGGAGATGAAGAGGCGTCGTTCAGCCGGCGTCGGTCGCGTTCGAAAATTCGGATATTAGAATTATCTTTTAAGCGTTGACTCGCTTCCTATGACGTAAATAGTGCACTACTCCGAGGGGCAATACCATGAGCAAATTACGTTTGGGGTCAGAGTATATCCCTCTGGTCGAGGGGGACATGTCGAAGGATCGGATCGTCGTTCCCTTCTCGCGGGTGGCATGGTTCACTGTGTCGGTACCGTTATGCGCATTTATGTTTTGCATCGCGTGGTCGGTTATGTATAATTTCGAGCATTCCACTGCCACTCATTGTAAGGTATGATTATTTCATTGAGCACGTTCGCGCGTTTGCTTAATTGCTAAACTGTAAACCTATCCCCTTGACTCTTCAATGTGTGCTTTCTTCTCTTTTGTCAAAACCAAACTAGCTTTGCCTTGCGAATTTGGATAGACTAGCGACTGGTAGACTGTATTTTCTGAGAATGAATATTTTTTTCTACATAGGTTTATAATTTTTTGCCATCAGTATCGGCAGCCATTGGTCATTATAAGCCACAGAGAGATGTTTGGAAAACTGCGATTGCTGTACAGGCAGTTGTTAGAATTTTAGTGTTTGTGATGTACTATCGTTTCTATAAGGAACATGTCTATAAGTGGGCACAAAATATCAGCAATATTGTGCTGTTTAGTTATGCCATTGAAAACATATCACTCGTGACATTAAGCTTTTGGACGTCAGATGAGAATTATGGTATGTATTGGTAATTAGAAAAGGTACAATTGTGTGTGTTTTTCAATATGTGACATATGAAACTCTTTTGCAGCCCTTCATAAGCTATCTTTTATAACATTTTTATTGACATCATTTGTTCATATGATTTTGGCATATTTTCTCATGAGAAATTGCTGTAACATTACGAGAGATGGGTCTGAATCTATTGCACTAAAATGGAAATGGAGGGCATTGCTATTGAACATGTCCTCTATTCTATTTGCATGTTACTTCTTTTATAGACATAACAAGTACTGTGAACCTTTAGGTGAGTTAAGATGTCTTGCAGTTATTGTCTTAGAGTAATATGGGTTGATTATTTAGGTTTCTTATTTAACACCCAGTTTATGCTCTTTCAGTATACTCCATGTTTGCTCTGAGCGAGTATGCTGTTGTAGCGTCAAATATGGGATTCCATTCGACTGCAGCATGGGATTTTGCAACATCGCGTCTCATGATATCAGAAGGTCGGCTTAGAATCATATAGACTGTTGTAAGTAGGTTTTTAAATATCAATCATGTATTCCATTTTGAAACTTTTCCTTCAAATGATTTGTATAAAAGACCTATTACATATATTTTCTAATATACACAATTTTTGGTACTGCATGAAAGTAGTACAGTCAAAAAATTTTTACTATCAACAATATTTATATTTCACGAGTTTTTAATGTATTTAAATGATGAGCATAAATCAATTACAATCAATTTGTACTGTTGTGTGTACAGTGTGCAAAGTGGATTTGAAAGCCGAAAATGTAAGCTCATTTTAGAAAGTGTGAAAGCAGAATGCTAAAATCAAATGTGATTGACTTTTTCCCATGTTGATACCTTTTAGCATATATTTTACACATAATTAAGAGGATAAGAATAGCCAAACATTTGTTAACTATTTATTACGATGATTAGATAATTGTGAATATGTATATATGTGTATATTTAAAATGATCAATGGTTGAAGGAAATTATGTATCATTTGGTGTATAAAGAATTCTTGACTATGTCATACATTGTTTAATTGTTCGGGTTTATATTCACTGCATCGTAATACCTATAAGTAACAGGTGATACGATGGAGAATATATATTATCAAGGTGTACCAAAAACGGAAAAATATATTTATCACTTTCTCGTATAAAAATTCACGTACAAATAGAACTTTTTACAAAGGCAAAATGGGTTCCTCACAAACGGGCGTAACGTAAGACAGTTGACACGTATTAAACGGACTACTTAGGTATAAATATCTAATCCGATTACGGTCATTACGTAAAACGTTGCGCATGACAAAGTACAATGTCACGATAATGGGATATTAGCATTCCGAGCAGGGAAACCAAGAATAGAAGAAAGCTTTCCACGGAAATTGTATTCATGGGAATCTTACGTCATTACCAACCGACACGTATATTAAAATTTAAAATCGGCGTCCAGTTTGTCAGCGATGTGTTTTGCAATCGCCATGCTACTTGTGGCAGCTGGTGACGGTGCATTTCGGCAGTGAAGGACTCTGCTGCCAATACTTCCGGTACCACTGTCGAACACGAAATCGTCTACTAGCTTACCGTCTTTGTCCAAAGCTTGTGCTCTAACTCCCGCAGGTCCTCTGTATACGCATAAAGAGAAATGAGTTTTCCGTGTCTAACGATAAGAAGTTAAAGAATTCGATATTTTCTTTATTTCTTATCGGAGAAGCAGCGGAATATCTGACACACCTTCTCACGTCTTTACGCGTGACTTCTGGAATAAATTTCTGAAGATCCTTCACAGCTAACGGATAAAAAATCGATTTTATGACCTCTTTGCACCCTGGGACAAAGAATTTTGCGCAGAGCTTGTATAATCCAGGGAATTTTGCCATCTCGATGCAATCTCTTATGTTTATGTCGAACCAACTGGAGACACGTACTTATCAATTAGTTTGCAATGAGGTACTACTAAAGACAGGTATATGCGTTTGAGAAGGAATCAATGATTCTGTTACCTGTAACCTTCCCTTGCAAATGCCAGGACTGCATTAGGCCCGAGCCAGATGTCTCCAGTCATTCTGGGCGTAAAATGAACACCTAGGAAGGGGAATCTTGGATCGGGCACAGGATATATGTTCGTCGTACATATATGTCTCTTATTGTCATTGAGTAACAGGTATTCGCCGCGGAATGGAACAATTCTCGGACTCACATCACACCCGGTCATTACTGCTAGACGGTCCGAATGTAATCCAGCACATGTTAATATGTGCTTTGCTGGAAGACACTGTAAAAGTGATAATGCGCTTGCATAATTAAAAATCAGAAGATACTTGGAACACCTTGTACTTGCAATGGTACAAAATGTGTCCCAACAGGTAATTGATATGAATAATAATGTGATCAGGTACTGATGGGTTAACATCAGTACAGAGATGAGTATGTTAAGGTGAGTTTTAAGAGATACGAATGATCCGAAAATATATACCCTGTTTTTGGATTGAACAGATATCGGTGCTAGTTCCCCAGATCTTTTTGACTCGGACATTTCCCCAAATCCGCACACTTCAAAGTTCAGAAACACTTCACCGCCCATTTTTTGAAAGTCTTCAGCAAAGTGTTTGCATACCACAGCCCAGTCGACAATACCGGTCCATGGTGACCATAATGCCTTTTCTCCCTACAGTCATCATATAAAATCGTACGAATGTATAAATTTTATGCCTGCTATACGTTTCCAAAGTAGAAACATACACAGGGCTTCATTCACGTAAAATCAGAGCACCATACCCGGCACTTTGGTTCATATTTCGATATACAGTCTTTGTCGACGATTTGAAGGTCTGGCACGTTATTCTTCAGTCCACGGTCGTAAAGATCATCGATTCTCTTGACCTGTTCCGGTGTTTGGGCCACTATCAACTTTCCCACTTTATTATGTGGTACATTATTTTTGCAAAAGTATTCGTATGATAATTTCAAGCCCTCTACGCACATTTTTGCCTGAAATTATTCATTGATCCATTCAATTTTCCTTAGCTACTTAAAGGACTTATTGAAGTGGAACATTAATATATTAGTTTTTTATGTAAGTACCTATATGTATATGCTACTAAGGGGATGCACCCTGTTCGTTTACCTTCATACTCCCTGGTGTATAATAAATACCCGCATGGACAACCCCGCTGTTATGTCCCGTTTGATGCTTTGCCAGAGAATTTTCTTTTTCCACAATCGCCATTTTCAGATTTGGATGTCGCAGCAACATTTCTCGTGCGGTCGCACAACCAACAATCCCGCCGCCGACAACCACGAGATCGTACGTGGTGCATGAACTCTGGCTGAATGTCAAGAGCGTTTGCTGACATTATCATTTTATTTACAAATACGGTTGGGTATTAGTATATAATTGTATTATTTCATTAAGTATCTTATGACATACGATTTATTTTATAATTCACAGAGTCACATCGACGAAGACTCAATTCAATTTATTATAAATTTAATGTGATCTCGCGACAATCAGAGACATGAAATTGATTCCAAAAAAATATATCGGAATAGGTGTTATACGAGATCGTTTTTGCAATTTGATACGCTTTGGAGCATTGATTACGAGACGCCAACCTGGTAGTAGATCCATGGCGAGAGACATAGTTAAGCTGTGGTAAGATAGTCCTTTGTGTCAAGGTTTTTATCATGTTCACCGTCATGATGTCCGGTCAAGCCTGAATTTTGTTATTCAAGCTTCCGAAATGTTTCGATGTCTGAAATTGAGGTTTGTCAGTCTCATTAAAACGATATGTGACGGTAAACACATCTATTTTATGATTTTAACCGAAAATTGTAAAGTTGAGACGTCATGCCGTTAATTTTTGTACTGGTAATTAGCGACTAATTTCATGAGAATTGGAAGTGACACTTAGGTCGTTGACATTTGCGCGTTTATTTACTTGGAATACTTCGCTTTTTCGAATATATTCTCTGCGTATCAAGGCTATCTTAAATAGAGGTCAAAAGTGAATCAGATATTTTGGTACATTTCACAACACTTGATCTGACTTATACTACAAAATATTATTATTTTCTTTACATTGCATAGGTATTTTTTCTATTTTTAATATGCACCGTAAATGAGAATTATTTTCCAACGTAATATCGTAAAATCACGTTTTACAGGTAGCGGTAGCGCTACATATAAACGCTTCCCATTAAAGCGAATTTTCAACGTTTATCAATCATATACATTAGAATGGCATCATAGAGTTTGAGGAAAAGACGATAAACACGAAAATAGAGGGGCAATTGTTTCAATAGAAGCGCATGATTACTTCCCAGACATAATAACAAGTGTCGTAAATTACGATGTCGACTCATTGGCATTTGCAATCTTATCATTTTCTCATCATGTGATTCTTGTGAGGTTCAACGTCACAATTTACCACAGATAAGCCTTATATAATAGACTAACTTGCTGTCGATTACTGAAGTCAAAATGTGTACGTGCCAATGAGAAAACATGAATCACATAGTACGTTTGTAGGTCGATCTATATATTTCACGAGCCACGTACGATTGGTAGTAACTACTACGTTGTATACAAAAATATGTGGTCTAATAATATACAACAGAGAAGGATGGGGAATGAGGGACTTAACAGAGGTTGACATAAAATATGCAAAAACGTAAAACTTACAATACCAATGGTGAATTCTGATCTGATTTTGAACTGATCGGTGCTTTGACATTCGTGTACTGTCACTTCACATGGCAATTTTCGAAATTACGATAACTCTCACCTAGCAACTATCAGAACTCTATCCACGTTTGTGCGACGAAGAATGAACTTGATTACTGAATGAGGGTAGATCGCACGGTAAGGTTGATCTCGTACGCGTCGAAAGTGTTCCTGACAAGTGGCGTCATCTATGTCATGAAGAAACACCGACCGATGACAAATGTTTTTTTTGTAATTTTATTTCTATAATATATATATATAATATTTCCATTATTTATATACTATAAATGAACCCTGTTACGTGATCGTCTCCAGCCACACATGCTTTTAGGTCAGTAGGTAAAGCTGAATCCTATAATCAATGTGTGAAAAGTATGTTTTTAATAGCAAGTACTAGTGTTCTGTTATAATGTAATTTAATGTGTAATCATAATCCATTTCTACAATTGATACATTGCGTCATAACTGCGCTTATGTGGTGAGAATTTGAGTGATTACGATTTTGTAATTAGAAAGTACCTATACGAAATGGCGATGATACTGCATTGATACCAGATAACAGACGTGGTGCAAATGAATGAGTCTAATTAGGGTTTCGTGAAAGGGCGTTATTCACCCGGCATGAAACCGAACAAACAGATAGATTTTATCGTTTATACACTACCCTTAATCACGGACGCGCAAGTAGTTGTTTGTATGTACATACGTCAGGCACATGCATTATGCACTGTTGCAAATGGAGTCTGTTCATGATTCAATTGTTACGAGTGGAGCTGAAGCAAATCAGAGATACGTGTGTGAAATCCTCGTGACCCCCGCATTTGACGAGCAAAACGATCAGTTGTGAACGTTGATTGCAAAGAACTTTATTCCTAACTGTTTATGTAGTACTCGTTTCAAATACTCGCATCTCAAAATACCTGCTTTCAAAACTTCCAAAAATTTTTTGTTTCTAAACAAAATGGCGTGCATAACAAACCTACAGCTCGCTGATGGCAAGGAGCGTGCAGTCCGTGTCGTTTTCTGAGAACTCTAAGTACGTGCGTGCAAAATGATGCGCTTCGGCGTATACAAGCCATGCCCGTATGGCATAAAGATATAAATATACTATTGGTTAGTAGCGTCAAGTTCTGGCGCCATGCCAGCGAAATCATCTCGATGCTGGTAATCGCCTTTGGCCCTACGGCGAGTTTTGGACTCTACATCGAGAGTATAGTAGATTCATACGCTAGGTATGTATGTACTACGCACACGGCCAGATATAGAGATATTCTCTCGAGCGGTTTAAACGTCGCTCAACTGTGGACATAAATCTGACAGTTTGATTAAAGGAGAATAGTCGAGTGGGTTCTAATATGGGCAACGCGGCCCGATGTATTCGTACTCATACGTATACTATCGGCCATAAGTATGAAATACCCAACAGTCCTTGCATAAACTTGGTTAGGATTTCACTTTTAATACAAATTACGCTTTGATTATTATGCACTGCGATCTTATATCGTACGTATGGTCTGCAGTTCTAATAATCAAAGCCAGTTTTTGCAACAACACAATAACATACATAGGTAGCAGCAATATGAATGAATGTAAAACGTACAAAGTGCTCCAAACTTTTGACCGGGGGTGTATGTGTGCACGTTCAACGATCAGAATGCAGCTGGACGATATCCCGGCAGAAACCTAAACCCTCCCATGGCCTTTTCCTATTTCTCCTTACCGATAGCTTCGGCTCCGCTTGCCATTGTCCTTTTTCCTTCCTTCTCAGCTTTAGATCCTGCTCTCCCCTTCGTACCGCGGCGATGCACATCGCGCCCTTTCTGTTGCACACTGCTTCCCGCTTTGCCGTCTTGTGTCTCATTTCGAAGAGCGAAACAGCGCCGTGCCGACGCAGCTTCGAACCTATGCCCTCCTATGCCCTCCACATTCCCCCGTGAGTGTTTTCGAATCATAATGTTTAATTTTTCCGTGGCGCCAACGGTGTTTAAGGAGTGCGCTGCGGCCATCTTGCGGTTTCGTCGTTCAGATCCAATTCTCGTCGAAGACTGTGAGGAATTCATTAAGCAACGGTCGTAGGATTAAAACGGTAAAGTCTGCACAAGCCATACACGTTGGAGACTATTGAGTAAAGTGGGCGTGAAGTTGTTTCGCGCTTTGCAATTTAGGTCTGTATATTCGTCAGAATTTTTCCGAAATATTCTGCGCTATTTATCGGCCCCATCCTCTGGAGGTTATTTGCAACTTTCGAGTGTAGTAATTCGGGATAAAGTGCGAGCTGGTAGTTTGACGGAGCGTGTCGCATATTGAAAGCAAACAGTTTTGCGAATTAAACTGCGCGGCCCATGGAGCAAGTCAAAGTCAATGGGACGATCAGAAGACCGCATCAAACGACATACGTTTTCACGATACGCTTGTCAAAACGTACGAGTTGAACTTTCAGCCGCGATGAATGCAACTAATTCGGAAATGTGGGAAAAGGATGGAGGACATCGTGCTCTGAGTGCGCAGGGATCATTTCAAATAGGCGTTGCAGTCTGTCGCGTTAAAACTTTGACATTTTTTATGGTAATAATGTATGTTCAAGGTAGAACAGTCTTCTTGTGACATTTGCTATTTCATGCATGTATTTGACCCCGAATGTTTAATGTTTTATATGAGTATTTTATCAAGTGATATATTGATGAGAAGGAGCCAGAAGAGTTTTCCGGACATTTATCTCTGCGTAATGGATGTACTGTAAAGTTAATCGTGAACACACTACTTCGCAGGTTATTACGCACACGCGCGAAATTTAATTTGCAGAACACTGCTGACAGTGTTTTGTTCGAATTCTGGTGCATTCAGGTTGTGCATTCATTTGTTTTTATACGACTGTACAGGCATTTCGTCAATATTTAAATACTTTACAATATTTTATTTTTGTGAATAGAACATCCACGAAATATAAACACAATTTATTGTTATCTCTAGCATCTTTTACCAACGTTTTGTGCAACGCTAAACAAGGAAGCTGAACATTGATCGTGAAAGATGAATCATATAAAGATTCAGTTCTTTTCGTTCCTCCAATTGATATCGCATCTATTATATTAATTATACATATTATATATAAATTTAAATTTAAATGATTAATTCATATCTATGTGCAATATTACAGATTTGCCAAAAATGGATCGCACTAGATAAGCCGTTAACAGCTCCAGGCTCGCTACGTATACACTTACTTCTTGCGCACATATAACACATGTTGGTGCCACCTTATTGTGACGGCCCTGAGGTACGTGCGTGGCCGTGGTGCGCGACGGTTCTTTGACTCTGCGCCGGGAGTCAGTCAACCCGGTGACGGCTTCCAGGTAACAGATGTTTCATAACGTCCGCGCACGAGATACCGACAACGTACTCGATAGTGTCGAGGGAAGGGTGCTCCGTATGCGTGTGCATGCGTAAATCGAGAGCAAGCGTGGAGACGTTCTCTCGTTTCGGAGCGCTCGTACTTGAAAGGTGCGGCGCAGCGGGAAATCGTGCCGCGATTATCGTGTGTTCCCGCTGACGAGAAGTCACGAGGCGAAAATGTAAAGGTGTTAGGTGCGGAAGGAGCTGCTCGTATTCGATTTATAAACAAAAAATCCGCGAGCTGTTTACACGCGATGCAGGCGATCGACAGATGATACGATCGTTCGAGCAACGCGCCCCCAGGTCGCGCGAAAACACAGTGCGCCGGAGTGTGGAGTAGCAAAAACACGTTGCTCAAGTTCCGAGGAGACGTTCGAGAGTTTCTGCTTGCGCAGATCGGAGCGAACAGAGGAAAGTGCGTACAGTTTAAACCGTGCTGTGGTGAGTACAGATGTAATAAGCGGTCCCGGTGTTTAGATCACGGAAAACGTGCAAGTGGTGCGCGGATCGAGCCTCGACGGAACGTGGACGAAAGAAGAATGGACTGTAGTGCGGAGTAGCAGGGAAGAGAGGAAAGAGCAAAGCGTACACGGCAAACGTTTTCGAAGGATCGCTCGATCTCCGATTCGATACGGAGAAGCGGGCTGTGCCGCGGTCCAGATGAGTACGCGCGGCCGAAGGGTCAAGGCATCCACGTGCGGCGACGAGTGAGAGCGTGTAACACCCGCGAACATTATTCGACGGTGTTCAGCATCATTCGAGCGAGACCTTCGGGATCGCTACAGATTCTGCGAATCGTCGTCCAGTCCCGCCCAGGGAATATCGTAGCGTGACCTTGAGAGAGAAACTTTTCTCCCACGATGGAGGACGAACTGCGTTGTCCGTGCTGCAAAGAACTTTTTGGCGATCCCGTTCTACTGCCGTGCTGGCACGCGCTTTGTTTAGGCTGCGCCGTGAATCTTCAGGCTCCTCCAGACTCGCCGCCGGAATCGACCACCGACTCGTCGAACGCGCCAGGATCCGATCAGGAGGCGGATAAACTATCAATCCTGTCCGAAACTGATTCGGGAGTTGTATGCAGCAGCACGTCTACGAGTTCCAGACCGGGCAGTTATGTAGGCACGCCTGGAAACGGCGGATTTCCGCCGTCGGGCGGCACGCTCTGCCTCTCCTGTCCAGTCTGTCAGAAGACCGTCTACTTCGATGAGGGCGGAGCGCACAATTTGCCCAAATACAGGGCCATGCAGCGTATCGTCGACAAGTATCAGGAGTCGCGAAACACGAAGATGCAGTGTCAGATGTGCGAGGGTGAGCCACGCGACGCTACGGTCGCGTGCGAACAATGCGAGGTGAGCATCATTTGTGTTCATTTTTTACCAGAAAGATTGCATCATTTTAGTAAAGTGCAGACGATGAATGCAATCGTTGGCTGTGAGCGGTTAAGGATTTTCTGAATGTTAGAGATGATAGCTGGTATAATTATTGCTTTTGGATGGTGCTAACCACATCTTCACTACAGTATACTTTGGAGTCCGCAAAGTAGAACGTTGATTGTATAGAGTATGTATGTACAATATCGTGATGCAAGTTTGCCCATAATGGTTGACTGAGGTAAATCGCTTCGATCTTTTGATTTTTATCGAGAACGGCTCGCCGCTGTAATTTTTGCGCGCAAAGCGCAGGCGGCGAGCGTGGCTTATACTGCGCTGGTTGAGGGTTTCGTGAATATTAGTGGCGTAGGTGCTATAACGACCGGTTTTGATGGTATTAACCACGCTACGAACCACCGTTTTCACCACCCTGCAATATGGACTTCGTGTCATAATGCATGTGTATGCGGTTCAACCCTTCGATTTTAATGGCACAGATACGCTCTGTACAAAAAAGAGAATTTTAACTAACATTTTCCTAAAATTCAATTACACTTGGTTCGTGCATCTCCATACGTAACACACCGAATGACGTGGGAATAAATAAGGATTTGATATTGTTTATTTTCAGTCATGGAGGATAGATTACCGATTGGAGTAAACTAAATGTCTTGCTGGAAATTCTAATCTGTACATGCAAGCGACATTACTATCGTCGAAAGAGCAATATGTTCGGTATTATGGAATTTACAAACAAGTTTCGCAAGTGTAATTATTCACATCTAGAGACATAGGCAAAGAGGCAGGAACGTAAGTACAGGAAACTTCGCGCCGATTCTCATGCTGATAGTTAAAGTTGAGGGTAGTTTATCTCTAGTCCTACCAGAGAGCGAAAGGTCGTCGCGATAGCGAGTAGCGCTTAACCTTAACACGATCCTTTTGAAGGTAACGTAACTGGCATGAACCGGTTCGTCATTTCCAGTCGTGAATACATTTCAACTGAATTTTTCATACGTACGCCCATAATCTCACGTATCGCTGCAGCCATTTACATGTGGTGTACGTCGAGTTCTGCTACAAAATGATATGCTAGTATTGCCGCCGTTATTGAATCCATATTAATGCATGAAAATAGAAAGGCGTCTGATCAACACCTGGCAAAGGCAGTCCACGCGCACGTGATAAATAAACTCTGACGTTTTTGTCTCTTTTCAGTTCGTCCTATCAATTTGTTCGGAAAGGGGATGAATCATACACGCGGTTGGTCCTGATATCTATCGCTCGATGATACCCGCGTCATAAACGCGTTGTAAATTTGTGCGCTTAACGTGCACGTACGATTTCCATATTCATTATCCGAGGCGCGGACGTAGCTAGGTGCTCTACGTATACGACGATCGAGAACGCCAGGATAGAAAACATAATCGAAGAGTCTGTGACGCAAGAAGGCAATGATGAGCCTTCTCGGCTTTCTTTCTCGTTGTTTATGTCCCGTGTTCTTTGCTTCATCCGTCCTTAGCTCGTTTTGTTCAGGACCCGTACAAAGAACCCCGTATGACCCTTCAGCACAAATAGTAGGACCGTGTAGGGTAGCATCGCCCGGGAGCTTTTCATTATTTTCATCTTCCTGCTCTTTCTACATCGGAGATCTACGCTCCTGCTCCGGATATACTCTATAAGGGCCATGTCGGGTATGTCATGAAAAACGTGATAAATTGCAAAGCGAAGTTACCGTGCAGAAGGGACATAAATGTATGACTCGAAATATTTCACAAGGTTCGCCGGACGAGATGAGCAGAACCGATGACTTCCACCGTTTGCTCGCCATATTTATTATTCGAGCGCACTGCGGTATTGCCGCAACGTACATCTATCGTCGGGACTCCACGGTCGCTTCATCCCCATCATACTTAAAATCAATTACCGCGAGGGCAGAAATTACCTCGGTATTCCTCACGTTATCTGTATTTATCGCACCCGCATTTCTCTGCGCTACCGCGTCAGTGCAGCTTCATTATGACTTCCATCTTCGCCAACCCCGCTCCTGTTTTCCTCGGCAAAAAAGAACTTCCCGTATCTTCTTAGATTGGAGCGAGAGGAAAAAACTCACGGAGGAAGCCACTCTTGACAACCGTGGTGCGAGGGATCTTCATTTCTTCTGTTTACTTCCTACGCCCGTTAGGCTCGTTAACTCTCTCTCCCCCTTAGCAGCACCGGCTGCGAGACTACTTCGTAACTTTTTTGCTTCTCGTTGGAAAAAGCTACGGGAGAGGAGCTACTCTCGTGCGTGAATAATATAAGGACCGGCGCGCCTCTTGGCTCCTCCGGTTTAATATTCACGTCGTCACTTTCTCTCTCTCTCCCTCCTTCTCCTTTGCACTGTCCTGCTCGCACTCTCGGTCCTTAACCTCCTTCTAGCGGTTCATATTTCAAGTGAGGATGACTCTGTAATTCTTTCCATAGATTAGACCGAACGAAACACCGGACGTGTCCCTGTTGTTCGAGTTGAGCAACTCCGGTCGGTACTTTAGTCCCGAATCGTTTTCTCTGTCACGCTTCGAATCCGATCGTAGTAGAATAAGAAGTTTAATAGACTCACCGTGAAGTGTAAGGTAGATGCGTTTAATCGCATTGTGTTGCGAATGTTTCTTCGTATTGAAAAAATTAACAGTTCTTGCGATACAAAAGATGGCTTTCGTAATGCGTTTGTTTCGTTTTGTCCTTGTATAGGAAGAAATCTGGAGTATATTATATATAATAAATGTGTAAACTATACACCAAATAAATAATAATATATTATATAGCATATAAGAACTGTGCACAGTATCATGGATCTTCATATGCAGATTTTAATTTTGCCGCCACAATTTCGAAATTCGAGAACCAATCAGAACGAGTCAAGCCGTGACCCAGAAGTCTTCTACGACTCTACGTGATCGTCAATTGTTCCTCGCAGGGCATCATGGTCTAACTATTGTCAAAGTGTACACGAAATGTTTCGCTCCGCGTTTTTTCCTATTTCAAGATATTTCAAGTGCCGTGCGAGATCTAAATGTGTGTGTCATCTCTGACAATGGACGAGAGGATTCGAATTTCGCAGTTTTTCCATCCCGAGCATCCTTTCCTGCTGTGCATCGATTGAGTAATTGATCAGACACTGCCCACGGTCACTTTGCATCCTTGTCCGCCATTTTGACAACTCCAAGACACCCTCGTCGCCGATCAAAATGTTTGATCGGTGAGATCCTTTCCCTTTCTATTTTCCATTTCTAAGATTCGCGACGATCTGTGGCGGCATGAAATTCAACGCGATTCTTGAGAATTCTTCAGATTTTGTGTGCACATTTTTTGTCAAATATTTATTTGCCATTTGTACATTAGTCTGCATATGTGTCATTGGATTCTTTGTTTAATTTTGCGGTTACTTCTTTAACGTTTTCTATGTTATATTTTAATTTTTGTCGCGTGATTTTCACGGACGCCGAAAATTATTTACATGAATGTTGCACGTTAATACGTTAATATGTGTAGTTGTTGTAATATTGCACATTTCCGGCACTCTGTATTCCGTGATATTAAAATGTATATTTGAAGCCATGAAAATCGTCGAAAATGAGAAGGGCAGAATATTCGATGTTTTTAATATTAAAGTTGGTATTTAGTTTAATATTATACATTTTAAAGAAGCCTTTTCGAACATGGGTTTATATGAACGTTTTTCTTTCACTTTGTCACCTCAACATAGCGTATAAAACTATTTATTCAATTGCCCAGATATACATAATTGTCCGTAAATACTTGTTATATAAAAGATTCTACAAACTATGCGTGTAAAAGCAAGGACGATAAAACGTATATAGCTACAATATCAACCTTGACTTCGACACTCCCGATACAGTATTCGAAATCGGGTCGACACAGGATTACACCAGTGCATTCTGCATTATGCAGGCGCCGTATTATGCAGATTCTATACGTTCAAGAATATGTCTATGGACTCACAGCGACCATATGTGGCGTTAGGTAAATCTGGATAAAGCAAATGCAGCAGATAGCCTTTTAACACTCCGTCGCATGAACCTTCGAAGGTCTCGTATCAGTCTGATATCTCTATACCATTTAATATTCATTTACCTTAATTACCTTCATTTTTGTCATATCACGTTTGGTCTTCTTAACAGTTTCTCTCCTTTAATTTTCCAGTACGCCCCGTCGTTAGTGTTATATTCGCGTCTCAGGGGCACGCTCTAGGTAGGTTCCGGTCGATCGAGTCGAAATTAACATATTTAACAGTCGTGTCAAAGCACTAATTGCCGCAATAACGCCGGGCGTGTGACACTGTATGAAAGTGGGGCGCGTTTATCGGGCGGGTCGTTCCGCGAACGATCCGCACCGTGTTCGACGATCGTTTTAACGGCCGAATTATCCGGCATAGTTACGGCGATCGTGCTCTCGCGCGGGGCATTGGATTACCATATTTCACGTCGCGGAACAGCGACGTCTTCTCCTGGATGCAGGCCGACGTATTAAATTTCATTTTGGATCCTCTTATTCCGGCGCCCTCTCAAACACCTCGTCGAATCGCGAAGTTCGCGACGCACATACGTCTTCCGCGATTTGACATCATTCCTGCTCGCAATACGCTCCCGGTGAAGGCGAGCTTACTTTCTCGATAAGTAGAGTACGTATAGGTGTGCGCGGCTATCGTGTGTTGTCAGAGTTAATTGGAAAGCAGACACGTTTAATGTGTCCTGATACGGTTCCCTCTTAACGCTCGTCAAATCTATTAGCCTCTTAGTTTAATAGTTCCACCGGAGATTCGCCGCGGCTTCATTAACGAGAGAGCCTGGTCATCAGTCTCAGTCTAGTCTTATCGGCCTCGCATTAATATGAAAACCTCGAGCACAAAGAAGAAAGTTTCAATTAATCGTGGCATTAGATCCTTCGCCGCCTCGCCGTCAATTAATTGTCCCGCGTCTAGTTAATTTTTTTATTCCAACCGCGTCGGTCATTAGCGAGAAATCGTTCTGTGGCGTTCGCAAGATTTTCACAGTTTTCCCGTTTGCCTCGCTCTTTGGTACCTTCGGCTTTTGCACGGCGCAGAAATGTTAATGCGGCCCTCTCGAATAACAACTCGTTCCTGCTCGCGCTATATTTTTCAGGTACCAAAACGTTACTTCTGAGGGGACTTTCACGGGGCGTTGAATTTTGTCCGTATCACACAAGCGGCGTAACAAAACGATTTAACTTCGCACTCGTGCCGACCCTCCTCGCCGGATTACCAGGCCATATTTTTATGCAAAGTCATGAGTATGCGCGAGAACTCACGCCTCTTAGTTCGCGCGAGGTGGAAAGAGTGCGTGCGATAGAAGATATGGGCGCCTACACGCGAGAGGAGGTCGGAGACGGAAAATTTATTTAATGCCCCGGAGTGTAAGATCCTTCAGGACACCGTCAGGTCATAAAGAGGTGGTAGAAACTGCGGCGTAAAAACTTAGAAACGCAGGTGTAACACGCAACGCACGGCGAATGAAAGAGATAGTTGGCTAGATGGCTGGGGAGTGTGTATCTTCTTACGGGATGAAAAACTCTTCGGGGAAGCAGTTCGTCCTGCGGGAATCGCGGAAATGCAAAATTAAGGGTTCTTATCTTGAAAAATTGTTAGAAAAAAACGTGAGACGATCTTTGCATAAAACTAAAGAATGGCGATGTTATAACATTTAGGCCGTCTGCTTCGTAGCTCTCATAGCACTTTTGAGTTGTTGAAAACTTTGTAACGTACTGACAGGAGGTTGCGTATCGTCACTTTAAGTAAGACAAATTATTGTTTCGCAATTTACTAAGTACTCATACTATCCCAGCAGTCAATCCAACGGATCATCCCTCTAAACCTTCCATCATCGGCACATTATAAACGAAACTCTTTTTGTCGCTCCGAGAACGTTACTCACGAGAGCAGACAATAGTGCTAAGCCGTGCAAGATTGAGCAACATTTGTCTGAGCGCTAAGCCAAATGACTTGACACCTCGGAAGTAAATTCTAAGTCAGCTTTACAGCTCAGCAGCTTTACAGCTCGAAATCTTCGCCCATAATTCTCAGCGTCATAAACTTCTATGAACTTCACGATATTTGGACTCCCTCCCACCGCACCATTCGTTGCGTTCACACGACTGCGTTCTACGAAGCGCACGACGCCGCTTGAAGATTGCTCGCTGCGAATGAGACGTGTCCGCTCGCCGAATAACCTGGAACTCGTCTGATTGCAGGTCTTATACTGCGACGCATGCAGGGAATCCTGTCACCCCAAGAGAGGCCCATTGGCGACCCACAATTTGGGCCCACCCCGAGGCAGCTGGCACTCGACGGGCGGAAAGGGCACGCGCGGTTTGGGCCTCGAGGGTACACCGATTTGCAACGACCACAATGGCGAGGCCGTGTCCTTGTATTGTGCCCTGTGCAAGATCGCGATATGCGTCCTGTGCCTTCGAGATCGCCACGCGGCTCATCCCCACGACGTACTACCATTGGCCGCCGCGTGCAAGGCGCAAAAAGTGAGTCGTATTCTGTATTTTCTACGACTTTTCTAGGACTGCGTCAGTTTGTTACGCTTCACGACATGATTACATGCTGCACTTAATCACTCTTACGTACTCTGATCCGGAGTGAGGCAGATGCGGTGTGCTTAGTTTGACGCGCACACGAAGTGGGGGCGTGGTACGAATAACTCAGGGCAATTTTTCGGGACTAACTTCGTACCGTTGCCACGTCGAAATGCGTGTGCGCGCGTCGTAAATTGATTCGGCAGTGATTCTTTCGCTCGCCGTCCGCGTTGTCCGTAAATATTTTCAGCGCCCGAATCGTATTTGTCGTATTGGCAGCGAGGATCGGCGCTTCGCGCATAACATTTCGCGTACACGGCAATGTAATTATCGCTGTGAAAGCGGGAGATCACCGGGCGAGATTTTGTTTGATCGAAAAAGGGTCGAATTTCCCAGGGTAGCGGATTATTCGTGCGCAAGATACGCTTCAGCGGAAGCGGCGAACGTGGACGGGCGATGGGTCGGGGGTGTTATTTTCGAAATGTTTTGCCGATCGCGCTCGCCGAGCGTGAGAATTATCTTCGCTGCGAAAGAGAGAGAGAGAGAGAGAGGTCGCGTGCGAAAAATATCGGCGGCCGTGTTATCTCGCGCATATTTTCGCTTGTGCTTTATGCCCGCCAATGTGATTGGTCACCTCCTCGCGATAATCGATGATGCACCGTCGTGTAAATCAACCAATAATTGAGGCTCAATGCATCGGGCCATATTCTGGCTGCCGCCAATATCGAGTGTTTCTGTGCCAAATGAAGCTTATCACCTCTGCATTTCACGTTTCGCGCTTTATAATGATGCGCCCGAATGAACATTGACCGTTTGCGCGCCACTACGATTCCGTTTTTTCGGAGTCTATCCCGTTTAATCCTATTCTGGAAAGTATGCGTAATGAGATATTATCTTTGTTAATTAGAAATGATTGCCATGTGCTACGCGCAGACTTTCCACATCACATTGTGACGTTCACAGTCGAATTCGTTAAAAATGTACACATGAGACAGGTCCGGGACGTACGCATGCACGTTTGGTAGGCACACAATTGCGCGCAACACATTAACGGGAAAATCACTTGTCATTGGAAACTTAATCATCGCGGTCAAACACACGCGCACCGCACGTAGGATTAGAGTCAAACGATGACATATAATTATCGGTTCATATTCAGTTATCGGCGCTTATCACGCAGATCATTTCACCGGCATCCGATATGGAACACTTGCGGTGGAAAGCCTGTCGCGTCAGGAATATTAGTTTACTTCGAGCGTTGTCAGTATCGATGGCCGGCGTTCGAATGTGCAGAAAATTAATATGTCTTATTATCGAATCCGACAGCGGTTTGCCTAGAAATAGCCGGCGGCATTGTGGATCGGTGAAGCAGCTGCATATAATATCTATCCTTGCGTTAGTCGAGCCATTAATAGCCGCGCCTCGATCTCATACACTTCCTACTCGGCGTGGGCGTTTACACATTTTTCGTTGTCGTTGTCGTCATAAGAGCGCATGACTAATCTGAATCTATGGAAATCAATAAGTGTCGCGTGAAGACAATGCACGTCGGTGTCGCGGCGTGTCACTCTTGACATCTATATTCCTCCGGCGTCGACTCGAGTTGTCTTAATTTACGTCTGAGAGCCAGGGGGTACGTGACGTATTGATTTGCAAATTGAATTTACGAGGGTGTTTTGAATCGTGGATAGGTAACACGGTAAGACAGACGTCCTCGTGTTAATTGCTATGTTCGTGCCATCTCGTGCTCGTATATTTCATCTTTCGCGTGGGCGTGCACTTGTTTCTCGATAGCGGTGCGTGACCAATCTGAATCTATGGTAATCAATGATAGCTATCGCGGACAATGTATTCCAGACAATAAGGCGTTATTCTCGATGTTTATCTGCGAGCAGTCGACGTTAAGACGTCTTAATTTATTCAGCCATAAGTCGGCGACACGTTAATTGATAATACAAACCTATGCATCTGACATCATACGTACCCCAGACGATGAACAAAATTTGATCATCACGTTAATCGCTCACTGTCGCATGACCCACGACGACGCTCGCAGACGCTTCGAACTAATGCATCACCTTTCCGCGCGCTCGGGTTCATTTGTCCGGGAAGCAGCAGTGCGGACGATTCAAATTTATCGAGGCCAATAGTTGTCACGGGTAACAATGAACGATACACGATAATGCGTCACAATTTGTCTCCCAGCGCTTCCGTCTCGTCAGTTCACATTCCAGACGGACTTTAATCGGTTCACGAGCGAGCGATCAGGGTAACGCGCTCGATTCATAAATCGAGACGCGCGGATACGGGCTTTTAAATCGCGTCAAACGCGCCGGCACGACGCGACAAAACTGTATCGCCTTCTATGAATCTATGACGATCGCGCGCCAGGCGCGATTCCCGGCACGTATGCCATTAAATATCCACGGGCGTCGCGTCATTTATACCGTTTAAATCACCGGCGCCGTCCGCCGTAAATCTTCGTTGGGAGAGAAAAGAGGAGATACGTTCGACTCGTGATACGATCGCGGAGAGTACGTCACCGAACTCCGTCGAAATATTCCCACCCCCACCCCCACCCCCTGATCAACATTCGCCCGGTCGGTATTGTAAAGCGGATATCCCGATTCGGCTCACGGGCCACGATCCACTCTCATCGACGTCTCCAATCTTCTTGTCGACGGAAATGCAGTCTTGGGCGCCGTGATGATACACCGCGGGTGAACTAACAATCAACGTGGCGCAGTAACGACGGCACACTCGTTCCGCTCGTGATCGTTGTCTCGCGATCGATCGACAGCTGCCTTCGATATCGCATGTCCCGCGTGGGTGTGTCGAGCTAAGCTGGTGTGCGTGGGTGCACGCGCGCGTGCTATTCTGCGTCTTTGTGCATACAGGGTGCTCTGCCCAGGGATTCTCCTGAATTTTGAAGGCTTCCGCGAGCATCCTTGCGAAATAATTGCAGACTTTCCTATGTTCCGTAAGTGTTCGTGAAACCTGTGTGTATAAGCGGATTGTGTGTGTTTTTTTATCGCTCTGGGTGGTCGTTAGGTGTCTCAAATGGAAAAGCAGTTTTATGATGATATTCGATTTGTAAGGCACGTGAAGGATTTATAGAGAGAAGAAGTTTGTATATTCTGAAGTAATAAGGCTCGTCTGGCTAAAATATAGATTTTGGACGTGGATGGAAGGTTCAAAACTTCACGGCTGACACTTGCGAGGGACACCCCGTAGATGCGTGTGTGTGTGACGTGCGTGTGAGCATATTGGTCCCGGTTTTGGCCGACGCCAACACCTGGTCACTTCCTGACATATGGGACCCTGATCCCATCAACCCGTGGGAATCACTTCCTCCGCGATTAATCTGATAAATTGCCAGGGCGCCAGTCAAAACCGCCTGGCTCCGGCAATTTGGTAATTGATTGCCGAACAAGCAACTGCCCGCGTGCATTTGCTTTTGTTTGCGGCATCCTGGTAGCCATTAAATCTCATTGAAGTCGAATATGTTTACCGAAGATAAGATCGCGCCCAAGTAGGTTCCGCCTAGAGATTAAACTTGCCGTAGGAGGCTAGTGTTACGGTCAGTACTTTCAATGGACGTGCATTAGTTCTGCGGGGCGGAATTTTGTCCAATTCTGATGATATTGGATCGGTGAGAATCATTTTCTGCTGGATAGTGCAGAAAGTCCAGAGTCCCGACATAACGTGAAGTAACGAAATTAATTATGTAGTTAGTTTGATGCAAATTTGCATGCAAACATAAATCTGCAATTATATAGACTGATCCAGCTTGTAATATGGTGAACATGTTAACTAACCATGTTGTATCGATACTACGCATTAATCCCGATAAATATGTAATAAGCAGTATGTGTCCAAGTCACAATCGCCAACGCGTCTCTGAAACTTTCGAATCTTTACTCGCAAAACTAGCAGGGCCAATCTCTAATTAACCACCGCGTTTAAGTACGGGTTCGCGCATCTTTTCGTAGGAAGATGTAAAGGCATACTCTTACCCCGCGTTACTCGCATATTACCAGCCCAAGTGCCTATATATTGTCGTTCCAATTTCGGCGGCGTGCCATTTCCTGAAGGGCACTTCGATTAAATTTTATACGCGTCGTCGACGAGAGAGTAGTCCTGCCTTAATTGGATGCGCGGTATAATTATCCATTACATCATACGCCGTCGAACGAGCGTATATAGGTAGTCGTGATGCTGATGAACCGCTCTTCGACGCTGGCGAGTAGCCATGAACATTAAAACATCTTGAGAGTCCGTTCGAGCATTTCGGCCGTCTCGATATCGCCCGATGTCGAGCCGTTTCGTTATAAAGTCATAAAGCAGTGCAGTTAGGAAGAATCGCGGAGTACCGTGATCGAGGATACACTGCAATTATCCACTATACCTCGTGCCGTCGATTATTTGGCGTCGATAACATCGTCGAGGATCGTTTGTCGGTGTCAGTATTCCTCGATTACTTTCAATCGACCCCCTCGTAAATGAAACATCTCCATGGTGCCATCGACACGATACGGTATAAACTCATCATGCAACGCACATCTTTTGTCCCAGAATGATGGGCCGGATTAAGTAGTAACAATCGTGCGCCCTACGATTGATTCGTTTCCTAGCCATCACTTTCATTCAACTCCCGCTACGTATTTTGCACCGTGCAACTTTTTTACTTTCCCACATTTTTCACCGACTCGAAATATATTCGTTAGCATGTCGAGTATCGTTGCCGACCTTTTCTAAGATCCATCGTCGCGAACCTCCCCCTCGAATCTCAGCTCGTGTAATCCGGCCATTATTACATATTAATGTTGACGTACGAGGCAATAGTCGCACGCTGCACCCGATAGTTCGGTAATTAGTCTGGCCGGCTACACGACTAATCAAGGGAATGCAGTTACGCGTATGCGCGCGTGTAGCATTCCGCGCGTTGCGATCGCGATAATATACATTAAACCTCCGGGGCACGCGTACGTGCTGTTCCACGGTAAAGAAAGGATATTCACAATGAATGTCGGATGAGCGTCCCACACCGCCGGCTACGATCCGATATAATAATTACGATCGGAGATGGGATCGAGCGTCGATATGTTCTCGCGAGTCGTCAATTTATTTTGCGAGGTAATACGTGCCGTAAAAAGGCAAGCGATGTCGACGTGGGTATATGAATATGAGTCGAGTTTTATGTGGCTAGTTAGTATTGCTTTCCGCGAGGCACTTGCAATGAGTATAAGCAAGCGAGACATGGCGTGTAAAATCGATGGGTCGGAAGTTGATAATGGAAAATCTAAGCGCGTCTAAATGATTGTAGAATACTGCGATGCATGAAATTCTTGATCCAGCGTGCGTTTTTGTTGTGTCAGGAAAAATAGTGTCGGAACGGTCTCTTTGAGTGAATGCGTTATCGGAGAATACACTTCAACAGGTACTTGTATGTATCTCGGGGTATCTGCGGTGCAATGGGGAGTTCATATTTTCTCTTCAAACACGCGTCAGGATCGGATGTTAGGGGTTCCAGATTCGAACTTGGTTGGGAAAGATTTAATCTTGTTCTAATTACGACGATCGTCTTAACATTAACAGTCGCGCGATGCATGTGCACTTACATGTTCGGTCATGCGATTACTAGGAGGAAATCTGCGATAATGCGTCCTCGTAAAGCCAGATTTTCCGGTCGTGTTCGTTTCGATTACGCTGATTGCAATTTCATATATTCGTACCGCAGTAGCGGCCGCGCCGAGATAAACTCGCGATCTACTTCAGACTCCGTATGTGCAACGTCTAAATTATATTCTAGTGGATGAATCGATAACGCGAATAGTTACTCCGAAACGAAACTAATTTGATATGAGCCGGTTTTATTTAGTAATGCTATTTCCAAGATGTCTAATGAAACGCTACTTCTAATTTGAACCGTAGTCAAGATATTGACGGATTATTTATATTTTAAGAAGTTGATCTATGATTATCGCGTAAGACGTTACTCGGAGAACCTTTATTTTTCCACGTTTCCAATTTCGTATAACAGCAGAAAGCTGAGGTATTATTATATTATTATCAACTGCCTATCCGATGTGCCGTTTTGCGTGTCCAATACCGTTACACTCGTAACGACGAAATGACATCGAAGAAATTGGCAATCGCGAAGGCACGAACGACGCGTCAGAAGTCAATTAAGACAACTGGTCCATTCCAGTTAAGCAACGATTTATAATCAATTCACGGCGAGGCGGAGGGACTTGAACTAGGCTCGAGCAATCGATTATCGTTACCTTCCGCAACCCACGCATTCGTTACGCGTCTCCCATTCCTCCGCTGCTCCCCTTCGTGAACGTAATTAAGAACGATATCTATTGTTATTAGCCAATTAACCGTTGGAGCATGTGAAAGGAAAAAATCGCCTCCCGGACACTTCATCGATATTCAACATGCCACCGCGCAGTAGTTCATGACGATTCAACGATTTTCATAAGGTTACGTGCCGCGCCAAGTCGTCGGCATAAACGGCGAATTCTGTCTGGCTCGTGATTTAACGAGATAATGCTCGGAGTGTGTGGAATAAAAATGTATCGAGTTGCATCGTTAGTCGGGTAATAATTTTCGCGGTATCACGTGTCCGTAACACGGCAAAGGTGGAAGGGTGGCCTTAATTTCGTGAAAACGGATCGTGCCGAGTAAATGGCGTAACTACGTTAATAATACATTTCGTTGCTCGTGACCGCATTGGCAAATGCCGGTGGAACCTTTCCCCCTGTGATCAATGTGCCGGGCACCGTCGTCAGGACAGACTAGTCATTGCACGTGAAATACTACTGGCAGGAAAACGGTGACTTCGCCGTTTCGATAGTTTCGAGAAATTGTCGAAAACTAAAAATTCATCCGATCATACTTTTTCGTGCCGTTCGTATATATATGTAGCATCCGTTCCGTATTCTTATAGGCACGCACGAGCACGAGCATTCTCGTGCACGCGATGGCCATAATAGAGGCGCTTCTGCTGTTTGATACAATTTATCGTCACAATAGCTACACATTATCGTAACAGATTCGTTCGTCCCGCGAAAATAAAAAGGAGCCTAATGGCGGTTCGTGTATTCACGGCTATTTGCATAAGTGGTCGGATTGCTTTGTAGATACACGAGGCAGGTTATCTATAACCCGGCCGCCGCGGTGTTGCATAGAAAATTGGTCGACTTTGTAATTAGCGATAAACAGAGAGCGAAGACGGTGCACCCTCGCCCCGTAGTTTAACCGCTCGGGATCGATTGTTTGCAAAGTGAATTCCCTCACGAACTCTCCTCCGCCGTGCATTTCCCGCCTACGTCATCCCCGGCGACGTGCCACGGTCTTTAGGGCCGAAAATTGCATCGAAATTGCACGTCTCGGCCGGCCGATCGTCGGGATAACGAAATAATCGGTAATTCCTTAAATGACGGATATTTCGCGATAACTTCGTGTCGGCGACCGGCTAGAATGGGGGAGAAAAAGCGGAGCCGTACGTTTTTCGGCAGGACCCTTCGTGAGAGGAGAAATAGGAGCACTTTCGTTGAGATCGTTCGAGCGCGGCATCGTACAATTAACACGTTCGCGGACGTGAATGCTGTAGCATTCATTTTCATGATGATGCAGAATGACATGAATGCTATAGCATTCAAATCTTAAAGTCAATTATTTTGAAATTAATTTTATATAACCTTAAGTTTTTGTAATTATTATACAAGGTAATGACTAACTGATTCTTTAGGCATTCATTGTATATAACGATTAAAATATGATAATCTGATTACCCTTATAAAATGTGTTTAATCAAATTTCGGATATCACAACCAATTTAAATATAAAATGACTGTCAAGTTTTGCACCTCGCTGAAACTTTTACCGTCCGTGAACGTGTTAACAAGTACGTAATAATCGCGTATTCTTCGAAAATTCGCGTCTGACAGCGAACGAGACGATAATTGTATTTCGTAATATTCAGAGCAGTCCTTCGTGCGTCGTTAATAAAATCTGCGCTCTACTCGGAACAACGTAGAAATCGGAAAATGATACACGAATTATGAGAACATTTTCCAAGTTTCACGCACGTAACATTTTCATTTTAGCCCAACATCGAGTTTGGAGAAAATTGAGATTTTTCGCGAGCGGCTGTAAAAATTGTTCATCGAAATGGGCGGCTTGTCAGCGATCGACGATCGCGACGGGGGAAGCGGAGGTCGAATTCTAAAATCCGTCCCTCCAGCATCGTACAAGCGTAACGCTCGTCGGGCTCGCTCCGGCCGGCCGGGAGTGTGCGTTTAGGGGCAGGGGCGGGTCGGAAAATCTGTTCTCGTTCGGGAAAATCGAGCAGGGCTGGAAAACGTCGCGACGTTCGCTCGCAATTTCCTGACGACCGACGTCGAGGAGCGGGTGTTAGAGAGGATGAGAGGACGAGGGGTGGAAAGAGAGGAAGGACGAGAGGACGCGCCACGTTCGTGCCTTAAAGAGCCACGCCTCGATTCGCGTATCACAAAGACCGTATCCGCGCGTAGAGCGGCCTTAAGGCGGTAGAAAAGCTAAGCGGGGGAGAGCTGAGAAGAGAGAGAGAGAGAGAGCGGGAAAGAGTAAGAAAGTAAGATACGATGAAACGCGAAAGAGCAGGAGAGAGGTACGACGAAGTTGTGGGAGAGACTGAAAGATCGACGAACGCGAGAGTTCGAGCGAGCGAGATGACCGTCGAACGGGACAGACGAGAGAGAGACAAGGATATACGAGGCTCGAAGGAGCACGCTCGATTGCCGGTGTGCCGTGGCGTGGTGGCTTGAAATATCGTGTGCGGTGCAAGAAAAGTTCAAAGCGGGAGGAGGTGGCCGCGGAGAAAGGAAGAAACCGGGAGAGCGAGAAGGGAGAGAAGTACTAAGAGCCGCGATACGACGCATGGGAGTGTGGCTGTGTGTACGTGGAGCGTGTGCGGGGGAGGAGGAAGCGGATAAACAGTGCGACACGAGGGGGTGGAGAGAGGGAGAGATAAATAAAGTGGGTAGCGTGGAGTAGAGAGAATGAGTAACAAAAGGAACGGGGAACGAGAGAAGGGAAATGTCGAGGGAGAGAGAGAGAGAGAGTGGGGGGAGAAAGAAAGGAAGGACCATGACATAGGTATAAAAGGGGGAGAGGTAAACCGGCCAGAACTCGTGATTCTCTGATATCACGTATTACGTATCGCGGGTATCATATCCTGTATATCCATGTACATACGCAAACATAGGTGCATTTTATAGCTTCACCACCGATGCTATAGACTATAGACTGTAGACCAAAAACAGAATGCCTCGATCACGCCCAGGCGCACGCGATTGGGACGCCTTCCCCTAAAATATATATATATATATATACATCATGTCTCTTCATCGATGCTTCTAGCGTGCAGCTACTGCAGCTATGTATACATAATTTTCTTTCGGATTGGGAACGTCGACTCACATCGTTTCGTCTCGTCGAAGTCCGCCTTTTTGGTCTATAGGATAGATGGTTAGGCTGTACGCATGTAGACGGGCGCAATCCATGCACCGCGCATCTTCTCTCTCTCTCCCTCCTTTTTCTCTTTACTCGTCCTGTGTCCCGACGTCCTCCTTTCTACCGACTCCCCTCGTCTGCTCTCCTCTTTCTTGGCCTTGTCTGGACCTGGCTTTCTCTCGCCACTTCCAGTCTCTCTCCTCTCGTCTCGCCGTTCTCTCCTTACACTTATCTTGCTGGCCGCGCCAAGGAACTCGTCGCTCTTGCTTCTACCAGACCCTAGAGGCAGATCGTTCGCAGCGTGCACTTAAATACAGACACGCTGTAAGCCGGAGTTGTACGGCGACTGGCGTTAAGGATTATACGAGGACGTGTACGGGCGTGTAACGAGTCCACCACTCCGGCTGAGATTACGTTTTTACGCGGGAATTCTTCGACTCTAGTATCCCGTATCTACGGGCACGTGTAGTTTGTCTTAACGCGCGATGTAGAACGCGGCTGCCCCAGAAATTGATCTGCCTCGGTTCTAACGTATGAGCTTTGATTGCGCGCAGTGTAATGACTCGCCCTTGACGTTTACGATACCTGATTGCGATGTGCGGCAAATTTCGAACGACCGTTCCCAGCGGTCGCAGCGAAAGAAGTCGAGATTAACGGCGATCGCTGCGATGTATTGTCCGAATCGCGGCGATATTATTCCTACAACGTACGACCTTCGTGTCGTAACAGCGTGAATAACTCAAACCGGTAGCTATCTAAGATCTTTCAAACGTCGCGAGGCACATCGAAACGACTGCTTCGCTGTATTATTAATGTTTAACTTCCTCCGTTTCACTCAGCCGTACAACGTATTGCATAACAAAATGATGTATTCCTTATCTGCATGAAATAAAGAATAATTTGTTATTGTAGCGTCAAGTCTGATTTTATTAAAGTATTCGTATAATTAATTGTGGAAGTAAAGTAATTGCGTAAGTTCCGGAACTGCGCCACTTGCACATTGATAACATCTTAACCGAATATTACATCGCGCACGTATGTACGTGAACTCTCCGGTATTTCAATTTACTTTTCCAAGCACAGTATTCGCCAACAATAAGATCTTTGGTAAGAGCCTCTATTTCGGAGGGAGAGACAGAGAGAGAGAGAGAGAATGGCGAGTGCAGGGGTAGGTCAATGACAATTTTTCCGAATGGCTCGTAAACGACGGTCGTATCGCGCAGGCGAATCGTGTAGTAACATATTTAAACGCTTTACGTACCTAGGACGATAATACCGTTTTCTTGCCGGCCGCGCGCACCGGCTTCATGCGCGTCCCAGTCCCAGGTCCCAGCCCGTTTCATGCAGACCATCACATCCCCTCTTTCCAACCCTCGCGCCTTACTGTCCTTTTCACGGACGTAAGTGTACACTTAGACGCCTGGCCATGCCGGACGATTTTCCCTCTTCTTTCTTTCTCCAACATATCTTCTTCGTCTGGATCTCGTCCTCTCCCTCTCTCTTCTTCTTTCTCAACTTCGTCTTTGTCTTTACTGTTTTGTCGGCGTAGGACTGTCTTATCGCCGGTGGGGTGCCCTAGGGCGACATACGACACGCGTAGTGCTTTTAGATTGATGAAGATCTTGGTTGCGAGGAGGAGAGGATATGGCGTGCTTGCCAGCGTAGATGTACACTGTACGCGTGGGTGGAAGCGTGTGCGAAACGTACGAAAGAAAAAGCCACGTTTCATGGCCACTGTTTATTGAACGCCATTGTGGCCCGCTCTCTTTCTCTCTCTCCTGAATGTGCCATCCGAAACGGTCGAGTGCACTCGGCGGGAGGGACGAGAGGCGAGCGCGATTTGAGAGAGGAGAGGAGAGCGCGCCGTTTTACTTATCTGTGTGCGTCCCTGCACCAAGGAGAATGCGCTCCGACGAACAAAGTGCCGGGGTCAGATGTCGCGAAACGAGCGCTATGGCCGATGCAGTTTATTCCATGGTACAGTGCCTGAAGTAAGAGAGGGGAGGAATGGAGAGCGTGGTAGGGGGCAGAAGGATAGGAGCAAAGTAGAAGAGAGAAGGGATAGAGAGTGAGAGAGAGAGAGAGAGAGAAAGAAAAGTTGCCAGTAGCGTAAACCTTAGATCCACCTAAGCAAAGTTTCATATTCAAATCTCGACAAATAATATAACGTCCTCCTCTTATCGTAAACTCCCGCGCGCCTCCGTTCAACGAGGATTCTATTTGCCGGAAAATTGCATCTTCCCGGGAATTATCGTCCCGCCGTACCTACACCCCCGGAACTCGGAAGACTTTCTCGACGGTCGTTTTACGTTTATTTTCTTTCCCCTCCCCACCCCCTCGCGCTTCTTATCGATTTCAAGCGGAGAGATCCAGGAAACACGCGGCAGACTGACGTTAATGCCTTATTAAGATTGTCTATTTTATCGCGGCGGGTCTCGTGGCGGCCACGTTTGCGGCATTCGTTAGACGCCGGCCCTCGGCGCTCAGAAATTTTATGCGACATTCCGCGAATTGCTCCCCGGACGGAATTCGAGTTCGCTGAACCTCGCGGCGACAACTTACGCGCGATACACTCTCTCCCGCGGATGCTAGACGACTAGGTGCACTTTGTCGGCGCGTTCGTCGATTAAATCAGCCCCGACGGACGAATGGAGCGCATATTTTCGAACGATTAATCTTGAGCGCCGTACCGGGAATAGGCTGCGTCGTCGTTTCGTGCCTTCACTGAGCCGAACGTAACGGCGAACTTGTGCGTCCTTCGCAGCACGCATGTTTTAGCTCTCGCGCGGACGTCAGTGCCTAAATCTAAGAGACGCGTATTTTTTTTATCCACGCTTTCTCACGTTTTTTCTCCACTTATTTTTGGCTACATCTCGATTCGTCCGAGTGTCCTTCTGTTCGGTCTCGTTCTCCGAGAGGACGAGTCAATCGGAAGACTTTCGGTTTTCACCCCAATTACCCTACTTTTTCTACCCCTTCTCATCAGTTTCTCGCTGTAACTTCGAGATTATTGCAAATTTCGCCAGTTCGCGTACTGTCTCTGAAAAGTACGCCCCAGTGCGCCGTACCGTACGCGCCCTTACGTATTCCACGGCGACACTCGTATTTCCGCGCGAATAGGATTAGTTTAGTCGAATGAAAAATGTAGAGCGCTGCGTGGGAGTGGGGGGCGTATTTCCAGAAATTCAGCGAGCAAAGTTGCGCTTTTCAACGGTAGGTTCACCACGCGCCTCCCCGCCTGCCGTATATTCCCCCTTTATCGTTTGAGCCTGAATTACTTTTCGTAGTTTTTACAGAGCGACGGCGCCTGCGCGGCCGGCGCTAAACGGAAAACAGACGCCGGTTTTCCGTGGAATTTCAGATGCGCGGCGTGGCGCGAAAGTAATTTGCGGAGTTCGATGCGTTCGATTAAAATTTAGCAAGACCCCGTGCGCGATACGGGCCGCTTGTTACCGTCGTCGTTCCGAATTTACACCCGATAATTCACTGTCTAATTAGAGAGCCGAGGCTCGCTTCACTCGTGTCGCTGTTTATTGTCGAGGCCGGCTCCGTCAAACTGCGCGCTCGAAACGTTCAGGCCTCCTTTTGCAACTCTTTACCTCGAATAGCTCTTTATTATGTAAAGCGGCGTGGCGCAAGAGCTATTTAATTATACGCGTATGTCGTGAATCAAGGGTCGGTCAGCGTAACGGTTCCATTCAATGTATCTTGTTCGACAAACTTAATAGCGCAATGCGGATCGCATGCGTTTGCGCGTGGCGATGGTAAAAATGTGGCCTGTCACGCACACCTGCCGTTTAAAGTTTCCGCTAAACATTGTCTCTCCCGTCGTTTATTTCATCTCCGACCTATCGGAAACTGAAAGTCTCACTTTCACTCTCGCGTTTTTTTTCCACTTTTATTCGGGAACGCTATAAAGCGCCGATAATCGTTTGAAATCCTCAACGATCCTCTTTCACTGGATCCTTTGACTCGTCGCGCTGTCGAGAGTCTCGGTCGCTTGAGGCTTAATGTTTCGTGCCGGATGGCACTCTGGGACGGGCACAGAAGTGAGAAAAGTAAGCGTGCGCCGCTGCTGTCGTCGGTTAATTTATTAATTTGCGAGCTCGTTTGCACCCGCTCCTCCGTCCCGGGCGTAAGGTGGATGCATTAGAGAGATAGCGTTTGTCTTGCGAAGGCGCACTTGGTCTAATGTTGGTCTAATGTTTCGCACGGTCCTCTTACGGATTATGTACTTCCGTCAAGCAACCTGGAAAGAGCTTCTCGAATGTTCGCCTTCTCGAATGTTCGCTGTTTGCGTTCGGAGTCACCTTCCGGGACAAATGGTACTCCGCGAACTTCCGTGGAAACGTAGTTCGTAAAGTTTAATTCTTGAATATACAGCTACGCGCTCTTTCTGCCGAATTTTTGGTTGATTAACTTTCGTGTTTGTCAGACGTCAAATTGCTGGTATCATAAATTGACGATATATGTAGGTAGAAATTATGTAAGTAATGTACGGCACAATGAGCTTGCTATCTCACGTTTATTCTTTATATGTTTGGAGCCGTCGATTCGATCGTGTGCTATGCCATTTGTCTTGCGAGCTCTTCGGAGCCTCTTCGAATAGTCCTTTAGATCAGCTGGGAGAGAGGCTTTCTCGAGAGATTGGAACTCTAGAGCTGCCCGTTATCACGGAATTGCCTTTCGGAGAGTCATGCGTTCTCTTTCAATTTCGCTTTATTGTCTCATGCATTTTAATATATTAAGCGAGCTATGCATGCATCGTATAAAATTACGCTAATCTGGACGTCGCGTTTTTAAACTCCTTTTTGGTCCGTTCACGTGTTTCGTGAACTAATATGTTTGGCAACCGCTTTATTGACCGTTAAACGCATGCATGATATGGATCATACGTTCGAAAAGCCAGTAATGGAGTTTACTAATGGTGCCGTAAAGGTTGTTTGAGTTTCGCAAACACTACATAGTTTATCGAGTGTCAAACTAGTAACGTTCAGTACAGCTACAGAAACGTTTGGCTACGAGGAATACAATGCGTGTTTATTTCAAAATCGCTCGTATTTGACTAATTTAGACGCTTTGTAACGTTCCGCGAGTTAATAGTACGTACAGCCCTTTACCAGGCATGACGTATAGCAAACATGTTTCATTTCATGCGCATACATCTACACTGCATCTACCATCAGAGTCTGTACCACAATTGAACCCCTAAAACATGAACTTTCCAAAGAAACAGATAAAATTGACAGTTACTTGAACGGAACACCGTAGTATAAATTCCACACTCACAGTAACGTTGAACACATTCATTGATCGTATCCAGGCCGACAGCAAGGTATCAGTCTCACAGCGCACACCAGCGTAGAAGTTATTAGCAGCGGAAGCAGCATCTGAATATTGCATGTTGCCAGACGATTTTTCCGCAACATCACCCAATCTAAACCTCACATTTCGCACGATACTTTGCCGCGATTACTCGCTTACATCCCGGAACCGTCCTCGATCTCGCTTCATCGTTCGGCTGTCTCTCACAGGTCGTTGCCGCGAATGGATTCGGTGCTCTTACGGAGGGCTTAACGTTTCGCATAGTTGGTACTTCAGGGACACACGTGACGCGTCGAGGGATATTCGCGGTACGACATCGCAGCGTCACACAGGCACTTTGACGGCACCGGAAACCCCGGGGCGCATTAACGTGTAGTCTAATGCCAATTACAACCGTGTGTAATAGATTCATACGCGGCCGAATTAAAGGACCTCCCCGGCCGTCACGGTCTTTGACGACTCCACTCGCCTACAGGTGGATAACCTCCGAGGATGAGCCAATTTTCCTCAATTAATCCGCGAGCCACTCGCCGAGCAGTTGCCTGTCCCGAGCCGATAGCAAAATTCAGTGCGACGATCGCGGGAAAATGAGATGCCCGAGATTGCCGAGGCGCGCCTTCGCGAATTAGTCGGCGTGATCGATGTATCGGCAGTGTCAGCATATCAGAGCTCTGAACACTATTCGGGTCGCAGTGTGCGTGCGCGTCTGTGTACGACGCTAAGGCCCTGATTGGGCCTAAGCTGCGCGCATCGCACACTGCGACACGAATGGTGTTCAGACTCGATATGCTGACACTGTGTACTCGGGGCAGCCGGTCGGCGGATCGAATTATCCGCATGTCATAACTGGCTCGCGGCGGGAATTATTTTAAAAGCAGCCGGCAGGAACGTTTACTCGTCGCCGCCAGTCGAGACGTAAGGGCTCTGCGGAATATTTTCAGCCGTCGGAGACTGGCGAAACGCAATTGGACTCCGCGAGGGATCATCCCACTTCTTTTTTTTTTTCTCGTCCCTCTTCCCAGCCCTCCCACCCCCTCCCCCAACTCCACCCCCGTTCTCGATCCGTCCACTTCCACCACTTCACCGCTATTCTCTCTCTCGACGAGGCAGACGGCGATCATTCAATTTCTATCCGACATAGCGGCAAGTTCGATTATTTAATTAACGTCCTGGCGGACCTGGCGCTTTCAAATCGAATCATTTCATTCGCTCCGCTGCGGTATAGATTTCCGGCAGCGACGCGCGAAGTCTCTCGTCTCTCCCGCCTCCCGTCTCCGGGCGTCAGGCAGATCGAATCAGCTAAGGGGGTATCCAATTTTCATTATTATGCCGCGCGTGCTAGCTAAAAGTGTCCGCCTCGAGCGAACTCCGCTCTTAACGCCTTTGGACGCCTTTTAAAGTTCTCCGGAGCTAATGTCTTTGAGACAGACACGTCGTCAGAGAATTGTCTCATTTTCTTCTTTCTCCCGACATACATATTTGACGGAATGACTAACCGAACGATTGAAATGACCCGTTTCACGTTTCGTTATGATGATTCATGTGGGTGAATATAAGAGTGCGGAAAAATGTAGAAGAGTTGGGATTATGTAAAAATGAGCGATCGTTATAACAGAATGTCAAACAACGCCTTTTAACGCCTCCGTACTCCGAGCGGATAGTCCGATGATTTTAAGTGAATTAAAGGGAATTTTCTTGGCGTCGCGAGAAAATTAACTGTGACACCAACTTTCTTATTATTCCGTCGCGCTAATGCAATCGCGAGTCGCTTAACGGGTGGGGGGCGAAAAAAAAAGGTGGAAGAAGAAAGGAATGACGGAAAGTGGTAAGAACGAGTAGTCTCGCTGCGGCGCAGGGGCAAGTTCAATTATTTAATTAATGTCCCGGCGGACCTGCTGCCTCAAAATCGAATTACTTAATTCGCGCTCACGATCTGGGATTTCCGCGATCGTCGTCGCGAGGCTGCTCGTCTAGGAAGTTCGTAATCAAATCGTCGGCCCGTCATTATAGTCGGGTGTCCAATCGCAAGCGGCCCTGACACGCGACATCAGAGACCATTTTATGGGTCGCTGCTTCATTCGTGCGTCGCAGAGCAAAGTTGGTAGTACTGATCAAAATAATTTGTTCGAAATGTTACGAACTGATGCCCGAGCAGCGTGTTAAAATCATCTCCGGAACATTTAGACGTGCTTTTTAGTCGACTCGAATGATAATTATTATTTCGAATCGCGTCGTTTTACTGGAAGCAAATTGCCTTGCAATCAGATTTCGACTATTTCTTCAAGAGTGACGTTCACGTTTGCTTGCCTTACGGATCCCACATTAACTGCTACTTAAAAATGCCGAAAAAGTCGGTACTTGCGCGTTTGGCGCGAGACCAGAATTTCACTTCGCCGGAATAGAAGATGTAGCTTCATCAGGGACGCGTTCCGTGTCGACATATCTGTCCTGCAACATTGGTACACTGCGACACGAGACAGCACGCAGGTCTCTTGCGTGTAAATTTCGACCGCAAGCCACGGGACACAGGGCGAGGAGCACGTTTCCATTGGTAAATCTCAACCACCGGACCGAATATGTTAACCCTTAACCGTTGGCACGATTCATGTCTAGTCCCTCACTGATTTATTCGCCGTACGGTGTCGAAGCGCGACGCTTCATGATGCCTAATTGCCGGCGCGAGTTTATTAAATTCCGCCGTTTAAAATTCACGAATTTCGCTTTGACCCGCCGCCGAGCCTTTTAATTGCATTCAACGAAATTGGAGAGTAAATTACTCTAATTGCATTTTTTCGCCGGACGCATACACCGTGCAAGTATTTTGCGCCGATGATAAATTGTCAATCATATCAATGATTCTCGGGACGACGCTAATAAACATTTATATTCGAACGTTATATCGCTGTCGCAATCAAATTACTCAGAGTAAGCTTATTTATACCGACGTGGATGTAGAATTTCGATAACATTTTAATGAAGAGCACAGTGCGGCCGAAAAGTGTCACCGTACTCAAAATACTTCATCGTCCGCAGCACGCTCTTTACCGCGTCTACTAATTCTTCTTCTTTTTAATACTACGTATTTCATTGACACTATCTTTGAATCGCACAAAGAGAATTCGAGCACGGTAGACATAAAACAGCGACACGTGACTGTTCCCGCGCACAATCGGCACTACATGCAAATATTATTCCTTCCCTTCTGGGACGGCGACGGACAAGTGTCCTTATTATTTCAAACCCGCGGCATGCACGCGCGCGCTCCGAACCTTTCGTGGGCGCCCACCTTCTCTTTCTTTCCCGTGTCCTTCCTTTCCCACGGTACCGTGTGCCCTCGCTGCATAGATCATCTCCCTCTTCACCCTTTCAACCCTCATGACCCACCTCCTTCCTACCCCGCCCATTTCATTCATGGCGAGTTTCAACTCCCCTCCCGCTCCTCACTCACTCTCTTGTCGAGAAGCTGTTCTTTCATTACGGATCCATCCCGCTTCCCATTTTCTCTCCTCATACCAGTACACCGTCCATCGAGGATACTCCACGCAGGCAGCACTCGGCGGCTCGGTTTTTAGGAAAAAACAGCAAGAATTCTCGTCCACCCCCTCCCTCGTCCTCTTAATACGCGCCGCTTAATTTTTCATCGCGATCCTCTCCGGGCTTGTCAGGCGTCCGGGCTACATTACTTCTTCCTTTCTTTTTCCCCCTTCTTTGCGTACTCGGGGGAAGGCGAAGGCTGCGAAGGGTTTGACAGGCGTCGGGAGAGAGAGATAATTTTAAGAATTCTTCGAGAAAATCATTCTCGGCTCGGCCGCGCCGTAGAAGCTGCGGGAACGGCGGGCGTGGGAGTTTGAAGAGAGGGTTCGCTCGTCGCGGAGGTTATTCACCCCTTTGAGCCGCGGCCGCTTTATTTACCTCGCGGAAAGCGAATATTTAAATTGAGATATTTTTGAGGAAATTTCCCTCTCGACCTGCGCTCACGTTAGCCGCGTTCAACGGATATGTGATAACTTTCTCCGCGGTCCACCGCGGCTATGGAAAATATAAGGTATTTACAACGCACAGTTCGCTGGAGTTGTCTAAATTTGCGCGGTCGAGCGAATTGCCGGCGAAACGTTGCTTCTGAAAAATACTCAAAGTTCAATGCTATCCTTGTTCAAGGCCGGCATTGCTGCTCCCCTAAATATTCCAATACGGAGTTCGATGTATTGAATAATCGTTCAGGTCCCGACGATCGATAACGCAGATAGTGCGCGCTGTCGAACTCGCGAGCGTCGCCGTCGTAAGCTGCAGGAAACGATCGGCACGGATACGCGGCTTTTAGACACCGCTCATATATCTCACATCGAACTTGATGCATCGCGGCAATCCTCCGAATACGTTCGATCAACGCACCAGCCTCGCCCAGGCATTTCGGCTGTCTCTTACTCTCCCGCGCACCGCCCCCGCCCTCCGATAAATCCTCCGTTCACGGTTCGGCGAACGTCGCTTTTCCCCGATTCCATCAACAATTGGTCGGTACCGGTACGCAACAAGTCAATTAATTACACGGAAAGAAATGCCGTCGCATCGGCGCATCTCTCTTTCTCTCTCTCTCTCTCTCGCTCTCTATCTCTTCTCCGCCCGCCTCGATAAGTCATCTATTCATGAGTCAGCAAAAGTCGCGGCACCTCCCCCCATTGCCATTTGTATCGATCTCCAGAACCCCGCGCGCCGACATCGACGAGGCGCATCCCGAGAACAAGAATAAAGTTCGATGTAACAGCGGGGAGCGGTGTCGAGCCCCACGGGCCATTATTTCCCGTTGATGCAACAAAAGGTCTCTCCGGAATCGTGGCCGTGCACATCGAGTCGGCGACGGGAGGGGTGGGGGGTGGGTTAATGCGGAGGCAGCGCGTCTGATGGCGTTCGGGGTGGCTTTTGCGGGGGGGGCGGTTCGTCCTGTCGAAGGGGGCGCGAGACGGGGAAAGAGTGGGGGAACATCGTGAAATATAATAAATAATTGGGCCCCTCTGCCGTAACTTCGGCCTCTCGCGCCGCCGTCAGCGAGCCAAACTCGTTTCATCGATTATCGATAAAAGTCACGGAGATATCGAGTGCTGCTTCGCCTGTCGGGATCGTCGGTCTCTTTCTTTGTTACCACGTCGTCCTTGTCTAGCCCGCGGGCCACCCTACGCGGCCTCTTTATCACTTTCTCCGGCTCCCTCGGCCTTCTCGATCTGCCGGCGAGTCGAGCGCCGTAATTGGTTCGTGCGACCGATCCGATTAGGGCTCCCTCCTCGTCCTCGAAAGGCTCGCCGGCGAGTTGGGAAGTTTAAGGACAGTTGACTCGCGCGTCGCTGACCCGGGAGGCGTTTTAATTGAAGGATGTGCGCCCGAGGGCCTCGCATTACGTCGCTCGTGTAATTAGAGATCGGACCGCGGCGAGCTGTTTGTTTAAATTCTTCGCTGTTTGCTCGGGAGGTATCGCGGGAAGGTATCTAAGTCGACTGGGGCCGATGTGGGTGGTTGGTGGGAATGCGTTTCAGGGCGCGCGATACGGAATGATGCTACGGCGCCGCGGTAATAAAGTTAAGGCGAACACTAATTGCGGCGTGTTGTTTCCATCGGTAGCCGTAATTTCTTTATGCTCTCTTCCGGGCTTCTCTTGACTTGTGTACTCTTTCCGCGCAGGGCTACATTACGCTGTTTCTGTTCCCCCGCGTTTTTCTCTCACTTTCTTCTCTGTTTGTCTACTTACCTTCCGCTCTCACCTTTTTTCCGTTCGTTCATTCGACGTCAGGGGTCTTTTTTTTTTTCTTCTTCTCTCGCCGGAGCGTTCTGTCGGTTTTACTATGAGCGGGATCGTTAATTATAATTCGGTGAGGAGAAGTTGTTGACTGCGCGCGCGCATAATGGCGAAGAAATTGCACGACCGCTTTCCGGTCCTTTTTTTCCCCCGCTACCGTTGATGACTGACCTTCCTCCGCACGTAATTAACGGTTATGGACGTTATTTTGATAACCTGTTCCGAGGCGCGCAATCTCGTAATGATCATTAGTCACGGCCGCTTCTCCGTCACGATTTCGTCTACTCACCGCTTCAGCGTTCTTCGTTCTTTTTTATTCTCTCTCTCTCGAGGCGAGAAGTTCTTACCTTTGAGCGCGTTAAATTCCGTCAGAAAGCAGATTGGGCACTCGAGAAGTCCTGAAACGCCGCGGCCTTTACGAAGCTGACTACCAAAAGATGCGCGAGCCCTCGCGGTTGATTGAAAGCAAACACGACGCATTCTCCGTTCCTATTCACCACGAAATTAAATCCAGTCCACGATATTCTCCGCGTTAATTAACGCCGCTAATAAACAGCGTTAATATACCTGTTATCCATCATCCTGGACTGCTTCCGCCGTTGAGCCGTCGCCGTGTAACACCGTACAATTACACGGACAGCGCCGCAATAACTTCTCACTCCGCAACAATAAGTGCAACGTCCGACCATTTCGCGGACTCTCGTTTCCGTCCGCCGACATAATTCGCAAAGTTTCCACTCCTCCTCCCGCGGCCGCTCGCCGACAAGGAGCTGCTGCTCGTCGATGCACGCGAACGTTTAGCATAATGGACGCGCAGAAACACTGGCCGTCGCGTCTCGTCGCGTTTGCCGGGCTGCAAAATTGAAACGGACGATTCCTCGTGGGAAATTAAGGTTGCCTCGAACGGCGCGCGCGCCGGCCCGCCTTAGTGCCGTCGATCTTCCGCTGTCGCGAGGATTAACTCGTTTCCTTCGCCGCTTTAGACGTCCTGGCACGCGGCTGATAGGAAAGTATTTCGCGACTCGGGACGCCGGGCGATAGGAAAATTTTCTTGCCGTCGCGCGTCGACGTCACGCGAGAACAGTTTTGACAGTTTTATGACGTTCGTCGGATTAGGTTACTGGCGACGTGCGTGCACGCCTGGCGTCGCGTATAGCGCTGCCAAGGAAAGGACTACCCTCCTCTGCGAGGGTAGAGAGATCTCGCATCCCTGATAGCGACGGATTATTCGCCTGACGATAGCGGGCCGTCGCTTTGCGTGCCGATTGTTATGACTTTTTTAGGGCACTTTTATGACGCGATCGTAATTACGATTGGGGAATTAATTATTTAGATCTCAGATACATCGCACCAATTTTCTCTTTCGCGACTGGTATGCTCGTTGTTGGGGTACTTGGGTCGCAGGAAGGAAGGCCGTGCGTTTGGTTGGAGAGGAAAGAAAAAGCGCTCGATGGATTGTAAAGTTTTATTGGTCAGAGTGAAGTGTGATGCTTTGTGAAACGAAGCACGATGCGTAATCTTAATGGCATTGGATGTAATTATTGGATTTTACCAGAGAATTGTCATACCGCACGCACCGAACTATGTGCTGCGTTAAGTTTCTTCGTCTCAGCTAACAAATTATACTCCAATTTCCTTTAGCACGATGATTGGGAATATGTTTCGCGCTTCGGGATGCGTATAGGAAATCATTTGTTCTCGATCTTGAAGCATTTTTAATTCAACTTCATACTCCCTTCTCATTCTCTCCCGCCGAGAGTTCCGCATCGAAAGGCTATTTTTCGCGCATCCGACTCTTCGAATGGCTCTTAACGCGGACGCTCCCGCGAAACAGCATTTTAACATTCAACACCGTGAAAGATTGTCCGACATCGCTCGAGCATTCGAGCACCCCGGCCGCCGTGGCGCATCAACTCGGTTTTAGTTTCGAGGGACGCGGCGGCACGCTGATCAACTTATTTCTCGCGGCATCCTGTTTTGCCGGCGCGTAACGCGATTTTCTCCGATCACCGCTCGCCTCGCGGCAGTCTTTTAGAAGAATCCCACCGCCCACTCGTCGGTCCTCGCGGCCGTCTGCGTCGGGCAGGCGGAAACTGCGAAAAGTTCCGCGATCTTGCCTCTTAAATATCGATAGTTAAAAACAGCGCTTCGTCCCGTCGGCGAACTTTGCGCCGTCGAGGCGTAATCGCATTTGCCCCGGGCAGAGGCTGCCTCGTCCGCGTATAAACGAAATGTCATTTCCAAGATCGACTCGCACACTTCCACGGCCAGGCGGACGATCCGATTAGAGAGCGAATTCTTTTTTTGCCCCCCCTCCCACCCTTCATCTTTTTTCGTCGCGCACGTAGTCTTGAAAAAGTTGTTGGACGGTGACGTGGGTGGGTACGTGAGGCTTTCGAACTCGCCCCGCTGCTTCGCGAGCGGCTATCGCGTGTGTCTCGACGGGGGAGCCGAAAAAATTTGCGCGATACTCCATTTTGATAAGGCCCTCGACGAAATTAGCCCTCGCGCCCGTGCACTCGACGATGCCGACGCGCCTCCGCCTCGGCGTTCCCAACTTTCGAGCACCAGCAACTCACGCTTTAAACTTCGTCCGGCTTTAAAGTGGCTCCTCGTTTTTCTGCGGGTAACGAAGTATCATCCGCGAGATCGATTTACGTGCCTCCGAGGGCTCGACGAGGTTCGCGCTTTATGTATCTCGTCGCTCGAGCGACCGCGGCACGCGATTTTTCGCGGCGAAAAAGTCGCACTCTATACTTCTTTGTCGTCGCTCGACCGCGGTCGCGGGGTCTGACGATTGAATTTTTTATGGTCGCCCATATGGATCGTCGGTATATTGTTTTTCGATCGTTGTGTATCGTGATGGATTAAGATTTATAATTATGAGTCTGAAGAATTGTTTAAATTCAGTAATTGTAGTGTAGGATTGATGGAATGAGCGTGTGTGTACCCTATACTTCTTTGTCGTCGCTCGACCGCGGACGCGGGGTCTGACGATTGAATTTTTTATGGTCGCCCATATGGGTCGTCGGTATATTGTTTTTCGATCGTTGTGTATCGTGATGGATTAAGATTTATAATTATGAGTCTGAAGAATTGTTTAAATTCAGTAATTGTAGTGTAGGATTGATGGAATGAGCGTGTGTGTAGCGAGTGTATTGTGAGAATGTATTATCGGGGTGAGTAGTGTATGCGGCCTGAGTATGAGTGTGGCGTGCGTGTGTGTGTGTGACTGACGCGACAGAGGAGGCAATGCGTGGCGTACGAACAAGATGAGCGACGCACGGGGGAAAAGAAGGCAGTGAAAGAAACGGCATGAATAAGAGCGGACGTATGAGAGAAAGAGAACGAACGAGTGACGACGAGAAAACGAGTGTATGAAAAACGGCAGTGTAATTTCTATTAGCAATATATTATTTTGTATGTGTCTAATCTCATCTTCACCAAATCCGCGGAGTTGTTATTCCCGTCGAATTGAATCCCACAGTGGGTTCAGTCGTGTAGGATTGGGTGCGTAACGTGTGTGCAGTGTGATGCGTAGCGTGCGTGCATGCGTGAGCGTGCGTGTAGTATGAAGGTATGAACTGTGAAGGTGTGAGTATGCGGCAAAGGAAAAGGGACCGCACCACGTGCGTGGCGCGGTAGGACAGTTAGTCATAGCATGCCTGTCAGGTCGAACACATCTATCTGTATTTCTTTTACTTTTCATTCAAGCACTTTCTTCCATTAAACAAAAAGTTCCTACAGTCGTTACACGCCGAACGAGTGATTTTCGACGACGCGCGTACACGTGGACGAATCTTTACTCGCGCCCGAATTTTTCTCTCGAACGAAGGCTGCGCATGTAAAATTCCCGATTTCCGCGTCAGTTCATTTCCAGTCTGCTGAACTTCCTCCACACGGGAAGTACGTGACGTCCTTCTTATCACAAGTGGCCCATTGGATTTACATCTCATGAAAATTCCCGAGATTTGTGAAACGTTCTAGTGAGCGACATCTTGTCGCCAGCCTTCTTGACCCTTCGCTAAATGAGTCGGCATCGATCGAGAGTTCGCGCTCTCGAAAATTCCAGACTCCCCAGAGGACAGGGAGTTCTCGAAAAAAAAAAAAAAAAAAAGTGGCGACACGGTAACGACAAGCGCCCCGGACGATCAGCTCGCTTCTAACAGGGGAGAAAAAGTTGATCGTGTTAACTGGTCGCCCTCACATCCGGCTGAAATCGATAGAGCGTGAATTAGCTTCGAACTAGATCCCGTCGAAAATAAATTTTCATTTTCATCCGCGCCGATGTAGCTGTTACGGAAGTTCATCTGTTAATCTCATTTCCCATAAATATTGTCACTATCTCCTTCTTCTCAATCTTCCTGCACGGTCGCAACAAATATTTAATTTTTCCTCGCACGGAATATTACGTCCGCAGAAAATCAGGCCGACTTCAACGATTTAATGCATTTCCTAATCGTCCATTCTTGTAATACGTCCCGCGTAATTCTCGGAGCGAAGATTGGAGGGATAATTCGTCGTGTAATAGATCCGCGGTGCTGACCTGCCAGCCGCTCGAACGCACAGACGAGAGAATCCTTTTACGCGGCTGAAGATCCTTTCAGGGCTCTGTTATTCGTATCGAGGATAATCGGGCGGATTTCCTACAGGAAATTACTTTTCCAGGAAGTCGCGCCTAAAAAGCTCACCTCGCCGGGCGTCGAGGAAATCGGTTTTTCCCGCGAGCTCGACGGAACCGTGTCACCGTTTGTCCCGGAATTGGCTCCTTTCTAACAGACTTCGAAAAACGAGGCACGCTATTGGACATAATTATATTTTTTTTCTCGATTTTTTCTTTTTAATGTACTTGTCTGCGAATGCACGTACATGTAGATACGTGTGGGTATACGTGTGTGGATGACGAATGAAAGATGTGAGGAGTGAGGATGCGTGAAAGGAGAGTATGGTCTGAGTGCAGCAAAAAGACAAAAAAGATGCGTGAACGGGAGACTGGCGTGCCTGCAGATCGATGCGAAAAATTAGTCTATAAGAAGCATTGAGAAGGAGAGGATGTGCGACTTTTGTAATATTTTATTGAATAAATCTTAATTTTAACGGAAACACAAGACGGGATCCTACATACGTAAGTGTGACGAAGTGCGCACACGAACGAAATGGTCAATATCACAGTTATCAACGCATATCGGGCTTTCCTCCCTCGCTCCGCTTTAATGTAGATCAATGACACACAGTGTCGGCTTCTATAATGTCGGAGCATCGTTCATTGCCATCGAGAAAAGGTCGAGAAACCTCGCGAGTATCTCGAGTGCTAAGAAATACTTGTGATCCAGTTCTCACTGGCTGTCTGGCGTCACGGCGCATCAGATACGGCTTCAAGTGGTAAGATCACTTGACCTAACTTGACCCGAGTTGGCAAGCCCACAGGATGAACGAGGAAGAATAGAATGATCGCGATTCGGCAGGTGCTGTCTAGAGGAAGACGCGGTCGATTTCATTGATCGTGCAACTTCGCGCTCGCGCGATTCCGTCGAGGGAGCCGAGAATCAACAATGCGTCTTAAATCAGCGGGACGTTTTTAAAACTGACTTTATATTTACGACCTGTGCATATTGAGCAACTGGTCTCGACCGCGGAGTCTGCGGCAAACGGAACCCCTGAGGCAAGATCCGACATTTGTAGTCGGACTGATGTCATTCGAGGTGGATTCATTTCGTATATATAACATGCGCGCGCGTACGTAGTACGTACGTGCCGGTTTAAAGTACCGCTTCAATACGCGAACAATGTATATATTTATGGCGTGTCGCGTACTATTACCTCGCCGTATCCACGTTCTTTTTTTGTGCGCCGAAAAATAAACGCCGTAGCGCGGCCATTTAAATTCATTCGCTCGACTCTTTATCGACCTCTCGAATCTGAGAAACGCGAATTAGGCCGCCGTAAATTGGCAAATTTTTCTTCGGCCCAACTCTCGTTCGCCGCGTGGCTCGCAATCAAGTCGGGTCGCGCGAACGTCAGAGTTTCGAGGTGATTTCTACGGTTTGCTTCCCTAAATGGAAACTTGCCGGGAAAATGGCGGCGTGGGACGGAATATAAAGCACCGTTCGCATCCGCAGCTGTAAATAATTCGTGCGCAAGTGGCGGGGCCTGAAAAAAGGTCCAATCGCCGACGCCATTTCGTCTGTCAGCACCTTAATATTCTTTTCGTCCGATTCTTCTGGGCTCCAACCTGCCAGGGATCCGTGTGCGGCAATTGTCACACCTGATAACCGAACGTGCAGAATACGATAAAATTCGAAAGACAACCGTAAACATATAACACATTCTTCCACGCCAAATTTGATCCTCTATCGCTAACACAAACTTAACTTTCGAAATACCTCAACTTCGCACAGTACTTTCCAAAATTCGCGGTTCACCCTTAATATTTAGCAGGACGCGTGCTGAAGCGCGTACTCTTCAAAAGCGAAAGAATCTATTCCGTAAGTGGCCGAACGAATATACGGACACGCACACAAGTGCGCCGGCGAAATAAGCTGCGTAAGTGAAACGTTTGTTATCTGCCGTTGCCAGCGACGCGTAATTATTATTCTCAATAGACACACGCCGACTGTGTATAGCGCCGTCGCGATTAATTATTCGAAGTCCGTTGCTCTCCGTCTCCGGATATTCTGCGCGCCGCGACCTGCTTTGAGCCACAATGAAGGTGCATTAAGTGCGTTTACGAGGGAACCATAACGAGTTTGGCTTACCTTTACGGTCCGTACGTAGACCAGCCAGAACGAGGGAGGAAACAGACAGAGGGAGCAGTAGAAGAGAGGCGACGAGAGTCAGAGAGTCGGATAGTCCGAGAGTCAGACCGTCAAAGAGGGAAACTGGCGTGCAGACGGAAATTCTTACCCGCGTGCGACGAGAGCCATCTGCCCTCGGTCTAGGTGGCACGGTATTACGTTTAAAGATTCACGATACGAGCGAAGTTTCGGCGGCAAGGAAAACAGCGCGCGGGCTTATTCGGGATCGGTCTGCGTGCGCGGCTGTAGGGAAAAATAAACTGCCCCTCTGACGCGGGCCTGAGAAACTCGACGGACGGCGAGCGGAACGTCCGCGAATTGGCTCTTTTTCTTCTCCTCATTCTAACGACTCCGAGCTCTTCTCTCGGAGCGAGCCAGCGTCGCGAGTGGACGGACGAGGCGAGCGAGAAGTTTGAGGTATCAATTTCGTTGTTTTTTTCGTCCCTTTTTCTTCTTCCCGACAATAATCCTGAGTGCCGTGTTCGAACTGCTCTAGAAAAGTCTGGCGAAAGTCGGGGCCATCCGCGTCGCGCCGCGATTCGTTTCTTCGGTTCTCGTCATCGTTCACGGACGATTCAGCGTTTACGAGCGCGCCGTGAGCCTCGCTCAGTCTCGATAAGAAGCTGTTTCATCCGAACTCGTCGGTCTGTCGCATGTGTATGCGCCGGGCGCGGACGCGAAAAAGGATACAATGATGACAATGACGTAAAAAATCGTGGGTGGGGTGGGGGTAAGAATGATTGTCGAACAAGCGACGCTGTCGAGAGTCGCCGTCTCGAAAGTTTATAACATCGACAGACTGTATTCAGCGTTCATCCGCTTTCTTTCCGTCAACTGTCCTTCCCCTCCTCCTTCCACCCGCGCCCCCTCGTTTTCTTTCATCCCGCTTCGTCCCTCTTCATTTCTTCCCGACTTCTTCCGGCCTCGTCCTCTCCCTGCTCGCGTCTCGCTTCGTCTTCCCGTTATGTGTCGCTTGACGCAAAGATACGCTCGCAATTGGACGACTCCGCAAATGATGAGTTCTGAAGGAGAGCGCGGAGCGGGTAAAGGCGTAACTGGGAAGAATGGCGGCGAGGCAGTCTGGATGGTGGATTAATAAGTTCCTGAAAAGAGCACGTAGGTTGTCGGCTCAGGCATAGTTGCGTTTTCTTCTTCCACCTTTTTCCGGCGCAGGAATCGGATCAATGGGGAGCTCTAACAGGGGCGGAAGTTCTGTCGATTGTGCAGTATTTGCGCGCTGCATGCTCTGAGGGCCGACGTATGAACGAAGATGTTTAACATAAGACGCAGAACTGATGCTTCGGCAGATGTTTCAATGACGGCATAATTTGTTTCGGATAATTTAGTTTTTATTCTGCCTGAAGGTTATGCAGAATATAATGTCTCGATGGAGCATGAGTCGTGCGTGTTTTCGCGTAAATGGGAATAGGGAGTATGTATCGGGAAATCTAGTTCACAACTGCTATTAACTTTGTATAGGAATGAGAAGAATCATCGGCGGATGCTGCTCGACAGGAATCTTTCGCAGCCTTTTTCGCCGGCATCACGAATTAGCCGGCGCCACTTCAAAAGGAATTGAAGTGGCGATACTCGCCGTATCGATTTATTCCAATCGTGGACGTTTATTCGCTCAAGCAAACATCGACTCTTCTCACGCTCGCGTCGGCGCAATTGTTAATTAATTAAAGGCGACGTTTGTGCGCCGCCGTTGTATCTCACGACCTTTCGATATAGCGATATACCGTGGCGTGCGACAATTGAGCATTAATAATGGGGACGCGGATGAAATATGCAAAATGCCGAATGCGGTGGAGGAACAATGTCAAACGAATTCTTTCGTCAAATCGATACACGAGCTGGCGCGCTTTGCTTGTTCGGCGCACGGTCATTATTCCGGCAACGTTCGACGATTTACAATGCACACGTAAAACATTTCGAAAACAAAATTCGCTTGTCGGTCAATTTTACAATATATTTTTGTCAACTTTGCTTACAATTAATTGCGTCGCATTCACGAGGTGAGGCTGGTTCGTGCGACGGATGAAATTTGAACCGTATAAAATCTTGATAATGCCTACTTTTGGCGGTCGAGTGGAATTACATGTATGCATTGACGCGCGCACACGCCTTCTGCCGGCGCGCTGAAAAGCGGCTCGATAAAAGTCGCACGAACGATATGAAAGCATTCGCGACATGCATCCGGAATAAATTCTCGCGCGTTTCGGCCTCTCGTCGACCGCCGGCGACGACGGCACACTTAAATCACATCGAGCGGGGAGTGAATTAAAGAAAGCAGCGCCAGAAGTGCCCTCGGCCGCTGGCGACGAGCTGAATTACATATTCCCAATGCGGCCCGATCTTTAGAGCGGGCCCTTCTAATAAATTATTCATAATTCCGATACGTGCCGCTCGTTGTTTCTCGACTTCTGGCTCGCGCCTTTGTGTACGCCCCGGCCGTGCCTCGTGTGAGTCCGTTTACGCGTGTCAGTCCTTACCTTTTAGCGGCGCGTGGGCGTTCGTCGTGCTTCCCTTTCTACTTCTGCCTCTCGCTTCTCTCACTTCTTATCGCTCGCCGCGTTAAGTGCCGAAGGTAGCATTTGATAAGAACGTTCTCGCGTTCGCGGAGGTTTAATCGATCATTCGGAAACGTCCGCGGCATTGTATTCCATTATGCACTTTGTTATGACGATGCGTAACGATGTACGTGTTCCGCATCAATGTCGATGCGATCAAGCAGAGTTGATGTCGGAACTGTCTCGTATGATGTACTCGGTCGTTTAAACTGTAACGCGAGGCTGTTGGTAGCATACGAATTCAACGTTTGATCGAGTTTAGGGGAGCTTTGATTCGTAACCGCTGCACGAGAAATTAGTTGACTCAGTCTCTGTTTTGCGTGAAATTGTGCTTTCTGATAATGGCGTGAACTGCGAATGATGCGAAAGTAGAATTGTGTAAAGGATTTTTCGATTGTCTCGTCGATATGTCCAATCAGTTTGTCGAGCGAAATTTGCGGCTAGAGTAAACGTCGAGCTAATGCGCGGAACGTGTCGGTGGAGGATCCGGCGGACGGCTGAAATTGTCTGAAATGTACGAAAATGTGCATGATATTTACGAGACGTCTCGCGTAGAAAAATCGGGAAACCGTTACGAGGGGGCGTCGCAATTAAAAAATATCCTTTCGCAGCAGTTTTTTCGTTCCTCCTACTGCCGGGTTGCGGAAATTACGTAATTGTCACATATTGCGCCTAATGGGTGTCAGAGCCCGACGGTTTTAATAGCGACACATTGTCAGGCCGTCCTTTTCAGACTCACGGCTGTCGGGTGACTCTAAATAGAGCGTCAGTATTTAAACGTTTGAATATTTTGAATGACAGAAATGCAGCCTCGTGAGTCCATTGAGCGAAGATGGCAGAAGCAGCGTGCAATGTTAGAACAGAATTTCCATCTGTGGATCTAATGAAGTGTACGTTGGTTGCTCGAGAACATTAAATGGGGAGTAGGTAAAATACGTCATGTTCCTACGATAATGCGAAAGCAAAAATGGCCGGGTTATATTCTGGTATGTAACTTGACTAAGTGGCTGGTTAATATTGTAGAAAGTTGATGGATAGTCTGCGAGTTATAATAGCTACACGGAGTAATTGAATTTGCGCGTTCAACATGGTTTAACATGGTATCTCGCTCAATCGGCGATGTCAGTTATTTTACAAAATTTACCCGTAAAACGTAGTCTTCTACAAAACGTTTCACGAAACTATTTTTCGAACAGACCTCCGATCGTAGCTCGCGAACATAATTACAGCGCGATATTGACGTCAATAAGTAAATTGTCAAAGGGCACTTCATGACGGTGATCGATTATACAGAATTCCTCACTAGCTCCAATAAATTCTTCCTTATCAGCATCAATATCCCGATATTGGCCACCCATAGCCATCAAGCTCCATTCTCCGCGATCAATGTTAAAATTCCATGCATCATCGTAGTGGCAATGAAAATAATTACCCCAAACGAACGTACCGTCAAGAGGCATTAATCTGTCCGCTACAGTCAATAACGCGTGTCTATGACACGGTGTCCGCATACATCACGTCGCGCCGTAGACAGTCGACAAGGCAAACGACGGTGGAGGTAAAAAAAAAAAAAAAAAATAAAAACAAGCAACCAAACAAAAAAAAAACCCACCCCCGACGTCGCTTATCGGCAGGCGCTAAACGCACCAGCGACTCGCGCACAGTCCATCACCATCTTCCCGAACGCCCTCGCATCATGCCCCGCCATTAGTCGTGCCGTAAAAAATAATAACGCGGACCGTTTAGCGCGGAGAGCGGGGCCGGATCGTCGATATTTGTCAAGCGAGGGGTTGAGAACGCGCGCCACTATCACCGCCGGCCCTCGCCCCCTGTCGCTCGGCCCGAAGTTTGATATCGATCGCGACATTTTCCATCAAACATCGCGTCACCTCGTAAATTATTTGGACGCCGGACCCATCAAAAGCTCCGACTCTCTCTCCGGCGTGCGGCCCCTGCGAACGTGTCGGCCGGCCGAGCCTCGCGCTGGCAATTTCTCGCGCGCGCCAGTATTGGCCGCGATTAATTGACAAGCGGAGAACGTATGCCAGCGTCATTATCGGCGATATCAGCGCGTCGAGCGATCGCATTTTCCGTCCGCATTCAGCGCTCGCAGGAGGCCCCCGCGCGGCACTCGATCCGCGTCTGCGGCGCTTCTCCCTTTTTCATCGACCCACCCTCGACGTCTGACTGTTCGAGGGCATTTTTCCGAACGGCGCGGCTACGGCTGGATACGCACTTCGTTAATTAACGCGCGAGCGGCGCACGTAAAACGCTTAATTTCGATAATGCCCACCAACGTGCGGTATTATCGCGCTTATGACGTCTGGCGGGCTCGAGGCTCTGCTGGTTACGGCTGTATATGCTGGTCGTAGTGCAGACGGTTATTCTGGGTTCGATCGCTGGAAATCCATCGTTCGAATAGGATAGACACTATCTTGGCCGGCTAAAGCGCCCATTAGGTACTATTTTCGCGCCGCGTCGAGCGTTATCGGCCGGCTGCGGTAAAGGATCACAATGGCGGGCTGATACGAAATTAATGGACAGTGCGCCGAAGACGGCATGCTTCGATCGAGATATGAACGAAATTTTCAGGCAATCCGTGCGGAAACTGCGATTTTTTATGGAAATGCATGTGTACGGTGATTCAAGTATTTATTTCGTTTATACGTTAACTTCGTCTTCCTTAACCGCTTGCGAATGTCACGCGAGACTTTTAACTGCGGCGATGCCTCAACGCCGCCATTACGCGAGATTATCGCGTGTGCATGTCGTTTATAATGTCCGGCGTGAATAGTGTCAGTCATATTGTGGACGACTATCCTTACCGCGAGGCAGGCGGTCGTCGGTCTACGGCTCTGCGGCTTTCTCTCCTGCATGTCACAGTATATTTGGGCTAGGGAAGCAGGGATTTCTCGGGCTACACCCGTACATATCGTAACGTTAAGTAATGTTGTGCAGTACTTTACGCTGGTCTTCGCGCGAGACCCTATTTGGGCTTTTACTGCGCCATAAACAGACTTTATAATAAAGATATCTGGGTCAGACACGTGAGCGCGTCGTAAAAAGGTTTTATTATAAAAATTCGGGTCAAACACGTGAATCGCGTTAAGAGCGTTGCATCAGGGGGCTGTGATACATATTTCATGTCCTTCTTTTTTGCAAAGAAAGTTCGCTTCTTCCGTGCAACAAAGATCCCTCGCGCCGCACTAGATAAGCTGCGATAATAAATCCGTGCGGAGTAATAAATAAAACAGTTTTCTAGACGAATAGAAGACAGCTTATATTTAATCTCGAACGAACCTGAGAAACGTTCGCGATAAACGGGTTTAAAGTGGTAGTTCTCGGGAAAATAAAAGCGTAGACGCGTCGCGAGCGGAGAATGATAAACTGTCGTGACGGCGGGGGTGTGTTGCAAAGGTAGAGGACGGAGGGAAAAAGGCGAATTGCCAGGCAGAAGGGGTCGGCGGCATCAAATTGCGCCTTAAAGAGGTGGAAAATCGTCGAGCCGAGGGGTTGTTGAGGAACGTTAAAGGGAGGATCCGCGATGCGATCAGTTCGATCTTTGCGTCGCCCACGTTTTCCGATTCGTTGGAGGGGAAGGTTCTAACGAAGGACTCCAATCGTCGAAATCGTTCTTCAACGCAGTGACCTTTGAATGCATGGCCGAAGGATAGCGTTCCTTTAATGGGTCACTTTTCCAAGATACCATCGTCGTTAGTCGTATTGATGGGGCGCGATGGCGCGTGATGGAAACATTCCGATATTTATCTTTCGTCGTTTCAGTCGACGGTAGGGAAATAAAATTATCCATCATAATGACAGAGTGGAGAGTGGAAACATTTTCGATGTCAATACACTTTTCATTCGCGTCTCAAGAGTTTCAGCAACGTTTAACTGCACCATCATACGCAATTAATCACTTTGTTGTGTCAATAGTTGTGCCGTCTCGTAACATCTGATTTGTCGTCATAATTTACATAGTTATCAGCCCAGCATGCTTCAGCGGATACAACAATTGGCTTTATGAGAGTCTATCGGTCATTAGGTATCAGCTGGCCTATTAAAAATTATTGCCCGGTTGCGGTTCCGCAAGAACGCACAAGCCGACATTCGCGGGACGGCCAAAGGCGGAACACTCTCACAATCATTATCGATGCGATTAGCAGACCGTGACAAAGTGATCGCGACGTACGCGAAACAACGTCACATGTCAATTCGACGTCACGCTAATAACACGACCCATGACGAATGTCCGGAAGCGACGGATCGTCGTAATCGTTCGAGAGTGAAAGTTCGCCTAAACCAGGGGTCGGCAACCTTTAGAGTCGGAAGAGTAAAAAATTACAATTTACAAAATTTCAAAGTTTTTAAAGAGCCACCAAATTTTTTCTTGCCAACAATAAATAGTACTCGCATAAATAAAGTTTTTTGATAAAACCAAACTAATCTATTTATTCATAAGAAAAAATATCTATTTATTCATATATAAATAGTGTTTTTCACAACAAATTAGATAATATATATATGGCATTATTAGATAATTACTTATTATTTAAGTAAAAAATTTTTGTTTTATAATAACTAAATAATATTTGCGTATGGAACTAAAGAGCCGCAGCTTCACATCCAAAGAGCCGCAGGTTGCCGACCCCTGGCCTAAACCACTTCTTCCATCATCCCACTTTGTCCTCTCCGACAGAAGCCAAACGTAAACGCGCGCACTAAAACTAAACACAGCTCCGCGTCGTCGCTAAAAAATAATAACCACACACAACACATGGCCCCGCCTTTCCTATCTCACCATATTGCGCCGAGCCGAGAACGAAGGATCCACGGAAAGTGACTTGTGCACTCTGGCGAACCGTGTCCGCGACAAATCGAAACGATCTCGATCCGCAGCATTGACTCGTGTTTCCTTCCTCGCGAGGGTGGTCAAGTGAGCGTTGTAAATTTTCGCCCTCCCGGTAGTGGCGCGGCACGGGTAACTTGAGGCTCGAGGATCGTGGGCCGGGCGTTTGCGGGGCGAGAGGGGTGGGAAGTCCGATTGCGATAAAAGTAGGGGATTTCGGGGGCGTCGGGGGAGAAGCGATAAGTCGACAATACCGAGGGGATGCCGGATAAATTCGGCCGGACAGAGTCAAATCGGCGTATGAAATGGTAATTTCAGCCCCAGCGTCGGAAGCCGGGCGCCGGGGACGGTAGTTGATAAATCGCGACGGGTCCACCCCTCGCACCGAAGAACGCCACCGTCGGGGTGGTTGGGAGGGGGGGGGGGGGTGTAAAGGTAAAATCGTTCGTCGTCGTTCGGCGCTCGAGCGCGCGGCTTTTGCGAGCAACCAGGAGTTGTGGCTCACGGAATAGGACTTTATGCTTTTCGATCGGCTCTGAATTTTTCCGTTCGCTAGGTATATGTATGTATGTGTGCGTCTGCTCGTACGACACGGTGCTGTGGCGAGAGGGCAATAGCGGCGCATGCAGGCGTATATCGTGTCGTTCTGTAAATACAAGCGTGGAATAATGATGCAGCGTCAACATCTCTGTAGAGCCATTACGTGTAATGAAACGTCGGTTGCGAAGCGCGTCTGACGAAAGGAGAGGCTTGGCGGGAGAGTGATGTGGGTGTGTTATGTGTATCACGGTGTGTGGAAAAAGTTGTGGGTAACGTAACAAGTTGACGCGGTATTATAGTAATAGAGCGATGTGAATGCACGCGATGTTGATTAATCGTCGTTCGGGCGTCCTGCGCAGACGCGTGAAATATTTTGACTTTTGCGAGCGCGGGTGACAGGTATTAGCGGCGATGTTTGATCGTGAAAGAGCTGAGACAGGTCTGCAGGCAGGCTTAGCGCTCGAATCGCGGCACAAAAACCCAGAATATCGAGCGGCCGCACGGGCGACACCCCAGAAACGAAAATAGTTCCTGAAACGTTGCCAGTGCCTCTGATACGTTGATCACACGCGTACGCACGCTTTGTAAATAAACGTGCGTGCGTTCGCGTATCGTCGGTATAATCGGGAGGGAAACGACAAACTTTTTTGTAATACATTGCTTTCCACAACAGCGCCACGTGCCATCGCAGATCATGCATCGTGTTCAGTTTTAGGCATCCGAGAGTCTCAGTTTTCATTCACCGGGCAGGTACATGAATGACGCGCACATTTCATACGAAGTGCGTACGCTTTACAAATCCTACGACGATTGTATCGAACCAAAATTTCCTACGTACAGTTTTTTTCAATTTGTTCATTACAGAACTTTTCGCGAAGAAACGTGTCAGCAATGCACGTCATTCGACACGTCCATCGGTATTCCATTCCTTCGGCATCCTCCTGTTTCGAATTATTCGACTTCGCGTTACAAAGACGGCGTGGCGCGCGGCAGCTTCTGGTGAAATTCAAATATATTCCACTTTGTGCTTTTCAGACGGTGCCCGGCGTGTCACGGGCCGCGACACGCGATAGGGCAGTGATAGTGTCGTGTGACGTATCGAATTCTGGCGAGCGCACCGCGGGATAAAGGGTATCGATAGCTGGGCCGAGCGAAGAGAGCGAAATGGGTTTTCAGTTTTCCTAGTGTAACCGCGGTGCGCAGCTTTAACCCGTTTAAAAGGAAATCGAAAAACTGATACTTTTTTCGCGTCGCGCTCAATGCCGCGCTCGATGACAATTGAGGGCGTTATACGGATACGCGAGGTATAAAGGGACGGGGGAGGAATTCGGTAGCTGGAAATCGTATCGAAAATTAAACTCTTTTTTTTCGCACGGTCACCGAGCTAGGCATTGACGAAATGAAAGATTCTCATACTGCACGGCGCGCGCTTTGTCAACGGGAAAACCCCGTTCGTTCAAATTCGCTGCCGTGAAAATTGGAAGTTATTGTCTTTAAAATGTTCGGGGGGGTTCGAAAGGTTTATTTTACAGTTATTAGTTTTTAATGCGTTTTGCCAGCTCGCGCTCCGTGATCCTTGTTTCAATCGTGCGCTTCAATCATATTTGCCGGCATATCGCCGGAACCGTTGCGAATTTCGAGATATTTTCTTTGCAGTTTTCGCTCAGGCTTAAGTCTGCGAATTAATAATATCGTAGCTGTTTGATAAGCGAACGATTACGCGAATGTTCACGACTAACGAACGTTAACAGAACGCATCCACGGTGCAGTCAGACTTGTAACGACACCGATTTAGTGCGGCACTTCTGTTTGCACGAGGCCATGAGCGTGCAAACACATTTCATCTCACAGCCTGCTTCTTACTGTTAGAACCGGGCAATACGTATACGAGCGTACCGCCCCACACACGTGGGTACCGTACGTGGCACGAGTGTTTACACGCGAGCGTAGTTACTTCCGCGGCGCATTCAAATATTTATAATTCGAAAGCATTGGGGCAACACCTCTTCCGAGATGCGCGCTCAACGTTTGCTCACGGCGCGGTCGCCGTTACTACTTATTGTTCCGCCTTTTGTTAACATTGCAGTATATTTCACGGCAGTCGCACAATTGCGCGCGAGTTTCACGTGCTGGCGGCAGCTTGGAGAGAAGTTTCTGTTTATCTCGCGGATCGTATTTTCGATATCGAGCGGCATTGTTGCTCGGCCTCGCCGTGTAACTTTCGCGATGCAAATTGTGCCGGCAATTATAAAAGTGGTCTAAATGAAATTTAAAAAAAAAGAACAAGAATAATATTTTTAGTTAGACCTGTTTTTGAATGACTGACACAATTGTATGCGCGGACATGATTGTCATGTTGTCGGAAGGAGGTTAATGAAAGTGAAGAACAGGTAGTTGGAAGGCCGTGTTACTTTGTTCAGGGTGATTTTAATACCGCGACAAGCCTATTATTAGGATTGGTTTAGCTGAGGTGTGCAAGTTCCCGGTTGTTATACCACCGCGGTCCAAGTTTTCGAAGTGTCTCCCTCTCGGAGGACCTTGCACGTAGGATTATTTTAGACACGCGTGCACGGGGGAGTATAATTAGAAGTGACTTATATGACGCGCGGAGATTGATTTGAATTTGTCTCTGCGCTTGTCACGCCCTGAGACATTTAAGCGTTTAAGTAGCGCTGCAACTAAGATTAGCCTCGGGTTCCAGATGTTCGGCTTGGTCGTTTGAAAATCCCATGCTGCAACTCATTCACAGGCGCTTCGATTAGTCTTATGAAAAAACAGTATACCAATAATTAAATCCTTTTTCATGTTAGAATAAAACATTCATATAACGTAACAAGACGTTTAATACATATTTTTAAATTGATAACAGGCTTCGAGCGCAAGTTTAATTTCGTAATGAGCACGTAACTCATGTTAATTAGTTAGATTACGTACAGAGAGTTCCTAAGTTGGAAGGAGAAAAAGAATAGAGTCCTAGATACGACTGCGCTTAGATCCGCCAAGCGTGCGTACTCGACCTGCCCGGAATCATGGTGTATATATCAGCGGCCTATCTCAGATATTTATGTTGCACGTTCGCCATGACGAGTGCGAGGCACGCAGTGGGGTCGCAGGATACATAAGGACGAAAACGCATTATATAGTGCTACCACGCACGACATATGTCGTGACGTATCCACTCCTCCACCCCGCCTTCCATCTCGTCCGTCACCCTCCCTCTTCCTCCTAGCCACCCCCGAAAACACCCCCATACGTGTACGCGTACCTCTCTCTTTCGTTCCGAATTTAATGGCGGAAAATGCAGCCAGCCAAAGTCAATAAGTTGTCCTCTGCTCGCCCATTCCGCGCCATCCCTTCGCGTTGCCTCTATGGGGTCCCATTCGCACTGCCTGTGCCCACTGTGCAGTCTGTCGTCGTCTACGCACAGTGGCGCAGGCACGGAAACACCTCAGAAAGACTTAATTCGCTTTTAATCTCCACCAACGACATTTTTCACAACGCGCTAGAATTGTGCCGCTGATTGTGAAAGTGGTCGAAGTGAAAAATTAAAAAAGCATCTGAATGTTATCATTTTTCAATCACACAGTTATATCACTAATGAGCGAAAAATTGGATTTTTTGGTTTATTTCTCATAGTTACTCTCCAATCGACAGATGCACCGTTTCCCGTCAAACGCTTACGATTTTCCTGGCGAATGCGCGTGCGTCGAGTCGGTGAGAATTGACGGCTCGCGTTTTGTTCGGACCTTCCGCGAAATTGGCGTTACTCGACTTTTTGCGCGCGCGTTTTCCCCGTAACAGTTTTGTTTCGGCGGAGAGAGTGGCGTGGCTGGTCGAGGGTTTCCGTTGAGAAGCCGATTTTCTCGTAACAATGTAGAAGAGCCTCTTCTACGCCAATGACGTTCGACGCAGGGGTGGAGTGAAGAACGAGGGGCGGCCGAAAGCAATTTGTACTCCTATGCAGGCTTTACATTCCCCGTTTTAGACGTTTATATTGTGCAATATATCGAGCAAGAATATAGGCTTGCATTCGGTTACGCAGTCGGCTCCGCTCCCACCCCCTGCCCACCCACCCGCCATCGGAAAGCTAAATTTTCCCTTTAAACTCCCGTAAATTGTCCTGTCCACGTCGCCGCGCAAATGACACCAATCTTGACTTACGCCGCCGGCTAATGAAACATTCTCAAATAACAATATGAACTATAGAACGGATGTCTAACGAAGGGACTCTATGATTTCGAATAGACGAGTGGTCGATATGAAAGATGAAAGGAGAGTACGACCGGCCCCGACAAAATCGTATTTCATTCTGTACGAGCGGGTGTGGCCGGGCATTAATAAGGGAGAATCTTAGGCGATCGCGATAAATTATTCATCCTATTGGAGAGCTCAACATAGGCAAGCACTTAAGTCCACACCGCACGTTGGCTAGAGCGAGAGCCGAAAGAGGAAAGGAGAAGTGGCGCGCGCGTTTCTCGTACGCGACCGTCGCCTCTCCCTTTCATCCTCCAAAAATAACCGGTGGGGTGTTCGGTGCGAACTTGTTCTTTGCTTCTTTTTCTTTTTTTCTGTCGAAAATGCCGCGACGACGCAGCTGTCTCGTTCCGATAGGTCCGGTTCGAGAACCGGTGCGAGTTAGAAGGAAAAGGGGAGGACGAGAGGAAGAGAGAGAGAGAGAGAGAGAGAGAGAGAGAGAGAGAGAGAGAATAAGTATGCAACGATTTGTTTCCCTTAATCGCGACGCGTACCGCGGATAACGAGAGAAGGCTGTGTGCCAAAGTGGATTTACGTTACCGTGCAATCCTTACCAAAGGGGCGGCAGATATGCGGTGGTTGTGGAATTCCACGAAAACCACGAATAATTATCTCCGGCCATTCGACCGATCGAACTTTATTAATCCCTATTGCTCCGCGCTGTCGAATTGAACGATTGAGATTGTGGTTTTCCAGCGAGTTTATTCTCGACTGACGATACTGCTGCGAAATGAAACGCACAGAAATGTTGCGGGCTCGCTATTTATGTCACACTTTCACTGATTTTAAGATTCGAACTTTATTTGTCTAATGCATTTGATGATTGTTTCGATAGATTTCTTTAAGGCGACAAATGTGAGAATGTGCGTCCATTGTGGCGTATCGATCTGATTTAGGGGCTTAATGACGTGTCAAAAGAAGATGTCTCGAATAGGGCAAATTGGATTGCAAATATCGTATGTCCATGTATTGTTAAATGCATATCTTTGACAGAGTGGACCTGCTTTATGCTACGAGACACGCCGGTGGACCCCTCCTGGTTTTGTCATTTGACAACAGACTCAATCTGTCGATCGCTGTTTTGCCCTCCATTATTGCGAACCCTTGTTGCATCGAAAAAAGGGGTGCGCCGAACGGGTTTGTTAAAGAACTTTCCGAAGTGTAGGTAAACGCCCTATTCAAGGGAGCTCATTCTCTTCCGCATTCACAATGCGTAGTAGTAGGTTTTGGGGGCTAATAATGTCAAGCACAATTATAAAAAGGGAATCATTATTAGATCGCGAGTGACCAAGGGTGTAAAAGTCAAGTAGAAAACCCGCGCTCATAAACACTAATTTTCATTACAATTTAAAAGCTACCAGCGAGAGAAACGAAAATTAATACTAATAAAGAATGATTACCAGACAAAGTCGAATTTAAATTTCCAACTACATATTCCGAAACATGATCACTATTCTTTTTTTCGCGGAAGAAATAAATCGCGTTAACTAAAGACAAGTGAGCCAATCGAAATGAACTAGGCAAATCGTGTGATACTCATTAAACGTCTGATCGAACCTGATTTTATTCCTAACGCAGAAGACGTATCGACGGCGTCCATTTCGTTGACACGTACTCGATCCGTACGCGAGCTCCATCAGGAAATATCTGACCTCACGTACCTAAACCCGCGTAAGTCATTGTCGGGACAGCGTGTCCCGATACGGGTCTTCCCGAGGGGGTATTTTCGGTGCGACGTTGTCGATGCGATTTTCCGCGAAGTCATCCGACTGACGGACTTAGCCTGACGTTTGTATTATCCGGACGCGTTTTCTCCTCGTTTCCTCTAGTTCCCTCCGTTATGCCGGCTGGCGAGAGGAGAAGAGACGCGCGAAATCCGTGAACTCTCATTTGCATCGGCCTGTCAGTGGCCTGTAATTAGCGTACATGGCGTACGTGGCGTACGTCTATCCTGCGGAAAAATCTTATCGGCAGTCGGTGATATTACGTTTGCAAATATTCATCAGGAGGGTCATAGAGAGAGAGGTACACAGAAAGAGAGAGAGAGAGAGAGAGCCTGCATCATTATGCCAGATCGTATCAGAAGTTTGAAAACCATGACGGCGCGACTTCGTTTGCGATGCTTATATGTGTGCACATGTTGCCTAGCCTCGTTGTAGGTGTGTATCGGACGTCGGCCGAAGTGCACGGCGGATGTACCCTATCTCCTCGGCGGATATCCGGTTATCGGACGGGCTTGTGAAATTTTTACACCTTGATCGGATCCTGAACGCCCGATTCACTTTCGATCAATTTTGCTCGTTCCGTCAGTGTCACCGGAGGAACGCACCTGTTTCACGTCCGAGATATTCTGAAAAATCGTTTACCCAGCAAGCTCTTTATCGTTCCGCACGGACGATTAATCTATCGTCCAATGCCAGACGCGCACGCGGTGACTTCGGCTTTATTACGCGTCCCGCTGATCATCAAAGTGGCCTAAATTTACTTACAATACAAGTGACAAATATTTTTCAAACATATACCACCTTCATAATCATCGGCACATGTATGTAGGATTCCGTCTTGTGTTGCCGTTAAAATGAAGATTTATTCAGTAAAATATTACAAAAGTCGCACATCCTCTCCTTCTCAGTGCTTCTTATAGACTAATTTTTCGCATCGATCTGCAGGCACGCCAGTCTCCCGTTCACGCATCTTCTTTGTCTTTTCGCTGCACTCTGACCATACTCTCCTTTCATGCATCCTCACTCCTCACATCTTTCATTCGTCATCCACACACGCATACCCACATGTATTTATTTCGTAAAATTGTGTCCGTGTCGTGGTTCGTACGAAATGTTAAAAGCGAAATGAGCGTCGTGGTATTTTCCTGAATTTTCCGTCTATGCAGAAAAAAGGAACGCATTCAGACGTGCAGCGTAAAAGCGGACAAAAAAGCCATGAATGAATCCGACAAACGCGGTCGATGACTTACTTTCTCCTCGTATTTTGCCGCGGTGCCGGCTCTCCGCGTATTTATATATAACCAGCGGCGATGCTTGGGCTCTCTTTCCACGCGGTTCGCAGGCAAAACACGTGCGCAGGACCGAAAAGCTTATACATCACTTCGCCCGCTAAATTTAGCCGGTTGGAACTCTCGGGAGCTTGTCAACTCCGAAGCTGTCAGTTGCCAAAAGGCTTGCGGCGAGGGAAAAGGGAGGAGCGGGCGGGCGGGCGGCAGGGAAATAGGATGGAAGAAGGTGATAAGACAGGGGTGGGTAGATAAAACTGAAAGGAGAGCGACGTTCAGCGATCTTTTTACGTCCATCGAAATTTCGTAACACGATTCTCGATATCCTCTTTCGCCGGGCGTAAATGAATGATAGCAGACAGAGAGCTACAGAAATGGCCTTGTCCGTAGGGACGAATGTGTATAATCTAAAAGAGCTCGCGTAACATTCCGTCGCGCGAAGCGTTTATTAAAATAATGAATATCGACAGAACGTCACTTATCCCGATTTACACGGATATGCGTCTCATTTCTGTGGCTCGTAAATTCGAACATTCCTACGTATCCGTACGCGCGAGAACGGTATAAATTCTATGCCCATTCCCGCTGGACTATGAGAAGCTAGGGTCGTCAAACGCGAGCAGGGTGGGGAGGAAGTACAAAGATGCAGATTGACGATACGAGGAAGCCGAGCAGCCCCGCTGTGGGAGAAGTTGAAAGAGGTGGACGGAAATAGAGGCACGGGGAGAGTTAATAAAGAACGAGCGAGGAAGGTGGGCGGCGAGGGAGGCGCAGAAATAGGTAAACAGAAAGAGAGTAAGTAGATGAGGTACGAGTTAGGGAGCGCAAAGTGGAGAGGGAAGAGAGCCGCGCGACAGACGCGAGCGATCGAGAGAGACAGATAGACGCGCGGCTTTCTTATTAGACCCCGTCTCAAAACTCTCGGGCCTCCTAAGATCTACAAACGGAATAATATACGCGGTGATATAAGCGTGGGGCTGCAAACTTCGTAACAACCCGACGCGGGACAGCCCGTCGTTCTCGAATTGAAGCGACAGCTACGCACTGACAACTATCTCATTACGAGTCTGTCGATCTGTATAAATTTATACTTGGTTCGTCAGTCGGCAAAACGTGACTACGAACAGTGTAACGCGAATAATATGAGGAAATCAGTCTGATTGTTCAGAATCGTGGTTTATGAAAAAAATTCGCGATTTTCTTTCGACGTCGGAGGCTCAATGAAATATCGATTTTCGGCGTCGTTTGAAATACGGGAGGCTTGTTGCTAATGCGCGACCCTGCTGCGTAATAGGGACGGTTGGCAGTCTTGTATGAGCGCGGTGCCAGATATAATGAGACGGAAAGTGAAAGAAGAAAGGGGAAGTAGACAGAGAGGGCGAGTGGTTGATAGAATCTGCAGAGGACTCGAGGAGGGAGAGATAAAACGAACCGGAGAGCCTCGAGTCGCGCTGTGGTACAGAAGGGAAGCGTCTATTTAACGTTTCTCCGCGTCTTTCAATCCGTCACGCACGTGTGACGATCGTTTCGAGATTTTGATCGTATATGCCCGCGCACGCGCATTCTCTCTCTCTCTGCCAACGCCATTTATGCTTTCCGTCGGGATGAAAGCCCCTTTCAGTCGTAATCAATTCTTTATCGAGACAACTCGCCGGCGGACTAGTGTCGAGGGAAATCTTTGCTTTCATGCAGATTTTGCCCCGCTTCGTCCGTTCTACCGGTAATCCGATTTCAATCAATAAATCCGCGTATGTTTTCCAGTTTCATACGCGGTAACGCGCTCGTGACCGCGCTGTCGGAGGGCTTCGTACGTAACCGTGGGTTTATATAATTCCGATTCTTTTCGTGCGAATTTGTTTGCAGCCGTGAATTCATAGAGCTTTTTCGGTTTTTATCTGATTCGGCGTATCGCGGTATTCGTATGCGGTAGAGTAACAAACGTTACATGGCGCAGTGCTAATTAAGCTATACTTCAAATACTACATATGCAGTCGTTATTACTGAAAATTATTTCGATTATTTTCGCACAATACTTTCCGCTGTCCTTGTACAATTAGGATAATAATGAGATAGGACGTAGAGAATGTTGAATCGGGAGATTCTCGACGATATTCAAGTCGAGAATCGAGCAACTAAACTCTCGGCCGCTTTTCCCCAAGTCGTACACACAGCCCCCAAAACGGATGTCCCGTTTTAGCTGAACGAGCAGAAATAAACGAGTCGCCGAAGCGAAAGTGCGTCTGAAAAAAATGAATGCGCGTCTCGTTCCGATGGGTAAACTCAATAGCCTAGAGACGGCAAAAAGTGTCGTGGCCATGGCGGAATAAGAAGCGTGAGGGGGAATGGCGAGTCGGACGTAAAATGTTTCGTCGACGTAATTCGTCGTTTCCTAATACTTTAATAATCGGCAGAATCGAGACAAAGACGAATCGACGAAAGTGGTGAACGTCGATGCGAACGGAGGCGGGACTGGGATAAAGACTTTTGCACTGGTATCTCGTGGATGCGCCATTATGCGGGGGCGAGAAAAGCGCATTGAATGTATTTGCGTGCCGTGCGGATAAGAAGTCGCGTTTATGGTGAACAGACAGCTCCTTTGAGGAAAGCGGAGCGAGCAATTTGCTCGTATAGGCGGCGAAGGAAATTGACTCGGTCGGAGATGCGATACGAATTCGCGTGTCTGCGACTGATATTAATATCAGCGCGGAGTTCGCTTCAACTTGAGCTTTTGAAGGCGGAACATCTGTGATAGACGAATGATGCCATTGGATTATGCGACGATTCTACTGAAACGTTTGCGTATGCTTACGGTCTACGCATTCAATTTACTATTTGCATACGAAACGACAAGGTTTAACTTTGCTTCATGAATTATTGTGACAGTAATGATATTGTTAAAAAAATAATCTATTCACAGAGGCGAAGGTAAAGAGTAACATATTTTCGAGATGCATCGAATAGTACAAGCTTGCGATAAAAAAGGACCACATCTCACAGGATAAAAAGTCCCGCGAAAAGCTTTGAAAGAAAAGAACACAGAGAGCGATGTTGCATTGGTATGTACACGGTCCCACGCAATTGACGCTCTCTGGAAATTGCCGGAAGATAAATTTTAATTGGTTTCCATTTACGGGTAAGTGAGAAAGAGAGATAGAGAGAGAGAGGCTAACGAACGATCTTATTCCACGATAACACGGGAACGAGTTAATTTATTGGCGTGCATTGTGCGACGATAAGACGGCCGGCCTTTTCATTAGTCCGTTGAATGGGCCCCTTTGACGACCGAGGACAATATGTCGTCTCTTTTGCCGCGGCCCGGCCACGAAAGCAGTGGAAGCGAAAAAGAGTTCGTCGGGGCCGAGCGCCGGCAGGCCGTGTAGCACTTTCGTTTCTTCCCGCCTTCTTGAAACGGCCTTACTCTTTCAGGGCGAACGCGTCAAAGGGGAAAGATTTCCGTCGCCGCGGAAATCTTCCCTCTCCTTTCTTTCTGTGCCTTCTTCTTCTTCTTTTTTTTTTTTTTTTTTTTTTACACGCCAACATCTTGCCGCGCTTCTCGCGGCCAAAAGCGCGCCCGGTAACCTTTTTTCGCAATTGAACTAAGTCCCGCGAACGCTTAAACGGGAGCACGAGACGCTCGGATTGTGAAGGAGCAGGGTCAACGGTGATGGTGGTGGTGCAGTTTCAAGTCGGACTGTACGTTACGTGGGCGGCGTGTATGTGGCACAGTGAAATAGAAGGAGCCCGGTTGCCCGATTCGCATTAGCATTCATATATTCGGCCCTGAATCCGTACCCTCCGGAAAATCAATACTTAACGAAATCAATGTCCCGCTCCGCCGTCCGTCGCGTACGTCGAATTTGACTTTTGACAGTGAGGTCCGTCGATCGCCGCGTGACGCGGAGTGCGGAAACGTCATGGAAGTTTTTCAGTTATGACGATTTCTCCGGGCGACAACTGACGCGACTGGTGCTCTCTTTTCGAAGTTCGTTTTTTTCCCTGTTTTTCCTATTCGCTATTGTGATGTCGATCGGTCGAAAGAATATTGAATCTGTCGATTTCGCGCTCGCCATTGCCACTTCGTTTCGACCAGAAGTGGCGCTCGCTTTGTTCGTCGCGTTCGCTGTTGTTCGAATCGAAAGAATGTTCACCTTCCATCGGCTAGTTTCGTGGTGATTCAAAAAAGTCAGAGAACTTTCGGAAGTGCTGGTACCGGTTCGTTGCTGGTATATAGCACGGGTATATCGGATAGCATACATTTCGTACAGTGGAACATAGACTCGCGATTCGTATGATTGCGTGCATATTACGTTGCGCAATGCGTACCAGGCACATGTCAATATTTTCCGCCGTCTCCGGCGTGGCAGTCCGCAAATTGCATGCGTGTTTAAACGCGCGCGCGTCCAATTTAGAAGGTTCACGCGCGTTTTTTGGTGCGGCTGTTGTAATTTACGCCGCTTCTCAAATTCCGTCAAGAATTTCTACCGCTTTCGGGGTCTGTCGCGGGGTGGGGAAAAAAAGCGGGAAAGAGACAGAAAGAGGAGAGGCGGAGTGCGCATTTTCACGGGCGCTCGTTTCGTTGCATCCGAGGATGGAATCTCTCATTTAATTTCAAGCAACCAGTCGGAGCAAGCTATACATACCGCAGCTTCTCGCGTATACGCCGGCGCCGCAGCGCAGTCGTTCCTAACTTTTAAGGCTGTCAGTCGGCAGCTGCGTCCCAATTCTCATAGCCACCGCGATGAAGCCGGCCTCTCATGGATTTTCGAAATTTCTAATTAGATCCGCGCGAAAACGCGTCAGATGCGGGGCTTCAACTACATACTATCCTTGAATTTCTGCGCATTTCGCAGACAGCGCCGGAATGCAACGCACTTTTTCTACTTCCCCCGCTCTAATAAATTACGTAATTTCTTAAATTGCTCCCGACATTACGTAATTCCTTGATGTTCGTTATTTTGAAAACTCGTCGCAAGCTCCAGATTCATACAAGCGCTGCCCGACTTACGTTAAGACACGTCGCAAAAAACTCACTACTACAATCAGGCACACCAAACTGCGTCAACAATCATACCTCATTACCCCGTCGAAATTTGAAACTAAAAAATTCGAACCACAGTCTTCACTAAGCATCGTAGCAATCGCGTCGAATAATATTAACTTCGATCCCACATCAGCCAACCGCGTTTCACAGCTCTACCGCATTAACCGTCTTTAAATTACCACTTGCTCGTCCGATCATTGCCTCCCGACACACAATACCGGTATTGAAATATCACACTCAAATCCAATACTCGTCGCACAAAGCGCGCTCTGTGCGACGCAGCAAGCGCGCCTTCGAAATCTCGCTACTCCCCGCAATCGCGGCAGGCACGGCTACGAAGCGAGGCCGCTCTCGCGAATTCTCGCCTCGAATTTCAATTAGATCCGCTGGCTGGGGAATTCGAGCCGATTAACTTAGGCACACGGGCGGCGCCTCAAAATATGCCCACCTATCCGACCCGCTGTTCCCAGCGCGCCGTTTCGTGCCGATGTAATTGGATATCGTCGGTTTGAAGACGCGCGCGCTCGCGCAACTCACGCATTATTGGTTGCATTTTGCGCTCGCTGCCACGACAAGCCTTCCGTCCCGGAACTCGAGTTACTTCGTAGGACTTGTTCTCGGATGTCTTCGCGCGTGCACGCCGCTACGAGTTGGGCGTGAGGGCTGAGGCTCGAGTTTAATCATAATAAACACACAACCCCCTCTTGCCTTCGTACACAGACAAACACACACACTGCTGCCGCGGGGACTGTTGCGGTGCTGCAGGGTATGCAATTTGCGAATTTGATCTTGTACACGGTGAGGACAGGGTGAGATGAGCATTATTTTATGCAGTTAATATGTTGCAACGACGGGTGTATGGCTACTGTCTGAACTCGAGTTTAGCGATGAGTTGTGTGGAATTCTTTGTTCGGGAGTATGTACTGTGCTTCTGAGAGTGTGATTGTGAAGTAGAGTTCCGTTGGTCGGGCAGTGCATGTGTGCCGCGGAGACTATTTGCCATTGTCGTGTGCTGATGGTTTTTCGAGTGCGAAACATTCCGTCGCACTTTTCGCGAGGAATGTCTCACTCGCAACTGGGTCACGGCACGAACCCGCACTTAGGCTACTCCACGGCGAATGCGGAAGCGTCGTGGAAGTGTCGAGGGGTGCATGAAATTCTTATCAGCTCCCGTGTACTTTTGCTTTTACCAACGGCTTCGCCAGTATTTGTCGCGCTGAAACAAGGAAACTCGACGCATTCCGACAGCTAATGGGGCGTAAGTACTTGTCGGATGTTACAATCAGTACATATTTCGTGTCCGCGATCCGTCGGAAAATACATTTAACACGAATAATACCAAAAGCAAATATAATTACATCTTACAATACGTCATATATATCTAAGTTATAAGCTAGGTGACTTATAACTAGAAGGAGGCGGGAATGCGAATAATTCCGTGGCGACTTGTGTTGATGTAGTAAAAGATTACTGTAACATTGTATTTGTGACAATTACATAAATAACTCCCGTTACATAATTAATTAGATTTACCTGAATCAACAACAATGTCGGTTTTAGTTTTTAATTCATTACGATAATCGGAAATGTAATGGCAAGCATTGACACCAGATGTGACTGTCTTGGGCGCCTGTAGCTCACTGTCCGAGTCTCCGGTTCAGGTGGGTTGAGGTGTGTAGACGGTCCGTCCCCCCTCTCCCGCACCGACCCATTCGTGGCTCGGATTGTACGAGCAGTTTGGCGTGTGTCAGCATACACAAACTTACATATATAATCGTGTAATTTTCCAAAAAAAGCAGGCCCAGCCCGCGCGTGACTTTCGACAAACTACATAATCAATTCATGCGTCAGTCGATATGTAATCACAGAGAAAAAAATGTCTGCCACCGTTCCCATTTATTCCCACTTTCCCCACACCAAATTCCATATTCTTCCCAATCTCCCCAGCGTCCGTTCCATACCTGCCCACGGGTCTCAGGCTTCCTATCCGACGTTTCACGAATGAGCACGGCGAAGCTCGCGGCCTCCTCGCGCTTCCGTCAAGAGCAGCGCTAAATTCTCATAACCAGCCGCGCGCGTCTGTCCCGATTTCGCCCGGAGGGGCGAGAAATTTTGCGCGAGCCACACGTCGCGTCGCTCGCCGAAAAAGTTCACCTGCCCGCCTCGTCCGCGGGCGCAAACAGCGACCAACGTTGCGCGCAGCTGCGACCTCCTCGAGGGGTCGACTTTTTTCCGCAAACAAACCGCACTTTTCTCCGCACCCTGCTCCCGCCTCGTACTCTCCCTTTCTGTTACGCTCATGTCGGCACCGCGGATACTCGTTTATTTTCCGAGCTTCTCTCTCTTTCGTTCGTTCTCTTTTACCCGTTCGAAACTTTTCGCCGCATTTTTTTTTTCTTCCTTACTCCTCTCTTTTCTCTTTTTAGTATCTGGATTCACGTCTCCCTTTTACTTTTACCGTCCCTCTCGAAACACGCCGGGGCACCACCGTGAAAGCACCCGCGCGCAACCGTTTCAACCCACCCCCGCGCCCGCCATCGAGGGTCGGATGGGGCGAGAGTTAGTTTTCCTCCCGCTTAAATATTCGCCCGCTCCCGCTGCAGGCCAGGCGGACCGGAAATGCTGTGCTGCCGCCGACGTGTTCCGCTAGAGGGCGAAATGAAAAAACCTGGGGGGGTGGGGGGTGGGGGTAGAGACGTTTCAGTGGAAGTGTGTATGAGACGAGAGGAGGGAGAAAGGTGAAGAGGCGTAGGATGAGAATCGTGCTTTCGGAATTTCATTTGCGCCACCCGATGCCCTGCCTCCGATTTGTGCCGTTGCGTTGGCCTAGTGCAGGGGTCGGCAACCTGCGGCTCTTTGGATGTGAAGCTGCGGCTCTTTAGTTCCATACGCAAATATTATTTATTTTATAAAAAAAAAATTGTTTACTTAAATAATAAGTAATTATCTAATAATGCCATATATATATTATCTAATTTGTTGTGAAAAACACTACTTATATATGAATAAATAGATATTTTTTCTAATGAATAAATAGATATTTTTTCTTATGAATAAATAGATTAGTTTTTTTTTATCAAAAAACTTTATTTATGCGAGTACTATTTATTGTTGGCAAGAAAAAATTTGGTGGCTCTTTAAAAACTTTGAAATATTGTAAATTGTAATTTTTGACTCTTCCGACTCAAAAGGTTGCCGACTCCTGGCCTAGTGTTACTTTAGGTCGGGCACTCACTGGCGAACGTTGACGCGTAACGTAACGAAATTCTGAGGACGCGCAAGCCTTGGAAACGTGCATATGTAATTATACGTGGTTTAGGTAAATGCTTTTTTATTCACTGCGCGGCGCGATTGTTAGCGTTACGCGCCGTTTTCCTTTTCAATGTTCACGGCAAGTCGGGCAATTGTCACACTTCGTCCTTCTCGCTTCTCGCTCGCATCTCGATCATCCCCGCGCCACCGTGCTCCGTTTTATGCACGGCTTTCGTTTACTGCCCCTCTTTACTGCGTCGTTCAACGCGTCATAACATGTATTTTTCGCGTCTCGTTCTCTTCTATGGAAATCGAACGACCCTACGGGGTCGGGCGCACGTAACTTTTAATCGTTTATTCATTCGCCCCGTTGAATATTCCACCACGGCGCAAATATTATGAACATATTGCCGGTGTGTATTTTCCCTTATTTTCCTCGCTCCCATCGATTTGTTTTCCCGTTTCGTCCCGCTCTTTCCCACCTGGGTGTTTTAGTTTGTTTCATCCGCTCGGTCGCTCGCGTTTTGTCAGCTATTAACGTTATGCATGCTTACCGTCAACGTCCACAGCCTCTTGTCGTCTCATTCTCACGACAGACACTCGCACTCGCCGCACGTATTCTAGTTTTTACGTACACGTATGAACCTTTTTACTGCCTTCAAGCTAGGTAATTTCCAGAGTAACGACGCTTTTTTCTTGTCTAATGGTCCGGCAAAAGCGGCCATTAATAATGGAGGAACCTGTCGCGCGGTATGTCGTTCGTAAACATTTATTTATTGCCGTTGTAGTACATTATTACTCTCGGGATATGTCGCAAAGTCCGGCCGTCTCCCTTCTAATGGCTTCCAACAGGAATCGTATCGCAGCTTGTTAGCAGAAAACCGGCTCGGCCGATCCACGACATCGGCTTCGGCCGTAGGCAGGTTTTCGTCTGCATTTAATAGTTCGTAAAACCAAATATACCCTCTTCCATCCCACCGTTAAATACAGCAATCACCCTGGACTCTTATTATGACCCACGCCACATTTACAATTACGGCATATAATTCGCACGTAGTCACCATTCCTCAGGACCCGGCTCACTCAGTTCCCTGCTTCGAGATAACGGCTTGAAACAGCACGAATCCGAGTCAGTCGGTCGCCATAAACAAGAAGAAATCTGCCGATCCACCGTGGACCCTGCCTCGACTTTCTCCCGTCGAACGTACATAGATCGATCTCGCGGTTGCGCAAACCGCTCGTTCCCTCGCACGTGAACGTCATCGTGGGAATGACACGGTGGTGGCGAGCGAGAAAAGTCTTACGACTCTGCGACGTCGCGAAATCGTCGACGATCGCCGTCGTCGTCGTCGCATTCTCGTAAACTCGAGATCGCGCGCGGGGGGGTCGTAAATGGCCACCAGCGCGACGATTGGCGAACGATCGGCAGCGTCAAAACGATAACCGGAGACCTGACCTCGTTCGCCTGGAAAACGTTCTAGCCAGTCGCAACGAGACGGGTACGGGCGCGGCCGCGTAATGCGCGCGATTTCGTGAAAATCCTGCAACATTCTACGCGGCTCATCTCCTCGGCCGAATTCATCACGCGATCCATTCCGCGTTCTTCGGCGAATTTTCAATTTGTCGGCCACTCAGCCGATAGGCACCGACGTCCGCAAACACGCCCGTAGCCGTCTGCCTCGTCCGCCTGGAGTCGGGTCCATTAAGGTTTCAATTCGTTCGGAAGTACGCCTGCCATTGGCCCCGGCCGGTGGGCAGAGTAAAAATCGTCCGCGCCACGCTGATAATTGATTGCGAGGAATTATCGGGGATCAACGGTGAATTCAATTTTGCCCCTCCCCCCTCTCCCTCCTTCCCCTTCCACGGCCGATACATACGTAACCCTTCGCTCGAAATTATTCACCGAACTCGGCGAATCTTTCCGCGCGCAAATTGTTCCGGATATTTACACTCGGGGCTGCGTTAAAAATATGCGGATAACACGGCGCAAATGGCTATTACCAATTGCCCGGCAAAAGGGAGCGAGGGGCGGGGGAATCTTTTTTTTTTTAACCCGTTAATCGAGAAACGCGTAAAGGGCGGCCGAAAATTAAAAATTGGTCGCTCTCCCGCGCGCCAGACTGCTATTACGTTGCGTTTAATTTGGGATATATTTGAACTGGAGGGGGGTGCGTTATTTTTCTGTCACATATGTGGGTACTTTGGGCCGTCAAAAAACGTTACGTCGCACTTTCGCGCGGGATTTCGATGTGGCGCTTTTTTGTTGTTTTTTTTCCCTCGTTTTTCGTACATCCGTCGCGACAATATTGAAGCGTTTCTGGACAAATATTTTAATCGAACAAACGAACGAAGTTACCTCGCCATTGGTTAGACCTCGATCTTCCGTGAAATGTTCTACATTCTTCTATGTTGTCTCGTTCATCACACCATGATAACGCGAAATGAGACACAACTTCGAGTCGCAGATTGAACAATTACAAGTAATTAATACATCCAATAATAAAAGTGATTTTCAAACCCATCCAGTTCTTCCGTCGATATATATTCTATTACTCGTACACGATATCGTCTTCTTACACCGTGCACACGGTACCCCGGTACACTAATTAAACCAGCCGTCCTTCACGCAGTTCGAATGACAAACGCCACTCGCCCCCGATCCGCGCGGAATCCCGCGCTTCCGCCGAAGCAGTTGGCGCGCGTCAAGAAAAATCTGACGGAACGTGCCTGCGGCGGCATCGTCGCGCCGAGTGTTTTTGCGCGGTCACAGAGGCGATAGCGCGTATTAAATTTCACGGAAAACCGTCTCGCCACTTTGTCACGAGGAGCCGACACTTCTTCTTACCCCGCCAGAAGCCCAGAGTCCCCTCCCCCCCCCCCCCCCCTCCTCATCCTCCTTGGCGAGTGGCTCGAAATGTAATTTACCGACGAAATAAAAAAAAAAAAAAAAAAAAAAGACGAAGAAGCGGAAGGAGAGGAAGAAAACGAAAGGGTGGAAGGGGTGAGGAGGAAGGTGGCAGCGGCGAAGGTGGAGAGAGACTGCATCGGCTCGAATTTCCTCCCCCACCTCCGGCGATCGATCGATCGCCGATGCGCGTAACCGTGAAAAGCTTGCCCCGTTCCACGATGCTCGTCGAGTTTCGGGCCGCAGGCCGTCGGGCTTTCGAGAGAGGCGCGTCCCTTCCGGTTGTTTTCCCTCGATATCAGCGCGAAGCACGAGTACACCGCACGTACACTCCTGCAATTATGCGGTAACTCCGTCCGCGCTGTTCACGGCATCACGGGGCTTAGGGCGGTTCAGCTTCGGACGAGTCGACGAGTGTATCGCAGTAATGAGACACGTTTTAGAGAGGCAGTTTGCTTTAAATTTATACCGTTCCGCGGAACTTTCCCTTTGTCTTCGACGATTCGCTTTCGGACGCGTCGGCGCACGAGTAAGTGGGTGATGTCTTTTGTTTTCGTTCAATTTGAGCTCGGTGTCGATGAGACGGTTAGGACTTGTGATGGGGTGTGTGTGAGAGTTTTGAGGAAAATTAGGGACTTATGCGACGGTACAGTAGGGTAGTCGCTGAAAAATGAGGAACAATTTCACCAGCTTCAACGGCATTCGCAGTGTGCATTACGTTTTCCGTTGCTGTATTACACTATTACAGGCTCGCGATAATTACGGCGTATCACCGCTAATGTACGAATTTAGCGTGCTCATCGCGAATACATTTTGGCCACATAAACGGACGATTTTTCCACGCGCGATAAACATCGAGTCGCGGACGTAAATGTGACGCTTTTGCATATTCAATGACGGATCACGGGATCTGCTAGATAGGTAATCACGATCGAAGCTTTGCGCCATTTTAACAGAATGTGGCAAACGTATACGTTGCGTCATGGGAAAATACATGTTTCAGCTGAAGGTATCTATACCTATGCACATACGCTGCTAGCCAAAAGTTTAGTGTACCAGTAGTCAGGAGAATCCCATATTCATCGCTCTATGATGACACCACCGTTTGGCACTATGGTATCAAATTTGCACGTATTTTCTTAAATAAATTTTCATATAACCATCTGTTATATTGTCCTCGAAACGTTGTTCTAAACTAATGGCCGGTAGCGTGCATACTTTTAGTCGGTGTTGAACGTGACGTAGCGTTACGAGGGGCATTTTCATACGTTTCGACTCGCTGAGCTATGAGTAGCAGAGAGAAGAGGGTTTGATTAACTATCCATTACTGGAAAACATACACCGACAAAGCGAATTATCGCCTGATCATTCGCGTATCGTGTTAGGTAGTTCGATGTGCACCGCGCAAGGTGGCAAATCATCGTTACGCGATAGATACTGTGCATGCGTACTATATACATGCCGGTGAATGGAAGGTGGGGTGCCACGAGTTTACGTCGAAGTTGCCCTGTACTCTCACACCTCCAATTTCGTGCTGGCGTGTCTGGTTCACCGTGATGACTCGCTCACAGTCAGCACTGTTCCAACTGTCGACACACATTTAGAAGGACGAGCTGTGGAGATGCGTTGGACATTTTGCGACACGAGTTACGTCACGCGCTCGGCCTGCACGTGGGATCGATCGATGGGACGGCACAATGGTAGAACGCAATTGGCCTGCGTTTCTAATCAATGTTTTAATGGCAGTAATTCCGGGAGAATGCCATTTCACGTCGCGCTGGCTTGAAATGTATTAAAATCGCGCGCTCGGCAAATTGCGCAGACGCCGATATTATCTATGTGTAACCGATAATATGTGCTCGAAATCTTGATCCAGCCGGCGAACCCGTCATATAAATGCATGAATTCCACGCGTCATCCGCGGCACGCGCGTGCGAATAATATTATATTTGTAATTCGCGCATGCAAGTGCAATCTTTTCGGCCACGGATTATCGCGTCGCATTTCGGCGCATTCATGAATTTCGCTGTCTGCACTTTCGATCGAACCATACATTTATGAGTCTTGTTTCTGTAGATCGAGCCCGTTCGCTCATCTTTCATTCATGCATCGGCATACTCGACAAATATTATACCGGTAAATTGTGTCAACGTTGAGTCTGACATTAATAAATATATACGTCTACCAATTGCGAAATTTGTTAAATATGTACGCCCGCAGACCTTGTTCGTGGAAAATGGCACGTGCGCAGATTTCCAAGGAAGAATTTTCGAGTCCGGCTCGCGTATTTCCGTGCGTTCACACGTGGAGTTTTGCAAATAGTGCGTGACGAGACGCAATTGGTGGGTTGGCTGGACGCTATTTACATGCCGCGGCACCACTATGTACCGCCGCCGATATTTTATGCCGTGCCATTAAGACGCGGCATGCATTTCGCTGCGAGGAGCGGCGAAAAAATAATGGAATGACGCGACGCAGGAATTTCGGCGCACAATAAAGCCCCGATTATCCGGCAGGTTTCGGGCGTGGGCGGAGTGATAGATGAGGTTATTTTCCGCAAAAAATGTTCAATAGACTTTAATGAAAATCCGCTGTCAGCTGCGCTCACGGTCGACCATACGAAGTCCATTAAAGTTTTTCAATCGAGTCTCCGACGGCGTGTTTTTAATTATACGCCAAATTTATTTTATTCGCTCGGCGCGCACGGGCGTCGGAAATTGAAAGTGAGCGATGGAATAACGATTTTCCGGCAAACGTTTCGCGAGCAATATTATTTTTTTTTTTTTTTTTTTTATTTTCTGGTTTCAGTTCTCTATTCAGACGGGGGAAAGCTCGTAATGCAGTGCGTCGCGTTAGAGAACTTCGTTACGGCGAGGACCTTTGAGCGTGCCTTTCTTATTTAAGGACTCGGGTCACCCGAATCACGAGGCGGCGTGATAATTAGCGACTTCTTTCGCGCTCATCAGCGGCGTATCCGTCGGTGATTGCCCGTGACGAGGAATCACAATGACGTTGCGACTTGCATACGTATATATATACGTACATATTCTCACCAGTGTCTCGTCTGCCTTCGCTCCCTCTCTCTCTCTCTCTCTTTCTCTCCTTCCCGGCCCGACTAAAGAGATCATCGTCCCTTTGTGCCGAAGCACAAAGAACAAAATTTAACCTTTACGAACGAATGCGCCCGGCAAAGATCAAAGAACGCACGCCGCGGGCGTCGCGGCGCGATGTAAATCATCGGGCGAACCTCGTTTGCGGATGTAATAGAATAATGCTCGACGTGTGAACGCGTGATTTGCGGGTCCGGCCGCGGCGGACGGACCGGCCGAATATTTAACCGTGAACATAACGTTTGTTATATTACCCCGATTCGACCCCCACCCCTAATTGCAGTCTGATGAATAAGCAAAATATAGCGAACTTTAATTCTCCCTAGAATTCGAAATTAATGACGCGGCCGACGGCGCAGAGGCGGGGAATGTGATAATGGAACGTACGTTTTGCCGTGCGTTCCGGTCGCATTCGAATTTGCCGTCACGCACGAGCTTAATGTGTGTTTGCCGCGAAAAGTGATTTCGATTTATAAGATGGCGCTGTTCGGGAGCGCTCGCTCTCTGACGCTGAAAATGGAAATATCGCGTCGATGACGGCAAACGGAATACACGGCGAACGACGGGAAACCGACGTTTTACTGTATTCGAAAAAGTGAATAATTGATGTGAAAACTCAGGACATCGAAACCGCCGAATAGCGGTTCAATATGCGGGAACGTTCAAAAAATTTCCAATATAATTGGAGCATCGAGGAGGTCGTTCTGAAAGGTAAATAAAATACAGAGATATCAAGTGTCTGCTGTCAAAAATATATAAAAAAAAAAAAATAAAAAAAAAATAAACGACGTAGCTTTAAAACCATATTACTTCTCGACAACGTTCGACGAGCGAAACATTCGGCGGGTCGCACGAAGTAGACGTACATTCGATCCGTCGTCTGCATCGAATCTTCTTAACTGGTGCACAGGTCGTCCGGAGAAATTTCCAAGCCCGCGCTCCGACACGACACAGATCCCACGGCTAGGTCGCGAAAGATTACTTGCTTACCTTTAGGAAGCCGCGTCTCTCCCCGCTCCCGACAGAAAAACGATCTCGAACTCTCGCTCGGATTCTCATGCTCGCCGCTAATTCGACGATATCTCCCTCGCTCGTTGCCGCTTCGCAAGCACATCGCTTAATCCCGCGATCGCCGATACACTCCGTCCGGCCGCGTCATTCATTGTCATTATCTCCCGTTCGTGCCGGCCAGGCCAGAAATTTAATAGAGCCTCGGCGGTCGGCATAAGTCGTCGCGAAACGTGATAATGGAACAATTTGCGCGCGCGCCACTCGAAATTGGTAGGTCGCGTGACGTGCGACGTTCTAATTCTAATGCAATTGCGTGACGACGCTCAGAACTAACGATTCCGATGCTTTCGGGCAGGAGTCGGGCGGCTGGCCTGTGCTCGGACACTTTGTGCTTTGTGCCTAACGCTCGTACTTAGGCGCAGGCATTCGAATATTCGGATGATTTGACGAACAGTCTCGATCCTAGTTTAGAGTGCGACGTGTAGTGCGGCTCTCATTCAGGGGCGTGGCATGGTGATTTCGGCCGACCGCGCACTCATGAATCGGACCCCGTCGCGATTACTCGCTTTAATCACTTGTCGTTTCGTCGGGCACAGCTGCCTCCCGATTACCCTTTTGTCCGAGTCTAGCCGGGTCTAGCCTCGCCGAGTATATTTTACGTGGCTGGCACCTACCGGGCACATAGGTATGCACTGTACGTGTGTGCGATCCTCGTGAAATCTCGCCGAAAATCGTGCCGAGGATATCTGCATATACCGGGTGTGCGCGGACAATGGAGGCGTTATCTTCGAATCTGCTTGGAAATTGGATTTTAAGTAAAAACACTTTCCACGCGCGAGAATGCCGATGTTTTTTGGGGGAGGAAATTTCGTGTTAAAAGCAGTGGCCACCGATTTGTGGTGATGTAAGAATTATTTGGTAGTAGGTACCCGATGAGCGGGATGAAAAGCGTTACCTTCGGACGGATTTACTGTTTCGTCTTCTTACAATCGAATTTTCGCGTGGTGCTGCTCTGCGAAGAAGGAGAGCGAGGTTGTCTAACGAAAAAGAGAAACCATTAAACGGCTAACAGCCGTGAAATTGCTCGGACCTACGAGAATCACGCTTCGCGAAACAATCTGCGAACGTATGACTAATTAGAAGTTAGGTTCGACGATTCAAGGAGAAAATTGAGAACGACTTGGTAAGGCGTGAAGGGGCTTCAATTTGCTTTTTAACAAGGTCACTCGATACTCGTTCTGCCACATGCGAGGGGAGTAAGGAAACGCGGCATAACGGATAAGGAAGGAGAGAAAGAGAGAGAGCGAGAGAGAGGGAGCGATGGAGGGGGTGAGGGGTTGAAATCTTTTCTTGCACGTGCCGCCAGCTTTCGACTCTAACGAGACTTTACATAGCACGAGTACGTGCCAGACAAGCGTTTACGATCGTGTGCGCTGTCCTTCTTACTCTCACCTTCTTGTCACTCCCTCTGCCGGGTCGCGAGGGTCCCCGGAAAATGAGGAAAAGCCGAGGGAAGAAGCGGGAATACTTGACGATACAGTAGGTGCATGCTAAACGCGAGAGAGGAGACAGGAGAGAGTACACGTAGAAGTAGATGTTCGAACGTAGGCATAGACTGTTTTTTTTGGCACGCTTCTTACGGTGCGTTTGTTCGGTAGGATTTTTGTGTGACTCAGATTGTTGTTTTTTAAGACTTTATACATACGTTGTTCTTGGTACCTTGTATTGATTATACGATTGTTGCGTATTTTTGGAGGAAAAATGATGTACAATTTTTGATCGATTTAAGTAACTGTTAACATATAAATGATATGATTCGGAACGAAACTTTCTTCGAGTCAGCGTCGTATTAAATTGAAAGAATCCTTACTTCTGTGATCTCATGGACAAACAGTGGTGTACGAAAATGATGGAACAAAGAAAGAGATGAAATTCTTCGTTCACATCCTGGCTGTGAACTCGCACTAAGCTTCAGGCAACTCAGCACGGTACGCCGAGACGTCAGTGCCAGAGGTCTTACCTAAGGAAACAATTCAGGAAAAACATTTCATAATTGTTTCAGAAAATCTCTTTTAACATGCACCCGCGGGACAGAACTTTTCTAGAAACCATTCGTCTCATACGAGCACTTCACACACGGTCAACGGACGATAACAACGGACCCCTTAATAATGCGTGTGGGTTCTTAAAAGGGACAGTGGCGCGAGCGAAGAAACCTCACTTCTTTCGCTCTCATCAAATTAAGCTAGACCGAAAAAAAAAAAAAATTAAGCACATGAAAGACGCGCAGTCCCGCCGCGACCCTGTTACGAGATATTTCATAAGACCTATTATCCTCGCGGAATTTTCCATTTCGCCAGATCCCATTCGCGCTGCGCGCTCTTTGCGGGCCGGCGTAGACATTTTTGTTCTGCCAGAGGAGGGGGGGCCTGGCGAGAGTGGGCGCCTTTAACGGTAATGAAATTAACATTGTCCGTAAAAGCCGTCCTTCTCACACTTTCGCCCCGGGGAAAACGTCGAAGAAAAATTATTTCGCGGCCAGCGCCTCGTACCGAGGACGCTCGCAAGATTCATTATTCCGGCCTCAGATTTCAATTTTCTCAGTCGCCTCGCGCGCGCCGTCTGTAAGAAAGAAATCTGGGCATCGCGCGAGCGCGAGTACAGGCGTCTGATAACGGCAATGGGACTGAAAATTTCCAATGTTTCCGTTTGACCCCGTTTTCCGGCCCGAAAGCACCATCCACTGTTTGGCACGCCCACGCCGCGCAATCTCGCGCGAGACGGTGTAACGGAGATTCCCATGCCCACTGTTTGACGTTCCGTCGGAATTGTCAATTTACTCGGATTCCTTCTCCCATTTCCTGCTCGATTTCCAGGCGCCGGGAAATTGCCGGGTGCCGCCCGTTGGTAATTTCTAATAACAGTAATGGAAGCGTATTATCGAAAACGTTTTATTCGGCGCACTTTTTTGAGTTTCGTCTCGGCTGTCAAAAGACGCCGACTCCCGAACGAGGCGCTTCATTACTTTCATTTCGGTGGAATCAGAATTTTTCCTCGTTTCATTCATTTCTCATCGTCACTGTCAAAGTGCAAAAAGCAGGAAGATGTTCGCGGCAAACACGCGGGAAGACACGCGCTTCGCTATCGCGCGCGCCGGACACTCTATAAACGTACAATTTTCGCATTTCGCGAGTCTCGCCGGGAAATATCGTCGAAGAAAATTCGTTCGGCCATCCCGACGCTGCCCGCGACGAGAATTACTCCCCACCGGTAAGACTCATTATTTCCGCGAAGTTATCAATTTTCCAAGATTCCACGCGCTCCCGGCATACTTCGCGGAAACGTAGAAATTCCGCTTCATAGCCGGCCTTATAATCACGGGATCGTAACGAAGAGCGATGCTCTCTTCAGCTCGTCTTCTCCGCCAACCCCGACTCGCCACGGCGTGTGCTGAAATTCACCTTTTTTCCCGCGCTCGTTCTTGCCGGTCGACGGCTCCTCTGCCTTCGTTCACCTTTCATAACGTAGTAGCGAGTAATCACGTTTTAGGTCGCCCGTTTGTCAATTACCAATGCAATGACTCCTCTCGATACGCCCGCGTCGGTGTCCAACAATTTTTTTCCCCCGTCCTCCTCCCTCTTCCTCGTGCGCGCTTTTTTTTTTTTGTTCCTTGCCTTTCACGAGAATATATCTAAATCTCGCTCTCTCTCTTTCTTTCTTTCTTCGTCTCTTTCTCTCCCACTTTCTCGTTCGTCGGAGTGCTTCCACCCCCGCGCTCGATAAATACCGACCACGGTAACGAGAGGCACGGAAACGCAAAATAAAATACGCCTCGGGGGCATCGAGTGGCTTGCACTCGGCGTTCCCTTATTTTATGAGCTGAGTCGAGGAGCGATCGGGGCGAGCTCGGCGAGAGGAGACCGACGGAAGTTGTTGTCTCTGTTTACACCGGTTTGCTGCGCCGTGTTGATTACCCTTCGGCGTTAATGGAAGCTGCCGCTGTATCTCAGATAACAGTTGTATGTGTACACTGTCGGTAATGACGCTCAGTTTATACAACGCCGAACTAGTATTATACAGTTTATGTTGAGTTTGCGCGGAATACATTTGCATGCGCCCCTACCCGGTATCGCATAGCCGGTGTCATGGTAATTCGATTGAAGTGACACGGAAAAGTGGTGCTTCATTTTTAACCCGACTCCGAGAAAACGAGGACTGCCAGTACAGACGCGAGAGGGGCGATTAAAAATCGAGAAAATCGACAGGGGTGTCCTTGTTTTTTTTTGTTTCTATCTCTGCACCGATCTCAAAAAGGAAACTACTTTTTTATTATGTACTCCAATTATCAAGTTCGATATACTGAGCGCATCGTTGACGTAAGATCCATTCCTGACGTCATCATCCACAATCCACCGATTCACCAGCGGACCTCTTACAACAAATTCCGCATCGTAGGCCGTGCGGAAGGATCGCAGACGGCGTCTGTCCCGCGTGACAGTAGCACTCGGTACTCCGCAATTTGATCCGTCATATCACGGGAGCCGTCGTCGGCGTTCTTCACCGATTTCTATCGCCGTCCAATAAAGTTCAACCATCGGAAAAAATTCTATTCGCCCCCGACATGCGTCCTCGTCCCCGGAAGCGAGCGCTCATTCGATCACGGCAACGAGAGCAGCAGCAGCAGCAGCAGCTTCCAGACATTTCGTCGATATCATCGACAACGGATCGCGTATCCGAGCCGCGCGGCCTACGTCGACGGCCGCGCGTGCACACAGACGCGAACGTCGCGACGAGCAGCGACGTGTAACTCGACGGACCAATTATTGCATTGCGGAATATCAGCGCCTCGCCGCCGGCGTTCCCTAGTATTTTCCCGGCCGTTCTGCTGGAGATCGAAAGAAAGCGGGTGGAATAGAGTAGGGGAGCAGGAAAAGCGGGGCAGGCCGGGCTCGTCGAGAAGCTTTCCACGCGCCGTGGGGCACAATACATAGTAAACACGGTAACGACGGACCGGAGTATACGAACAAACTTTGTTCCCTAAGCCAGCGAAGCGAGTCGTTCGGCGGGAGGGCTGAAGGGGGTTGGCGAGGGAAGGAGGGTGGTGCTGGTAGTGGTGCTGGTAGTGGTGCGACGGGTAGCGACGTGGAGAGAGAGCGTTTGCCTCGCCAAAACGAGTCTCCGTGTCGTTACTCTGTTGCGGGGAACAGAAACGAAACTGATCGGAACTAGTTGCACGACCCGGCCGGCTGTTGAAACCGCGAGGGGTGAGGCGCGGGGGTGTGTCGGGAGGAGATGAGTGGGCGTCTGTGTGCACGGCGCCCTTTTCAGCTTTTCTTTCGGGGCTCGAATGCGTTTAACGAGCGCTTTGGAAAACTAAGTTGCCGAGCGGAGTGGGCGGAACGGCGCGCAACCCGCGGCCATACACGACGTCTCGGTAATTCATGCTCATTTGGGACGGCAGAGTCGTTAGCCACGCGCAAGCTGTCGATTCGAAGGCGGAGTCGCCTTTCGGGGATGGCTACGTGCGAAACTCTCTAAATACCGTTTCGCATTGAATGCGCGCGTGGTTGGAGGCCGCGGACCTCACTGCTCGTGATTTCGTGTTTCTTTGCGCGAGAGTTTGCTGGGACGATTTTGGAGTGTGTGGAGCTCTGTGGAGAAGGAGGATGATGGATGGATTCGGATCGGAGATCAATGCGGGATGATGATATTGCAAGCGGATGTTTAATATTGTGTAAAAATGTATCATGCTGTATTAATGCGGATTTGTAACTTGACGCTGCGTGATGTCGGATTACGTTGAGTCATACTCTCCCTGGTCAGAAGCGATTATGTGTACGAGCGAGCGAATGCTGTGTCGTACAAATCCGACGAGGGTCCATGGGATCTGTTTGTGAAAATCTAGACGGCGCGGTTTGATATTTACGTTTCGGCACGAGGCCGTTTTGGAGTAATGTGTGTTCGCTTAACGAGAACTCGTTAATGGCGGCTTTTTATGTCGCGACTAACGTGGAGGTTTATGAAAGCACGTGCAAAGCGCGAAAGGTTCTTTTTGAGAATGAAAATGCATGTTGAAACTTTCATGGTTTCATATTGCAGTTAAGACAGAGAACGCAGCCTCTCTCGTCGTAAGGTCAAGGAGGCATAAATTCTTTCTATGAATCTTGAATTCTCTTCCTCAACTCACGCAGAAAAAGAAAATCCATGTCGTCGCGGCTTGACACTTTTAATATTCTCCAAGAAGATGAAACACCTAATACGTAGAACCATCCGCCGCAAATGTTAATTAATATAAAACCCGTACTATTAAACTTCATTTTTTACATTATCTAACACATATGTTAAAAACAAGGCAGGAAAATTTGTTGAAGAATTTCTCATTGTTTAATACCGTCTAGAGTCCAGACCAATCCGGCATGTCGGAGCAGCAAAATGTGCAGTCAGCGTCGATGTCTGGCAATATGAAGAATTTCTTGACGGAATGTCGTAAATAAGTAAAGCAGTGCGAGGGGAGCACTGCCCCATCGTTGATTCGTGATTCGATAAGTCGGAAGCCAAATCGAATGGATGATACGACGAAAGGGATAGCCGCGCGCATAACTGGACCTCGAGTATGTAATGGATGCTTTATAAAAATAAATTGGCAAGCCGAAACCGAGTGGGGCCGCGACGAATCCGATACGATATCCCGTCCGATGGGGTGCGCGTATTATTTCCCATAAAATTCCCACCACGTGATGACGTGCACCCTCGAGTGACCCGAAATTCGACGAACCTTCGTTTCCGTCGATCGTCATTATTCCACTTTCTCGTTCGCGATGACAGTTTCCAAGATTTTTTACGCAGTCCGTATTTTGTTACGTGCCACATCAAGTCCGGTAAGACGACGGGTCTATCCTGTACCTAGTCTGTGGATTCGATATCTTCGATTCCGAAGCTTCCATCTATCATCGTCCTTCTCAATCAAGATAGCTCAACTTCCACCACTCACATTTCATCATTCCATTTACGACTCCCCTGTATTAAAATCTATTTCCATCCCTTCTTCGTATCGACAGCTTCACGTCGTCGTCTCGCGCTCAGGCGCATTAATAATCATTAGCGATAACGCGATACGCGCTTCTGCCTCGATAATGCCGTGTCGATTATCCTGTCATACATCAGCGGGACTGTTAATTTGAAGACTTACGGCTCGTCGTAAGCGCGATGTACAGTTTCCGCGATATCACGTCGTATCGCGCTGGGTCATTGCCGTTATTGGAGCGTTTTTATTCACCTGTCGCCGTCGCTCTTCGTGTTCTCCATCCAGGGACGGACCGGCAGGTTACAATCAGCCCTGGAAATTCAGCGAACCGACCTTTCGCTTATCGTGGCATAAATATACTGAAAATTCGATAGCGATGCAGGATTATGATTTTATTCGTTTCATACTTTTACAAGACCATAAAACCAAGGACCAAAATAAGTCAATATTAACACTTTAACGACCGCCCGTCTACTTTATCCTTCTATCCTCGCCAGGGGCCGGCAGTATTTTTGAAGAATTAATTTTAAAGAACTTTATTGAATTCACGAAAAAGTTAACATAAAACAAAAAACAACAACAATTTAACGACAAATTTAATATTTTTCCTTTGTATGATAATTATTAAAGCAATCACCTACATGTAATGGTATTTTACATGTCTTACACATAAAATATGTAGGTTTTCTAATTTTATTTGCATAGCAAACATGGCAATCCCTTCGTACACCCTTTTTTATTGCCGATATTTGCTCCATAATTTACGTGGTACACCACTGTAGTTTAAAATCAAAAATTAAAAATTGGCAATAATTACCTAAAATCAAAGACGTGGCGATGAAATACGAAGCCAATAGCAATATCCACGCTTGTTTACATTCATAAATTATCACACAAAGAGTGTGGTACTGGCCAACAACTTTCGGCGGTAGCATCACACACATGTTGTGTGAGCGGTCGTTAACGGTTATTCCGGCTATCACACACATGTTGTGTGAGCGGTCGTTAAAGTGTTAAAATGTTCTTTAGACAATTAAATTAATAACGGCCTCGTTATCCTTCGCTTATAAAACATCGTTTTCTGTATCAACGAGCATGAATCTACTCTTGTTTCTAGTAAGCTTTCGGATATTTCTTAAGCATGACAAGCGCTTAACCTCCGGACCAACCCATTTCGAAATCATCCGAGATCCGACCCTGTCTTCAGCGTCGTCCGAGCGTCGAGCACGAGCTCCCCGACGCCGACGTCGTTCCGCGCGACGTAAATGTAGAAGTGGCGCGGTGCGATGTAAATGCGCTCGTTCGTTTGAGCGCGTTATGGACAGGCTCTGTCCTCGTCGACGTTTGAGTGTGATCGAACTCGGTAATCGCTCATCTTCATCCGTCACGGCTCGCCTCCTATCGCCTCTAATGCGTCCCTTTTTTATCACGCCCACCCTAGAACCGGGTCAAACTTTCCATCGTTCGATATACGACGTTGCGCGGGGGCGAATATCGCGCGAGCACGAAGTGGAGTAGGTCCGCTTGAATATGTAAATGAAACGTGTGGAGCGAGTCCTTGTCGCGCGAAGCAGCGTCCTCGGGAGAGAGCGCGAGTTGGAAAATTTGTCTGCTTTTATCCCGATGCGCCGAAATTTTTGGGTTGCCTCGCGACCGAGATTCTCTTTCAAACAGAGTAGAAAGTTTCGAAAGATAGTCGCGGGCGCTACATCACGTTGGCCCGCTGATGCGATTTCTTTTCAAAAGAATGTTCCGACTGAAAAAGTTATGAATTCCAAGTTTTCCTGCGTTCGCTCCAAGACAACAAGACGTTTTGCGCAGATCGCGAGGGCGCACTCACATTTTATGCATGCACGCTTCTCAGGCCGACGTTTAATTATCCGTCATCAAGTGTGAGCCGTCGAAATTATTCGCGAGTTAGCGTCGTCAATGACTCGACTGTAAGCGGGATAAGCGGGGTGCGTCCTCGCCGAACGAAGATTTACGGATTTACACGCCGCGCAGACGCCATTAGGGCTCGTAGAATCCGTCGAGGAGAGCGTCTTTTTTTCCCTTCGCCGGCGCTGAAAAGCGGATTCATCACAGGCACTTTCTACGACTGTCGGGGATATTACGAGGACGAAGTTGAAATTTAATTTCATGGCGCCAAGCGTGGACGCTGAATGGGAAACGAAACGATGTCGACGAGCGCGCGGAACGCGAAAGATTTAATAAAAGCGAGATACGAGTCGGCTCGGTAAGACGCGACAGCGCATAGATTGTGCGTCGTCTTTTTTTCTTCGCGATGCACACGAAATGCGGAGCGATTTGCGTTGCGGATCGAGCGCTAACGTCGATAATTCGCGGTCTCGTCGGATAACTCGCGGCAAGTTGCCCGGAAAACGTCTTCGGGCGAGCTTGTCGCTGCTCTTTTTAACTTTTCCGCATCTCGAAAGTATCGCCGAGACCACTCGTCCGGCATCGACTCGTTCACATTCATTTACCGAACTTCTCTCATTAGCCCCGGCGTTCTTAACGTCGTTTCAATTTTATCATAATTAACGTCGCGGTTTCAGCCGGTTTCCTCTTTCTACACTTTGTTCTTTACTCTGTCGTTTTCCTTCTTTCCTTCCCTTTTTGGTGGGTTAACGTTGAAACTTTTAATACGACATCTGCGAAACGTAACAACTTTCGCGCGCACTTCTCTACTTTTATTTATGAACTCTACTTCGGCACTGTTCGCCACTCTTCCGACGTACAATGGAGGCAGCAGTCACTGTGAAATTAAAGTAGCTTTTCAAACGCATATTTTATTGTTCTCCACGCCCTGCGAACTTCTTCATGTGCGTACGCTTGGTCGTGATGTATTAAAGAATTAACGTCGACAAAGTCGCACGCAGTTGTCGAGGAAGTGTGCACGTTTGCCTGAATTGTCTTACAACTCGCTCAATATAGTATGCGATTTTAAAAAGTGACACGCACTGTGCGCTTACAAATAATTGGCCTCCCAATAAATTCCCTTATTCAGTATTCGCAACTATTGCTGGAAATAAAAAAAGAGTACTAAAGAAAGTAGACAACATCGTGAGCCCGTTAGAATTAATCACGTTCTGACATTCGGCCGAGTCGACCGAGCGGAACATGCATTTACGGCGCTCTCGGAACGTGACTGTTTCACGCCATTTGATAACGAGCCATTACGGAACATTGTTGTCGAAGAGTGGCACGATTCGATAAGGACTAATCCCCCGTAACAGACGGCCGGCAGTGCGTTTTACGATCGGCGCAGTGAAACTCCGAGTAGAACAGTATATCGGAAAGCGAACGTGCGAAACGTTGCTTGTCACGTGCCTCGAGATGTGGGAACGGAAGGCCGTTGACCGACGCAATAAAATCGGGCCATTGCCGTCGATCCGAGCACCGACGATCGCCATTATACGATTCGTTCGATCGACTTCGTCGTTCGATCACTCGAGCGCGCTCGACTTTATACGTCGCACGGCCAATGTTTCTGCTTCTTACGACACGCCGTACGCTTGTACAGTTTTCCTCGACGGACGTCGAGTTCGGAAGATAAGCGGACAGAGGACGGAACTAAGTTTGCAGAGTCTCCGAATCTAATGTTTTGAGGGCGATGGTGGAGTTGAGAATGCGCGATTCCAAGGTTAACCTTGTATATGGATGAGATTTTGATGAATTTTAATTATTCGATCAGGCACTGGCATAGTTTGTTGCGTGCCTCAGAGGGTGTCATAGAAGGTAATAATAGTTATACAGAACATAGAAGCTTGTGCGGGAGAATCTTGCTCTACAATATACGCTTCAAGTGTTCAACGAAGAACAGTTGAAACAGCATCGTCGTCAGGCTTGCCGAACGAAGCATTTTATAGAAGCGGAACGCCGCAAGAACCAAAATCGTTTCCGTTCAATCACTTTTATCGAAACCTAGGATACACATCTGAACGCTATTTCCCTTCACGAGCACCGTTCCTCAGAAGCCGTCCAATTTTCTTTACAATCCTCCCCCTCGAAACGGTCACCTGTTGTTCGCGGAGGTTAACCTATCGGATTGCAGCTGTTATTGCGCTCGTCCAACTTTTAACAAAGTCAAATTTAAAACTTGCATGGACAAGTCCGCGCAGTTTTCCACTCCCGAAGTTATCCGCCGCCCTCTTGTTTTATCTCCTCCGCTGTTCAGCAAAGTATTCCCTTCAATTACCCGCCTTCTTGCTGCTGCCCGCAGTCGCACGCTTCCCTTTTTATCTGTTTCCTGCGACCCACGTTCAGCTTGAACATCGCGCCGTGACAAACACTACCGACAACGAACTTAGGCGTAATATTTTCCTGAACAATTTCTGCTCTTTCCCGCGCTGTGTTCTGCTTCTTTGACGTTCTACGCGCGTGTGCGTTCGTTTCTTCTATTTTGTGCATCCTTGGACACCGCTCCAGCGAAGTATTTTCGGCCAATTTCAGAAGTTGTTGCGCGCATAAAGGCGTTGTCCGTGTTCTGCGTCGCTGATAATAAGTTCTTGCGAAAAATACCGCCTGGAATGTTAACCGTTGGTCTTTCCAAGTATCTCCATTGTGCGGGAAGACGATGGAGAGGGGGAGGAAAGAATAGGACGAGTCGGGCGGGAGGGAAAGTTGCTGTAAAATTCCGCGTGTACTTATCCTCCTCAGAGTGTACGCCGCTTGAAGAATTTGCGGGATAAAGGGACTACAAAGCGGGATGGAGAGGGGAATAAAGTCGGCACTGCCTGTCGGATTAAGGAGTGCTCCTTCTCTTTTTATACATCGTCGACCAAACTATTCGCATAAATCGCCATCAGAATGATAACCGCGATCTTCTAATTTTCGTGCCAGATAAGCGTCCCTGCCTCTTATCGTCTAAGAAAAGTAATATTCCGCCATCGACATTCGTCACGATTTTCCGAGTTCCCACGCAGGCGAGCTCGCGTCATTAAAGACCTTATCTACTGAGAATATAATCTACCCCGGCGCGCTATTAATAATTTCGTCGTTTCTAGTCGGGTCAAAAGTTTTGCTAAATTCATTATTCAGCTTTCGTCCAGAGGCGAATATAAATTTTTATCCCCTCCCTCCCGTTCACGTTCTCCGTCGGTTCTCTTCTTTGAAGATTACTTCGGCGTCTTTGTTCGACCTCGCTCACGAGCGTCCCGCAGAAGGGGTCCGATGTCCATGACTAAATGAAGTCGTACTCATGTAAACGCAATGCCGCCGCTCCGGCATTATGCATTCAGTCATCTTTTATCAGGCAGAACTTCTTCTTGTTCTTCTTCGGGAGCAGGTGGCTTTCTCTGTGTTGGATGAAATTAAAGCAACACACTTCGCCTCTTCCCGCCGACTCTTGCGAAGGGCATCGCTTACATTCCAGCTTTGGCACAGAGTACAGCGTGTCACTTGAAAGGCTTCAGCGCCCTCGTAAACAATAATGCTAAGACAGTCTTCGTAATTAGTTACGAAAAATTAATTTCGCGTCGCAGAATTATACGGTAACATTCTAGTTCCAGACCCGTTGCTCTTATACTTCCTAAGAATATAAAATCGATACCCTCGGCCATAGTGGTGCGGGGTACGAAGTATCTGGCTTGTTAAAAGTTTAGCTATTTAACTTTGACTACTTTTAAATCTAAATTATGGCGACGATTATATTTAAATTATGAGACTTCCTTGAATTTTCCACGTTTCAAAGCACGGGTAGGTACGTGAAGTTGGTGCATTACAGCGAATATAAATTGAAAGCATACACTTGTAATTATACTTGTTTAACGTCATAATTAAAATCCTCATGTCACACCACTGAATTAACGCTACGCGATCGCATCGAATAGCACATTTCTCAGTATCTCAAAGTATCTTTGCCGAGCAACACAAAGGATAAAATTCGTCCAACAAACGACGCGTTTTTTCTCAGAACAACCGACATTATACCATAGTTTTCTTGCACCACGTTAATGGGAACTACCGTCGTTGAGCGTTCCGGAACTCTTTCTCCGTCTAAGTCTCCTCGAAACAATTTCGAAAATGAACACCAGAAAAGACACACCTGCCACCTGTGCGCGTGTACGTGCATTCATAATCTCGCCGTAATTGCCGGGTAAGGAAAGAACATGCGAGGGGGGGCCTCTCACGATTGAACCTGTCTCTCGAGTTTCGCGACAGCGGCGTGAGAAGAAAAATGTTTGCCGAATTGAACGGAACGTGCAATCTCATTCCATCCTGCCGCTCCCCACTGGACTCTTTGCTGGACCCCTTCTTTTGACGATCATTTCCTTCGAACCGATTCGCGGACGGCTCGTTGAAGGATGCCTGCGACTAACCGCAGTGTGCCGTTGTGCGTTGAACGCCGAGAGGGACGGCATCTGTCATTTAAATCTTCGATCCTTGCTCAATCCATCCGAACGAGTTAAATCAATACTACTTTGAAGTTCTCGACCTCCCCGACGGACATAACTGCGGCGCGAACGAGATTGAATGAGATCTCGCGGAAGAAATTTCTCTTCCTGCCGGAAGAATCCTGGCTCGCATGTGGACGCTGTATTGAGAGAGAAACCGCGAAACGTGCGGCGATAATGGACATCTGCCACCTGTTCGTGCGAGGACGCGCCGACGATTACCATAATGACTCGTATAATGGGAGGGTGTGCGGTGGGGAAGGGTTGTTCGTGATGTACATGCATGCTCTTACATCACGTACTTGACGATCGCGTGAAGCACATGCCTGACACTCCGTTTTTCACCTGGATCGCGGCTCGACATGTCGCGCAGGTGAGTGCGCGATGCTCAGGAAATAATCGGAACACGGAAACACAGTTACGCGTTCCGCGTCCGTTCGTTAACATCGCGCTCGCGGCTGATCTTTCAGCCGTCGCGCGAACGCACGCGTTTATATTTACGCGTTTCGACGGACGCCACGATCGCAGCTCGTGGAATATTTTCGAAATGATTCGTTTAATTAAATTCGGTCGAGAGTGAGGAAAATGAAAGAATGCGATGGGCAGACGTCGATGATTTGTTTTGTATTTCGGAGCGAGCCGCTTCGTTCGCGCGGCTCGCGTAATTATCATTACGTCACGACAGTATGACGGTGCTCGACTTTCGAAATAACGTTGTCATTCCGCGGCCGTCGGACGAGTGCGAACGACAGGCGGGAAATTCGTCGGCGCGAAGAAGCGAGTATGTCGCGCTCGATAAATCGATCCTGACAGCATCGATTGCGCCGCGACGCCGCGTCGTCGGGGCAGATAGAATTTGTAAAACGAGCCGGGCACAATGGATATTCGGCGGCGGGTCGTATGAGCGCGCATTAACGCTTACCGTAATTGTCGGGTAACGAGTCGCAGGTTTAAGCCAGCGCTCATCCTGTTACCGTCGAGTATCTCGATCATGTTCACGCTATATTGTTAACGAGACTGACCATTTTGTCACCGGCCGACAATTTGCTCGCGCCAACGTGAACTCATCCGCGAAGATATACATATGTATGCTGTCACGCAGCCACTCCGCGCACGCATAATTTCATTAATCGATCGTGTTTATCTGGTTGATGAGACAGAGAGAGAGAGAGAGAGAGAGAGAGAGAGAGAGAGAGAGAGAGAGAGAGAGAGAGAGAGAGAGAGAGATGAATATCGGCTACAGAAATAATGTGTACAGCCTCTGAGAAGAACCTGCAACTAAACATCGTCGCCGGGCTTGACAATTTAATTTCAACTCTCAGTTTCTATTGTATCGTTCGGTCATAAACTTTAATTATTTCCAAACTCTCGAACGGTCACATCCCGTTTGTTATACGGGTATAATGGTTGGTTTTAGATGACATTCATTACAACATTTATGCGCGCCGCGATATTTTGGTATCCCATTAGATTTGCGACCATTACCTGCCATTTAAACTTCCAAATTCTTCAAACAAATTGGATCCGTACCGCTTTAATGATATATATCGGACAATTTACTCGCGTCAACACAAACTCACACGCACACACCGCTTCCGGCATCGCACGCGCTCGATTCCATTAAGTTAAGCGATCGCGTTTATCGGTCGATCAAGAGGAGAAATTTTTGTTTCAGCTGCGAGAACGACTGAAGGAAGTCGTTCTCGCAGCTGAAACAAAAATCCTTCCAATCGGCGAGAATCGTTAATCCGAAAACGTCGTTTGACCGCGAAAAGCGACATTGAATTTTTAGCAATGCCCGTTTTCCACTGACGCGGGAGCCGAGGTCGAATTTGCTTGCAAATTAGCGGAAAAATCTCTGCTAATACGCTGGCTTGCCGAGTTCCCGAGGCCACTCGCGGAGCGTGCGAGGCACCGACGCGAGCGCAAGTTAATTAAATCGTTTGAGCGCCGACGGCGAAGCAAATTTTAATCGGCCGCCAACCGTTTGTTTTTTCGAGAAACTGGCCTCACCGGAACGAAACACTTGACGCGATTATCAGCAAAGGTAATTGCACTTTGGTCGCGCGAACAGGGACGATCGTGTGCGCGCTCTCGAGGTCTGTGCGACGAAAATGTTTCGCGGTAGAAAATAGTACGGATTACCGAGGCCTTGGTTGTGGGTCGTTTTTGCGTTGTACGGATGTTATCGACGGAAAGTAACGAAAAGTTCCAAAAATCCGTCGGTAGGGAGTGGAAAACGTGTACGGCGCTCCCTGCTTATCTTAAGGGACGACTAAATGAGGGCTTAGTGTCGGGTTAACTATGTAATCCCGTAAAAAGAGCGGCAGTTAAGAGGCTGAGCGGAGGTCAAAATCCACGCGGGACTCTACGGTCGTAGAAGAAGAAAGTGGGAAGAACAAGCAAAAAGATATCGTCAGAGCACTAAACTCGAAGTTTCGTGCAGGGAGTGTAATTAGGGACTAGTTCTGTGTGTACTGAGTCAGAATAAGAATAAACGACGGTGCTAGCACTGTCTATGCTGCTGATAATATTTTTTTTACCGGAGTTACCTTATAACATAAGTCAGTTTCTGACGAAGTACGGAGTATGAAATCATTGAAACATATTGAGAAACGATTGAAAAAAAAAGCATGGAAGCATGAGAAATTCTGACCGTCACACCCAATACGTTACGTCGCGTCTAAATCAAGCGTCTTCGACATTCATACAGGTTCTCTGCAGCGCCAGCCATTCGATTCTACCAGAGGCATCAATACGTTAAATTGAGCGTAACTAATCGCTCGCCATTTTCATCGTCGTCGCACACACCTGAAGTGTTTCCACGTTGAAAAACGACTCTCCATAAGGAATACGTTAACGCGGGGTGCGTGCGATCGCGACGTACTCGGCAAAATGATCATAATTATATCGTACATCAAAGGCTTCCAACTGTTTGACGAAGCGCGATATTAGCGATGCGCGAGATTACGAGCGTGCTCAATGTTCTGGACACGAATTCGAGCGAGTGTATGCGCGCGCGTGTGTGTGCTCGCGAGTAACTGCGCGTACGATTATCGTCGCGTATGCGTATGGGTGTATGCGTCCCATCGAAGTTGTCGAACGAGAACGAGTTTTTCCGGGAGCGATGGACTTGTGTTTCTGGTTCCGAATGCTGCTGGAGGACGGTCCGCAGATTTAATAACGATCGCGGGTTACGTTCGAGCGGACGATTTTGTGGTTCAGGCCCTTTTGCTTGACCTCCCTCTTGATTTTGGGCTCGAATTTTCGGACCGATCACTTTTCCCATGTACCACATCATGCGTCGAGCGGATCAATTTGTTCATTCGGAAATTATTTATTTATTTTCTAAATTCTATATGAAACAGTTTGTTCCCATTGGTGGATTAATACGGTTCAAGAATTGCAAGACGGCACGACGTTCAGATCGATGTGATCAGTTCCATCGATTATTCGCGGCAATCGATGATGGTATTACATGAGTTGCGCAAGTCGACGAGAAATGGCACGCGGGAAGTTTCATGCCGGCGCAGATAATGTTGCGCGCGTTAGACGCGGCACTCGATCGAACACAGTCAATAACGAATGCTAAGTGCGCGAGCCCACGTGACGCCGGGAGAATGGATGAGCGCGTCAGTTTTTAATGAACGGCAAATTCCGGGCAGATTGATTACGCGGCTTGCGGCCGGATCTAGTTAATTCTCCTGACGATGCTAATTGGCGTAATTAGATTTTCGACTGGACGTCGCGACTTCCATTGGCCCGGCCGATCGAATTATAGATATTGGATGACTGACAATTTCCGCGGTACTAATTATTGTCGAATAATTAGAACGCCGGGCCGGAGTAATGCGCCGAACGACGCCTGTATATTATGTTTCATCGTGTTTTCCGGCGATAACTGACATTTGCCTCGATATATCGGCTCGCACCAGCTCCGTCGCGGCTGGATAAAATTTCTTCCCCCAAAACCGATCGGAAAGCGCAATTATAGTTATCGGCTAAACAGTGCGTGCTAGACACATCGTCGTCCGGCAGTCGTTCGTTAAACGTGAAAGCGCCGTCAAATTGAATATTACCGCAAATATTCAGTGCCTTCAGCAACCGCGCGCACCACCTCGAATCACGTCGCAATATTCCGCGCGAGCGGAAATGATTTATCGGGCCAATTGCGGCGGAGGAGCATCGCGCTCTTCATGTCTTTAAGCCATAGATCGTGCGACGTCGTACAGAAGGACGCGGTATTGTGAAATTCGGCGGTACGGAAAAGTGCACTGGGAGTGGGAATAAAAATGACGGAAAAGGAGAGGAACGTCCGATATTTCATCGGCGGCTGACTTCTGTTCCGCGCGTCTCTCGTTACGTCGGGCTGCGTAATTTGCCACGGAGCCAGACACTTCTTCACATTCTCTACCGCTCCAAACCACTGTGTACGCTTCAAAATATATTCCTACTAAGATACACGTCGAAATTTTCCGATGTCAAAAAATGCAGGTCTCTTAGATTTGTGGTTCTTAACAAGAGGCTTCAAGGAGAATCAGATCGAGTCGCGCGCTGGTCATCTACGTATTGTCGTGCGCAACGAAAGAAGAAGACAAAGTCGGCATTTTTCTCATTCGATGACCCTTCCCTCTTTCATTCGCTCCCGCTCATCCGCGCTCCTTTTTTCGGTTTTGTCCACCCCCACCCGTCCAGCTTATCCTTTCGCTTCACCCCCCGCGCTCCCTCTTCTTTCAGACCTTTTTTCACCCCTTTTCATTCGCTCCGTTTCTACGATTTGCACTTTAATTCATTTCCACACTCGCTCCTTCTCTTTCACCCGCTCCCCTTTTGTACTTTATTTTTGCACGCTATCTTCATCACTTCTATTCTCTTCCTCCTTTCATTCGCTCTCATTCACTCCTTTCTTTTTTTTTATCATTCTACACTTCACTTCCACCCCCGTCCATTTCGTTTCTCTCCCTCTCGTACTTGTGCTCACTCTTCCTTCTCTTTATTTCACTCTCCTCTCCGCTTGCCTTTCTCTTTGCCCCTCGTCCCTCTTCCTCCTCCTCTTAACTCTTGACTCTCGTGTAACGTTACAGAGAGACGCGCCGGCGAATTTATTCGCCGCACGTTATCCCGTGGCCGGTAACCGTTCAGAAAACATATTCCCCGAGTGTACATAACTCAGCATCTTCTAGACAAGCGCAGGACCTGAGAGATAGCGCTCGCGGCACAATAGTCCTTCCGATGCCGGAAAAATCATCTTCTCGGCAGCGTCCGCGAGATCAGCCGCTTGATAAGACGGGACGAACACGAAAGACGCCGCGCTCACAATGAGAATTCATGGGGCGAACAATGATTAATTTAGCCCTTTTCTCCTGTCCCGCTGCTAGGCGGCTATATACAAATGTGTTCCCGTAAAGCTGCGACAGTGTCGCGCATGCAATCTTCGGCATTGTATTTTCCAGTCGACGTCCGACGATTCTGCGGTTGATATGTATCATTGGGAACGCTTGAAATCCGACACGGCAGACAGTGCGACGGGCGTGTTCAGCGATTCTGGGAATATGCATGCTTTGTTTCTCTACCATTTTTGTAATATCCTCTTTTACGTTATGTTTGAATAAAGTTTTTTTTTTTTTTTTTTTGGCAAATCCGTGTTATTTCCCGTTGGGAGCGAATGAGCAGTTGAATTACGACGCTTTTCATTACAGCCCTGAGTCCTCAGTCCTGACGTATATTCTTGTTTTTTTTTTGTTGATACTCATTTCTTCTCAGAGTTCCCTGCATACTTCGTACCTTCGTTTCGAGACAATGAGCGTAGCGAAAGAAAAGAAAAAAGTGGTTAAACGACTGCCCCGGCAGGATTTAATAAGCATCCTCTGTTTCGCTTCACTTTTCAGAATTGGCCACGGCCCTGGCTATTTGACCGACGTTCGTAATATCCCGGACTGACGATGTTATTCGCACTGAGAACAGCTATTACTCCCATACGCTGACTTGTCTACTCTTAATTCACTCGTAGAGCGCGCGCTTTCAACTAGTTCAAAGGATTTGCATTTCAGACAAATTGCAGCGAATAAGTGGCAATTTCATTACGACTTCAATGCTCGCCGATGATAGTGTCGTGACAACGGAACCGTACATTAAGCAGAATTATCATTCGTCCTCAATCCACTTAATACTCTTCTCTCAACTCGCTACCATGCGCCTGCGACGTGTTGGCAAAATCCTGGAAAAATGTTTGTCAAACAAACTTGTAACTTAACGCGCTCGCATCGGAACATCACAATGAGCGGACACGTGCACGCGTCGAACTCTCATTACACTCCGTGTAGGATTTCACGCTGCCGCGAATCGATCAATTCCGCTGAACAGGCTGCGAAATTATCCAGCGATTGACATGTCGAGGACGTAGATGGCTTTTTTTTTCGCAATCGTCATTACGGACTCTCCGATGCGGCGTCCGCGCCGGGCTTTGTCATGTACAAAGAATCCGTATGGATTGAAAAGCAGACTCGGCGTAGAAGAGCGTAGATTGACTTCGAGCCGGACATTGTACACTTCAGGGTCTCGGATTCGAATGCCTCTTCCTGCACCGTTGATTCGACGTTTCTCTTCCCCTCTGCTGCAATTCGCCGCGATGCGCTCGACAAAGGTGAGGGAAGAAAGGGAGATGCACCCTTTAAGTCAGTGCGTCTCAAAAGCGAGCGACGCGAACGTACCGCTGTCGGTACGAATTGAAGTGAAGCATCGAATTCTTTCGTCAACATTTTTGAATCTCTGTCTGCTTGATATTGCATAGCATTGATACTTGAAGGAATTTTCTAGATAACGATGCTTGAATATTGTTATTGTTTCAATTATGCATAATGTATATGTGACAATGATTGTAGGATAAATATGGAGTTGATGAGTGAATGGTGATAAAAAGGGGAATACTTTTGAGGTTAAAAGTTTTTACCGCATTTGTTGCGGTAGGGGTATCGTTATTTGTTACAAAGATGAAAATTAGAGAGCAGAAAGGGACAATGGAAGAGCGTTGTGCGCGGTGTACGATTCGTGAAGTACGGTTTACGGTTTCCGGGAGAAACGTAAACTCCCGTTTGAGAGGCACTGGTTCAAACGCAACAGAACCAGACAGAGTACCAACACTCCAGTTCGTAATGAGCGTGACGGCACTGTAGTTTCTCGGCGACGATTTCTCAAAATGTTTTTTCTTGCATATATATGTATATATATACATATACACAATACACGTATGTACGCATATTTACCTTGTTTCACCGTACAAACAAAATTGCGCCATAAAAGTCGACTTGCGATTACCAATTTATGCATCCGCATTTATCGAGATGTTCATTATCGCGTGATTTAAGCTAATTAATAACCTCTATCCGTCGATCGACTGCAATGATTAGGAGCGCGACGACGAATTAATTGAAAGGGAGCATGAAACCAAAGGCAATCCCAGCAGCTTATTGAGTGTCGATCGACAGGCACTCAGACCGTCGAATCCTCTCGACCGATCGACGTTTCCTTTCTTTTTTTCCCCGAACACACAAGGGTCTCTTCGTTAATTCTGCAGTAGGTAACGTTTGCCCACATACCTGACGAATGTTCCCCGTTGTCAGCCGCTTCTGTTGGTTGCCTCCTTTCTCGTCTTTCCGCAGTCCGCTCCGATGAGCAGAAGCTGAGAAAAAGGCGCAGGACCAGATGCATCCTTTCAATATGAGAAGCGCCCCACGGCGCTTCACCTACCTGTTCCACAGTGAATCCCGTGAGTTCTTTTCGAAACGCTCTTTCCGTGCCGCACAATGCTACTTTGCAAACGGTGCAGGACGGCGGTCGATAGTCGAGAACGTCCGATGTCCATGGTGCTCGCTGCTTCAACAGCCACTGATTCGACTCGATTTTTTCGCCATTCGCAACCTTCAACAACAAATTACGGGAGAATTTTTACACGGAGAAAATACAGAGTACTTGGTGTTCAGAAATACTGATTGACGACTATGGGCACAGACTCGTTCGTACAGTAATAGTAGAACAGACGCGGAAAATAAGAAAAATTCCTGTCTCACGTTACCGTTATCGCGCGCATATATAAGAGTACCCATTATTCAACTTCGACTTCGCGACATTGATTCCGACGATAAAGTCCGACTCAGTTTTTCTCCCCCCTGCTCTTCCGACGTTTTATCAGATTCGGCCTCACCTTACTCAGTATCGACTCGATGAAAATTCACGACGGTGCGTCTTCTCACCTTTTTCTCCCCCTCCCCCGCCCGATTCCAGTCCCAGTATCTGGCGTCTCTATGGATCAACACCTTTATCAAAAACCACGGTAACGACCTTTTTTATCGGCTCCCAGCGACGCGTGCATTGCAGCTTTCTGGAGCGCGATAGAATAGACGCGTGTATGTGCTATATACTCCATCCCACCTCCCGCCTCTTCTGCAGCCGCGCACAGAGATACGCGTGTACAGATACGCACGCAACGGGAGCATACGTATCCGCATCCACCTGCACGAACGACGTGCGCATCGTGTTCCTATCGTGATCTGTATGCCGCTCTCATAAATATCAGCGGGCATCGATAAATCCGAAATATCGGGCGGTGCCGGTAACTTCGTTGCATCGTTGCGTCCGCGCGCGAAGCGTTGCATTAGACATATAAATCCGACGTTCAGCGTCGACGGGCCCAGGCGACAGTAAATTTCGAGCGCCGGCGTTGGCGTGTCAGTAAATCACGTACAAGCTCCCAGAATGTGTCCATACTTCTCCTTTCTGCCTTTCTCGTTCCAACGCTCTGCTCTCGGCTCTCTCTCTCTCTCTCTCTCCTTCGCGGTGTCTCTGTTTCCCGCCCCGATCCGCCCTTGTCGCTTCTCTCTTTCCCCTTCCCCATCGCCTCTCACACCTTTATGCCCTCACAAAAACCGTGGACGATGTGGTGAAAACGAATGGCTAACCGGTGACGTTTTGCAGAGTCCCGCGTAAGTTACGGACAGGCGAGAGTCGCGCGAGGGTGCTCGAGGGAGAGGTGGCCTGCGATCGATTCCCGAATGATGAAGAGACTTCATTTTTAATTAACCGGGATCAGTAAATTTGTCGCGACGCGTGTAGCGGCCGCGGTGCCGTTTCTCATTTCGGTTCTCTTTACGGACGGCACGCTTTGAGGCCGTCCCTTCGAGTCTGTGTTGGATGAAAATTGCGAACGTTTTCGAAATTTCACGCGGTCTTCCTCTTTTCTCGTATTTTTCGTCAAACACAGTACTAAGTATACGATCTCGAAGTTATCTTCTCGGAGAAAAGAAAATTCTCTTCAACGAATTTATCATGCATTTTCTCCGCGTTAACGGCCGGTAACCACCCTTGTAACATCTGTTTAACTTACAATTAGTTTAGAGGCGCACGTGGTCCGAGAGTTTAACTCGGCAGTGTGTTCGGGAGCACGGGCCGCGCGGCCTTTCACGAAAAGGGGATTTCTCGGTCGGCGGAAAGAGCTATCACTGGCCCGGTAAAAATGATATTCCCGTAATTTACGAGCGAACGCCATTACGAGCGACGTAAAAGCCGGTAACCGAGAAGTCTCATTTGTGAGGACTGCCGGGAGTGATGAACGTCATCTCGTTTGCATAATCCCGTATAAATGCGAGGAGCGATCCTTTACAATCTGGTTCTGAATATAGATTAACGTTTACTTTGCCGCAATCGTCTCGCGCTCTCCTTTCCGCGTCGGTCAGAACGATTTGCGAGATTTCATTTTTTTTTTTCTTTTCTGCCTCCCCCTCTAAAAAGCCACGGTAGAAAGTAAGAGCGCGAGACATCGAGAGTACGCTTAAGAGGATCGTCGCACGTGCTGGCGCCGATGCGGAACGCTCGACGATCGGCATCTCGTCATCCTCGCGATTTTCTCTCGGCTGTAACGGTGTTTACGTCGTCTCAAAGCAATTTGGTCGAGGAGCCGCTTAATTAATACGAACGTAACTGCACGCGAAATGAAGATAGCAGCCGCGGCAACTTCATCGAAATTTCCCTCTGCCATTTCTCGGCTGGCTTGGATCTTGAAGGAAACCAGACACGTTACTCAATTAACACCCTCAAATAGAATTTGCACGTTCACCCTCTCTTACTCTCTCTTTCTCTGTCCTTCACTTCTGTCCCTTTCGCTCTCCTTCGTTCTCTCAGCCTCTCTCCCCTCACTCTCTTTCTCTCCTCCCGAGATGGAAATTGTCACGATCGACGCCTTCGTTCTAGATGCAGCCGGAGCGCAACCACGTGGAATTAATTTGAATTTGGGTCCTGGAATTCTCTGGTTTTCTTAGACGTCGCGCGCGGCCGATGTGCCCTCGACGCTTGTCTCGTATGAGAACTCTGGATGTGTGGGACTCCGCACGCGGCGAAATCAATTTCCATAAACGGTGTGACGTCGCGAGACATGTATTTTCAACGTCTCCCCTGTTTTTCTTCCCCTCATCGCCCCTGGCGCAATTTAAGCGATCCACTTAGTTATTCGCGGTACAAATTCGCCACATTCGCGTGGAGCTTGTAAACGCAATTTCTTCGAAATCAGTCGAAACGTGGCACCTAACGTAGTCTGCGGTTAACACTTTAACGACCGCCCGTCTACGCAGTCAGACGTCGCCAGGGGCCGGCAGTATTTTTGAAGAATTAATTTTAAAGAACTCCCGAAAAAGTAGCATCACACACATGATGTGTGAGCGGTCGTTAACGGTTGTTCCGGCTATCACACACATGTTGTGTGAGCGGTCGTTAAAGTGTTAACGCTCGCCGTTTTGAAGAACTGCCTTCGAGACCTCTCCACCCCCGAAATTCCGTGAAATCTGACGTCGTTAGCTGTCGTCGAGCGGTCGGAGTCTATCATCGGCCGGCGGCGACGAGTTATCCGGCAATTCCTGAACTTTCTATCGCCCCATCATCGTCAGGACGAAATTACGAAACGGTCCTGAGTCCTGAGCCGCGCGGGCAGACGACGCCGACGTCCCGTCGTCCACATTATAGCCACGGCTCGGCGCGGCGCGTTGTTTCGCGGGGAAGGCGTGTTGTTATTCCGCGGTTGATTAAAAAACTCTCGGGTTCCGGGGTCGGAGGAGGGTTAGAGAAAGGGAACGAGCAGAAGGGAGGGCGATAGAGAGAGAGAGAGACATGCAGATACAGTGTCGGAGGCAGGGACAGAGCAGAGGACAAAGATAGGGACTCAGAGAGGCAGATGCAGGGATAGAGAGAGAGAGAGAGAGAGAGAGAGAAAAAGCAGGGATACGGAAACGCAGAGAGACAGAGATACGGAAATATAAAGAGACGAAGTACAGAGATACGGAGAGAGGCGGGTAGATAGAGATGCGGAAAAGCGGAGAGGAGGGGAGGAGGGAAAGGCTGTCGACAGGGGATCGACGCCGGTCGGATACACGCGAGGGTGGCGCGATAGTGGTCACGGGGGTAAGAATTCGTGCGACGTGTATATTCCGACGGGGTGCATCGCCGGTGCAGCGAGGGTGGCAGATGTTTTCATCGCGGCTCGTAGACGCGCGCCGACGGAACAGACGGCGCGATACGCTTGATGATTCTTTACGAGTCGATCCGCGCTACTATTCCAGCGAGAGAGAGAGAGAGAGAGGTGCACGATCGAAGAGTGAATGAGAAGGGCGACTCATGTGGTTGGATAAGAGGAATCGACAGAACGAGTAGGGAAATGTCGACGATTCTCGATACTGCGCTGTGATGGTATTTTTTTTTGGGAGAGAGACATTAGTAGCTGTGAAAATGAGCAAGGTACGTTTGTTGCCACGTTAAGGATTAGGAGCGACCGATACCCTTTTGCGAAGCTCTCTGCCAACATTATCGGCAGCGCGAGTATCGCGCGAAACGAAAGTGTGTGTCGTGTGCGATATTTTAAGTTGTCCTTCTGCGTTGGAAGGAGAAGGAGCAAAGAGGAAGCGGCACGATACGGTTTATGATTCTTTACGAGTCGATTCACACTACCAGACGAGTCTAACGAGGAAACAGCTGTTTTTTTTGTCGTACGTTTCCGGAAAATCAATGGGAGCTTTTAGGCATGTGCGTATATATTTTAAGCTCCTCATTGTTCCGAATTTTTTGCACCGGCGCGATAAGAATGACGGTAGGGAGAGAGAGAGTCGCGAAAAAAGCCTGGTGTTCTTTAAAGCATCCAATGTTAGTACGGTGCAGTGCTTGGCCGTGTCCGTCTTGTGTGTTTAAATGACACGATACGTCGATTAAATTTTTCGCCGCATCGATATCCTAAATCTTAATATCCGAATAGCTGTATGGGTCCTAAAATCTGAATGGGGGTGGATATAAAAGAAAAAATACGGATCTTGCAGACTTCCGTGTGTTCCAGCATATTTTATGGGTGAGCCCAAATCGGTCCCGATGTTCCGAACACTTCTCTGCTTTCCCCCGTTATACTGCATAAAACGTTAAGAGACTAGTACTATATATTAATACTAATAAACTGACACTGCGTAAGACTGACGTAACTCTCACAAAGTTAATTGAACCATCAACGCGAGATGAGACGTTTTTTCTTAATGGACCTTAAAAAGCCGCCTCTTTACGACCGACCTTATCGCTGATCAAATATCCAGATCGTAGAGCAAGACTTTCATAAATTCCCTCGCACACTGCCGGCGGCGGGTAGGTACATCGGAGCCGTGTTAAAATTTACTCCCGCCGGCTTAAAGCCGGATATTTATCGATCGAAAATAAGAAGGCTGATTAGCTCCGAAAGCACGTCCCTAATCTTGGCGCGAGACCGATCGGTGGGGGCCGATTATTCTAATTTAATCGCTTAAGAATACGGAACGGAAGCGTCAGATTAATTGCGTCGTTTGCTTCCTCGGATTACGGCTGAGAGTTCTTTCACCCGCACAGAAGTTGGCGCGCTCGCGAGCTTTATCGCGCTTTAACGCGTAACTCAAGACGAGAAACAGATTAGATCTCAAACGATGGTGCTCTCTCTCTCTCTCTCCCTCTTTCTCTGTCCTTTTCTAATCGCCCCCGTGAGCGCGCGCACCACCGCGGGATAATTTCGTGGGTGGGGGTTAAAGTCTCGAATTCAAACGAGCCGCCATAAATATCGCTTTATCTGCGACGCGGCCGTCGGGTCAGGCGCGCTTAAACCCCCAGCCTCGCAGCAGCTTTCGACTTAACTGCCGGTCTCAAAGAGTGCTCGACGACTTAAAATAAACAATGACGCGTACCGTTAATCTTCGTCGGCAAACGACTTTCTGAAGAGTTCCCTCCGCGACTGCGGCACGTAGTAGAGGGGTTGAGCGAAGAGGCGGGCGTCGCGCTTAACGTGAAATTCTCGCCAAACATGTCGCTGCGCGACCCTCAAAGGGAAAATAGGAGTAGCTTCGGTAAGCCCGACACTGTTTCAAGTGGGCCTGGTATACGAGTCTGACTTGGAAATACATACCGCTTCGCGCGGCGCGAGCTGCCAACGTGTTTCTTCCGCGGGCGCGCGAAACAACGTGGCCCGCGACGGTGGCTTTCAATATTCACGGAAGTCAAATTTTTATCTCGCCCCGTTACGTCTTACCGCGCCAGCCGCGGACGCAGACGGATTCAATATTTACGCTCCGCATCCGCGAGCGTGCTCTCGACGATGAATTCATGAATGAAGTCGCGAGAAACGTCCCTCGCGGCGGCGTCTCTCGCGCGCGACCTAAAAATCCTATTTATCCAAACGACATTACACGCGAGCAACGTTGAGACAGAGCGTCGCGGTATAATCTCGTGCATGCGGACAAATTAAATTTCCGGCTCGCCCGGCGGGCTTTAATGTTAAAAGTGCAAACGTTGACGGCATTCGACGCGCATTACCAAAGGCTTCGCTTCCATAAAGCCTTAGTCAAACGTGTCCTTCGCGGATCGCGAGCGAAATCGAATTAATGCCACGTGCGCGCGCGCTCGAATTAAATTCTCACCTTGGCGCCGTGCGTCGGCTCGGGCCTACTGCTGCTCGCCGACTTGCTCGCCGAGCTAATCCTCCCTAAATCCCCCATCAACTCTACGGCCTTGTGACCGAGAGCCGGGATCCGGCGGAGCGTGGAGTTCGAATCGGCGTGCGGATCCCATTCGTCGTGCGTGTGATTGCATATTCCCGACGCATTCGGCTGGCTTGAGAGTGCATACATGCGCGGGCGTATCGGTACGGACAAGAGATGGAGCGAGAGACGGAAGGAAGAAAGGAGAGAGAGAGAGAGAGAGAGAGAGAGAGAGAGAGAGAGTGTGGCACGAAAGGAGGACGAAGAGAACGAAAGAGGACAAGAGAAAACAAGAAAGGGTGAGGTGAAGGGTAAACGTGGAAAAGAGAACAGAAAGGGGAGGGAGAGGACTGCGGAAGTGTGGGAGAGAGAGAGAGAGAGACAGAGAGAGAGAGAGAAAGGGCGTAGACCTATCGTGTTTACGCAGGGTCGTATCCACCTAGATAGTGGAACCACCGTCACCCCTCCGGGGGATTGGAGGCTCACATCGACTAGGATGGAGTAGGTGGCTGCCAAGAGGGTGAAAGGGAGGGCGAGGACAAGAGCTGCTGGTAAACGAGGCACCGAGGGGTGGGGATGACACACGCGTGTGTGCGCGCGCGCGCTCGCTCTCTCGCGCTTAGAGGCAGAGGGCAAAGGGTGAAAAGGGTGCTTTTATCCTCTCCACGTCTCTCTCTCTCTCTCTCTTTTTCCGGCATTCGTCGAGCCTCTCTTTTGTCTTTCTCTTTCTCCGTCGGACCTTCATTCGAATATACACGACGCACTCCACACCCTCGCGAACGCGTTGCTTTCACCCTCTCTCGTTCTCGCTCTCGTCCTGTACCGGCCCTCGTCTTCCACGGTTGAAGGGTGAATCGCGTGGGCTGCGACTATACGATAACAGTGCCGTACGATCTTACGCGGACGTGAATGTATGGCGCGACCTCTCTCTCTCTCTCTCTCATTCTATATATATATATATATATATACATGTATCTTTGTCTCTCTCTCTCTCTCTCTCTCTCTCTCTCTCTCTCTCTCTCTCTCTACCCCTCTCTGTCATTCCCAACACTACTGTTGTATTCGCCACGTAGTCGTTGCCCGCGTCTCCAGGAACCCCAAGAACGAATTTCTCGTTTGGACGGAAATCAAGGATGCTTGCTCGCGTTCCTGCTAGTTGACCAATTGCTCGTAGACACGATACGCTTCGCTTGGCCAAGCAGGATTTCCTTGATGGGAGACAAAGATGATTGAGGAGACGGAGGGACGGTCGAGGTCGTTTGCGGGTAATGATGGTCGAAATGTGAGTGGTTGACTTTGCACCGAATGACCGCGGGACGCGCCTGGCAGGGTCGGAATTTTTGGTCAGTGGAGTAGTTTCCGGACGGCCGGAAGAGATATGTTAGTGGGCGACTTTTATTGTGATAGACATTGAATGTGGCGGGACGTTCACTGGGGTGGATATTTGCTCGGATAGATTTCGAGCGGAATGTCGCCGTAGGAACTATTACGATGTACCGTTATGCTGGGATACGTCGTAATATATTTCCAGCAGCATATTGTACATTAACCTCGCCAGTTTCTTCCCGAAATACGAGGATATCGGAAAAGTCATGATAGGACTCCCGTCGTAGCACTCTTCTTATTTAACCAACATCCCTCACATCACATCGCCATCGCGCTTTAATCTGCCACTCGAAACATCACGCTAACAAAACGAAAAACTATCACCAATTACAACCTTTTATTATCTACTCCGTCAACACAGCCAATTCCACCACTTCTAACTACACACAGCGCGCGCAGCCTGCAAGCACCGACGCATAATTCGTATTCGCACCTGCAGCGCTATGCCGTCCTGCCATTATTTTCGTCGTTCCCGGAAACTGAGCAGTGCCAACAAAATTAGCGCTTGCCGCCGCCGGAACAATCGAGCCAGCATGCGCCATCGGCAACATGAGTCGCGCATCCCGGATTCCCGTACGTTCGATGACGAACAACGAGCCTCGGCATTCTCCTGGCGCCGATCGGCGAGGCCTTTCTGAAGGCGCATTTCACGGGGGTTGCGGACGGGGTGGTCGGTGGGGGGGTGGGTTGAGGGAGGTTAGGCGTGCGCCGACCTGAAGCGCCCTCGACCTATTGTAATTAGTAATTACGCCACTAGTCGCTCGATGCGATTCGATCGTTGCGCTTAATGAACAGGTGCGACGACCGTGAGGCGAGCCCGACCCGTGTGTGCACTTCGCGTGCCTGTTTGTTGTTTGGAAAAGGAGACGTCGAGTGTGCGCCGGGGCGCTTTTGCGCCAGTGACGCTCAAACCTCGAGCCCGGGGGGGCAATCGCGTCGATCACGGCGAGCGGAAGTTTCCGCCGCTTCGTGTCGTGTATTTAATCCTTCCGTCTTTGTGCGAGTTCGGCGCTCGGGGCTCGGCGGGGGCAAATTGGTTTTGCCCCGGGATTTCGACGTCAGCGCGGACGTGCGCGCGCGGGCGGTAGTTGACGACGTTTGCCTGGTAGTGTGGTAGTTCGCTCGTTAAGCGGGTTCACCCTTTTCCGATGCATCAGAACGACGTTTTCTGGGTGGTTTCTTTGGTAACTTCGAACTGTAGACTGCGTGATGCGGCAAAGGTTGAAGGGAGGGGTTGAAATTTTGGACGGGAGTGTCTGGATGTTGATGCTTACGTCATTGTATGTGTGCAGGATGGAAATGTATGGAATAATTGCTTTGGTATACAGACTGCGCGGCTGGTTTTTTCGGCACTTTTCTTTGTTGGAAACAGGTTCGTAGCTTGTTAATAGGAGGGATTTTCGTGTAACGAGAACGAACGGCTTTCTTAACGGCGAACATTTTCGAAGAGTGCTCGTTACCTGCATCCTGTTTTTTCGGAACGGTTTCGGATTTTTGCTATGTAAATATCAACGTGTTTCGTTTGTCGCGTATATTTGCCTGCGAAAACGTCGAACGCGGATCGCGTGTTCGCCGCGTTTCAAGTCGTCCACTTTCTTCCACTTTCCGCCCGCTGTCTTCGCGGTGCCTCTAATGAGATTCCTTCGAACTTCATAACTTGGTAATTTATGTTGATAATCTGTACGTTGCACCTGTTGTTGCGCACGCCGCTGTTCTCGAAAGTTTGGCACGGTGCGCTTGAGAGTCTTCGCGGAACTAATCTATCTCGAAAAATGATGCGGCCGCAGGTGAAACCGAATACACGTTCGGTTCCAGACGCTCTACCGGCCAACACTTTCGTTCACCTTGAAATCTGCCGCCTACGGCCGGAACTTCGGACCGCGAATTCTTTAACACTCGGCCCAATCACGCGATGAACTCGTTACCGGATTTTTTTGCCTCACTCTCAAGTTTCAGCAGGCTGCGCGAGTCCCGAGCGAATAGGAAAGAATTCGTATTTATACGAGTATTGCATTGTAAAAATACTTGTTCGATCTTAAGTATACATCTCCCGTGGCACGTACTTGTCAAGCAAACCCTCACACGGTCAAATATACGCACGATCCTGAACTGCCGCACAGTGAATTGAAACGGACTGTGCAATCTGTTTCGTACACACACGATCGCAGAGAGTTATTCGTGCCGGTCAGGTGATGAAAATCTCGTTGTTTCACTCGGGGTATCCTCTTTTTCCGTCGCTCTTCTTTTATCTCCTGTGCGTTTTGCACCACACTTCCCTCTCTCTCTCTCTCTCTCTCTCTCTCTCACCCTTTCTGGTTCTTCTCCTCGCGCCACTGCCGAGGCCGACGCAATCCCCCGCGGATTGGTTTTTTCTCGTTAGTTAGCGTTCCGAGATGGAAATCCGTTTTTCCGACAGCGACGCGCACGCTTTTTAAAGCGTTTATCTCGCGCTGCTATGCTTCATGATAACCTCTAAGCGGAACTCCGGTTTCGTGTGCCAATATAATTTCGTTTCGGAGTAAATTCTGCGCATTTGTTTTACCAGCTCCTCTCACTGCTTCAGGTTCAAACGATGTATGTAGATCGACGTCGAAACGATATAGTTACTTTTGACCGCGGTTCATTTCGCAAAACGATGGCCTTAGTTTTCGCGTAGAAATGTGTGAAGTCATCGACGCGCGAATTGGCGGACGGATGAAAAGTTTTGGGAGGTGAAGATGGATGGTAGTGTGTTTGTCGAATTTATTGAGATTTTTTTCTCGATTCATTAATGTTACAAGAAGTAATCCGTGCAAGTGAAACGTGGTACTTGTAGCAGTGTCGTTCACTTTTTCACGTCGTTCATCTTTTCGTTACTGACGACGAATACAATCGGTCGATAGTTTGCATTGCCTATGCGGAGAGACAGAGCGAAAGAGAGGAAGAGTGATTATACCCACTCAATTAAAATTGATAGCACGCCAATTGTGGTACGCGTATATACATATATTTGAAGGATTCCGAATCCATATGAACGCATATTAATATGTTTGCTAATCTACCGATTTGTATACCTATTAGCGTGCTCATCCATACTCTAATGCGTGTCTATATATTTGTAAACACGCACACGCTTCCGCGTTTGTCCAACTGCATCACCAAATTGCATTGCGTAATTTCTCTTTAACGATAAGCCGATCCATTGTACTTCAGTTCTATCGCGCGCAAATATTTTAGAGACAAATCATCTTTCTTTCCGACCCCATCCCAATACGACGAAGAAATCGGCAGGCCACCGGCATAAAACCAATCCACATAAATAACCATTAAGTATACGCCTCCCGAAGCCTGCAGCGTACTTCCATAAATCCGCGAATCGTACAAAACTCCTTTTATCGCTCGCTCGCGAAAAGTTGCCGAGGCCGGCAGCCCTGTCAGGCACGACCCGCGACACAATGCAGAAAGACGGTTATCAGCCCGCGACACCTCGCTCCGAGTCCTTCCTCCCACGATCGTGAATGCGCGCTCGCGGTAAATCACGTTAGCGGGTCCAACTCGGATTAAGTAGACTTCTCGCGGAAGCCAATTACGAGTTGGACGAACAGCGCTCGCAGAACGACAGAAGAGTGCTCCGGCGAGCAGGATGGAATGGCGGGCGGAAGAGAGACGGAGAGCGGTCGAGCGAGGAGAGAAGAAGAGAGGAGAGACAGGATGGGCTGGAGGAAGAAGGAAGGGTGAGAGGGAGGCTTTCCACCGACTTCCCCGCCAGACCCTGCCTTCGGATATTCACCGATGTAATCGATTCGAGAGGCATTGCCCATCGGCTCGGGCCCCGGGACGATTCTTTGTCACCGGATGAAATCCCTGAGAGCTCTTTTCATGCTAATAAGATTTTTTCGCCGGTCGCGCCCGCTGGATGTGCGCCCCGCGTGTGGCGCGAGAGGGAGGGATCGAGGATTCGTGTACACGTGTCGAGCACGGGAAACGCGGATGTATGCAAGGGGTGTCCCGATGAGAGAGGTGTCGTTTTTAAGTTCGCGGAGTTTTTACTGTCAGCGTTTTGAGGAGATGAAACTTTTATAGCGTTCTTAGGGAGCATTGATAAGTTCATCGTGGTATGCGTAAGACGTTGTTATTGCAAAGGTCTATTAGAGAAATGGGGAATTAGATAGGTTTCGGCGTACATTATTGTTTGATGTAGTTATAGATTATGTTCGATGAAAAGTGTTAGTGATATTCGAGGAATTAATGAGTTTTGTTGAGAAAAGAAATGGAGAACTCTTGTCGGGCCACCCTGTATATGTAAAGGACGAGGTGGAAGAATGAACCATGGTCGTTGGGAGGAGGGAATCGACGAAGGGGAGAAAGAGAAAGGTGACGCGCACAGGTAAAAAGTGCCAGGGGTGGCAAACGAGGAGAGTAGAGAAATTCTGTTCCAGCGCGCATTCCTGGAGAACCCTTTTGTCCGCCGCTCTCTAATTCAATATTTTTCGGCGAGAATCGAGCGCGACGTCGTTACACACGAGGTTTTTAGGAGTCGAGCGTGTGTCGTCTTCGCTGACGGGCATCGGGAGGGAATAATTGACGGTCGGGATCGATGGAATAGCAATATGTATTGAAAAAGAGACGCGCACAGTGCCGAGGCAATTGAGTCCTTTGTAACGGATAATTCAATGTTCGCGGAGAAACACTTTTATGAATACCGATGCAAATTCCGCGGGTTCCAAAAACGACAAACGGGTTCCATAACCACCTCCGCACGTTTTCGGTCCGAAATAAACTGTCACTCCACGAAAAATTGTTCCGAGGCCCATCGACGTGCTTAGAAAATCTTCCTGAAACTCAACATTCTTTCGACACTCATGGCTCTAGGATCCCATGACCTAATTAGGGATAAATCCGCGTATGAAAAGTTATAGACTGGCCAGCACACAGGCTAGCCGTTCACGCGACCATGTCGCAGTGATTTCAGCGCAAGAACTTCTCGGCGCCCGCAGCATCCGAGGTGGAAGGAAGCAGCGGCTCGGCGCGCACAAATGTTTGAACGGCAAACGCATCCGCGTATCCGTAAATTTCGTCGTGAATATTCAGACGGGTTTGGGCCCTGCTCTCGAACAATACACAGCGCCCAACAGTGCTCGAGTTACGGGTGCGCATCGGACGAGCAACGCGGATCCTGGATAAATCGGGTTAAACGATACGTCGGCATACGGGCGGCGTCTAATTTTCGCTCAACCAACGTCGCTCGTTCGTTGACGAGTAATTGACGAGTCGCATGCGTCGCGGCCGTGTGCACGGCGTGTAGGATGTTTGCGCAGGGTCCGGCACGTGGGCAATTCTTCGCGATGAGACGCGCTGAAAGTCGGCTTGGATGAAAGTTTCTCGTACGCGGCGCCCGTTTTTTCGCGCCAAGGCGCCACAGGAAATTGATCGATCGCTTTTTCTGCCGTACACAGTGTGCTGGTGAATGGAGTACACGCGGGATACGAATGAGACGACACTTTTTTCGCGGTACACTTTGTTTCGTTATTAAGAGGTTTTTTTTTTTATGGATAAGTATGGTATTTCAGATTCGTATGTTAGATATGCTGCTTTTTTCATGTGGAACTCTCTTGTTTGCGGTTGTAGCAGGATCTACGAAACGCCCAGTCCAAATTTTCAATGCGTTCTGCGTTACACACGGACCTAACGAGCACTGTACTCATATTTACATATTTTTTAATTTGGCTTTGTGTAGTTCTACTAATTTTCAACATTCGTCCCTGACGAATCTGTATTAAAATAAAATACAATTTTGGAGTATCACAAAGGCTCTTAATTACTGTTTTATGCGTCCTAATTTTGAATGCATGTCATTTTAGTAAAACAGCTAGAACTAGTTAGCAAAAACCGTTGTCGCATTGTCCGTGCCGCGATAATTTCGTGACCTTTCGTCGAGAATTCAGGCGAAACATTGCTCACCTATACACTACACGAAACCATAGTCGAACAGTTATTATATTAATTCATTTGTACTTGCATTGCGCCTAGTTGAACCTGCAATGTATTTCTGCAGAGTGTAATGATCTGTGTGCTTTATCCGCTGGTACGAAATGCTTGTCCGTGTGAATATAATTACGCCAACTTCTGTTACTCTATGTGCATATATATATACATAAATACGCGGGGTGGAAGAGTGGGTGTGTATGTGTTTCTCTTGTTATTGGCTGCATTGTCGAAAGTTAATGGATTTAATGCAATATTATACGGTCCTGATGAATTATGACGGAACAGAAAATGGCTTTGGAGGGTGGACCTCTTAGACTATGCCGGCTTCCGGCTAAATTGAATACATTATCACTACCACTTTTTATTGCCACCGCTATTATCTCAGGGCAGCGTAAATCCTCGTATAAAGAGTAATAAATTCTGCGCAAACGAATTAGCAGGACCAAAGTCGCATTAACGAAGCACAATGACGTCACGCGCAAAAGTTTGATCCAGACAATACTAATTTATCGCTGTTATCAACTTTCCTATGCCTCCTTCAATTCGTAACTTTCGCGCGACATAATTTAAAGAGGTCCGCGAAATCATTTTAATTGAACAACAGAGTTCACTGTCAATGCCGCTTTCGCCGACTATCCTTTCCAGTACAATTTATTCACGAGCGGCAGTCATACGCGTGCACGTATATACGCGCTGGCACCGTAACTTTATGCATCGCGTCTCGAAAAAGTCTTGTATACGCTCGGGTTGGTACTGACACTCGGGAAATATTGACCCAAACCGTCGAATATTCCTCGACGCCGGAGTGCGGAAAATAAGAGAGAGAGAGCAAGAGAGTTTGCCGTGTCGACACTTCAGCCGCGTTTTTCTCGACGTCAATGGGTTAAAGGTGCACACCCTGGCAATGATCTCCATTGACGCGGCATGCATCTTCGTCCAGGCGGATTCGGAGTGTCGTCGCGCACGAAGTATCGCCGAAGGACGTGACATGATAAACGGGAGACTGCGAAATTTCGTCGTGAGCGATTATCCGTTCACGCGATTCGGATCCGCTTGCCATGCGAACGACGTTCGACGTGGCAGCTTGCGAGGAGAGACAAGAATCTAAGACGTGGAACGTTAATAACGACACTTTGCAACGTTTACGACATTAGACATTTTTCACTGGGAATTTGATTTATAACCACATCAATTTTTAGTTAATCAAACTTTTTTTTAAGAGACAAAATATTGAATGCTGCGTACTAGTTGACAATAAAATTGTTACGTGACTGATGTGCAATGAGAGAAGCGATTCTCTTAGCCGTAGAATTTTTGTCTTGCATCTTGAGAGGACGCGCAATGTCGATTTTGCCATGCTCGAAAAATATTCCGTCGCAGCGCAAACGTTATCGCACCGCTGAAAATTCGACGCCACTCGTCGGATAGCCGTACACGCGATCATGTACAAATATACATATTATCGGACCACCGTGAGTGCCACTCGATCGTTCGAATTCGAGTGGAATGGGTACACCGTCGCGTCCCTAACCGACGGCCACGTCAAAATTATACTCTTTTTCTTTTTTTTCCTCCTCTCCTCATCGCGGTACGTACGCGCGCCGACTGCCAAACGAAGCGGGCGCAGGGCGAAAGCGAAAATAAGGGAAAGTGAGCGGAAACTACCGAGTCTCTCCGCACCTGTCTATCTTTTTACTCGTATTTCCTCGACCGTTGGAGCGGAACGGCGTCGGCGGGGGTGGGGAGGGAAGAAGAATGCGTTAGTTGTTTTTTCAATATTCCTCGCTTTTGTTTATTTCCGCGGGCAGAACGTGCGCGCGCATGAGACAAAAGGTAAAGAGCGAATGTGAGAGGAAGAGAGAAAGAATGAGAAAGCTTGATGCGGGACGAGAGAAGAGTGGCGTCGCACGTTAACGAACAATGCGTCGTCGGCTACCTGGACGACCGAAAATTCGTATGCAAACAGATACACGCGCCCGCCTCGAGTGCACGCAATTGGATCACGTGCGAGCGTTCGCACGCACATGCCAGCGCCGCTAGTGCGTACGCACTCGCCGGCCACGTATGCCGGCTACATATGGAGCCACGTACGCAGCCCGGGTACACGTGCCGCGTCTGGCTGCATTTTCCGCTCGCAACACGCGCCGCCAGGAATCTTAACGCGTTTACGCCATTTCGTACGCGAAACCGTACTACGCTGGGATGGTTACGTTTGCTGCGGGCGACGACGTTGTTTTGTCTCGTTGAATTCACGAGCGAAGTATACGTAGGGTGTGATAAATCGTAGGTGCGCACTTTGCAGGGCTCGTTTTCCATGTATGCGGGAAGGCGTAAAATGCGGAGGGGTGATTAAAAATTAAAAGATTTCGTTAACTGCTCTTTTCGGCGAGATATTTCGTTGAGCTACTCTGTTGCGGCACCGACGCTGCTTTTATTATGTCTCTTGTTCGCGGATACGAAACATTTTGCTTTTACATTTGGGTTGAGCGAAACGCCGCAAATAAAGGTCAGCGGGAATACGCGTAACGAGTGAACAAATACTCCCGTTAAATACAATGCAGACAGTGGTCGGCGATAGAAATCTCTCGCATGCGCCGCGATCGTTATCAATGAAACATCAGCAAGACTCTCGGGACTAAGCGTACTTCAAAAATACTCCACCGCTATTGCTATCATAAAACAATTAGCATAAGCCATAATACAATAACACGACGCGACCCACCGTCCTCCCTCTCCTAATTTGCCTACCCTGCCAACGATATTCCCGTCGCGACATAAAACGCTTCCCATCCACTTTCGATACGGGCAAGAAAATAAATTCCGATGGCAGTCGCGCCATCCAAGACGGACATTACCACCACCCCGTCGAACTCGTCGAAGGCTTCCCCGGAACGCTCGCGTCGCGGAGTGCACTCGTATATTATTTCTTTTCCATAAAAGCGCGGCCATGTGTGAGCATACGCGTTCGCACGTGGGTCCCGCGCGTATCCTTTGCATTTTGTAAACGCGGAGGTTTTTATGGTTCTGCGCATCGCGTGCGCGGCAGTCGTATGCACTCGTGCGAACGTTAATGCACTTTCGGCCGAGCCGCGTGTGGGTGTCCGTAGGCGCGCGCGCGCGCGCATGTCCGTGTGTTTGTGCGTGCTAGCACGTCGGCAGGACTGGGCATGTGTATCAACGGCAACCGGCATCGTGTATCGATCCAACACCGAACGCCCGCACTCCGCGTTCGAGATACCTTCCTCTCTCGCTACTCCTTTTTTTTTCCCCCACCCCACCCCCACCCCTTCGGTCGAATTGTGTAACGTAAAAGCGACTCGCTTAAAATGTCGTCGGCTCCCGTTACGCGGCCCGCGTCCTGGCGTTTTGTTTTATGGTTATCTAACTCGGTGATTACGGCTGATATCGGCGCGGGCGCGCTCGTTCGTTCGCTGAGGTTTATGCAGTTTGCGCGGTTATTGATGGGGCGGTAAAGGTGTCGGCGGTTGAGGAATAGGGGCGCGGGGATTGGGGGTAGTTAGGAAGGGGGATGTGGAATGTTGGGACTTTTGGGTCTGTTTTCTTGATGCGACGTGTATCGATGACAGTTTGTGGACGACGTCGATTTATGGCGTATATAAGTACTTGGTACATTATATATTTATGAGAACATTAAATTAACGTAGGGAACATAGAACGTTATGTAAAGCATTAATGAACATGAATGTGAGCGAAAGAAATGGAATTCCGAGCCCTTAATCACTTTACAAGTATTTTGTGTAGAGTAATGGTTCACACGATTGGATCGCTACGATTCTTCTCGCGAAGTACGACTTTCGTATTTGGATATTTGTAAATACCTACCCCCTCGTTCTGGCATTCACATGCCTGAGTGCTTACACATTGTAAATGGCGTCTGCATTGTATTAAATACACCGTGCGCGCGAACGATGCCGTGGAAGTAGACGCTTACGACTGCATGCTGTTCCGCTGGCACGCTGTTTAGTCACACGAGCAGTTCCGTTATTATCTTCGCGACTGAAAGCATGCACGTTCGGCGCTTCCGTGTTCCGAACCGCGTTTAATAATTTGATGTAAGTGAAACTTGAAACGCCTCCGCCGTCCGGCCGGATGCCATTTTGTCACACTTTGAAGACTCCGCCATTATCGCGCGGCGAGCGAATGCACTTCCATCGAATTATTTTTCCCACTTAGCCGGACCCCATCCCCGGGCGCCTCCTGCGATGAAACATTCAAAGAGACCGAGACTTCCGCGAATTAGCGCTGAGAGGCACGCTAATTTTATTTCGAATTATTGCCAGCCACGTGGCCGGGGTCGGCCGACTGAAGTCTTACGCCGCGTAATTATAGGACCCTTTCCATTTGCTCCGGCAACTTTAATTAGTCTTTCCCTGCGACGCGAATTAACGCTTCGTGATTGATTCGCGGCAATCGAGACAATGATACTGACGTACTTCGAAGTGAAATAAGAATGCGGCGTAGACATGAAATCCGCGGGCCGCGGAATATTGTGAAATCATTTTTCTCCTGATGCCATTTTCTTCGTTGCCTCGAGCGTATCTCGTTGTTTTAACACTTGGCATGCGAGTATACTTCGCCGCCAATTTACGCGTGCAGCGAGCATTTTTTCGTGAATCGCGCGGGAGTAAAGACGTAAATACGTAAAGACGTATTTTTATGTGACCCGCGCTCCAGTGACAGACTGCGAAAAACGTAAAAGTACGTTGCCCGCATGCCAAGTATTAACAGACGTCTGTCGCGTAAACAACGTTTGCGAGACAGCGAGCGTCCTTTACGCACCGAAGAAAATGTCAGCGTAAGACATCTCCGACAGATTATCCGGTTCGCCGACACTAAAATCATTCGTTTCACCTTTTCAGACGGAGCTGTCGCAGAATCTGCAGCAACTTTCGGAACGGGCTCGCTCGACGACGGAGTACATACAGAGGCTCAAAGGAATGACGGATAAAGTGCACGTGAGTGTGTTCACCCTTTGCCGCGGCCGCCGGGCCTCCTTCCTCCTTTTTCTTCCTTTTAATACATTTCACGTGACCCCTACGGACACACCGCTAAAGGGTGACAGTGGGGTGAGCGGAGGGTACCAAAGGCAACGCCGCGGAATTACGGGAGGACGAGACATTAATTATATTACTATCCTCCGGAACCAGAGACACGAAATACATAGAAATCGACGGAGAAGCGTACAGATCGGACCCGGCGCGTAATTTCTGCAAGAAATTTTCGATCGATACGTACACACTTATACCGTTCCAAGCGCACAGACAACCTACACCTACGATCACGAGAGTGCTCCGTCAGTAATTAAAGAAGCCACAACGCGAAATTTTAAAAGACCCCGCCGCCCAGTGCCATGCCAATCGAACGAGTCGAGCGCGACAAGCGGATATTATTAATATTTTCCCCGAACGTCGAAACATTCGCGGACGTGTAATGCAGCCACGCTTGGCCAGTCCAGTACGTCCGTCGGTGACGTGCGCGGATTTTCGAAACGGCCGCGGCCGAGAGATCGATGAAACGGCATCGCGTATGCCCGCCGTGCGCCCGGTATCGTACGATTCTCTGGCTGCGCATCGACGACTGATGCAATTGTTTCATTAACGCCGGCGGCGGCTCCGCAATTTTGCGACGTAAACTCCGCGCGCACAAAGGGTCGCCGCTCCTCGCGCCTCCAGCGTCACGGATAACGCGCGACGGCATTCGCGAAATTGAATCAGAGCTTCTGCCGCCGAGTAACGAAATGTCTCTCTATTCCTGATGGCAGCCGCGACTCCCGTTTCAGCGGGCAAATCAAATCCTACCCCCGCTTCACGGCTGAAAGCTCTTCGGGATATTAAATGCGAGCCGCGCGTAAGGTGCGGTCAAACAGTCAAATTGAATTACGGGACACCGCGTGACGTAATGTGACTTCGACAAATATCGCCGCTTTTTACGTGTGCGCCCGCCGCCGAAAGCGAGCGAAAGACGAGAGTCGAGCGTGTTGATTTACGAGCGGCGGAATGCGTTGATGCGCCGATATTTTCGTATTTGTTCGCTCCCGTGGAATTCGATCGCGCTCATGCGCGATGCTGTTTACAACCGATTATGCCGTGGCGATTCTTTGGAGAGCGCGATTCATTCGGGATCGGTCGAAACGTATCGCGAGGGTGCGCGCGCGTTTGGAATTCAAACGCTCACCTGACCAACCCTTCTGCACTACACGACTCCGCACACAACCTGAGCACACGTCGATTTGCATGCTACTGACAATGTGCAAAATCCAGGCATCGCGTGGAATATTTAAGACATCGTCAAACTAACGAATATTCGAAGGCCGCGGCGAGATGTTTTAAAGGTCCATTTATTTACCGAACTTTTAACTCGCAATTTATCTCGTAAACTACACTGTTGATATCCCACATTAATCCGCTCTATTCATCGCGCCTTCGTTCCCGCGATATTAACGAACACCACGCACCGCACTGACGCAAGAATTTCCCTGAAATCTCAAACAGGAAGAATGCGTCGCGTTGGAGGAGGAGGTGGAGGACCGTGTGGCGAATCTGGTGAGTCTTCTTCAAGCGCGAAAGTCCCGCTTGATCGAGGCGGCACGTCAAACGAGGGAGGCCAGAGTGCGCTCGCTGAGGGATCAGGTCGCCAGGTGCGCGACTCACCTGCAGGCGACCACGGCGCTGCTCACCTTCTGCATCGAGGCGCTGAAGGAGACCGACAGCGCGGCTTTCCTTCAAATTGGCGGAATGTTGTCGGTCAGAGCGGCCACTGCGGCTGGTTCGTGGGGCGGTGCCGAGGGCGTGCAAGAAATTGCTCGCTTGCCACTGCTGGACCTCACGCTCGACGACAAGCCCCTGAGGAGGGCCATCGATCAGCTGACGTTCGTTCAGCTTAAACGTGAGTGTCATCAGATAGGGGAAGATTTTCGGGGAACATGCTTCGAGGTGCCGGGAAGATTTGATTTTTTTAGAGAAGGAGGACTTGATTTGTGCTTGCGATAGAGGTGTGAGTCTCGGTCGAATTTGTTCTTCCTGCGACGGTTTTGACGTCTGTGTATTGATGGTAGTGTATATTGAGGAACGTGAACGGTGTGTGAGGGAGGTTTTATGGTGAATTGCGTAACGAAGATTTTGACGTCGAGCGTACTTGTGCAGTGCTAGAAACGTAGGAGCGTATTCGTAGAGTCATCTGAGATGATTTAATTTGCACGTTTTTTGGATCGAAAAGAGAACGCTTGTTTACGGTAGTTAAACAATTGAAAGGCATTCGAGGGACCCTCGTAATTCGAGCGTATTTCGCCGAACGCGCTACAATAAACTCGCAGCCTGCGTTTCACGTCGACAGCTGTACCGGCGTCCGCGTTCCTTTTTTTTCCCGCTCGCCGAGAATAAAACTCCGGGGCGTAATTAAACATCGAAGGATTCCGTGCCGCTAGAACGGGGCCGCATTATGTTATAATTCGGCGCCGTGGGCCATCGTCAAATTAACGCTGGAATATCGTCGAAAATTCATTTAATGCAAGGATCCGAATAATTCATCCCCGGTCGGCCGCGAGCCGACAAATGCTCGGCCGTTCTGTTTCGACGGTTCCGCTTAACGGAAATAAATTTCCGGCCGGGCAGTTTATAACTTGTATAATTAACCGACTAATTCGTTAAAGTGGCACGTTATAAATTGGCCATTTGGCGCGATCAATTAAATAATTGCGCGCATTATTAATCGCCGACTCTTTATGCGCTCGCCGCGTAGACGAGGAGCATTTCTCTTTTGATCCGTCCGATCGTTCGCGCGCATCGACTTCCGCATTTCGCGGGAACGCTTTTGCCGCACGTTCTCCGATTGAACATCGGCGCGAGCGGGTCATTCACGTATCAGTCGAGGTCGCTTCAGCTTCAATGCCGCGCCGCTGTCGGTCGATGTAATCTCAGCGACGATTACTTATCTATTAGTACAGTCCGTATCAATCTCTCGACTGCTTTTTCACTCTATTACCAAAATCATAGCCACTGAAGTGATCACTGTCGTAAGACAAATTGAATGCATCACGGATGTGTAAATAATCATGATCGAAAATAAGCCGACGGCAAAACACTGATCTCAAACCCACACTTTCTGTGATCGACGCGAACTTTCCATCGCACGCAAATATCTTCTAACGCCAACGACGAAAGTCCAACTTCATCCCCAGATACCGAACTCGTCGCGCGCGAACTTTGAACGATTCCAACATTTCGCGAGATCGATGAATAGTCCTCGACCCGGCGTCAGGGTAACAACTGGAGCATCCGAGGGTTGCGTAAGAGCGAGAGCCGACAGTGCCCACTGACTCGAATCGGACGAGTACGGCTACCGACAGCGAACTTTCACCCTTCGTGATCGCGAGACCCTCATCTCGGAACTCTCTCCGCCAAGTCGATTCCCTCGACGCTTCGTCAATCTACCGTCGACTACTCGCGAGAATTTGCGATCGACTCGTCGCGCTGGGATCGAGAAGATGGGCCGGAGAGAGAGACGGCGAGCGTAATTTCGCTCGAAGCTCGCCTAATCGGGGTCACGAAGATTCGCCTGAAGGATCTCGGCTTATCTTCGCGAGACATCTGGATATCGCCGAACTTTTCCAACTTCTCGTTCGATCGTTCCCCTCGCTCGAGTTGGCCCGATCGCCGATCACGACCGTTTACCCTTTCGGGAAAATATCTTCCAGCCGAGAGATTGCACTTATAACGTTCGCCCGTCGAGACTTTTCGCAGGGCAACCTAGAGTTTTTCGATCGGAGGGCCAGAGTACTTCACGCGACGTTTTGATGCAGTTGTTGCTGCACGACGTTGTATGAAATTAGTAGAAAACATCAGTGGATAGTGTTGTGTGGTGATTTTAATCAAAATTTTGATACAGTATTCTACTGTTAAATCGGATGTCAGTGTAATATCGAATAATTCCAAAATTGCGCTTCGGAAATGAAATAATAAACATGTAATTTGACTTCTGACGAATGAGTGACTCGTGAATTATGTTGTAGATCAAATTTGTGTTGTAATTCTGGCTGATATTGATTGATTCGACCGACGCTAGGAACGGAACACGTGTATCTTGACTTGACGCGAGCTAGAAACGCGGACGATTTTCGTTCGTTCATGATCAATTATGAAAATCGTTGTTCGCTATCGCACGTCATGCATAAAATCTCTCGCAGGCAATAACGTCGCGCCTCGATGTCATGCTCGGACAATCGATCACGTCCATTCGCATCGTCCTCCGTTCGCGTCGAAATGAGCGACTTCAACTGTGCATTTAAACGCAGATTCGCAGGAAGAACAAATCGCTCACCGTTAATTTGACGTTTCGGTGGAACGTTCAGAGAAGCGATCGAAAAATTTGATAGATCTATTTGTCCTTTGAACTTTCATGCAATGTGCCTGCTGCAAGCACAGAAATCACATATTTCGGATTAACGCATTAATTACCGTAATTATCGATGATTTCTGTGCAATACGTTGCTTAGATGGTGTCAGTTTTATCACGATCAATTGTTTCACGTGATATCGTTGCCGGCAATGCCGGCTATATTTTACGGGGAAATGTCTTGTCAAATTGTGAAGATGATTATGACATGTTTATTATAATTGCTTTACACATGAACTATTATACTATTATACTCCATTCTATGCTATCACAGTCTCTGACTTTTAAAGTTCATCTATGTATAATTCGTTCTTTGCTATTTGAAGCCTTACCATCCTATTACAAATTATGTATATTTTAAAGTATCATGGACCCAAGCTTCCGCGAGAGAAACAACGTTTAGTTTTTACGCTTCACGGTTCGTCGGTGTAACAGGAAAAATTTATATTAGCCGCTCGTCCGATTAAAGACACGGACAAGAAGTTTCCACGTCCGCGTCTACGGCCAGGGCGAGGCAAGCGGAAAAAGCCGCAGACAACAAAACGGTCGTGCGCCCGGCTACGGTAAGAAGAACAATCGTTCTTAGTGCGACTGACACCGTCCAAGCACACGCCACGCTTTGTATTCCGCCCGCGGGCAACGCAAAGGCACCATCACCCTGCATGCGACTAAGTAAGCGTACCTTAAAAACTCACCGTACATGAAACGTTGAACTGTTGGACGCAGCTTCCGAGGGAGAGGAAAGATTTCCCACAGCAGGTAAAGAACAATGAGAAAAACATCAAATTAACAGCGGAGTGTACAGTGGTAGTGGAAAGCGCAAAGCGAGCGCGCGCGAGAGATAAGCAGACTTGCTTCAACACTAGAACTACCAACGTCTCAAAATGACTCAGACTTTCCTCAAAACATCGGTTAGAAATACGTAATATAAAACCCAGATAAAATCTTAAAAAATAAGATATTACCAAAAACTCAGTCATCATAGTCGAACATCCAAGCAGTCATTTTGACCCGTTGCCAGTTCCACTGTCACACGTTTGATATCCTTAAAAATGAACCGAGAGAGTGCGAGGGAGAGCCGTGAAGGAACCGGGGCTGAAATTGAGGATAGGGAAAAGTTGAGAGAGGCAAATAAGACGAATCTTCGCAGGAAACCTCGACCTACCGTCCTGCGCCTCCCCCCCCGCGATTCCTCTCGTGCCCGCAAAGTCGTCTAGACAGTTTTGCTCGAAGGGACTCACTTAATAATTTTACGTCGCCCCAGGGGTGGCTCTTTTAAGCGCGTCACCCCCCTCCCCTCCGCACATCCTCCAGATCCCATCTCTGCCCCTCTTTCTCACCCTCAACCCCTTTCCCGCCCACTTCCGCCCGCTCGCAAGCCCGGCCTTTCGCTAAAACGTTTCAAAAGCGGATTAATTAGGCACCGGCTTTGCAGTAACTGCCGTAACGATCTCGGGGCATTAAGTCGTTACAAGAACGTCCTCTCGCTTACCTGCCCGAAGAACGTGCCCCCCTTTGTCGCACGGACCCGGGACCACCGTGCCACCCCACCGACCAAAGTCTCTCTTGTAGCTGTCGCACACTGTCTCTCTCAGAGGAGGGACCGATATCAATCGGATCTCATTAATGGCGACGCGCAGGGTATTAGCGTTTTAATTGCGGGTGAAGTTTCCGAGAGCAATCTGCCGCGTTCAGACAAGTTTTCACTTTGCGCCCGATGTTTGCTGCCTGGCTTTCGGCGATTTTTCGCGAGGCTGGGGGGGTGCGTGGGGAGTTTGAGGAAGTTGGGGGAAGAAAGTAGGAAGACGGAAGGTGGATGTAAGGAGATGGGTACTGGTGATGCGGCTGAGTCGTAGGTATGGTGACTCTGTGAACGGCGGAGTTCGGTGTGGAGTAAGAAGGAAGGTTTGAGAGTGGTTTAATAGGTGGAGCGTGGTAGTATCAAAGCTTTCCTGTCGAGCAGAGAGCGCAGATTGCGTATATTTTAGATTTACAGTATTAATTATGCGTACTTAGTCGTCTGATGAGTTAGGATTTGTTATCGAGGTTCCGTAGCGAGGGGAATAGAAGTAAGCGTGAGTAGATGGGATAGATGAGTAGATAGTGCCGTCCTCATTTCCGTCGAATTTCGATCTTCTCCAGGATGACGTTAATCCGGCCGCTGCAACAGAAGACTGCTGACTCCGGTCTTTCGCGAGGGAAAAATCGCTGATAAAAGGCGAGCGTATGCCACGGCATTGTCTGCCGAGCGCTTGGGTGTCGACGATTTCCGCGGAACTTTCGATTCTTATCCGGAAATCGAATTCGGCTCCTCCTTCCGGGTAAAGAGTCGCACTCGAGCGAGAGTGGCTGAATAATTCGATCCTCGACGAGGACCCAGGGAGTCCCGAAGTTCGCGAAAGTTGTTTACGCCGGCCGCGAAAGTGCCGGGGCTCTGGGGCTGAAGTTCGTCGATTCCTGGAACGCGACGGCCCGCGCGAACAACTTTACCCGTCGCGTTTGTTTTCTTCGTTAAAACAGTCCGCGCGCGCGGCAGACTCATTAAAGCGAGAGATCCCGACGCGATATATGTATCCCGATGGCGAACTTTCAACAGCGTCTCATGATCCCTGGAAAATGATCCGTTCAACTAAAATCATCCCTCTCCGCGCTCGACGGAAATTATTTTCTCTGTCGAACGAGCGGCGTGTATTGGGAGATAAATAAGGCCGAGTCGAGTCTACTGACTCATTAATGTTTTTCTCAATTACGCAGATCCGCCGGTATTAAAAGACGGACGCAGAGAGGCAGACGGAATTCGTAGTTTGATGTACTTGTTCAGTTTACACTCCTGATACTTCAAAGATCCTCGAACGACGTCGCGAAGATTTTTAATTATTCCCCTCGAATAATCGAGATCAGCGACGAGCAGAGTACTCGCCGTTTCTTCGAGCAGCCAGCTCGAGACATTTTTCTCAAAATACACAAAAGCGCATAAACAGCGTGAGACGTCTGTCGGTACATAAGACGCGCTCAGACGGCCGCGAATGAAAGTTTCGAGCGCGGAATACGTCGTGAACACGTGAACGAGCAGTTTCGGGGACACTTTTAGCCCCGAACATTTTCGGAGCGAGAACTACTTTCGCGCGACGTTCAGGGGACGAAATCGAACCGCAAAGCGGCCCTCGCAGGAGAGTGCGCGCGCTCGTCGGGAAATGAAGCTTTTTCGCCGGGTCGGTGCTTACGCGGGCGGGAAGTATGATTGCCTCGCCGCAAGAACGATTGCGAGCGAGGAGGAGGAGGAGGTGAGGAAGAGAGGATAGTGGAAGTGGGAAGATTTCGACGGCTCGCTGCAGCCCAGCTGCAACAGCTGTACGTCCTAATATGAGAAATCGAATTATCGCTCTCGGCCAGCGCCTCGCCCCTCCTCGTTTGCAGGCGAAGTGGAGCGTGAAAATGGCAAATTCATTTCGATACCGTACGATGTCGTAAGATGCACGCGGCGCGCCGGGAACGAGCGACTCATCGTTGGGGAGAGCCTCGCGAACCGGTCGGGAATCAATGAAAATCAATGGACGGGGGATGGCTCGGTTCTTTTTATGCATGATTTTTGTTTTTCGACAGCTTGCCAACTATTCATCGATCCGTACGGTTTTTGGCTAGAGAATTTCGATTCGTGACGCTGTTTTCGCGTGTCGACAGATACGATGGATACGGTTTCGGCTGGAATGAATGGGTGGGATGGTCTGTTTTTTGGCGAAACGTCGGGCGTACGTAGTAGGAGTCAATGACTAGGTTGACACTCGTTCCAAATGTAAATATCGAAGAATGTGTTTATGGTAGCTGACGTTTCTGACAAGTTATATCGGTTTGGTATCATTGATCTTCTTTCGAACTCATATACTTCAGTTCTAATATTTAACTGCGACTTTCCTTAATCACAACTTCACAACGTTAAAATCTGTATTTATATATGATTACCCACCGCAACTTTGCACAAGCTTCCATGAGTCCCGACTCGTTCAAATATTCGAGAAATGCGAACCCTCGAAATCTCATCTAAATAGCATACATATCACTCATAATCGTATTACTCGTCCTTTGATCGACACATCCCCGAGTCACCCTCTTGAGCATCACACCGTTCCATTACATTAATCGAGCTCAACAAACGGCCCAAAATAGACCACACACGCTCCAAGCACACTCGGCATACCTTCCCACGCGGCGAAAAAAAAAGGACGAATCGGTCGGAAGGGCAGTACACGACATCGTCGGAGAATAAAAATGCACGCGATTGCCGAGAGTCCCATTCGGCGCGTCGCTTCCGCGTGAATCCACCTTAACGTTCGTTTGTACCGGAAAAGGGGATTACCAGCGGTCGCGGTTCTCGGGGACGACGAGGGTCGAAGCAGTACGGGCGCGTGGACACGAGCGGGATGACAAGGGCTGCGGGGGTTGAAAGTTGAAAGCGACGGTTGGGCGAGCGGGACGCCCTGAAACGAGAGGGAAGAAAACAGACGCGGTCGTATGTATTATTAAACGTCCGGCAAACTGGCGTGCGGGATTTTATTTCATTTATCACTCTTTCGGCCCGAGACCGACGGTTGTTCCCACTTTGACCCTTTGTGGAACGTGTCTGGCGAGGCGGGGCTGGGGAGAGGCCGTGACTGGAGACGGAACTAATTCAATTACTACTTTCAAATATTTCCTCATTTTCATCATCGCGAGATGTATGATAGTCGTTCGGTATCGAATTGGAATTGCAATGAGGAAGTATGCATTTAACACGTTGACTGCCGTGTCACCCATATTCGGGTGACGAAAAAACTTGTCCCATGGGACTCTGAAGAATAGATTCTTAACGCTTTACTTGACACGATTAACATTAATTTCGTTACGCATTTTTTCGGAACATTTTCGGCAGACAACGTGTTAAAGTGCTTATAAGTGTACGTCTCATAATCTACAGATTAAATAATCTAGATGCTGCTCTTCTGGCGTCGAACGAACATTTTCGTGCTGCAGTTCCAAATTGATGTCGTCGGACTCTTACTTGAGTCGAGCGAAAAAAATGTTAGAGTAGTAAATTGAATCGGTCCCGTCTTCAGCGTCGACGAAGACTGGAAGGACGGAAGGGCTGCGCGGAAGGACAGAGAGACAATTAAATGAGACGCTGTCAGTAGTGGCGACGTCTGCCAGCTCGGCCGTTAGAATGCAATGCCGCTCCTTGGCTCGACGGTATACATGCAAACGCAGACGCGCCCCCGCACGCGGACTTCCGAGACACAGTCGAAGCCACGGTCACGTTCCGCGGGCGTCGACAGAAGGAAAAGTAATCATCCCCCGTTCTCGCCCTCTCGACATTTCGGGGTAAACGAAAATTTACATCCTCGTTAGGCGAGTCGTTGGCTGGCTGATTGATGCGACGCGTAAATCGTCTAAATAGAGTGTCGACCTGTTAACGTACGGTTCCGTGACTTTTTTCCAATGTGCGCACGTGACTTTCAAGGTGGTCAGCTTCGCTGAGAGCGAAGCTTCTGCTGTTGTCGGTCTTCTTTTAATAGATTATTTCCTATGTGCCGATGGGTTTGGAAATGAGTGAAAATGAATTAATTACTTATCAACGGTATTGCCGACATAACGACTCGACTACGTGAATTGGCATTGATGCCCTTACTGTTTCGCATGAAACGCTCGTCGAATCGACGTCTTGAGCAATTATCGAATCCTTTAGCCACTTGCCATTCAACGTTTATTGATCGTTCTTTCTTGGCATGCGAACCACTTTAGTTTTCAACTCTTCGCTACACTTCTTCCGCTCGACTGGAGCAAAACAAAAGTGCGCCCAGCACCGTAGACGCCCATTAACGGGTCCATTATCCATGAAAAATCGTATTTACCAAATAAAATCCTCGCAACGTCGCCGCCATAAATTATTCGCCAAACGCATTCGCTCGCAGCGTAATAGTTAACGAAACAATTTAGCGTAACGACTTTTCATCTTACAGCGCGTCGCAACCGAACAAATTTCATTCGTCCGCTGGCACCGGGCCACCCAGCCAAATATTGCCGCAGCCCGTTCTTACACGTTTCAGTACCTTCGCACGAGTCAATTCCGTGCGAAAGAGGGAAGAGGCATGAAGAATTGCGTTAAAACGACGGGGTCGCAAGAAGGTCGCGTTAAAACGGCAAAAATCTCGCACGAAGAACGTCGCCAGTCCTGAAGTGCATCCCGACACGTCGTCGCACCGTCATTCGTCCGCTTCCTCGTTCCTTCCTCGCACCCGCCCGCGCCCTTTACCATTCTCCACTCGGACGCGATACCGCAAAGAGCTAATATTTGTCTCGCGCCTGCAAAATTGTTGCAGCCTCCGCGACTAGCAGTTTTCACCTGCATTTTCGGCGGCCAACGTGCCGCACACGTTCGCGCGCATACAACGAGCGCCGGGCTCGATGCATAAATCGTGTTTCCGCGAACGATCAACCCCGTTTTCGGCGAGTTTATTTTCGCCGCGCACACACACGCACAAACACACGCACGCAGGTACGCGGGGGCAGGAAGTTTTATCAGGGGACTATTTGTTTTGGTTGGGAATACATTTTAACGCCACTCGGCCCGCTATCGACGCCCCTCTACGTCAGGAATTCTACTCTCTTTTTTTTTTATCGCGTCCCCTCTCTCCTTATCGCCCACTTCGCGTTCTCGCTCTCTTTCTCTCTTCCTCTCGTACCTCGCCTCGGTACCACAGATTTTCTTATCCTCTCGCGTCCGCCGCACAGCTTCGGTCTTTCAATTTCTCATCTTTCTCTTTCTCTCAGCATACGTCACTCTCACTTTCTGTCCGCGCTCTTTTTCCCCCGCACCCTCACTCACTCGCTTCCTCGTTCTCGCGCCGACCATCTTCCGCTCTCTGGCCCCGTGGCATACTCTCTCATTCTTCCTCCTCGAAAAAGTTGTTTGCCCACGCCTGCGTGCGCGCGCTCGCATCGTTGGGTATTGGTTATCGATACCGTATCAGTCGTACGCGGGACGCGATAAATCACGCTGATATGGGCATAAAGTTTCGTCGGGCCTCGACAGAGATCGTCCACGGGCGAGGTATGATTTATGCGGGTGCTATTGTGCGCAGTAAAAAGCAGCCATAACGTGCTCCCGTTTCTTTTACGCTCGTGTTTTTTTCCCCCACCCTCCCGCTGCCCTCTCACGCCCATCGAGGCTCCATCTCCAGCCTTCCTCCTTTTTCCACTCCGCCCGTAACTGCTTCCGCGTCTCTCGTAGCGTTTCAATCAAAAGGTCCGCTCGCGTCGCCTTTTTATGTTCCCCGCTAAATGTCACGGTCGAAATAATTGCTCCGCAGCGGGGGAGTCGGATGTCTGGACACGATTGAATGGAGAAAATCAACGCTCTTCGCTTCATTCGATCTCGACGGCGACGCGCGCATTATGAACCTCGTGGAGCTCTCTGTGGTTGACGACATCGGTGATTTACGTACTGCGGACTTTTACGGATTGTTCGGGGCGGTCGTGTCAAGTTCCGTCGAGCACGATGCTGTATTTATGATATGATTCTACCTATGACGTTCTGCCGATCGTGATACAGTCCAGGGGTGGGTGTTTTTTTGATGCAAAAAATTTGATCTTGAATGAAAGGAGGTCGCTGACTGATTCAGACTTCTTTTCGCTCGATGTTTCGGCTAGCAACGAGACAGCGTTCATAACTAATCGGTTTCCTATAATACATAAACGAACTAAAAAGGATCGTCGAGCAGCGAAGCTGGGGGGCGTTTTAAATGAAAAGTTAGCCGGAGAACGAGCCAGCCGATTATACCCGTACACCATTATCCCCTCACAAAAGCAAACGGCACGTATCGAGACTCGACGCACTCCATTGTCATTCGGGCGGACATAACGAAAAATGTTCAATTTACATTCGCTCGAAAATAACGTAAAATTGTCGCCGGCCGCAGCGGGAGTTTTGTTTAAATAATATATCGGCGGCCGGGCGAGCCCGTGAGCGCGTTAACTCCTCAATTTTTCACACTGCCGATCAGCGTAATTAACGAGCCACGCGCACTTTGACCGCTGATCAAATTCGGTTTCGTGATCGGCCGGCAGCTTTTTTTCTTCCCTTTTTTTCCGTTTCGTTCCTCGCGTCGATCGTTCGCTCGTCGCTGATTGCCCTCCGCGGCCGAATGCGAAATCCAATGGAATGGCCGGGCTCGCGGACGACGCCGCGACGCCGACGCCGAGAACAGGACGGAAGAGTGAATACGCGCACGAGACACACAGGGTCCGTTGAGCGTCGACGGCCGGCTTACGCGACTTTTCCGAACAAGATAAACGTCAATGCCGTGAACTGGCCTGTCCGACGTGTCGCCCGCCAATCCTCTCTTCGTCGGCCCACGTCGCGGATCTCTTCCGGCAGCCAGAGCTGACGTTTGCAAATTTCACGACATCGACGGGCGAAAAAAAAGTCACGTGAAATTCGCGGGTTGCGAAATATCGTCGAGTGTGTCGACCGCGTCGCGTCGGTCTGATTGCCTGTGCGTGTGTCGCTATGCGTAGGTGTGGTACTTTTTTTTCCTTCTTCTGCTCCGTGCGTGTTTTTGACAGTTAACGCGAATCACTGTGTACGGCTCACTATCACCGGGTTGTTTTATAGAGGAGGTTATAAATACGGGATGCGGGACGTGTAACTGAAGTGTGAAATATTTGAAGGCGGACGTCAAATTTTCAACACTCTCCGGCGCCCCGTTTCGTTTCGCTCGCCGGACTGATCGTTCGTTTTTCTTCGAGCTGATACGTACTTTTCGCGGGATCGGGTCGCTAATATTGATAGTGTCGTAACGAAACTGGTGCTATCCCAAAAAAGTGTGACGACCCATTGCGAAAGAATGCAGGCTTCACATGACACGAACTTTACAAATTCATTCTAACGAAATATTTGTCTCTCCTTTCAAATTGCCTTCAATGATCGATTGACGTCTACGCGCAATAGTATTAGCTTGATTGCGCCGCGAGAAGCGTATAAAGTCAACCGTGAATCCATCACCGGCTTCCTTTTTTATTTCACTTTTGAGAATTGGCCTGAATGATTCGCATTGATCCGCTGTGCTGCCAATGGCCGGCGCAGAGTGAAACGGGAAATCCAGTGGAATGCAGGTTCAGTAGTAACACAAGGGATATCGGTCAGACAAACGCCGTCGGAAAGAGTAAATTCACGATCCGAAACACTCCATCGAGAATCGATGCCCGGCTTACACGACTATTCGAATCGAGATAAACGTCAACACTGTAATCTCCCTGTTCCACGCTATCCGCTGGCCCTCTGTCATCTCTGGCACGATTGTTCCATGCCGGTACTCACGGCACACGATTTTTTTCCAGAAAACCCTATGCTTCCTCTTTGTTTTTTCCCACCACGTGTCAGTGAGTCACGATAAAAACGAATGGCAGCGACCTTGCGACACACGGATTTAATTATACGCCGAGGTTTCTCGTAAATGTCGCACTGTCAGAGACTTGCAAGACACAGAGTACAGAACTTTCTGTCTCCGGGTTCCAGAAGCGCTACTTCCCAAAGTTCCACATCTATATCAACATATAACGAACCCTTTCAATTCGCAAATTGCAAACGTTACCGTTGAAACAGATTCGCCCCATAAGATCCGCAACGCAAACATTCCCCGAAACATCCCTGCCATCCTCGCGCCACGTTCAAACTCGCGCAACTATGTCAAGCGGTCGCAATTGAACCCTTTCAATTCGCGAGTTCCAAACGTTAGCCCGGCCACTTAAAACGCTGACCACATAAGACTCATAACGCCTCGCCTCCCCCGAATGTAATTCCTCCACTTTTTGCCCTGCACCCGAAGTTACGAAATTATACCAAGCACACCCGCATCCAACCCCTCCGACTCTCGACCTCTACCCGTTAGCCCGTCCACACCCAGTTAATACGTCCGACCACGTAAAGCCCACAATGCCGAATTTCACCACCGACCCGATCGCCGTCGTTTTTGCCCACCGCTCAAAGCAAAGCACCCACTGCATCAGGCCATTGTATCGGAACGCTTTGAAACGGCTGACCGTGTAAGATCCGTGGTCGTCATTGAAACGCCAGCACGATTCGGCGACAGTGTGCGAGGGCCGCACGAGTCGCAGCAGTCGGACGGATGCGTCGGCGGCACGTCGCACGAGCCACTAATGAGTACGTTCCTCGCACAGACGCGAGGCACATTCTGCGGCACTTAGAGCGTACAATTAGCGCCGCCGCGTGCACACGCCGGAGAACGTTCGCTGCTGGCCATTAGCCTAATTCCGTGACACGCTGCAACGGCGACCCGGGACCTTAGCGGGCGCCAAAGCGGAACGTCCCCAAGGACGACCGAGCCCAGCGATAATCTGATCCTGAAAGGATGTTCAATGAAGCGTTTATATGCCGTCTCGGCGAACCCGGATCGCCGTGCGAATTAATCACTTAACGGTAGGCACGGTCGGGGATAGGGTTAGTGGGTTATTGAATCTTGTCGATTGTCGTGGGTGGATTTTCGGGATGGACGGGCAGGGATAAGGGCGGTGGTTGTATGAAATCGGACCGGCTTGGGAGAGATGAATGGTGAGAAAGGCTGACTTTTGTAATTTATTCATGTTTAATTTGTTGGAGGGAGAGTTTTATATTGATGTAGAGTGGGACACGTCACTTTTGTTTTACAGATTGGGAAATATTTCTAATGCCCGTCGAAATGGCAAGGAGTTGCAAGATAATTCTCGTGGCACGTAAACGCATAAATACTACTTGACAGCTGTGTGCAGTGTGCACAGTTAAGCGTCTGACAGAACGAAATCCTTGGCCCGATACTTGCGTGCCGATGCCGGATACCTCGAATGATAGACCTGAACTGTTCCTTTCACAATTTATCGACTCAATCTTCGCCAATGCGAACATTTGTCTTTGACAATGAGCCCGATCATTGATTTCTCTCTCCATTTCCTCTCTGCCGGCGATGCGCCCCTCATTCTCTGTCTGACTCTCTGCTTCCTTTCATCCCTCTTCCCCTGTTCATGTTTCCTTTATCATTCCGTTACCCTCTCCCTGTGTTTCCTCTCCGCTCCATTCATTCCGCCTTTCTATCTCTGTCACTATTTTCTCCGACCACTCTCGCGTCTTTGCCTTTTCTTCCCTTCTTTCTTTAGCGTCTCTCCAGTCAAGCCTCTCTATCGCCATCTCACCTCGGCATCGACATCGACATCGACCTCCATCCTTCCTCCGCTCGCGTTTCCATTCTCATCTTTCCGCCTCTCCGATCGAGTCTCCATTTCTGAATCGCACGGATTCGGAGCTGACGACCGAAACGAATAGGGAAGCCCACGCGGCCACTCCTCTCGCTCCAGGAACGACCAACTCTCTCCAGGCCGATCGTTTTGCCGGATAAGTTTGCGAGAAACCGCAAGGGTAGCGTGCGGAGGAAATAGTTTCGGTTTATTAGTGTCCGGAGGACAACTTCGGCCAACGAACCGAACCGTCGGGTCGTAGGCCAGGGCGGGACAGGTCGGCAGGAGCTTCCGTGTTCACGCTGGAAGCTAAATAATTGCATACATGTATAGAGGACGGACGGACGGACGGATGGTTCGTGCCCCGGATAACAGGATCCGACGCTGAATTTTTATTTGAGTTCGACTGTGGGTCGATTCGGAAAGACAATTAAACCAGCCGGTCGATGTCGTCGATATTAGATCCTGTCGATGCCACAGGGACGTAGCGGCGTGTTCTGTATACTACTGTCCTCTTTCCATCTCTCTCGTCAGGCATACCCAGCTACCTCTCGTGCTCTCTTTATCTTTCACTCTCCGCAGCAGATATGAACCCAGGTATCTATCGGAATCCGCGTCTATTTACTCGTCCGTCTAGCGCTCCATTTAACGGCTGATACACTCGTCGCTCCGTCTCGCTGCTTCATTCTCCACTCTTCAAAATACATACACAATTCAAAATCCCAAATTTCGTCCGATCTCATTCCATCAAAAAAGGAATCCTTCAAATCATTTAAAACGTACGACCAACTAACCCCGAAGGTAACTCTGATCTACCGGACTCAACGGCAGACTCATTCGTAACCGATATCGCTCACTGATCGTAACTCAGGAAGCGAATCCAAGCGAATTCCCAGACGCATCCAGCGAACGCGAATTGATCGCACTCTTGCAGATTAGTCAACCTCAGACTCGGAGCCGGGCGTGTAAAGTCTCTCGAAGCGGACGAGGTCGTTCGACTGCCGCCGCTTAAAATATACATTATCCCAGAGCCAGCGTTCGCGATAAGCCCGTAATCGTTGGAAAATGGAAATTTGTAGCGCCGGCGGCACCCCTGCTCATACCGGAGGAGTGCAGTGCCGAGAACAACAGCGTCACCGTCGCTTGGCAGCCACCACCTGGCCACGGAGTTATGGGCTGCGCCGGGCAGAGGGGTCCGGCCATTGAGGGATACCTCCTCGAGCTGGATGACGGCTGCGGTGGCGAGTTCAGGGTGAGTACATTTGCCATTGTGCTATCATGCTCGCCGCATCCTCCGCTCGCTTCACCGCGTTCGATTACGCTGACCGACGCGCGACGCTTTGGCAATCCGAAGAACCGAGTCGACGATGCCGACTGATCCGCTGCCGCGTCGAAATGGGCTGGATGTGTTTTCTGTTACATTTTCTGGGTTTTTTTTTGTTTATTTTTTTTTTTACCTGGATAACGTGTGCGGCGAGAATTGAAGCAGTCATTTTATCCAGTGCGCAGAGATTTCGATCGAAAGTAATATGAGTGTGATTTTACACTCTCGAGCCGCTCGCCAGACATTCTCCCGTCGCATTGCCGGCGTCACGATCGAAGGCACATTTTGCGTTAATCTCGACGGCGGCCGCGCCGTCCCGCGGGCATTCGACAAATAACGCTGCGGAAAAGTTCGAGCACGGTTTTTCTCATTAATTACAGGCGAACCTACCCCTATCGGTGAACTTTATCGATCGCGGCGGAAAAATAAAGTTACGCACGTACCAGCGCCCATCCTCCTCTACCTTTTCGCGTTTCACTCTTCCCTCTCACGTTTTGCCTCTCTCTCTCTCTCTCTTTCTCTTCGCTGTCGCTGAAAGATACTGCGACGTTGATAGCGGATCGACGAGATTAGATTAGGTCGCTTTTAGGGACTCGCAGAAGTTGTCCGTAACTTTCGATGTAAGATCCTCCAACGAGATACTTCATCGTTACTCCGGCAGCAGATATCGATCTCGATCGTTTAAAGCGCTGCCTGCCGAACGAATTCTGATCACGTCCTCGAACGGCGATTAACTCGATCGGCGAACGTTGACGGGCGGACACGTGACGTTTACCCGCCGCAAACGTGCGGCAATGAATATCACAGTAAAGATATTAATTATTACCGCGGCTTAAGTCGCTCGCGCCGGTTAACGCGGTTCCCTTCCTGCGCGCGATAATTGTTGTTTGCCGCCGAAATATTTATCGGCGCGCCGATAACTAATGCATCGCGAATTCGAAAAGTTCGGTAATGACACGTATGAATATTTCAACGATTAGCTTTCGAGAGAACGAAAATTAGTGCCGTTTCGTCGAGAATATTGATTACGAGAGCGTAGTATGACATGGGGGTGGGGAAAAAAAAGTAACGACTCGCTTCCTTCTCCCGACGAGCCAATGAATAGATAAGGGGGCGCAGTAACGATCGTTGGAGCGCAACAAAGAGAGCTCTCGAGATTGTATCAGGAATCGGTACGGACCGCTAAATATCCCAGCGAACACTCGGCGAGGGCCGAGGAAAGGCATGCCGGGAACGAAGCCGCCGACTCGATGCTCCTTCCGAGGGGACTTGTTCCGTGCCCGGCGCGATGAATATTGATACGAATCGGCCGTAAACTTTGCCTACCCCCGCGCGCCCTACCTTCCTATCTCGTTCTCCCCCGGCAGCGTATAAATTCTCATTACGCGCCGCGTTCCGTCAAAACGAATCGCTTGCTCGAATTCTGGCCCGTAAAAGGCGGCAGCCGATAGCGAGTCGTTCACTCGGCATGCGTCGCCACTCGATCGCTGCCATTTCGATCCTTTATTCTGAGCATGCCGCAGCCGCGCGCTCGTGTCTCGTCGATCGCGAGCCAACGAAATCGGAAGTGAAACTTTCTGAATGCGCAATAATTTGCGCTTAAACGATAACGTTAGGTCGCGCGCGTAAAAGCTGGCCGAATTTGATGAGTGCGTGGGTCGATTGGCCGGAAAGCGTGTCGCGCAGCTTTTAAACTGGCGACGGGGTGCGATCGTTGGAACACGCGGCCGGGGCAGAGGGCACAGGTCAATCGGCAGTGGCCCGGCGTTTTCGGTAACACGGCCAATTCGCGGACAGCCTCATTGATGCCGGCCGACAAACGGCCGCGACAACTGTTGCGCGATTGTTTCGCACCGCGCTGCGTCGAATACTTTCGAATTCGCCCCCGCGGTCACGTGGAAGCGGGGTGCATGTGTACGTGCAATTTTGTTTCCACGCCGAAACACGGCCGACCGCCTCGAATCGCGCGCTGCCCGGTGACTCTTAAAGTGCACGCGTATATTTGCAAACGCTCGGGACCGATTTGTCAAACATGCTTTTTTCGGGCTACGATATTCCTACCAAAATATCCGTGCTACTAAAAAAAGTTCCGCGGCAAGCAGAATTTCGAAATAGATCCTCCGGCTCGATCGCTGTGCACCGCGAAGCATTTCGTTATCAAAAAATTGCGGCATGAAACGAAGTGACTCCGATGACGTTGATACTATTTCTTGAAGCACTCGCACACTCTCGAAGATCCTGGAAAATTCCGCCTTCGCCGCCCGGAGCTCACTAATTACGACGCCGTTCACTAATTCAGCCGTGGCTCAGTAACGATATCATCTCGTCTGGCGATAAAACGTAAATACAGACTCGCGTCCGATCCTCGTCCTTAAACTCGTGCGGCTGCGCTAATTTCTCGCCCGGTCGTGTAAATACGCCGCTTCGACGCTCCTTATCGAATATACGCGCTGAGATTTCTCGCTCCCCTCGTCCCCCCCTTCCCACCCCTCTCCGTCGGTATCGTTTCAACGCTCCGGTTGTCCGCAAGACAATCCGACAGGAATATTCGCCGCGAAAGCTGGAACGCGCCAGGTCCGGGCGAGTCTAACGGCAAAGATAAAGAAAAGCGCAAAAGAAGGAGCGAGGTCGGCGACAGAGGGCAATGGAGGGAAGTGTAGAAATGAGGAGAGAATAAGATGAACAGCGAGAGAGAGAGAGAGAGAGAAAGAGGGAGAAGAGACGAAGGGTAGAGCAGAGTCAGAGGGTGAGATAGGGAAAGAAATAGGAAAGTCAGAGATGGGGTTGGAGAAAGAGCATGGAAAACGGTCGGAGGTGTCGTGGCGAGAAACGAGCTCGATTTAAATATTAAAAGCAGGACTCCTTCTCCTTCCCCTGCGGGGATACAAGGGCGAGCGGTGCGAAATGACGAAGGACGGAGACTGCAATTATGAGGACGATTTATATGCGCGATATCGGGCCGCTCGTTAACGGTAGAAGGAGAGAGACGGCGGAGAGAAAATCCACGGTGTATCGCTCGCCGTTTCATTATTAACAATAGACGAAAATTCGAGCGAGATCTTTGGTCGTCCGCGGATCGCGCCAGGGCGGTACGTATTCAACAATTTCGTGTTTCGCCGTCTTACGTAACTGACTTACATTCTTTTCGCCGGCAAAAGCTTGAACAGGAACAGATTGGAGCGGCGGTGGAAAGGATTCGCGTGCGCGTCTCAAAATGCGAGTCCTTGAGACAAGGAGTGGCTGGTTAATATAATTATGCGATTATCGTGGAGCCGTGTAAGTGAATATAACCGCATGGAAATTGGGCGATTATTTATTCATTAATGCATACGCTCTTTCCTTCGCCGATCCTTTAATTCGCCCGCGTGAATAATGTAACAGCCTTTAATGTTAATATATTGCTATATGTACAAATACTGCGGCATGAATATGGAAGAATTGTGCACTGGACTTATTTATTTCTGCTACGATCTCGCTTGATCGCAGTTTCAGGAAAAATTGCCAATGCCCACGCGTAGCGAGCACTGGAACTGCCGAGGGATCACAATGACTGGAACAATTATTTACAATAATTACTCACCTCCAAAATTTTCCCCGACTCATATATCAACCATCCCCACCATTCACAAAAATAAAGAACTAAACCAAGCAAGAAGAAAAAAAAAATAACATGTCATAAAACCGAGTCATCCTGATACCGAACCGTCAGACCAGTCATTCTGACCCCACGACACTTCCAGCGCAAAAAGTCCGCCCCGAAAGCTTGGCGAGCGATCGATCGTAAAGCAGAATCGCGACGAAGCTAACCCCCGAAATGAAATTCCGACTGCGCAGGAGGTCTACTGCGGACGGGAGAGCATATGCACCGTGGACGGGCTGCATTTCAACTCTCTGTACAACGCACGAGTGAGGGCGTTCAACAGCGCCGGGGAGGGCGAATACTCGGAGGTGATCGGCCTTCAGACCGCGGAGGGTGAGCGTCTAGCACTTTTTCCATCTCCGGCTCCTTCCTTTTCCCCTCGACTTCTTTTCTCCCCGCCCGGCACAAGCAACGCACCCCTTCCACCCCCTTCTTGCTTCCTCCGTTCGGCAGAGGAGTCGAGTGGAAAATCGGCGTCGGGTATCGAGTGGAAGATGAACGATTGAAACTGGCGGGTCGGGATCGATGCGCCACTCAAGGAAGTGGCTTAAACGATCGTGGCCCGAGCTAAATTGTGGCCGTGATCACTCTCGCGGGCCGGCCGCGATTGAGGAGCGGCTATTGATTTATCGATCCGGGAGTGCGCGCCGATAGACGAGCATCGCTGATTCGATTTGGCCCACTCCATTGGCGGGGCGAAAGTGTGCGGCCGAAAGCGATGCCGGAAGAGTGTCGAGTTGCCTTGCCGGGCCGTGGGATTGATTGTTAAAATGTTACTAATGGGATTCGCGGGGTCGGCGGCGCGATGGATGGGGGGGTTCGTTTGTTGGCGCGCGGAATTCGAGGCTGGTATGAGTCGATTAGTATCGGCGCTGGGCCAATTCCAGGCCGTCGAGAGCGGGACGATCGCGGCCGGCGCATGGGATTCTTAAATCTGCGCCACGGCATTCGACGATAGGATGGAAGCTTCGGTACTACTTGTTGTTCACGCAATTACGGTAGGACGTCGATTTGTTTCTATGCCGGGTCTAATTTCTAATGTGAACGATTTGAATCTTACAGTGATCGTATTCATAGCTTTCGTAAGTCGATTCAATCACTCGTGCCGGTGCGCTCTGCGCGGTTGATCATTGTCGATAATTACAACTTTCCGCGCGAGCATCCGCATACGTCCGCACGTGATCAAGCGTAGGAATCAGTAGTATACTCTTCGGCGCGTAAATTGCAACGTCTACGAATATGAACGACCGCGCGCGATGACACTCGCGGACACTGAAAAATAAATCAATCGCACGGCTAATTACCGACACGTCCGCCGTCGTAAAAGGAAAGAGCAGCAAGATTGACCGCCAGGTCCAATCGCCAATCAGTTCCGCTCGATCGTCGGCCATTAACGCGAAACTAACGAGACCGTTCCGCGGGATATTTATCGTCACTGTCGTATCGTGTCAGTGGCCTGGTTCTCGTGGGCGACCGGTTCGTCCGGCATACCGCAGGAAGTGTCCATTTCCGACGACGCCATGAGCGCATCCTGCGAGGGCTACGAGCATCGCGTCGTCCTCTCGAGCGTCGGATTTTCACGGGGCGTGCACTACTGGGAGCTGACCATCGATCGATATCACAGTGACACCGATCCAGCATTCGGCATCGCCAGGGCCGACGTCGCCAGAGATCAGATGCTAGGTAAGTGACACTAGGTACCTGATGCCATCATCAGATCAAAGACGAAATTTTTAACACTCCTGATGCATTGGTCCGAATTCTTCAATTTCCACATTCAACCGCGCTTCCTTTCTTCTACACCCACATATCCTCTCCTCCCCACAGTACACCGTCCTCGAAAGCATTCTCCTCTCACCACTTTCCCCCGGCGAACGACTCTCGCCTGACGTTCTTCATTAGAAAAGTACCCATACACCGCGAGCCGAGCCGGATCCCGAATCCTCATAAACTACCATCAACTCCCGTTAACCACGCGTCAAAACTTCTCGACAAAACTTCTCTACCTTAACCACCACAATGCACCGCAGCCGAGAGCGCTTCTCAGCGGGCGCACAAAGAAGCGAGTTTCACTCGAGCCGCCCCATGACTCTGCCTTTCCAGGTAAGGACGACAAGGGTTGGAGTATGTACATAGATCGACAGCGATCCTGGTTCATGCACGGCGGCGGACACGCGCAGCGAACCGAGGGTGGCGTTCAGCAGGGTTCGACGATAGGCGTCCTCCTCGATCTCGACACGACGCACACCCTTCGCTTCTTCGTCAACGACAACCCGCAGGGCGGGGTTGCCTTCCGCGACCTCTACGGCGTCTTCTATCCCGCCATCAGCTTGAACCGCGGGGTCACGGTCACGCTGCACACGGCACTGGACGTGCCGCGCCACTTGCTGGCGCTCCACGACGAGTACATTGGCGACATCGTTCAGAGCTAGGGGTACCTGAACGTTCTCAAGAAGGGCCTGCTGCAGGAGATCGGCTCACCCGTCGCGGGGACCTTTGACAGAACAAGAGACTTCGACGGGCAGCCGCAGACGCTGGAGAAGATCGTCGAAGAGAACCTCGGCGATGGAGTTTAAGGGTAAAATCGGGACTGCGCTGGGGATCGCTGGAGAGCGGCGTTTTTCAGCCTCGCGAGGGCCGGCCTGGGGTCGATCGCTGTGAACTGGAACGATGAGACTGGGTTGTTGTCGAGAGTTGACGTGTGAATTATTTGTCGCTTATTCTGCGCTGCGTCGATTTACGCTGCGGTAGAAGTAAAGGATTCGGTTTTATTGCATACTTTTACCTGAGGTCACTTTCATGATTATATCGGAATGCGGATGAAGGAAAGGTTTTTAAGGTTCCCGTTGCGTCATTTATTGTTTCATTGTTTGCCGAACGCTCGTCGAAAGACCGCCGACGCAAGGGCAGGAATCGTGTTAAATTGACGCGAGACCGTACTTGATTAGGATCGCGGCTAGTCTTGTGCAATGGAAGCAAATGCGGTTACGTGGCGATTCGAAGACTTTCGTCGGACGGAGTCTGGTGCCCTGAATCGTGAACAACATTCAGCGTCGAAAGCATCGGTCGATTCCGGGCTCTTGCGAGGAATCAGCCGGTCGAGCGGAACCGATGAACGACGATCGTTCGTGCCCAATGCCAGAGAGTCGTCGACGAATCGTCTGATCAGGGAGGATAACAAGGTTCTTCATCGGAGTCAGTCGGTCGGGAAAATCGTCGGTGAGTTCGTGCGAGACAAATCCGCGGTACTTTGCGATGTTTTTTTTTCGTCGCTGCTTTTGCTCGACTTGCAAAATGTATTCGCTGTTGGCACTTTCGATCGAAAAGTTTGGATTGAGATGCGAGGAGGTATCGGGGTGAAAAAGAGAAATTGAATGAAAGTGACGGAAAGAAAGAAGGAACGCGGTACGGGTGGGAGAGAGGAAAAAACCAGCTGAAGAAAATCTGAACGAAAGAGAGGCACAACGTTGACCATTTTTCTGCAAACTTGTCACCGTACCCCGCAATTATGATATTAATCATTCTTGAGGTTCCACGAAAAGACAGACGAATACAGATTCAAGAGAAGAAATACAGAAATATACGAATTCAACGTACGGAATTGGCAAGAAAAATGTTTGATGTGAAAACAGAGCAAAGTATAACACGAAAGAAAGCACGAACTAAGAAAACTTCTTGAGCCGACCGAAGTAGCCATTAAAAGAACATAAATCCAAAAGAAGAAATCGGAGCCGAAAACGAGCGAAAAGCGTAGGAAAACAAGTGTAGCAAAGCAGAAAATAAGACGCCGGGCTTGCAGGGAAAAAGGATCAGCACGTACTGCAAAGAAAGTGGAAAGCGAGCGCGGAAAAAGGAAGCAGAGGAAGCAGTGGAAGCAGCAGGGGAAAAAAGCCTGATAATGAGCTCGTGAAAACGGATCGCTATCGATCGTCCCGTCGAGCGAGCCACGATCTTCGCGTGGAACTTCGAGGACTCGCTGCCGTCGAAACACTTCGCTGTCCAAAAAGTATCGAGAAACTTTAGCCCACTCGGCCGGATCCAAATTACCGCGGCAGGTCGAAGGCGATTAAAATTCAATCCGACGATCTTCTTTGCCGCCGTCTCGAGGATCAGGCTCGAGCTCGAGCCAGCACTCCAACTTCTACGCGGTAATGACGATTGCGTTCGGGAATGACGAGAAGAGTATTTGCCAGTCGAGAGAAAATCCGACGACTTGACCCGACTGGCTTGACCGATTTTCCGCTTCGACTGACCAGTGTGCTTTCCGCGCACATGTATTCCGACGTACTTACATGAACACCGAAACGTTCGATGCTAGCTATCACGAGCAATGTGTCGGCAACGTCGTGCGGTCGTAACGATGACGAATTTCCGTGACAGATAAGGCGGTGAGTACAAAGTTACGTTCGTTATACTTATCGGGCAGCGCGAGGACAATTTTTGATAGGGTTTATATAAAAGTAATTATGCGACTTATTTTTATTTGTCCTGACGAAGGGTGTGTTTCAACAATACTTTTATGCAGTGAGTCACAGTGTTCGATCCTGATTGATGATGCCGTTCTACAGGTGGAATTACTTTCTTGACGAAACGCGCCGCTTAGCTGAGCGATGAAATCGTCTGCAAAATAAGCGTCTGAAAATTTGTTATCGTCGATTCGACTCATCTCGATCCCCGTCCTTCGCGAAGCTGACTCGTCCAGCGATCGTATCTCTTATCCATATCGACACACAGTATAAGTGTAATTATTGTCATAGGCGTTAAGCGTAAGTAGTTATATGTAAACGGGGCGTGTAGCAAGTGAGCGAGGCAGTTACAATTGCGCTTTAGTGTGCGTGTGTGCGTGTCTGTGTGAGTGTGAACACGCGCGCGCCTGGAGAGAAGTGGTAACGCGATCCGAGTATACGTTTTCTAGTCTCCGGTAGGGTTCCTCGAGCCTTTGTCCTCCACGTTCCTTCCATTTGTTGTTTACTTTCGTTTTTCCCTCTCTCTCTCTCTTTCCCTTTCGCACTCTGCTCTGCCTCCCACTTACAGTACTGCTTCGATAGACGAGAGAAATGACCGCCCCGAAATGGCCGGAAGCTGTTTGGACATTCTGAAATTTAAATTCGACACGACTTTTCGGAACGCCCGAAACATGTTCTGGGGGGTTGTTTTTCTATTTCGATCTTTTTTATTCTTACTTTTAGAAAATGTCCCTTCAGTCCCCTTACTCTGCCGTGTAAAAAAGTCCTTACCAGAATCGTTTTTATTTATGCGATCAATCGTTAGCGTGGATGTGAGCAAGTCTGTGACTGATGAAACGCGCATAGAGCTAGAAAGTTCCGTCGATCCGATATCAGCGAACACGTGGCGAGTCGAGCGGTTCAGGACGAAGCCGCCGCGAACGTTAAACGTCTGTACTTTAAAATGGCGTCGTCATTAAATTTATACACTCGCGGACTTCCGCTTATGAACGTGCTTGATACCGACGTCCTCGAGGTCGCTCGAAGGATTCTCAACGAGAGGGGAATCGCGAGACGCGCGCTCTACACGCGTCCTTACTAACCGATACGAATTGTGTCGTCGACGGCGATTATTTGCGAGAGACTCCGAGTTTATATGCCGATGTTTAAGATAGATGTTTTACGATGTACCGGCCAGCGAGCCGAGCTGTATATACCTGTACATAGACATCCCGAATTGTACTGCCGATCGAATTGCCAATTGTACCATTTACTGTAATCCGACCAATAAAAAGACACGAAAAAACGCAAACTCCCGGAGCCGACTGATTTGCCTCCGGCACGACCAATTTCTTCACTCACCCCATTCTTCTTTCCCTCGTCCGCTGCGTCGTCGACTCCTCGTTCGGCGTTCGAACTGTTATTCGTACGCTTTTGCGCACGACTCATTGTTTCGTTCGTATTCCGGCGCTTAGCTGCTCCCTTTGCACTCATTCCTATTTTTCCTTCCATCGTCTATTGTCCGTACAACGTAAACCGCTCCATCGGGAATCGTAACGGGCCGTTACAAACGACAGGATAACTTTTCGATTCAGAGAAACTGTTCATCCTTGCATTCCCGCTCGGCACAGCCTCTTCCTCTCCTGCTTCCCTCATTTTCCCTCGGCCCCATTGTTCCGGCCGCCGAGCTTGTCGAATAGCTCGTAAAATTCCGGTCGACTGAGACGCCGATTCTTGACGAGCGAGTCCTGTATTACGGGCCAATCGATGATGTCGTGCGCTTGGTGCGTTATTTTCCATCACGCGTCGCATGGTTTTATTCCAGTGTTCTGCGCTGAATAGAGTAAGTAAAATGAATTGAATTATGAAGCTCTCGATCTTACGCCAAGTTCCACGAAATCGACCGCGAACGATTATTGTCGCTTTTAGAAACTTGTTGCAACAGCATTTAGAAGCAAAGTCAACGAAGTAGAGGAAGAAGAAATTGACGCCGAAAGTGCGGAGGATGAACGGGTAAATGTGAAAATATCCTTCCTTCCATTCTTATCCTAGCAGCGGGTGGCACGCGGAACACGAAGCTGATTTATTTCTTACGCTCCCTTTTAATGAGGCCAATTAGCGCGCAAATGCGGACGGCGGGTGTTTTTGACTCGCGAAGCTTATTTATGCGCGTCTTTCATAGCAAGCACGCGTCTTCCGCGTAAATTCTTCTTCATCCCGCATCATCAAAGGATCATCAAAGAAACGCAGCTGCTCTCGCTCGAAGCAACATTACCAGGCACGAGACACGTATTCGATGCTACAACGCTTTATGTTTTTTTTGCTCCAGAAAAATGTCCGACTAAACAACTATCACGCCTAACGTCCCAATCATGAAATTGAATTACATTCAATCGCGGCGAGTACGTACGCTCGTACGCGATGAGGAAGCAGGGATAAATAAAACAAAAATCGAAGGAACGCGAAGACGGTAGGTACGAGTCAACAGAAATTCCGTTTCGCGGTATTCACAGTTCACGTGGCCGGCCAAGAAGGTTCAGCGTTTCCGGTTGCCTGCGTCCGAAAGGAAGAAGGGTGCTCGGTGGAGAGCGCCGGATATCTGGCAGGACGCTGTAAATCCAAGACCGCGTCCGCCTTTTTTCTCGCCTCGCCCTGAAGGATTTCCACCCGGCAAAATGGCCCTCGGCTCCTGAGCGAAAGCCGCAGGCCGACAGTCCCGTCGCATGTTCGATTCAAGCGCAATTCTTCTCTTATAACGCTAATGTGTTACGTGGCCGGCCGTAGCAGAGAGCGGGAGGCTTGAAATTCAGAGAACTAATAAATTCAACTAATACTCGAGACAAAATGTGGGATATACCTATCAAATTGAAGACACCTTATTTATTTAGATCTCATTATTAGCGACCCACCAGAAAACCGAAATTACTTTCGACCACTTGTTCTACTTGCCTCATGAATAACGTGAACAACGTTACACCGAGAAGCATTAATTCTAGCTCGAAAGACGCCGAAGAGCCGGTAATATATTAGAACGAGAAGCATCGCGCGAATATCGGCGAGCGAGAAATTCCGCGCTATCGAAGCTGCTTACCGCGATCCGAAAAGATCCTCGCCGAGAGGAGATCAGAACGCATTTCCGGCTCTGTGCTCCCGAAAGGAAGCAGACGTGGGAAGACGCGAGAAGGCGAAGGGGCCCTGACGTGTGCGGCGGGTCGTTGTAAATCTTCGACATCTCCTTTCTTTCTATCGGCCGGCCTCTCCGCAAGATTCCCATCCGGTAATGGCTCGAATTCCTAGAGGCGCCCTTCTTTCGTGCGAGGTTAAAGGGGCCAGACACGATGGTCAGACGCGGACCCGACCGACCCCACGCGACATCCTTCCCTTCCCATTCGCGTTATTTACCCCTCGGGCACGAGATTAAGCTCGCGCTTAAAGCCTCCCGGCCGCGCATGTGCCTTCCGAAGCGTGAAGCCGAGGGTTGCTCGATCACTTAACCGAACGTGTCCCCCTGTCCTTCGGTGGATTCATTAAAAAGTAAAAGAGACGGCGAATGTTTGTCCTGAGGTGAACCTCTGTGGAAGACGTCGCACGAGGCTGCGACGCGGGATATTAGGCTCGGATGTAAGTATGTGATTTACGGAATTTTTTTCGGTGGATTCGATGTTAACTCAGTCATTTCATGATTTTCGTAATTTTTACGGTTTTTATAATTTTCGTCATTTTCGTAATTTCTCGCTCCTGCGAATATGTTTTGATGTGATTGTAAATTTGGCAGTATTGAGAGTAATGGAAGACAGATTTGATGTAGGATGCTAAATGATTATGGATCATTACCATTGATCAAAGTCTGCGTACGGTTACTCTCAACGAAGTTTCTTACCATCGAAACAGCGCGTAACATGGAGTGGAATACAAAAACTTCCCGGTGCACTTAACAGTCGTATTCACAGCGTCGGACATGAGATCGGCATTCGAAGGGTCTAAGTAAAAAAAGAAGCCTAATTTAAGTACAGGCCGACCACGCTTTCGCGCCCCCTTCGCTTTTTCCAAGGGATCCATTAAAAAACGAGGGGGAGAGATTGGCAGAAACGCCTGGAGGGGTTCGTTTTGCTCGGCGAGCATCGCACGTGCCACGATCCACTTCCTTCGTATTAATTAGAATTACGATAGCGGGCGGCGAGAAGAAAGGAACGAGACTGCCGAGGGACGATTCCGGGCTCGATATTACGTTGAAAACGTAACGCGCTCCCGTTTCCGTGCCATTTTCTCGGCCCCCCTCGTACTTTTACGATTTTTCTCTGTCATTACGTCCTTTAATCCTGCGTCGCCCTCCTCCTTAAGTCATATCACTTACCGCGACACTGCGACAGGACGTTCTGTTATTTAAGATAACTGCCAATCCGACGGAGTGTCTGTGACCCGCGTGTCTATCGTTCGCATGGTAAGTAGAAGAAAATTATTTCTCGCGGATTCGTTCAACAAACGCCGGCCTACGAACGAAGACAAAATTAAAAAATGTTATCTTAACACTACTCCACCGAATTCGCATAACCCAGAATCGTACGTCAAATTAGATTTATAAGCGCGACCCGTTAATAATACAAATATTCCAGCCGCCGCTTCTGTAATATTAATACCGAGCCGCGTGCGGCGCGCCCCCGGTACTCTTCGGCGAAATTCCTGATTCTTAAAGCTTCGCTTATCGATCCGTCTAATTCGCAGCAAGGGTTCTCAGCGAGTTCCACCCTAACCGTCGTGCGGAATGTATCGGAGCACGCGAGTTCGTCAAATTCCGTGCAACGGTTTACGCCGACTCCTCTGTCTGTCTCGGCGAGCTTTTATTTCATCGGCCTCTTTGTTTTAGCGCTCACGGGTGCTCTTTATACCGGCCTCATCCCGGTTCGTCCATTGTTCCCCTTGTCTTCTCCCTCGATCGCGCCCGTCTTTCGTCTCCGCCCAGTCCGTGCCAGCTTTCCCGTTTGCTCTCGTCCGTCATATCCCACTTCTCTCTCTCTCATTCCGAATTTCTCAGCCATAGAAGCAACCTTTCTCTTCCGGCTACATGCGCTCATTCGTATTCCGCTTGCCGGTTTACTGATTCTCGTTCTGATTCTCCGCTTCTTACCGCCTTCCTCGGCTTCCAGGCCGTTTCCACTCCGTATTCCAGGACTGTTCCACCGTTTCTCACGTTCCCCGCACGCTTCGTTCCCGCTCCTCCCTCAATGTGGACACGCTTACGTTGTGGTTTCGCAGAACAGAGCGCCGGCGTATAAAAAGGGGTATAAAGGAGAGCCGAGTGTACCGTTTTCAGAGAGGATGAAAATGTGCGATGCTTGACGGTTCCGAAAATGCAAAGGTTGCCCGCGCAGATGCGGCGCGGAGATATTTGTACGCTTTATTAGAGGCGAGCCGAATGTAGGGCGTGCTTTGCACCGCCAGCTGCACCGGCGGTTGCTAAATAGAAAATAGAAAGCGGCTGATGCTGAGAAGCGATTATATCTGGCCGCGCTGTGTGTGGCGTACTTGTAGCGTGGCACAATGAAGGATTATTAGAACGAAGTTGCAGAAACGGCACGCTTGCATCCCTACGGCGGAGGCGTGGAATACGAACGCGGCAAATATAGCAGTGGCCGGTGCGGTATCTACTGTGATCAAATGGCGCAGGGGTATTGTAAAACGATAATGTAATGATACCATGGGATTATGAGATAACGGAGCGGTAGCGATGCGAATGGAGCACTGCGGAGCTGCACAGTGGATCATTTATCCGAGCGCGCCACGTTCTTCCACGTAATATTTGTATTCGGCTATACGACATGCTAATTCTGCATTCTTACTCGCCAGGCAGCAGATATTCCCGCTTTAACGAATCTACACTTCAGTATTCTTACGATAGTTTTACGAGGACCATTAATACAGTTCACCTTCGTTCCCTTACGGACCACTTTTCTAATTCGTTCCATCGTAACAATCCTTCTATCCTCCCTCACGCCATTCCTCTTTATACGCACCACCATCCTAATCCGTCGAGATCTAATCCTCCATCTTCTATCTCGCTTATCCGAAAAACTTTCTCATCCGGCATTCGCGGATCTCGAACTTGAACCGCCACCGTCCTCATTCATCTTCATCTTCATCGCCGGTCCTCACGGCGCTGAGGTGCGAAAGTTTTAAGAACCTGTCGCCGGGCTCTCAAGGCCATGAAATTTTAAGCAACTCCCTCGCCCCCACAGATTTTCTCTTCTCTCCCGACTCGACTTCCCAGTCGGCCACTACTGCAGCTTTTAAAGCTCGTAAGCTCGTGCGAAGTACCGCGAAGGTGGGCTAGTCAGGTGGTGAGCGTAAGCCACGAGCTTCAGGCACACTTCGTCAGGGTCATTAGACTCGTGTCCACGAGCGTGCCATTTTTCGCTCTTACTTATCTCCGGTTCTGCGTCGTTAGTATGTGACGTGCAAATCTCAACGTTAGGCAAGGACACGAGACGAGATCGGCGAGGTCGTCTGACGAGCGCCAAACTCTATTCCGCGAGCTATGACTAAGGATAATTCTTGCTCAACGACGCAGTCCGGTCTTTCCTGGCTGAGGAGACGCTTGTAATTCAAGAAGCGTCGAACGAAGCCACGATGTCGTGCTCATTATCGCGCGTTAATATTCATTAACGTCGTTATATCAAGTTTCTTATCCCGTGGTAAGGGTCTGTTAATTAATTATTAGAGGCGTCGCTGGCAAGAGCCGTACAGAATATTCTGCTACGCTCGCGATGTTTATAACAATGTTACCGTAATTCCTCTACCAATACTTCGCTACATTTAACAGCTCGCCCCGTACGCTCCCAAAAACAAACACCCTCGCAGGTCATAAATTCCGATCGAGAACGACTTCCTTATTGAAGAGACACTCGTAGCTCGTGCGGCACCGAGCGACTCGCGCGTTCATTATCACGTGTTAATATTCATGGACAGCGCTATATCACGTTTCTTACGACGTGGTAAGTTAATTGTCACGGGCACCGGTAACGAGGCGAGCATTCGTGTTTTCACTAAGCTTACGACGCTCGCGTAATTAAGCGAACAGCAGCTCGTATTCGTTTGAGCTTTCTTGAGCGACTCGCAGGTTATTCGCGAAAGTAAAAGAGTAACAGTCTCAGGCACGCAACGTACTCCGGCTTCGGACGAAAACGAGCGAGTGTTATTGGTATCGCGGCGCCGAATGGTGATTACAGGTCGTTCCCGTGTGTTTTGAGAATCGCATGGAAACCGTGCGATTAGGCGGACCTCCCTCTTCCCGGTTATCCCTTTCATGCCCAGACCATCTTCGCCCGACGATTGTCGTTCCGGGATGCGGCTTGGGGATTAGACGGCCGGCATTTCGAAACGCAATTTCCGGGTTAACGAGGCAACCGAAAGTCCGACGGAGAGGGACTGAGGGCGCGAGGGAGAGGGTCTCTGTCATCTGCCGAGAGAGTATTGAGTACAATTAGCGCCGATGCCGTTGCTGATCGTTTAGCCGGCGACAAAGTGATTGTTAGAGGGTTCTGCACCCTTCGTTACAGGCTGTTTTTTTTTATTTTTGTCACACTATTCGAGAGGGTATGCGGCGAATGGCGGACGTCAGTGTTTGGGTGGGATTAAATTTTCTGTGCCAGGCTGTCTAGATTTAATTGTAACGGTGAGTTCGAGAGGTTTTATGATTATTATTGGTAATTGTTTATAGAGATTTTCTGTCCGTGACTCGTTTTGCGGTGTTTTAAGCGGAGACGTTGCTTTCGATTGCGAATGTAAGGAGGGATTCGATGATGGTTGTTGTGCAGCAAGATAGCCTGCTTCGCCATTTCGAATTCGACGGGAGCGCTGAATAGCGCTGGGCTTTCGGCGGCCGCAGTCAAGTTAATGAGGATCTGGCAGGAGGGGCTGCATCATTTGCCGATGGAGCGCCGAGCGGATTTAATGGCAATATTCGGACCGATAACGCCCGACGCGGCACTAAACGATTATTTGTCAACCGTTGAGCCGAGTTGTTATCCGAAAATCCGGAAAATCCGAGCGCGGAGCGATAATACGCATTTTCGGTTCTTTTTTTTTTCATCCCCCCTCCCCCTCGCTACCAACGTTTATTATCGGTCGACCTCGGAGATTAAACGTTTTCAACATTACTCAGCGTCGCTGTCCACGGACCCCTTATTCGGCAAAATTGAACGTTCAGCGATATTTTTCCTTGTTTCGCGTCGAACATATTTTTCCGTATGAAACGCACGAATTCATCAAACGAAAAACGTTATTGATAAACGCGATCATTAATTCAGGGCGTAAACTGTGATGCAGGCATTGAGCCGATTGTTGAAATAATTTCACTTTGGACGTATTACAGGCAACATTGAACATGAATCGATTTCAGGTGCCACTCCGCGATATCTGCATAGTTCAACGCGAAACATCTTCAGTTCTCGCGCACGCTATCATATCCTAGTGAACCGAGACGTTCTGTGCGACCATCGAAATTCCGGAGAACGCCGCCGATGCGCACCCTATTTGAACATCATATCGCGCCGAATTATGTCAAAATTATTCCGCAGCCGGCGAATCGTGCCATTATCCGAAAATTCCAAGTGCGCCGCGGCAAAGACCGTGCGTCAGACGCGCGAGCTTTCCAATTAAATCGGGAGTACGCGGGGCCGGCTTCGCTGATTCACCCGACGTCGGAAGTCAAACAGACACGTCGAACGTTCCTCATCGAATTCTGTTTCGGCCTCGATTCGTCGGAGTCGCGCTCCGCCGCCAATCCGAATTCGCGCGGATCGATGTGATTAGTTCCGGCTTAACGAACAATCTCGCGTTCGCTCTTTATTGAACCCAATATAATATTGCAATTAATCGCACGGAAGAGAGTTCCACACGCAGCCGGAGCGGTGCTTCCCGATCTTTCTAAATCCATTCACGATCCGCGCGTGTGCCTTTACGGACATTTTTCCCCGTTTCCTATCTCTCTTACTTTACTGGCTTTTTTTTAATTAAATTTTGCATGCAAGATTTCTTCAGACGTGACGCGGAGCACAAGTGGCTGACTCGATCTACTGAATTTGTACAGAAATTCGTAAAAGGTACTATTAAATACAATAAAAGCATCAGATTTCAAAAGCTTTTCGCAACAATTTCGGAAACACTGATCCAGAATATTCAGATCAAGAAACAGAGGGGGAGGAAAAGAGAAAGAGAGGAAAGACAAGGAGACAAATGGCAGACGCTGAAGGTGGCTCCTCGGGGTTAAAGTAGCACGTACGTAGAAAAGCTTTCGGGAGGAACAAGAGAAACTTCCTGCACTCGCCCGAATTGCCGACAAAGTTGCCGGTTTCGATAGAGAAGAGTGGGAAAGGAGCCCGTCGACGAGTGTTCTTCGCTCTCGAGTATCGAGCATCGAGAGCGTGAAATCGACGTTCGAGGAGTACATATAAAATACATAGAGCCGGGGGCGCTGTCGTGAATATTTGAAACGTATCGCAGAAGAAGGAAGGGGCGCCGGCGTGCGCTCAATCTTCCGGATTTTCTCGTGGTAAATCGCGTTCACGGTTAGCCGCGTCCAATTTAAGAAGGCCAACTTCGGCGGCAGACATATCCGCTCGCTGCTTCGAGACATCACTGAGATTCGAGGCCGTTCGCTTAAATCGACACAAAGATTCTTCGATTCTCTTGGACGTCGCTCTTCAACATTCTCCCATACGAAGTCAGTCGTCCTCTATGACGCGTAAAAGAATGATGTCGAACAATTTACTGAAAAATCAACATTCGTTCCAGCAACACCCGAAACCAGCCACACGGCTGAGCATATTTGTTCACATTTCCACGTTAGCGCTCGCGACAGAATCGTCCGTCGTGTCGTTGCAGTTCGCCAGATACGGCACGGAGGGTCGAAGCGAACGACAGAAGAGGATGGAACAGAAAAAGCGAGAGGTTAGTACAGGCGAGACTTAATTATTCGTCTAATTAAACAGCCCCTTATTAGACGTAGATCGCGGAGAGAGGAGGGCTACGTGCCGCGGAATGATGCTTCGCTAATGAGCTGGCCATAAAATTATCTCAGGCACTAATTCCGTGCCTCGCGGCGGAAGGGAGCGGAGAATGGCCGAGAGACAACCGGAAACGGTGCAGGAGGAAGGCTGGAGGGCAAACCGATACGGAGAAAGATTCGAGGCACAGTTCTGTCCGAAGGACGCCGCGTGGTGCGGCAGATGCATTCGCCGGGCACAAAAGGAAACCTAGCGGAGAAGACGTCGACAAAGTTGCGCGAAACTTTAACGTTACGCCATTATAACGGATGCCTTTGAATCCGGTAATGATTCGGGAGAAAAAAAAAATGAATATTCTCGCGGTCGTGAATGTCGTTGAAAAGTAGCATAGACATTATCAGAATTTAAAGTGGAATATCGTAATGACTGTGAAGCATGTGTGGAAAATCAAATTAGAATAATGTACCAATGTGTTGTCCCGCCGAACAATGTGACCCGGTTTTGAACTGAGAGAATTTATTCAAGAACTGAGCCATTATTTGCTTGCGGAACAATCTCTTACGCGGCCGGGCATAAAGTGAATTTTTATTTCGCCGCTTCTATTTAACGCGGCCGTTTAAAACGACTCGTCCGGGAAAGGAAAGTAATTCAGAGACCGCATGAAATAATGTTAATTGCCATTTGCGCGGCTCGCGTTACGGGGCAACGAAACGTGCGACTAAAGGGATGATAATTGAAAGTGGTAAACAGGTACGGGGCGGGGGAAAGGGAAGGTCGCCTCTAATAAAGTTAACCTGGTCAGGATTGGTGCGGTGAATTTTTGCTCAAGAAGCGGTCGAGCGCGTGCAAACATTTTGTGGCTCAAACAAGCATAAAAAAAGAGAGAGAGAGAGAAACAGGCGACTCGAAAAAAGCTGCTGCGTTCAGATACATACAGATAATTCGAGTATAAGCGAATAGGAAAGTCTAACGAGGAAGCGCTCGACAATGAGATGGTAACACGGCTCTCGTATCCTCGCCCTTCTCTCTCTCTTTCTATTTGAAAATCGGGGATGGCCTCGGGGCTAAGGGTAGCTACCCTCGTTTCGCCCTCTATCCGCCCCAACATCCGTGCCTCTTCTAAACGTCGTAATTGGAGTTGACTCCCTCTGTCTCTCTACCCCCCTCTCTCTCTCTCTCTCTCTCTCTCCCTCTAACACACACACACCCACTCTCTCTTCCACGATTCTTTCTCTGTCTCCTCCACTTTCTCTTTTTCCTTCCGTTTCTCGCCGTGTTTCTTTCTTTCTCCCATTCACGCCACCACTCACCTTCCCTTCCCTATCTCTGTCATGTTCTCCCTCTTGAACGCACCGTTCCGAGGGTACGTACAGTCGATAAAGCTAGTTTTACTCGCTGACCGCGCCAAGAGTGTACGTTGCAAGGCTCCGAGCGTGGCTGAAAGTCCTCCGGGGGTATCATTTCCTCATTAGGACGCCCCGAAATCTCCGGTCCTTTCTTGCTAATTCCGCGCCCAGCTTCCTTTCTCGCGCCGCGTCTTTTTATTTCGAGACTCTCCCGCTCTTCCCGTTGATAAACAAGCGCGAAGCGGGTACGGCCGCTGCTTTCACAAAGAACCCTTTTACCGGCCACATCTTGCGAACACACGCTGATAGTTTTCCCTTAATTAAGGCTCAGGGTGGCGCGAGCGTAATTGCAATTGGGCCGAAAGGACTAGAAAACCAACGCGACAGTCCTATCGAGAACAAAGATAATTATAATTGACGAACACAATTCCTCCGCATTACCAAAACTTGAGATCCTGTGGACACGTATTGCATCGCTGAACTCATAAAATAACGCAGCGAGCCGTCCACGCTGACTCGAGAAAGATGTGCTTATCCGTTTAGTTAGTCGGGCGGCGCGATTCAATTTTCTCGCCGCACAATGGCGTATCAGCGGAAAAACAAAGGGCCGGCGTGGCGCAGATGCGAGGCGAACGGGCAGAACGAGGAAACGAACAAAGGACGCGGTGCTCGCCGCGGAACAGACAGACAGAGTTTTCGCGTGCGAGCGCGCGGGTCGCATAAGCCGAAAACTTTCCGCCCTCTGCGCCGGGCCATCGGTGCATTATGAATCGAGGTCCCAGATCGTTCCTGGCAACGTTGTTAGGCGCCGTCCACTCGCCGTCGTCGACGGAATTAGCGATAGCGTAATCGACCCTCAAGACACGCCGGCCGTTCCCGATCTCGTCCCACCCCCTCCACCCCCTGAACGCCACTTTCGAGGGAAAGGGTTCCACGGGTCGATTATTTGCCGAGGAACAGCCCAGAACTTTCCGCCCTTCGACCGCGCAAGCCGCGTGCCCGCTGCGTTCGCATCTTTCTTTTTCGCTTCCTACTCGACCGGACTCTCCGATGGCTCAACTTTTGGAAACGTCAAGGGAGGTCGGGGGAGGGCAAAATTTCCGGCTTGGCCAGACGCTAATTTTCGAGGGGATCGCGCGAAAAGTGGATCGCTGCTGGGTACCGGGTCAAAGCGGGCCGGCGAAGAGTCCGCGTCGGTCGTGCAGTTTTTTTTTTTGCTCTATCATGGGGTCGTGGGTTCGTTTTTTTCCGCCGTCATTGAACGCAAGGGAGTCGTCTCGGTTCGTTAACGATATTGTACCGCTTGAATGGGAATTCACGTTGACTTTGCTGTTTGCCGATATTTACGCTCGCTCCGGCTAGTTTATAGCTTGTTTAACTTCGAGAGCGAGAGGAACGCTAAATGCGGAGGTATCCTGCAGTTCGGCGTCGCGGCACGCGCAGACTGGCGGTTATTACGTGGAAAATGTAGAATGTAGATGGGGTCTATTACAGGGTTTAATATGTGCGGAAGAGTTCTGTAGCGTATGGGGATGTGACGGAATATGGTGGAATTGAGATCAAAAGGTTTAGCGAATTGCGTGTATAAATTCCGGACTGCCTGGAAACGGAAAATCCTCTAAGCTATCATGCAGTGTGCATTATTAATTTCTACGTATTGCTTGTCTTGTAATTCTTAGAAGTAGTTAGAAAAATTTGAAGGTGTTCGTTGCGAATAAAGAGTGTCGTGAGAGAAGAATATTAAAACTGACCTGAGCGAATTTTCTGAAGCCTAGAATTAGGAGTAAGGAGTACTGTCAAGGCATTCGAAAGACAAACGAGGCGTACGCGCGGTCTGTGCATTATTGCAACATTAATGGCAGATGCATTAGTGCATTATTAACGACGATGGCTACTCCAGAGCAAGCGCCATTTCATTCTCATTACACTTGCCTCGTTGAAGAAAATGGACTATAATCGTGTTATTCCTTCGAACCTGACAATGGTCCCGAAGTACTAATAACCTCGAATGCATTGAGTCAATATTCTGATACATAGGGGAAAAAACATTCAAGACAAAAGTCTATTACGTATTTCCAATTTATATTTTCGTGCAAGCTGACCTTTATTTTAGACCTTAGAACGACATAAAGAACAACCTGTGCATTCGAATGAACTCGCGTGTTAAAACATTAGAACATATAGAACAAAAACAGAACGTAGCGCAACTAAATCTACGCAAGTCGCAAGTGTATCGCTTACACAACAACAATTTCCTATAGAACATATCTACGTACGATAAGGCCGCAAAACATTTATTCATTACCCCACTAAACGTACCCCTACAACGCGCCCAGCCGAAATTGTATGATCGACTAGAGCCTGTTCTCACTACGAACTAGAAATAGCTCGACGACACCTTAATCGAACGTCATGTTCCCGTTTGTCAGTGCCGTGTGTGCATTCGAATCGCGAGCGGATTAAGTGCGATCCATACTTAATTTGCTTCCTAATCCTGCTTAATTCGTTGTCACTGTTCCGATGTCGGACGCGCATTACGCTCGTATTAAATTCGTCCCCACGTGCGTCATTCCCACAGCAGTTTCCGAAAGGCTCCACGGCCGACCGTAAGTGCCGAACTGACGCATGACGGGGAGGGTAACGAATTGGTGGGCTGCTCGTTTCTCGTTTATTGTTACACCCGCGATCAGCCGGGCCACCGACGAACATTACGATTGTTGCGATTGCATCGATACGGTCACATTTCGGAATCCGGATGTGGCCGTGAGAACGTATTGACGCGAGAATTAGCGACTTCGGGATTTCTGGGTTTGCAAACTCATACGCGGTCGCTGACGTTTCGTTATCTCGCAAGAAATGCCTACGATATCTTATATTTCGTATGTTAAAATAATCTCTGGTTTGTTTACTGGTTTTTTTTTGAGTTTGTTTGTTAGTGTGTTGTAATATTGGGCTTCACGTTGTTATAAACAGAATTGCGAGTTTAAGGGCACTCGTTTGTCGCACGTATCTTTATACTCGGTTTTATGCTCCAAAGTAGCCCTGGAACGTCTATCAACAAAGTTACGACGCACTCGCGAGATTATACGGAATTTATGTTTTTCAACGTCGCGGATTGCAATGTAAAATACCACGTTATAGAAATAGTTCTAATACAGCAGGGTTCATATGAAAAGCGACGTTTCCATCTGAAGCGCTACACGAGAAACCGTTCAAACTGATTGATCGCAAACAATACATCAAAAGTGCAGCTGATAAAATGACTCGGTACTGCCGCGGTGCAATTAGAATTCTCTATTGCAATAACGTAATGGGAAAGAGCTGTCACGATTATGGGAACGAAAGTACAGGTATCTGTAGCACTAAAAACGCAAAAATCTCCGCAAGCAACATTAGAGACAGAAGTCACAGCAATAAACGAAATCGTAAAATATTTATGTAACCACAATATTTGTAAGATTCCGCCCGCACGCCGCTAACAAAAATATCGTCAATCTGCATGCGAAAGGGCGAAAAGTCGACACTATTGTTTCTAGCTCCGACACGTCGTTCATTCGATTTTTGCGCGCTGATTCACCGTTGCAGACGTCGCACGACAGACAGGATATGGATGCGGGCCTTTATGCGCGCGCTGTTATTTTCGCGGCTCAAACGGGGTGCGTCGGGATCGAAAACTCGTTATCGGCAATTTGTTGCAATTAAAGCTGGCGGTGGACGGGTGACAGGAAGAGCGAGACGAGATTTTCTGTCCGGAATAACATGCAAATAACGCTGAACTGACGGGTGCCGGGCGCAACGTGCGCTTGCGACGATAATGACGACGGCAACACTGTGTTTCGGGACGAAAAAAGTGTCCGCGAACCAGGTGTTTCGTCCGACTATAAAATTGTGGCGTCGAGAAAGCGTCGTCGCTTCGAAAGAGGCGGCGAAAAAAACGAAATAATCGAAAGGAACAGAGCAATGAAGAAACGAGATTGAAGAATCTCGCAGATTTTCTTGCGCGCGAACCTTTTTAATCGCGGATCGATCCCCTCGCGTTCGATCGTCACGCCAGACGCGCCGAAAGGGACGTTATCGAAGACTCGTTAGTCACCCTCTCGAAATGACAGTGAAAAAAATTTGAACAAAACAATGAAAAAAAAAAACCAGTCGCCCCGGCGCGGCCCCGACAGAAGGCAAGAGCTGACAATTCCCCTTTTTCCCTTACTTTTTGAGCCACCAATTCCGTTACTGTGTTTTTCGCGCCGATTTTCCCGTCCGCCGTTCGCGTATCGCTCGCGAGCACACGCGCGCGTGATTTAATTCGTCTATAGTCTACAGCAGTGTTTCCCAAAGTGTGGTACGCGTACCCCCACCAAACTCTTCCCGTCCCCCAGGGGGTACGCGTTAAAAGTAAAAAAAAGTTTAAGTTAGAAAAAAGGAACAGGCTATTGGATGTGGAACCGCTCGGATTAAAATTGACAACCAGGGAACCAAATTATGGTAATCTATCGTCTTTTCATTGATTATAATGAATGTTATTTATAATATAATTTTTATTCGTTTTATTTATATTTTATTATTATTATTTGCTTGTATTAAAAAGGAAAAAATAAATATATTTTGATTGTTATTATAGTATATGCAATATTTTTTTTACGCGGGATATTCTGGGTTTTACGAAAATTATAGAAGCGGGTACAGAGATGTCGGAAGTTTGGGAAACACTGGTCTACAATCTACGCTTTGCGAGACGGTGCGGCTGATCCTCTTTTTCATTGCGACGTTTTTTTTTTCTTTCTAGCGACACTCGAAAAAATCCCTGTGCGCGGAATTCTAGCGTGTCGTGCAGTGTGTGCGTGTGCACTAGCTGCGGACTGAAGAGACGCGGAGAGCGTCTGACAATTTCACGGCAAGGCGTTGGCAGAGTCCAAGACGAGGTTCGGTCGGCGACGGAATCGTGAGCCGAACGAAGTGTCGCTCGCGAACAAAGAATAAACAGAATGGGCGAAGTGTTTGTAAAAGGCAGCCGGAGGCGTAATCTGCTCGCGTAAAGTAGACTTAAGTTTTATCTCGTGACATTGCGGCCGCAAATCACGCGACGCGCTGCACAGCGCCATGCGACCTACACGGCATTGCAGTATTGTCACCGTGAAAAAGGCGAATCAGCATGAGACCGCGCAATCTATATGCACACTTTTCAGTGAACACAGCGACGAGTGCAAAAATATAGGCAGTAATCACAGCCAAATGAGGAGCGAGCCGCGTGCATAAGTCGTCTCAGGTGTGCTGCGAGTTCGGTTGTGCGAGACAGAAGAACGTCGGGGCGCGAGATCTTGGACAGCCGCGACATTTATGTCGCGCGCAGCGTGTACGTACACGTGTCGTTGCGCGTTACGTGCGAAGTAGAATTTTCTCCGTGGCGCTGCGTCGCTCGGCCAAGTATTATTGCCCATCGCCATTTTTCTCGGCTTTATCGTCAGTCACGACTGTTCCTCCTTCTCGTAAACCGCTGCCACGGTCAGCGGCGTTCCTAGCGTCGGAACTTACGCGCCTAGCACTCCCACGTGTGCACGCGCGCGCGTACGTGCACGTCATACGCACTCGCGCTCGCACACGCTTCGGCAAAGCGCTTGTGTAATCTGATTTATCGTCGCAATCCACCGAGCACTTTATGAAACTGCATTCGTGCGGATATCTATTTTATGGTTTAATACGGACGCGTACGCTACGCCTAGCTACAGACCTACCAGATAATCGCAACTCGTCCCGTCACGTTGTAATTACACGACGGACAGCTCTCGTAATAGCCGGCCAAGTCCTTCCGGCGTTACATATTTCCCTATTTCTCTTCTTTATTTTTATAGTCAGCACGAGCGATAAATGACGCGCGCACGGTATTATACGTGCCCGCAGTCTTGCTTTTCTGTCGCAACGTGCGCGAACGGTCGATTATCGTCGTTTGAACGACGAACGAAAAGGTGTCCGGCTTAATCGCTTCACGCTCTCGGAACGACCGATGATTCCGCGGCAGACTGAGTTCCCGAGCAACTTTCCGTCGTTACGCTTGGCCCGGGGAAATCCTCGCGAAATCCGACTTCAAACTTCGCGAGTTTCGCTCGGGCAAACGTTGCACGTCCCGCCCTTTCACACCCCCTCGCTCTCTCACAGTTTCAACCGCTACTCGTTTTCACGACGATTCCGATTCGATATGTACGTGTAATCTGAGCGGTGGAGTGTTGCGGCCCGGCGCAATTTATCGCCGTCGCTATTTATGAACCGGCAACTGCGCGGATATCTGTTTTGCGGCCTCATAATTGGCCAGCCGAACTAACGATCGCCGTCTGCAATTTCCAACGTACGAGACAATGTGCGAACGATGAACATAATTGCGCGCGGGCAAGCTGTTGTCGCGCACTACGATTAACAGACACCGATGACAATTATTATACGTCGCAATTAGCGAACAAGCCTGATTGTTACGTGTCATGGCGTGCGGCCGGCTATGACGATTATCGCGCGCGCGGATCGCCAGAAAGTTGCGGGTAACATGAGACCCGACGTAAGCGGTCCCGCATGCGCTTCAAATGGATCCCCTTGCGCCGTAATTAAGGAAGAATTTTTACGACTCATGATTCGGATCGGTAAAGTCTCTTGTTATCGCGTACGTGAGGTTCCAAAATAAAAAGCTCGTATCAGATCTTTATCGGGGTCACCGAAAAATAAGTGCAGCTAAAAATGACAACGCACGCATGGCACTAAAAAAGAACATCTCACATCATCGACCTCCCTGACAACGATCCGCCGAAAAAGAGTTCTCCGCAGCTCACCACCGCGCCGATAAAATCGTCAGACAAAAATAAAAAAAAAAAATAAAAAAAAAAAGCGAATCCAAAATAAACGTGCGGACAAATCGCGGCCGCTCAGGAAGGATTACCGACTTCCCGCATAACTCGATCAGTCACTCGTTGCGCGTGCACGCTCGCCGCCCCGTGTCCCGCAAATCGGCCGTGTAATCTGATTTATCGTTCGCGGCCGTCCAGACAGTTTATGAAAGTGAGCCGACGGCGTGCTGCTTTGCGACCGGCCCGCCGATGATCATCGCGCCCTCTCGCCTCCTAAACCTTTCGATCCGTCCGTCTCCCGGGTTCAGCGTCAACCGGCTCATCCTGCACCCTGCACCCCCGTTCCCACGGCAGGTCCCCAGGAATTCGCCGTTATTGTTTCGCCGAAATGAATTTCGCAATGGAGAGCGGACGCTCGACGCACTCGCCCGTGAAAGCCTCGGTTGTGTGCGCGGGCGCCAATTAAATGCGGTTACGAACGGGCCGGGCTCCGGGTTCGGATCGCGCGAATATTTCACTCGGGCCGCGCTTCGGAACGGAGCGGAGGGACAGGGAGGTGGATTGCGGAGGCTGACGACTCCTCGCGAGCTTCGTGATGCTCGGAGACGCGACAGTTTGGGGAGCGTGTTATGCGAGACGTGCGAAGATAGGGGGTGAGGGTTTTATGGGGCAGATTATTTTGATCGGAGTGCTGCTAGTGGATTTTAGGAGCGCGGGGACAAATGTTGTGCGGGCTGGGTTGGGAATTGGGGTAGGAGTGTAAATTACGTTCCGGCCCACAGGCATTCGTAGGGTTCTAAATTTCGTGCTAACATCATCGTGGTTCCGGGTTTTAAGCTAGGTTCGCGAGGTGGCGAGGGAGACTTGAAACATTCCTCGGGCTACTCGAGTCGACCTGATGCTGTTGGAGTACCTGGAGAGAATGTGTAAATTCGTCTGCCGTATGGCTCGGATACAGCTGTGCATGTTGTAGATATAGTCGGTTTTATGCAGTTAATATTACTGAAAAAGGGTTCTGTGTCGGATCATTGAATGTCTTGGAAAAGAACTCACCGATCAAAGACTTTGATTAGCAGACGTCAGAGTGTCAGCATTGCCAAGATGAGATCGGCTGACATCAGCTAGATTGTCCGATGAGTAACAGTTGACCATCGCGATCACTCAGCATCCTGCCACACTTTTCAAATTTCCTCCTGACCATCTGTAACATCACGTATAAATATAATCATGTAATGACAAATTCTGAAAACATTCGCAATATATCATCATTAAAATCGACTGCAAGAGAAATAAATCCCTGACAAACCTACTGCGACTCAATCGACAGTCGCGTTAGCGTCATAATACGGTAGCTGGTAATTAAACGTATCTTCCAACGAACTCGACCGTAATTACATTCACTCCGCGCCGTACCTACATAATTACACACCGCGCCGACTGGTGCGTTAATCGAGAGTCTTTTTCCTACGGCGCCGCGGCGTCCGGGCGTGATGTATTTAAAGGGGCATAAAAAGTGGCCGCGAGCCACGGACGATATCGTTGATATCAGAAAATGGCCATTAATCGCGAGAGAATGGGATTTCAGCCGGGTCGCGATGTTATCTCGGGCATAATTGCGGGACAAAGTCGGGCCCGTGGGCGCTGATAAACGGCGATTAGGATCCGTGCTCGGAATCCGGGAGTACCTTTGCTCCCCGATCACTGAGGATCATTATCACTCGCGGGAGCACATTGGCCGCTGCCACTGCGGGTACGTGCTTTAGGCAACGGCTAGGGGCTCGATGTGCGCCGCGAGCGGTGCATATGTACGCACTGCTACGTGACAGTATAACGTCTTCTTTGGACGATGTTCACTCCACCGTGAGCCACTGTCGCCGTAACTTAACTCCTTAACTCGATATTTCCTCGAATGTACGACAAAGCGCGCGCGTTCGTCATGCAGTTACGAGAGACCTCTGACTGCAGAGTTCTTGTCGCAAAGGTCATCTGTGTGGGCGATTATGAAAGTGGTCGACGTGAAACGACTGAAAAATCGATTTAGGTGACGACGTGAGGTGTAAGTGAGGAAGTCAAGTTCTTGGGAGTTTTGATTTGGGCTACTTTGATGATCGCTGGCGTAATTCTTTGCGCCGCTGTGCTTGCTTTTTATTATGGTCGAGAGAATGCGAAACTCCGTTTAAGTATGCAGAGTGTTTAAAGCATACGCGCGCGCGATATTCGTTTAAAGGGACCTTTTAGAAATTCCTCTTCGCCTGTAATATTCGTGTAATTTACGATGTGCACATGAAATGAAATTCATGCATAATGCAGTCTACCCAGCATACAGTCCGCGCTCTATAGAATCCGCATAACGTAAAATGGACATGTTATAAATTTGAAACGTAACGCGAGCGAGGACGATAACGTAAAGTTTGCGCGGAATCTGTACTACAGAATGTTGCATTAACTCACCGTTGTCAATTGTGGGAACCGACTAAATTACAAACTCTGCGTATGATAATAGGCAGAGTGCAGAATCAACATTTGTGGTGTTCGCGTATATTCCGAAACACGAGTACGGTAAGTCGAGGCAGCTTGGAAAATAGAAGACAAAAAGCGTAAAAAGACGTATTATTTCTTTGTTGTTACTAATTTCCTATTTATGTTACACAAACGAAAAGTGACGTAGGAGCATCTTGCGAAATATATTTCGCGTGTACCAGTCCGCGGGTTAAAACAACATCCCCCGGCTTGTGTCACATGACTTCGCACACGTACACACTTACGCCGCGTCCATTACTTCATAAACCTTACTTCGCTGTTAAGGTAGAAGCCGTCGTTCTGATGAAATTCCGGGCGTTCACCGGCCGTGAGAGAATTTGTAGTTGTCAGATTTCGCACCCGCCCAAGCCGGCCTGCTTTTGTCAACGACAGCGAATTTTTCACATTGTCGACGCCACAAAGCCACAAGTCCGCGCGACACAGAGTCGCGCGCGCGCATATATGCCTAGGCGCGTGTGAATAATCATACAGATGTATATGCGCACGTGTGTCTGACTGTGCGACGTGGATAATGAATAGCACGTATGTACGTGCGCGACGGTTTATAAACGCACGTTCCGCCGGTTGCCAGGTATTAAGTAAAAGCTATCAGACTGATGAACATCGGTGTAAAATGTCGCTTCGAGAACTTCGCGTCGACAAGCACGGGTCTTATATAGAGATGTTTTTCCTTTCTCGTCGCTCTACTTTCAGACACTTTGCGCCGAGCCCTTTTTCATCCGACACGATGCGGATGTGTGATTTACTTCATCGATCGATCAAATTCTGGTGAAGATTCGACGATGGAGACGCGCTTCACGAGCAAAGTAGCGAAGCTCCGTGCATATTGAACTGCAGCTTATTTTTGAGCGAACAGAGAGGCAGCTATTTCCAAGAGAAATTAGACGCACGATTTACAGAAACGAGTTTATGATTAAAAATGACCGCTTAAATCTGTCTGTATACACTCTATTTTGGTCGAGTTATGACCGGTCACATTAGCTCGCGATCGATTTCTACGTAACGCAATTTATTACAACTCCGCGCGGCTAAATGCAATCTACACCGTTCGCTGGCTTCGCGCTGACAGTCATTTATACCAATAGAATTATCAGAATTATCGTGTACAGACGATGACGTTCCCATGAGTGCAGTCCACGTCAACGACACCGAAGCATTCAATAACGATTCGTCGTCATGCTTATATTAAACATAATTCTCCTTTGTTTCCTTCCCTCACTTTCAGCTTCCGACAAAGTTGATCCGCAGAAGCGTCTAATACAGATCACCTAACATCGTTCGTCACGTCTGTCCCAATCCTCGTTCAATCATCGACTTAACCACCTCTCCCAAGCTCCGTCCGTAGACAGTAACGTCGCGGAAGCCGCACGCTTTGAGAAACGAAACGATCGCTCCGAAGATTCGCCGGCTGAGCGTATTCACGGTGCACTTTCCACTTTCCAGCGATTTCCAGAAAGAATCCCGTGGCGCGTAGGCGCGATACCGGAGGATGACAGTGCGACGGACGGCCTCAGGTTACCCGCCGCCTCTCGAATACGCCTTGGAAGCCAGGAAAGTGGTGCAACAGTAGACCCGACCCAGAGTTTCGTCTTTCACCGCAAAACTGACACGGGAGGAAGTAAAGCCTGTCTTCTCGAGTCATCGGGACGACTTTAGAAACCGAGCGAAACGGTTTCACAATGAAACGAGCGCGAGACGCTGCCGGCGCGAACTCTTTCGCCCCGTCTCGCTCGATCCACTGTGCGACCTGTCCGCGTCACCCTCTGCGCGCTCGATCGTGTAACAGTTGGCGCGCTGTTACCGTTAGTCAGGATTAGGTCTACGCCCGAGATGCGATCTCTGGCCGGGAGAGGAGCGTGGGACGCGAAGATCCAGATCTAGCGCCGGCTAACTCTCATCTCGGCATCTTAGTTCTCTCGATCCCGAGGAATCGCAGTCTTTTTCTGCGAGAATTTAACGAGAAGTCTCGCGTTAAGTGTGCATGTTGGTGGTCCGGATAGTGTACTGGATTGGGGAGGTTGATGCGGATACGGATCTTTGTGTGAGGTTACCAGTGAGCGATTTTTAATGATGTATGTCTTCTTTTTTTTTCAAATTTCTGTTCATTAGGTGACGGAGCAACTGTTTTCGTTTGCGAAGAAATTTTGTGCGGCTCTGAATTGTTACACGATTTCATCGATGCGTATCGTGATTTCGAGTCGATGTCGATCGATGTTCGACGTGTGCGTATTCTGTGTATTTTAACGTGTTTTACTTGGGTAAACAACCACAATTCAGTAATTGCGAATAATCTAGAATAAACATGTGCGAGTGAACTGATCAGAATATCATGTGGAGAAGTCCAAACGAACGCCTTCCGATATAAAATTACAGCAGCGCATAACGTGATACAGCGTAATGTAATGTACTTTTAATGCCGCAGAATGTTATGGCGAGCTTGGTTAACCTGCGCCGCACTTAATTTTACGAAACTCGCTCTTAACGCATTTTTTACGAGTCTCAACTTCCACTTGCGATAACATCCCGAAAAAAAGCGGGGAAAAATGCTATGCATACGGAGCACGGCGCACAATGTGTATACTGTTTCCAACTTTGTTTGCGAATGTTGGTGAATATTTGATTTAATATTCAGTTCGCTGACCGAAAGAGAAGTAATTTTAAAAACAGAGAGTTGCCAGGAATTGCTTGGAAGCGCGAAATCATATGGATCTGATAAAAGTATAAAAATAAGGAATTGCACTGTTCAGTCGAATTGTCATATATGAATCGGAAAATACTACCGTGCCCATAACCGTAACACCTTTATTTTCAAGTTCAATAAACTACGCTTTCATAGTTTGATCGACCTATCCCGTAAACCCGTTCTGTACATAAATAAAATACTTTCTCGATTAAACGCTGCCTCCATCGGATGAAAATTCTTTTCATCGACTACAGGCCGCATTGAAACGCAACGATGAACGCGCGATATTTGATTCACAATTGATTTTTATTCATCAATACGCCCGGCTTAATTAAGACAACATGACGCAGAACAATATTTCCACTATACAGCAACGAATATCAATAGCGTCCGCATACTATACTCATCCTTCGTGCTTTTAAAGCACAGAATTCCTTTTGCGCAACCATCGAAATTTCTCGAATGAACGGAAAGGAAGTTGTGAAAGAACCGGACCCCCCATGGGTATAGCTCATCAAGTGTGCGCTTAATTAGAATAAAACCGTCTGCCGACGCAAGCGCGGCCATTACGGGACAACATGTTGGATTTCAAATAAACTGAGGAAATTTGTCGGGCAATTAACGGCCGGCGGTGCGGAAGAGTCGCCGTTAATGAAATTCAATTCGTAGATTTCAAACGAACCCATTAACAGAGTCTCTCAGTGTGATATGAGAAGTCCACTGTACCTTGGAACATACGCGCATATATATACCTGTAAATTAAAAGTTTTAATAAATGCTATACTTGTAATCTTCCTTCTTTATTCCTTCATCCGTAATTCTTTAGTTGAGCCTTCATAATCCGTCGATACGAACCCAGAGAAGTGTATTAAAGTGACGTCGTGTAGACGAAACTTCGCGTACGAATACTTCGTTACATCCCGTTCAAGGCACAATATCCATACAAATTGTTACCTTGTTACAAGTGAGAACGAACTGGCTAAAGTCTGTTAGGCAGGGTCCGTTACAAGCAACCTGATAGCATTCTAGTTGAAACATCGCGCAAACTTCCAAACTTCCCGACGCTCTTCGACTTTCGCACGTCCCTGATTCGGCGTATATTCTTCCGTTACAGCGAGACCGAAGTTGGAAACGCAGGTATCACGGAAATATCTAATTTAGCAATACTACCGCATCGCTTGACAAGATTCTCGTTAGCGTTCAGAACGGCGGTGGCGGCGGCGTGCTCGCTGTAAATTATTAATGTCAGCACCGCTTCCGTTTCAATCTCGGGAATTTCGATGTTAATGTATCAGTACCCCAATTGCGTATACATGCAAATTATATTCATTAACATTAATTATTCTATGCAATTTGTTGTCCCGTTAATCATGTTCGTAATATTGCGTTCTGTGCTTTCGTTAACAGTTTTATCGAAACGAAGCGAAATGTAATGTATACGATTAATAAGATGCAGTTTCTTTATCATACCAAACATCGCATTAACCGTGCGCCATTATCACTATCTTCCTAACCCCTAACTCACGCCCGCTTTCTGCAATCCGCCAATGCTCTCGAACATGTACTACTCAATAAATAACTCCCACATAATGACTCTGCTTTTTTCCGTTGATGATTTTATCCTGAAATAATTGCCACCGTCTCGTCCGAAGAAATCGTCTTTAACGAAAGCTTTAAGAAAACAGCTGCGTACGGATTCTTCTGAAAGGACACAGGAACCAGCGTTCGCAGGAGGGACTGACGGCTCGTAGAAAGGTGATCCGTCTCGTTCGCACGTCAAACGGCGTAAAATCAGTGCGATGGATCAAGCTGGGCTATGGCATCCGCCTGCGTCGAGGAACATATAGCACCGACAGTGGCTCCGCCGTAAGAAGGTAGCAGCTAAACTTCAGGATGGAGCCTTTGTCACGACAGCAGCCCGTCTCCACTTTTTCTCCCGTTCCACCTTTGTCGGAGTTCCGCCACTTTTCTCCCATTTTCTACCTGTCTCCATAACGCGCAAACATAGAAACGAGGTCCTCTGCTTTCTTTCTATCCAACCTTCTACCTCTTTCTCTGACACACGCGCGCGCGTGTGGAGTTGCGAAGTACACGTACGTATGAGAAGACGTAGAAGACTACTTCGGAGGGAGCCATTTCGATTTTGATTCATTTGGTGGTAATGTTAGAACTATCGACGAAGTAACTTGTTTGATATTACGCTAAAATTGAGCCCTCGGTAGTTCTAGTGTTAATAAAGTTTTACGACACCAATGCCAGTATTTGTCGAGCAAACAGCGTGTGCGTTTATACAGGATTTTCTTGTCGAATCTCACTTCTTCTTATTGCTTCCGTCTCTTGCTATTTCTCATCCCTTTATCGTTACTTTGCCGCCCTTCTTGTCTTTGGCTCTCCCTATCAATTATCTGTCTCACTTCCCTGCTCTCTGTCTCGCTCCGGCTCAGCAGCTTCTCGTCGGCCGGGCGCCTCCACAGACTTCCACTTAATACTAATGTAAGCATCGGCCAATTAACGTAATTGTGTTATCGCCTCGCGCGTACCTCCCCTTTTCATTGCTGATCGATACCACGGCGCAGGCTCGAGAGCGGATGAAACGACAAATAAACTGCCGAAAGAGGATGAGTACGTGAGCGCTGAGTGCCTCGAGTCTTCCGAAGACGTAACTCACTTGTTAATAGTCGAGCTCTTAAACTTCGAAATCATTCCAGCCGGAAGGTACATTCGACAAGTTGCGAGTTGCAACACGTCGTAAACCCTGCTTTCCTTCAACTCGGAACTGCACGAATGTTAAACTGAAGCCGTGAACTATTTGTTACCGAAGCGATACTCGAGCCCCGCGTCAGAATTAACGATGACTTATCAAAAACATTAGACATGAACGAAAACTAAATTTCAAACCTGTCCAACTGACGCCGAACAAATATTTGCTAGATGCGCGCGAAATGGGTGCTCGACAAACGTTCAATCCCGACGATCGTGCACGGCGGCCGAAATTAAGCGGCTGAAAAATGACCTCGTTAAGAAGTCGGATTAAAGTTGAGATGCGCAATCCGAGCCCGAAAATCGCAACTCGGAAATTTAACGCCGTCGTAAAACTGCGCTTCCGGTCGATGGAGCGCAGAAAGTTCCTCGCTCTAATTTCAGATATCGGGAAGGGTAAGACTGCCGTTGCCGGGCGGGATAAGCCCTTCGATTAACGAGGTGCAATTGGACGCGACCATTTAATTCACCCCACTTCGTCGCTCGTTCAGATTTCGAGGAACGCGTGACCGACGATCGAGTTATTGAGTCGGCCGAGCCCTTCGACTCGGCTGGCTTCTCAGATTTCGAATCGGAAAATCGGCGGGGTAATAATGAGGGGTGTAAATTACGCGTTTTAACGACTTAGCAATTCCGTCGCTGACAAGCGAGCGCGGACTCTTCCTTTTCCTCAGATTTTTTCGACGTCTCGTCGACTGCGGCTGCTCGATGCGAAGGTTCGATATGGAATTCGATTATGGAGACGGAAATTAGATTTTACGGTACGGGCCTGTGTGTTTCGGAAAAATTGAGAGCATTTCTTCTACGGTGCTGTAAGCTGATAGATTTATGTTCATACGAAGATGTGTTTCTCTGAACGAAACGGGTAGGAAACAGTGCGGTGAGAAAGAGCCACGCGATAAAACGTTTTCCTTTACAATACGTTCCAGATCGGTTGACGCGGGGAAACAATGTGCGGACAAAAGGGAAGTGCGATTTGAAACTTTGCTCTTTAAATTTTCGTCGAAAACAAACCCCACTGCTCGCCGGGCGCAAATCGAGAGTTGCGCAGAATCGTGTTAGAAGGGAAGTTGTAGCATTTTTTGTGCCGCGAATGGTCAATTAATCGTAAGTACGCTCTCCTCCCTCCACGCCGGCGGTGTTTAACTTCTCAACATAAAAGCTTTCAGAGAAAGCGGACCGATTAAATCACCGATGAAAATCAATCGAACCGGCTTCTCTCTTTACCTTTCCCCGTAACCTTCGCCAGCTTTCATTTACTTTGCCCTCCGTGCGGCGCATCGAAGGGAGACAGGGAGACAGGGAGACAGGGGGGGGGGGGGGGGGGGGGGGTCCTTGAGAAGAGTCCCTTCCATTAATAAGAGCCAATCGAACGTTCACGAGGCTTCGCCCTTTGGAGTTCTTTCCCGAACTCCTCGAAGTGGCGGCCGACGTGGCCGGCTCGACAGCGAAAATGTCGCGTGCCACTCGCTATCCTGGTCGGCGCTCAATCTCAGATCAGCCCCGAGGATTAAAGCGCGGCTTATCGCGGTACTTCGAAGCGTGGCCAGCCGATTTCACGGCCTCCAAGAGAGAGAGAGAGAAAGAGAGAGGATTAATCCCCGGACCCGGCGCGCAGTTTGTTGACGAATGAACCTGAAAGCCGGATATCGCTGTACGTACGCGTACAGCACTCTCTGTGTACGAGAGAAAGAGAGAGAGAGAGAGAGGGAGGTAGACTTTGCTGGCGAAAATTTCTTCCCCGAGCTTTACGACCCCACGGCAACCGCGTGCCACGGCTGATTCTCGCCAAGTTTCCCTTGTGGTGGATTTTAGTTTGCCCGCTTTACACGTGAAAGGCTTTACCGCGCTTCTCGGCCAAGCGCAGAATTTAGAAGTTGCCTCTCGGCCCGGCGTTTGTGTTTCCGTTCGATCGTCCTCTCGCCGTCCCTGTCTTCCGCCGACGGAGAGGGGTTACATCGGACGAGCGCTGGCGTTGAACCAACCTGCGCGGCGCGCGTTCAATCAACCGTCTGTCTGTAATTCTCTCCGCGCACTCCTTCCGTATTTACTTCGTGCGCCCGACTGCCGGGGAGCGAGCGAAATTTTGAGGTCTTTAATTACAACGATTCCGACGGGCCGATCACGCGAAATCCTGGTAATTCCAGGCGTTCTCGGATTCATCAGTGCGAGATGAACGCGGACGCGGATAATGCGTTGCGTGGTGTTAACATTGCACGACTTTCGTTTAATCACGAAAGAATCGTGTCGGCGTACGTATTGCAGGCTCATTCAAAATGCTCGTTTCGAATCATTTATCTTTGACTGTCTCGCGCAGTGCTGGAAGATATATTTATCGACAACTGCTGTCCAGCATAGTACTAGTACCGTGCGGACGAGTGTGTGTCAATTTTCGCAAAATAAGATATCTCTTTCACAACAATATTCTAGGGTACGTGGACGCGAGGTCGCGTGGCGTTCGTAAAACTTTTTCATCAAATGATATTCCTTCGCGAAATGTCGTGCGAGAAGGGAACACGCGCGACAGCAGCGCGGCGGCGAATCATTCCTGCATGTTCGGCGAGCGCAAATTTATGAGCATTTTACGTGCACCGCGGGGGCCATAATCAAACCCCACACGCCGTGTAAACTGCAGTGGCGTAAAAGCGGGGCGAGCTCGCGGTAGGACACTAGCGGCACTATTTCGGGCGAAATAAAAATCTAAAAGCGGCATCGAACGGCTGCTCGGTGCTCGCCGCGGCGAGAAATTACAATTTTCTCTCGGCCGAAAATGATTTCGTTTGGACTTATAAATCGCAACCGCCTCTGCCTGCTGCGGGTTCGTTTGGATGTTTAACGCGAAAAGTTTCGACGCGCCGCGCGGGTTCCGGCGAGCCTCGAAAGTTCTCCGTCGAAAATCGTTTCCTAAGGGATCGGAGCTAAGGAGCGGATATGTGATTAACGGGCGGCATGTAAATTCCGGAGTCGCGTGATAAGCCGACTTCCGGATACGGCCGTCGTTACGTCGGCGAACCGTTTAATATCCTCCAACGCCGCTCTCGACCGATCGGCGGAAATCGTCGGGAATAATGATTTCGCGACGCGAACTGCCGGCAGTAAAGACTTGCCCGGCAAAACGAATCGTAATGCCTCTTTATTGCGCGACGTCGAGGATGTAAAGCGTTTATGTTTGTAGCCAGGTATAAAAGTAACGGAAGAGGTGAATACGGTTATGACCGGGGAGGGCCTTGAGGTATGCAACGATGGAAAATTGCACCGGCGGTATTCAACGTGCATCGTCGATAAAAAAATTCTACCGCTCGCTCGCGCTCGCCGGTACGCGCGCCGTTTTCTCGAATTGTCTGACCACGCGGCGAGTCGCTCTACTGTGGGATTCAGCATTCTACCGACGATCGGTCGTCTTACACGCGTTCCTCAGGATGTATTTTCTTGTCACATACGACCCGATTCGATTTCTGCTAACTATATTCAACACTGATACGAGATACATACTTAAATCTTGATTAAAGTGCACTTTTATGTTTAGCGGTCTAATTCTGAAGTGAATCAAGATTATACGTTGCGTCTGAAAATATCTAACATCGACGTCAGGACATCAGTGGCATTATCAACGGTAATCGAAACCAACAGCACTCTCCCGGCACATTTCATGCTTAGAAACGGATCAAGTATTTCATCAAAATTGATTAAACAATAAATAAGAAGTTTGAAGTTCTCAACGTGTCTGAAAATAAATCTACACTCTCGTCAACGAATCAAATTATCCTCTCTCTCCAGATCCGTTTCCTCTGCCCCGCGGATCGCTCGCAAAAATCCGTTTCCGGCGCTAAAGACTTCGGGGAGCACTGAGTAAACGGCAATTTGCGATAACAGCGACGGTAACGAGACGCTCAGTTCTTCGGCGGGACGGCGTACTACAAACGGGCCCCCGTTTCTCATCTCCGTTTCGCACCCTCTTGCCGAACGGCCCGGCTCATCACGATCGTAATTACTAAACCGCCGCATAATTTCGCCGCACCGGGCGTGCCCACGCTCTCGTCGTAGACGGCGCCGATCGAATTCAATCACAGTTATTGGACATGCCGCGCAGCGCGGCCCTGGCGAATGGATTTTCCCGTGCGACCGCAAAATATGGCACGGAGCAATTCCTGCGGATGCCAGGGCCGAGCCTCGCGACCGGCGACGGCTTCATAAGCGCCGCGACGCCGGATGAATTACGAAAATGCTACGTGCCCGGACGCTCGCGCCGATTCTTCGGCGTTCCATCGATGCTCTCACGTTGACTTCGCCACGTCCGAGTGACGTGGCCGACGACGAATTTGCGGCAGACGGCCGGCGTTCGGAGATCGAGGTTCAGTTTTAATTGTGTGGCTGGCGACGATTTTCTTATGGATGGTTTTTTATTTTGGCTCTTTGTTTTGGATAGTCAGGGTGAACGACTTGTTGATAATTGTAAGTGTCGAGGTTTGGGAATTGGGACATTTCGGGGACTGAATGAAATTTGTACGTGATTAGGCTCGAATATTTGAATGTTACGCGACTCGTGGCAGACTCTATGGCTGTTGCCGGGCAATATGACATTCACAGAGACACATACGCACTCGTTACACCCGTGTGACGCTCACATCATGGAATGTATAGAATTGTCATCGGCAAATGCGAATAAATGCGCGGGTTATATAATGAACGGAATTTCGATAATTTCAGCAGTGACTTGCGCCGGATTTGTTCTTTGTCCACAAAACGGCTGGCCGGGTCGCGGTGGGGAGAAAACGGCGTTTTAAATGGCCACGGGGGTACATGAATTCCGTGCTCGGCGAAGCCGGAAATGAATTTCCGCGGTCGGATAATCTGCGCGACGCTTATGCATCGTTGCGAGGAACAAGACTTTGGGACGAATCTTGGGCAGAGAAGCTCGAGCAGCTTGAAAAAACCAATTGTAGAAGAATTGCCCACTCCTAATTATATCGCCCCCTCAGCTGTGCTTACGACAAAATTTTATTCCGCGCACGTACGCGGCCTGGAGAATAATGCTGCTTTATGAGACAATTTCTTCAAAATCGATAACCAAGGGGCACGAGAATAATGATCGACGAACCATATTTTTTTGTTTAATCTTAATATGGCCTCAGCGGGACGACGTCGTGGTCGTTGTTTCAGGGTTTAAAAATATCCCGTTTCAAAAATAAAGCGACGGAAAGTAATGCGATGGTGTTTGGAGTATAGCTTTAATCATTAACCCGATCAAAGGCCGATATTGGATGACAAAGGACGTTTATTAATTTAGCTTAATAGTATCATGGGCGTGTGATGAAATTTTATCGACATTCATGGATTTACGCGTTGTCAACAATATTCAGTGAAGCCGTGATTCGCGTTACCTCTATTTTCGAATGGATGACAAGGTAGCGATTCATTTCGAGAGAGTATCGCAGACGATCGTAAAACTCATTTCCAACGAGCTCATTTCCCAGTTTTAATAATACACACACGCCACTCGCTTTGATATTTAAATTGAAAAAAGTGCACGATACGAGGGAACAGATGTTCAGTGCGCGAGCCTCGAACTACAATAATAACCGTATCGAAACTTTCGAATTCTTATATCCCTTTACTAGAACAACATTAAATACCGAACACGCGTCACAGTGTGTGGAAGCTCGATGATCTTGTTCGCTCGTTCTCCCCTCCTTTACACCTGAATACGTCTGGCCTGTATCAACAAAGCCTTTGGGGCGCATAAACCGACATGAGGTCAATGTCAACCGATATCAGTCAAGCGCGAACATTCGGACGGAAGACACGAACAGTGTCGTGCAGACTTCGATTAGAAATTGTACGTCGACCAAGCGACGTCGCTCGTCAGATTTTAAATATACTGAATTTTTATACTATTTTTAAACCGCTTGGCAAGGAGCCCTCGAAATGAAGGGTCTCGGGTTTGTGAAGTTTGAAAACGAATTCTGTTGTGGCCAAAGACGCATACAATTCGAAACCTCTATGTGCAAACAATGCCGGAGTATCACCTCGACCGGCAATGACAGAGAAAATCCTACACTCGATGCCGGACTCGATGGTCATCATTCGAGATTGGAACGTCCTATTGGGTAAGTGCAATTTCCTTCAACTCTTGCCGCGTTCGTGACCAATCTTGTCAAAGTTTACGAGGCGACAATGCAAGAGCTCCTCCGGAAAGCTGAAGATACGGTGACAGTAAAAATGCCGTTGCGTTTAAAAGAGACGAAATTGGACCTTAAAGCTCACCCACTCCTGCTCTCTGCATCGTATTAAAACCGTCGATATCGGCAGCGTTTCGATGACACGACAGATAAAGCGTTTTGTGAATGGAACAGAAGGGGTATAAAATTACCGTGAAATGAAACGCAAACAATGATCGGATCCGTCAACGAACGGGAGACAGTATTGTTGCGTTCCCATAGCGATAAATCGATGCAAATAATAATCCGGCGGGAATTAGTTTCAAAGCGATGTAACCGAAGAGGTTTCATATGGCTTATCATTTTCCCGTTTCAAGCATCCGCAATCCGTATCACGCCAAATTACCGGCGTCAAGCAATAAGGGAGGCAAATACTGCATGCATACCCTTGCCAACACACACACACACACATACACGCGCCCACATACACGCGTTCGTTCGTTCAACTTTGACTCCTGCACGACAGATATTCAGTGACAAAGCGGTACGCATTAATGAATCCAACCAACGCGCATAATGCGTCCTGAGCGGGCGCTGGTCACATGGAAACACGTGGTGGAAGAATTTCGCAGCGAACGGGAAAAGGGGCGTCGAGCAGGTGAGAACGGAGGGAAGTCGAAGGGTTAGAGAAGGAGGCCGACGAGGGTACAAGGCAAAATACAAGTGCAGCGACGAAAAGAGAGGCCGAGAGAAGAGCGGAGTGGAGAAAAAGCGGAAGGAGGAAGAGAATGAGAGAAGGCAAGGGCGACCACAATCTGCCCCAAACCCCCCCCCCCCCCCCCCCCGAATTATTTCCGCATTGTGCCGGCCGTAAGAACGAACAGAGCCGCGGAATTTTAACGAGTTTTGTGCAACTTGATATAACCGCCCGGGGGTGGAAGAGAACGACACGACGCCGTTCAACCCCCTGCCATTTTCCGTCCCTTCTCACCTACCCCCTCACCCCTCCGTCCTTTTTCAAGGTCTCCTCTGACGCGTCTGTCACTTCGAGTCCACCTTCCCCACTTCCCTCCTCTTTCCGGAAAATTTGTTTTCTTATGCCTCTTCCCCTTTGTTCGCCGTGTCTCGGCGTCTGGCCCTGCCTCTCCACCTTTTTTCCCTTTCGCTCATTGGGAAGAGCCTCTGAAAGATGTAGACCCGACTGCAGTGGGCTCGCCCGCGCTACGGGCAAATGGAAATCGCCGGCCGCGCGGCTGCGAAAAATTATTCTCTCCCGCGAGCGAGCCCTTCTCTGCGCTCGCGTCTTCTTGATTTATTTATCAGTGCGCCACGCTGAAAGGGGGCCGTGTCGGTGGAGGGAGAGGGTGTCGGTGGGAATTTTCGTTGCAGAGAATTTCGTTCGCAAATTTCGCGGGTGCTGTTTGTTTTAATATTGAGTTTCGTAGATAGCGTCTGATCCGAACAGTTTCTACGGTCCCGTGCGCATGGAAAGATCGAATTAGACGTATGGGACAGATCTGTGAGTGGCTTTGACATGACATGCATATATGTATGGTAAGTCCTAACTCGAAAATCCGAGAACGTGCTTTCGGATATTGCCGCTGTTTTAAGATTTAAAACGTCTCGAAAGCCCAACCGGTACAAATAGACGTATCAGAGCTCCTTCGAGTACGTGATTTGGCGAGTCGTATCGCTAACACCGCAAGCCAGTAGTCACGATTTCGTACGACGATCACGGAGCGCCTGCTGTAATTCACCTTTCCGCAAGCAGGTGAGAGGACAAAGCGAGCAAAAGGAAGTACGACGAAGGGGGCAGAAGGAGGGAGGGAGAGAGAGAGAGAGAGAGAGAGAGAGAGAGAGAGAGGCGAGAGCAAAGGAAAATGTCAGGATGCAAATATCGGGAGTCGTGATTCGACACCGAGATGGATGGCACGTACGAAATCGCGGGATGCCTCTCGATACGCGACACTCGCGTTTCCTCGCCGTCTCGCGCACGTACACCTTTCCTCCCCTCCTCCTCCACCCTTCCGGCGTTCTCCCTTTTTATTTCCACCGGAGAATATTGACGTTATATTAAATCTCGCCGAGTCGGGAAGTGATTTATCGGTGACTCGAATCGCGAGAGAAGAAAGAGAAGGAGAGGGACAAACGAAAGTGCGAGAGTCTTAGGAGAGTGTGCCGCTACGTGTAGGGCTGGGGAGAGAAAAGGACGAGGGAAGAGAGAGAGAAGGTGAGAGGGAACAGAGAGGAGAGAGGCGAAATCGAGAAAGATGGGCGCGATGCGGGGGATGAGAGGATGTGGGAGAAGAGAAGAGTCGGCGTGATACGGCCGGAAGAGGCGGGACCCGGTTTGGGGAGAGGGGGAGAGAGGAGCTCGTAAATTCTTCCAATCACCGACAAATGTTACCAATTCCAGGATGCACGTAGCCTCCGGTTCCTCTCGCACGCGTGAGAAGCTTCGTACGTGCCTCGTGCGTCTCTCTGTTCTTTTAATATTAACACCTTCCACTCGCGCGGCCACTCTCAGTGGCCGCAGCACGATACGCGGGCGCGAGAATCTGCGGATTTATTTGTAAGTCTCGAAATTCTGTCAGCTCTTCGCGTTGACGCGATCGTACACTTCTTAGACACGTGGCCACTGAGAGTGGACAGGCGAGTGCCACGTGCGTCACGTGCTTCTTGAGCTTCGCTTGCACGTGATGCATCTGTTAGGTTTATCCGCCTCCTCGATCTGTCGAAATATTCGAGTAACTTGCGGCGCAGCAATTTGTCGGCTCGAACTTCGAATGCAGTCGGTGCATCCTTGCCACGCTCTGTTTCGCGTACCGATCTATCGAAGTGTTCAAACTAGTTTCTTGCGCGGCGCGAGTCGCATGACATCTTGTCGATTCGCGCTGGGTAGCAGGTGCCGCATCCGAGGCGCACCTGGTGCATCGATCTACGAATGTTCGCGCGCACTGATTCGCCAATTTCGAGTACAGCTGCGGACGGCGCATCGGTAAAAGTGACTGTGACTGTACCGTTACTTCGGCTCAAAATTACGTTTCGTTCAAAACTACCTCGATACTGTGACTCACGGATTTGTTAACATGACGCGCTCACTCTTACTTTTGATACAAATTGGATGTAAGTATTAAAGATCAAGTAACGCTTCTATTGTTAAACTTCAAATTCTTAAACCTAGTTCACGAAGATAACAGTACATCTTCGTAGATAGAGCCTACAGCTTCGCGCGTCCGACAAACTTGAATACGCAGCCAATCGTAAATCATTTTTCGCAGCCACCAGGAAATAGATTACAAAAAGGCGACGTGTCGATGCATCACGACAATTGGTACAATTCTAGTCGGGATGTGGATTGCAAGATGTTTTTAGATACGTAGGTGTTTCCACCGTGTACAAGAGCGTTCAGATTTATGGCACATAGACGGCGGGAGCGAGATAAATGTCGATATTATGCGGAGACCTGTGCGCCGCCGTTCTGATTTCGAGCATTATCAATTTCAAGACGAACGATCGCAGGCACGAGGTTGGACAGGCGAACGTGTCCGTTTAAGTGCTATATTCGCGATAAGGTGAACGCGATCGATTAGTACCAGTGTAGTTGTGAATATTAACGTGTCCCTCGTATTCCGAGATAGACGTTTCGTAATCAATGTTTCAAGCCGATACGCGCGTGCGATACACGGCACACGATTTCAGTTCTCAGTTGGCGCGAAATTTATGGAAGAAACTCTGTTTGTGTGTTGTAGGCAATGACTACGTTAAACGCAAGCGCGGATAAAAAATTTGCCTCTCCTACCCTTTTCGTTGTTCAGGATGTATGAAAAACGTCGGAGCAGCTTATAAAATGCTGAGGTTCGAGATTTTACAGATTGCACGTAGCGTGTGTGTAAATCTGGCGCCGCTGGATGCATAGCGAGCCTTCTTGTATGCGCCAGGGTGGATAAACAGCTGCGCAGCGGATACGTAAATCTGTGGATGCGTACGTGGATGCGTGCCTAGATATGTACACATGCAAATTTAGAGAAACACGCAGGTGTGGAAGCACACGCGTATATACGGACGCATGGATCCAGGGATACACATATCCATAAATATGCAGTCTCATTCATCTATAAATGTATACATACACAAATTTATAAATCTCCCGATACTTTGACTCCGCGTTCATGCAAATTTATACATGCATTGTTGAATATTTATGAATTCTACATGAGAACGTACTCTCCAGAAACGCGGGCATGTTAATTTCGTCCTCGCGAGCGAAGATATTCCGAGGCATACATTGCGAACGATCGAAGAAAATACTGTTGAAGCATGAAAAGCGAACAAGAGGAAGCACACAAATCTGTGCTTTCCGTCAAATCACGAACAATGTTAGAAATTGAGTCTCGCGGCTGATTGCTTCTCTTTCGAAACAACACACGGCGAATCTCAGAGGAAAACGACAAGGTGAGGAAAGGGAGGAAAACGTCTCCCACAGCATCGTTCGAGCTCGATATTCAAAGTGCTGCTACGAATACATTCTTCAAGAAGAAAGTTTCGCCACGGACCACGACTGGCTCGCAAGCCTACTTTGAATAATTCTCGGCGAATCGCATTCCGCGACTTTCTAAGGGAGATACTTATAACTTTACGGTGTACAGACGGAGCCGGAATACAGGGTGAGTGCCGTCGGGCACTCGCAATCGAATTCCGTCGTTTCGGGATGTCGGAGAACGGAAACGGGATGATGATCAAATGAACTTTGCTTCGGTCCGATCGTATAGTCGACAAAAATCCGTCATATCGGGCCGTATATGCGCGGATCAGTTAAAAATAACCTCTAAAACGCTTCAAAAGCATGGAATACAGAAAACTCTGACCAAGACATCATAGAAAAGGGCAGACAAAGAAGACTTTCGCAACTGGAAAACAACTAATGATCAACTTTCAGCCCAAATTACCCTCTATCCACCATCATTACATAATTCGCGGCAAATCAAGTTGAGCAGCCAACAGATGACCCTGATGATTCATTACGCAAGCGAGACGTCCCGAACGTCCTTGCCGAAGCTGGCGGGGGCGGCAGGGACCCTGGGCGGATGATAATTCAAGATCGAATCGATTTCGATTTTTCGCCCCTGGGGACGCATAACCGGTTGGCCGGACGTTAAAAGCCGCGTGTTGCAACGATTGGTGCGGGGCACCGCGGCGCACGAATGGGTCCCTGGTGACTCTGTTAGCGCGGTATTCAACCCCCATTCGCCTCCGTTCCCCCTCTCGACCCCCGCCACCCCCGCATTCAGTCCTTCAAGCTGCGCTCGCTCTCGCTCCAGCTTGCGCTCCACGCCGCGCTCTCTTTCCTCGTTCTTATACATCCGTCTCCCTTTTGTCCATACGTCTGCCCTTCCGAAAGGGAGCACGCAGGCGGAGGAGCTCCGGCAATCATGTAATTTTGGTAATTGGCGCGACCGTGCGAAGCTGCACGCCCCACTGTCTCATTCGTTACCCGTGTTGAGCCATTTTCTGCGAACGCCTCGCGCGCCGGTTTATTCCAGAAGTCGGCTCAAACTGTTGTGATTGCGTCGCGTTGAATTAGCAGACGCGAACGTGCCGACTGTATGGCTCGCGAAAAGCGTTATTTCCCGACAATTTAGTCTTTTCATATGACGTCAGTGGGATGCTTTATCGTATCGATGTGCTCCTATTATCTACTACTGCATGAAATATTGCTCCGAATTCAGATGATAAAAGTCGAGTCTTCGCGAAGGCGGGGGTGTTAAGAGGCGCACACGAGGTTCCGGGAAAATTCGAGATATGACCGCCTACCCGACTGGCCATGTTCAGTCTGTACGAGCGTACAAGCAGTTTCGCGGAAACGGCACGCGGCTGAAAATTAGCACGAGCCCGCCGCGTTTATGACACCCGTCGTGCCGATAAAGTGGGATTTATTTGCACGCAACTTGAAGCGAAACTTTTCAAGCTGGCCGCGAGAATTGGAGCGGAAATTTCTTAATTGCCGGAACGCTTTCCGTCGCAGCTTCTCGTTCCGTTTCATTCTTTCGCGCCCTCCCATCTAATCGCTCTAGTAGCACTCCTCCCGTGCAATTTCCGTAATTGAGCCAACCATGTTGATATCCGCGACTGGAGCTAACATCATCGCCCGTACCGAAATGTTGCCTGCCGCGTTGTGTCTCTCTCTCTCCACTGTACTAAAAGGAACGCTGGACGAACGTGTTCCCCGCGAAATTACGCTAATTGCTGCGATCCCGGGCTTAACTATGCGGCGGACTCTGCTGCGAGCCGAAAAAAATTCATTCCGACTTATTGCGCGTACTTCGTTCGTGCAACTCTCGACGGACCGCAGGCCGAAAATCTCATTCTTCTTTCTTTCAGTCGACCGGTTGATTCTTGTTTTGTATGATATGGAAGTGATTGGATTGAAATATTGGTTTGTCTTACGTTTATCTTATGGAGGCTACGTTGATATGATTTCTGAATGAAATTCGATGGCGTTTATAGGGTAATTGGGTCTCAAAAGTTCAAAGTACGAGCGGTTGCATCATGCAAAGTGAAATGGATTTTCGAAGTTGCGCGGAAGTTTACTTTTTCCGAACTTTTAAGAAAGTTTCATATTCATCATGATATTAACCAATTAGGCATATTAGGATTGTATAATGCGGTTTACATGTTCCTTGATTTTTTCACAACTTTTCTGCGGAATGTACTTTCAAGCTTCTATCCGACCTGCGACGACGACGGTACCGGCTTCGTATAAACTTCCATAAATTAATATAAATTCTAACCCGGTTAATCAGCAAGTTTTCTCTAAATACATGAGTCACGAGCATATGTCAGAATTTTATTCAGCGCGTAAAAACAAGAAGAAGAAGTGTCTGCGGTGAATACGTTCAATCATTTTTCTTTCAACACAGAAGCTTCCTCTTTTAAGCAAATAGAATCATTAAAATTGGCCGACCCGGTGGAAAGTTATACGTGAACACGTAGAAACTACGTTCGAAAATTGTGCAAGAATTGTTTAAAATATGGGTTGTTGAAATTTTTCCCAAATCAAATAGGGCTACTCAGGAAACAGCCGCTTTCTTATGAGCCAAGAATCATCAAAATTAGTCCACCCGTTTGCGAGCTATGCGCGAACATAGATTAAAAACATACAAAAAAATTTTAAAAATAAAGAAAATCATCCATGTCGAATAGAGAACCTTCTCCTATTTCGAACTCTGTTAAAAACGTACGCCGCTGCGTCGGGCGTAACGATCAAAGGGAACATCCGCACGATTACGTCCCCCGAGGCAAACGGTCGGCACAAAGTTCGATCCTGAAGCCAGATTTTATCTGGCGCCGTTCGTTCCGGCCAAATTGCGCGAGGCCCGCTTTGCGATCCCGCGAATGCCCGCGACCTTTGCGACGTCGTTCGCATAATTACGATTCGGACGTTGGCGAGTGAGCGCAGCAGAGCCGGTGACGAAACTAATTTGCTGCGCCGAACGAGAAAAACTCACGGATAGGAGAAGTTATGCGTGTCGTTTGGTATTCGTAATTTACAAGACGCGTTTGAAATGACTCAGTCGAAATCCAGATACGTTCTGGCTTGTACGTGCGAAATTATGAAGTTGATTACATCGACAACTTGAAATAATTCTCCCGAAAATGATCAGACTTTATCGACGACGAATTGCACAAAATTTCGCGTCATCGATAGAGGGAACATATCTGCAAAATATCATTGAACGTTAACTTCTTATAGCGTCGAGCATTGCTGCACTCCGCACCACTCTGCCACATCAGACAATATAGTATGCCTTTACTGTACAGCAGAACATTCTCTCAATTCTGTTCTCACCCAGACACCGACGCTCCATTCCTTCCGCGCCGTCCTCATACATTTTTAACCCGTCCTTAATTTTCGAGCGCAAGGCAGCGCTTATTGCGGAATTTCATATTCGAGAACTCAGGTGCGCAGCAGAAGAAGCCAAGGCATTCCCTCGAAGGAGTCGACGAACTACACCCCCGCATGCAGCCCCCGTAAAGACGATATATTGCGAGCGACTTTTCAAATCAGCTCACGTATCCGCGATGTGATATGCTTTTTAAGCGACATACGGCTGATAGAGACGTGCATGCGCGCTCTCATGTAAGACCACGTGCACGTACAAGGTGTTTCAATAATGGTCGTCAACGTTTTCATGGCGTGCAATGTGTTACACCTACGCGTAGGACGGTACGTTTGTAACGTTCGAAATGAAGAAAGCTAACGGCACAAACTAACCGTAAGACAATCGTTGTAGTATCTACGTAGGTGCGCGCTAGTTTAGTGCTGCCACTTTTTAATCTCAACTATCAGATGTACCGAGAAGTAGCATGCGTAATAAGCACTGTCGTTGCAGTAACTCGAGCTTAAGGGCGATAATTAAGGAAGCACGAAATGGCCGATTTCTGCGAAAACTAAACTCTCTCCTGAATTCATAGTTCCGAAACTAGGCTACGCTTCGCGTACGCCGAAATTTCGCGGAAAAGCATTTAGGCGCGCGGAATTAGTGAGCATGGAAATGGCGCTGAATGAGTCCGAGCAGCGCGTATGCCAGCGCCCGTATCTATTTTCATCTAGTTTGAAAACACTTCAAGATCCCGCGCGTACTCTAACCCGCGTCATTATAAATACGCAAATTTTGAAAAAAAAAAAGCATAATTAACCAAGTATGCGCGCCTCGCAATTACGTTTTCCGCTTTTCACTGGACGTACGCGTGCGAGTCTTTGCGCGGGTCGTCGCGTAGAATGGTAAGACTCGCGCGAACATGCGCATAAACGATTTGCATATTTTTACGAAGAACGTACGCGTACGTGGAGACGCAAGGAATGCATGAGCGTCGAGCGACGTTTTCGAATTCTGTCCAACGCGAAGGCAGACGCGAATCGCTCCGTACGCTATTTCATTCTCACGACGACGTACATATGCATATGTCCGAAATTTTCTGCCGTTATTTGTTTCGACGCAAGAGTCCTTATCTTTCATACGTCGCCGAGCGCAAGGTACGAACTCTTTCATTCGATGCGCAAAACAAACTACAGATACTCATACGTCATCAAATCGACTAATTTACTCATCACTTTACCCACTCTCAAACTTCCTCTAAACACCATCACCAGAAATCGCCCAACACATTCGATTCCCCAAAAACAGCCGCTTAAGCACGTACCGCTAACAAACCGCTAACAAAAAGTCTGCCGAAAACCGAAACGAATTCCATCAAACTCCACTTTACAAAAGTGCGCACGGGAAGCCTTGCCTGATACTTCGACCGGGCGAGCCTATTTACCCTGAAACTATTTTCGCGTCCGCGAGCGAGGCTGAGTTTCGTAATTAACCAGCCCTCGCCCGATCGCGTGCACCTCGAAAGTGTGTTCACGGATAGATACCTGCTGGCGACGAGGCGCGAGAAAGTCTCGACATGCCGCGCCGAAGTTTCGAAACTGCGTGGGACGCGTATGTACGCGAGGAACCTAATCCGACCCTGGCACTTAGGGCATAAACACGCAGTCTAGACGAACGGGCGCGTATATCTCCCTCTGATTGCGCTCAAAGAATGCAACCGCAATCTCTTGTGGGCCACCCTCGTTCTCTCGACGGTCCTCACGCACTGCCGGCAAAAGAAAGAAAGAATGAACGGGACGGAGGAGAGGAAGAAGAAGATTAAGGGAAAGAGGCGATATACTGTGGATAGTCCTGGCGTCGTCACCTAGACTGGAAGCACTCGGAACGTCGCTCGTTCTCATACTCAGGGACTTAGCGTGTCGAGCGTGTCTCTCCGAATGCGGAGTTAATGAATTCCGAGACGAGCGTGTGACGAGGATAGAGGGTGGGTGGGTGTGCTTTCTAAAAGTGCCGTGATGATATTTGGAGCACTGTGTATTTTAATAGAAATTTAGGTAATGTTAGGTAAGGTCGATACGATTTACATCGGCCGTTGCGATCTGAAAGGTTGCATTAAGATGAGTAATGCAGGTAAAAATCAAATGTTTCGACAGAAGTTATGAGCTGCGTAAAGGCAGCCTCTGTATTCGTAATAACGACAGCTTCCGTATTGACGGATATTGAACTGACGCCATAATAAATCGAATCTTATCCTTGCATAAGTCATACCATCGGCGTCTGCGAGAAGGGTCCTAAGAACCCTACAACTTTGCCAAGAAAGTGAAAAGTGGAAAATAGGCAAGAACACAGAGACGTATCAAGAGCTTTATATTCTGCAGAAATTGACGTATGGGGGGAAAGACTTGAAATTTTGCGTTCGCGTAAAGGATAAAGGCGGAAAACGTTAAGGAGGCGAGGAATAGACTGTCAAAGACAAGCGTATTCACTCGACGGAGCCGAGACGTTTATATTGGAGCCGGATCGTGAAGCGAATAAGGAAATATTTAAACCAACAAGTACTTTCAACTTTTCAACAACTTTTCCAATTACTGTGTATAAGATTTAACATGATCTAACGTAACTGCTGGATCAGTTTTGCATAAGTGTGCTTACAATTTTTGCGTACAAAAAATATCGTTACAGCATTAAGGTAAACCTATCTAGCAAGATACGACAACGACGCAGTTGACAAGCACTTCTATCTTCTAAATTGATTCGGATCGACCCAGGCATGTGCTCACCTTAGGGACCTCAATGAGATTATTTAAAAAAGAAGGAAGGTCTATCTTGCGCGCGTGGTACGCGAGAGGATTGGATTTCAATATTTCGGCGAACGAGTTCGAAAGTATATAAAACCCTGGCAAAGTATACTCTGGAACGGCTTGAGAGGATCACCCTTATTTTGCAGTTGCTCGAAATCCCACAGGCTTACCCTCCCCTCCCTTTACAAACCACTGCCCCTCCCCGCACCCCTTTACTTACACACACACACACACACAAACACACACGCATTCCACCCACTGACGTCTCCATCCGTCTGAGTGAGGGATCTACGACCTTAATGTTGACACTGACAAGCGCCTCTCGAATTGGCTGACAAAATGTCATGAGCTATCTTTCCTCTCGTATATCAAATAACAAGGGAAAAAGCGCTGATCTTCAAGTGAAATTCTACAGTTTGCGAAACGTGTCTTTCGATGCGTTTAAGGTAAGAGGAGAGATCAATTCGAGGAATCCTGCTGTTTTTGGTATTCGAATGATGTTAGTTCCAAAATGTGGAATTCTCAATGCGAGAAGGTTGGGCTTACCTGTTGAACTATAAAGCTATGACAATACCTTAATGTACGATTTCGGAAAGTATGTATACATGATCGCTTTTGAACACCTTATATAGTAACATTATTATCGTTCCAGTTTTCAGTTATTATGATATCACAGACAATATTCATTGAGGTCAATTAAACGAATAATGACTCACCAAAGTAGCTCGGTCCAGCATCAGCACCAACATCACGTTTCTCAGCAGATTTCCAGGCAACAACACCTTTCTCAGTCCGACTCCAACCGCAAACAGCTTCAGCAACACAATTAAAACCGAGATCACTATTTGAATAATCATGGAATAATAGGTAATAACATGTGCTATAAGAAAAAAATGGAGTTAGACTTCAGTGACAACTAGTTAGGACGTTGAAATAAGGATGACTCTGAAACAGAAAGCAAACATTAATTAGAACGAACAAACACATAACAAATACCAATACTGTAAGGATAAAAACCATTTATGAAAAGAAAGTGTTTTTAATTACAATACATATTATAGTTTCCAATGATGGAGGTTCTGAAACAGAAAGGAAACTGTAATTAAATTAACATTCAAACGTTCCAGCAATTCGTGATGACGTCAGATTAATTACAACAGCAAAAGTTAATCCATTCTTCTGTGATAGTAAGTCTACAACAGAAAGTAGAACAAAATTAAAGCGTTCCGACAAAACAAATAAAATCATTCATGACATTAATAAATCTGGAAAAAAATCGTTAAAATTATTCCTGTGGAATAAAGGAATTATTAATACTTTATAAAATCAATCTGCCGTTTATCAATTCATGTTATGTGTGCGTGAACATAACATAGACTGTTATTACCCCAAATTCCCATTCAGTTATAAGCAATAGATATAACAAATATTTGTTTGCAATTAGAACAGCAGCAAAATAACGTTGTCAATGTTAATACCCTCCCGAATTCGTTAAAATCGAGTCAAGAGCTGCCAGCAAAAATAATTCGTCAATAATGGGCTCATTATTTCATATGTCATGAACATGAATATAAGAAATAATATAACACATTAACGATTTACCAAGGCGGCGCAATTTCATTTTATAAACTTTCAGGATAGCAAGTGCTCAATGTACCTAAAATTGGAGTAAAAAGCCATGGTTAACTCTTCATTATAAAATATGTATATTCATTACTGTATAATCACAAGTAAATTAAACTTAACATGAACAGCTTCATTATTATAAAAAGAAAAGATAAGTATGTAGCCTATTCTCCACAAATCCTCAAAAAATATCAAGAAACAATTTTCTCTGAACTTCGAAACGAGAAGAGTTAATCGTGGCAGCGTTTTTGTACATTTTATTTGCAGATATAACTGTTACAAGTTGTATCTGCAATACCATAAATGATCAAGCACAGTGACAAAGTGGTATACTAATCCAACGATGAAAACCCTCTTCTCCGGGCCGCTTCGACTATGTGAAAATAGTCTCTTCATTTTTCGGACATGCATAAGCAAGCCCTTACTGATTGGGATTCAATAAACAGGGATTAAAAGTTTCATAGCAACGCGAGCACAATTTCCAAGACAATGACAGTCGAAATTGTACTTATACACCCGTCTAATCCCTTCAAATATTTATATACTAATATATATGAGATTATATATATTGATATACGATTTTATGAAATTGGAAATGTATATAAATACATAATCACTGGATTGTGATTATATACGTATATAAAATTCCAATTCATATTTTCACGCACTGCGTAAAGCAGTGCCAATTTCGTCTTTGCCTTGGAATGTGATCGAATCAATATAAAATTCCAATACCTGCCTCTCGAAAACTATACCGATATCTCAATGTATGAATATGAATGAAAAATATGCGAACAAAAGCTAGCACGCAGGCATTTTTAATATACAAACTTGGCCGTAGAAAGTCGCAATATAATATTTTGCGTAACATCAATACATATAAATGTATTACGTTTTAGGCACGTGAATATAAAGCTGAAGTTATAAACTGCTCATAAACGTGCACATTTAACCGAAAATCCCAATCGGTTCGAAATACGTAAGTCGTATGTGTAATGAAGTGAACCTCAGTCGTACTATGAGAAGTATTGTTTAGACGCATAGCATGATACCAAATACTTTCGTATGAAACTCAACAGACTCAACTGTACGATGAGGTATCACTTCGTTTGTGCAATGATTACGTATTTCTGCTTAAAACTACATAATAACATTAAGTATAGCAAATGACAGTTGCAACCGAACTCTACGGCGGGTATTAATTACACGACTTTTATAAAAATTATTAATATTATAAATGAGAATATTGCTATATGAGGTATCATTGATAAGTTATGATTAATGATTATTAATATAAGGAGAAATAGATCACAACAACGTGATGCAAGTTAATGGATAGAGCATTTTGATAAGTAATATAAATAGATAATATGTTGTAAAATTATAGTTATTAAAACAAGTGAGATCGCGATCAAAATGTTGTGGTTGCAATAGTCAAATGAATCCCAGGTAAAGACATATCACTTGAACGCCTAACCAGTATTCGCGAGAGAAAAGTGATAGCTTCCGCTGGCCCTTCCTACTTAAAAATTACCATTCACACAGAAGCATGCTACCTGCCTTCCTGATTCCTATAATTAAAAATGCAAAGCAATCACACCAACACACTCACTCCCGGATTCTCACACATTCCGCCCGGGTGCAAAGGCCTATTTCTAGAGAGTACGTCCCGGGACGTCTCCGACACCCGAACTCAGCGTACATCATCATTCATGTCACTACTTTACGTACCAGTTCCTGAAATCGACTGTCAAAGGCTAGTGCCCATACAAGTTAGACGCGATCGCGAATTTTACTAATTCATTTTTCTACACAGCCAAATGCTGTATAATTTATAATATATATTGCGTCGTCTTTAAATTAAGCGGGATTATCTACTACCAAAAATAATTAGTAATAACCACGGTGGGTAGGTATGAAATGAATTAAGGGAATCACTGAAGTGTAACCCGAAGGCAATATAAGTCTATGTTTGTTTATCCAACATGCAATCCATAACACTACCATTCACACAACATACAATGGATAGCATGTTGGTGGGCACTAAACACATCGACAGTCGCTAGTTCGAATTAGTAAATCTTAATAAATACATCCGTGTTCATGAGTCTGATCCATCCATGCAGCACCTGGGCGCATGAATGGTTTCAGACTGAAAGCAATGAACACGGCCAACAAAGTGTTTACCAACCATATTGCTGAAAACATCCTGATCTAAGATTAGTAAACATATTGTATACACTGTATGCGGACTAATGATTCATTTTCAACATATATGTAATTTAATTTGATTCAAAAATGTTTTTTTTAAATAAATAAATGTATAAACTTAAAATATGGAAACATATTAACATTTGTCATTTCAAGACCAAAGACTGGGCATGCATGAAACTCTACTTTACGTGAACTTTAAAATATTATCACATAATTTCTTAACTTGAACATTAAAATATGTTTGAATAATTTCTCAATAAAATTAACCTGAAAGAAAGTAATGATTATCCTCGAGCGACCCGTTTTCGGAGAGACTTTTGTAAAGAAACTATTATGTAGTGCATTAATGTATCTCTCTGAAAGCAGGTACTACCCGTCGCGAAGCGCCTTCTTGCTCTTTTTAACAAATTCGGAATGCGAGAACGAGATTGTTTCTGATTATAGACAAACTATAACCCGAAACTGTTGAGCTGAAAAAATCAAATTTAATACTTTAACTACTATTCATATACATGTGATAATATTTTTGCAATACATGAAAGTACAATAATGAATTTGGAACTAAACATGGACTTATTTGCTTGCAATTTTTACATTTATTTAAGTTAATGCCCCGAACGCGAACCGCGTTATGGAAATAAAACATACTATGAGCAAGGGAGACCTATCCTACTCTGATTAAACATGACAATAATGATGGGCCTAACAAAATACCACTCATAGGTAAACTCCTCAGAGTTTATCTATGGTCACTGTGCTCTACATTCAAATTTCTAAGGAATAATTACAACCAATCACCCGTGTCGATTCGGACCATTCGCCCTACGACATGATTGAGTGACTGGAGGAACATTAAAATTTCACTCACCGGTGATGTCTTGTCTGCATACCACAGGAACACGCTGCAATAGTTTGTTGTTGGCCTTCAGATCCTCAATTTGGCTGCTGGATTAAGGTGTCGTTGTCATCTTCTTCTTTATCGATCCACGATGATATCTTAAATAAAATTGTGCTCTGTAAAATAATAAAATTTGATTAAGTCCAATGTAAACATGTATAATATTAATTTAGGATAAACACCAAACAAAAATACTGAAAGTAACAAATAAATTTTAAACGTACCTTGCAAACGCAACAGCATTGCACGCAATTGTGAATCAACTGCTGTGACTCAGTAACTTCTTCTGGGATGACTAACTCTAATACCGATGAATAATTTACAATATACTGAGAATATAATATGCTAAAAATATAATAATCGAACAACACTGACTCGAATTCGCGTCCAAAAAATGTGGAATACTACTGCCCTACAATAATGACTCTAATTCGCGTGGCTGTACATTACTTTGCAAAGGGATCAAGTTACCACAAAGAGCTCATACAGCTTCATTAGGGAATAAACATTTCGTAATCAATGGGGGACTCTAAACCGCATTGCACACGGTCACTAAACCCTGCAATCACTGACTCTAATTCCAATAAATAATGTACAATATACTAATATTATAAGCTAGTAATATAATAATCGAACAACACTGACTCTAGTTCGCGTGATTCTACATTACTCTGGAAAGGAATGAAGTTAGAGCAAATAGCCCATACGGCTAGAAAGGGAATAGACATTTCGTAATCAAGCACTGACTCCAAACCGCATTGCACGCGGTCATCAATTCTGTAAAAAAAGTTGAGGAATACCCTCTTATTAATTACAAGTTATTATGTTAGAAGAAAATTTGAATTATACTCCAACAAGGTGCAACATTCCAGAGTTCCTGTAACAGAAAATAGACGTTGATTAGCAAAGTGAATAACTGAGGTGCTGCAAATGTTCATGGAACGATTAAGTTCTTAAAATTGAATTCTTTCAATATCTGAAGGATTGAAAAATGAAAGAACAATTGAGCCCTTATGGAGAGCAAAATACGCGGTTTGCAGCCTTTAGCCCGGTATGATCCTCGATTCAGATATGAAATCCGATTCGTGGATAACACCGGTTTCCAGGTCACACCCTCATGGAGGTCGCTGCAAGTGGTGACCCATTAGAATTGAGAAATTAAATTATCTGATTATGTTTAGAATAATAATTTTGACGATTTTACGACATATACAATATTACTGTGCTCATTTGTATAATATGTCGAAATATTTATTTTACTGAATGTGCAATCTGACATTTTTGTACTAAATTTATATTTTAAACATCCTATATCGTATATATGTATCGGAAATGTAACTGAGGAAAAAATTGTATTGCTAACGTTACTCAAGCGTGCCCTCCACGACTGACGTCACCGCCATTTTCGAACGGTTGCGTTTGCGCACTTGTGCTTTCCAACCAATTCCTACCCTCGATATTGGCAAACTCAATAATTGCTTTTCATGCACAAAATAGGTTGAATAGACCCGATGTTTATGTCGGATTAGTTGATATTACCACCCTAGCACGTAAATCAACCACTGAATGATGTCAAACTCACCGGAAACATGTGAAAACTACGTAAAACTGAGGCTGAAATATTCGGCGTCCTTCAATTTCCGACGCTGCCAAGAGTGCCTGGAATGAGAGTCAGATATTTCGATTAATTCACAATATCAAGTCAAAATATATACACCTCCACGTTGCCCACTAGTTAATATTCAAGATTGTCACAAATTTAAGGATGAAACAACAAATACTTATAAAATCACTGTGTTAAAAGTGGGAGCATACCTTTTCCGACGTCACTTTTGCCACTGCCTGAAGAAACTACCGAAGTGAATTCAGCAACTTTACAGTGACGAATCACGACGAACTACGCATCCGCCATTTTGAAACTGTTCAAATTGGGAGATTGCTTTCCAACTCATTCTTTCCCGCGATATCGAAAAACGCAATAATTGCTTTTCTGGCCCGAAACATGTTAAATAGACCCCAAATTTATGTCGAATTACTTGCTACTGTAGCCCTGGCACCAAAATCAAGTACTGAATAACGTGAAACTCACCAGTAATGCTGCGGAAGCTGCCAGAAACGATGGTTCAGCTCGACGGTGACTTTTGATTTTCCAACCTATCAAGATATGTCAGGAATAAAAATGGAATATTTTGATTACTATATACCATTTAGCAGAAACATTTAGGTGAACGTATTATAGTACCTTTAATGCTGCATCCGGGTGGTAACGGACGTTGGACGCGATACGGGCTCTAAAGCCAATCGTGAGACAAAAATTTGCAATGGATGAGCGATCTACGCTATACAGTATACCTCGTCGGTGCACGTTATACTTAGGCTGGTCGGTAACGCGGAATGTGACAGGAGACGAGACACCAAGATGGCGGGCCAAAAATTCGCAATGTATGATGGACCTTTTCTTGCTATGTCTATGAATCTACGCTCTTTCGAAGCAGCGTCTGTCGAAGCGTCACTTTTCTCCACAAGTTTTTCGCCAAGATCAGCTTTCCCACTCAGCTTCTAACGAGATATAGACTCAGGACCGCAAGTAAAAGCAATCTTACTCAAATAATAACCTCAAACACTGTGAAATCGTGAAATTCAACTGTTTTTTACGGAGCAACACACGCACGTCACAAATTTTCAAACGACACCACGATGCTGACGCCACCACAGCGCAGTGCGCACAAGTTGCAAATGAAAATTGCGGAAGCAGCCGAAAGTTCCCGAAGCATTCCGATGTTTAATTGAAATTCGCGCGGCACAGGTAATGTTAGTATCGTCGCGTTGTTGAAAATTTTGTGTCGCTGACGCGATCGCTTCGTCGAAATTTGTTAAATTTTGCGGTTTTGTGGCTGTTTTGTGCTGGTGCGAATAGTGGTTTGGAATGTGGCTACAGAAATGGTCCTGGTTCAACATCATGCGTGGAAAACTGACGCTGTTTCGAAGGGATTGTGGTAAGTTTCACAATTACTAGCATTCCATTGTTCCAAAACGTTTTCGTTCAGATTTGACTGTCTGCTTCTACTGCGAATATAGTTGTGATGAGTATCATTTAAACATATTAAACAATAGTTGCGATTGATACATAGTATATAGAGTGTCGTAGAAGCATGTAGCAAATGTGAAGAGGGCATTGGAACAGCATTGTTGGGTGCATTTTATTGCAAGGTTAGATGAGCTTTCGGGTTGAACAGCCCAACCTTACCACACTGGTGAATCGTTAACTTATTCGTTGACAGAGAAAGAAGATCAATCAAAGCTATTTCAAAAGTAGGACCAGGACTACTCAAATAATTTCATTCCGATGATATTCTAATGCTACGAATAAACTTCAAATATCTTATTATTCGAATATCATTACTTGAATGCGTGAATATCCATGCAGCTGCACACGAAGACACCATATGTTTCTACACAGCAGTAACAGAAGTATTACATTACCACGAAATGGAAACATATCAATCCGAGAAGAGTTTGAAGAATAAGCACAGCGGAATGTACGGTGCGCGAAGCACTTCGCTCGCAGAGAGAAATATAAAGATTGGCCGCAAACGATATCCTTTTGCCGATACGCGAGTTTCTGCTCGCCGTAAAATACGTAACAGTCGTACAGTCGGTGGGCTGTTACAATTTACACCTTTGTCGCACCGTTACAGCATCAGTACGCGTTCGGCGTAAAAACCAAGAGATTCGCTGTCAGAGATGGCACACTCACGACGCACAGCAGAAGACGTTTCAACTTTGAAAGCACTCCTCAATGGGTTGACAGCCGGCTGAAAGAAACTGCGGAATTCTCCGTGCGCCGAAGAGCGTATCCCTTCACAGACTCTCTTGGCAAGTATCGAACAAATAATAGTCGCAGACAGTCGGAATTCATATTTTCATTGCACCAGCGGCATGTGCGCCCGACGTGAATGTCGAGGAAAAATATGCAAAAAAGAGGACGGCGTGGACAGGAAGGCAGCGGAAAAGAAAGAGGAAGAGAAAGAGGAAGAGAAAAGGGTGCGCGGCGGAAGAAGGGAAAAGTCAATAGATAAAAACGCTTGGCAAGGGGCGTACGCAGTTTTAATCGGAATACTTATCATTAGAATGCTGACCGTGGCAAGAACGTCTGAATGGAAACGTCTAGTCGCTGTGGCCGATTGCCAATGCTCGAATATTATTCGATTACGGGGATGCTCGACGTCTGGATATCTCGATTTCAATGTCCACCAATGCGGGAGAAAGCTCGAATTCCCCATCAGGAGCATGCAGCGCTAGTCATAAAGAAACTTCCCCTTGTCCGGCGGGAAAAGAGCACGCGAACGATATGCTCGAGAGGGACGATAAATCTGTGAGAGATTCCTTCCGCGGAATATTGGCTCCGACCAGACTACCAATCCGTCTATGTCGGAAGTCTTTGCGGGCAAGAAAGGAGGAAGCGCGCGCGCGCCGTGTTAAAAATCGCAAAGCGAACTCATCGTCGGCTGGGAAGAGTATTTGTCAGGGTGGTGTCAAGCGTTATTATGGTTTCATTGGCATCTTGAACGGGATCACAACTTATTTCCGATCACGTTTTCTTCTCAATCATCTTTCAGCAACAGCCTCCTTATGTTACAGTACATGTTTGGCAGCCTCGAGTATCGATGTTAGTTCTTTCCAGGAGTCGGAAATTGGAAATATCGAGTTCCGTTTACAGTATCATCCTTCATCATAGCTAGCCTTTTAATTAAAAAGAATGATAGTCACCTTCAAATTTCGAATTCTAGAGAGCCTCAGAAGTGAAACACTATCGTTCTCACGTGCATCGTGCCAATAGCCGTAGACTCGTCGTCGCTCGAACAACAAACAGTCCTCGAAATTTCGAAGCCTCTCCCCACGCCGCCGATTCGCAAATCGCTATTCTATTGCATGCAAATTTGTCGCGCAAGCGGTCTCATATACCAATGCGGCCCTCTCCCGGCTTTGCACATGCACGCTCACGCGTCAGGAAAGATCCAAACCGCGGTGGGGTCGATGAGGTGCATTCGAACGGGCGAAGTGAGGGGCAAGTTCAGGCGCCAATGACATGCCGGGTTTGGCTGGTTAGTTTAGTTGAGTTTAATTTAGTTTAGTTTGGCCAATAGTTTGGCCGTTATTGTGTTTCAACGCCCATAGCTGTCGGCGGTTCCTAGTGCCGAAGTACGATCCGCCAACAGCCCCTCTCTTTACACCCCTCGCCCTTCATTTCCATACTGGGTGTGCAGGCGCAAATACGACTTTGAAAAGTCTGTTTCTGGCACATCAAAGGGATGCGACTCGAATTAACCCTAAACGCTCCACGTTATAACAACCCCACCTGCAAATAGAGCGAGGTACAATATTAGGCCGTTGTTAGCCGGCACCGATCGATGCGCGTGACATTCGGACGTCGCGTTTAAAAAAGGAACAAGTCTCTTGTGTTTTGCACATGAGAAAAAGTTAGCGGTAGAAATTTACGGGTGGATATGAATAAAAAAATATGTAAAATCTGTTTCCGCCCGGGATCGAACCGGGGACCTTGTGCGTGTGAAGCACACGTGATAACCACTACACTACGGAAACTTGTTGGAGATTTCGTGGGCATGACGCACGTGGTGGACTGATTTAAATAAGAAATTGTTTAAAATAATTATTATCTGTTCTAAACGGTAATAGATGCAACCCTTATATCAGTTGCTTGTTCACAGTGTCTTGCATTTCATAGCACCGTTAAAGGCATATTAGATAAAAGATTCAAATCTGTAATAAAGTTCAGAAAAATGTTGAATCCGTACATTAGAGAAATTTGAATCAATCGGTGCTATATGGTTTCTAGAAAAGTTATCGGCTTTATTATTCTAAGGTTGAAGCATGGGAGAGATTTTTAAAAAATGGTAACTTGTCTTTTATCAAGAAAAATCATGTTCTATAACTATAAAATTACAGCAGATAAGCACTAAAACTGTTCTTATCTATGAATATTCATAAATGACCATTACAACTACAAACAGCTTTATTAAACTAGTCGATAATGTACATCATTCAGGCAGCATATTCGGCAATTCACGGTGTACGACTTACAAAGAATCACATAGAAAATAGTCAAATCTGTGCATACTATATATATATATAATCTCTGTTTTTATATGTATCTATACGTATATGTATATTTAATATAGTGACATTCAGCGAGAGAATGAAGGTGCTACGAACCCTTCGACGTGATTTATCCTCAGACAGGATTCGAGGAACAATCGGAGGAGCAACGAGCCGTCCCTTTTCCGCTTTTAGCAAATACGGACGCAACATATTCACATTTCGAATCATACACACCGAAATCGGAGTTCATCCCTACAAACTCCTGAATGTTTCGCAAACGTTAAAAACGTCTGACGTAGCGCCGTAGACACCAAGCTTAAGAATTGTGGAGTATTTTGTTGAAAGCATTGTACGAAGTCTCCAAGTCGAAGATCAGCTGCCTGACTTGTGTGTCGGACAGTTCGTCGGAGGCGGACATATTGTTCAACGTCTGCAACCACTCCGCCACTTTTTCCTTGCCATCGAAATCGCTCGGCAATATACTGAGGCGATTCATAGTGTCCATCAGATCTCTCAAATCCGGATGAAGTTGATCCATGGCCTTAATCTCAAGACGTAACTTATCCATCAACGTGATAAACAAGGAAACGATGTCGGCAATGCATTTAGAAGTATTTCCTTTGTCATCCTTTATCGTGATCGGTCTGTCCTCCTTAATCCTTTCCAGAGCCGCTGGACAATCCAGTCTGAACGCTCTGGCAAAAGAATCTATCGTAGGGAACTGGTCGCTCTGTACCTGCATTCAAAAAGTAGAACATGCCGCCGCTTGCTGCTACATGATGGCAATTTGATTCAGACATATATTTTATAAACCTTTGATAAGTGATAAGGTAGATAGTAGACAGAAAAGAGATAAGAGAAACAATGTGGCAAGGCCGATTAGACTACACACCTGTTTGAAAGCAGCTCTATATTGTACCAACAGTTTACTACAAGCTGCTGTATATTCCTTTGGCGTCACACAATCCCTAATATACGCCTTTTCCAAGTGTTGCAACGTATTTACCACTGCGTACAAGTCGGCTTGATTGTCATGCTTCTCTCTTTCTCTGGCATTCTTATAGAGTTTCACCTCTTCGTACAATTCCGGACGATCCTGTGCGATGGACATTGTAGCCTAGACAGATATTTAAAGAGAACATTTTTTAGCTACTGAGATAAGGTTAGGTTTCTTCTAACCATGAATAGCAGAATTATCTCTTATCTTGCAACATTTTCAATCATAGGACAAACTAATACGATTCCGTTATGTACAAATTCTCTGGGAGATGAATAAACTTAAAAGTTTCTATTGTTATTGTGGCGATAATTCGATGACACATTGAGTGTCAAATGTGTCATCAGCGAGTTGGTAGATTAAGCAGTCAAACCTGAACGATAAGCGCAAAACTATTTTCATATGATATGTACCTGTCTTAAGATACTTGATGTGTCAACAGTTTTCTCTAAAATACTGTTACAAATCGTTCTAATAATAAATTTGTTTGAGCACCAAGTTGAAACAAACGTTTACAGTGGAGATATCGCGTAGAAACTACTGACATCTGATGTTCAGAGACGCAACATGAAAGGCCAAACTCATACAGTTATTTTATCGGCGGTAAAATAAAATAATCCGTTACCAAATATTATAACAAAGTATTATAAAATATATCTTTATTTGCATAAATTACAAAAGTGTTAACAGGATTATAATTTAAATTTCATATCCTCATGATTTCTACGACTGCACGATTAAAATATAAATCAATGATTTTTCCTCAATCACCTCATAGTTATCACAGATTCTTAAAATAACGGTTACAATTAAATAAACATGTACTCTTTTAAGCACGATGAAACAAAACAAACACATTAGAAAATACAATAAAGCGCTCCTTCTAGTATATGTGATACAACCCAAAAAAAAACACATTTGAAAAAAAAACAATTGTTACAGCTTAAAAAGCTGCATCATTGGATTAGGCTTGTTGATATCTTTGTGCTTTTTGCAAGATGTTAAGAAATTACCGGACTCGATGCACGGACACGTAAAATCCTGGGTAGCCCATTGTTTCTTTACTTTCGATAGTGCGCCAGTAATGAGTATACTATTAGCCTGATCTGTAGGCATAATGCTCAAATACATCACGCTTATTATCGATTTCGCGTTGTCTATTATTTCCCAAGGGGGGTAAATCCTTATAATGCCTTCCGCCCTCATCTGAATTGTCCCAATTATCGACGGAACAGTCATTATTGCAATGCCCTTATACGATGTCTTCACTGATGCTCCCAGAGCATTAGTTTGAACAAATGTTCCTGTTCCAATGTAATCCTGCAGCAGATTGTGACTATCTTCAATTATAAAACCTTCTAAATACTGTCGATTGAAATGCACTGAGCACGCTTGCGCTTGCACAGTGACGTATTGCATGGAAGCATTATCAATCAGTGTGTTCTTCATTTGATGGCGCCATATCCGTATACATGATATCTGTTTCGCAATTAATGATTGCAATCTATCAGCAATTGTACCTCTGTAATATAAATAATTTGATTATTTTAAGACAAAATTGCTTATTTATTAGTAGCTTGTAAACATGAATCTAATCAGTACACACTTTTTTGGTTTCTTTCTTTTTCTTCCTGAATCCAAATTACTCAATGTCATAGCGTCTGTAGTTATATTCAATGGAGAGGTACATTGGCTAATGATAATATCTGCTTGACTCGTCTTTTGCATAATGTTACTTGAAGATGGTGTCTCAGAAATATTCTGCGACGTTTGTGTGAATGATAATTTTGCCATAATAACTTCTGCTTTTGAATAGAAAGTTTTGTCAGAGTCTTTGGTAGATGCAATGGAACCCCTTAGTGTACTGCTAGAAGCTGATAACAGAGAACTTGTATAGGTATTTGGAAGCTGCTGAACTGGGATTACATCTTGGCTATCTACATCTTCTATGACGTTTGTTACAGTTTTATCGCTGTCACAGCTTATGTCAAGCTTATCTTTGCACTCTCCATGCTCGGTTCCATTAGAAGACTCTGTGTCTAAATTTAGACTGCTCTTAGTACTAACAGGACTGTTGACAATGTCAAACTTCTTTTGTGAACAAGCTGGAGGATTTATATTTAGAATACATATAGATTCCGATAATTTATTCTTCACATTCCCCATACATTTCTCTTCTATTCTTGGATATTTTCTAGGTATAGGTACATAAAGTTCTGACTTTCTACCATGAACATCATTGGTATTATCGAGTGTCTTATCCAGTTTTGTGTCAATCCACATACTGTCCTCCGATGTAGAATCATCCTTCTCTTCTTGTAATTTCCTTTTTCTTCTCTTGTATGCGTACGACTTATCAAGACTAGGAGATTTATTAATCGTGGATGTGTTCTCAGCAGTAATAGAACATAGCTCATGAAAAGACTTTATCTGACTATAGACATTTCCCTTGGCATCGTAGGTATTCGTAGAGCTGCTTCGACACGGTGTTTGATCACCAGAGTTGACATCATCTACTCGAACATCCTGTTTGCTCAGATCAGATGTAGGAAAGTCTGGAATTTTGCTTTCAGTCGCAACACTACAATTGAGGCCAGCTTTTCCTCTGGGCCGCTTCTTGCTATTACCCAACACCGGCGAACGTTCGGCTCGTTTAGTCACGGATATTCCAAGAATCGGTGAAGATTGACGCAGGCCAATTTCGTGGTCGTCAACAACCGGATCCAGGACGCTTTCATCGTGAGTCTCGATCCACTGACGTACAAAATCTTTCTTCGCAGCGGCGAATGAAAGTTTCCTCACATTATCATTGAACAGTAAATCTGTAGCTTCCGATTCGAGCTCTTGGACGTCATTGAATGTACCTGCGACATTTGTATTAGAAACGGTAGGGCCAAAACTAAGCCTTTTTACGTAATTCGGCTTCGTGCAGTCTCGCGAAACGCACGATTTTCCTCGTGCGACGCTTGACATTGATGAACGAAAATATATTTCATCGGTATGAGCCGCGCAATTTGACAGCGCATTCCTTGGCACGTGTAAATAGGCGTCACACAGATTTTGTGAGAATATTGAAATTAAAAAATTGCCCTAAATACCAACTCTATGTATTCTGAGCGCGTACAAGCGCCATACTGCGGTTTCTATTGGTTTCTATGACAACTGGCGTCGTTCAGGGCTGTGGCGTACAGGCGCATGATTGAAAACTCAAAATAAAATATGCAAAGGTTCCGACACGTTCCGACAAAATTTAGTCGAAGAAGTTAAGAAACAAATTGTCGAGTTTTTCAAGCTGATTACATTATTTTAAACATGAAATTGATTCTGTAATATATTCAACCATTATGTTGTATAAAACAGATGCACTACAATAATTAATTAAATAGAATGTTATTATTGCTGTTTGCGTCGTTTAATAGAAAAATGACATATTTTCTGCATTCAATAGGTCTATAAACTCTGAAACATACACGACTGTTAAGATGTGCATTAGTGCAGGGTATTTTAAGTGTTATATACGTAACTGGAGAAAGGTTTGAATAAAGGCGGTAAAGTGGTAGAGAGCGCACTTTTGAAAGTTCTTCGTTCTTCTTCTCACATTGAACAATTCACCACTTTTAATTGAATATAATACCGATAGCTTACCAATGTTACGTCATTTCAGTAATATTTTTAATTCATTATCCAGTTAAAGAAACTCTACCCATGTCTCGTACTTTACCAAAAACCTGTATGAATCGTACAATTTCGAAAAGTCTATATCCTTTTCATGATGACTAATCATAATACACCCTCGCAGTATCTGTCTACCTACTTCGTCACGCACCAATCAACACAGCTCGATCCGAATATAATTCAACCTCTCGTAAACTGACATCGCGAAAGAATAAACGTTTCCGATCCGCCGTCTCGTCGTTCGCAGTCTTTTAACAATGAGAATTAACGAGGGTTCTTCGACGATCATTCCTGTCTCCGGTAGTGATGGGACGAAGTTCAATACGTACTCATGAACATCAATCAACTGAAAACCCCAAGATCCACTCGACCAGTACCACTACCTTAATATCGAAATATAAAATTTCGTGACTTTACCCATAAACACTACCATCCTTTACTCGGCACACTCATACAAGCTCCGACCACGTTAGCTCAGTACTCGAACCCATACTTACAAGTGCCACTACACCATCGTACGTCCCCGGTAACCCTATACTTCCAAGTACCTACTACCATCGTCCGCAGTAAAGCTTCACTCATAACTACTACTACTATCGTCGAAAGCACTCGTACATCGTTCGTGCCCGCGGACTCGTCGTTCGACTTCTACCGCAACTATTTCCAATACGCTCGATCCCATCACTAGTTCGCGGGGGGTCGGTCCGACGATCCAGTGCCGTCGCATCGGAGACTGGCAGCTACGCGTACGTCGGCGTACCTACGCAAGAGCAAGAGCAGATACGCGAGGAGGATGAAAGCAAGAGGCTGGGCCCGCCACGGTGCTGACGAGAAAGGGTTCTCGCCGGCGTGGAAATCTAAATCGCCGAGAGAGCTGCGCCGCTCCGATGCCGGTCCACGGCTTGCCGTACAACGTACAATTACCGGGCGGCGAGTGTCGAGGAACCCCCTTTTATATTAATAGTCGAGATAGTCGACAGTGTCGTGTGATGAGGGCCACGGTGCGGCAAGAAGGGGAGGGAGTGAGGAGAGTGCGAGAGAAGAGGGCGGGGGAAGCGAGTGCGAGGGAGAGAGAGGAGGGCAATCGGTGAAGTAAGGGAGATGGAGTAAGTGCCGCCGAATGAGAGAGGAGCGAGAGAGCGAGAGAGGGTCCAAGAGGGGCTTCGAAATGATAGATAGGAGGACGGGATACCGCGGACCCCTTGCAACACCGTTGCTTCAGTTTCAGTTCGCGATGGAGGCTACTTGCTCCTTCTAGAGGAGGTGGCTGCGTATTCCTTACAGAGAGGGAGACAGATAGGAGAGAAGACGAGAGAGCGAGAGAGGAGAGTGTCTGAGAGAGAGAGAAAGAGAGAGAGTGCGAGAGATAGAGAGAGAGAATCTGAGTAAGAGAAATAGAGTGAGAGAAAGATAGACTGAGTCCCATCGTAAGACGTGTAGCAAGGGAGAGCGAAGGAGAAGGAAATAGTGATAGAGAGAGAAAGAGAGAGAGAGAGAGAGAGAGAGAGAAGAACGAAGGAGGCAGAAAATTTAGTGAACACCGGCGATTAATAAATAGACAAGAGCGTAAGAGGTAGAAGGAAGAAAGCGGAAAGAGGGTTGCAGTTTGCGAGCGTAGTATACCGAGAGCGTCCACGTGCAAGGGGTTGCAGGATCCTCGGTATCCATAAAAGCTCATCCCGCGCCCGGGGTGCGTCCGGCCGAGGCTCGGCCGTTCGAGTAGCGATTCTAGATCGACGATCCTCGCCGCGGGGGCTCGGTTGCGCGACTTTTTTTCGGGGGAGGAAATCGAGCGACGCGAGATCCGGTCCGTGAGCGTGCGATGAAAGCGGGTACGTCGTCACGCACGGAGGTGGCCGGATGCCGGACGGTGCAGTGATTCGATTGATTCGCTCAAGAGTGGTTCGTGGCTTCCATCGAACTTCCGAGTGCCGTGTGTTGATGCACGGGTGTTGGTGAACGGGTATGCGTGCGTCAGATTCATGCGGGCGCAAGTGAACTAGATCTGTACTCGTCGAATACGCGTCGGCTGGCGCGCGCGCGCGCGTGGTGCACGTAGGTGCTCGCAATTAGATACTCGATTCGCGAAGAATTAGAGTGCCCGCGCGTTCCTATGCCCAAAGCGCGCTCCCGCGCGTAGAGACGTGCGCGCACATTTTCATGCGGACGGACCGCTGCGTGGGCGTGCGACGAGCCGATTCCTACGGGGCACCCTGTTTAGAGTGACGGCGAGCGTTTAGAGTGTGCGTGCGCGCGTAAACGGCGGGTCGGTGGAAGGAAAAACAAAGCGGTGCCGAGAGGACACCCCGGACGCGTGCAAGCAGCAGCCTCGGCCCTGTGGCGAATTTCATTTCGTTCGCACGATCGACGCCGATTGGCGACCGGCGCTGCCGCATCGGACGAAGAGGACGAAGCGGAGGGACGTCTCTTTGTTCTGGTATGTACTGCGGGCGGCAAGCGCGAAGCGGCGAGACAGTTTGACGCCCGACAAGAGGGTTTTCCAGTGCCAAGTAGTCGCAGGATATCGCTGGATACGGCGGCCGACGGTGGGGTGCACGCGCCGCTTCGTTCGTATTTCAAAGGTGAAGCGTACAGTACTCAGGATAAGCGGCTCTCGGTCATTAATTCGAAAGCGTATCGAGCTGAGGTAGTGGTAAAGTGTGCCGATAGGCAGTGTCGAAGCATCAAATCTCGGTCGAACGGCATAATGACAAATGTACGCATCCTTGAACGTGTCCGAAAGATTGAGCTGTGAGCGCAAACATTTGTCTGAGCTGATAGAGTATGGTTCGCAGCAAAAATTTATTGTAACGTACCATCGCGTTTGGGTTGAATTCTGAAGCGTCATCGTGCGAATAGAGAAAAGTGGGGGTGTATTCTTGTGAAGCGTTTGGAAGCTCGCGGTCAAATAGCGACGGCCACCGAAGAAGGTCCTTTTCAATAGAAAGGGGAGTTTGCGGTGCGCGTTCTAATATTGAAGAGGCGTGGGAGGAAGTGGATCTCCTTTCGGTGGCACGGACGATGCGTAGCGCCTCAGGGATGTCGAGGAACATGGGAGAGGGACGAGACTTCTTTGAAACGTTCAAACTTCTGTTTCTGGCCGCTTCGCACGCAAACGTGTTTTCTGTCAGAAAAAAGGCGAGGAATCGTATTTCCAAATACGATCTACGTTTACCTCTCTGTGTGCCGACGTTCGGCCGTTGTCCTCATTGATCGAAAATTGATCCTTGGTGAGACGCAGAAAAGATTGGTAAAAAGATGTCGGTCGGTCATAAACATTTATGCGATTCGGATCGTTCGAGTAACGTGGACGAATATTCGAAAGCTTTCCGGCTATTTTTAACTGGGTTGTTAGGATTGACTGTCAAATTCCGCGTTGCGAACTGCATACGCTAACGTCGTCCTTATTGGTACCGGATGTATGTGACCGGACGTGGCGATTGATTTCCACAATACGCGTAGACGTGAAAATCGATATAATCACGGATTCGAGTGACGGACCGGATAAAATTAACGTCTTGCGTAAACCGAACGCATTGACGCTGAAGCGAGAGAATCCCGTGGAAACGGAAAATCGCGGGGGCGGTTTCATTCGCAGTGCGAAATTCTCGCGTAGAATGCAACAATCAATTTTCTTAAGGAACTAATGAGACGACGGAAATAAACGTGATTGCCGTAAATTCATCACGAACACACATGTACGTCATAACTGCGATAGGAAAGTGGTTTTCAGAGAGACAGAATTGATCACAGCAGTCCCACTATTATTTTTGACATTTTCCGCAAAATTCGTTGGCCCTCAAACATCATGCGCACGATGACGAATATTTCGGCCTAAAGTTTAGACGAAATCAATACTCGCCGCAGATAATGTTCACGGCGTTATGTTATCAGTAGCCATACCAAAATTTGATACAATTGCTTTCGCATATTACCTGCCAATATTGTTACATTTCATTTCCTATTAACTGCACCAAAGTACACTAAAACAGTAAAAGACAAGTGAACACTAAACATCACCGTCGAGCCTGTCGTCGGACAAATTGCATTTACCTTCAATCACGGAATCCCAGAGATTGTAATTCAAACGTCCCATATGACACGCAGCAATAAAGACGTAGACGAAACATCCGACGATTAATGCTTAATAGGCGAAGACAAATTCATCCAGTCCTCCAAGACCGCGAGACAAATCGGACAAATCGCGTTACTACGCTTCGCCGTTTCCGGAAACGTTATCTGTTGTGCGCATCTGACAGATTCTTCGGGAGATTCCTCCTCGCGTCGCGGAAAATGATATGTCACGCGAGTGAGAAACAGTGCGTAAATGAAGAGAGAGAGAGAGTGAGAGATCATAGTATCATTAAGAGGGGATCAGAGAGGATAGACGACGTGTAGAATGAGTGAGACGGGAAATGAGAGAAACGGGAGAACGAGGAAGAATCGTGGAAAAGGAGAGGGAAAGAGACGAATGGAGAGAAAAAGACGGGAAACGAAGGAAAGACGGAATGCAGTGCGTGTCTAAGTCTTCTTATGTGCACGCGTCGGGCAAGAACGGCATAGAGAAAATGATAGAGAAACGGAATGGGGGAAAGCGGAAGAGAGAGGGATAGACTAACGGGAGTGAGACACAACGCGAAGGCGTGCGAAGCGGGATGACATTGTTTGCACGCGTGACGTCACTCGTAATTGTAATGAACAATGAGAAGCGCGAGAGTGCACGCGCGCACTTGCACGCCCTGCACAGAGATGGGAGTCTAGGGTTACTTACCGCGGTCGAGGACCATCTCTCGAAACTGCGCGTCTCCATTCTATTTTTTAATTTAAACTGCTCAGAATTTTTTTTTTTTTTTTTGTTGATATGTCATTTTTGACATTATTTTATATCTGACGTCTCGTCGTGGTTATTACAACAATTTTCTTCGGCTACGCATTTCAATGGTCTGTTCCTTCGCGATTCCACTCTTCAGCATTTAATAAGTTCCTTAATAAACGTGCTTTGTTTGTTTCCCAGTCCCTTTTATCGGCATAAAACAAATGTACCATTTTTCAGTTAAAATCTTCCCCGAGCGCGAGCTCTTCCCTCGTCCGATTGTGAGATCCATGTCGGAGTCGTTCTGCAGTCTTTTCACAATTGTGTCGCGACAAATGTCTAGGCTAATTCACCGTTCCGCGATTCAACGACACGTTGATGGGAAATTTATGTCAAGACCGTGACTGAATTCTTTTGGCATCGAATCGCTGGCGAGACGTTACGCAGTAGCTACACCGAGCAAGATATTCTTTTCAACGCTATCATTTTCTTTATCTACTCGCCAAACTAGTTGCGCTGCCGTCATAACAACTTTGCGCTATATTTAATTCTGCCAAATCCGCACTGTTCGAAATGTGTGCAAAACAAGTTCTATCTATCAATAGAAGCACGGATTCAAATGTTGTACTTATTGTTTTATGTAACGCAAAGTAACAGAAAAATGACAATTGTATAGATTTCTTATTTAGACCACTTTTGTGGTCGTTAGCAGATATACTGCTTTACACTGTTGAGCTTCCTTACATCAATCTTCACATAATCGTTTGCTTCTTTCCTATGATCGGCAGTGTACGCAACTTTAAATATCTTTGCGAAAGGATTTGTTTCGTACGATCATTCTCACTTTCAAAGAGCGCGGCGCCGCTTTCGTGCCTCGTCTTGTCTCGCACTTTCGACGCTGCCTCCAGCACGTCTAGGCGTGTGATTTGCATTCGCGTTGCACCACGTTTTCCGCTGAAAGCTGTCGCAATCGGCGTCAAAGAGATGCATGAAGCCGGCGGAAAGAGAAAGACGACGATGAAAAGCTTAATGCTTGTAATTTTCATTTTATTTTCGAAAAAACAATCAGCTACTTCTCGATTGCATCGTCAATAACATAAGACTCTGTGTATGAAACATGAGTGACGCTGTACCAACAGGATTAAACGTATGTTTTGCAATCGGTGAAATATTCAAGAGACGACGATGAAACGTTGACATCTTTGATGTGACAAAATTGACGGGCTGAAATATTCGGTGTGCATTAATTTTGAGTTTGAAGAAGTGACGATCGAAAGTCTTCGGAGAAACTCTGTTTCCGCCGCTTGCCACTTTAGAACGACCCCCGAGAAACAATCTAATTCTTTATTTGTCGTGCGTGACAACCTTCATTGGCAGAATTTCACGTGGTTTCGCGAGCGGTGCGGCCAAGAGAACTCGTTCTTGGTCTAGTTCGAAGGTTGGTATCGCGTGAACATCTAGCACAGTGTTCATCGTATCGTGCTCTTTCTCACATTATCACTCCGTTCGTCGCGTCTTACCTTTCCCGAGAAAGTGTACATCATCTCATACTATCGTTCATCAAAATTTGTTCGCTCAGACAGACTTCTACAATATTCGACCAGTCTTTATTACGTCGATAGGCGATTCCCATTCATACAGCACGAACTGTGATACTTGCCACTTAAAGTTGAGTTTGAGACAGTGTAATGGTTTCCTCCGAAATTCGTCGTCGATCTTGTTGACGGAGTTTCACGTGGTTTCGCGAGTGAGTTCGTGACGTTTCGCACGGTCGACGGGTCCCATAAGCCGCGAGACACTTTTGACGTTAATTTAGCACGCCCGAAGGTAAATGGTGCTGAGTCGCAGACGCACAATAGTACGACACTTTATCTTATCGCGTGATGTTTAAGAGTCGGCGGACGCGTTAAAAACTGTCTGAGAACCGCGACGGACCACTAGACGAATTCATTATCTCAAAGTGCTCCGTTCCGACTTCGCGCGGCTACCAACTCGAAACGCTTTCCCGCTATCATCAGAATTTTTGTCCATCGATTCACAATTAACGCGTAATTGCTTTCGCGTGTTTCAGCCGTTATCAGTGAAATCGACGCCGACTTTCCTGATAAAGTCCGTACGCGCAAAATCACTCCGTATTATTAAATCGGCTAGACAGATCCGAAGAAAATAGCATACACCGCGGACACGATTTTCCACCGACCAATTATAGCACAGCAAAGAGCCGGACCGCATTTCTTCCGCGCACGCGTGCGCTGTCAACGTTATCGCGAATCCGCGAGAAAAACAAAGCGTCAATACCGATACGAGCGGCCAGCTGAATGATCTTCGATTTTCAAGCGAACGCCAGCGCGCCTCTTCATTCATGTCGCTCGAGTCACCCGAAAACAATCGAAACACGCCCTCCCGGAAAACGAGCCGACCATTCGCTCCCTGAACGACAATCTTAATCTTTATCGCGCAGACCCGCGCTCGACGATATCGCGAAGGCTATTGACGAAAAATCGTGCGGACTCGCTCGGTCGAGCGTTACTTTACGAGCGTGGGCAACGGCGAGACACGAGAAAAATACGTTTCAATTTCCAGAGAGACGTCGAGGCGTCGGACGATCTGCGGCAGACTGCAGTGACGCGGTCGGTCGAGTTTCGAGGTGGTGGGTGCCGGCGGAGTAGTGGATAGTACGCCGTCGAAGATGATGCTCGGGACCGCCAGAAGAGAGGAGGTCTTCTCCGGCAATGGCTGATCGCCGGTTAGGCGATGCTCCCGGCTCATAAGAACGCACGCGGGCCATAGAATCGCGACCGGAAGTCGCGCTCCCGCCAGTTGGTCAGACGACGTCGGACCAACGTTCATCAGCGAGAGCATCCCGCGAAAAGGACGCGGCGAATGCTTCGGGCGAAGACAGTGAAAGGGTGCGCAAGTGGGAAGAGTGAGAGAACTGGGGAAAGAAGTTGGGGTGAGAGAGAAGGTGACGAGTTCCGGCCCGAAGACTGTCGGCGCGTTGTAGGTGGGTGGCGGATGAGAGGAGTGCTAATATCGAGTGGTTCCAGGAAATATTCGAACGTCTATTAAGTGAGACGTTGAGGAAGTTGCGAGGGAAACCGATGTATTCGCGTGCGGTATCTTGCGTTTCGTTGCGAAAGTAGATACGGCTGGCCACTGATCGGACGAGCCCCGTAACGATCGTTCCACTGCCGCGGACCTTATCGACGACAACGGAAGATAAGAGGCAATTACGATCGAACCGCGTTCGCCAGTATGTTCGACGGTGATCCATAGGAAGGTGAAGTACGGTTCATTAATGTAGATAGCGATCATCGAACAATTATCGAGCTCGACGAGTATTTTTGTTAAGACACGGCAAAGATCGCATCTCGTCGGTTTCGTGACTAACGGATCGGAATGTCGCGGTGATCGGGACTGCGGAACGCGCGCTTGGAAGTTCGAAAATGAGATGTGAAATGCGACGGGATCGCGTGACGAGGATCATCGACGAAGACGTTTCCCACGTTGAGTTTGCCGGGAGAATCGAGCGGATCGAGCGCAACGAGACAGTTTGTGATTCGTCCGACTTAGCCGCGACCTTGAGCGCAACGCGCCTGACCTTGAAGCAGATGCACGGAAGCTCGAAGTAGCTGGCGAACGTCGATCGCGAGCCGGTACCTTCATGCGAGCCCATTGACCGATGCTGAGAGATCGTGAGCCGAAAAGGGACTGTCCCTAACATTACAGTAGAAGTTCATCGAATTCGCTGACAGTGATTCATTCTAGACCGCACGGTGTGAAAGCGATCGACTCCGACCACTGAACGCAGCGTGCCCAGCTGTGATCCGTGGCCTGCGACTCTCCCTTAGATCATCAGAGTCCGTCGTCCGGCGACTGGAAAAACAAGATCGCTCGTCCAGCATTCTCTCTCGCCGATCGCGAGCAGGATCGGTGGCAATTCGGCAGAAGTCGTTCGCGCCCTGCTGAATTCGCTTGATCACGGCGATCGAACGGTGGTAGTGGCGGCGTCAACGGCAGTGGTGGCGGCGGTGGTGGCGGTGGTGGTGGCGGTGGTGGCGACGGCGGTGGTGGTGGTAGCGATTGACGAGAGTGCGACACAGGAGGGGGTGCTTATCCTCGAAGCCGCGGGGTCAAGACGAGAGTGTGGGACGATAATAAGCCTCGAATTCGGCGTGGCTGCCTTCGAGGATGATCGACGGTGGTCATGCCGTGTGATTCGAAGGGGTATCACCAGGCTAACCGACTCGCGCTCGTCGTCAAGGTGTTCATACGCGACGGTGTGCCAGAGCCGGCGGAAAGATGAGCTCGATCGACTTCGACGAGGTGCTTGTACATGTGGGCGAGAAAGGTCGTTACCAGAACATCATGTACTACCTGCTCTGCATACCCGCAACGCTTCCGGCCGCCTTCTTGGCATTCTCGCAGGTAAATCGTCCGTCGAGTTTATCGTATCGCAACGCTTCTCTGTTCTGGATGCAATTTTTTTTTTTTTTTTTGCCTCCGAGGGACGGCTTTGCTGTATAAATTTCGGGAAATTAGGGGAGAATCGAAGAATTATCATTTTTTCTATGGCTTCGGTCGTGTTCACGTTTCCGGTTATAATATGGTTACGTGCGTGTCGCTGAATTGTAGTGCGTATTTTGTGCTATTTTTGTGAAGAAGATTTGCCGATACGAAATACACTTGACAGTCTGATACGCAATAGGGAAACACAGATTTCTTACGTGGCCGTACAATGCGATCACTGTGTAATTGAAATCATATCAGTCGCATTCATGCTGTAGCGATTAGAGCAAAAAAAGACATTCGAATTTTTTGTTTACGTCCCATTTATCTAAGCAGGAGCGCGCGCGCTCTCAACGAATTCAAAGCATCCGATTTAGCGCGAAATCGAGTGCATGCGTCTTCAATTAGCGCAAATAGGCTCTTTACGGAGAACAGACACAAGAGTTTCGATTCATGAAGCTGATTGCAGGAATCGCAATATGTCGCGTACGCAGTTATCGCCGTAATTAAAAGCAATAAATAATAATCATTCGACACTTGTACACACCTACTTTGTCTTCCTCATATCGAAAGATAAAATTATTTCTGTGCGGCACAACTGACAGCGCATCTGTCACTCAATTGGATTCATCTTCCGCGTAAGAATGATTTGTTCTTTGCACAGTTGATAATTGCCGGGGACTCTCGGGGAAGCGCTGCGCGTTAGTTACATTTTCCGTTAAGCACGGACCTCAGATGCATCTGGCACGCCGACGAAGGTGCAAAATGTCGTTTCCTGACGTGCTTGCGTTTAATTAACGGCTTTCCGGAAGTCGGCTAATAGGAAGCCCGATTGCACGTTCACTTTGCACCCGGCGTGAATATTTTCCGAACGGACTATTAAGTTGGTATAATTAAGGAGACGGACCGGATTATAACGTAAATTTCCACTGGAACCTCTTCTGCGATCCTGCAATCACGGCAGACGATCCTAGCAATTGCACAAGTGTGCCTCGTATCCTTGCGACGTCGATTAACCTTTGAATACCGAGCGACATTCGTACGACACCGAGAATTTCGAGTATGTTCAATGGCGAGCAATTTTTTGGTCACCATTAACAAGCGGATAAAAAGAATTAATACTCAAACAAAATTTTTGAAAAATGTTACAAGTACGCTTTCCGTTCATTAACGCGTTCAGTGTGAGTTGTTCGACTTATTCAAAATTGACTAGCTCCTCCAAATATGAATCTGACATTTCCACAACGTCGAGAGCGTTCGAGGAACAATTTTTTCCGTAGAATTCGTGCCGCTCGAGTAAGCGTGTTCATTGGAAATGCACAGGTATTCGTGAGTGCCTCGCCGGATCACTGGTGCAGGGTACCAGAGCTGGAGAACCTGACCGGGCTGATGACCTTGGAGGAAAGGAAGGCCCTCTCGCTTCCGTATACGGTGAAGTCGGACGAGCGGAGGGTGTACTCGAGGTGTCACATGTACGACGTGAATTACACGACGATAATCGAGTCCTGGCTTCACCAGCGGCCGACCCTCCACAATGTCACGGACATGCCGTCGCTGTCGATGTCGGCCACGACGTTGTCGACGTCGGCGTCGTCGGCGTCGTTCCAGGCGTCGGGACGCCTGCCGCCGCCCCCGGTTAGCAATGCGGAATGGCCGGTCACCAAGTGCAGATACGGATGGAACTACGACACCAGAGACTACGACAGCACCCTCGTCACCGAGGTAAACTCGACTTTCTCTCTTTTACAGCCACGTTGATGACTTCAGAAAATCCGACTTTTTCAACGAAACAAGGAAAAAGATCGGCGTCCCGACAACGGAGCCTACCGAACGAACTTACGCGGCACTGACTCGCGCGAGCGTAACCGAGTCATTCATAAATCCCTTCGCCGACATTTCTTATTCCTCCGTCTTCGCTTTCTCAAGCCTACACGCGCGCCAAACGTTTCCTGTCGACGCAACGCCGAGAGCTCGCCAAACTCGGGCAGCAGCGTGAAGCCGGCATATACCCTAATTCCGTCAACTCGATTGCAGCCGTAACCTGGATTTCGCTGCGGTGTCACATTTAAACTAGGGTTGTGTCGAACGTTAACTCGCATTAAAAGAACGAAAAAAAGCATGACCGGATGATCCGTCGGGAGGGGCCAAACAAGCAGTCGACTTTCCTCGTTCAATCTTCGGGGTGGGGAGAGAAAAGGAGCGAGACACGTCGGCGAGTGGGCCGGCCAGCGCAGACACGTGCGCATCGTCGTCCGTCGAATTTGCATAATGCCCATGACGCCTTAATCGCCAGCGACAAATTTCTTCGCCGGTCGGCGGCGTCGGATTTCACGACCCACTTCGCCTTGGCCTTTAACTTCGTCCACATCCCGTGCTCGCGTCGTCTTCTCGGTACTGGAAATCGAGCGGTCCCGTTCGCGGAACCCAACCAGCCCGTCATAGGTCCCTTCATCATCGGTCCACCCACCCAACGTTGGTCTAGCTCGCGTCGATCGGAGCGCGTCTCGTTCACGCGGCTAATCACCTTTTTCGAGGAACCGAGTGGCTGGTCTCTAGTGACGACGGAACGGCCGGAAGCGGTCGTTCGTTTCTATTCGATCAGCTTCGCAAGAATTTCGCGCCCCGCGCCTGTGCTTCAGTCAGCCCTCAGGAGAGCGATTCGATTTGTCGTTTGTCAGCGTCAATGGGCCAGGTCGATTGGCGAATTACGACGCGGTGTAATTAGTGGGAATGATCGTTATGAAATTTCACGTTCTTGTGGTATCGGTAATGTTGATATTCGATCCAAGTAATGTGGATTGAAAAGATTGTTCTACATTCTGTGATTTTTGTTTGCATGTCGGACTTGATATTTCAGAGAAATGGGCTGGGAATATTAATGGTTTTTTAAGCGCTAATACGTGATTCGATACCGGTCTGCTTTTATTGTGGGGCGTTCATTGATAGCGTCATTGCAAAATTAAGGTAATGATTTAATGGCGTTGCTCTAACACAATGTAATTGAGTAGACGTAGATAGAATCTCATGGGCTAAATACATCGTGACATCACAGATTCGTGAAACTGATTAAGTAATACAATATAATTTGCACATGAAGTAATCATTCATACCGTTCTCAAAAATTGATAATCATTAGCATAGTGAATGAGACATAATCCGTTAACTGAAGGGAAGTAGAAACAGACAAGCAGGCACATATTTTGCGGTATCCTCCTGTCACCGTCGCACATTCATATTGCAGTGCGATATAAACGTTAAAACGCACAATGCAACCTACCGTAAACGACGCCGAGATCTATTTATAACGCCACAATTTCTAGACACAGAAGCGCAAATGCACTTATAACACTGCAAACGTATTTATACCGACGCCGGTGGCCGGCAAGAGAAATATTTATCGCGTCAAAGGTTCCTTTGATTTCCATTTCAAAGGAAAATCTTTCGACAGCGCACGGAAAACAAAGCGTCCGCCTAGTGCAGAGATACGGAATATTAAACCACACTTGAAAGTATGATCGAGTCCTGTGCACACCAGCGACTGGAATATCGTAAGCGCGTTGAACGATATTTGCTTGGCTCGCGTCGTCGATTAGAGCATGCAACTGCGTTTCGAGTGAAATTTTCTCACGAATCTCGTACATATATCGATGACAGGTCTCTCTCGTCGTCAGACTGTAGAACGCTGTCAAATGGTCTCGAAGCTCGAAGCTCATAAACAGAACAAGGGGCATCCTCCATCTAAATTGCAACCGAAGAACTTGTTTACACCGCTCGAGAACGGTTCACATTACCGTGCCCGAACGGAAAACTCGCTGGACACCACTCCGTGGCGCGTTAACGCGCGAAGGACGTGTCTCTTGAACGTGACTCGCGCATCAATCAGCCTCAGGAGACGTCGGCCGTTCCGTCACACTCGTCGTTCGCGAAATTGTAGGTGACTCCCTTCGCGGCATTTGAATACAGCGCGGAAAACTCGGCCGAGTCCGAGAAAAGCTTGGCCGGTCACGTGGACGGTGGAGGCAGCAAGTGCCCCCATTAAGGCGTTATTAAATTGCCGCAATTAGACAAGCAGCCGCGCGGTAAGCTGTTGGCGCGAAGAGGATCGTAGCTGGCGGGGTCGAGGATCTGTTCGCCTCTTTTTTTCCAGCCCGATTCCATGTCCGCTCGTCTCTCGCGCGGAAATAATTCCGACAACTCGACGTTTTCCGTACGCAAGCACTGTGCAATCGTTCAAGACGCCGCGACTGGAAACTGATCCGCTGTCGACGGGACTGAATGGATGATTTGCGATGTTTATCGAAAATTTGATTAGAACATCAGTCGATCGTTAAGCATTGATTCGAAGTGGGCGCGGTGGAAGTTTCCAGGATCGTTACACGATTTCTGTGCATACACTTTCTGGATTCCTTTCCACGCCATGCCACCGAGCCAAAATCGTCTCGCGTCTCTCGGCGTCCGTGAGCGAAGCGCGATTTCGGGTGAAAATGAAAATGACGCCACCTTTTCCGAGATTTTCTTCGCGACAGCTGCGGCAGGACTCGGGCCGTAATTGGCCGCCGATGGCAGCAGGTGAAAAAGTGTCGATGAGCCACCGAGTGACTGGCCGATAGGTTGCGGACTCTTGGTGGCGTCAGCAATTGCCGACCAATTTACCTACCCCCGCATCCGGTCATGTGATATGTCATATCAAACGCCTCGCACAAGCCTGCGTGCCGAGCCCTGTCGATGCCGAGGGTATACGTTCGCTCCCGGTCGCGCGGTCCGGATTCGACGTGACGCAAAGAGCAAATCGGCGGCAGCCCGTATCCTTCCGCCTACCATTTCTTCCGTTTACGAGAAATTTGCGCGGCCAGCCGGAAAACTTCATTCGCCCTCGCATCCGATCCATCGCCGCTGGCTCGACTAATTCTCAGGGACCGCGTTCGCGGAAAGGCGAATTCCGATAACGCGAACACGGCAGATCGACGTTTACTGTGACATATTGACGAGGTGGATGCGATCGTTTCAGGATTTTATCAATTATTTAATAGTTACCTTTTAACGCTCATTTTCTTCTGTCCACAACGGATTGATTGCTTTAACGAACTGTGTTTAGTAGATAAACGAGCTCTTTTTATACGAAAATTGATTCGGAAATATTTGCCTTTTTTACTTGATATATTTATTGCACCATGGAATGACTCAATGTTTGATAAAAAATTATACTAGAAAAGAACGGGGTTTATCGTGAAAAAATTAAGTGGTAATTGTTATGTTAGACAATATGTATCGAAATATAGCTTTGCAAGATGTGTTCGTCTGTCGTCGCTACACATATGCTTCAAGTATGTCGAACCTCCGTCTACACTGTGGGCATACGTCCCTGTGTACTTACGCGTCCCGAATTCGTAGTGACGCAAAGAGCAATGGATATATCAAATCCTTCCGCTTCTCTTCCGCGTTTCTTCCATCAGCGATATACATATTCGATAACTGAAACATTCACTTTTCCGCGCACAACATATTCAATTTCCTTAAATTCAGTAAAGTATCTCGCAAGAGCATTTATAAGTTTGTCAGTATTCCAACATAAAACAATTTATACGTATAACAAGTGGACTCTGTTATCATTCATCACACGCCTCGTATTTCTTTTCATAATTTGACAAATGTTCTACTGCTCTCTTGATAACGAGCATCAATTGGTATTGATACGAAACCCGGCCATATTAATTACGGCGAATATCGAAAGAGTCGTGAGTACCCAGTTAAGGTTGAAATTTATTTCGCTCCATTCTGCAACGCCAGCTGCTCGAACATACTGTAACGGCCCTGCAGAGGCAGGGAGTATATGTGCCGAGTATTTACACAGTCCGGATTTACGCAGACACATGACGCAAAGAGTCATCGAGGCAAATCCTGTCCTTCCGTTTTCCGTTGTTCATCGTCGACACTTTCTAACGCGTTGCGCGCTCGCAATCACTTTAACCCTTCCCTTGCTCGGTACACTTACATATTTTACCCTTAGGCGAATTCTGCCACCGTATTATCGCACGCTATTATAGCATTTTGATTACATACGCTTCTTTTTGTTACCATTAAGCCTTATTCTTCTCTGTATACGTACATTATTTTTCCTTTTTCTTTTCAAAAAACTATTACGTCTATATTAAAATCAGTATCTACAAATGTCCAATAAAAAGGGTCGCATCGAACGTTTTGGAGTTGTTGACGTTGTATGAGAAATAGTATTAGAACATACATGCAAAATTTCTAAGAAAACACCTGCTAATCAATGTCATTAAAAAAATCTGCAAATATTCAAAAAGTTTGAGGTTTCAACGTGGTCGGCCAGCTGTGTAAGATTGCGGAGGTGGTCGAAGGAACACTCCACTACGAACCAACACACGCACGTTCCTTTTGGACAGGAAGTACCGTCGTGCAATTTCGTACTCGTATAAGTACGGCATACGTGCCCGGTCCGATCTGATCTCGTTCGGCGAGAGGTTGCTTGTCACATGTCGACACGGAAAAGACAATGACCTGTTCCGCAGTGCCGTGCGGTGCGGAGTCGTTAAGAGCGAACCTCCTAAATCGGGCGCAATAAATCATCGGATCGGAAGCGAAGTATAGAGGCCGAGATGAGAGAAAGAGCGAGATGCAAGAAGAAAAGGAGAGAGAGTAATAAAAAAAGAGAGAGAGATAGAGAAGGCCCACGCCTGCGACCTGTTAACGTCTCTCATCATCGTTGCACCTCTCACTTTTATTACCATCCTTGCTTCCTCAACGACAATTCGCACAACTGACAGTCGGAAGTGAGTAAGACACCCCTTCTTCCAATGTCGTAAAACTTGTTGCGACGTGACGCAGTGCATATTTACAGATAACATACGCCGTCTCTTGAAAGCACGTCTTCCATTTTCATCGAATATAATATAGAACGAGACAACTCGTCTGAAACGTTCGTCCAGCTCCTATTCGACAGACTTCCGACGTCGACCGGCACGATCCGTGACACACGACGGTCGTGGTTTCCAGTTGAGGGAAAAACGTGATCGCGTCAACGTGCTCACTTGCCCGCATAGGCAGGCGCGCGCGAGTACGTGTATATTATATCGGCAAATTGCGTCGCGGTCATATCAATACCATTTTCGAAGTGTGTCAGGGTGATAAAATACACATACGTGTCATTAAAACGTCCTTTGCGCGGAGCGTGCGTTGACCTTGGCAATAACTCGAACCGTTTGGCATCGTCACACAGAGGCACCGCCTGCGAACCGCTGCGTTCTCCTCCTGTCTTCGCCACGCGGGCCCGCCAATTTACCTTTTGCGTATTTCGCGCGGATAATGCCATCGAAAGTCCGTGAGTGGCAATTTGCTTGAATCAAACACCGTGTTAGACCCATTAACGCCCACGCGGCGCGCGGGCCCGACGCTTCATCGTTTTGCCACCGACTAATGGCCACTCAATTAACATTTCGCTTCATCCGACAGTGTTTACTCGCGCTCGGCCTTTTTCCAGCAGCGAGCGAGGAAGAAACGGAGGCTTCCTCGTGCCAAGCGCCCACTGACGACACGTCTGCTTTGTCGGGCCAGGCGCGAACTTTACCTACTTACGGAAAGTATCGATCGCCAAGTGCCGTGTCTACGTGCTCAGCGCGCTTTGCTCATTAACGAACATTGTCGGCCGGGTAATAGGCGGCCGCGTGATTTATTATGATTGTGTACGCTGTCAGAGACTGCCTGTCTACCTCGAGGAACGGTTTCAGGTGCGTCTGACATGAGTCTTTGCGGATGTCGTAATTTCTTAAAGAGCGATACTTTCCGATGATAAGTGGCGGCCTGTTGAAAGGGTAATGGAATTGGTTGAAGTACGATCGTGTTTGAAAGCTGCACGAAAGGCACGCGAGAAGTTCCGCGAACAGCTGCGAACGAGTGTCAATATATAACGGAAGCATAAGGAAATGGAGATATTTTTTGAAATACTTGGAAAATTACATTTTTGGAATATTTAGTACTTATACCGTGAAGCACCGGGTAACTTGTACGTAAACATACTGATCGATTGATATCGAGACACAGAGTTCCGGAGGGGAGGAAACGGAACGAACGGACGCGCAAAGTCGGCAGGTAAATGTCGAGCAATTTGTCTTATTGGCCGCGTCGCATCGTTCAAATTCCTAAACGTCTGACGTCCGACGACTCTATGTGGGAAAGCAGATTCTATCATTAGCATTTAGGTGTACGGTACGTGAGCGCAATCTTGTTCAGCGCTGCTAATATATAGGCGCTGCCGTTCGTGCGTGCATCACGTACGCACGCTGCACTCACGTCATTTGGCTAATGCAATTCCGTCGGGTTGAATCGGAGGTGTTACAATCGGCAACGTCCTGAAACCGAGATCCGCCCCCTTAAGTCGATTAAAGCGCGTTTATGGAAATGTCGGCGCGATTGTGAGAGTGAGGCCAAAGGGACACTTTATTTCGTTTTCGCGCGTATGTCACGTTCGCACGTCTGAATAGTTCGCGGCATTGGCGCAATGAATGAAATTCTCCGCTGCGTCGTTCAATTCCATTTCGACAGTGCCTCGCTGGAATCGTTAAGCACCACGCATATCAGGCCCAACGTTCGATTGCGTGAAAAATGTCTTCGAACCGCCGCACTCGGCGCAGTAGTAGCAGTCTTCATTCTCGTCCCTGAATCCATTGCTTTCAGTGCCTACTAATTTGCGCCAAGAGCCGTAACAACCATCAATTCCAAAACTCTGTAACCGAGAGCCACTACTTTATACTCCCGACAACTTTCCTCCGCACCCTCCACAGTTCGGCAAACCGAAATCACAGCCAACGCTACGAGCCTCACAAACGACCAAAACAAAAAGAAAACCAACTGCGCCCACTGCCAAGAACCTCAATTCGCATCCACAAATTCACATCCTGGCCTCCCCCATTCCTCGATGCCCGCGACTTCCACTCCAGAGCCCTCCCAATCATCCAGTCTCCAAATTCGTCGCCGAGACGACGAAGCGACGCTTTTTTTTTTTTGTCACACTCCGCGAGGCACGCACGCGCGTACGCGTGTGTGCGTGTGTGCGCGCATTCGAGCGGGGCAAGCTCGAAAGAGTCGATCACGGTTTGTCGAGAGAGGGTCGAAGGGTGAGGGTGAGGGGTCGGAAGGGCGGAGGGGGGAGCACGTTCCTCCTGTCAACCGAGGGTGATGGACACCTCTCACGGTGGGAGCCTACTAACACACCTTGACGTCCTTCGGGTGTGAATGGAGCCGCGCGCAAACCCACCGTCCACCATCACAGCGAACGGACTAAATACACCGACGCGACAATTCGCCACCGGCGGCGGAGCGTATTCGCAACCTCGCGCAAATGCAATAGACCGACCCCCGCCGTTGATCCTCCCTCGTTCTCTCGGCATCAACAAACACGCTGCGTCGTGCGTGCGTGTCGCAGAAGCGCGGCCCACGTACGCGCGTGCGTTGGCTTCGTGCGTTTTCGCGTGCATGGAACTATGCGCGGCAGGACGGTGGCCTGGCGAACGGGGCTGCATGCTGCATGCGGTTTCACGATCTGCTTGGGGAAGGAACGCGAACGACGACGACGGTGCGAGCACGTGGGCCAGCGCGCACTCCGGAACTTCGTTACACGCCGCGGGCAATCTGGTCACTGAAAATTGAGACGCGGACTTTTTTTATGTGTACATACGGGGTTTCTTTAGGTTCAGCATTTAATGGGCGGCACTGTCTGCGGAACGATACGTATAGAGCAGTGTTTCTTAACCTGGGGTGCGAGAGAGGTTTCTAATGTTGCAATAATTGTCTTCTCCTAAATAAAAACATCTAAACATATTTTTCAAGGGGTGCGAGATCGTATTTTCAGATTCAAAGGGGTCCCGATCACCCAAAAGGTTAAGAAACACTGGTATAGAGTCAGGCATTTAGGGCGAAAATGGAGGTTTGATTGAAGAGACGGGATTCATTTCTTTGCCAACAAACGTTTCAACCCGTTTCAGAAGTGAAGACGCTAATCATTCGTTGCGCGAAAGATACCTTATCGATTACGCGCCGAGCGCAGCGTTACACTGCACAATTATCGGCTCAAACGTTACCTCAGCCACCGCATGCTTAGCATACACATGAATAAAGGAAAAAGAATGAAAAAAAATCATCTTCCCCCTTATCAATAAATCCAAGACAAGCAGCGAGAGTCAACGTTTGGCTCTCTGCGCTCGTCGGGCGTCTAGCAGAAGTTGCGTTCCGCAAATATTATTGCCGCCCATTGTTTGGCCGGCGGATATTAGCGACGCTGAAAGCCGAAGATCGCGAAAACAATTACGCGACTGCGTGCGGAAGCCGCGCGAACGCCGTGCGCACACAAGGGAGCAAGATAGCGGTTATAAACGGAGCAATGACTTCTGCGTAGCTCGCGATATCGCGAACCCTCCTCGCATCGGGCGCGGTCGCGGATTATTGACGATGCCGACACGTCAAGGCGAGAACTTTCCGTCCGCGGATGCCGATTCCGCGACCTTATTCCGTTTTATTGCGATTACGGCACCGCGCATCTGTCGTGTCAGAAGTGACGCGCGCGTCTCATTTGTATTTACTATGAAACCTTCGATGCCGCACGATGACGTTCTAACACTCGCGGCCTCGCGCTTTCATTCCCAGATACGCGGAACATATGATATGTCGATCGATGTAAATCCGGGCGACTTGGACCAGTAATGCGATCTTGTTATTATGCTCGATGTTACTTTCGTATGCGCGGTGAAAAATGACACGTTGCCGGGAGGCACGCGTTTTAATGGCATTCTGCATCCACATAGCTAGACCTGGTATGTGACAACAGCTGGTGGCCTTCCACGTCGACGACCTTCTTCTACGTCGGCAGTCTCTTTGGCAACGTAGTCTTCGGATGGATCGCCGACAAATGGGGTAGGCGAACCGCCTTCTTTGCCATCCTCTTCCTCGAGGTCATCTTCTCGATCGCCACCAGCTTCAGTCCGAACTACGTCATTTACACGGCGCTCAGGACCGTCAATGGCCTGTTTTTCCCCGCTATCTACCAAATACCGTTCATTCTAGGTACGTTTTGACGTGGAGACGAAAGCATCGAAGCTCACGATAGAGCTTAGTGTCTTTCGAAGAGCCAGATTTGTTTCGATGGTATGAGAATAATGTGTGCAGATTATGTGTGTGAATGATATAGTGCGGTACGTGTAAAATTGAAGTTTTTCTTGTTGGTGTAATTGATCACGATGTTAAGTCAATTGATCAAATTTTGTTTTAGCACTTGAGATGATGGGTCCGAGGTATAGAACATTTGCCGGTATGGTGATCTGCATGTTTTTTGCCACAGCAATGTCTCTTCTCGCTTTACTGGTAAGTTGCGCCGTGAATAGATCAAAATCTCTAAACCTCTTCTTGCAGTTCAAAGTTAATGTTTTTTCGAGTGTACGAATGCATCAAAGAATCAGCGAGTGTTGCGTTTACATACCTACAAAGCTGTCTTCCAATTGTCCTCAGGGTTATTTGTTGAGGCACTGGTACACATTGTCTTTGGCCACGTCAGTCCCTTTCATCCTCCTCTTCAGCTACTACTGGATTATTCCTGAGTCTCCACGGTGGCTTCTCAGTAAGAACAGAATAGACGAGGCCGAGGTGATTGTTCAACACATGGCTAAAGTAAATGGTAGAACAGTACCGACGAATTTTCTGAGGAAAATGGAGGTGAGTTCTAAATTCAAGTGTCACATATTCGCACCGACCGTTTTATCTACGAAATACATACATCGCTCCCGTTACACTGTCCACATTTTTCCTACCATTATCTCGTGTTTCTCGAGACAGTATTATAAAATGAATAACATTACAACAAAATTATATAAAAAAGTGAGCGTAGAGCCCGCTTCGCGCGCAGTACGATGGATCCGCAGACATGAGAATCCTACTTTCAGATCGAAATCCTGAAGAGGCAAGGGATCTCGTGCAACGGGAAAAATTCGGGCGACGTGACGGTCGACATGGAGAACGAGGACAGATCGCCACCCGCCTCGGCCACACCGATGGACTTGATCACCAATCCGAATATCCGAAAGAAGTTCTTCATCCTCGCTTTCGACTGGGTCGCGAACGCGGTCGTGTACAACGGCCTCTCGTACAACACGACCAATCTCGGTGTCTCCGACTACCTGGCCTTCTTCATCAGTAATATCGCGATCACTTTCCCCAATGTCCTTGGCGCGCGATCATGCTTGTTACATTGTGACACGTTGGACCGGCCTAGCCGACGTAAACACGTTCTCGTCGCGCGTGCACCGCTTTGAGACGATCCCGAATGCATAATGCGCTCCGCGCGCCATTCGCACATGCAGAATGTCGACCTTTCCGCGGCGTTAAGCGTATTCGGCGCGCTTCGCGAATATTGAACGCCCTCGACGTCACTCCGACTGACCCGCGCTGGCGTCGTTTTTATTCCCATTTCAAATGATCAGAGACGTTCGCTGTTTCGTAAGATCGGGACGGTCAATTGTGCTCGGAAATTCTGAGAGAGACTGTTTCAATGATCTCAGTGGGCAATCTTAGATTATTGTGATTCTTGGAATGCTTATTATAAGCCGTACTTTTGCGTCGACTTTTAGGTTTATTAATCAAGATTTGTTATAGGCGGTATCGTGGAGATTCCATCGTACGTCATAACGTGGTACGCCATGGACAGATTGGGCAGGCGATGGGTATTATGTCTGACCATGCTGTTGGGTGGAGTAGCATGCGTTTCCTGCATGTTCGTACCCGAAGGTATAACAGTCGTATGATAACTGAAATTAATTAACATGGTAAACGGTACGCTCCTAAAGCATTGCGATAAGAGTGTGCTACATTTGTAACGCTGGAATTAGAATGTCGCGTGCCACACGAGTTTTGATACTGTCGCAAATTTATGTTATGAATTAATTAAATTGATAACGACCCGATGACGGAAGTCTAAATTAGATATTCTCACGAGTTACTCAAATAAATGAATATACTCTGCATGATATGCTGAGTGATTATTCAAAGCTATATGCAGACTAAGCCGAAAATTCGTTCAGACGGAAAAACAAGTTGAACTAAAGTCAAATTAAATTTGCCCCAAGATGACATAAGTGAACAACAAAACAACATATTTAAGCTCACGTTACTTCAATGTGACATTCGTTAATGATAACACGTGGAAGCTGGAAGTTGGAAGTAATCAATCCTGTCACGTATATTTATGGCTCCCTATAATACGATTCGATAACGACATAACACTCGGATTAAGCCAAAGTGACATCACTTAGTACAGAAAAACAAGTTGAGTTTCAATGGAGATCTAATTCCAGACAATTTCAATTAAAGAAAATTGATCCACTCGTCTCGACAGAACCGCCGTTGCCATTTACTTAAATATACTTTTAATCGTACCATCGACTGTTCCGTACTATCCATTTTATCACTTCAATTTTTCTCTTGTCGCGGTAGACGCTGTTTGGGTGACCGTGTCTTTGGCAATGATCGGAAAATTCGGAATCGCAGCCTCGTTCGCGGTCTTCTACGTCTTCGTCGGCGAACTCTTGCCAACTGTGTTGAGGTCGCAGGCAATGGGCATCGCTTCCTTTATCGCGGGCATCGGTCTGCTCACCTTTCCCTACATCGTCCATTTGGCCGTCTATTCCAGGGTACTGCCACTGATCGTCATGGGGTCCTTGAGCGTCGCCGGCGCGCTTACTTCCGTTTTTCTGCCGGAAACGCTCAACATTCACTTGCCACAGACGATCGAGGAAGGTGAACTCTTCGGGGCAGATTTCAAACTGTGGTCGTGCCCGACTGTTCCGAAGTGAGTAATTGATGTCGGAAATGATTTTAAAATGACAGGGTCAACGATATGGGAAAATTGTAATGTAAACGTAAAATGTTGGAACATTTCGAATTCTTGCGTTTTCAAAGTTCACATTGTCATACACGTTTCTCATTCATATTTTCATTGCGCGCTGAATTTCATACAAAATTTGCGTGTGTGTCTCTTCGAAGGGGATCAAAGAAGGAGTCAGAATCTGTGCCATTAAGGTATCTGGTGAACGGCGGGCCAGGAAAATGTCCGACAGGCTCGAAGGGCGCCCTGCCGGAAGGGGTGTCGAACCAAGACGCAGAGAAGATGGTGCCGCTTTTATCGGGCGAGGAGAACGGAGCGAAGAATTCAAGTGCCGGCAAGCGCAACGCCGAGGACGAAGAGGAAGTGTCGACGAGTGCGGAAAATGAACAAAGAACGAGCGAAGTGGTCGAGTTCGTCCGGGACGTCAGAAAGACGCAATGAGCGGAAGATTGAGAGACAGAAGCGATAGGGACGTTTCTATGATCAGCCGCATTACCGTGTATTATAACGAATCAGTATAGACGCTCATTGTATTTATTTTTCCATCTACTACGATAATGTACTTCCTTTGTAAAGGCCTGCCCCCGACCGGGACGAGCGTGCCACCAAAGAGGTTCGAACTAATCTCTCCTCGCGCTCGCTCGGTGGCTTCTTCCTCCTCCTGCCTTGTGGTTTTTTCTTTTTTTTTACAACTGCGCAGATCTACGGCACACGCGACACGTTGGTTGATAGATTAGAATTGTTAGAGCCGAGCGTAGGGTAGGCGTAGTTCTAGGTAGACACCTTTTTTTACGTTAAACGTCTCACGAGGTCGCTTGTGTCATATTGATATGAGATTAATGGTTAACGTAGCCGTTAAGCAACAGTGCGCCGTTTCCCTGACGTTCTTAGCCGATCGCCTGTAAACGGATGCGCCGTGCGCCGACATGTATCGGTCGAGGACCCGGTGATTGTGTACGTCTCGCTCCTTGAGAATAATAATTTTTTAATTACACGGGACGTTTCAATGTTATCTACATGAATTTACTCGGTTATCCTGACGACTTCCTATGAATTACCGTCGGGGAGTTTTTTCTAAAGAATCTATAGACCGCTCGCCATGTCACCAAGGAGAATAGAGCAGTCGTCTGTTTCTGTTTGCTCGACAGACATTTTGGAGAACTTCCTGACATTCACGTCCTCGTCCGTGAGTCCCCTTGCCGAAGGCCGAACAGCCAAACGGTCGCTGAAGAGAACCTCGTTGAGCACTTTTTGGTGCATCCTTCGATCGTTCTCTAAAGCCGAGAACCAAGCACAACTCCCAAAATGCGCGAGATTGTGCATATACAGGCGGGCCAGTGTGGCAATCAGATCGGTGCCAAGGTCAGTACAAATGGAACAGAATCATGGTTAATAAAGGAGAGAAAAATATGTTTTCAGCAGAAACTATTAATTTGCTGCTTGGAATTGCAAATTTTTTGTTAGCACTTGACAGTTGTCTGTGCAACTGTCATCGGACATGTCAATTGGGTTATAGGTTAAAGTTGTGGGACTGATACAAATATACATATTTAAACTAAATTGTTTCGTGACGAAAGAAATCACGTAATTTATACTAACGTAATTTTACTGGCACTAAGATTCGCTTCGATAGAATTCAGTGAAGAACAGCTAACAGAAAACTATGGCCTGCGCCGATATCTATTAATCCTACCCTGCTTGAAATTTCCAGTTCTGGGAGGTAATCTCAGACGAACATGGCATCGATCAGACCGGATCATACCACGGGGACTCGGACCTTCAGCTGGAACGGATCAACGTCTATTACAACGAGGCAACCGGAACGAAGTACGTGCCCAGAGCGATCCTGGTCGACCTTGAGCCGGGAACAATGGATTCCGTTCGTTCGGGACCATTCGGAGAGATCTTCCGACCTGACAACTTCGTGTTCGGACAGTCAGGAGCCGGCAACAACTGGGCGAAGGGTCATTACACCGAGGGAGCCGAATTAGTCGACTCCATTCTGGACGTCGTCCGAAAAGAGGCAGAGAGTTGCGACTGTCTGCAGGGCTTCCAACTGACCCACTCTCTGGGCGGCGGCACTGGTTCCGGCATGGGCACTCTCTTGATCCGCAAAATTCGCGAGGAGTACCCGGACAGGATCATGACAACCTTCTCCGTCGTCCCATCACCGAAAGTCTCGGACACCGTCGTCGAGCCTTACAACGCCACCCTCTCGGTCCATCAGCTGGTCGAGAACACCGACCAGGCGTACTGCATCGACAACGAGGCTCTCTACGACATATGCTTCCGCACCCTCAAGCTCGCCACGCCGACGTACGGCGACCTCAATCATCTGGTCTCCGCGACGATGTCCGGCGTCACCACCTGCCTCCGATTCCCGGGCCAGCTGAACGCCGACCTGCGAAAGTTAGCCGTGAACATGGTGCCCTTCCCGCGGCTCCACTTCTTCATGCCCGGATTCGCGCCCCTCACTTCGCGCGGCAGTCAGTCGTACAGGGCGCTCACGGTGCCAGAGCTCACCCAGCAAATGTTCGACTCGAAGAACATGATGGCGGCCTGCGACCCCAGACACGGCAAGTATCTGACGGTGGCAGTCGTCTTTCGCGGCCGAATGTCGATGAAGGAGGTCGACGAGCAGATGCTGAACATCCAGAACAAGAACAGCTCCTACTTCGTCGAGTGGATCCCGAACAACGTGAAGACCGCGGTCTGCGACATTCCGCCGCGCGGCCTCAAGATGTCAGGCACCTTCATCGGGAACTCCACGGCGATACAGGAGCTGTTCAAGAGGATCTCTGAGCAGTTCACGGCGATGTTCAGGAGGAAGGCGTTTCTGCATTGGTATACCGGGGAGGGAATGGACGAGTTGGAATTTACGGAGGCGGAGTCCAATATGAATGATCTTGTCTCGGAGTACCAGCAGTATCAAGAAGCGTCGGCCGAGGAGGAGGGAGAATACGATGAAGAGGAGATACTCGACGATAAATAGGAGGGCGTCTCCTCGTTCGCGTGTTTTTTCCCTAGGCCCCTGGAACAACTTCAACGAGGACAAGCGTGAATCGATCGAAGCGAGGAATTTTATGTGTTTTCAGACTACGTTCTATTTTCACACCCCCTCCTCCTGTCGACTGCTTTTCCATTTTTAGAGCTCCTTTACTTTTCGAGATTCGTTTTGCTGTTTTTACACGGTTGTCACAGTGTCCGACTATATTGTATCGCGTTTACTCAGGATGCAATACACATTACTGGCTAAATGAAACAAATCGCCGCGGTCTATGAGATTTCTTCTAGCGCGCAACAGGTGGTCGAGGCGGCTTTAAAAAACGGAGAGAAGGTAAGAAAAGCATTTTCCGTACTCTGTCATAGCATCGCGTGTCCCTCCGCCCTCGCTTTAATGTGTGAAACTAGGTTTGACGTTCACGGCAACATCATCGTCAAGATTGCAGCGAAATGCAATCGGAATATAAAGTTCGACCGTTCGTACGTCATTAATTGACGCACGCGCATAAACGTACGAACGTGTTCGCCCTCCGAAAGAAGATGAGTAACAGTAGGAGAGGATTCGTGCGACCGACATTAGAACGAATTTACCGCGCGCACCGCTATCGAACGTCGTTATCGTCCTTCTGACCAACTGCGATGATTGATGAAGGCGAGGCCTTGGCAAAAATTGGCGATCGCGTATTATCTCATCGGTGCCCCCGAGGACAAACACTTTATTATTGCGTACCGTTGCAATCCGCGAATGGAACCGCGATGCAACGCTGCACCCGACTGACAACTTCCCACAAAGCTAATCTCTCGATTCCGCTATCTAGAAACTCATTCTTTTTCTAGAAGAACTGAATGAATAGTGGAACAATAGCTTCGTTGTACAGCTTATTGAATATAAGCGCTGCATTGCAGAAAGCGATCTGTTCGTAGGATTTTAATTTGTTTGTTCTTTTTTATTTCTGTAATTGACAGTCATGCGAAACCATTTTATATCATGAATAAAATTATGGTTATGCGGTTCTCTACGACGGCTAAACGTAGATTTCTTTTGTACACATGTTTCCACATTGGCAAAGTCTTGTCATATGGAGTGAAGTTAGCTGAAAAATAGTCGAATTTTCACAAGGGTACACGTGGTTTGCCACAATACAGCTCAATTTGAAACGTCTAAATTTCTGAACAATCTTTTCGGCCTCAAAATTACACCCTTTTCTTATCCGATACTCTTTCTCTGATCGATTTCATTGATCGAAAGCACGAAATGCGAGAAATCATAAGCGTGCAGTTGGGACAGTGCGGCAATAGCGTCAGTAATAAGGTGAGGTTACTGAACGATGCTGCATCAAGGCAATGCCGCTGATCGGGGCTATTAACAACGTGCAGACCTCGTTCGCAGTTCTGGGAAGTGATCGCGGACGAGCATGGATTGGATTCCCAGGGTAACTTCTCCTGCGAATCTCCACTGCAGCTAGAGCGTATGAACGTATTCTTTTCACAAGGACAATGCAAGTGTTAGTATCTATTAAACAAAAAATTCCGTAATTTCCACAAATTCTTGACATCCTTAAAAATAGAAAATCGTCGAAAAATAGACAGAGGGCCTCAAACATTAAAGTTAGAACACTCGCGAAAGTTTATCGTTTTAAAATGTTTCGGAGGCACTCTTCTACAGGCTGACAATGAGATGCATTTTTCTAATAATATAATCAATGTTCCTTCTCTTAGTTCGGGGCCGCTTTCCTCGAGCAGTCTTGGTCGACCTTGACCCGACAAGTTTGGAGTATGCGACCTCCGGAACGTACGGGAGACTCTTCAACCCCGAGAACCTCGTGGCAGGTCGCGGAGGCACTGGTAACAACTTTGCCAAAGGTTATTACACCGAAGGAGCCGAAGTGTCCGAGCAGACCTTGGATCTGATTCGCTTGGAAGCGGAATGCTGCGATATGCTGCAAGGTATGCGCCGAGCGACACTCGATACCACCCTCATATCAAATTCAATCTGCGCCAGCTAACCTGATTCCTCAATCCGTCGATCTGCTGCAATCGGGACTGACGAAATGAGGAACTCGGAGCGCATTCGATACCATCTCGTTCCGATCGAATGCCAAGACTGTCGACATCGTTATGCCGAATGTTACGTAATGACACGACACGAGAATGCTGTGACGTAGAAATTACGCGCAATTAACGAGACGAGTGTCATTGCCAGAGGCAATTACGAAACGCTCTTGGACGCTCTCGATCACAAATGTCGCGGACATTGAAGAAGTGACGTTCAGCTTAGAGAAACTTTCTTTGTAACATACAGTGCATTATGAAATATTCCCGATCCGAAGAAAGTATGCTTTCGCGTTGCAGGAGTGTGAAAAAAGAAGCGCATCGTTCGCTGTATCAATTACTTGATTTATCGTTCGACAGGTCTTCAGATAGTACACTCTATAGGCGGCGGCACTGGCTCAGGATTGGGAAGTCTGTTGATAAACGAGATGAAAGAGGAGTACCCGGACAGAATCTTGCAAACGTACACAGTCATACCATCGCCGAAAATGTCGACCATCGTCGTGGAGCCTTACAACGCCACGCTCGCGCTTCATCATATGATCGGAAACACTGATGAGACGTTCATCATGGACAACGAGGCGTTACATTACATCTGCACAAAAACTCTTAAGCTCGGCTCGCCCACGTACAGTGACATGAATTACATTATATCGAATTGCATGTCCGGTATTACGGCTTGCATGAGATTTCCTGGACAATTGAACACTGACCTGAGGAAGCTTCTCGTGAATCTGGTGCCCTACCCCAGATTCCATTTCTTCGTCCCGGGCTACGTGCCGTTAATCACCAGGAGTGCCGCGCCCTACGTACGCATTGACGTGCCAGAATTGGTTCAGCAAATGTTCGGTGCTAATAACATGCTCGCCTTCTGTGAACCGAAAACTGGTAGATTTCTTGCCGTGGCGGCCATTTTCAGGGGTCGAATCTCGACGGAGGTGAGGGTGCATTTTAAAACGAATTAATGTAATGTAGGACTGCAAATGTGATCTTATCGGTGACTTGAGTTAATTGGATAGAGCAACGAAATTTTCCTTCTTTTTTGCCAGCACGTGGAAGAGCAAATGAAGAGCGTGGTAAATATGCACAGCCCCTTCTTCGTCGAATGGATACCGAACAACATCAAAATCGCGATCTCCGATATTCCACCGCGCGGGGTGAGCATGTGTGCCACCTCGATATCGAACACCACGGCGATTCAGGAACTGTTCAAAAGGATATCGACCGCGTTCGAGAGCATGTTCAAAAAGAAAGCGTATACGCACTGGTATACGGCCGAAGGAATGGAGGAGTGCGAGTTTACCGACGCGCACAACAGCCTCGTCGATCTTATTTCCGAGTATCAGGAACAGCATGATATCCTCGCGGAATCGGATTTCCTCGAAGAAGAATTTCCGTATGACGAATGAGCTGGAATGTAACGGAGCAAGCAAAATATTTTTTACCCGCAGGGAAAGGGTAAAGAGCGCGCGCTGACGTAAACTTGTGACACAAAAGTATATTAAAAGTACAAAACGTTTTTAAATATATTAATATTATCACTAATCCGGGATCGTACAAGTTGCCGGCGGTACTCTTTGATCTGCGTGTACGTGTATTATATGTGAATCTTGAATTCCTTGCGATCCTTTATGCTGCGATAAAGTGTGTTTGTGCGAACTTCCAGGTCGTCGATCGTTTCCGTAATGAGGGCGAGTTTGATCGTTAACTTCTTTCTCATTCTTGACGAACTGAGTTTGAAAAGAAAGTACGGAGGAACAAAGTTGAGGAGCCGTCTGTTTCCGAAAACCGGAGACAGAACCAAAGAACATCGAGGGAAAATTAATCAATGTAGTATCGGCTTAACGCAACAAATATTATCGAAATACTCCGCTAGACAAGGAAACTGCGTTAAACTCTAAAGCGTGCCGCGATTAATACATAGACATTCTTGCCAGTGCAAGAACAATAATGCAGATTTTGCTTTTGGTAGAGGCGCTTTGGTGTTCAAATATTGCAATGTTGGCGCGTCCACGTTAATGGTGGATCGAACATCGCGATGGAAAATTTTTGCTTCCAATCAGTTTCACAAGTCGCTTAATCACGCAACCCATACTATGGCGGCTAGCAAACAAACTTGACTGCAATAATGGCGCGTAAATGTTACTGTGAAAATGTCACGTTACGTGTCTAAAACTAACGCAAACTACAATTGAAAAGAAAGCATGCACGATTTCGACATCATTCTCATACCGTCATGTCAAACTTTACGACCAAGTAAAAAAGTTCAAAAAATGTCATTCACCAAAAGAAAAGGAAGAACGATATGGCCTAGAATGATCGACCCAGTCTTTAATACATCAAAGTCCTTAATACTATCAACCGTTCTCATTTTCGACCGTACTCCCGACTTAAAACCATAATCTCATACGGATAATACCAAAGCAACCGTACAGCAGGAATCGTATGACTAATCCTTACTCCTACAGCACGCCTTCGTTGCGCCATTATTACACGAAGCTCGACGTGAAAAAAGCCGCGAAGCCCGTAAAAACCATCAAGCGGACTGTCGTCCTCGAGTCGCGTGATTCGAACGACGATGCGCCTCTTCTCGATGACGACGAGGAAGAAATCGAAGAGAAGATAGAGAAGAGTTTAGAGGAGCGAAGTTGCGAAGCCGAAGACGCCCGGAGCAATTCATTCGAGTTCGCACGCCTCGAAGTCGTCGGCACACTCCTCAGCCTCGAAGTCCTCTTCGGCAGTGGCCTCCTGATACTGTTGATACTCTGACACGAGGTCATTCATATTCGACTCTGCCTCCGTGAACTCCATCTCATCCATGCCCTCGCCAGTGTACCAGTGTAAGAAAGCCTTTCTCCTGAACATCGCCGTGAACTGGTCGGAGATCCTCTTGAACAACTCTTGAATGGCGGTCGTGTTGCCGATGAAAGTCGAAGACATCTTGAGCCCCTTCGGCGGTATGTCGCACACCGCCGTCTTCACGTTATTCGGGATCCACTCGACGAAGTACGAGCTATTCTTGTTCTGCACGCTCAGCATCTGCTCGTCCACCTCCTTCATGGACATTCTGCCGCGGAAGACGGCCGCGACCGTAAGGTATCTTCCGTGTCTCGGGTCGCAGGCGGCCATCATGTTCTTCGCGTCGAACATCTGCTGGGTGAGCTCCGGCACGGAGAGCGCGGAGTATTGTTGCATCGATCGCGACGTCAGCGGGGCGAAGCCGGGCATGAAGAAGTGTAGCCGCGGGAAGGGGACCATGTTGACGGCCAGCTTTCTTAGATCGGCGTTCAGCTGGCCCGGGAATCGGAGGCAGGTCGTGACGCCGGACATCGTCAGCGACACGAGATGATTGAGGTCGCCATAGCTCGGGTTCGAGACCTTGAGGGTGCGGAAGCAGATGTCGTAAAGCGCCTCGTTGTCGATGCAGTAGGTCTCGTCCGTGTTCTCGACTAATTGGTGAACGGAGAGGGTCGCGTTGTAGGGCTCGACGACGGTGTCCGAGACCTTCGGCGACGGCATCACAGAGTAGGTGTTCATGATCCTGTCGGGGAATTCCTCGCGAATCTTCGAGATCAGCAGCGTGCCCATACCAGAGCCGGTGCCGCCGCCCAGCGAGTGGGTCAGCTGGAAGCCCTGAAGGCAGTCGCAGTTCTCGCACTCCTTCCTCACCACGTCCAGAACCGAGTCGACGAGCTCGGCGCCCTCGGTGTAGTGACCCTTTGCCCAATTGTTGCCCGCGCCCGACTGGCCGAACACGAAGTTATCCGGACGGAAGAGCTTCCCGTACGCACCAGAGCGCACGGCGTCCATCGTCCCCGGCTCGAGGTCCAGCAGAATCGCACGCGGCACGTACTTGCCGCCGTCCGTCGACGTCGCCACTGGAAAATCAAATTCGTTTCATCGGTCAACGGCTTCTTGGCTCAGCTGTTTTTGCGAGTTTCTTCAAGAAAAGAATTTTCTACTGAGTTATGATTATCAGATATTGTTTTAGTAAGTGTCAAGAAATCTTGAAGACGGCTGCATCTCATTAGCAAAGTTCTGCCGTTAAATCATCAATCGGTGGTACGGTGGCCATGACATTTACGAGCGCATTTATTAAATTGTTCGATTCCTCGGCACGCGGTTAATTAAGCGAGTTAGCAGCGCCTCATTGGGCATCGCATTTCGTCATCGAGGGCCAACTCTACAAGACATCGCCCATACCAAATCAGGCAGGTGAGACACGGCCAAGCGATCATTATCATTCTCTAACGAAAACTTCTATCGGCGTCTTTAACGGCCGGCGGAAATGCGTATACGGTCAGAATTGCGGGACCTGCACCGTTTGCAAATGAGTCGATGAGACGAACAGGACGTGGGCCACAAGGATACGGCACCTTGCTTGACAACTCTTTTTTTTTTTTTTGCTGACGGGTCTACTTCGTCGGAGCCTGCATTAATTCGGTTAGATCACATTAATGAATATTTAAGAGCACTAAGTCCAATAATATTCTGATCCTAACTTATCCAAGGCTTTTATATATTACAAACTGACATATGCAAAGTAATTTTATTATATCTTGCCGCAATCACGAAGGGTTTACGAGAGATAAAGTCTGTGACGTGTGTTGGTAGAAAAGCAGCGCCTGTTTCACACCCACGTTCATTGACGCGCCCAGTTTTAGAAAACTAGCGGCGCGGGGGATGCTGGGCGAAAATAATTTCATTTGAGACGTGTGAATAGGGGACGAAGTCGCATAGAGAGTCTCCAACGTTGCGCGCGTGCAGCGTGCAGTCCAGGGGCGAACATACAAAGCGGCTATTTTCGTCGTAAATGCACACGACAGTCCCCGTCTTTCTTCGTTTTTTCCCCGAGCACCGACTCCTCCCTTCCACCCTTTCTCACCCGTTCACCCTCTCGCTCGTTCCGCCGTATAAAGTGCAACGAGACGCGTGCCTTTCTGCCCTTCTACGCTCTCTCTATTTTCGACCAGAACGACGAAAAACGAATCTTTCGGGACGCGTCCTGCGGAGTCTAGTTTAAAGCGACCGAACCACTTTCAATTCAATGCTCAACGTCAAACAGGCGGATAATTAATGTGACCCCCTAGCGTTTTCTATCTTTCCGCGTCTCTTCGGGGTTGTTCGGTTTTCTTCTCCAGGTTTTTTTTTCAAGCTTGGCTAAGGCACGAAAATTCTCGAGAGCGTTACGTGAGAGAAGTTCATTTCGAACGACGAAGCATCCTATCTCTTCGTGTTCCATGATAACGAACTCGATAATTAAAGTGAAAGTATCGGCTTCCTGTCTTCATGCGCTCCACTTAAATTCCGTCGGACGAGAATAGATTGTACTTAAGCGTGTCCCACGGGGGAAGTTACTTTCAGACGGTATTGACAACATTTGCAAGCTTCTATTCCGGTAAAGTTCGATAATGTGCGTTTCCTAATTTCAAATTGACTACTGAGTTGAGGCTTGAATATGTGTAAGTTGATCGATTTCTAATTAAGTGTAGTTCTCATGTCGACAATGTATGTACGCTTTCTCTACTTTGTCATTATTTCTTAGTCACTTTTACGGAGAACTGGACAAACGTTAAATAATTCTTGAGACGACACGCACCGGTCAATTGTTCCAACGGTCAGCACCCTTTTCTTCGAATGTTTAATATTTAACGAGCATACGTTCAATTTCCCTAACTTGCGAGCCCGAATCGACCAACCCTTCATGCGTGCCCCGCTTAAACGTCCTACGGCGAGCAAACGTCTTTTTTCCAGTTTCACGCCCTCTTACTATTTTAAACCGAATTGCAAAAAGGAGGCCAAGCGCGTCCTCCGAGCAAATTGAATTTTAAGCATCACCTTTGAAAGTCCCTCATTTCATTCGGTGCTCTGTGACATGAATTTTCGGACGTATTTGAAAAGAATTAATTCAATATATTCCAAATATGACTGAATGATGCTTTGGTACGTTTAATACGTGGTTGAATTTTTAGGTTCAGCTAGTGTCAAAATATGAAACATCTATGTTCGGAATTCTTTCGATGAATAGCGAAATTATTCTTACCGGATGCCTCATTGTAATATACGGAAATCCGCTCTAGTTGTAGATCACTATCGCCGTGGTATATGCCAGACTGATCGATGCCGTGCTCCTCGGAGATGACTTCCCAGAACTGCAATGCAACATAAGGAATTAATTACGTCCACTCAGGCATCTTATTCCTAGAAAAGAATGTTTATTAGACGCACAAATAACAATACACCTCATACTACATATTACAGACTGGAACACAAAACATGACGCCCTTCCACGTTCGCCGGTGCCAATTTACTGAAATAACACCGCGTTCAACGCGGCAACCATAACGGGACAGTATGAAACAGCTCACTCCTTAGCATTATCCAGAACCACGCTTTAATCCCCTGTCAATTAGAGATTCCCCGAAGGCCCCGTGAATAAAGAAGAGCGCCATTGATCTATTCTAGTAATACAGCTGCCGTCTTCTTCTCGGGCGCCGCGCCGATACTTAACGGCACTCGCCGGCCCCTGGACCAGGAAAGCCGCGCAAAAAGGGGCTCTTTTTCTCGGCATGCCTCGATCTCCGAACATTAGAACGAGTTGCACGACTCTTTAACTCGGGCGCGACTTTCGTCGGGAGGACAAGGATAACGGCGCGGGATGCGTGGCCGAAAATAGCGCGCGAACGAAATTAACGCGGCCTATGCCCCCTGGCTCATGTCCACCCTCCCTTGAACATTTCTCTTCTCCATTTGTGCCCGTCTTTACTATTTTCTCCCGACTATTAATAGCGTCCCGACGCCCGAGACCGGCACGACGTCGCTGCACGGTGCACACGCGACCCTTACGAATATTCTCTCGCACCTCGGCAAAAATGAGATTCGCATAAGGGCGCGCTGGGCGGTCCGGAGGTCGAGGCACTTTCAGAAGGGCCGTTTCGTAAGAATATTTTCGTTTTCGTCACCGTAGCGGTATTTTACCGAATCAATTGTAAAATGTCGGGTAAATGAAGTTTGAGTATTTTTAGGTATAATGAAGTTTGAAATGGCGATTTTTGGGTAGTATTCGGTTCTAGGTTGTTTTATTCCTGGGAAGGAATGGTTGTGATCTGTCATTGCACCCATCTAACGGCAACCGGATTCGACACGGCGAAAACGTTATTTGCATTAGCTTGTATACGGGCGACGATACCGCGTTGCGGTGTCCTGACACTGTTTGCTCGACGATGTCTAAGCGAATATTGTCACGTTACGGTACTGTAACGGGCAGGCAGAATAAAACGGCTCGGGATGATTGGGTTACAGCTATGTCTTCGTAGGGGCCGTGATGTTTGAGCGTGTGACGCGTCGGTCGATCAATTCAATGTAACGCTATGTCGTATGAATCTGGTCAGATTATGTCACGCGTACAATACGTAATATCATTTCAGTTCGTAACAAGCATTAATATTTCCAATGCCAATCATATTTACGTAAAAACACACGTGAGTACGCTGTAATAATTAAAAATGCAATCTTAATTCAATATAAACCATTCCATCAACTACGCGTAGACATTAGAAAAAGCCTGTTAAACGCAGAAACGTGTTCTGCCTTGAAACGACACCGAATTCCAGACCCTCGCTTCCCGGTCATTCTGCATACGAAGCTCCCGGAAACGGGGCGGCGTACTCCGAAGGCATAGATCGTACAAGTTAGGCGCTGAAGAAGGCATGGCGCATCCGTCATTAGCGCTAATTGCGACGAATACGGGATCGTCGAAAGTAGGAGTGATGGCGGTGAGCGGCCCAAGATTGCCAACTACTCTTCGCCAAGCGTTTATCCTGCGAAGCATCGCCGGGGAGTCGTACGATTTTTGCGGCCGCAATCGAAGTTACATCTCCTCGCAGACCGCGCCACATACAGTTCAATTACATCGCGCCTCTTTCCTCTTCGATCCGTCCTCTGCCTCTCTACCAGTCCACCTTGAGACGGTTCGTTGCAGCGGTTTCGTTCTTTATTCGTTCCGGGCCGATCGTTAAACCCTTTCATGCGGAAAACAACGCTTACCCGACCGACTGTAAATTATTCCCAGCTCGGCGCGAGCTGGGAGGAGTCCGGAGGAGCGAAGTGTTTTTCAGCGAAGACATTCGGCGCGGCCGCTTAGCTTCCTGGATCGATAAAAATTGAATTTCCAACGAGAGAGATCGCGGTTAGAGAGGACGTGGCGTGGACCACGACGCACTGTCGGAGCGAGGCAAGGAGGAAGAGAGAAGGACGATAGGAGAATGGGACCCTAATTGGTCGTTACGCTCTAGAAATCGACCGCTCCTCGGCCCGTAAAGGCACGCTATTTAACCAAACGCGACGATTCGAACTTCTTTCCTCCGCGCTCCACGCGTCGCGCTTCAATTCGCGCCAGTTTCTCGAGCAGGAATGTCCCGCGGCCGGAACACGTGCCGCTTGCGTGTGAGAACTGTCGTGACGAGCGAGTACGTGCGAGCCTTTTTATTACTCGCGCTCTTCGTCGAGCCGCCATCTTTTGTCGCGCGCGTTCGCTCGTTTTGTTAAGCGGGCTAGAGCGAACCGAACGAACAAAAGGTGGGACCACTGCTACTGCTTGAGCTTGAGCACGTAATTACGCATGGCGCGGGCGAACAATTCGCCGCGATTAATTTTATTCGTTCCAACTCGCCCAGCCCGGCGCGCGCTCCTTCGCACTGACTCACGTTCGGACATTTTCTCATTCCGTTCGTTAGGCTCGCGACGTGCTCCCGCGGTTCTATTCTATATACGCGCCGGTTCTCCGTCGCTGACAGCGAGGAGGATGAGTCGCCTACTCGCCGGCGCACTCAAGAACAATGCAAGGAGGCTCAGGTAATTGCACGCTGAAAACTCGCGGGGCCCCGGTCGGGAATACGCAGTCTGTCCAGCGATTAAATGAAAAGTCTCGACGCGCTGATTATGGCCCTCGCGGCATACGAATCACTGTAATATGTGGAGCAATGTAATCGGCTAGATTACGTCGGGACGGCCGGTGTGCGCGGAAATATGAGGGGCGCGTCGACGCGTGTGTGTATATGTAAATGCGGGAAAAAATGCAAAATCAAGAAATGGCGGCATGCAAGGAGTAACGAGCGCAATGACTTCGGCAACAATCTACATATCAATATACGCGGCACGTGAATATGACGAAAGAAACCGAAACGCCGTGCAACAAATACAAGGACAAAACAACGTCCACACGTCTATACCAAAAGTCCCACGATCCATCATCCGTAAACCGCGCGCGCGCGCACCCCAATTACCGCCTAGAGACTGCAAATTTCTTACTCGACAACCGCGCGGGGCGCCGAACGGCATTCTTGGCACGAAAACAAATTATCGTCGCGGGCCTGGCAACAGGAGTTAAGGCCTTCGCTGGGTAATGATGTCGTAAAGGAACGCGTATATACATCGTGTTTTATTCTCGCGGTACGACGCTCGGGGTGGCGTTCCTCCATCGTGGTTGAGAATTTCCAAGTTCGGGCCCGAGGGAGGGACAGAAGTCGCGAGGGTCTGGCCGTCTCGTGTCCATTGTCCCCGGCACTTGCTTTGGATTCGGTGACACGCACCTCGCGTGTGTCACGACAATCGACCGGGACCCGTTAACGCCGTTTCCTCGCGAGAATCGTGTTTCATTGTCCTCGCCTCGTCTTCGCATCCTTCTCTCGCTCATTGCTTCCGGCGTATCGATAACATCGTCTGGAGAAATGTGACTCACGGCTGACTATCCGACGATCGAGAGCGCGTGATTTCGAGCTATCCATCGATCGAGGTCCGTGCGCTGATCGGGGGTATAGATTAAGATTGCGGACGATTGTACATGCTCGTGGAACCTGCATTCCAGAGGCCGGCCTGTAATATGGTCGGCTTTAATGTGTGCAGATATATCGTGCCTTCCTGCCCTATAATACAGGATATTTCTTCATATGCATTTAGGTTGCACTGGGACACGGCCGTGTGTGGCTGTGGAGTGCCAGCTTAAAATGAGCGGACAATGTTCTGCTTTGACCCTTTGACCTGAACTTTGCGGCATGAAGAAGCTGAGATGTAAGTTTGCCAAGATTGGGGTCTGATGTAAATGGAAATAGTGGGTAAAGGTTGTGGTATTGATGAGGTGCGCAGTGATAATGATCACAATCGATGGAATAGCGTACACTGAGCACAGTAGAGATTTAAGTAATGAGGAAATGTATCTAGGAATGAGGTTGTTAAGTAAGCAATTAGTAAACGTCACGCTTATTTACAATTTTTCTTTATAATTGAACTAATTTAAAAAGAATAACAAATGTTAGTACGCGAGCGTTGAAAAAAAGGGCAATGCATACAGTAATTGCATGTGCAATGAACAAAGTGTTACAAACACAGAGCGTAATGAGTTTGTTTAAGATAAATCATTGAGCTTCACTTTAAAAAAGCAGTCATCGCTGCGTAAATTGCCTACACCTATTTGGAACGTATAATTTCGCGTAATCTATTATCTAAATATTCTCGCAGCATGTACCGCCTTCCGCGTAAAGTCGATTTATATTTAGAAACAGCGCGTAGCAATATCAGATAACGTAAATGTATATTGCTGATGCAGATACGTACGTTGTATACAGCGTGAGTCGATAATAACCGAACATGAAACAAGGTGGGAGTTTACACAAAGAACTAGATCGACAGTAAAGAATGAACTTTTAATTAGATTTCTTCGATGAGATAGTTGCATGTAAAAATGTTGTTTTCTACAAGATCGTAGCATTCAAGATGAAAAGTAGAGATGTTCAAGATGGAATTAACTTTACCCCGACAGCATTATAAAAAAAATCAAAGACTTACGCAAAATCGTTTCAAGCGCTTGTTCTGACTCACTCACGACGCCGGATAAATTTCGTCTGTTAATCCGGATGTGTCAGGCGGCGCACGACTTCGCGGAAAAGTGATTTACCGCAATTCCCACTTCGCAAAGTTTTAAATTTAACGCAGACTTCCTTCCCAGTGATACTCATGCCGTAACGATAGGTCGAAATAAAAAAATACACTTCGACTAGACGTGAAATACACAAATTAACCAAATTTCGAAAAATTCACCCTGTCTTAGGGCAATGTAAAAGAAATGGCAGCTTTCTGGAAATATCCTCCATATCCCCCGAACGTGAGGTATTAGAATAAGGCGGTTGACCTTTTCAATGATAGGAAGCCGTACATGTTGGCAGGTGAACTGGTCGCTCGTGTAATGCATACGTAGAAGAGCAGCAATCGTTTTTCATACGTTTAGTGCGTCATTGCTAATGCTACCGGCATAAACGAGCTGCGTATCTGTCTCTAGAATATTTTAGACACATTTACATTAGAATTCGGAGTAATAATTTTGCCAGGTGCACAGGTAAACTTGGGACATACAATAAAAGTAATATAAATTTATGTGAACCTCTAAACACTCTAACAATCTAAAAACGGTAAAAAATGGTAAGATCACATACACAAATGAGAACTATTAAATATGCCTGACAATGATATCGTATCACATTTCAACACTTAACCAACCCCTTCAAAGCGGACGTATTACATACTCGTTTAAAAGTAGCAGATGCTACCCCAAGCCACGTCACTTTCATCGAATAGTAAAGTGAAGGTAAACACTCGAATAAGGTAACTTTAAACAAAGTAAAAGGCAAACATTTACCCATACTCAAAGCTTCACATAAGCCCCCGTTAGCACCCTTCTGCTTCTGTTCCCTGACCTGCTCACGTAAGGTCTCTCACGTAGAGTAACTCGAGACCCGAAAAGTCGAATGGACACTTGGAGTCTAAGCGATGTGCTTATTTGTGCAAGAATTCGAGAACAGCATTAATCGCGAGTAATACGTCTCGTTCTTAGGCACATTAAGCTGACGGACGGTCGCGGGTTGACAAATGCGGATAAATATACAAGGGGTTCCGTAAACTCGAAGGAGCGGAGTTATCGGAGTGTTTATGCATACGCGTCTGGCCGCAAGCTGTGTCTGAGACGTCAGATAAATATGGAAGCAGACTTCTCCAGACAAAGGTATAGAACGTGCTTCCCTGCCAAAACCTGATCTTTCACTAACGCGTCCGATAAAGAGCGCTTCTGTATTTATTTGAGAGTATAATTGACAGTGTTCCGTTAATATATATATATATACGAGAAAGAATTTCGTGCAAGAAAGTTGAACTACTGATATTTTCATATTCTCATATCTTATCCCCTGTAGCAACGCAATTACTATTTCAACGCTTGGTGCGTATAAAGTGATATGTACGCCGTGCGCACGGATATGCTGAGATACAAAGCGGAGCGCGCTCGCGTGCGAAATAGAAGAAAATAAAAGTGCGATCGCGGCACTTGGCGAGTGGAAGCGGAAACGTTCGAAAGGGTCGCCGCGCTTTCCCTATCGGCAGAACGAAATCGGATCGAAAGCTCGGAGGTCAGCGACATCAGGCGCGAGCCCCGTCGCGTCACGCCAATGGACAGCAGATGCGATTAGAGGAGAATCTTAAGTGTCTTTCGCACTCGAAGTACGCGATCTCCATTTCCTGTCGCCGCCGACGTCTTGCGCGCGCGACTTAAAACTTGATTCGCTTGGCGTGCACTCCGCAGCGAACAAAGCTGAAAGCCCTTCAATCAGCAGACTGGCAGCACGACGAGAGGAGACTAAATTCCGTCTCGTTTGTTGGCTTGTGTCTTTAACTCGATTAGGCCGTTCGCGTCGACATGCCTGCTGGTGCAATTTCAGTACTCCGCCACTCGCCTTTCTTGTCATTCCGGAGCGTCAATGTCTCGTTCGGGGCGAGATAACGTGCGTTCGATATCGTCCCGCCCGGCTCGTATGTTCGAGCTAACATTGCGATGAGTCAAGCCGATTTATGTGCCGTGCGGCGGTAAACTTAATGGAGAGGAGATTACCGACGTCGTCTCGACGCTGTTCGGCCTTTGACAGGTTGTATCTTAATCTGTGTGCTGACCGGAGTGTACATTTCAAGTTGTTCCCGGCGAGTGAATTCTTACGCAGGGAGTGCCGGGATTCGTGGTACAATAAAGAATGAAAGATAAAATGCATTTTTAGTGGACGGTACAAGATTACGTGTAACGATCTTTGGAAATTATCCCATAATTGCAAATTTGCTACAATTTCAATACTAACGTCCGTCTGCATTACTTTGACAGTAGGTGCTTAAAATGTGGCTCGGGCATTTTTAGTGGACGGTACAAGATTACGTGTAACGATCTTTCGAAATTATCCCATAATTACAAATTTGCTACAATTTCAATACTAACGTCCGTCTGCATTACTTTGACAGTAGGTGCTTAAAATGTGGCTCCGGCAGCCAGCAGCAAAGGGGTAGAAAACGGACGTCGCGCACATACGCGCGGCCAGTCGTGCAAAATCTATATCCGGTGTCGCTGAAAGCAAATGACCAAGTATAACGGGCAGTTAAATTTCTCGATAACTAGACCTGCGTCGTGCGCTCCTGTTGCGGCCGCGCCGCAACGACGAGGTAACTGCATCGTGCACGCTCCGATTGAGAAGGCCGGTGTACCGTGCCGCGGTTACCGGGCTCTTCTCTTCCACAGAGCACCACGTCAGTCTTTTCCGTCTCTTTCTTCCTTTTGCTTAATCCGACATTAATACGCGGCGATGACGGCCGGCATACATCGAACCGTTTAAACCAGCGTAACCGATACCTCTCTCCCGCGCAACACGAGCCGAGAGTGGACGGTTAACACGACAAATAGATAAATCACTCTTGTCCCTTCAATTATCCGAACATCGACGCCAGTCCGACCACGTCGACGTTCCTCGACGTACGTATGCGCGTAGTAGACGTGCAAACGCGAGCGGTCGTAAAAATTCTCAGGCCAGGCTGACCGAACGATATGCGGCACGCTTCTAGAACGGTTCTACATGGTGTCGTTGAACTCGCGGTATTGTTGCAAAAGAATCGATCATCTTCGTGCGGTATACAATGAAAGGCGAGCGTGTAGTTATTTATATCGGTGCATTGCTTAGATCATCTTTTTCACGAAATTCAGCGTACGTACTTGTTCGTCTCTTACAGCCAACACTACAGAGAACAATTGTTCACGCATCCCTCTCTTACCACTCTGCCCTGACTTTCTCGAAAACCTACAATTCCACGTCCGTCCGCACACAATGAAAAGAAACGTGTCTTCCGAAAAGTCCCCTTTCACCCCGCACGTCCGCCGAAAATCCGCACCTCTCCCTCATCCCATTCAATATCAGCCCGTCGCGCCGCTTCATCCCCCGAATTCCGCCAGGTCCTCCGGCGCACAATAAATAACGAAAAGCAACGACCTACCTTAGCGCCGATCTGGTTGCCGCATTGTCCTGCCTGCAGATGCACGATCTCCCTCATGCTGTTGCCGGGTGTCCCTCGAACGAGAACAGAGCGTGCCGAACAGCTGATCGCACCCTTGGGTGTCCTCCTCCGGTACTATCGTATCGACCTCCTGCGCCTTTCTTCCGTCACAGTCCTCTCCCAATCTCTGTCAGCTCGATCCGTGGACCTTCGTTCCGGCGGGCAAGAAGAGTGGCGTCGTGCTCGCTTAAACGGCCAAGAAGACGGTCGTGTGCGTTGGCAGCTTCCGTGCCCGACGAGGAGAGCGAGGGAAGAAGGACAGTATGCGAGCTGGCGTGAGCGAGACGGGAAAGGATGCAGAGTGCAGCCGGGCGTCACAGACAGGAGTGCGAATGGAGTCGAGCCTGCGGAGCGAGACTGACGAGGAAACACGTTCGTGTCGGTGTCCTGAGGTCGACTCTCGAGGAGGAGGCAGACCGACCGCCGCAGGGGAAGCCGCAGGGGCGGCAGGGTGGGGTGGTAGGGGCGGGAGGAACGTGCGGGGGCGAAGGGGGCGCCGACGGACCACGAGGATCATCCGGTGGTGGAGGAGCCGGCAGACAGGCCCGATGATAGTTGGAAATGTACACTGGCCGGCCGCTCGGCCTGCTCGGGTCGATCGGCGAAAGCGACGATGTTTGTTGAAATTGTCGGGAAAGAGAGCAGGCACGCCGGCGAATTGGTGGAAATTGTCTGTCGGGGAATGCGCGACGATGGCTGGAAGAGTTTGGTGCGCGGCTATGAGGATGTTATGCGGTTAGCAATGGGATGAGCATGAAATGTTTAAAGGGATCATGCGGTGGCGCGTCGGACGGTCGTAGACTTCGTTTAGACGATAGGGTAACGTTTGCTATTGTAATATCAAATATTGATGTTTGAGACGAAATTTCCGATTGTTGAAATCGCGTGTAGAGATATTGTGCGCATTTGTCGTTGATAACTCTAAAATGTACGCCGCTTTGAGACTTTCCTGTTTCTTCCGCAGCTTCGGGCGGAATTGTTATTCTGGCAATTAGCCAATTAGTTCCGAACTGAAATTACATTGAGAGCAAATTTAATTAACGCCGTACATGGTATAGGTGAATCACGAACGTTCGGTGAGTATCCGCGCGGGAGAAAACAGGGACGGACAGAATCGCTAAAGTTTTGTTCGTATTATACGGAAAGCGAATGTATTTACGAACCTGTCACAGTAATAAGAGACTAATGCGTTTATAATTTTACGTAATCACAGTATTTCGTGGCACGACACGTTCTTTATTAAAAATACACTCAAGGCTACACCATAAAGAACAAGAGAAATCCTTAGTTGGTAGTTAATGACCGACGAAATAATTCTGAAAGCACACTCTTCGCTTGTTCAAATCAAACACAGAAAGCGGTGAAATTTGTTGAAATTCTTCTAGCAATAGAAAATTAGAAAACTAGCCATCGATATCGCGTAACACTTTCCTCATGAAGTTTCGAAGAGGATCGCTATACTTCAAATGAAAGTTACAATGAAACCCGTATAAGGAAAATGTAATCGGTGTTACATACAATGTACACGATCATTATCGTCATGCCGACAAATTGTAAGAATCCTCTAATGAAAAAGAAGCGACGAAGAACAACAATGAAGGCACTCCTGCGTCTTTATGCTCAGGGTTCAATCGTGGAAAAAGGTTGAGAGCGTTGAAACGATGTGAACGAGAATGTACACGCACTTGGGCATATGAGAAAATCGATTATTCGCTTCTATAGCACGGTGTTCTTTGTGCTTTGAGTATATCTGAGAGCGACAACGACAAGTCATAAATTCGTAGAAAAAGTCAATTGTTTCCAGGCATGACATAAGTAGCACACGCGTGACAATTGTAAACTAACAATATTCCGATCGTACCAGCTGGATCAGGAACTTGACATTCTTAAGTCAGCCAGATCGTGTTTATCGTCCGTTTAGAAATACAGAAAATCTATTTTTCACACTAAATTACAATATTACAATATTCCACGAATAAGCAATTTGCACGGATACTGGATACAAACAATAGAATGCATCTATCATCCAAATAATTCAACGAAAAATGACCAGTACTCTCACATATACGTTTCTCCCTATGTTAAATTTGATAAAACTTACACTCGCTTATTTTACCATTCTAATTAACTCTGCTAATTATATTTCAGCAAGTAGCGCGGCCAATTAAAACGTCCGAAAAAAGCATTCCTTCCGCGCATGCATCTGGAAATTACGTGTCGTCGTCGAGACGTACTTAAACGGTTAAATATCATTAGCCACCGGGCCCAATGAAATTCCAGCTGGCGGCGCGTTTAACGTACCTTACTTGAGAATCAGAGCGACAAAGAGCGGCACCGGTTTCATCTATATTTTACAGCGCTCGTTTTTATTATTCGCTCGTTTCGTTAACAGTCTTACGCCGACTCAGCAGCGATACACATTAATTATCCGTTCGCGTCATTAGATCCGAAATTACGCTGCCAGTCTCCTTCCTCATTTCCCTATTAATAACACGCTGCTAATAAAATGATTCCACTAAAGCTGCGACCAGAAAAAGGAAACAAAACTGGACCGCACCGAGCGGAAGTTTTGTTCAATGACTTCGGAGAGCTCGTCCACCGGAAGAGCGTAACCCGAAGCGGCACTTTTTTCCTCCTAAACTGCTTCCCTTTGGTTACGTACGAGTGCATACGAGTGTATCGCGCACCGCGCGCTCACTTTGGAGTAAACTCACAAAACTCGGCCCGGTACTCCGACTGACTTTGTCGTGCCTTCCTCAATAATTGTTAAGACAAAAGAGCGAGTGGAGTGTATGTAAAAACGGCTATTCAATGGATTGAGCTTTTAAGTTGAGAATTCGTACGACACTGCGCCGATTGAACCCCGTCGCGGCCCGTTATAACGAGCAATTATCGATGACGGAATAAATCTTGCCAACGGGCGTCGCGATTACTTTTACGATTTCCTGCATCTTCCGCATTAAGCGCAGCGCCAGCCGAGATTCGCCGTTCGCGAGTTACGGAGTCGTCGTGCGCGTTAAAGGTGACAATTTTAAGTAGCATCTCCGGACATTTCGGCGCACGAGCCAGAATGCACTTAAAATTTTTTCCCAGCGCACGCATTAACTCAGTCAGCTGGATTCCGTGCCTTCTCGGTCGGCGATGTCGTCGTGGAAAAAGTGCGGAGACTTGGCAGGCATGAGCGTGAACCGCGGACAGTTTGAGCGGTTTATCTCGTGAGTCATGCCGAGCGTGTCTTTCCTCCCTCCTTTTCCGCCCTTCGTCGGTCCGTCGACGACGTCGACGAAAACGATAATAATTGAGGAGACCGTCATTCTGTCTCCAGCTGCGCTCCTAAGGAGCTCCCGCTGCTGTAAAATCCCTCGTTTCTATTATTGTATTCTCTCTCCTATCTTCTTATACTTCGATGCAAGCTCCACTGGGCGCGCTGCTTTGCCTGGGACAATTCTTGTCCGCCAAATGTTCGCAACTTCCTTGTCTAGTAATTCTTCTGTATTGGTATGACGCAGTAAGATAATTGGTTAATTGTAAAGGAATATAATTATTTAGCATTGAAATAAATATAGTGTTGAGCACAATTAGTGCATTCTTTGGTTGTACCAACACTGCCTTGAAATCCTCCTACATACACGGTCCTCGAACTTTTCAGCTGACGCTAAGGAAGCGTGCAGTCTTCCCGTTAGATAATTTATCACAACCATAGCACGGTTCGCCATAATTAATACAGAAATTCATTAAACCGCACGCGTTTACCCCTCGGAAGCGGAATTTCGGGCAGGCCGCGTTTAATCGATTTTGCAACTCTTCATCACTGCTACGAAGCCGAATTCAGGTATCGTTTAATTCGTCTCGTATATTCTTTAATTAACTGCCGGCTTCTTGAGGGGCTATGGATCGAATTCGCAAAGCGAGACGGTCATGTCGTGCATACATACATACATACAGTGTGTACTGTACGTATATATACGAACGTATAACCGGACGATGAGTCATGCCTCCTGCGCCGAGGTCGATGTCTGCTGCTTCTGTCAAAGGAGACCGACCAAGAGGAGCGTGTCGACATTTTTGCGAATATTAAGCGATTACGATGGCATGGACGTTGCACGGATTGATCGACTGCCAACCTGGTGAGTCCGACTCACCGAGGGGACTAACGTACTAATTATGGCGCACGGAAGGATTACGGGGGTTCCCTAATGAACGGTTGCATGAAAAAAGTTTCCGCGAGGAGCACGTTCGAGAGCTGAAAGTCTACGTTTAATGCAGGGTCCTATGCAGCGGTATTCTTGAATATTTTTTAACCACATCTCTAGAATTTGTCATTTTCTTCGGCACTACATGTTTCAACACAACTACAATATACAACTCTAATTGCGCAATAATGAAATTGAAAGATGGGATCAAGACAATTATAAGTCCTGACACGGTTACGATAGTCAGGGAACGACTATGCCACTGATACGAGTTAGAATATATGCACATTTTACTAACAGCATAATAGCACGCTCATGTGTAGTATCAATTATGGTATATTACGTGCGTAAAAGAAACAGCAAGTAACGTCCTGTATTAATACCATGAAATAATATCAGTATGCTGTATCAATTATACAACGCCGCAGCCACATAAATATACATACGATACCTATCATGCTATCCAGCACCAGATGATAGTGCTGTACATGTTCAATAAAATTTCCGTGCGGTAATGCCCATGTGGTGAGTTATTTCAGAGTGCATCGACTTACGGGGAAGAGATAAAACAGCGACTTAACGAGAAGAGATAAGGCAATATTCTCGATAAAAGGGGTAAGGAACGGAGGCGTCTTACCATGAGACGGAAACAGTCACTTGCCAGTCGAATGTTCCTTTCAATTAGCGTTCTCGAAATTCTCCAACGCCCACTTCTGAAAAAATGTGCAACGATGAGTTATGAGTCGTTTGCCCAATGCGCAAGATGCGTTTCCTGGCTACATTTGACGCGAGTCGAGATATTATAGATGCTCGCGATCCCATTCTCTTTTCTGAACGGTACCTCACCGTTCCGTTAGACTTTTTCCAAGTGTCACAAGAACCGGATGTTTATATGCAAGCATAGTTTCGTTGAAAGAAACTATGACAAATTGTGCACCGATATTGGGTATAGTATTGGGAGGAGACAAGAGGCAAATGATATTTGAAACAGAGCCTTCGCGTTATTCTTCGCTTTTAAAAAGAAATTGCGTGCGTCAATGAATTTAGTATCAATTCCCACCGTACACAGCATTGTGGTCTAATACCGCAGCCGGCTGATATCAATGGATCTGACACGAAAATAGTATTGGGGCTCTACCATCCCAAGATTGAGGGACAAAAATATGCATTGCACGATAGATCTAACTTATAACAGATCTGTGTAATCATTATAAAAGTACCTGCTTCTTTTATCACGTCGGTCTCTCACGGTTCTGATCCAAGGGTAGACTGTACTGATCAAGTGAGTAAAGTTGTCTTTCTTCTCCGCGTGGTCGCGCAACTTGTCAGCTCACTGTGAGGAATATATCGCCTCTGCGGCTGCTCCACGTTTTTTCCGGGAAAGGAAGGATGGACGCTTGTTACTTTTACGCACCAACTAACTTTGATACACAATTCATTATTACAAATATAAGAACGTGCTTTTTGACAACAATAAATACTCTCGATTGATGAAGACCTTAGACTAGGCGACTTAAAGTTAGGAACAGTTGGAGGTAACTTAATTCTAGTTATTCCCTATGGGTGGCGCATGTGTAGTCTTACCGTCATACGCGCCACATAAACTAGAATAGTTTCATACATTAAAACGGTAGGTGGCAGAACATACGCTGTTTCAGTTCGAACGTTGGCCATGGTTACAAGTGCATTTATTCATATCTGATTAAAAATTTAACGTAGTGAAATTATTTGCAGTGGAACGTGGATAAATGTTTTGGGCTGTTTAAATCAAAGAGTGCAATTACCTGGTGCTTGAAGACGTTGCGTACGAAAATCCTGAACATCAATAACGTGGTATTTTCAACGGAAGTTATTAAAGTATGTAATATTTCTTATTTCATCACTTTGAAATCGATCGATGACGCCAATATAAATTGTTCAACTACTTTAGGTTATAATCCAATCACGAAAATTTATTGATAAATGTATTATATGAATCAGTTTCATACTTGAGTATATTTGCCTGAATGAATATGAAAGTGGAGCATTTATAAATAGATACTTACCACAGAATATCACAATTAGACAAATGAAAGCTGCAATCAATAATTTCTAACAATGAATGGTTGCTCAACAAGTTGTATGGTATGTGCGACAATGTTCAGACAGAGAAAATAAAACGTTCCGTAGGAATTTTTGTATTTATACTCTTCTGTACAATAAGAAAACAATTGTGCATATTGCCAGTTACAATTTTTGAAATCCAACCATACAATTTCAAGATCAATCGCATGTATCGAGCTTCGCAAATGTACGCAAGTTGACAAAATCAGTTGATCAGTTATAAAGTTCGAATTCTATGTTCCGCTTATAAACTATCGTTCAAAGTATAAAAATCGTATGATAAAAGACAAACACGGAGTCAATGCCTAAAACTATAGACGTCCTGAAAAATTCGATGAGACTACAATAAATGGGGTTTGGGGTTGAAGGAAATTCATTTAATAAAAGGTATCCATGAAACGTACACTTATATGATAATAATTTATTCAAAGATAGTGGCAGCCGCAGTAGCGGTTATACACTCGATATAAGACGCGCTTTAATTAATTAAACGATGTAAAGGGGAAACGACAAGGTCGTATGAAAAAGAATACTCTTTCCGAATAATACCAAGTGAGGTAACCGGTAATGAAACGAATTCAATTCGCGCGTCTTTATCGCCGAGACTCCAGACATAGAAAAGAACTGTCGGTAAAAAATAAAACGAGGGGTAGGAGGGAGGAAAATACAAAAAAGATAGATGGTAAACGCAGAGTCAAGAAGCATGTAAGGGGGCGTGTGTAGAAGGGACTCGTGTGTGTCTGTTGTCTTGGTGTCGCGCCTGATCGCAATGAGAGAATGGGATACTCGTTTATGGTCTCTCTAATTTTCATCGACCTCGGCCTCCTGTTCTTCGTCGAATTCGGCGTCCTCGTCGGCGGTGGCCTCTTGGTATTGCTGATACTCGGAAACGAGATCGTTCATGTTGGACTCGGCCTCGGTGAATTCCATCTCGTCCATGCCCTCTCCGGTGTACCAATGCAAGAAAGCCTTTCTCCTGAACATAGCGGTGAACTGTTCTGAGATACGCTTGAACAGTTCCTGGATGGCGGTCGAATTTCCGATGAAGGTGGCGGACATCTTGAGACCACGTGGCGGGATATCGCACACGGCAGTCTTCACGTTGTTCGGGATCCATTCGACGAAGTACGAGCTGTTCTTGTTCTGAATGTTGAGCATCTGCTCGTCGACCTCCTTCATCGACATCCTACCACGGAAGATGGCTGCTACGGTCAAGTACCTTCCGTGTCTGGGGTCGCATGCGGCCATCATGTTCTTGGCATCGAACATCTGTTGGGTGAGTTCTGGTACGGAGAGGGCTCTGTACTGTTGGCTGCCGCGGGATGTGAGAGGCGCGAAACCGGGCATGAAGAAGTGGAGACGTGGGAAGGGCACCATGTTCACGGCCAGCTTTCTAAGATCGGCGTTCAGCTGTCCAGGGAACCTGAGACAGGTCGTCACGCCGGACATCGTGAGGGAGACAAGGTGATTGAGGTCGCCGTACGTCGGTGTGGACAGTTTGAGGGTGCGGAAGCATATGTCGTAGAGGGCCTCGTTGTCAATGCAGTAGGTCTCGTCGGTGTTCTCGACGAGCTGGTGAACGGAGAGGGTGGCGTTGTAGGGTTCGACGACGGTGTCGGAGACTTTCGGGGACGGCACGACTGAGTACGTGTTCATGATTCTGTCGGGGTACTCTTCACGGATCTTGGAGATAAGCAAGGTGCCCATTCCAGAACCGGTGCCGCCTCCCAAAGAGTGGGTGAGCTGGAATCCTTGCAGACAGTCACAGCTCTCAGCCTCCTTCCTCACGACGTCCAACACGGAGTCGACAAGCTCCGCTCCCTCGGTGTAGTGACCCTTAGCCCAATTGTTTCCTGCGCCGGACTGGCCGAACACGAAGTTGTCGGGTCTGAAGATCTGTCCGAATGGTCCCGAACGTACGGAGTCCATAGTGCCTGGCTCCAGATCGACGAGGATGGCCCTCGGCACGTACTTGCCGCCGGAGGCTTCATTGTAGTAGACGTTGATTCTCTCCAACTGAAGGTCGGAGTCACCGTGATAGGTACCAGTGGGGTCGATGCCATGCTCGTCGCTGATGATTTCCCAAAACTGCAAAGACAAATAACAGGCGTTAGCTTCTGAATTCGCGTATCATCTTCACTATAACAGCTTACCAGTAGCAACTATTAGATTAGGCAGACAGCTTTCCAAATATACACTTCTCCTAATAGCTCCGGGCTATTAACCTATTTCGGTGCTCGCATCAAAAGACCGCGAAGGACATGTGGCCAAACGCGCAAATCTATGCACACCTAGAAAACGCAGGAAGGAAGTTTCGTGCGAGTCAGCGCTTTCTCTCCGCAATTACCCTCCCCATATCCGTTTCAGGTCTCTTCCACAGTATCGACCGACTCTGTACGAGACGGTTCAACGACCCTCCTACACCACCTCTGCCTCTCCTCTCTCGTTCTCCTCCCGCCGCGGAATAGCTCGCGTGTAATTAATCGTAATACGCGCCTTAATTAAGAGTCCGCCTAGAAGCGAGTCAATCTTTTTTCCATACTTTTCGCCAGTCGGCCGCCGACACCGCCCACGCTTCTTCTCGCGCGGATCTAGTAACTGAATCGCTTGAGTGCCAATCGAGACTAATTACCGGTGTACTACACCAGCCGCGATTACTATCATCGCACGAGGCCAACTATCAATCCCGGCTTCGGGCGGTAGTCAGTCGTGTCGCACGAACGCAGACACCATTCAGATTTTATCGTGACGTATATCGCGGTACCTAACGCACGGAACGAAGCGACAGGAAAGAATGACGCGTATAAACTGACTGGCTACAACTTTATATTTTACCGTGACTTGTTCTAAACTTCTTCAAAATGCTCACAATTTGTCCGATGCAAACGTGCTTATATATTTCTCTTCAACGAAAAAATAACGAAGAGCATAAATTTTCTGGCATCTCCGGGCTTATAAACATGATGAAGTGTCGGAAAAAGTTATGAGGCCGCATACTTCGAGGAAGTTATATTGCAGAAAGGTTATTCTAAAAATATCCCCTTTTAACCCGGCGACCCCCAGGCTTGTACATCCCCTGCGTTAAACGACCCGACACAATGAGCCTCTGAAGGAGCAGTAGGATAAAGAGAAGGAGCAAGAGGACCAACGTCTACGGCATTCCCTATCTCCTGACGATGGTTCAAAGACCTCGGGTGTATATTTCTGGAAATCGACGTGCCCGAAACCGCGTGCACGCCAGAGTGAGGAGCCAAGATATGCAATGTGCGTATGTTCAACTTCAAGCGATCTCGTCTGGCGCGGTCCAGTAGATCTGCTGAACCCTATATATCTCCTCCTGCGGGGACAAACTCGATTACGTTATCGGAGGAGCGAAGTGAACGTGCATGCGTTACGCGTCGTGACAAATGCGGGCACGCATACACAGATACACGCACCCAATTTATGCAAGAGCCGGCGGGGATTGGGTTTGCAAGTGTCCATGAGAAATCCTTGCGAACCGACTTCATAATGGCGAACGCACGAGCAACCACCATTCAAGAACGTCCTACGTAAAGAGAGACGATGGGTGTATTAAGCTGTAACCATATATGAGCATCGTACCGGTGGGACGCCCAGGATCGCCCAACCCTACCTTACCCTACCTACATTCACACGCAGCTACATATGCACACGTATGTTTCTCCACGCCACTCCGGTACACACGGTACCACCTCCCACCCTATTCGCAATACGTATGTGTACCGCGACTAGAGAGTGAGAGAGATATGAGTCACCAATGTCACCGCTATATATAGAGATGATGACCGTAAAACCGACATGGCTGTGCAATTAGCATAAGCCGCGAATCAGTGGGTGCATGTGTGCAACCCTCTCCTATCCTGCCACTTTCTGTCGCGAATGCAATGTATCCGTGCGATCTAATCTATCTGCTGTCCAATAGTCCGAGCTACTCTATGCTCTCGCCATCTATCTATATACGGCTCTCGTCTGGACTCGTCCAATTTAACAGATCACCGACTCGCGCCGCTGAAGAGGAGCTACGCTGTGAGGCCTCGCCGGAAGCGTGAAAGGTCATACCGTTATTCTAAATGCACCGCAGTATGCTGCTGGTACAAGATCTTACGTAACCGACGCATGCGGGGGGGAGAGAGAGAGGGGGAGAGAGAAATAAAGTGTCGAGAACTGTTCTTATCGTCCGAAGATTGAAGTCCGGACGATAAAGAATGCCAAAAATCGAAAATATCGTTTTGAAGTTGAGTGCTAGGTAACATTTAGGAGAAACAACGACCTCTAGCCAGGAACGGCACTAAATTATGATAAGGGAGACAGCTGCCGGTTGAGGGTCGGCAAAACTAGCGACCCGCTGGACAATCGATCCTTTCTCCCGGCCCTTTGCTGCACAGCAGCTGCTACTGCAAGAACGTTACTACCTGAGGGGAATTTCCTTCGACCGTTCATAGCATTCGGCGCAATTTTTAACCACGGAGAAGGCGTACATTCGAAAAGGAAAATTACGAAACGATTGCGGAACGTGAATCCAATTAAATATATTTCTATAATATAATCGTGAGAGGTTGATCTATGTTGAGTGACGGCTTCAGGGGGTGCCGCCTCGATATAGAACCAACATAGTCGAGCGATCGATACACCTGGCCGTATCTGCGGGGTCGTTGGCAACACGAAACGGTCGAAACGGGGCGAGGTAAACCGACAGAAAATGGCGAGAAAGGATGTCTTTTCGCTTTATTTGGGAGAGTCTCTACGTACTGTCGTACTACATAAGAGTAGGTGTCCTTGGACTCACGAAGATATCCCTGAATGGGCAAACGTGTTCGATTGCACAACGTTTGTCGTTTGTGTCGGTCCTTTAGAACTGTGTCGAGTAATTTTCTTGGGTGTTTTTGGAAAATGGAACAAATTTTGCATACCGATAAAGGCACGAGCAAATAAATGAGTATATGAACATCAGCAGTACATTGACATAATCGGGAAGCCTTGAAAACTGCGGAACCGTGACCATCATTCATTACGTCACGTTGTCGCGTCTATCTCTTTGGCTTAGTAAGCGTTTTCGTTATCCTATTACCCCTTTCTTAATCCTAAACCCTTGATACCTTGTTACAAATTTAAAGCAATTTATTATATATTTTTTATAGTAGCTAGTATTAAAGCAACTATATCGCGACTGATACGCTAATTTATCGTAAATGTAAAATCTATGAATCTTTTTTCTGCATTTCGGCACATTGTGCTTTCGTACTAATAAAAAAAAAAAAAATCTGCCGATGGATATATAAATGCATTACTAGCGTTTCCTGTGCGCTACGTACAGAATAATACTAGCTCTACACGATTATTATCTTGAAAACGTCGGGAAAAGCCCGAATGCATACGTCGGTCAGGGTGATCGATTTTACCGTGAATCGCATGAAAATTTTAGAATACGTCGGTTATACGTTGGCAAGCGGCTAGCGGCGCCGGTGTTGAAAGAATGCTGAGAGAGCGCGCGCGCGTGTCAGTCATGGCTGAACACGTAGGTGCCTCCTAATATATATGTATGTATCAAAATATGTGCGTGTCCGTGGGCCTCAGCAGCACAGAGGACGGCGGCCGACGGCCAGCCACAGTACCGGCATAAACAGATGAGAAGGGAGAGGCGGGTAGAGAAAGAGAAAAACGGTTATGAGAGTCCAGTAGAGAGAGAGAGAGAGAGAGAGAGAGAAAGAGATCCAATGGAGAAGAGGCAGATGGTCTCGTCGGATTTGGAGTGAAAAAGATGGAACGATTCGAGAGTCGAGAGAGAAAGAGAGACAGACAGAGAGACGCTGGCAAAGAACAGAGGGGGGAAGTGAAAGAGACGAGAGTGAGAAAGAAATACGCTTGGAAACTGCTAGAAAGAGTTGGCGAAGGTGCGCGCGCAGTCGCTCGATGCCGTTGCCGCATCAACCGGTGTAATCGTGACGCTAAAAGATAAGCCACACCCAGCCTGCGCTGTTTCAACTGACACATTTGAATTGTCCCTTTCCCCCTCGCGGAAAGCGTTCCGAATTTTATGACGTTTCGCTCGAAAGAGCTACGAAAAATTTAATCGGTCATAATTGAGGCGGACGAAGCGCGGCGTGGTTAAAAAAAGATGGCCGACATAGACGACGCCCGGCTCAGAACGTGGAACGACCGACAAGGGGGGAAAAAAAAGACCGTTAGGTCCGCTCGCCGGCCGGCGAGTTTCTGTCGCCATGACAGGTCTTCGACCGAAGCAAGGTTGCCATTTTTTCGCATACCAGACGCACTGTGCCCGAACCGAGAACGCTTCCACATCGCGTCTGCCGAAAAATAACCGCCACGATGACTGTTCCTCTTTCAGCGAGAGTGAGCCCGCTCGACGTCGTCGCGACGTCGAGTCCGACACCGCATATACCTGCGTGCTGCGTGCAAAGTGCAGAGACGCGCACGAATAATGGCGTAAGAATTTCCCGTTCGCAATTCGAAGACCGATGATCCTCTCGGAATTGGCCAAAATCGCGAGCCGTCGTCGTATTCAACTTCGCCAAACGAGTAATTATGACGTTTGCAAAAAGCTAGCTCAACTCCCGACTCCGCCCGACGGCATTATTCGTGGCAAAAAAAAAACGTCGAAGACGTGCAACCATGACTTTCCACGCGGCTCACGAATCCGCGGAACACCGAAGTCGAACGGGCGGCGTCGCCTACTTGTCGCTCATTTTACGTACCTTTGCGCCAATTTGGTTTCCGCACTGGCCAGCTTGGATATGAACGATTTCCCTCATGTTGTCTGGTGTTCGTTGGACTTTGCCGTGTACGCTTGAAGGGTTCTCTTCTTGCTCGGACTTGCGATATACTATCAACTCGGAACTCGGACGACGAGGATGATGCACGCTACGCGTCACGAGAGCCCAGAAACAAATATGCGCTGGCTGTGGCGTCCGTTACAGATTTTCAAGCCTCTAGACGGCCGCGGTGGGGAGTCGGGGGTCGGCCGCTACGGCGAATCCGATTGGTCCTCCCCGCCACCTTTTCACCAAGCGTCGTCGAGCAGCGTTGCCAACTGCGCACGCTGCGCGCCGCACGACGCCGCAGCCCCGAATCCTGCGGCACTTCGATGCGGTCGAGGAAATTTCGATTCGTCGAAATTTAAGGGCTTCTCGCCGACAAAAGCAGGCTCCACCGTGTCCCGGGCGTTTCTCTCTACGATCGTGAGCACGAAGGTAGCGTGGCACCTACGGGAGAATCGATCCGTGCGAACACGAATCGTACCGTATGAAATATCTTGGACTTTCTTTTTTATTTGCGGCGTCTCTAAGATGGCCCTAGGCGGTAGACGTCGATCGTGGTTCGTACGGTAAGGTACCGAGTATTTGTGCAGTTTACCTTGTTAGCTGGAGGCATTGCACTCAATACTTTTATGCTGGGAACACTGAGTAGGCGGTTTTTGCGGATTCTATTAGGTTAAGTTATTGGCTTGGTAATAAATTTGTTAATACGGGGTCAAATGCTACTCGTGTACAGTAGTCGTTTGAGGGTGTGTGCGCGCCATGTATGCAAGGCGAGAAGGATTACAATTGTCTTCGGTAATAGTTTGACGTCGGTTGCCTTTCCGGTACCGGCTACATTGCAACGAACCAAAAACAACGCCCCCGCAAAGTTAAGCGTTCAGGACACAAATCCGGCTGAGACACTTCCACGTGTGTGTGCAAGTGAGTCGGCCAGCGAGAGAGGGAGAGAGTGAGTGCAGTATAGAAGCACACATGTGCGAGGTTACATAAAGTCGTAAGGGTCTGTTCATTCATAGTACAAAGAGAGGAACAAACGATCAGCCGATGATTACCGGCGGTGTTATCGTTGAAATCTCGCTATTGCAGTTACTTATGATTTAGACGCTTGTCGATTACTCTTGGCAGTCGTTAATTAAAAACGTTCAATACGTACGTTGTACGTCGAGGAATAATCGACCGGCAATTGCAGACAGTATTATCGTTGAAATCTCGCCACTTTGCAATTATCTCACCTTAGGCCGGCTGACTAGCCTCGGTAGTTGCCGTTCGAAGATGCTTCATGCTCGCATGAACATCCACAGTGTGTTGAAATGCCAGGCCTATATGCATTAGGCACGGTGTTTACATGTGAATCGGCACACCACATGGACATTAATGGCTCGTCGACGAATTATGAGTCACAGTACGTCTCTTTTCAACTGAAAGACTCGTTTTATAACCAGAGTGAGGATATCTCGTTATGACCAGCCTAATCTAGCATCCAATTGCACATAGGAAATGCACGCGTCATTTCCATCTGCCAGACGCGAAGTTCGCACCTTATAATCGCTAATTGACGCATCCGCGTGCTTATCCCAGCAGCGGGGAGCCAGTAGTGTACCAGGCACTCTAATGAACTTTGCTTCCTGTCTCTGTGCCGGTCTAACCAGACTGTAGGAGAAAATTAATTTTCACTCGCGAAATGTGTCATGATCACGTTCTAATATACAAAGCCGCGTTAGAATAGATCGACTGGTAGCACCTGCGCCCTAATAGTAGCAGGTGGTTCGATCCTGGCGTAAAGCTTTCAATCTTTGTTCATAATTCATTTTAAAGCTACCCTGAGACAGTTCTAGGAGTAATATTCATTCATCGCATCGACTGCGAGTGTTCGTAGAATTCCCACTAAAACGCAATTCCGTACAGGAAGTCTCTACTGTACAGGACCTGCGCATCGATAATGGCAGGTGGTTAAACTCCGCTGAGGAGTCTTTCACCCTTACCCGCAATTCGCCTTAGACCCACCCTGACTACCCTAACCTGCCGGCGAAGAAAGTCGATACGTGACTCATCGACGGCGAACACGCCCAACGAAATGTTGCAGAACTAATTGATGACATCGTAAACGACGAGACATAACCGCACCTTGACTCCTTATACTGCCCATACGAAGGAATCATGCATGCTGCATTCAATCAATCCGATTAATAGTGGGAAGCACCGTCGAAATGTTACAGTACCTCAGTTCGATGAGCTCAATACCTTCCGGCCAGTATCGATCCACTTCTCTTAGGGGATGCTTTTGAATAATTCAATAGCCCTTTCAATAATTCATCAGGACTGCTTACAAACGATGGGCTCGGTACATCTTCAGATATGCGTAAGACCGTCACAACGAAAATGTACCTATAATTCCGCCACTATTTATCGTAGCCTGCAATACTTATGCGAACTAAATGCTTCATAATGCCATCAAACACGTTTACCCGCTCCGAACTGTCAACGCGCGAAACGTGTAAATCGCTCCCATTCCTTTGACTCTCCTCTCAAGCACACCCAGACGTCATTGAAAAATCGCGAATACTTAATGCAGACTCCTCTCTCCGAGGATTTAATTTATCTCATTACTTAACGCGATACCGTAACGCTAACCCCCGTCACACGGACGCACAAACACACTCTCATAGTTCAGCATGAGGTATGGGTTACCTCCTTACGAGTGCGAAGGATCGAGCTCCGGAGCGACAAGTCAGGGTGGGTTACGCATTGCAGCGTATAGCCCAGGCCTTCTCGTCGTTACCATGTATGGATCACTCGCTCTGTGTCGTGGAAAGAAAAAAAGTCACTCGCCATCGCGTACCCGCACGAGCCCGGCTCGGTGTGTTCGATTCATAAGCATGTATGCGCGTGAATGCATTACATGTGCGAAGTCACGTCACATTGAACGTAATCGCGTGTGCATATCGCGGGTACCTGTACGTACGCGCTTGGCTATTTATATGTATACTCGTGGATCTATTCTGTCGAGCGTGCACGTGTACGTACCGGTGGTTCCACGTTGATAGACGCACGTCCTAGTGCGTGCGCTAACGGGGCTGCCAGAAGCGAGGGAGATCATATAATTATTATCGACGTGAATTCCGCGCGAGAGACGAGCGCGGAGAATGTCTGCCGTCGAGCAGCCGACTGCATTATGCAGTGCTTTGCATAATGAGTGCGTCCATTGCCCGCGGGGCACAACACTCCAGGCTCTTTCACGATTTTCCAGCAGTGCAGTTTGCGCTTCGTGATTGAGACCCCTTTTTGTCACACCTCGAGCGACGGCGCAGAACCTTGCCAACGAAATTAATGTCTATCTTTACGCGTTCGCGGTGATGCGATTGTGGCGTATTCTTGGTTTGTTGGGGTGCGGAAGTAACAAGGTAGCGTTGGTTAATTTACGCATGTTGCCTTGGTGATTCCTGCGTGTCGAGGCCTCAGACCGTGTGTTCCGGTGAGATGCGTGATCGAACGAATTCACGCGATTCCAACAATAAAATCTGGCTGCAATTTTATTGATCGCAGTTCAGCGTTCGTTCTCGCTCGCAGTGCGATCCACTGGCTAAACACTGGGTTTACGTCCGCGTGTTATTTGAACCGGGGAACAAAGTAATTTTGTCATTAGATACTATCGCCGGCTAAATAGACCTGCAAATGCCTCCAATCGTTGTCATTTGGACGATGTACTTTGAGCGCGCATTGTCAGGACGACCTGCGCGTCGTTCAGGGTGGTCATTTACTTTACAATTTACTTAATTGCTACTCGCCTAAATTAAGCGACGCACTATCGCGGTGTAATGACATCGATCAGCTGTAACGACTGATCCGAATTTTGCCCGCTCTTCCTGCGCCCGTGTCAAGATTGCATAATGCCGCGTTGGCAACATGTCAGGAGAATAATTCCGGAGGATACGCGCCGCTTAATGCCCCGTGTCCATTGTCCTTCGTCGACGTCGCTATTAAACGGCTCCGCGAGTATAAGCGGCGGGTGACATCATGTCCACTTTAGAATCGACGTCGGGCACGTTCCTGCGTGGAGATAAAAAACGACCGCTCACGTCATTATTACCTACCGTAGGCCAGTATCGCGATAATTGATACTTGGTCTATATAGATATAGGCGCGTTGCGTAATTGAGAGACGATCGCATTCGACCGGTCCATGTAAGTGTCAAGCTATTAACTTGTCCTGGATGGTCATAGCGAGTCTTGTTATGCATCTAACAAGGACGCCGATGTTTTCGTGTCTGATCACTCCTCCATTACCCATGCATAAGAAGTTCAGAATCAGATCATATTATCGAGATTGAAACGAGTTGACGTAGTAACGAGTCGAATCTGCATCGTCAGGGAGTTACGGTTTAAACATAGTGAAGATGATCGTGTTCTAGTATATTGAATCGTCAGATCTACGTTAACTATCGAATCTACTCTCAACTAAACATACTGGCGGGAACAAATGCATTATCCTCGCAACGATCGCACTCTCATACGAGATTGCTGAGCGAACATTCCGAATATCCAAACAAATACCGTTCGACCGCCAAGAATTCGGATCTCGGATTTTCGGCGGTACCAAATGAGCATCGGGCGGAATATTCAGCGAGCCGCGAAGCGATTCGAATTTCACGAGGACGATCGTGTTCTCTTGTCAGATTGTTCGTCGAACACGATCATTTGCGCGTTTAAATATGCTGGTTATGGATTTTCGCTCTGCCCGCGAGGCAGTATGACATTTCATACGCATGTCCGGAGAGGGTGGGCGTGAGTCACTGTATTATCGACCTTGGCAGGAGTGTTCTCATTTTCGGTCCCCGTTTCCCATTCCGCAGACGCGCCTGCCGCTCGGTTCCAACGCGATCGTGGAAACGAATGCGTGGAGGGTGGAAACGGGTGACGTGGACTCCGGGCTCTGCGCACCTCTGCGGGGAAATAATGTGAGTCCCACCAAGGGATGTCGTTGTGCCGATGACTGTGACCTGCGTCAGAGGACACGGGGGTTGACTCAGCGTGTACGTATCGATCGATATTGCTCAGACTGAACCGAAGAATCGCGTGTACGCTCCATTCTGTATGTACGCTATTAAAAGTCGCGGCGGTTAATGCTGATCTGCCTTTTTGCGGAACGACGCGAAGAGTGCATACGCGTCTGGCGGGGTTGAAAAAAGAAAATAAGTATCGCGGAGAGGAAGGGAGTGAGGGCGGCAGGAGGGAGGGATGAAGAGAAAGGTTGCGGGATGGAGACATACGGGCGCGGAAAAAAGGAAGAGAGAGGAAAGTAGAGACAGTAACGTAGAACAGCCTTCTCTGACACACAGGCCAGACCTTGTCCCGCCTGGTCTTTTATTGATCCCTGGGATGTCGACGACGTCAGGTACGTCTAAATACTTCCGCGGGCGTGGACGCCCAATGAATACTGATACTCTTCCATGATCCACCCTTTAATTACTCTCGTAGTCACTTACGCGCCGATCGATGTAACACGAAGTTCAAGTCATTTCCGCGGCCCTGTCCGCGCGGTCTAGGAACTTTTTGATGCAGAAACTGCGGTTCGTTAATATATTCAGCAAGCCACTTGATTATTCGGAGCGATAATAATGTGACGTAATGTGACGATAGGGCAATTGACCAGGAGCTCTACCATGATGGACAGATAGAAACGAGAAAGACAGACCTGTCAAGATTGATTATTTTCGTCGATTTAAAAGAAACGTCACAAATATAGTGTACGGTTTCTCCGAACTACTTTAATTACATTGCATAAGGTTTGATTAAATCTCGCGTACACCGGCGTCAACTTGAGACCTAAGACCAGAGACATTTAATACAAAGCCGACGTAACTCCAGCCTAATTGCATTAGATTGAAGGTAATCAGAGCTGGCCGGGTTTGATATTCTATTAACCTCGCCGATGTCAAGAGCGACAGATACGCATAAATGCATCGGCTGGTGCGAACGGCCATCGAATAGCGACACCCTTCGTGAGTCACCCTCTAATTACCGAGATTGTCAGAACGACGCGCTCTCCGCATGGTCGGACAATTTTCGCAGATGTATGCGCGGACCAAGCTAATAGCTTCTTGATTCAGACAACACGGTCGACTGGCATTCAGGAGGACACACGCCCATTCGGTAGGGCGATAATAATCTGACGTAATACCGACGATAGAATGATTTATGAGCTGGTTACGTAACGCGCAAATGCGCGGCTTAAGAAATGGGCCCGGAGGAGAAGGAGGGGTCAATTCTTAATTCGACCCGGCCGGTAGCGCAAATGCAGCACTTTGTACGGATTGCAGTGCATCAAAGACAATCAATCAACGAGGCCGTGCGAAGCTGTCTCTCTTCTTTTCCCCGGCACCACTGGTGGGCGCCCCGATCGAGGTATCGAGGCCAAGATTTTGACACACGGCCACTTTCTCGAACGAGAGCCGCGACGGAGCTGGCCTGAAAATGGGCGACAACGGCCGCAAGCTGCCGTAAATGGCGTCGTTCTACACTCCGGAGGACAGCGGGCACGGAGATACATCGGCGACTCGAAGTCGTCGCCGAGGAGAGGACGAAGTCGATAACGGTGGATATGAAACCTGAGTCATCCGGGAGCTAGCACTCCTCACTCTCTCTCTCTCTCTCCCTCTCTCTTTCTTTCTCTATCTGACTCCCTCTTTGCTCTCCCGAGATACTCCCTCTCGAGTCCTGAGTTCCGTATAAGAGGTGTCGCGGTATCACTCTCGGCCTATGGGTGGACGATTCTTCAAATTTAGCGGCAGACCAAAAATGGTACATATCGCTGCATATTGCACGGAGAAGTTACAATGTCACGATCCGCGCAGATAGAATCGGAGGGGTAGAACGCAATAGATAGCCTAATCAATGATGTCGTGTTGTCGAATTGTCATTTCTTCGGTACCGTGTCTCATAGCAAGCCGCATTTCTGAGATGCGAGAAAGGATAATATCGTGATCTGTATAAAGTGACTGATGAGCGGGTGATATCGTTTCAATTTAATTTGTGCTCGTGCTAAATTAATTCTCGTTACGTAACGGTGTAATATTCAGTTCCTGCGTCGACCTGTTCGGATTGTCGATTTTGTAAGAGGCGCTTGAACAAGCGGGTTCAACGAGCAAACGTTCTCTTCTGCGATCGTCGAGTACATTCATAATTTTGTGGTTTGAGGGAACCCCAGCTTCAACCTCGTCTTCCTCCTCGAAGCAAAGATATCGAGCGACGGTGCTCCTTCCTCTGTTCTCGTCCCCTCCACGTCGGTTTTCGTCAGCAAAAATACTTGTCGTGCACCACTCGAGCCCTTCGTTGCAACCTAGAACGCATGTCCGCAATTTCGTAGAAATTCACGTGATTCGCAGAACTCTAATTTCTACCGCATAATCCGTACTCCGATGCCGCGTCGCGCACTCTTCGACACGGAAAAAACTAATAACAATTACCGGAAAATATTGCCGTCCGCCGTTACCTGCAGCGGATCTTGTCTTTTCCGCGAAAGAGTCGTGCCCTGCCGTTCCTTAAAAGGCCGCTCCTTCCAAAACCGTGAGCGCCCGCAGCTTCTCGAAGGAGAAGGGCGTAGGTGTACTCCGTCTGGCAAACAAATCGCTGTGGGACGCGCGATTCGAGAATCAGAGGAGCGTGAGCGACCAGGACGAAGGAAAAGAAGGGCAGACCACGGTTAATCTCGAATGCACTTACATGCACACATACATATATACGTATGTACAACGGGAACTGGAGGTCGTAAGACGTTGTTTACGGCGCAAAGTCTGGTAGGCTCCAGGTTCGGTGTAACCGATGCCAGAGGTGGCAGGCAGGGTCTCTTCTTTCTCGTTTTTTTAAATGTCCGCGCGTCATGTGTGTGCGATCGTTAGTAGGCGCATGCATGTGTGCATGCATCGCTTCGAACGGTGGCCATTTGCATCCTCGCTGGTCCATCGGAAAGGGGATCGGGTCTGAACGCGTTCGGTTTTCGAGCCACCTCTTCGTCACTGGTATGAATCATCATTACCGCACTTATTACGGTAATCATGTCGGTTCGGCGCGAACGATGGCTTTTTGATAATTCTTGTAGTATTGAAAGACGCGGTCAAGATTGCCGGTCACGTGTGAAGCTGGGCGTGGTTCACGGCGCTATTGACTTGTATACAGTGTAGACGCGTCGACGTCGTGCGACTGTAGCCCCGATTGAATTTCTTACCTACGAACATTATTAATATCGTACGTTGGTATAATTTTGTTCCCATGATAGGGTATTCGGTATAAAAAAAATATATATTAACAATGCAATCGTCTATATTCCGTAATTTACATTGTTATTCATAATTTCATGGAATTATATTTTCATCCTGTTTCCAATTAAATCACCTTAATATTAATATGTTCCGGCGAAATTGAAATTTATAAAATAATTTTGAATCAACGTCTAATATCTGAAACTTCAAAAACCATAGCTTGAAACATTCAGAGAAAGCTCTGTTTACATACAGTAGATAAATGCTTAGTCGAAGTTGTTATTCCGCAACGCCGAGCTTATCACGGAAATATCGCTTCTATCTTACTACAATTTGTCTCATACGAGCGATATTAATCCGACTTAATCAAACGCGACTAGATATACGCGAATCGATATCTGCTGGTTTGTGCTATGTTGAAGACGAGGCACGTACTCTGCCAATTGCTTCTTTCCGTTCGAATTCGATGGGGGAGACGGCATAATCGGGCCTTAAACGTACATCTCGAACGATCGCCCGTCGTAGACGAACGTTCGCGTGGGTGGTTCAAGGAGAATTCATTAGTCATGCTGGAACAACGCTCTATTGACGGAAGTCATTGTCGATGGGCGCGATAGTATTCGGTCAAACCATCAGTCATGTAAAACGCACTTCTGTAGTGACCAGCACTGTATCGTACTGCCTCTTAACGCGTCGACTCCCACGTTAAATGAAGTCGGCTGTTTTTCGTTCAGATCGTCATAGCTAAACGTGCCGGTGACCGAAGAGCATCTTCGATAAAATCAAGCGCATTCCGGGAGCAGTTGGCCTTCGGTAATTCACTTTGATTTTTCAGTAACGGGTCATTCTTGGAAGACTACACGCAACGTCTTTTTGTCCGCTTTCATGTTACGTGGGTTATGAATAGTTGAACGGCTGTGCGAACGTTAACTTGTACGTTCAACCACTTGCACTGCTATCGTGGAACACTACAGTCGACGTTTTGCTCGATCTAAATGATTCCTTGATCGTAACGATTGTTATATCTACGCCGAAACGGTCGTGAACTTTCGTCCTGTCTTTTAAACCAATGAATACAAACGACGTCACGGTTCTCACGAGTTTCATTAGTCGATCCTCACGCGTCCCGAACGTGTTTTCTCACTTTCGGCGGGGGAAAAGAGAAACGACAGGATTATCGGCGAGCGAGAAGAATGAACTGAGAGGACACGCGTATGAAACAGGCTCGATGCTTGAAGCGGAAGAGAGAGGCAAGGTATATACCGGGAGAGAGGATCGAATATATAGAAAGAAGGATAGAGAAAGGGTCACTTGAAATGAAGCGAGAGACCACGGTCTGTCCATATTTGGCTACACCCGCTGCACTCAACATTCCGCTTTTTTAATCCCTTACTTTTGATCGCGCCGATAAACCTTTTCCACGTCGGCGGGTTCGTGTTTATTTTATAGTTCACGTTCCGGTGGTGTAGAATTTTGCGCTAGCAACGCGAGCCGGGAAAAAATATCAGCGGACGATTGCCGAGTACAGGGCGTGGCTAAAACTTAGCGCAAATCTCTAATTTTGTACGTATTTGATATTCCTGAAAAGTATTGAAATGTTCGCTGTGTGCCCGACGTTCGACAAATCAGTCATATTTGTTCGCAGTCTGGTCTACCTCGCAGACAGTTCGCGCGTACGTGGGCACGAACGGCACATTTAAAATTTTAAATCCACCGTACCCACGCTTTTTGCGGTTGCATTACCACGTAATCATATGACATGTCCAGAATAGCATAAATACATGTCGTACTTATTACCATTAATCCTATCCGCAGCGCACGCTTATACGCTTATGTTCAAACAATAAGGAACAAGTCGCTTCCTTTGCCGCGCACCGTCGTTCGCCTCTGACATAATAGACCAAACTCCCCTTGGTAACAAGACAGGGTGCCAAGTCGTTCGATAGTTCGGTTTACTCAGCCGAAAGTACGCAGCTTCCGCGATAATCGAGTTTCCTCCCGTGATTTACCTTATTTTCCGTCGCGGCGCGTCGAAGCACATGACAAATGTCCAAATGTGACGCGGAACTCGCGCGTTTAATTTCACTAATGGCCGTCCGTTATCTCTGCGATGTTGGTCCTCCGCGTTCCCAGCGCATTGAAACTCTCCCCTCTGGCGGGGTTACTCGAGGTCACGAGGCCATTTGACCGTCACTTCACATTGTCGCACTCGCTGCATTTTCGCTGACGCCACGGGGTTGAATGCATTCTTATTCTAAGCAACTAGGGCGCCGCTTAATGAGCCAATTAACGCGCTGCGGGATGCGCGCTAGCTAAGTAGATTAAGATGGATTCTTACTTTGTGTGAGAGATGACGGACCATTTCAGTCCTGGACACGATTTTACTTAGGCTCAGTGGAGCGTGATATGCGAAATTAGGTAATGTACCTCAAGCAGTTCTAATCGATACATTGTCATGATGTACGGGGCATTCCTGCTTTCTTATCAAACTGACGTGATTAGAGGTAGAGATGGATATTTTTATCCGGTACAATAACGGTGCAGTACAATTAAATTAGCAACGTACGCCAATGGATAGGAATGTTGTACTTATATTGAAATCTGCGGCTGAACTTATATTCACACTCCGTGATTTCGGTATCGTATAACGCTATTATAAGCATGATTCTAGCTATTTGCCTAAGTCAATTGAGCATGGTACATTGCCTTTTTTAGAAGTTCTACGAAACTCGCGTGACCGACAGTACGACGACGCCATCTTCTTACTTACTTCCTATTCACGCATAATGAAACTTATTCGCGGCTGTCCACAGATCCTACGTTCTACGTTGAAGTGGAAGCGCAGCGTACGGATTCTCTGTTTCCAGCAGAAGCTACGTGACCGTGTCTCCGTGGGATATTTTTATTCGCCGATGTCGCCGTTGCCGAAAGTGCACTCGCCCAGGTTGACTCTCTTTTGCCCATAAACGTATCTGCATAATAAGTGGCACAGGACCACTTTCTACAGGGCACGCGCGTTACGTTTGGGAAGAGTCTTACCGTGCGAGGAATTCACCTTCCGATTGCGGTCCTCATCCAATCACGAATAGTACGGATCACTGGAAATTACCGTTTTGTGAGTATAACTGCCAAGCAGCCAAAACAACTCATTAATCATGTTCCTGTAACAAAGACACCATTTTTAAATCATCTTATTTCCTGAAATCATCCCTACTTCTGTCATGTCTGTGGTCTATGAATTTCAATGAAAGTCAGACAAAAATTGTGGATAAAAAAATTATTGAAAAATAAGCAATTATTATCGCTAAATGTAAAACAAGTCACTTTGACCCCTCGGTAGTTCTAATGCTAGTTGTAACCGTCGTGCATCGCCGACGACGATTATTGTCGATAGGATCGACGACGGCCTCCGATATTCTCCCCGACGACAGTCGAGACGAGGTAGGCGGCATTTCGTATATATCTGCCTGATATATATAGTATATACACAGAGTTGCGAGGGTGGGCATCGATTTTCGTCAGAGCCGAAGCGCATTGCGGACATTTTGGCTGTGCGCCCCGTAGAATCCCGCGGGGGAGGGAGAGAGAACACGACGGGACATCTATAATCCTGAGCTCCTCGTGACATCTGCTTTCAGACGAAGCAGGCATGTTTTTTCGGGAGTTTACTTAATTCTCTTTCAGATGTAGGTACTTATCACTTTTACGCGGCGACGTGTTTTACGCCTCTTTGTGACGACGCGACGGTTTCTACGTTTCTGGAAAAAAGGTCAAGTGAGTAGAGATACAGATGATGAGAACAGATAGTTACATACTATCTGAGAACAGATAGTTACAGAAAATTAAACTAACTTATCGATCGAATTGAGTTGACGTCGAGTTTACGGATTTCGTATAATAGTTTAAGCATTAATTACAATATTCAACCGTTTTCAATATTATATTCTCCCACATAGAGGCGTTCTAAAAGCATCATTATGTTCATTATTGTGTTTGCCAAGAATTTGCCGGGCACAGATTACCAGTATAAAGGTTTAATTCGTTGATGGGAAGGGCCGGTGTATGAGCGTTGTCGCGTAGATGGGGTTAATTAATCCGTGGGCAGAGCTCATTAAAGCATCGGCGGTTACGCTGCGTCTGATTACAGAGCTTATGGAACCCCCTGCATTTGCTGTAGACTCACGGACATGCGGGAAGATCGGGTTTGTTTGCGATTACCAATACCCCGTTCTCAGTTTCTCAAATTAACGCGTCTGGATCGTATTACGATAAGATAAACAGGATGTGGGCAAGACGTTGAAGTGATTTGCTGCTATCAGTGTTTCCGTAGCGGCCCATTCTTGTCTATTATCTCTTTCCTTGTTAATAATTTCAGATTGTTTCAAATTTGTTTAGTTTCAAATAATCATAAGAATTACATACGTATATTATGACTGCAGCCCTAATCTCTCTTGCATTGAGGTATGATACCAGTAGTAAGATAGAAATTATTTTTCTACCAGTTTTTCCGTCAATTTATAGCGGTCTGTACTGTTCACATGCGTTACCTCTATGCTTAACACGCAACAAACTCTGCGGTCGACTTATCAGTTCGCTCTTTATCGGGAAAAACTGCACCGTGAATGCACCGTTGACGACGTATTGTTTTTCGCATGTGCGCTGTCAGGGCATTCGTGGCCGTGAGCACCGGCGTTCAATACGGAAGGCTATAGTTTCATGTAACGATACACTAGTCACCAGGCCCATGTTCACGTACTCAATACATATTGGTGAGCAGATGACGCGAAGGTGAACAATGCTTCGAGTTGAAATGCAAACCGTGTGAATGCAAATGTCATTTCGAACTGACTGAGCTCAGTTTTTTTGGTAAGTGTGCCTCGTGTTATGTGATTTAATCATTAACCACATATTTCAAGGGAAATCAAAACGATTCCTGGTCCTCTCTCCTGCGTTTTACTGTGAGGTGAGTGGAAAAGCAAACGTTCAATTGTCATAATGAAAGCTCTTCGTTAGACCGTAATTACACTGTATCGAGTTCACAGGCGAAATTTTCTCTCAAACGAACCCACGACGGACTTTGCGACGCCCACACTTCCAGTTCGATTCTCCTTTCCTCGATTCGACTCTCGCGTTGCCGGTTATCCCACGACTGTCCTCCAAGCCACGTCATACGTTCAATGTAAAACGTCGCTGGCAACTAGATCCTACGTCTTTCCAGGCGTCATAAAAAAATTCGCAACTAGCAATTCCGCGAATGAGGGAAGTTGTTGCATCCACGTGTACAGGGCGGTACGATACATTTCTGTGATGCTATCAATGCGTACGTGATATTGAGTTCTTTTTTTCTACAAATGCATTAATTTATATTAATACATACCTATATTAAAATGAACATCGATATAGTAACTAATGAAAATAGGTATTTTATTTCAAGTAAAAAATTGGGTCATAAAACGGAATACATGTATGTTCCTCATTTTCTCAGCAAGAATTCTCTCACCATTGCATTGAACTCCTCGGAGTATCTTAAGTGCATATTGTGCGATCCCTTTTCGAATATTTTCACCCTACGAAAAAACGAAATTGATTGTTTATTCATGTTGAAGCTCGATTTTCTCTAGTTGTGATCATTTTGTAAGGAACGTACTCTGAGTTTCGTATGTGTTCTTTCAAGTAAGTTGGATGTTCAGCGTTAACCATGACGTCCTTAGCGCCGTAAATTATCAACGTCGGACATTTTATATTCGGTACATGGGCACGGCATATGTCACCCTTTTGTTCCTTGCAAATCGTGTCCATACAATTCACCCACGCCGACCACGTCTTCCTAAAGTAGTCATCCCCGTAGATCTCCAGCAGCGGTGCTTTCATTCGTTCCGACCACTTATCGATATCTTTGATACCTAAAAAAGAAAATTAAAAGTTCTCTTCGGAATCGCGCAATTTGTTGTTCCGCATTATACTCTTCATAGCAGCTATCAAATATCTACGTACTTTGGTACATTTTGCTCTCATCCGGAAGAACGTACGCATTGGCAGCTACCGTGATTAATTTCATCATGTTCTCAGGGTATAATGCAGCAAAGATAAGCGCAGTGATTCCACCATCACTCCATCCTAGTAACGAGTACTTGTCGTATTTCAATTCTTTCATTAGATCGTGCGCCCATATGGCATCGCGTTCGAAAAAGTTAATGGGGAATGTTCTGTTGGGTGGCCTCGACTTTCCGTATCCCGGCGGGTCCCAGGCGATTACTGTCAAATCTTCAGTCACGAGATGCTCCAGTTGTGGTTTAAAATCTGTCCATATCGATCCTGCGAACGACGAATATAACAAATAAGCGTTAACTGAATAGAAATATAATAAAAGCTTGTTAATGAGGGACAAGAGTTTATTATAGCAGGATTAGAGTATAAAACAATTTCACGTATTTTTAAGTTAGTTTTAATCGAGTGATTCTATGGGAAAATTATATCGAAGAAATACGATGCTTTTACGCATTAACAAATTTAAATATTTGTAAGTCCAACAAATGTTCCCGCCTTTAATCTTTCCAAACATTCGACAGTTGGTAACTGCTCTGGCATAAATTACCGACATTAGATACGACGTTGCCACACTTACACTGACTCATAGAAAAGTCGAATCTAATCAAAATCGCCAATACTGGTATTATCTACTTACCAAGTGCACCAGGCAGTAGAAGAACGGGGTGTTTGCCGTTTCCGACTTTGCAATAATTTATGTGAACCCCGGAGACATCTATCTTTCGTTCCTGAACAGTCAAAATCGATTGTGAGCCTTTGTCCTTCACGTGCTACCGGTATCACGTATTCTCAGACTCCATGCTCTAACAAAACATACCTCTCTCGGAAACTTCTCCATCGAATTTTGCACAGTGGACATCGCTCGTGCTTCTGCTTGCGAGACGAGCGATCCGACTTTGACGAAGTCGAGGAATATCCCCTTCGCCAGTGAGGCAGTCATCTTACTCGCTGTGGACAGCATCTCCTCTTCTTCTTTGCAAACACACGACTGATGGTACTGACCGCTATTGCGAGGACGTATAGATGATCAGATTAAATCTAGATACCGAAATTCTATAGGGTCCAGTTTTGCACAATGGTTTCTCGAGTTGGCATCGACTGGTAGCATCAAGTACCGCGACAGAAATGCACAAGAATAAGCAAATTTCTTATCAGTTTAACCCCCCTCCCATTGGACTAGCAGTGATAACATTTTTAATCACTGTGAATTTGTATCTTGGTAAATTAGGTATATAAATGCATATGAGAATATAATGTAGACGTTGACAATGAGTTCTTCGAGAATGGCTGTTTGTAGGTATGGACTGTCAGTGCTATGCGGGTCCAGCGTCGCTGAGGTTAGGATATATGATGGTTGTTATCACTTCATCTTATGATAATCGTTTTAAAAGCTTACTATAAAGGTTGTACGTAAAAGTTTAGCCAATTTAATCCATACTGTGCGTTAATTTAAAAACACCTCTCCGCGTGTTCATGTAATGTCAATAGATTCGCATTTCATTTTTGTACTTGTCCTTTGAAGAACATTTTACCACATTAGAGCACCTTATCACTAAATGTCACTTTTTCCGCACCTAATTTCTTTTGCGCCCGTTTCAAAGGCAACACTGCCCGTCTCTTTACGCAGTTTTGTCGTTGTCGACCTTGACAACCGAGATAGCACAAATGACTATGTGCCGACTAAAAGCCGAATTTGAGTCTAAAAAGTCGACCTTTAGTCACCTAATTGCCATTTTGTGCTATTTGGGAATAATGCCATAGACTACAACGACAATTGCACGAGTCTTCAAATTTTTGATAACATCGAATAACAGGAGCGGAAGAGTGGGTTAAGTAATTTAAAAGATAAACTTGTAATTGAGATCATTAGTAGATTTATATTTAGCTAATACTGTTTTAGCTTAAATGTTAGCCTTGATTAATATCACATATCGATTCGAACATCGAAGGGTGATGATGCTATAGAATATCCTCCCCTAGAAATTCCTCTAGAACATCATTGAACATCTCGTGCTGTGTAATTTGTGCCGAATGACCGCTGTTGTTTAGAATTTTGAGTCTAAGATCAAAAATAATCGTTTGAGACAAATGCCTGAAGCTTGGACGTTATGGAGCTGTATGACTCATTCACCAAAAAATTAATCTTTAAAATTGTTATTGAATTTCTGTCGAGGAAAGAAAAATTGATTTGTCGCGTCTACTATATTAGATAATACATTACTTTGATCCAGGTATATGGTCCTTAAGATAAAAACCGTGGTCCACAGCTACGATTTTATCTTTATCCCCGTGAAGAATTAACGTCGGACAACGAATCTTTGGAAGGGCTTCCATGCATATATCACCAGTCAACCTGAATGTTTTCTCAATATGGTTCATAAACATATCCCACATGCGGTTCAAGTACTCTATACTGTAATATTTCTTCAATTGGACTTGCCTCCATTCTGGATATTGCTGAACAAGAGTAATTTCTAAAAATTGGAACGTATCTTTAATGCACAGTAGCATAAAAGAGATCATCGCTAAAATCTGATTTAAATCCGAAGGCTAATGTATCGGTAAGAACAGTAAACTCAATCACATACTGCGAATTGAGTCGATGTCCGACTGCGCGTAATAAGCCTTCGCGCCATAAACGATTAATCGTCGAACGTTTTCTGGATACATGGCCGCTAATTCCATTGCAGTGAAACCACCGTTGCACCATGCGACAATAGTAAATGTGGAATATCCCAATGCTATCATCATATCGCGTGCGTAAGTGGCATCTCTTTTACTGTATCCGTCTGAGATCACTTTTTCTGGCGGTCGGGACTTGCCACATCCGGGTGCATCCCACGCTATCATAGTCCGATTTTCGACAGAAAGACCCTTTAGCTGCTTCCCGAAATCAATCAACGCGGTTCCTGTAGAAATGTGTACAAAGGTACAGAACGTACCGTTGCATTTCGTTAAATACGTGCCTGATTGTGGGATATCACACATGTTTGCGAGCACAGAAAGTATCGTTGACACACTATTCAACCGTTTGCAAATACTATTTTCCACATCGTATCAGTGCTATTTTCAATCTCTATAATGCAGTTTTTCGTAAATATCTCCATTTTTATTCTTAAGTTATCTTTGAGATGAAACGAGAACCGATCACAAATGTGAATAGGTACAATAACCAGTTATTTTTCCGAAAAACTTTAACAGGAATTCGCAGAAATATTCTAGTATTTTATTGGGTAGGCATTCGTAAATTTTCACAATCTCTAAATACAAAATCGTGGATAGCATAAAAACTTACCCATGAATCCATGTAAGAACAGCAACGGATAACCGCCGTCTCCAACTTTTATGTAATGAATATCCACATCCCTGATTCTAATTTTGTGTTCCTTCGCAATAAATTATGACAATTTTATGTACGAACATATGAGCCATGTATGGTAATTACTTTCGTGTTTACCTCTAATATTCGATCTGAATCCGGCGTCGACACCGTTCGTGTACTCTCAGCCATTCGATATTAAATTATTCTCTAAAAATTATAACTTCCGGTCCCAGAGACTTTCGCGCGTAAGGAAATTCCAAACTATTTTATTTCTACAATTGCTTGATTGAGCTTGAATGGTTATTTTCGTTTATAGGCATAGTGGTAATATGTTAAATAATTACGAAGTGAAGTGTTAAACTAATTATTGAATTCTAACCACAAGTTCTTTCGTTGCCAACCTTCTTGTGAGAACGTGGGGCAGTTCGATGGGCATAAATAGTCAGTCTTCACTACACAGAAACCTTGGTGCTATCATATCTTCGTAATTTGCTTATAATGTGTCTTATGTACATATAGTAACATTACGATAACACTACACAGTCGCATTAATAATGTTATTTATTAGGCATTTAAATTTACGCTAAGGCAAAGATATAAAGTTGGTAAACGTTTACTAGAATGTATTAGCCTAATAAGAGGTACGACTTTATCTCAAGACGGCTATTTCAAGTATGACGCTAACTACGGCTAACTACTTGTTTTGTTTCCTTTGTGATCTGTTTCTAATTGATATTGATCGCTAAAGTGTTTGTAACAATTATGAGGACAATGGAATAAGGTGTCCTAGAAAAAAAATATAATCGTTCTAAAATATTTATTTCAGAATTATACAGTAATGATAAACGAAATGGGAACGAATATCAAATGCAATTGCTTAGTATGAAAAGTGTCACAATACTCGAAAGACAACATATATTACTACGTGTAAAATAAATAAATGTTTCGTGTACAAATTTGTGGGTTGATCCCTAATACGGCAATGCACACGCGCACAGTCTTTGTATCGGTGATTGGATGAAATTTCTAGATTGCGTCCTGGAAGGCAAATAAAGATTATGCGATCAATAAACGCAATGAAATGGACACACGATTGATAAAGTAATATCGTTCTCTTTTTCATATGTCGTTGTACTGATCAATGACAAGGAATCCGAGCTTCGGTAATGTAGGAGAAATTTTCTTGATTCCTTCAACTTAATCATAATTGTAACACTGATAGGAATAATATTATAAATGAGCCGAGTGGTATCAGCATAAATGGACTCATCATGAATCCTGTTGATTGCGTTTGAGAGCTTTATGATATTCTTCGGTCAGGTGTTTTTTATACTTTGTCTGGTCGTTCCATAATTCAGCTGCCTGAGGGTTAAGAGGGCTTTCATTGTTTGGCTCTGTAAAACAATATAAATAGCTGTGACTACTTTCTTATTATCAGTATAATTACAAAACAGTCATTATATCAATTTTACTATAATTATTTAGATTAGACCTATAACACCTATGTTTGTTTATTACTTACCACTAAGGAGAGATTGTATGGATAGTAATATAGTACGCACATCATACAAAGCACTCCATTTATCCTTTAATATATCCAGGCAGATGGTACCACCTGCATCCACATTTGGATGAAAACATGGTGTAGCAAAGCGTACAATTGGTGCACTATATGGGTAACTGTGTGGAAACTCCAAAGTTAACTTATAAGTGAGACCTGCGTAGACCTACAATAGTAAAACATCAAACAATCCTTCATTAATATGTTGACCTAATTATTCATAAACTACACAATGAACCAATAATAAACATGAGCAATATGAACAATATACTCTTTTGAGTAAAGCTTGTAGAAATATTCCATTACCAAACAAACAGCTACTTTTAAATAGCACCATTACCGTATCTCTTGGTCCTGTAATGGTCCCAATCCACTTAAATAAATTCTCGCCATCAGGAAAAGCAGACACTCCTTTCTCAGTGCTCATCATCAGCACCATAAGTTCCTTCTGTAATCTGTGCAATTAAATATTCCAAGGATCAATATAAACGACCGCACACAGCCACACACACACACACTCGGGCACAACGTTTTGCATTCTACATAAAAAAATTTCTTCGCGACACGAGAGCGAGACGTATCGTGCCCGATCGACCTGTTTGTTTACAAGTCACAACTGACTTAACGTACATGACACGCTTGTACGGTAATTGTTTTGTTCTCGCAAACAACGACTAGGTTATGTCGTTCGACGTCGCGCGTACAATGGAAACCAGATTTTCCTCGGTATCAACTCCATTTCTGTACTGCGATCGAAGAAATTCGAGCGGCAGCGAGATGACGAGCTACGAAGACGAATCACGAATCGAACGACCCTCCGTCTTGTCGTTCTAGCCCCACAAATAGCTCACCTACCGTTTACTAACTGCATGGTTGTCTTTCGGCACGTTCTGCTTCTCCTCCGTCGCTTTGTTCAGCGTATTTTGAGACGAATAGAACGGATTAATGTTCTGCGCCATCGTGAGTCCGGGCCCGCACACTGGACTTGCCGTGAAAATTGCTTGTTTTTTGGATACGCGGACGAGGCTTCGGCTCGAAGCACAACAGTCACTGTGGAAATTTGAATGCTCTACGCAGCACTACCCACTCGGAAAACATCGGTTACGAAACAGCTGTTGAAGAAGCGAAGCGCGTCCCGTGGCTGGTGTCCGAATTCAATTTTCGATAATGAAATCCATAGGAACAGGGCGCTTTTCTGTAAATAGTACTGAGTAAGAGGTTCCTTTATTAACGATGGTAATGTTACACGTTGTATCACATATTGCGATCCGTCGAACGGACGAAGTTCGTGTATGCGAACGACACCTTTTTGTATTTTAATGCAATTCGCGGGATGATGAACTTAGCAATTTTTAAAATGTCTTGAAACCCCCTTGCGTTTTACATCCGTCATCCAGCAATAATTGATATGTAATCGTTATGAGAGAGGTGCTAAAATTAGTAGGATTTTGGGTATGGAAAAATAATAGATTTATTATCTTTTCAGAATGTACCTGCAGGCTGCAGGTCACAGATAGAAGATCACGTGCGTGTCAGGCTTCGCCGATCAGCCATTCGCTCTCTACTGTCAATGGCGGCGTTCTTCGTAATGTCAAACGTTTGTGTCGATGATCAATAACATGAGCCTGCTGACGCCTGTTCGCATGAGGTACAATTATTTTTTCATTCCCTGTGGCGCGATTCTTTCGACCGTGGAATGCAAAATACTGAGCGGAAAGGGGTGTCACGTCGGCGCTCGTCGTGATAATTGACAATCCTACACGGAACGGAGCAGATTTCCGAAACTTTCGAGTTCCGGTCACGATGGCATTGTCGGTGGACACTCGTTGATCCCAAAATAATCAAAGTAAGCATGGCCGCAGCCCAGGGAACGCCTGAGTCGGATACAGGAAGTTTTGAGTGCTTTCAAAATTACACGGCTCCGGAGGTCTTCGTTCAAGGCCTGGCTGGCATCGTCGACCAGCAGGATGTCGAGTCCATGATAAGGGCACAAAAGCAGATGTAAGCATTGTTCTGAGATATCAATGTCGTTAACACCTAATTTTGGCATTTCTTTTGATAGGTTGCAAAGTATTTGTAATGTATACCATTGTCCTATGTTGTAACGAGTATGAATTATGTGATATTTTTGTGTAATTCTACGAGTGGATTGGTTGTCTTCTCAACGTAATATGACTTGTTTGCGAGTTTCTGAATTGTGTCAGATGACATGGTCAATGTTTATAATTTGCTGACGTCTTGATATTATGTTTTATAATTCTTACATATATCTTCTCTTGTTCCTATTTTAAGATCTTGTTTACAGGTTACAGAGGTTCGAGAAAACTAATGAGATGCTGACAAATTGCAACCAACTGTCAGTTAACAGGCTCAAGACTGCAGGCAATGAGTTCAAAAAACACACCGCTCTCTTGGCAGAAATGAAGAGAGACTTGGATTATATTTTCAAGAGAATCCGTATAGTGAAGAATAAGTTGAGCCAGCAGTACCCACAGGCTTTCAACGGTAGTTACATCAAAAGCATGTATTTTCAACATGATTTAATCCACTACATATTAAAACAGTTTGGTTATTATTTTGGTATAGAGGCTGTCAGGAGCAGTTTGGCTGAGGAAGTGATTGTAGAAGACATTGACTGTCCAGTGAAACCCTTGGAGCCAGAACTTGTTCCACTACCGAGTCAACCTACAGATCGGGATCCAGATTCAGATGGTAACGAACAATGCGCTTCAAATAATCATATTGCTGTACAATAATTTTATCTATTTGATATATAGAGAGTAGGGTTATTAAAGTCGGTAAAGGTTTTAAACTCCCCAAAAGAGGACTGTGGATTGAAGGATAATACTTATATAGCTTGAAAACTTTATTATTTATAGTTTTTCAAGTGTCAGGCCGTTCTCCAAGCCAATGATTATTTTTTACAATTGCTGTTAAACTCCACAGATAATATTTATAGTGATGACGCAATTTATTGCAATATTAATGTGTACATTTTATAATGAAGTAAGAGGAGAAATGGTACAAAGATGATATAGACAAAGGGATCGATCGTACTTAGTGCTATACAGGAAGAACAAGTAAATGTGGGGTTTAAAATGATATTCTATTTACGTGTTTGCGATTGTATTTCCATTCGCAATTGCTTCCTATACGTATTTCTTTGAAGAACGTCAAATGTTTTAACTTTTTCTGATTATATGCATGAGAATTACAAAAGGCGATTCAATTTTTCCGTGTTCCTATATTCGCTTATCATGTGTTTGCGTTTCAAAGCACTATGCCTTCATTGCTCTTCTTTAGTTGCTTTGGTTGTACTATTTAAAGTGCTGCATATATCTGCTAACACAGATATCGCTCGTTCATTAAATAAATACTGCATACCGCGAATGGATTGTTCAAGTGCACTCAACATTGTTCTTTAGCACAAAGAAGATATACATGCGTCACAAGGTCTCTCTGCAAACAAATCTTAGGGATTGTTATTCATGGTGCTGCATAGATGCGTAATTTACCAATTAAGAAACGCTTAAATGCTGATTTAAGCGTCAAACTGAGTCGCCGCATGCTTGGCATTAAAGTATCAGAGCAGTTACATCTTTAAAGTATGCGTGCGCATAACGGCGATTAATATCGCTTTTAGATCTATTTAGGTGTCTTACATTAATACCTCAGAATGTACATGCTACGGTCAATGTGTGCTCGATTCAAAGTCTATTCAGCCTCCTACTCTCTTCATCGATCTAACGAAACTGGAAAATACACAATTATCATCCGCCGGGATGAACACATTTACCGTAACATACGATTGATACTGTAATAAGAGCTCGGCGCGGAGGGATACATAAAATGAAAAAGAAGATTGATTACATACATCGATCGTTTTTCTTTCGCAACGCGTTTTAATCTTGTCTCGCCTCCCGCCTTCTTTCTTTTTCAAACGGCAATGTTGATAGGCGAAGTCCCCCATTTAAAAAGATACCCCTTTCCGCCGTACAACCCCTCGCGATTCCGTAAAATAACAGCAAAGCAGCCTCCCGAGGGAATACTAATAAAGTGACTTCCATTGTTGGTGTACAGTGCCAGTCGAGGAGTTTCAGTTTGCGAAACTACGAAAGCGTCGAATAAAGAGCAACGATAGTTCGTCCACGGAGAGCAACAATGATCACAGTAACGCCGACACGTCCTCCTGCACGTCTGATACCGGCTAGAAATGCCAGAACGTACCAATTATTACAATGAAAATCCGTGAGCGAAGAGAGAGAATGAGCGAAAGAGTGTGAACGCATACGCGCAATCGCGTATACGAAGAGACTTATGTATGAAACATAAAGAGGGAGAGAGAGAAAAAAAGACAAGTACTCAAGCGCAATTTTGGCGCATTGGTATATGGATAAATGAACGGACTGAATAGACGGGATGCCGTTCGGCACCGTTGTGGCCATCGGTCGTAAGCCGACAATAAGAGAGGGAGAGACGTCTTTTGCAACCCTTATGAGGCGCGTTAGACGATCGGGCTGGACCTTGAACTGATATCTCGTCCCTTGCAGTTACTGTTATTCTAAGTCACGAGCTTGTGAATACTGTCATTGTCCAAAGATTAATAAAATGTTCTTTGTACATGGTAGCGATGGTGTTGATCTCTCGTTCGTGGTCGATTATTCCACGTCGGTAAGTAAGGCGAACACGGACACGGATTTTACCACTTCTACTTCCTAATTGGCATTTTGTACTCTTTTGCTGGACGTTTATGATACGGAGCGCCCTGAATGTTTTTTAGGTACGCGTTGCGTGAACCGGAGATGTGGCAGTAATTAACGTCGACAGTGTAGACTAAACGATCCCGTAAATTCGCTATCATTAGATATAGTTCATAGGTAAGTGAAGTAATTTGGACACTTTTGTGCTAGATAAGGAATTATGACTCATTCGTCTTAAGTACTGTTATAAAAAAATGTTGAGATTCTAGAAATATGCGCATGGGCATTTGGTAATGTATCGTTATTAGCCAATTTTTCCGTAGTTTTCTATCTTTATTTTGACTTCATCTAATCAAATAAATATTCGAACCGTATACTTTGTACCGAGGCTCATATACACATTCAAACATTCACATAATATTCCGCATCGATCGATCCATGCAAAAAGTAAATATTCATACACCAATAATATAGAAGATCTCAACAATACCCCTCACATTGAAAAAACTACATTTTCTCATCAGTCTCTTTAACATCTTCAACAGTATTTCGAGCTTACTCAATTTCCATCAGTCAGTATCGGTCAGGACCTCTTCGAAGAAACTGTCATGTCGGCCGAATGTGGTCATCGATCGCCTGCAAGCGTTACACCCTCGTTCACCGGGAAGCTGAAAGATGCCGGCAGACATTTCGTCGGGTCAGAAATCTATGACCCCCATTCTCCCCGGCCGGGCATTGTCTACCATAATGAGTCGACACATGACGCGCACGTGTCGTGGGTCTCCATGATTGCGCACCTGTGGCACTTCGTTAGCGACTCGACAGCCCTGTCGTCAGGACTTTTTCGTCGTTCCTCCTCGACACAGCCGGCAGCGAGATTAATGCGGATGTATTTTCACGGTTTGAGCCGCAGGAGCTGCAAGTTTCTAAGTATAGTGCTAGGCTGCTGGGTAGTAGAGGCGTCTGGAAAAGATTCACGGGACTTCTTTCCGCGCTTCACGTAGGACGAATGTTGAGCGACGCCCCTACGAAGTCTACATATTGGGACGACGTCGAGCAAACGTGTTTTGTTGAAGTATGATTTCGAATTACATATAGAGGAGTGACCAATTGATTTGTGGGTATAGCAGTATTATGTTACAGGTATCAGGAATCGAATTTATGGGTGTACGTTAGGCATTTTCATATTGAAATTGTATTGATTAGTGCTCTCGATGGATTAATTCAATCGCTTATGCAGGTTATTGGAAAAGAATTCTGATTTTTCGGCCGTGAGTTTATTGACTCGCGGTCCGAAAATATGTGATTTTTTCACGAACAAATGCCGCTTCTGCTTTCTACCATCCATGGCCCCCGTCTGTACACAGACGTCACACCCGTGCATATACACACGTGGAAAGTACGACGCTCCCCGGCGTGGAAGACGCCAGCCGTCGCGATGCCAGAAACCAGCTGCGCCTCAGCTGTTTTCTATCCGCGCCATCCTGCTCGCCTTTTTCCGGCGTGGACACTTCGAAATAAAATCTTAGGAGCCCCCGATCTCGTTGGGAGTGCCAAGCCGAGGCCGTGCCGTACGTACAGACGCGAGAGGAGAAAAGGCGCGCTTTGCATTTTATATTTCTGGAGCGCGAACTACCAGCCGCGTCTCGTATTTGTTAATTCCGCCGTCGGACTTTATTGCGCGCGATAAATTACGCCCGGCGCGCGATTGCACGCTCGCACTCACGGCTTGTGCCGCGCGGAACGACACGTTGCGTCTGGTGATCTTAAAAATACTCGGGAAAGTGGCGCACGTTTTTTCGGTTCGTCGACCTTCCGCGTAAGACTTCCTTGCCTGGATTATCGGCGAGCTGTTTATCCTTATTACGAGCCAACGACTCAAAAGAAACGCTTATGAGGATCTTCGAGTGACTAGATGTTAGAATCTTTTTGTGAATCCTCACTTCTTCGCACCTGAGAGACATCTCTCATAGACAAGGATCTCCGATTCTTCGATAAATCGAGATTTATTCGTACATTATCGGGGACATAAACTGTCGTCAAAGGCGTTCGTTCGTTCGTTTCATAAAGTAGCTTTCAGCATCGCGGTGTCAGAATCAATCTGTCTGTTCAGTCGGGGCGTGTGTAGGTTTTGTGTGCGTCTCAGTTTCCTCTTTTGCTCCCTTCTATCCTCTTTTACCGTCGCGTCTTTTCTCATTCAACTCACATCCGTGTATGAAAGCCAGCGTAGTGCGTTTCAGGAAGAAGAAAACGATGAAGAGACGAGGGCTGCTTAACAGCAGCGACGGTAAAACGCGGAAACAGCTGTTTAAGTTTATCCGGTTCACCTGTTCCATTCGATATCTACTTTCATTCTTCCCGAAGCCGTGTGTGCGTTTCGCAGCATGCGCGGCAAAGGACGTGCCTCTTGTTGACACGAGCACAATGCAAACTGTTTCCACGTTCGGTAAGGCAATCGTGCGAGGAAGAATGAGCGAAGACTTTGAGGGCGATTGCTTTGAGTACACGATAGCAGAACTTTGTCCCTTCATCTTTTGCGTTACAGTATATAGGATATAACAAGGAGAATGTCTCATTTCCAGATGGAACTTTGGAAAATGAACCCCAGCATATTGTTACACTCCCCCAGGCATACAAAATCCCAAAGACTTAAGAAAACAAAGAAATTTGCTTAAATAATTTTTCTCAGTACCGTAATGATTGATGATTGACCATAATTTGATAGGTTATGGGAATGTCTTTGTTCGATCATTTAATGTCACCCTATGAATTACATCATGATAACATGTCATATATTACAACATTGACTATTTCCATTAATTAAAAACCATCAGAATTGCTGACAATTGTACTTTGCAACACAATATCGATGCAGGCCATTAAGAACGCTAATATTAGTAAATTCAAATTTTCCGCCATAATGTCAAATCTCGAACACTACTAATCGAACGCGCCCGATTCGATACGATCGATAATCGTGTTCTGTGAGCCATCATGGCTGGTGTGTACATGGGCTGCTTTGCTCCTGAATTTTCCATCATTTCAAACCGTTTCAAGTCCTTTCCAAGATCCAAATTTGTGTCTTATCGCTGGAGGGACGTAAGAGGAATCGAATTTGCCTGTTCTTTCATCCCGAGCTTCCAATCCTTCCTCGCATCGATCGAGTCATCGATCGCCCACTACCGATGAGCACTTGGCGTCCCTGTCGGCCATTTTGGCAATACCGAGAAGCCCCACTCCCAATGAAAAATGTAAATCGGTGAGATTTTTCCTCTTTTTATTTTCCATTTTCAAATTATGTTCTCAACCCCTGCGGACTTGGCCAGGATGTCGATGCGGATTTTTCAGGATTTCTCGAGGATTCTACGGATTTTAAGGGTCTTGTCAATTATGATTGCAAATGTTATGTTTCGTAATATTGATTCTTTACTGATGCATTTATTTTGTGTGTGTGTTCACCTCTGGCTTATTTTGTCATTTGATTTCTTGAATTTGGCTGTGTTTTGATCGATTTTTCACATATTTACACGACTATGTGTGTGCAATTTTCTGCGTCATTTTCAGGCATTACTTTATTGTGTGAGTTTACACATGTATATACCCATACGTGATTTCTAAATAGTTTTTTAATATTGTGTATGCGCTTTCCTGTTTTCTTTTACAGTGTTTGAATCTTTGACATACTGAATTCCACGTTTATCGTAATGAAAGACTACGTTGAGTACCTTCCTGCGTTCCATAATTATTTTAACATTATATTTTTCAATGCTTCTGCAACACGTACGGAGCAACGTAATACACGTATAATAACGGAAAGGTCTCGCTATATTTTTGCGCATCAAGACCGCGTCAAATTTGCGCCGTTTGTTGACGCGGGCACAACGACAGCCGGTTTTCACCGATGCAAAGTAATACAAAAGCGTCCTCGGTGCACGCCCGTTAACTCGATGGAGAGTGTCACCGGCAGAGTACTGCGAATTGAACTTTTCCAAGGGTTTCAACCCCCGCTAAAGAAGTCGTTGACGGGATTTTAACTGTAAAGCAGACTCTCTCTCGGCCGGCGCAAGATCGCCTCGGCAAAAGGGGAAGGCGCGCCATTACGATTAAATGAAAAATTCCAAAGAGCCGGTGATTATTAAAACTGCGTCTCTCGTCGGTTTCCTGGAAATTCTTGAAATGCACCTTTCTCGCTGTCCCAATCGCGCGTGCGGGCGTCGCCGCGTTTTAACTTTTAATGGCAACGTGACAATGTCGTGACTCCCGTTACTCGACGCGTAATGCAGTTCTCGTTTAATCATTTTCGTCGTAAGTCGCCACATTCAGCATCGTTGCTCAATTTTATACACGGATAGCCAAACTTTTGCTTCTACCATTCAGCATTACATACATCGAGCCCTTTACAATCGGTTTCATAAATAATCCTAAATTCATTCATTGCTTCTTCTTCATCTAGCTTACCGCTCTTGGTCTCCCGCTCAATTAATCTAAAAACAAACAAATATGTATGTCGAATAGAGAACCTCCTCTTTCCTCGAAGTTCAGTTCAGAACGACCCGAAGTAAGGAGGAACGAATGATCGCGCCGTCGACACTGCACCGCCGGTCACAGGAAAATCTGAGCCGGGCACCTCCGTATTATTAGTCAGCGTTTAACGTCGGTCCGAAGTTACATCGACCGACACCGCCGTCGATGTTTCTTTGCCTGTTAGCGCAGCCGAGTACGAACTACAAAACGAAGGCCCCGGTAAGCCGCTGTAAAATCGGCTGATGCGGTCTCCCTCCCGCGCGGGAGCAGAGGAGTGACTTCGTGCTATTGACATCCACTCCTCGTGGTATCGACATCCCGGTACAAGCCAGCCCGTGCCGAGAGCACGATTTTGCGTCACTTCCAGAGGGAGCGAGAGCCCGGAAGAGGGACGGACAGCGAGAAAAAGCAGGGGCAAGCGAGAGGGTGCGAGGTCGTGGGAGGGGTGGGGGCGACGCAATGAGGGGGTGGGAATGAGAACGAGAAAGGGAGACGGAGGAGGTGCGGGAGCGGCGCGCGGTGTGATTCTCGCACTTGCTGAAAATTACACCGCGCGCGAGTCGGATAAGCCGTAAATTTTGAGTGCGCCAAGGCCGTTCGATCGCCATGTAAAACGCGGCTTCGGCTCGGCTGCGATTGACGCCATCACGAGCCGCCGAACTTACGATGCTGCGCCGAATAAATACTCCAATTAGCATTGGATCGGTCGATTCGGATCGCGTTCGCCGACGGTTAGAACTCGATATTGGCAATCGCGCGTACGCGGACGGTACGGCTGGTGTACCGTGGCAGGGGGAGAGGGGGTTGTAAATTATTGGCCGGATGGAGTGTATGGGTGCAGTTGGTTCTGCTGCCTGCCGATTCGTCAGCGACACGAATGAAACGAGTTGAAAGGAATAGTTAAGGGAAATTTCGCCGCGGGAGAGATAGGAGTTCTCATATTACCGTGTACGTCCTGTATCACGTGTAGTTTGCTTTGTAAGTTTCGCAGGTTATGGTGCAACGGTGTGTTTATTAGAAATTTCGCAATTTTTAAGATCGTTTTCTGTTTGAAGTTCTGCTTGCGAAGGAACAGGTTACAAATTGTTAATACAACAAAATATGGTTGATAGTCTGCAGAGTTTTCATGTCAGGATTGTAAATCACTCCTGCAGCGATATGCTTTGTCGAACGCGTGGGACTAATTCAAACGCGCGAGACTAATTTGAAGCCGATCACGTCGATACCTGTTACCGGTGATCAGCGTCTAGTCGCGCGGCGCTATAAATCACGGGACGCGGAGTGTAGAGCAGTCGATGACGAACGATTACACGGCCGACGTCGGTCTTTTCGCCCGATCGCTGCGGCCGTCGCGAAATTAGACTTCGAAATTGAGCGAATACGAATTTCGTCTCGCCGTAAAACACGGCAGTTCGCCGAGCCAGAGCAAATAACTTTAATTGGCGTTGAAATTTTAATGCCGTACATATGATAGAACATCTTATGAACTCAGACGAGCTTACGCGGCTCATCTATACTAGGCCAGATAGTACTCACTTTTTCATTAACTTTTTATTCGATCGTTTATCCTATCGGGTATATTTTATATGTATTTCATTCCATACTTTTATCCGTGTAATTCCTTTACCAATCAATTTTTTAGTATAAAACGTTCATATTTAATCCACTGAATTTCGCGTTAAATTGAATCATCGCACGGTTCCCGCTTGTAGGAAAGTAGCGTGGACTGAGCGGAGGTGTTATAAAATCAAACAACCCTGTAATACCTTTTTCGATTAATTTTTTAGTTATGCCATCCGACAAAAAAAAAAATGAATGACCGAATCGGACGGACGTATAAGATAGTGATTGAAATTGGGTTCGCGGCGTGCGGATCTAATGCCGTTCAGATTAAATTATATTAACCGAAAAAAAAGCTGAAACGCTTTTACCTTACTTTTCATCGTCAAATTTCGGCCGTCAAGCCGGTCGCCTGCGAAAAATCGAGGTCGCGTAATGATGGCGATTCTGACTGACGCCGATGTGGCATATTGTTCGCCCAATTCATACCGCGGGCCAATTATCGTCCTTCGACTTTCGAAAGTGATGTGTCGCCTTTTCTCCTGCTCTCTTTGCTCCTCTCTCATTCGCTCACGGTCCGCGCTTTATACGCAAAGTTGCGTTTATGAGGTCCAAAAGCATTCAGCGGTCGAGATTTCGGAATTTCGTTGTGCGTCACTGCGCGTATGGGGATGACAGGATCGTGACGGAGTGCTAATAATACATATAATAGGTAGGTCCGTTGGCTGTATGCGAGAGGCGCGCGCGCCCGCGTCCCGTGTGCGTGAATTCGTGCCAACGCACGGCACACGTACTCACGCGTGTCTATCCGCGCGTACGAATAGACGAACGCACTTGTACGGCGTATGCGTCGAATGCTGTCGGCTCGAATGTCCGCGGTTTCCTCGTATCCTGGCGAATTTTCTTAAACGTATTCTGGGCGTTGTATTTACCAAACACGTCTACTTTTAGGACGATTATGACATTGATGCTACGGGAAAAATTTACAATATTGAAAAAGCTGAATAGAATAAGTGTGGAGTCTAGGTGGTGTAATGGATGTGTTGTAATGCTGGAGATAATGTAGTATTTATGAGGAAGTGTGTCTCATTTTGGATCAGAGCCGAGTAGTGCAGCAGGGTTAATGCACGAAATGACTATATATTTTTCCCGCCAAAGTTACGTATAGAACCGATTGACGTTTTACGCGAATCGTTTCGAGTGTGTCATATCCGAGTCTGTCGAATTTCCTTTAAACGTGTAACATTACGCGTATCCACCTACTATGCCTGGCAGCGTCTATTTTGATCCGGAATGTGACGTGGACTATTGTCGTAACATGATGTCTGTTGGCGAGGTGTTGACAGACGTTTGTAGCAACGGACTGCTCAAGTTGACTGTACCAATTTGCAGCGCTGCTCCAACATGTGCTGTACACACCCGTCAGCATTTACCCATTGCGCGTAATAACACCAACGTCAAACCGAAAGCCTGCCCTCCGCGGAATGGCTAGTTTGGAATTTGAACGACGAAAAAAAGAGCCGAACGGAAGGATCTTTGATACGGGAACTGGCACCATCGAAGTTGTACATCGTACGCGCACTTCTCATGCCGTTCGTATCTCGTATACATCCGCAGCACGTGTCCATCTGTCTCTCTTCTTCTCTCATCGTCTATCTATCTGCCGCGATATAAATGTGCGCGCGTGTCGGTGCACTCGGATATGGTCTAACTTTGGGGATATTCGAGCCTTGAGGATTCCGTTCGACCCGATCGATCGATGTAAGTGCATGCTCGTTCGCCCGAAGGCCCCCGAGTTGGCAAGCTCCTTGAGAACGGAAATCGGTCAAACTCCGAGAAGCGTCGTGAGAAGATCGTCCATCGGCGCGAACCCTCGGGTGTGAAACCGACAATTTCTCGGTGTTTTTTTTTTTTTTTTATTTCACTTTTTCCCCTAATTAATCGCCCGTCGTTCGAGTCCTGACGTGTGCTCTTGGCAGAATTCGTGATTGAATTTGTCGCGCGGTATCGGACGGGTTCTCGATGGCGCTTAGAACAAATTACGCCGACCTCAGACAAAAATCAATCGACGCGCGACTAACGAGTGTCGACGACGTATGATGGAGTCGAGAATGACTCTTTCGACGTTCCACACTCGTATGAGAGTTCAATGGATAAAAACGTTTTCATGGTTTCAGTGTATGTATCTGTCTACATGTGCGCTGAGCACAACAATCTGATAGACACTTATTCTTTTATTTGTGCCCATGTCCATATTTTGAGGGTTAAAACTTTTTTCTCTACTAAACACTTGTTATTTAAAGTTACGCTAAACTCGTTCATTACCGAATTCCACGCAGTAAACGATCACAGTTGAAAGAGGCAATATAGGGAAATGCATAGTTTGACGAAAGTAATAAGACAGGGTGAAATATATTGCTGACACGCGCTTAACTCGTATTACGCGTGAGTATTACGAAATGGCTAAATGGAAGGTACGAAAAAAATGATGGTCTACAAGCTTTTTGAGCGACGCATACGGAATTTTTGCACAGCCCCCCTGGCGCGGTTTATGGACGTATCGGATAGTGTTCGGGAGGTACTCCAATCGGTATCGTCCGGAGTTATTGGTACTATCTTACGAATCGTCCGGGCCAGATGTTCCCTGAGAATGTATAAGTTCAGTGCGAACATTTCGAGATGTAACGAACAAAATGTTTCATTTACGAGACCGATTAATTCCATGAAAATCCTGACATGGTGCAGAGTTTGCAATGTCTAACAGGCGGAGCAATACGAATCCCAAAACACACACATAGAGACACGAACATGTCGCAGAATTTCAATTTTCGCCATAACTTCTCTACAAAAAAATATTTCTTTTAATAACTCTATCTACAAACTTCGACTATATAAACAGCGAGTCTCTCCAATCAATTCTGCATATTTTTCAGTTTTTCAGTTTAATCAGAAAAATCTCGAAGAATGAAAAGTATTGAAACGTGGACTTTCGTAATTTAATCTCAATTTCAATTATTGACCGAAACATACACCAAGAAATTCGAATTTTTCGGAACGTTTTGGTAACGCGTCGGGTTTTGCTTCGCGACTCGTCACCAGAAGACTCATTCGTCTGTGCGAGGCTCGTTGGTCGACGAAGAGACAGACGGAACATGGAATGCGCACGTTGCTGCACTATATGCGCCGGCTCTTGTCTCTATATACATATGCCTCTGTTTCACGGTACAAATGCGCGCACGTGTCGGTGCACTCGGAGATGCTTAACTTTGGGATGTGCGAACGTGGCCGCAGATGCTCGCACTCCGTGAGCTTCTGGAATTTCGAATCGATCGATCGATGGAGGAACATTGAAAGGAGAATGGGCCGCGTGTGTCGATGGCGGTGCTGCCGGCACTATACGTCTTCAGCTCGACGAAGAAGACACGTTGACCCGACAACTGGGTCGACCCGCCGCATGCCGGCACTGCAAGTATTCGAAACTCGATCCGCGTCACAATTAAGGACGTTTGTTAAAATGTTACCCATGCCGAAGAAGAGTAATAATGTGCATTAATTTGTGGCGTGAACAGGAAGTTGCTGGTTCACACGCGTACGTGGACATTCCTGCTCTTTAATTGCCTCAGTTGTTTATTATCCGACTTTTTAATATGCGACCAGATTCCGCGCGGTAACTACCGTATTTATTGGGGAACAGGGTAATAAACCGTGTACATGGTAATTTTGCGTGCGATGTTATATAAAGAACATTTGTTAGAGCCAACGACGCACAGATAAAGAGCTCTATTTTCAGCAACTTCCTGAATTATGTTCACCCGTTAAAACGGCCTAAATTCATACAATATTTTTCTGACTCACACGCAGAATACCGCCGTCGTCATCATTTAGCATAATTAATCCCGAACAAGACGCTCAAACAGCGCGTCTTTCGGCAGGCGCCGTAGCTTATCCACCGCAGACCTAATTTGATGCACAGTCAACGCGTTCTAACAAACTTGCATCGAAGAATTCCCGAAAACGAGTCCCACTCAACAAGCGCGTCAGATCCAAGCGCTCGCGGACCTCTCCGGCGCCGAAACTTGATTGTACGCCCCGTGAGCGCGAAACTTCCGGCAAAGTTGGTCTATCCGACGGGGTGTCATGTCGATTCCGTGGTATGCTGATCGACGCTGCGCGTCGTTTAGGAACCTGATAAAACCTTCGTACGCGGTGAGAGAAGGGTGGTGAGCGGGAGGGCAGTGTTCATCGTAGAAGCATCGAGGTGAGGCCGAACACCGCGTTCTCCAACCATTCTCACCCCCTTCGCTCCCTTCACTCCCTTCGCTGCCTTCCTTCTCCGCTCTTTCCCACTTCTGCGTACCACTCTCCCTCTCGCTGCTGGCGCGCGAGGGTGCGAGGAACGGGGACGAAGCTATTTCTCAGCTTCACCGGCAGAGCCTTTCTTCGCGGGAATATATCGACACGTCAGGAACACACTGGCCCGTTTACAATATCCGCGTACAGCTCGCCTATATTTCGGCCATCTCGCACGTCATCGACGTGGAACACCGTCGATCGCGGCCTTGGATCGTTCTTAGCCACCCCTTTCCCGGCATACCCCAGTCTCTGTCTCTCTCGCTCTCTCCTTTCCGTGTTCTTTGTCTATTCAGTACTTTGCATCTCTTTTCGCCTACGGCGCCTTCTGTTTTTATTAACTTTTCTCCAGCGTCACCTCGCTTGCCGTAGCAGATACGCGGCTGTCTTGACCTTCCGATCGGATTATCTTCCGCTTCTCTCACCGATACGTTTAGAATCCCGTGGAAAGAAGTTTCGGCCACGTGTACCATGACCTTCTCCCGGAAACGTGGATTGAGCCACGAGGCTGGCGGAAGTGGATGAAATTCGAACGTTTCGGAGACCTGGTCCGAGTCTGCCTAATGAGTCGTTCGCTACGCGTTCGAGTCTCATTCAACTTTTCTCCGTGACTCGTCGTGTCTTGAATAACATTGTCGACTCCTATCGATCCCCTAAATATTACATTCAACTTGAAATATCATCCCGGGGGAACTCGTACGTACCCTCCGCGCCAGCTTATCCCGTGACAACTAAAAACATGGAAGCGTTCGTCTATTGTTTACCTTCGCTAATGTCGCGTACCGCCGAGCACAAAAAGGCTTAGTCTCTCCGTCCGACGCGACATTAGCATCCCGGAGGATTAGTTTCCCCGCGTGAAGTCTGGCGGGCCGCCTACATTCCATTCGTCGCGGGTAGAAGATTAAGTGCGTTCCGCTCGAAAGAGTTGACGAAAATATTTCGCACCCCGCGAGCGCGTCGTCGTAGTCGTGCAGATTTGTATTCGGGGTCGAATTACTGCGTAAGCCCCCCGTGCGAGAGGCAGGAGAGAAAGCTTTGGCGCGAGACAATCGGGAAGCGCCGGCTCTGTCTCGGCTTCGGCCTGAAGAGAGCCATCCAAACAATGGCATGTAACGCGCCCGGGGGACAAGAACAGGTGGAAGTCGTGTTGCCGCGGCGAGGAAACATAAAATGCCCATGTAACGTGTGCCCGCGCGAGCTTGTGTAATTTTATCGTGCATGCATTAAAACATCTCCCGGCGCATGCGTATCGCGTAAGCCTGAGTGCACGGAAACACCGTGTGTTATGATCAATAAATGGAGATGCCCTTCCGCGTGTATATTTAATAATATACGCCGGGTTCGCGTAAAGCGCGCGCGCGCGTGCGCCTGGTGCGCGATTAAAAATAATAATCAGCCCGCCTTACACCGGGCCAGCTTTGATTCTTGCTCCGAAACGTGGGAGCGCGACGACAGACGGCGCGTGCAAATTTTCGCGAGGGGGCGAAGCGTGTTTGAATTGTTTCTTATCTCCGTGTGGAAATTCGCACGCTTTGCGGGTCTTCGGCGCTGTATCTCTGTTTCGCGCTCGCCGGCGTGTAGGTTAATAACGTTTGTTTGAACGCGACCGTATGTTTGTGTGCGCGAGTTCGCGCGACGTGCGGTATGGTAATCTTTGTAGAAGTTGCGTGATATTTCGTGTTTATTGTAAGGGTTCAGATTCGTGTTGACACGTTGCAGATGGTATTACGTTGGGATTAGTTATGCGTATTTAAATCTAAGGTACTTGTCGTAACATGCAGGGTTTCTTAAAAAAATGATATGAAGCGTAGGAAAAATACTCGTTCTACAGGTGGGTACATTATAAAAGAAAGTAAGATAAATACCATGTATAGGGTGTATAAGTATGGTACAGAATGTTTCTTCTCTCACTTCGATGAGCATTCTTCCTCTTACTGAACCGCAAGACGGTAATTACACAAAGTTTAATGTCGTTTCGATGCGTGTCACTAGATTTTATTGCCGCGCAGCCTGCCAAACGCTGAGACACACGCGCGTAGTTTTTATTGATTTATAAGAGAATTCGATCGTAAACGATTTTATCCACGAATTTTTCCCTCCTTGCACGTCACGCTTCTTACGTATCCACCATACCTTTTCAATGAACATCTCGATCAAAATCTCCCCCGACCCTTTCTCATCGACTGCTATATTTCACCTATCACTAATATACCCTCTGAAACGACGAACTTCCCAACTGAAAAATGTACCATTAATCCCCTTTCGATTGACTCTCCTTTCTTAAACTATGCCCTACATAAACCAGCCAGCATGCTACAGTTTCGTCTTAATTTCTGCCTGCACGTAACAAAGCCACGAGCAAATGGGTCATCGGTCCTGAACGTGTTAAAGAAACCGTCGCAGGTTGAGGTCGACAGAGGTTGGCGATCCTCCTCCTTCTCTTTGCCTCTCGAGCTTCACCATTCACCACCCCCGCTTCGTAGCTCTTCGCGGCCGGCAGCCTCGTCCTTTCGGTTCTCCAGCGCAGACATTCAGTCGGCTCCCGACAGCCGTTCGCGCGTCACGTCTCTTCGTCGTCGTGCCGTCCCACAACTTCATTGCCGAGACTTTTTCTCCTCGCTTTATATCCTCATTCGATCGTCTCACACGCTCCAAATTGGCACCGGCCTCGTGTGCTCGATTGGATCTTCCGAAAAAACGGTTGATTTCGTTTTCTTTCGAAGAGGAAGCGACGGCAAGCACGATGCGCGCGTATTTTCGACGCGCGCGATGAGGTGCGCCGACGATTTTGGTAGAGAAGAAACTCTCGTTATTGCGCTCGTGAAGGATTTTTGTTGTTAACTGTATCGCATAGAGATCACTGGTGTTGGTCGTACTGGTTCGTGGGTTTTTGGATTTCGATCGTGGACTTCGTGCTTAGAGACTGTTGTCGTCGATTGGATAGGAGGTGAGGATTCTTCTAAGTGTTTTGTTGGATTGCAATTGTTGTGACGAGTATTTGTTGTGATCCTATTTTTCATTCGTCGAGATATTGTCGTTCAGTATTGATGCGTAAGCGTTCATTGGGTTTGTCAGTGGCGACTGACTGACAGGATTGACATTAATGTGTTTTGCTTTATGTCAATTTCAATGTGATTTCCGACGATCCTTTCATATTCATAATTTGTTGTACGTTGGTTATTGATAGGATCGCAACGGTTGAGCACGACATTGCATAAACCAGCGCCTGCTTTGCAGTGTCTCGATACACACGTGCACGTAAGTGCAGGTCAGTGATGACCTGCATTCAGAGAATGTGCCGAGATTAATGTCAGCGCTCTTCTCAAAACAAATGTCGCCGCGCGAGCAATCGTTTCCGAAAACGATCGCCGCCTCTCATATTATTTATTAATTACGCGGTATTTTCCGAACAGCACCGCTCCGACATTAAGCGTATTATTACGAGTGGCGCAATTAAATCGACTCGATCGATCGGTTAATTTTAAATTCGGCCGGCTGCTGTAAAGCCCGCAAAAGCTTTGATCGCGCACAAATACGTGCGATTAACTCGTCGGCAGATGACAATTTACCGTTTCTCGTCCGCGCGCTTTTCATTTCGTTTCACTTTACGCGACATTAATTAGCGACCCGAAAATTAGCACGGCGCCCGGCCTACGCGCCAATTTAATATCGCACGGACGATTCTTTCGTGCGCATCGCCGCGATCATATTTTGTGCCCAATAAAAAGTCCGATGAAAGTTGATTGGCGGCAAATAGATTTGCGCTCGTTGCAATCGCGTCGGTGGCGTGCGCTCGAATTGTTTGTCCGCGTATCGATGGTCATACGTGTACTCTACGCTGTAATTTAACTTTACATTTGTACTGGTCTTAAAACAGTACATTATCTTATATTGTGCATTAAAATCCTTAACACAAATTAGTAATGTTATATTACTATTTTACGTACTAATCACGTGAAGAATGATGTTTCATGAAAATAGAATAGATTCGAAAACGTATGAACAGATCTTTTGACGGTAGTCTTCGGAAAGAACGATGTCAAACCATCTTCATACATTATCCCATCAGCCAGCAGTATTTGCTGCTATAACTCACGTTCACACAAATCATAGTCACAACACTTTTCAGGCAACTTCTATTGTCTATATCTCACGGCAAAGAAAATCTTTGCCTATGTACGTCGAATGTGCTTATGTACTTTGATATACGTACAAGACAATCGCTATCGTTGAGGTAGGATTTCATTGGACGAACGTTGACACATCGTCTGAGAGGGGGATGAAGCAACCACTGTCTCGGAAATGTAAGAAGAGTCGTCTGTTGTGCGCGAGTATTCGTGTACGCGCGCGCAAACATATATCCGCGCGCCATTGTGCGCGTACACACACGTCGACCGATGTGAATCCGTGTGTACCTGGTCGCGTATTCGTGCGGTGAATGGGGTGAGAGAAGAGGGAGAGAAACGCCGTGAGGCAAAGACTACCAGAGGGAACTTGGAATTTTCTTCGAAGGAATAGGAAGATAAGGACCGAACTAGGAAAACCGTCAGGTGCATCCTTTCGCACGATGTTTGCCAATAATCGGTTCCCTGGAAGCGCATCGTTCGTCACGATTAACCATGGAGAAAGCACACTAGTTTCTCGCCTCTCTCTCTCTCTCTCTCTCTCTCTCTTTCGCTCTTCGTCTTCAATCGTATCTTGTCTCCATTCTCTCATATAAACAAGTGTCCACTTTTTTGCCCAATCTCTTTGTGCACGCATGTGAACTTTCCTTATACCTCGCACCTCTCGATTTACAACGTATAGCAAAATACTGATAATAATTACTCAAATCGACCGTTCTCGTCAATTCGGAGAAAATCCGGAAATTGCTACCGTCCGAATAATTTCGAGCGGCAGTATAAGTGTCGACGTCGATGTTCCACTATTGACCGTTCGCGCACGAACATCGTTATCTCGACACTCTCGACAAGCGTAAACTCAGGGTTGACCAGAAAATTTCGGAGATTACTGTCGGCGTTGCGATATCCATTAGACTAATTAGAAGTTGATTCGCGTTCGCTGTCGCCGACTCTGCCGTCTCGCCAGACGAAGATCGTTTAATAGTAAAGTTAAATGTCTCGGCTTTAATCTCCGTCGCGACTTTTTCCGCGACGCAAAGTCGACGTCGTCGGGATAATGGCTCGCGTGCGTTTCCAAGTAGTTTTGCAAAGCTGCGTCGGGCCAGCCGAACGGGCGCGGAGGGTGAATTAATCCTTTCGATGCTATGGACCCATGTGCTCGACCGAAATCTACCGCGTTACAGACGCACAGACGTACAGCGATCGTTTTTGCAATCCGACGGTTCGTATGCCTTCGGTGTTATTAGGATACCCGAGAGACTTGTGTTTTGTAGGATCTGCTTTTTATGTAGTCCGATTATGTTGACGAAAGAAAGGTTCGTAACATTAATTAGCCGGTAGATGTTAAATGAGGAGAAATAAGACATTTGTGTAAAGGTTCGTTTCAACACTTATGCATTTTCATTGGAAAGCAACCACTCGCTCGTCACATGTTATGCCATAGTAACATATTCTCAACTCGCTTAGTAACTTAACGAAAGTATAATGTTTGAACAGGAATTTCTGATCGGTATCAGGCAAATCTTGATATAGGCAGCGAATATGAAGCTGCGAGCGACTTCAATCCCGACGATCCGTAGTTATCTTTTATCGGATATAAAGAACGTCACTCACATCCTCTAGCGACAGCGAGTCTGTGGCACGCATACATATTTCTTTTGCACATTTTTCCGGAAGCTTTACAAGCAATATCTCGCGATCACTGAATCGGGTAAAACTACGTACGCCGACATTTTTATCGATTGGAGTAGGCTTGTCGTAGACGAGGTCTTGTTATCACAGAAGAATCGAGTGTCTGTTGTGTTTTGCGGTTGGAAAGGGCGGACGAGAACTGGGGAAAGAGGAAGCGGAAGAGGGGAGTGAGGGAGAGAGAAAAAGGCGGGAGAGAATGTTTTGTTAGCGACGACCCGTCCGCAGCGCAGAAAAGGTGCTCACCACGTGGTGCATACACTTTTCGGCGTTTGTCATGCGCAATGAAGTCGTCAGATGTCCGCGACATTTGTTACGAGCCGTGTGTTTGGGAAACACCGAAGGCTCGAGGCGCGATCGGGCGAAATGTTAATTAAGACTAGAAACACTGAACGGTTGTTTGAGTGGGCGCCGGACTAGCTGTCAGTTGATTCTGTACTTGATAAGTTTCCGTAACATAAAACGGTCGCATCGATAGTACTTCGGAAGCATATGTGCCGTTGATTGTGAGAGTCTAACAATAAGTCGAAGATATAACAAAATTGAAAAGTGGAAAGTCCAATTTTATCTAGATTTTTTAATTATTATTAGATCATTTTCATAATTATTGGCAGGTATGGGGACAAGATACATGTCTATGGGAACGAATCATAAGTTTTCTTACAAATGGCACAGACTCGAATTGGAATTCGCTTCCGTTCGTAGAGCCGAAATTTTTCGATTAAACGTTTTTTTACTCCCGCTAATATTAAAGCTGCGCTAATTCTCGGAAGGGCGTACGAATCAAACGGAAAATGAAGACAAATATTTCTCTTGCGGATCGTAAAAGCATCGAGGCAGAGTGGTACGGCAGTCTCTCTCGCCAACCATCACAAAAGCTCGCGGCATCTCAGTCGATTCGGTTTATCGACATCGCCAGTCGATTATGACCCTTAAAATTGAGGCTCGCATGTTCTTCGAATAAACGCAAACAACATATGGTCCTCATTTGCATATGTTGAGTAACCGTTTAACCACAGACGACGTACAGGCAGGCCCATCGGTACAATGTGTATTTTCATCCCACCATTTTGAAGTCCTAGAGCTCCATTACCAATTTCGTGCCGAGAATTTCTTAAGGGGCACTTAAGAAATGAACCCTTCACCTAAACATGCGGGTGCCAAAAATCGAAAATCCTCACGCACGTCTGCAAATCTGCAAAAATAGAAGCAACTCGCTTTCTCATAAGGTGGTATCGTTCCTTCATTTCATTACAATTCTTCATTCGACGCTTGCACCCCGTGTCTAACCCTTTGCGCGCATCCAACGACCCTTACCCACTACGTTCGCTCAGTAATAAGCACCTTTTCCCCAGTCCCATCCACCGCGCAAACATGCTCTTACGCGCACGAAAAGTGCCACAGGCTCTGTGCGCGAAGTACGCATGTGCGTGGGAGCGTGTAACCGATCGCCTGTACGCGTGCAGCGTATGTAAGAGCGCAAGACACGCACAACGGTGTCGGCGTGCTATACCGAAGTATTATATCGATTAACTGTTGGCAACAGAAGAGGCAGAGGAAAGCTTGTCGGAGGGGCGGCGTGGCTTTAGCTTTCCTATATTAGTAATCTTTTTCTATCTCACAATCCCTGCATTTCGATCCTCCCCCTCTGTCTCTATTTATCTCGACTCCGCCTCACTCTCTTACTCGATCTTTTTCTTTTATAAACAAGCAAACAATCGCTCTCTTTCTCCTTTCTGTTTACTATCCCGTATCTTTCTGTCGTGCGCATTTCTCTCCTCTCTCTCTCTCTCTCTCTCTCTTCTGTTTATCCTCTTCCGCCTCTCGCGCGCTCTCTCTTTCAGGTCTTTCCACCAACCCCTCGGCAGACTCCCCAGCGCTGCCTCCTGAACCTGCCACATATGCGTCCGTCGAGTCAGTCAGGTGTTGTGGGCAGCTTCCGCGCTTCAAAGAGAATCAAGAGTCACGGCAGAGGCTCACTCCCTTCGCCCACCCCTCTGCTAACCGCCTCCTCCTCCTCCTACCCCCTTTCAACCCCCTCCGACAATGGTTTTCTCTGTCCGTTCGTCCTCTCAACTACCTTCCGCTACCTGTTATCGTACCTGTTTTATACGAAGTGCCGCTACCTGTCATGCGCCATGTTTTTTCGTTATCTCCGTGGAAGCGGTGTGACGCACACGCACGCCTTCAGCACACGTACGCGTCTCACCCTGGGTACTTAAAATTAAAATGGGAAAAATAATCTCGCGGCATGCGAGAGCGCGCGCGCGAGTCCGCGGAAGTAATGCGATTCGGGAGGATTCTTGGCCGGTAATGCGAGGCGGGATGATCTTCGAAATTAATGCCGTTTCGGAAGTATCTACGGGGCTCGCCAGCGTTTAGGGGGCGGCCGCGATGTTTTTGTATTAATGAATTCGGAAGGATCGCCGGAATTAATGCTGTCCCTAGAGTAGGCGTCTTTCGGGATTAATGAGATTTATGTGAGAATAGGAAAGTCGCGCGCGGGTTGCGGCGGTATTAATTGAGGAAAATTCCGAGATTAGCTGCTCGATGCTTAAGTATGTAAGATGTTACTCTAAATCGTCAGCACATTGTCCCGTAAATTGTCCCACAATCGCGGACTAGGTAATTCTCGGTAAATTCAGTATTTTAAGGGGTTACACCACCTTGGCACTTGGTAAAAGTGGCATAAAATGAGACAATTTTTTTGACGCAACTATTAACTATACAAATTTGATTTTATTATCACTATTTACAATATACATCAATGAATATATCATATAAAAATGACTAAAAAATATTTACAAATGGCGGAGATATAAGGTGATCGGCAAAACGCCTTCGCTGTGATCCTCGCCGACGGTGGAACATGTAGCATGGTCAAAATTCTTCCGAAAAAAAAAGGTCAGCAATTTTCATGTAAATAAACGTAATAGCTATGAAGTAGCATAGGGAAAACATTTTTGAAACATTTTTGTGGAATTGACCGCCGTTTGTATCAAAATATTGATGTTTTCGCTAAAAATTGGACACTAAAACATTAATAACAAATTTAAGAGGCATCCGATCAAAAAACGGCTATGCCACTTGATAGATATTAGCGTAGAGAAGATATAGTGTAAATTTGAATAAAATCGGTTCAGTAGTTTTCGAGATATCGTGTCCACCAGTTTGAGAAAACTCGTTTCGAGTAAAACGCAAAAGAAGAAAAAGTACCGCGTCAGCATGTTAAGATCCAGAATTTTTGTATGTTACCTTTAATCTGCAATTCCTGGTCCATACATTCCTAGTCCTTCTATAGACGCGTAAAGATCCATTCCGAAATAATTTGGCTTCATTATAACAGACCTTCAATAACGGTTACAAACGGATATATGCCTATCTGAGCGGACAGACGCTCTCTACGACTCTCTGCCGTGCTCACTTCAAGTTGCTATAACTCTGGTAATTTTTGGAATATTAACATGTTTGACATCGCAAAGTCTTCATGAAAGTACAAGTAATGAAATAAGGCAAAAAAAATTCGTTTTTTTTTAAACCTCAAGGTGGTGTAACCCCTTAAATATGATTCTTACTCGATACTATTCTATGCGGTCGTTCCGGACGAAACAGTGAAGAACTTGCTAGGTTGTCGTGGCCGCACGGCCGACGGCTGGCCAAGTCATTTAATTGCGAATAACGGGGACGATTTCTTTCCCGATCCTCCCAAGTCGGGGCATATTTCGCGTCAAGTGTTTCTTATGAACAAGCGGCGTCGACCACATGTCACGCGCAGTTTTCCGGTTTCAAAGGGAGCGAAGGGCCACCGGCTCGCGCGCACATGTCTTTGGTGGGGGTGAGATATTCCCCCGACACTTGAATATCTGCTCGTCGCGGCGGGAAAAAAACGAAGTGATGATGGTAATTATCTCGTCTCAATTTGCCGATGGGTAATTAAAGTGCGGCAAATATCTTATCAGTATCGGTCTAATTAACGATAATGATTCAATTATCGGCCAACTTTCATTACTGCGTTGTACGAGACTCCGTGGCACGGTGTGGACTGTACGTGCGGTGCGTGAAAAATAGATTGACCGGCAGTGCGGGCTCAGTTGAATTAGTATTAATATAAATTTCGATCGTCTTTGATGAGTAAGGGGAAAGCAACTGATTCCACGAATTCGTGCGTAGTGCGTGTGTACAAAATGGACGTATAGAGTACTACAAGTGAACTCCTTCAAAACTAAGCCATATAAAATGGTTTGAAAAAGTTGATTATCTGATCTATGATAGCTTGTCGTCTGAACTGGACTAAATATTAGTTGTAACATGAAGGAATGTTGGCTTCATGTTACGACGTCAAAACATTATTTTTCCACCGCCATAGGAATTCGTCTGTCACACTTCATGTCTCTCGCCTTGCATACAGTTGCCCCTAGCCGTTTAACGGCCTCACGCCTAACCACGTGTCCAACAATTTTCGTTGACACCGACGAACCGACTGCACGAAGAGCGCACCTGTGTACGCCGTCCGATACTTCCGCGGATATATTAAGGGTCGATCGATCGCTTACTCAATCGCCTACGTTGCGGGCTAACTATTGCGTAATTTGATTACTGCCTGTCGGCCGCTGTCGGCGGGAAATATGTAGTGTACAGTGTTATAATTAGTGCCCGATGTCGATCCAATCCGGAATAATGTTGTTTACGCGTCTCTCGTCTCTTCCTTGTACATCGACAGCTCGCAAAAAGCACGCTATTCTCGGCTTGATAAATTGAAACGCTTCATACACTTCGTGTCAATATTCATTGAATGCCGTTTTCACGTTCGTTGAGACATTCGTCCTAAGACATCGACCGGCTCCCAACCGGAGATGAATCGGACGCTATCAAATTATACCACAAATTACATACGTACCACCGCGTAATGTGCAGAAGCGCGTAAAGTCAAACCGCCGTGGCTCTCTTATAACTAGAACGACAAATTGACGAGGAACTCTATAAGCGCGCGTATCTTTTAAGCGGCTTACCATGGCGCTGATAATTGAGTTCATTAGCGGAACGCCGCCGATTCGGACGTCGAGGATTACGACGATCCCGTCCGAGGCCGGTGGCTGTTCCCGGCGTGCGCGAACGTAGCGGAATATTTTGAAAAAACTCCGCGCCCGTCTCTCCCGGTGCGGCAGAGCGAAGGGAAAAGCGAGGCGGAAACGTTGCTATCGCGCTGATCCGAATGTGGGTCACGCGAGGCCGTCAGGAAAATCACGAAATCGTGCTCCCGGTGATGACGTTGACGATGACAGCTATGAAATCGTACGCGGGGGCCCGGGCCGACTCGCGTTGTGCTGGGATGTCAGTAGCGCAGGATATTCGACGCGCAATTAAGCGGCACCGAGCGAACTTCTCACGATTTAACGTGTTTATAACCTCGTGTCTCTCTCCGTCTGTCTCTGTTGCGCGCTTCACGCGGAATACCACGGACGATAGGTGGAATCTATGGGAACGGACGATTAGGAGCGTTTGGAATACGGGTTACGGATCGGGAGCCGAATCGGCGGTGGTGTAGTCCGAAAAAGCTGGGAAACGCGACATTTATTTGATAATGTAAGGTAGAGATCATTTTGAATGAAAACAGTTTGCGTGGCGGCAGAGTAAAGTTTCAAGGCTATTTCGAATAGAACGCTTATATTGGATTTATTTTAGTTTATTCAAAGCACACCGAATTTGATGATATCGATCAATAAGGCATTAAAGTAAAGTTGATTTAAATACAGATTTTCAGTAGGTTCAGTGGTTCGTACTGACATTCGTTTTACATTAGAAACATGGAACACTTGGTATGTCATCAAATAGAGTAAGCACAATTTCCGCCAGGAACACGGTTCATCGTGTCTATAAGTGCCTATTCATCTAACTGTAAGACCATGATGAACGATAACCGTGAAGTATTGACATTTCTTTCCCAATATTGGCACCTAATACTGTCAACGAGAGGATATAATTCAAACACTGTCGTCTTAGATTATATACTGATTCCACAGTAGCACTTATTTATAACTAGAATGTAAGTAGTGTGCCGCCTGTCCACATCTTATTACTATTTACCGTAGAAAAGAGTCAGAAGCAGCACGTTGCCACGACCAATACACAATGTTCCTGCAACGTCCGCGTTCGTCTTCTCGTCAAACACTCGAGCAAGTCGTCGATTGCTAACGCACTCCCATCCTCCATGCTAAAAATGCCTTCGAACGGCAGCACGTCGTCCAGCGTTGACGAGCCGAGGCGCGAATTAATTATCTGCGCGGGCTGACGGACGCCCTCAATTATTTTCTCATTACGCTCGTAGAAAGTTCGTCGATTCCACGTGTCCAGCCTCGCTAACTCGATATCCTCGTTGAGCCGGACAAATTATTTTGTCAATTCGACGTAACTCTCCTCTTCTTTTTCCGCGCTCGTTTTATGGACCCGCGCGCACACGTACGTTGATTGACACGCTCGCGCTGGGCAAATGTGTCGATACGCGCGCGACGAAATGTGCTCGAGGAACTCGACGTCATTATCGGCGACGAGCTAATTAATTATTGCGGAACGTTGAAAATTTCGTTCCTCGAAATTATATGTGTCCGGGTTCTGTCAGTTTTTTCGTTCATCTGCATGTGACGCTTCGAAGCTCGTTATACTGTGTCATTTTTGTTACGTCGCGTCGCTCGAATGTAAGATTTACGAATCGATACTTTTCCAATGACAGTCTCTGCTGAGCACTTACACTTCACGCGCTCGGCACGATTTACGGGATTCAATTCTACGAGAAACTTTTTTCCCCACCAGACGCGTATCATTGATTTCAATATGCGAGGACATATTTTTACAATTCGCAGGACGATTTTTCGTGCCGGGCTCGTCCGGCGAGAACGTTGCGAAATGCTTTCGGGATATCGTCGGGACACCTTGATATAGTCGGCTTACGAACGTCCTATATCTTACGAATATGTGGCTCTCAGGCCATGGAACCAATGGCATTCGTTGAGCCCCAAGTGTGGACCGTGCATAAGGCAATAAAGACATTTTATTATTATTGCTCTTACTATGCATGCTCTCACTATAATTACTGTATAATAACGCTGTTACTACTATCTCCGTACCATCGCGTTCAATGTACCCACGTCGGCATAACTTCTCACCGAATTTCCGCGCGGAAATGTAACGGTCGAGCGTTGTTTCACGTGTTTTTTTTTTCGTTTCTAACACACGCGAATTTTCTGTTCCCATGTTCGCGCATCTACATACACGCTTACATATGCGCATACTTCTATGTCGCGTGCCCACGTAAAGATGCATTCATGCACACAGCATATGGTAATCGGCACGTTGTCTACATCTTACACTTATCACTGAACACAAATCTCATTATTTTTCTCCAAATCACTCCTAACTCGCTCACCTTACCACTCTTACCACCAGAACACGTTACATCATACACATACCCGCCACTCCCCATGCTACATACCCGTACACATTCACAAACCGAAATAATTATCCATGTTCACCGCTGCAGTACAAACAGCTCCGCTATTATTGTCAATAACGTAATTCTCTCGCGATGCCTTTGTCATGCCCAGAGCCATTACCGGTTCGCTCTTGCTCCCTTGAAAATGCATTCCCATCATAGGCACACCCAATTCGCGTGTGCAGCGCGTCGGGTCATCTTCCGATAGGGCGGCCTGTCTTTGGCCCTACGACACAGCCGTACGAACTATTATCCAGGCGACTGTCACGGTAGAATGAGTGGAATGGGTGGTCGCGGGGGCAAAGAGGGAACTGCACGGAGGAAGAGCGAGAGAGAGGGAGAGATAAAGAGAGGGAATGAGAGAGGCGCCTCATCAAATGCCGGTGCGAGCGGACAGACACGCGCGGTGGCTGTGCGTGACATTTTTGTAATGAAACCAAGCTAAACCGTACGTCGCGCTCTCGCTAGTCAGTACGGGTAGACATCTGGTCTGCCTCTCGCCTGGCCGTTCTAATATTGGAAATTTCAGTACGCCTCCTCCCGCGACCTCCGCCTCCACCTCTGCCTCTGCCTCCTCCACCACCTCCTGCTTCTACTCCTCCTCCTCCTGCGCTCCAGGGCACCGTACCATGTGCGGGACATATGTATAAACATAAGCCCAGTCTGCCGCGATGGTGAAGCCGTTTCCTTCAAAACGTGGTCGCGATCGATCCACGATTATTCCCCTGCCGCCTCGCTCTCTTTCTGCGTGCCGCCGACGCCGCCGACGCCGACGCCGCCTCTCTTTCGTTCCCTCTTTTTCCCTCCACGATCCCCCTCTTTGTTCATCCGCCTCTCTTTTGTTCCCTCCCGCGCACTGTCGAACGCGACCCGCGCCGGCCTTGCCCACTTTTATTTACAAATATTCCGCAGGTTGACTGGCTCGCCGCTCGCCTCTCCGCGATTCCGGCCGCGGATAGCGTGGGAGGTTCGTTCTTCCTCGATTCTCTTTGTCGGTCCCGCGAGCTCAGTCCTCGACTTCGCCGTAGGCGGTTGACGGATAAAATTCGTAATTATGCTGCTTTTATCAGTACTTCGTACCGTTTCGGTATCGTTTCATGGATCGATCCGTCTATCCGGCATACATCAACATGTCATCAGCATACTGAAATCCGCAGAGCTATCCCGTCGGACCACTAAATTGATTTACAAATTCGGAAAACACGACGTTGCATCGCATCGTTTTCTGTCGTGCACCTTTATTTATTCGCAATCATTCTTGTTGCAATCACTAAGCAAAGACTTCCCCTTCTGTCGTGTGCAATCAGCGTCGAGCTCTTTGAATTTTCTGTTGCCGCGGACACTTTTGTACGATTTTGTCCGTGTGCGTGCGCGCGCCTGCGTGTGTGTATATTTCTTCGCGTTCTTGACGCATTTGGCGTACGTGAACGCGTGCGCGTAGCTGTGTGCAATTACTAGCGGGAGAGCCGCGGATTTTCTGCCGCGGCACGTATATCACTTTCCACCGACTCTCGTCTTGTTTGCTTAACTAAGCGTCTTAACGAATTGCCGGAGACGCACGTCGCCCTTACCTCGAGGTAGGAAAGGGCAGGGTCGAGGGACGGATCCCACCTTTAGTCTTCGAAAGACGTTGAGCACCGATGTCTGGCTTGATCACGCGCGGCTTTACCTACATTACGCTCCGCAAATGAAATTTATCCGACTTCACGATCCTATATCTTCCATTCTGTTAATTGTTAAAAGTAAACCTAATTCTGTAGGTTTTCGAATTTCGAATGGAAGCCGTAGATTCATTTGCTGGTTCGCTTGCATGGGAATATCATGATAATTACATATGGAATAATATACGCGAGACATTATAATAATGTTGGTTTACGAAACACTGATGTAAATTGCAATTTATAGTCATTACAGAATGTTAGCAGTAATCGGTGCATATATACGCAATTATTTATTTGAGCGTGAATGTGCTGATTGGTAGATCGCGAAATTTATAGGTTTATAGAACTATAGAATCGTTGGCGTATGGGTTAATAGGTTCGCAGGTGTATAGATCTGTACGCCTACGTGTCTATAGTCGCATGGCTTCATAACTCTGTAGGTCCATACCTTCAAAGCCTTGCTGCGCCACACTTGCATTCATCCGCAATTCCAGAGTTTCATAACTCCACACCTCTATAGCTCTGCGCCGACATTGCTCTATAATGATATCCTTCTCATGCTTCACAATTGGAGTGCATCTGAGTTTCGTACCCTTGCCGCTCTATTAATTCAACTCCCCTTCTTTTCGTATTTCTACATCGCACGTCTACAGTGTCCACAGGTTCCTACAGCTTCGTGCATACCTACTTTCATAGATCCGCGTAACCGCGAATCCGTGTTTCGATGCATCTGTCGTTCGTACGCTGAAATACGTACAGCTATACCAGTGTATTTGTGTAAGCCCCGTACCCTTTAATTAGAAAGCACGAGGACAATACCGGCGCAATACCGGAAAAAGGACAACGGCGGCGTCGAAATGAATTTCAGCCACGCGAGCTCGGGTTTCCAATTTCATGCCCTTTCGCGATCGTCCATCAATCCATTTGCGCCCAATTCTCGCGCGATTCCCACCAACGAGGACATTGACGAGGTCTCTAAGGCCTGGCCGTCTTTTACCGCACACCAGAGCCATTTCATCATTCCCATTCGTCGACCATTCACGCGCTGCAGAATAAAAATATAGGCGTCGAAATGTTGGCGCTCAAAAGATACCGTCCGAGAAGTGTCAATTAGCAGTCTTCACCATCTGCTACACGAGGCTGAATAATTCCTTCATCCGTAAAAATCCTTTTTAAAATACCTGTTCTTTAATTCTGCACTTTAATTGCGTCATTTCGTCAATACTCCATCACCTTCCGACTTCGAGTCGAAGCTCGTCGAAGGCGTGCGCGATCCGGCGTTTTCGCGCTCCGTCCATCTGTCCGCGACAAACCCGCGCGATGACAAGTATCAGCGTCCGTGACCGCAAGGATAACGCGCGAGCGCAATTGAGGGAGTGGAGGACGAACGCGAGACGCAACGCGAGGGTGAAAAAAGTGAGAGAGAGAGAGAGAGAGAGCGATCGAAAATGGATTTTGGCCACGCAACGTCGGTTCCCAATTTCATGCCCTTCCGCGATCGCGTCCATCAATCAATTCTCACCCAATTCCGTGAACGCGTGCGTGCGTGCGTGACTGTACGCGTCTCTGTCGTCGCTCGTTGTCGGACGTTACATACGCGGGTACGTTTCCCGACGACTTTTATTGTAACAGATGGCCATCATTTTAATCGGCGTCGCACCGTGCCCCCCCCCCCCCCCATGTTCCCCCCCTCGCTTCTTCCCTCGCACTCCTCTCTGCTATAGCACATTTTCTCTCCTTCTTTCGCGTGCCCGCGTACTCGGTGTTGTTACAGATGTCCGCCATTCGATGCACACCGCCGCAAGTGTCCGACGAGCTGTGCTTGCGTACATACCTTCCGCCTGATCCTCTCTTTCTTCGTTCCCGATCGCAGACGCTTAACGAGACTCGTGCGATTTCTGCGGCTTTCCTCAACTTACGATCCCACCTCGCGCTCAGCGTCGTCTCTTCGATCGGCACGGCTATTGTATTCGACGCGCAAACGTGTGTGGGTGCGAAAGTTGGCGGGTATCGATACACCGGTGCGTTATGTGAACTCGCTTGTTTTTTTTTAAGGATCAGCATTTGCGTGGTAGTGATTTAGTTGCTTTTCTTGGCCGTGCAATGTGGAATTTGGCTTATGTAATGATGTGCGGTAGATGAATTTTTGTTCCCTTTTCCGTGATTTTTTGTTCGGTCTCTTATATTCGTACCGCGGCTCAATTTTCGAATATAATGAGATACTTTGTTCGCTTAATTATTAACGTTTGGTCGGCTGTATGAAATATTTTTTGCTATGCCTTCGGGCATTGTTTATTCGTGTTCACGTGTATCGCGGCCGTAATTACTCTGACAAACGTATTATTTTCTGATAAATTCAGACATCGACGGGCGGCAGAACATGAGTTTCGTGTTTTCAAATAAACGTTACGTAAAATGTAACAGGAGGTAATAAAATATGAATACGAAGCCCCTAATTACGCGTAAGTCTAGAGTTTCACAATAAACTCTGCCGCATGCTCATTGCCCGTTCAGGTAGACCGCCTCGCGTTACCATATTTTCATTTGCACATTTTCAAAGCAACCAATTATTTTTCAGTTCCCGTAACACAGAAATCCCGCCCCACTCACCCTCGCTTCGATATTTTCCAGCAATCAAGTACCGAACATCAGTCATTTCATCAATATTTTCTCTTGTACATTGAATTTATTGCTCATACACCTGTCACTCCGACGTACCTTTCAAAGTTTAATAAAAAAAAATAAAATGAACGAAAAAAAAAAAATCGTGATATTCGTTCGCAACACCAGTTCGCCCATAATTTCCTCTATTTTTTTTTTTTCCCCGTTCACGCATAAATGTCATCGGGCAAATATCTTCGCGTCAGTGCTGTTTTGCCGCGCGGAAACCGATGACGAATGCGGACGAACGTGCGCGTGTCCGTTTCTCTCCGCGCACACTGTCGGCGCGAGGCTCCTGGAGTTTGGACCATTGTGTTCGCATTTGGTGCATGGGTCAACGCGGTGGGATCCACTCGATGAGGGAAGTTCGCGGTTGCGTCGGCCACCTAGGAAAGTTCGACCGGGTTATGAAGCTGGCTAGAAGGGGGGGCGGTGTGACAAATCGTTCTTTAATTTTCCTTCGCGGCAGCCCCTGTTGACGCGGCTCGTACGGAACTTTTCAGAGCGTAAGTGTTCCCCCGGAAGGTATTAACTTCGGCCTCAGGCATGGACGGTGGGCGCAGGTGAGGCGGTCGATGGAGATGATCAGAGCTGCAAGGCGGAAGTCAGTGCGGTGGCGTAATTGAATCGCATGGCGAAGGAAGGAAGGGTCGATGCGTTCGATCATTGGTTAAGGAGGAATTGGACATACATAAGAAAATCGCAGAATTTCTTGCAATTTTGAGGGATTATGTATTTTAATGTAATAAAAAAGCATACCAAATTTCAGAATTCCCTACTACATAGTTCGGAAGAAAATAATTTATTAATTTAACACGGTCTCTTATGGAGAAATCGCAATTGAAGCTCTTTTGTCATCAGATTCAGCAGTTGTACAGTCAATATAAAAAATGCTGCCCTCTGTTACCGAATAATGGTAATTTGTACCGTAAAAATGATTTTAAACGGGAAGTAAATCTTTCGTAGCACCAACTACACATTACTCATCCATTTGTCCATGTAAAACATACACCACATTATCCACATTTGTAAATATGTATGCATTTTCGCCATGTGTCATTAACTTTTGACCAGATTGTCTGTCCTATTCCTCCTTAAGATACTTTTTGCACCGAGTACGTGTCAGAGATCGGACCTTCGCTGCGAACAGAATGACTACGTCTATGCTTGCGCTATGATTTTCGCGTCGTTCTCCGTAACGAACTCGGAGGTCGTAGAGGCGCACAGCGGCGTATATCTATGGAATATTTGATCCGCGTATATCATCGGCAATAACGGGGGGCCCTCTGTATTGCATTTTTGTCGACATTAACCGAACGGCCTATTTCCGCGAAACAGTAAACGTTACGACGGCCGTGAGCGAACGTGCGACGTTAAACGCGGGAGCTATTTAAGCCGTTCGCGCAGCTAGCAAGTAGTTTGTCCTGTAACGTGTCAGACGCGCTGCTCGCGAGCGCCGGGCAGCCATCGGAAACGAAGGAGTAATCGACAACATAGTTACGAGTCGTCGTTCCGTTAATCGACGACTCCTATCGCCCGCATAAATTACGCTGGCGAAATGGAATGGAACCCCGATGTGTTCCGAGATACGGGGAAGTGCGTACAGGGCGTTGCAAGTGTTGCAGGCCGGCATTGCGTTCTGGGAGGAGGATGGAATGAATGAAGTGCGAGGAAAACGTGGTACAGCAATGCGGCTGTAAAAACGGATTCTGGGAAATGTTTAGGGAGAAGCACGCACGGATTTTCAGGGTTTGTTCGTGAGAATTCTGTGGATGGACGCTGAAAGGTGGCGTGAGTGGTTGGACGGATTTTGAATAGTAACGAAAAATCTTTTGCGGAAACATCCACAAATTTCCCGTCCGCCTTTGTCGTCCCAGTAAATCAGCCCAGAACCCGGTTACACTTTATCGATCCTCGACCATTTAAATGAACGAAAAACTGGAATTCTGTTACGTAAATCATTACGCGCATAAAGTATGATTCCGCTACAGGGCTTAGAAGCTCGCCGAAGAATTCGATTCTGGTCGCCCATTAAATCGTCTAGTAAAACAAAGCAATAATTTCTATTTAATGGAGGGATGAAGGGGTAGGGGGTGGGGGAGAAAGGACAGAAAGAGCAGTTTCTACCCTCTCTCTCTCTCTTTCTCTCTCGCTGCGCAGTTACCAAGGCCTTAAAACTCGATGCCACTTGGCGATGCAATTTTGCACTAAAAATTATAGCGAGTCATCCGCGGGAGCGAGCGTTTCTTGGACGAAGCTAAGGGCTCGTTTGCATTTCACGTTAATAACGAGACCATGTGGCACCGAAGGCAGCGCTGCCGGCAGAGCTGGTGCGCGTCAATAAAATAAAATTCCGCCCGTGGCAGCAGCGGTGCGCCGTCGTCGTTGATCTTAAAGATTACTTCCCGCTTTCTTTCGTCTTTAATTCTGGCCCTCCCGCGCCCATCCTCGTCCCACACCCCGCGCCCGCTCGATCCCTCTCGCGACAGTGCCACCTTCATTATGTATTTCTTTTCGTCCGACCGGAACTTTGGGAAAGCATACTTCGCTATTCATTTATGCGTTTTTCCCTTTCATAATTTTGCGCGCCGACGAAATAACACATTTCTCGGTCGGGGTGAATCCGTGCACGAGTCGATATCCAATACACGTTATCAATGTGAGCGAAGTTAGTTTCCGCGATATGAGTCATGCTTAACACTAGATTGCCCAAGGAAGTCATTTTGACTGCTTTTGAATTTCAATTAGAAAAACAATTATGTATATAATGACACAATTTCTTAGAATTTTGTGACTTTTTGTACAACATATAAATGCGTTTATTAATAATTGTCCCTCCTCCTTCATCAAAATTCTAAGAAATTGTGTCATTATATACATAATTGTTTTTCTAATTGAAATTCAAAAGCAGTGAAAATGACTTCCTTGGGCAATCTAGTGTTAAAAGAGTGATCATCGGTGTGTCCCCGAATTTTCATATTGTGCGGTAACTGAATATGAGTCACTGCAGAGAAAAGACTTTGTTCTCGTTCGTAGCTTAGATTATCGTTGCTTAATATAGTTGACGGCTTTACGTAATTTGCGTCACAGCGTACCCCGGACGTAATGAAATAATAACGTGTTCGAAAGAGAAAATGTAGAATGGGCGCGTGTAACGTGCAGATCGTGCGGCACGCAAAGGGGTTTGGCTGAATGCTAATTTGTGACAGGCGATTACGCCGAACGATAAATTCGCCGGGTAGCGATATCCAGTATCAGCGTAAGATTTCTTGGCTGGCACGGAAGGCTCGTTTGCATTTGACATTAATAACGGGAGCACGTGGCGCCAAAGACAGTCTGCCGCCCGGTGGTAGCGCGTCAATAAAATAAAATTCCATCCGTCAGGAGTGGCGCACTGCGCGAACCTTAAAACGTTACTTTCTACTTTCGATTAAATTTCCTTTCGCCCCCTTTTATTTCCCGCCGGTGCTCCACAGCACGGGGGCGTATAACATAACCGCGATAGACACGATTTTCAGTGCCGCCGGAATATGCTTGCATGACTGGAAATAAAAGGAACTTCGATGAGTACTTCCTTCGTTCGGTGCAGTACTTACCAATGTAAATAAATTGCTGCTTCACGACGGATCCGTAATAACTAACACGTGAGACGTCAAATTTTGCCAGTTAATATTCAATGCACAATCTAAAGACTCTTCTGTATTTGATTCAACTAGTTCAAATCATCCGTACAAATCCTGCCGTATACCAACGTCAAACTAAATATCGATCCATTTTCCGCGTCAGCGTGAATCAGGCGGGGCGAGTCGGGAGAAGAGAATAATTCGATCGCGTGCCGATTTTCGAATGATCCGGAAGATTCAATTTCCCAGCGTCGGCCACTTCCGGTGACACGGTTTAGTCTTCCTGGCACGAACGACACGTGCCGCCGAATCAATGCACGTGACTTTGCACAGAATATTGCACCGAGCCGTCGGCGAAGGGGAACGGCTGGAAGGGAGCGGGAAGTAATGTTATGTACGGGCGCAGTGGCGTAGAAGCACGACGGGCTCGTCCGCAATAACGCTCGCAGATGGACCATAATCGTCGTTGGAGAATATTTTTCGCTGCGGAAAAAAAAGTAGATGACATCCGACTGTTTAGTCGCGAGCGTGACCGGAGGCCTTTCGTTTCTGCCTCTAAGTACATTCGGAGTTTATAAACGGCACTTTGTGCGGTGCATCCTTTGCAATGCGATGTTTGCGTAGAACAGGAATTAATAGCTCCGCGATAAATTGTCTTGCTAGTAGAATTTAATATAAATTTTGTTTTAATTAATTTAACGTCACAGTCAAAGTACAATTGTTATACTTATCGGCGAAAAAATAATTGCAATCCCATTCGCTGTATTGCTCACACGACAGCGCAGATGCTGCAGGCGGTCGTTCACAGTACATGCAAACAAATATACCCATCCATCGTCGTTTAAAAATATTTATGCAGGCAACAGAATAATACCTGTCTCACTGACGTCGGTGACTCCGATCGCGAATGTTCGCCGTCGCATTCTTTTGCTTCTGCCTGCACTTTCTCTTGGACAAACAAATGCAAGTACATAAAACAAACGCTGCGCCGAACTTGATATTTACCGTCATTCCTCAGGCAGACATTTTTAACGCATTAACCAATATGCAAAACCTGACCCCGTTAACAATACCTACAACCTTTTCCCGTACAACTTTCGCTGCGGCAGTACTGAAAGATGTAAAAAGGCCCTAAAGAAAGTCGAGTACACGCCATTGCGCCTCATGAGTAAGTAAAGACGGTCGTCTAACGTCGCTCGCACGGTGCCACCTGTCAGGCCAATGTAAATCTTCGTGATGTTTACGAGTGTTGCGTATACACACCGCCATGCAAACATCCTGGCTCGCATTTAACGTCCGAGGCTGGCTTGCGAGAAAGGCTCGGCCGACGGCTCGCACTTTCTAATGATCTCGCTTATGCGCCCGGTGTCGTTCGGCGACACGGTAAACGGATCGATTATGCCGTAGTCTAAGCGGCGTTAATAATGAACCGGTTGCCGTCGTTTTAAGAAGATCCCATTTCGCGCGCGCTCTCTCTCCTCGAGATTCTCGACGGTGTAAGCAAGTTGCGCATAGCCCGGGGGCGTCCGCGGTAAAAGGCGTCGTAATTAACTATGAAGGGGACGATGGGTGCTATGTGCGCGGAAATTACTAAAGCTGCTTACCGATGTAATCGTTATGCCATACAATAGGGCGGGACCGAGGCGAAAAAACAGGTTGCATTTTTTCTGGTTTTTTATTTTTTTGTTTTACGTAAAACTAGACCACTTCTCGTGAGTGGTATGAATTGTGACAGACTGATTCGATTCGGTGTAGAGCTTTATTTCATAGGGTAGTAGTATTCTTCCGATAATTCGGATGTTCAATGAGGATTACTGATACGCTGTCTCGTTAGACCGTAAAACTAACGTTTCGTCCGGCCCGGCTAAAGCGGCAATCAGGTATGCGCGTCGCGACGCGCGGCGTCGGGCACGTAGTGGAAATGTGCGACCGCCACCGGTGAAATAGAATCAATCAAACGCGAATTTGTGCACGCGGCGCGCGAACGTGCGCGCCCACGCAGGCTCGCGGACACTTTCGTCCGCTTCTTTTTTTCCGTTCCGAGCTTTCGACGCGCCGAATTACGATTCGTCGCGTTCTGCCGGTAAATTTCGCTGCCCCCGTGATCGGTATGACCAAATGAGCGGCGAACGCGCTTGATGCCGCGTCATATCTGCTTTCGATGCAGCAGAATTTCCCCCTTTGAGCGTCGACATTAATCATACATACGGGTTCGCGGCAGTTTAAAATAATCGAATTCCTCGGCCGAACGAACTCGTGACGAAGAGGAGGTAAAGAAATGCAAAGTGCATCTTCCCATTCGTTTTCCACGGCCGAACGACATTCTAACAATCTTTTCACAGCTTGCCCCGAGCTTCGATTCACTGTACTACTTGAACAATCGATTCCTGTCGTATCATTAGAAAAGTCATCCAACTCGGAAACCTAAATGATTTTTTTCTTTTCGACCACACACAATATTCCTTTTTCTTTACTCTGTCTTCGTCGCAGCGGAACACAACAGTCGGTATTCGATTCTGACCGGTCCCGACGTTCTGTCCGCAGGTGAGAAAGTCGTCCGCGAGCATGAAAGTGGAGGGCGGCGTTGGAAGCACGACGGTCCTCCACAAGGTCAAGGTCAAGGAAGAGGCGAAGGAATGCTGCGGTTTCCAGCAGGTGCCGCCGTCGTCATCGACGTCCACGTCCACCGCGAGCGTCGCGACGCCGAGCAACAGCGTCTCGTCGGCGCCGTCGGCCGTCACGACGACCGTCACCAGCAGCAATGGCGTTAGTACGGTCGGCAGTACTCCAACGACGACGACGACGAGCGTGCCGATTGCCAGCAGCACACTTCAGGCGTCCAATGTCACATGCCATCCGTCTACGCCGACTGAGGCCCTACCCGTCGACCTCGATCTCAAGGCCAAGGGCAAGGGTGAGTTTTTCGATGTCTTGACGGGAGAGACGAGTCTTCTGAGAAATACATTCAGTGTCTTCTCATTTCAATCATGCACAGATTTTTATAATAAATTAATAAGTGTGGTCTTCCTGAGGGAAAAAAATGCAGGTTTTTTATGTTGCCGTTACTTTGATGTTTTTCGTCGTTAGAAATTCTGTTCTTTATACTTGTGAGATTTGCGAAGTGGTCATGTAGTGTCGAAACGTGTGGAGTTAAAATGGACGAACTGAAGTTTCCGATACAAGCGAAAAGAGGGCATTTACTAATTTATTATGAAAATCTCGCGAGAAATGTGATATCGGGGGAAGCCTGATAAAGGCATTGAGGGAGGGTGCGAATTGTTGGGGTGGTTTGCTGGGATGAGAGTAGTGGAAGGAGAGATGTAAATTGCGGGGGTGCGACGGTATTGTTATTAGGAGTGATGAGACGTTCTGTATGTTTGCGGTGACTTTTGATATTGTCTGATCTGTAGTGTGCTTGATGTTTGTGAGGCAGACGAAGGGTATGGTGTAAGTGATAGGGGTTGGTTCGAATTCGCGCGTACGACGTCTACGAATAACCGTTCTCAGTAGTATTCGTATCGTGTAAACCGAAAGAAACAGGCTACCACTCTAATGAGACTAGTCGGTTTTCACACAGTCTGCAATCGATATGACGTACAGTCACGAAAATACTTTGCATTTTCCACAAGCCGGAAACAGACAGATATCACCAATTAAAATTCGTGTACTCCCGACAGTTGATTCAATAGTAATTTCCACTCCGTGCCTACACGGCGTATGTCCATTTCGTTCCATTTAATGATTTCCCACCGCGCCCTTCGCGGGGATCAAACGCTTTACCCTTGAACCGAAATTACGAAATCCTCGAACCATCGACCGACGAATTTCCCTAAAGAACACGGATCGCGGGCGCGCTCTGCGATGAAAATGAAGTCGCTGCCACTGCGATATTTTCCTTCGGGGTCAACGGGAGAAAGAGAAGGAACGAGACCGTTTGGCTTAGGCTGTGGGCGCACGTCGTACATTAGTTTGGAATATTGCATGGTGGTACCCGTATGCATGGTCCGCGGGTCTGCTCTCGCTCGAATCGTACATTTAGATCCGAACTGGTTATCTAGACGGGCGAGAGAGCCCGCAGCTACCTTGGAAACGGCTCAGGAAAAAAACCATCGTCTCTCACCCCGTCTCCCTCTCTCGCTCTCGCACTTACTCGCGCACCCACGCTCGCCGATTCGCACACACACACACACAGACGTGTACAGTTCATTCGATGCCCTCTCTTCCCTCTTTGCCACCCTCACATCAAAGCCCCGTCATCGTGTCCAGGCGCACGTCTACCCTCCTCTCTATTTTCCCTCTCCGCACTCACACTCGCCCGCCACCCGCGCTCGATTCAATCAATTTTTGTTGTTGACACGAGAGACTGTACACCCCCCCTCCGCCCGCGCCGCCTCCCGCGCTGATATAAATACACGGAAACGCGCGGGCCCACGCTCGCAGCTCTCGCCGGTTATTAAATCCGCGACGAGGAATTTTTCTACGATACCGCCGATCGCGAGGGTGTGACAAATTCCGCGATCCCTTCGCCGAAACAAACGGGCGCGTCGTCATGTTCGCGCTCGCCTCGCGAGAAAACACGCGCGGGCTGTGGGGAGTTTTAGGCACGCGTTTTCGGCGTCGCTGGGAAGAAGGTGCGCTAAGTGAAAAATTGCTTTATTCTAGGAATAGCGCGTAACGTAACATTGATACGATATTGGGTCACCGTAACTCAATACCAGAGCCGGATCTAGGGCCTTAACACTTGAGGCAAAAGACCAAATTTGCGCCCCCATTTGCTGAATGTTTTTCTTATAATTAAGCAAATAAAACAATTTACGAAAGAGTGATATTAAAATTGATTAAATTTAAAGGCACAACATCAACTTCATAATTCTTAATTCTAACAGGTCCATATTTAATATTGCACTTTTTTTGCTTTAACTGAAGCAAATTCATCAATTACTGAGTCATAATGAATAGTTTTACATAAAGAATGTTCGTTTGATAATATTGCTGTATTTGTTACATTTTGTTAAGGCAGTGCTGTCCAGGGAGCGCTCCCAGTGCTCTATAGGCCCCCCCACCAAATTAACGTTGTCCTGGAAACGGACGACGCACCGTGTGTCATGATTGGCATAAACAAAAAAACGCGATGAAACATAAAGGACAGAACCATTTCTATCTAGTGGAGGTGGAAATAGCGGCGTAAGGGGCCCCTCTCGTGGACTGCACTGTGTTAAGGGCTTACGCAAGTCCATACTTAAGAGAACAACATTCTGGCGCCCATCGTATTTTAAACATGAGGCAAGAGCCACATTTGCCTCGCTCTCGATCCAGCTCTGCTCAATACACTACTGTACTTCCTCGTTCCTACGAGTACGAAGTACCAGCCTCAGCCATTCTGCGCATTACAGAAGAAGCTCTCCGATAGCCGGTAAGAGGGCGCGAACGATCCGCGATTACCGCATGTCAGGCCGAAGTCGAGCCCAAACAAACAACATTACACGGCAGAGGTACGCGGGTCCACGCGTGACTCCTCATCTTCCAGCACGATACATCCTCCTCGAACGCGTCCTACAACGCGAGGCCGTGCACCTGACTACGGGGGAAACACGAGGCCACCGCAAGCGTGTGGCGTACGCACACAGCGCGGATGCATGAATATTAATTTTCCACGCGCGGAGCCGTTTTCCTCGCGCGCACACCAGCGCCTCGCACACCGACAGGACTCCTTTCTCGCTCCCTCTCGCACGCCCTCGCGGCGGCGTGTGTGCGCGTGTATGCGCGCACGAAATGCGATCGCAGGATGCTCCGTGGGGGATGGCGAAACTCCTGCAAGCAGTCAGTCAAGCCGGTTGTCTGGTCCTGGTGTGTTGGTTAGGTCGGTTCGTGCGCTGCCTGACTGCCTGGTCCAGACGCGATAAGGCACGTCCAACACTTCCACCGGGATTCTGCTCCAGGCTGATATCATATCCGGTACACCGTCGGCATCCCCTGGTTGCCGTTCGAGGTATTTTGCGATAGTCGCTCTACCTACACCCCCGCCCGTGCCGCCAGCTCGTTCCCTCGCGCCGGTTACGCTTACGAACGTATAACTCTCGAGTCCTCCGCCTCGCCGACGAGGCCCTCCTTTTCGACCGTCGACACGATCCAGCCACTTCTCTTCGCCCACCACCCCTCTTCCTCTTTCTCTCTCTCTCGCTCTCTCTTTCTATTTCTTACTCTCGCATTCTCGCACGCTTTCGCTCGAGTTTTGTCGTCGTTAAAGATTGTGGTTGGAGGACGCTCGCTCGGTTAAGACGATGTGTTTCGCTATTTAGTGGGACACCTTTTTCTTTTTCGCCGGTATACTTCACGGCGGAACTACCGATGTGCCAAACAAGCCATTTTGATCCCAGGGTGGTTCAGGCGTTAAGTGGCCACGACATTAATTCTGGATTAATGAAACTTTGTTCGTTTTGTAAGTTGTGGTATGTAGGGATTGTTGCTGATTCTATGCTTTGATGCTGTTTGGTTTGTTGGGGTTGAAGGAATTAATGGTCCAGATTCGAGGAGTCTTTGTTCGAATTCGTAATCAGTCGTCTTTGCAGTTTTTTCTAGTAAATCGATATTCTCTTCTCTTTGCGTCTGAGCGCATATATACCTGTTCCACTTAAGCCCGAGCAGTGCGAAAGAAATCCGAATTGGCACCGAACGAAAGTTCACGGGAATCTCCACAGTTCAAATTCGCCGATACTTCATTAAGAGTCTTATTAAAAACTTTCTTGAAATATCCAAAGAAATTGCATTGTTAATCGACAATCCTTCATCAATCGGATTCAGAGTTATTCTATAAAATCTCCATCTTACGCTGTTCCGAGCATTGCACCCTCGAACGTAGAATACCTCGTTCAATCCGACCGCATCATTAAGTCTGACAAAGCGCATTAAGATCCGGATGCAAGGACCCTCGCGCGCCAATGACGCCGACAGCCGCGAACACAGCAGCATCGGAGGCAGACTAGCCAAAGGTCGCAAGGTCATCGCATCGTATCTGCACGAGATCAGACTGGGCACTTGATTCCCGAAAGCTGGAGGATGCAAGATCCTGGTCGAGAAGGAGAGAGTCCGCAGGAAGAAAAGGAAGCAGCGTGTGTACGCGTCCGAAGGGGTGAAGTAGAACGAGACAGACAGATGTAGAAATGAGAAACAAAGGCACGCAACGCGTGCGCTCGTGTGCCAGAGAAAGAGAGAACACAAGAGCAAGCGCCGGAGGGAGAGGGATGGGGTTGGGGGGAGAGAATAAGACGAGAAGAGATGAGAAGAGAGGCAAGGTGGTCCAGGGAGGGATTGCGATCAAAGCCATCTGTTGCATTGTCCCGGCAATTAGGAGGCGACAGCTGAGTCCCACCGTACTTACTTCCACCAGGGACTCTCAGCCGAGTGGAGCACGTGCGCTTTATCGATCCTCGCCCCCCTCTGGCCACCCCCTCTGGTCCAGAGCGATGCGTCGTCGGTATCACGAAGGAGCTTGGACGCGTTCCCGCGTTCACTGTAAGCATTTCCTTTAATCTTTCCTCGAGCTCGCCGTCCACTCTACGCCCGTGCTTAGTCACGTCCATTTGTTACGTGATTCGTTGTCGAGCGGAACGAAGTCGCAGAGACGCGCGGACGGACGCGTTCCTGTTCGACGTAAGAAGAACGTTCCGGGATGAGAGTCTCTGCCGGAAGTAACAGCTGGCCGAAGGGATAGTAACATCAGCAGCAGCGGCACACCGGCAGCCGAGCAGTGCCATTACCATCACCTCGCTAGATACCTTCCCTGAAATTCATACATGTGTATGGCGCACGTAGGAAGGCGGAACGTACGACGGCGCTATACGTCCAGCGTGCTCCAGGGATTCTGCTGGCCGTCGTGAGAATTTCGACTTTGGTCAGAGGGACGGACGCGGGGGCGAGTGTACTTTCCGGGACCGTTCGATTCGGACGAGTCCGATTGGCCTGACAGGTTTAAAAACATATGACGTGCGCACCACTGGATGTGCTACGTGATTTCGGAAGTCGAGGTTGTGGCGAAGGATCTCTGCGTCGGGAGCCTCGCTCGGCGAACGTGGATTCGTGTTTCGGATGGTGGCGGATAAGCTTTATGAAATGTATTAAAAAGTTAACTATGTCTTGCTGGGGAGAAATCAAGTTTCAGGCGTTCATCAGAAAGTTTGCAGCCTGCTTCACGCTTAAATAGCAGACGCACGCACACATACAATATAAATTTCTGCAAAAATTTCTTATACTGACAATACCAATCGTTGTCATCGCCATGTAGCTAGACACAGTTCCATTGCTGTCGTAAATAGACCCTTCTCCGCAAACCACCCCTTAATCATTCTTACCCCACTTAGACCAAAACGAATCCGATCAAACGTTCACCGTCGACCATAATCATTGAGAAGCCACCCGTGATGTCGAATAATTCTGCGTCCATCACCGCGCTCAGAGCCGTAACTTTAAGTCAAGCTCCTGCGTAGGGCAACTGAGAGAGAGAGAGAGAGAGAGAGAGAGAGAGAGAGAGAGAGAGAGAGAGAGATTCGGGGTGGCAGAGGCAGCGAAGAGAGAGTATAGCAGCAGGTAGCGGCGGCAAAAGGAGGCTGCGCAGGGTGTACTCAGTCCCCGTCATATCGCGTAAGCCGTAAGGTAGTTTAGTTTGTCGGGAGTTCAGGTACAGGTAATTACCTACCGGCTACCGGCGTCAGGTGGTAGTGACACGGTAGCGCCGGCCTTCTCTTACTTGCCCGGGTGCGGCCTCTGCCACCCCCCATACACCCCCATTCACCCCTTCGTTCAACCCTCTCCATCTCAGAGTCCTCCTTCATCGCCGCCCGCGCTCACCTATGCCACGCATTCACACGCACGCACGAATACTCGCGCCTGCCATACCTGAGCGCGAACTGTGTTGGAGGTTGGAGGCCAATCGACGAGCAGCGGCAAACTCTCGCGGTCCGCGCTGCTTCAAGGGGACCTCGTTGCGCAATTAACACTTCCGATCTTGAGGAAACCTCGCGCGCGACGAGTGTCGCTGACTGAATGGCGATCTTAATCGAAATCTTTGACCCTCGCGGACGTCGGGTGGCTGGGTAGGTGTGGGCTGAGTTTTGGTGGGTTTGTTCATGGCTCTTGCCGCGGTTGATTCATAGTGTGTGCGTGTGTGTGTATGCAAATAGGATGATGATTATGGAGGTAGTGCCGTGACAAGGTCGGAATGATTACAATGATGCAGGTTTTATTTTGTACGTATTGATGCGTGCGGTTAGTTCAAAGATTCACGCATTTTTATTGATCCGCGGTAGGAGGGCGAATAATGGTGCATATTATTTTAATATTAAATTTCACTCCTCCCGATTTATCTGATTTTCGTTGATCGGTAACGTCTGACGCGTGACACGGGGCAGATTAATAATTCCCGAAATGCTCGCATCGAAAATGTCAGCGCGCTCGTAGGAATAAAACTGAAGTGCATAACTTCATCGGCACTGCTCGCAGGCATGTAAACCTTGATTGAAACTGTTACGCCCTATGCAAAAACTCCGCGAATGCGCGACTTCGTTCGCCCACGGTTCGCGGAATTAAATGTACGTTCCAAAGCAGGTGCGTTTTATCGTGATACCTCTTATCGGCCTCCATGCACCTGCTTAATACCGATCATAATTTCAAAGTAATGGAGTACGCCACTCCGTCTTGAATTCCGCTGGAAATCTCGCTGCGGACGAGAAAAAAGAACCGCGAACAATTCCAAGATAATGCCACTTAATCGGTCCATCGAAGCCGACTGTTCCGTACGATGTAAATTAAAAATTGACATAGCTCAATGATAGCGAAACGTTTGCTTGCCACTTGTATCGGAGCATCAGAATGGCCTTAACAGACGAACGTAATAAGGTCGACAAAGAAAGACGTGAAAACGATGAGAGCGCGGATAACAGAGAGCGGAGTCGAAGCACGGGAAGGCATGAAAAAAGTGAGAGAGGACGATGAGGCACACGACGGGCAATCGCGGGAAGGGTGAAACAGAGAGGTTGACTGTATCTGTCAGTCAGCGTTTCGACGACGTACTCCCCCGCGTTTCAGAGGTGAGTAGTAGACTGTAACGTTTCGTTATCGGCATACCTATACCCGGTGGCACGTCGTTTCGCCACGCAAGCCACGATGCCGTAGGCATTTCCACGAGATAACGCGGGGGAACGCGGAATGGGAACAAGACAAGGTGGATGACACGGCCCGTAATTGCATGTTATCCGCTGCGCCCACGCGAATGTGTGCCTGCATGCGCACGCAGCCTCGGCACGTGTGCGTGTACGCGCTTCTCTACGCATGTGTGCATATCTAACCTCGCGCACTTATTCGCGCACGTGAGTCGCTGTTTATGCATATACGTGTACATGCTTACATACGTGTACGTGTGCGTATGCATACTCACGTACGAACATGTGTGTGTACGTATACGTACTCGCTAGGACACGTATGAGCATGTATGTGAGTATACGTATTCGAGCGCGCGTACACAGGCATATGCTTATACGTGCCCGCGCACGCGGCTGCATGCATATGCTTATACATGCATACGTATATGCGCGCGAGCGTGCACGTCTCTCCGCGTGGACAGGCGGACGATCCGCCTGCCCGTTCCACGTGTTTGTCCGTGGTTGACGTACGCGAATATACAAGCACAAAGGACATCTGCGGTGACGTCGCGGTCCCTTTCTGGTAAATTGCTCTTTGACGTTGAAGTTTAAATAATACCGTCGCATCCACGGGACATTGGGCGCATCAGCGGCGGGCCGCGCTCGCGACGGATTTCAGTTGCGAAGAACGCCGGGACAAGTGGATAAACGGTGAAACGGATGGCTTGTTTAAGATCTCGCCTATCGACAGCCATTCGACCCGAAACATTCAACGTTTTCATGGAATTGTCATAGTGGGATGTTGTACTTTTTATCTAAATTTTTGTCAATATTGTCGATGGAAATTTGTACTGCTAAAGAGCACTCGGTAGTGTTACTGAAGAGGATGTCTGGTTGAAAGAATATGCCCGACGTGTTTGAGCATTTTTTCAGTACCACGCTTAGTTAGATTTTATTCAAGATTGCAGAATATTGGTACAATACGGTTAGGTTGTTTAGTACACAGGTTGTCTGTTACAGTCTTTTAATTGTTACCCATGTTTCAATAGTTTACACCAAAATGATGCTGTCGATAAATCAAGAAAAGCCTCACGTTGTTTTGTTAAAAAATGTCTGGTGTACACTTGAAACAATTTCACGCAAACGTCAGTCGGTCCTACTTACGCTCGAACATTGCAAATTGCATTAAACCACCACCCAACAACGAAACTTAAAATAATGTACAATACAATTCTCGGTTTTTGCCTTTAACTCCAATGAACACGGATGACTGCAAAGCATCAAATTTGCATTTGTTGTTACTTCTATGACGCGTCGGTTATATTGAACCGTTTCTGCCACGTAAAAGTCACTGTATTTGACACAGTATCATTCCCGCAAATTTATTTTAATATTTCCCGCGACTCGCTGGCCGATTTACCCAGTCGAACGCAAAATTCGAAATTTGTGCGTTGTTCCACATAAGGCTCCCTGACAATGCGCATGACTATGTTTAACCAGTTGTTTAACGGATTATCGTTCACCCACTAATGCTGCGACAAACGCCACAGTATGCGCAGCGTTAATTGAACGTTCCACCCGCAAACGAAAAGCAACCGAATTTCCTACAATACCATAGTTCACGATCAACGGAAACGCGTCACGCAGCAACTAAATCCTCTATAACCCACGTCGTTCTTTACTCTCCCAGAACATGAACCGCCCCAAACGAACTAGTCGAAATCAATGCTTTTTCTCGACCAGTAAGCATCTACCGTACGCAAAAATGTTCATGTTCCCACGGCGACACGCGCGCGCGTCGCTTTAACTCAGAATGCGTTATAGAGGGTTGACAGTCCATCCACGTATATGAGAACGGAAAAAAGACTTTCGTTGCAGCAGTACCGAGTTCGCGGGAGGACAGTCATCCGGAGGCCGTATGGCCGGGTCCTCACCATCAACAAAGATCAGGGCCACCTCCCGGTGCTGAACAACAGCAGCAACAGCAGCAGCAACAGCAGCAACAGCAGCCGCCGCAACAACAGTCGAGCAACAACAATGGAGCCCGCGCGGAGTACAAGGGCCAATGTTCCAGGTCTTCTGACAACGACAGCCCTTTGCCCTCGCAGTCGGTTAAGCCAGAGTTGGAGGACTGTCCGGGTGCCGTGGCTGCGAGCGCTCCCGGCTCTGCTGCCGGCAACCAGCCCTCTGCCACCTGCAGGCAGGACGAGCAAAATGACGTGGCGAACCTCTCGAACGGGTCCGCCGGCGCCAGGAGCATCGGCGGCGTCTTCGCCGGACACGGCAAACTCAAAAGATTGCTCGGCACGCTGGTGCAGTTCGCCACTGACATTTCGCCCGACACGGGCGACACTGTGAGGACGCTCGTCTTGGCGCTACTGGTGAGTTCACTGTGTGCGCGAGGATAAGAGGCTCGACGCAAGACGCTGGTGGCTTGGTCTAGGTGGGTCTGGAATGAGTCGTGCTCGGCAGTAGTGGTAGAGCTTGCGTGCGAATTTTGTTGAGACCGCATTCGATACTGGATCGTTCGACTTTTTTTCTTCCCGTTTTGTAATCCGTGGGGAGAAGTGTCGGAGAATCTGTTGTGGCGCGAGTTACTTGAGTCTGTGTGCCGCGTAAAGAAGGAATGCTTCCGTGTAAACGGAACGTTGTTAGCGGGACAAGCGAGTTGTTAGGTATCGGGTTGGAATAAACAGTCGGTCTACATCTGTTCAGTGTCGGCCGAGCCGTGTATATGCGGAGAGAGCCTGTAAAGGGTTAAATCTCGATGCCGGAAGCGAGGCAAGCCGCTCGCAGATTTTTCTTCGACGCCCGCATTCTTCGCGTCCCAGTCACGCCGTGTCTTCCCTATCTCTCGCGCGTGTACACATATTTCAGCGGCCTGTCGGGAGTAGCAAACGTTTTCAGCGCTAAGTAACATACGCGTACCAGCTGACGTCGGCCGATCGCAGAAAGTGCACTGTATGCATCGCTCGAGTGCCGCAGCACGTGAAGTGCATCCTCAAGATAAATAGACGCGCGCGCGCGCGCGCGGGATAGGAACGATGAAGCAACAGAGCTGCTTCCTTAACTGCCTTGGAGGCAGTGGGCAACTTTGAATCGGCCGTTTCGCGTAAGTCCATTTCCGGATTCTCCTGCTCCTTCCGTTTACTTCATCCTTTTACGATCCGAACAGCTTTTTTCGTCAGTTACTTACTGTTTTAAATGGATGCAATTTTAGTGATGCTATTATTTGCGTGGAAAACGTCGAAAATAAAGAATTCTTTGCTCCTGCAACTAATTACGGTGTTATGGGATAGATTTTGAAAATTTATTGAAAATCATCTCGTCGAGCGGGCGTAATCCTAGAAATCGTTCCAACGCAGACGCTGACAAGGTTCGCGTGCTGCAATGAAATGCGTTGCCGGGAAAGGAACGGGGTTAATCGACGGCCGGCGAGTCATTAGCTACGATCGTAAATATTTAAAGTGCCGGCACAATACATAATGTCCGTCGTATGTGCGGAGCGTGCATGCGCTACGGAAACGTGACATCTGGCCACCGTGCTTAACTATAAAATGATCGTGGCACGTGACAATCGGAGAGAAGATCGGATTCGTCGGTGTTCGCTGGAAGAATAAAGGATTGCGAAGATGGACAGGGAGAGAGTGGGGGGAAGAGACGAAGAGAGAGAGAGAGAGAGTCGTGACATGCGGATTGAGACAATAGTAACAGAAATAGAAGCCGTGTATACTGAAGGGGACAAAACAAGAATCTGTCACGGGGTAGTTCGTCGATCGATAATATTTGTCATGTGGAAGGCTCCATTCGTAAAGTTGGTCGCGATGTGACGTTATGGTATTGGGCGTTCGTAGACGGTATTATGTCATGAGATAAGGGACGTTATCGTCTGCATGCCCTAGTGTCGTGAGATAAGCAGATTAGTAGATGACACGGTGTCACGACGGAAGTAGGTCAGTATAATGTCTGCTGGGCGGTAAGGGAATCGTTAGATTCCACATGGACCCGTGAGTTATTATGACGACAGACAAGATTAAAACTTCATTGAGTTAAACAGTTTACCTAGAGGGAATAATGTAAACCAGCTTTACGCGCCTTTTTACTTTACGAGACATATGAGACGAATCGCATGCCATCGTGGGAGTAACTAATACGAAAAGCATACTTGAAAAACGAATTAATCACTCTCGTACATCAGATGAGTATACTCGTATGTACATAGATTACTGGGTTAGTTATTAGTTTTAGGGGCACAGCGTCACGGCAATACGCCAAGTGCACGGTGTATTGCAGTGAGATAAGCAGATTAGTAGATGACACCGTGTCACGACGTAAGTAGGTCAGCATACTATACATCATAACTAAGCGGATCAGTAGATTGCAAGGTGCGCCGAATTACGTAGACCAGCGGACGTTAACCAAACAAGCTTGAAACCTTGTTAAGGTAAGAAGCTCCCGCGACAAAAGAGGCGTGGATTTAATCGACGCGATTATTCACACGTAGACCGTATCGATTCTGCACCGGGTGACAGCAAAATTTCGAAATTCTTCGACCACTCAATGTGTCGATGCTGGAACCTTCGACTCGAATCGATTCTATGTAACATAACTGATGATAAGCTTCACGTCGAAGAGTTAAGAATCGTTCTCTTTTAATTGCAGAGTGGTAGCATGACGGCGGAGGAATTTCATAGTGCATTGCAAGAAGCAACCAACTTCCCTCTGAGAGGATTCGTATTACCATATCTCAAGCATACCCTGCCTTCCTTGCAGAGGGACCTCGGCAGCGCAGCCCGAGCAAATAATCAGGTGAGTCGTGAGAATTACCTTCCGGTTCCCCGGCGAGCATAAAAACGAGGAAGTGTGCCGGCAATGAGTACTCTGACCAACACCTGTTCCACGTTTCCCGACTACTAACTAAGGTCGCGCGCCCGGCGGATGTCTTTTGAAAATTCGACGAGAATTAACATCTGCGTAAAAACGCTAACGAGCATCAATCTGCTAATCACATGGTTTCTTGTGCGAACCGTGAATGGTACTTGCGTTGCAACCGAATTCACTTGATCGGCTGTCGATTGGGATCTAACGGAACGTATAGAAATCTATTAATGTCGTAACGGTGCTGTAGATACGTGCAGAGGTATAACATTTTCCTCGAAAGTCCAATGAAAACCGAACGTTTCCTAATTGCGCGAAAGCGGCGCGATAAAAGATTTGAACTTTTAATTTTTCCGTTATCGAAAAGCACCTCGACTTGAAAATTCGCTAAAACGTGAACAGCTGCTGGTAACTGAGAGCTGCTGATTTCTCGAGAAAATATTTTACCGCTCCGCACTGTCACAGGTGTTTGATAATTACTCGGTCCGCAAGCGACAGAAGTTATCACAGTTGCGTCGGTGTTACTCGCCGCCAATATTTGTTTCCTTCGCGCTGGAGAAAAGGCTTTCGGGCGGAGTGGCTGCTAGCCTGTAAGGGGATGCTTTATTAGAGTTTCTCGAGGGAGCCATAAATCACTGCGCAAGAGTGCAGCGTGGCGCAGCGTGTTACGATGCATGAACGCTCGTATCTTACCCATTCGCGTGCATTGTTGCATTTTCGTCGACGACGAGAACGAGACCAGTGACGGTCGTGTATCAATTAATACAAGGCTCGAATCGCAAATACTTGATGAACGAACAAACGTCGTATTGAAGTGTGATCGCAACCGAAGTTCCGTGAATAATTAATTTCATAATTCTGTCATAATGCATCAATAATTCTATCATAATCGAATGTTACGGCAAACATGAAAATATTGAAAAATTCTTATTTTTCGCATTCAAATTATTCGCTAAGATTCCAGTTTTGAGCAGACGCGCAGCGCTTGATGAAACCATCGACGTCGTGAGGATCTGACAAACAGTTCGACAAGAGCACGTTTCTACGTCGCTCCATTCTCGCGAACGCGTCGCCGTGATTATTTGCACAGAAAGCAGAGCGACGAGTGTCGGAAACGCGGGGAGGCACGATCGTAGAACGAAAGTAGAAGTGGTTTACGCCAGCGTTAAGTGTCAGATCGATGTCGTACGCGCTTCATCTTTATTCCGGCCGCGCTCGCGAGGAACCCGCGGCGCGACATTCCGGGAAGCGGAAAGATTACAATTCGTGTTTGTTATTCAGAGGCCGATCCGTCCCTTAGACTGTGTCGCGCGTGTCTGATGTCTTTCTTCGTTCCAGTACACCCTCGCCATCCGACCTATAAATTTATATGCACCGCGGTCCCTTCGTCCGTCTCAGTCGCGCTCTCACATTTGCCTTCCGGCCTAAATGGCGCAGACTCAATTGCTCAAACGAATTTTTCGACTCGACCGATGATCGGAATTCCGAATGATTGAAGATCCAATGTATCATCTCAAATTTAGACCGCGGAAAATTGTTGAACTCAGTGTTAAATTTATTTTAACGTACTGAGTGATCCAAGGAATAGCATCATGAGCGGTTCAAGAACAATATTCACTACCTGACAACGTAACGTGATTCCGAGTTTGCCGGTGCCAGTGGTTTGAAATCGGAAAAAGCTGAAGCACTCTGATCTGCGTTTATCCTTCCTCATAATGACGATGTATGATGATGTACGCGAAAATTCGAGGTTAACGGGTACCCGGAAATTACACAAGCTACCTCGATAACAAGATCGCGCTTCCGATATGTTCAAATAGATAGTGTGTGTGGGAGAGAGAGAGAGAGAGAGAGAGAGAGAGAGAGAGAAAGAAAGAAAGAGAGAGAGACGCAGAGAAGGCAAGAGAAAATGTAGGAACGAGCAAGCGTGTGTGCCCATCGAAGAGAGGGAATCCTCGCGAACAAAGCACACAGAAGCAAATGCATACCTAATGCGTGCTTTCAATGTCGCACTATGTAGATTGCGCTTATATACGCCAGACGAACGTTCGCGCTACTCTCTTGCCGAGGATACGGAGAAGTGGTCAACGGGGCCAAGAGGAGTAAAATCAACATTGGCGCGGCTGACCGGCTGGCAGCCTGTTTTAATTTCCCAGGCTACTTCTCGATCGTGGCTGGGAGCCCGACAAGCTGCTACTTCGCGCGACAAGACATGCACCGGCACAAACGGGCGATGATCGATCGTCGAAATTGTGCCGGCATGATTTTCACCCGTGCGTGCCCTCCGGCCGTTCTTTCACCGACGCGCGTATCTGCCCGTGCGGAATTTGTTGATCGTACGTATTATAACAGAGATATTCCATTTCCGGCGATATTCTCATCTACAAGTCGGAATTGTTAACGTTTAACCCACGCGGAACATTGAAACGGCAGAATCGCGTAGAATATTATGTTGCGCCATCGAATACGCTCCGTGCGCGAAAGACACGCATATGACGTAACTGACAGTTTTCTAACAAGCCATCGAGGTTCGGCTCGGTTACCTTGCATCATTCATTAACGATCGTATTACGAATACACATTTCACGCTCTACCGATCGACAACGCGCACCTTTCTCCCGAATACAAATATCGCGATCGCTCGGCCTCAACAAATGACAGAATTTTCAATAAAACAATATCCGACGACGGCGCCAATTTGCAATTCTAAAGCGTCGCGTTTCCCCGCGTAGCCGGCCGCCAACTACACGTCGCGCAAAAATGCTCCGTTATTCCCGCGGGACTTACACCGCTAATCCGTGCCTTCTCTCAACAACCGGGGAATTACATTTGAACGGTAGACCGACGCCAGGCAACCTAACAGCAGAGAGATACACCCTCGAGCCGTCGCGTCGACGTGCTCGTAGCGAAATTCTCGTCGAAAATTCCGGCACATCCGCGAGCGTCGGGGTGGTTGGACAGAGGGGTGGTGGCTGGGGTGGCTCAATTTTCGAGCTGGCAAAATTCTTGCCGCGCGCACGCTTCCATGGCCCGCGCTCGCGCGCCATCGACGTAAAGGGTGCCCCGGGGTTAATCTCTAAATCGAGCGTGCGCTGCGTAAAGGCAATTTTGCGAGAGCCCTCCAGGTATTTACCTGTAGCGCTGCGTGCACAGCCAGGCCCTTACAGTTATCCCGCTCTGCACGTCGTTCCACTGTCTTTGTGCTGAGAAGCCACTCCGCTAAACTTGGGCTAGGTACTATGTACTTATGTCCGTACGTTGTGCGCGCGGCGCGGTACGAAAGTCTCGCGTCGATGCGTTCAACACGTTCGCGGGCGTAAATGCTGTAGCATTCATTTTCATGATGATGCTGAATGACATGAATGATATAGCATTCAAATCTTAAAGTCAAATTATTTTGAATTTAATTTTATGTAACCTTAAGGTTTTGTAATTATTATACAAGGTAATGACTAACTGATTCTTTAGGCATTCATTGTATATAACGATTAAAATATGATAATCTGATTATCCTTATAAAATGTGTTTAATCAAATTTCGGATATCATAACCAATTTAACAATAAAATGACTGTCAAGTTTTGGACCTCGCTGAAACTTTTACTGTCCGCGAACGTGTTAATGCGTTGTTTTATTTGCGCGTGCACCAGGCTTATGGTTAGTGAGGGTTACAGTCAATATCGAGAGCACTGACATTTTCAAGATCATGCGAGTGCGTGACCCGCGTGAAATGTATTGCGAATGTTAGCGACGGTCTATGAGGCGGGAATATTTTAGGGTGAGAATTGTTACAGATTGCTTCCTCGGGATATTTATATTCGGGTTGAGTGTGTTTTTTTTTGCGTGTAACTTCATCAGTCAGATTGAAAGAGAAACTTTCTGTAAGCGCGACGTTTTTCAGTGCGACATATATGTCACTCTCGGCGAATGTATAGAGAGCTTTCAATCGGCCTGTATTTGTACAGGGGTATATTTTCGTAGGCACGTGTACGCGCGCCGACATATCGATACGACGAACTAGCTCGCCGATCCCGGACAGCGGTACTGTACAAGGTTTCCACCATAAATCTGGCATTTATAAACTCGCGCACTTGTACCGGCGCCTGGTATGTACCGTACGATGGAAATACGCTCGGCAGAAGCCTGTCGTTAATCGAGCACGATCACCACCCACGCGAATGGTCCAGAGCGTACCTAACATCCTCGCGAACAGCGATAAAAGAGACGTTCTATAACAAAGTTCTTCAATGTTGTCGAACTTCTCAAAATCCCTCGAAAGACTCGCGCCCTTCGTTTTGACTCATCAAAAAAGAACATTGCCACTCACGACTGTAAACATCAAATTCGTCGGTACACGAAACGATACCAAACAATAAATTCGGCCGATTGCAAGCTTTCCACACGTCGCCTGCCATGTATCAAATTGTCAGAAAAAAAGTAAGTATACCGTAAGAGCGTCCGACGTCCCACAGCGTGTCGCATCTTCATCAACGTGCTTAATTCTGCGGCTCGCGAGCAATTCCGCGCCAATTGGCCCTCACACGCAGCTCGCACCGTGCGAAAATTAGCCGGTCGCGTGTCGAGCCTCGTTCCCTCGATACACACAATGTCGGAACGTCTGACAATGAGCATTCCGCTCCCGCGGCCACCGCGGATAGATTGCGTCGTGGCCGCAAGAAAGAATCGGAGTCGCGGCGAATTAATTGGAGGGCTCTCGGCTACGCCACTGGTTGCCCAGCTGTTGCCTCTCTCTCGGCTCCTCCGGCAAGAATGAAAGCGCGAGAAAGGTGGAGAAAGGCGGGCGTCTCTCTGAGTGGCGTGCTCGCGCTCGCGCGAACCACGCGGAAAGGTGGAGAGAGATGAGAAAAGGAGTGACGAAGGGAAGATGAAGAGAGCGATGGGGGAGCGAGAAAAAAGAAAAACTGAGACGGCAGGACAAGGATAGTAACGAATTGCAAATTAATAGGGGAGGACATTTACATGTTCCTCGGTGTGTCTCGGTAAAAATGAGCGGCAACGAAGAGTCTCTTCTCGCACAAGCGCACCTTTGTTGGCCCTCTGCGCCTAGAGATATGAGAAGGCGGAGTAGTGAAGTTTGCGCGTACTGCCGATCGATGACGGTTAATTGCAAACACGCCAACGAAAGAAAAGGGAGGGAGGGTGGTGTGAGGCGGGAAAGAAGTGACGAAGGACGAAAGAGAGGGTTGAGTTGTGGGGAAAGAGGAATGCAAAGAGAGGGAGAGGCGAGAGAGGAAAGGAGGCACCGATATTGAATTAGAAGCGATAAATCCCACCCTGCCAGACCGAGTTCGGTATTGAGAGTAAGAGGAGGCATGCTGGAATAAGGGGCTGGACGAGAAATTCCACGGGAGGAAGGGGTGGATACCTTCGGGGAGGGACGTAAGGTGGCGAGCGATAAAGAAGCCGGCGTGCGAATATTAAAAATCGAAACTGATTGGAAATCCGTCCGCATCGGGAAATACGAAATGCAGCTCGCTGCCCCCTGACGCGGGATTAATTAGCTTTAAGTCAGACAACGATTTGTAATCGAAACGTGGACATCGGAATTATCCACCTCTTTCATTTACCTTTAATGTACAGTAAGAATCCGCTTAACGCGGGGGATACGTTCCAATAAGCTCCAGCGCTAAACGAAACAGCGTAAAACGAGGTCATCTTAACACGTAAATAATGGGGATACGTGGAACAGAACAGAGAATAAGAAAATTTATCACTTTTTTGTAACATTTATTGTTAAATACTTTTTTATTGCATTAATTATAGAGTTATTTATTCCTAATATCGATTTTTATTAATAAAACATTCATGAAAATAAAAAAAAAGTCGAGTAAAGTTATATTTGTGATGAGGAAGGTCCTTCTTCATTTGACATTTTTTGTTTTTTTGGAAAGAAGCCATTTAACGTCGTTTGCCTTTTCCTGTTTCGTTCAGTAAGCGGTTGTGATAGGAAGGCACCGCATCAATGACACTTCGTCTTACAGTGGGCACCGCTTGTGGTTCGGGTATGCACGCTTCATGTGCTAACATATATAACAAACACCAATACCGCGTGCGATTTCGGGGAATCCCATACTACCGCGTAATAGTGAAACAGCGTTAAGCGGGGTCTTACTGTACACGTTTTGCACGTTTTCGCTCCTATTTCCGGGCATGCCTACAACCATTTGCGAATCCTGCACTTCTCCTAGTACCAAGCGAGCGAGGTTACTTTCAGCGATACGTCATACGTCATACAAGTACCTCGGTACAGATCACTCGCCGCGGGAACAAATAACATCGTCTAACAGCAGGATGAATTTCTGTTCACAGAGCTGCGTGCAGTATCTCCGTTCAAACGAATCGGCGGTGCTGGAGGCCGTCGGTTTGGCTCCATCCGGCGAGTCCGTCGAGCTCTTTGGCGACCACGGCGGAAACGCGTCCGCCGGGAACGGGAACGGGAACGGGAACGGCGGCAATCAGTGCTCGACGCACTACGGCATGCGCTCCAATTCGAATCCGAGCGTGGGCGCGATTCAGCACACGAGCAACGCGACGACGGGCGCGTTACACCATTACTCCAGCACTGCAGCCCATGCACCGAAGCGTCGTGCCTCCGACACTCCGTGAGTGAACGTGCATTGTCTGAAAATTTAGATCATCCACCCCCAGCCACGATCGAGCCCCTTCGTCCCCCACCCTTCTCGATCCTCCCTCGTTCGCGGCTCAAGATAAATGCGCGCGTGAATAAGCGCGAAACTTATCTCGCGGTCATTCGAAGTTTGCGCCGCCGGCGCTCATTTCTGTGGCTCGCACGGGGCGTTGCGGTAATTCCGAATGCGACGCGGAGGGATTATTCTGGGTGGAAAAATTCATCCACGCGCGAAGCGCGTCTTTTTATGTTCGTACGCTCGCGTGTAATACGGTGGTTCGAGATTTAAACTGGGAATTTGTGTCGGATCGCGCGTTTTGGGTAAGCAGCCTCGAAGACCGGCGTAGAGTCTTTCCTTGTTGGTATTGATAAATTTAAGTGATAGCGGACGGCACGCACCTGCGCGTACACGCGTGCGTAGTATATTTGCCAAGCCGCAAATGCGTTGGTATTTTCGAAAAATCTTGGCCGCTGGCCTACCGCCCCCGTCAATATTTATCGCGATTAAGCCCGAATGTGCGGCGTGGTTTGCACGAGCCAGGAGCGTGGCTGGTGGAAGTACGTACCAAACAATGTCGTGTGCTTAATACTTTGATGAACATTTCACCATTTTTGTCGCCCCTTGGTATCTACAGAATCATAGCATTACAGCCATTTCTTATTGTTTTTACAATAAACCGTTAATTTGCTCAAGCAGCTGTAATTTACATCATTCTACGTATAGCAGAAACATTATCACGCCCAAGATCATAATCAAGTGCTTTACAAACCCTTCTTCACGATTCGAAAGCATCGCATAAAATGCATGCCTTGGTTCACGTGGTTTCCGATCGAAATAATGTGCACACGCATGCGAACGTTGCCAAACTAATGAACACAATGAGGAAGGGACGAAATAAATCGACCGTTCCCGATCCTTACTGGTGTGATCCGATTAAAATGAACAAGGGTGTTGCAGTAGCAATTCCTTTCGAGCGCACACGAACAGCAAGAACGCGATTACACCTTAAAAGGAACAAGAGTCAGCCCAAAAAAAACGAAACAAATAAAAACCCGACTCCCGCCGTTCTCCCGCTGCATCACAGCCAGCGCCGCAAACTTCCGATCGCATCACTACCCCACTTATCTCCGCGAGCGATCACTCACCATTGTCTCGGGGACCTATCCGAAATCAATCACCTCGTGATGCCTCGCCAAGAGTCGCCAGCCTCCGCGCCATTGAAAATCCATACGTCCTCCTTCCGTGCCGCCGTCACGCAAGGAGTAGTAACAATCGCGCGCCGCTCACAGTGGATCGAAGGCGTCGAACGAAATCAGACATCGATGGCCGTGGTTTCCGGTCACCATGATATGCACATACACGCGCCTAGTTTGAAGTTCGCGGGAGTGGGGGCAATAGGATGGGGTGGATGGGTTTGGGACCCGGCGCACGAACGAACGGTCGTACGTACGTACGTAGGTAGGTAGGTAGGTAGGCAGGGGTGGTTGGTGATGAGGGTAGTAGGGGAGGGTGGGCGACGAAGCGAATTCGAAGGCGACAAAACGCGGCGCGCGGCGCTGGCAATGCCACCCTGGCGTCCTCTCGATATGTCTGCCGGTGACGTTTCCATATATCATCGTGGTACCACCTTTCTCGAACATCCCTTCCGTCCTCCACTCCTCGCCTCGCCTCTCTCGCTCCTCTTGTCCAACACACCCCCTGCAACCCCCCGTGGCTGCGCCACCTTCCTCCCTTCGCGTCGCCCTCCCGCGTCCCTCGACGTCTCGCCGAAGGGCGCGAACTTCGCTCGAGTGCCCTATCGGCACCGGCTAATGCTCGTCTGCAGTCCTACCAGACGCACGTGCATCGTCGCGTGCACAGGTGCGTCGCGCGGAATGACGGGAGGAATGTCGCCAGGACGCCGGACCTGTCGTCGGAAGATTCTTTGCGGCGGAGTTGCGGGAATGTGTCGTCTGTTATGAATGTGGTCGGGCGAGGAATTGGTTTTTCGTACGTACTTTGTGTCGCGTCGATTTCAGATTGTAATATAAGTGAAATATTTTTTTTTTTTTGTTTTTTGTTTTTACTTAAATCACTGTCGTGATTACAGAAGGAAGTGTGGGATTTTGGTAAATTGTAAGTTTTTGGGGATTGTTTAGGTTTCGTAGGTTCTTTACGTAATTTCGTGCTTTTTTAGCCGCGTTAAATTTTCATTTGTACTTTGCGGTGTTGGAGAAGAGTAGGGTCGAGTTTTCGAATTGAGCATTTTAGCATAATTCATTTCCGAAGTGCTTCGCTTGTTTTCATACTGCGACCGTTGCATGGAATTCCCTCAGGGAACCAATCGCGACCAGCTAATGCGCGTCTGCATTCTCTGAGTCGCACGTGCATCGTCGAGTGCACAGGTGCGCTTTGGGAAAAGCGAAGAGAGATGCCTCTTGAATGCTGGACGATAGTAAAAAGATTTGAAATAAACGGCATTGTCTGCAAAATTTATTGTTTCAAAATGCGTCGAACCGTTTACGCTCAAATTTCCATTCACACCAATATCAGTACAGCACCATACGACGGCTCCATAAAGTTTTCTCTCCAAAAACAAACTGCTCTACGAGAGAAGTTTATCCTACATTCGATCCAGTCTTCCCACTATTCGCGTTCGTACAGCAACTTTTTCTCTCACCTTCGTACACTAATGAAATTCAAGCACAAACAGTATACATAACCATTCTACCACGCCATGCTTCTCGAATCCTAAATGCTTACAAGTTCGCCAAAAAACGCTTATGAAAGAAGCAATCTGAAGCTTTCCCACTTACAAAATCTTCTTCCCAGTCTGCACCTCCCGAATGCCGCACGAGCGTTCTTTGAGTACTCTGCCACCGGTGGCTAATGCATGGCTGCATTCTCGGCGCACGTGCATCCTCGAGTGCACAGGTGCAGTTGGTGTCGTTCTGCGAAGCTGGTGGAAGGGCGCCTCTCCGATTCTCGGACCGCGCCGAGAAGACGCGTGATGAACGGCCGTGTCTAACGATGCGGATGCCGATAAGTTGTTACGTCAGGCGCGTTTCGGTAAATGATGATCGATGTCGTGACGGCAAGGGTGAGATTAAAGCGGAAGGCCGATCGATGCCGACGACGGAACGGCGTGCGTTTGGCAGCGCAGCCCAGTGCAAATTACGAAAATACATTCTTAATCACAGGCCGGTTCAGTCGTTTGTTATGGAATCGAAACAATTACGGGGGAAAATTTGATTTTCCGATCGATCAGCGAGGCCGATTACATAAGCAGAGATTCATTATGTTAATGATAATGGCGAGGACGAATTAGAATTTAATATGCGCATTCTAAATGTTTGTGGATTTACGAATTATTTAGTACCGTAACCGGATTTGGTTTAGTGCATGACAATTATGAAAGGTCGTTAAGCGAACGCTATGTCTAATTCCTACGCTTACTCGTCATAGGTATTACGACGACGACGTTCCGGTATACGGTAAGCGTTCGACCAATCCATGGAGCCATCACCATCAACCTCAGCAACAGCAACAGCAGCAACCGCCGTCGGACAGCACGTCATCGTCTTACTGCTGGTACCATCCTCTTCACTCGTCGGGCGGATCGATTCAAGGTCATCCGCATGGCCACGGCCACGGTCCGAGTCCTGTGCCGCCTAGCCTCGTGCAAATTAATCAGATAAACGCGTTTACGGCGCCCCACCACCTGGCCACCCAGCAACAGCAACAGATGGGCCACGCTCAGCAGAACGGCAGCTTCGACGACGAGTGGAAGAACATCCACGTGATGCTCAACTGCATCTTGGGCATGGTGGAAAAAACCAAGAGAGCGTTGGCCATTTTGCAGCGACGAGGCTGCTCAAGTCCGGCGGCCGCGCCTTCGGTGGCGTCTGGGGTCGTCGGCGCACAGAACGGAAGCGGAAGTAACGCTGGAAGCGGCGGGACCGCGAGCGGAAATAATCCGTCGTCCACCAACGGTGCTCAGGTGGAATCGTCGACCGGGGATCGGGATAGCAGTCTCAAGAGACTTTCGGGGGAGATTGTCGCGCAGACGATTAGAGCCACGGAGGATAGGGTCGCGGAGGTGAAGAGGAGAGCCGGTTAGTGTCTGATTCCCGTATGCCCGTTGCATCTTTCGTTAGTCAACGTGAATGTGCAATGGAAGAACGTTCAATGACTGTTCATTTGAGTGTTCGTGTATTTTTATATGTTTGTACCTTCGAAAATGTCATCAGCCCTATGATCGTTTCCGATGTCAATTTCACAGAAGAGGCTGTACTAGAGGTTAAAAGGGCAGCGGTAGCGGAAGTTCAGAGAGCCGTGGCGGTCGCAGTTGCAGAATCCAGAGCGAGCGAACGCCTTCGAGTACATCGTCTCTTGGACCTCCCTCTCTCGCACCGCAGTCACGGCGCACTTCGTCAAGGCCCATTCCTTAGGGTTCACGGCACTCCGAGTGCAGTTGAGACTGGTTCTAGAAACGTTACGACGCCAACCACAACGTCGAACTCGGCGCCATCAGTGGCCGAAGACGACAAGGATCCTCATCTCACAAGCATTATGGGATCCGTAAGAACTTTATTTCAATTAAATATCTTTCAGCGACGTCAGCCTCTTACACTGCACACTTCAAGTACCTAGATGACTTATATGCAACATATTTTCATCGAATTAATATAAAAGCAGAACTACCTCTAGACCAGTGTTTCTTAACCTGGGGTGCGGGAAAGCATTTCGAGGGGTGCGAGAGAGGTTTCTAATGTTGCAATAATTGTCATCTCCTAAATAAAAACATCTGAACATATTTTTCAAGGGGGTGCGAGACCGTATTTTCAGATTTAAGGGGGTCCCGATCACCCAAAAGGTTAAGAAACACTGCTCTAGACGATACAATGCTCAATTGTGCTCCGCTTTTTTCAACGCACTACGAACTCTTCCGTCTCTGCCTGGGACGCATATTTGCTTTGCAAAACGTTTACAGGAAAATACGTTATATCAAGATGTTGCAGCACCGTGAACTTAAAACGTCCTAAATCGAAGTACTCAAAAGCCCCTTCGGTAGGGTACAATCTCAGTCGACCACCATGAGACGCGTCTACTGAAGTTCTCGCAAATTCTACCTCGCCTCCCCCCTACACGAAACCTTTTGCTTGCTTCGTCAGAGTTGCTGGAACTGCGGTAGACCCGCATTGGAGACCTGCGGGGGATGCGGGATCGCACGGTACTGCGGTTCGTTCTGCCAGCATCGCGATTGGGAAGCCGGCGGCCATCATGCGACTTGCAATAATCCTCTGCCTCGCGAGGCTCGAAGATCCTCGTCGCGCAGTCCGCCGAGGATCGGCGCCGGAAGCCTGCCTCTGACGGACCCAGACACCAATGCCACGCCGGTTCCGCCCGCCAACGTTTCCAAAGTGAAGTGACGTCAAGAGGGCAAGACTCAAGGCGTGCATCGATCCGCGAGAGCGATCCGTTACGATCCCCGCTGATCGCGGCAAACATCTTTCCAGAACACTATCCTTCCCTCCCCCCTCTCTTTCTCTCTGTTTGTCTATCTTATCAGCACGAGCGACTTCAGGAATGAAGGAACGTAATGTTTCGCTTTTGGTCTCGAGGCGGTGTACGAACTCTTATTGGCATCTCTGTCGATGTGTCGTTTTCTTTTGGGGCTTGTAATTGTCCGTGCAGATCGATTGTTGATTGACTTTGTTGGTGTAGAATTTTGGTTCGGTGGTGGAATAATTTTGGTGCGACGATCTCTTGCGGGTGATCGGTCTTTATGAAGTTGTGAACTTTCCTTGTTTCGATTTCTGGAGTAATGTTTTATTTGCTGTGTGGAGGCGTTAATATTGAGTTTATATTAGAGGTCGTGTATGGTGTAAACTGAGTTGCAAGTATAAACTGTATATTTGAATATCTATATGTTAGATGGAAGTCCAAAGGAAGACCAAGAGGAAATAGTGAATCAAGACCTACTATGGAAGAGGTATGAATCAGATGAACGATAGAAATATTAATGGTTGAACAGCAGATAGGCGAAAAGAGAAGTTGCAAGCCCTGTTTTTCAAACCGACGAGATTGTCTCTCTGTGTTGTTCAATCTCCACAAAATCAACAATGTATTTAGAGCTAATGCTTCATGTCCGATTGCGATTCACCGCTGACAATTACTAGCCAGAGAGCATTGACGGTATATCCGTATTTACCAATCATACATCTTCTGCGTGCTGCTCAACAACCCTTTCACGTCCAGCTATATCCTTCTACATATTCGTAATAAGAGCACGTCACAACGTATTCCCATCTAAAAACAAGTCTAATTGGAAACGTGTCTGACTGAACAATTTCCGCAGGATTCTTAATTTTTCACAAAATACGGGAATTGATCTGTTAAACCTATAGCAAACAGATTTGCAGCAACTATTCTGTCGGATAATATATCTCGTTTGAATATCCTGTAAGAGCCAATCGCACCGCACAATGGATATTGATTTATTACGTTTCGGGACCGAGTTAATAGGGTCAATTGTGTTAATGGTTATCTGCATAACGACTAATCTGTATCGGACGTAGAGGCGATAGATACGATCGGATCTAGGGTGTCCTTTATTTGATTCTAACTCTGATCGTACTAAGTCCTCAAGCGGGTTCTGCGGGCTTGAACCTGTTGGACACATTGCTACCTTCGAAAATTTGACAGCAATATGCTTAACAAATTAACCATTAGCTATCCTAATCTGCATATACCTTTTGGACAATACAAGTGAACATTGCATGTTTTCCTTGTCAAAAGGTTAATAACTTGTAATAACAACGTCATTTATTTAAAAGAAAAATATTTGACACATCGTTTGGGTGTTTAAATTGAATTTATGTATGGTGGGTAAAAGTTGGTACAAGCGTCTTGCGACAGGGGGCGCCACTAATCAGAACCAAGCGGTGCGCTTCACTCGACAGTACACGCGGGAATCGGACGACCGAATTTTCATTGATTTCGCGTGATAAAATCGATTTGTTCAATCAGTTTGCTTCATCATCACGAATTGTTCCATTGACCCATTCCGAACGATTTGCAGGAGACGTTAGGTGAGCACCAATCTATGTATAAATTATCAAACAAGAGTTATACTTTTGAGCTGCGACACGTGGAGGAGAAGCGATGTAGGAGTCTACGCTTAGCAAAGATTATTCCAACAAATGCCAATATACACGCCACGTTGATTAACTGTACATACTGATGGTAAGGTCCTGCTATATGTATTGATTTTCATCCGCGTGTCTCATTCCAAAAGCCATCGCTCTCCTCGTTCGAAAGCTTCATTTTTCATGAATCACTTTGATTCAAAAGCGAACGTCGATACTCTGTTAGGAATAGTACGTTGCAGCGGTGTTAGGGGAATGACTTCGAAAAGATTCGTCGTTTAAATATAACGCACGACTAACTTAACTAATTTCATCCTTTCTCGCATCGATGTTTCCTGCCTGTAATTAGCGGCGATTCGCATCGACTTTATCCTAGTCAATTGATAGGTTTAACTCCGATTGTCGCGGCCAACGCCAACGAGAATCCAAAGAAAGCTCTTACTTTGTACTCCACGGTGGTCTCGTATAATTATATCATGTAACGTTTAAGTCTAGTCATGAGATGGAGCGAATTTCATCGGTTACTACGCGTTTAGGGAACTTTGCTCAAAAACATAGATTATTATACGAGTTATTGTAATTTTTTCTTAGGCACATTGCATTGCAGGGATGTATGATCGACTCTACAAAGGTGTATTTATGAAGTAATGAAACACATAATTATTCTATGTCACCAATAAAAAAAAGCAGGCGCTGTATTATTCTTTTTCACTCCTCTCCTTTCGTTAGGGTTGACCATTTTTCAGCTGCATATATACATCATTACAGCATAATTAATGCATAGGTGTAGAAGTTTGTTTGACAGTCTGTTTCTGGGAAAATTTTCTAGGTTTCATTAAATACAACAAAATCTAATAGAAAAAGTGTAAAAATATGCAGAGTTCAACAGACTACTAGCTTTTCTCGCTACCACTAGCGTCTGCGATGATGTTCGCAAACATAGCTCTCATCTTGTCCTCCTTTCCTTGTGCCTCCAACCAATCCTTCTTACTTCTGGCATATAAGGGTACATTTAGTTTGGTTGCTATAATTCTTCCCGATTTGGTATTGCGCAGTCCTTCTCCCGTGGCCGCTAACTCGTCCATAATAGAATTCTTGAAGTTGCCGTGGGTCCAATGCCAGATTTTCTCCAAACTCCTCGAGCCGTGTGTGCTTTGAGCCAACTGCGACCAGCCGCCTCTTAATTTTTTCGTTAACTTTTCCCTACTTTTCTCGCCGATGTATTTGCTCTCCATAAAAGCGTCTGCAATGCGGCTACCTTTTGGATCGCTAAACAGATGCAATAAATCTTCGTTATCCATTTCCAATAGGGAGTTAACTATCTTGATAGGTTTGTTAAAGTTTAGCATGGCTTGGACAATGAGACTGCCGTGCAGGTGAGTGGAAAAGGGTGAAGTCCCTTTACTGGCATTCTTAACTTGCTCCAGTGTCTTCAGAGCCGATGTACATTTTACTACTTGTAATTGATCGGTCGGACTTGTGTCGCATTGAAGCAGTTTCATAATTGCATTTACAAATGCACCCTGCCTGATTTGTAATCTGGTACAAGCATTGGCTAGACTAGACAAAATGCCTGTGTGACGTAATACCAAAATGTCTGAGAAGCATGTTTCAATTTCATCAAATATAGCTTCCAATTCCTCTTTCAGCGGACAATGATCTAATAATCTTTGAACACTGAAATTTGTCATTTGCGTCATTGACAATTGTCTCAAATTACCTTTGAAAAAACTGTTATATATGTGTTTAAAGGATTTTATTGGACTAGTGGCAATGCAAGCCTCCAACAATCTGACCGAAGATTCAGAATCAAAAATATTGGATAATTTTTTATCTTCACCAGGCTTGAAGCATTCATTTGTTATCTTCTTAACATACGTCTTTGTTAATTCTTCGTTGATATCTTTTAAAGCATACAAAATGCTTTGGAGTAAACCTGAAGTAATTTCATCTTGACCAAATTCCAAGAACTGTGGCCATTTGTGCAGCCTTGTACAACTTTGTACTAACAAGTCTTTGTAGTCCTGAATAACAGGACGTCTCTCCTTATTACCAGGCATGACCTTCTTTTTACCTTCGTCGGTAGAGCCATCAATTAAACCACCAAGACATTCGTAAACTGTTCTTAGCAGGTGATTCGCATAAGTGTCAAAGACAAATTCCTCAATGTTATTAACAAAATATCTGCTCAATTTCAATGTGAGGTCATTATAAATCTTTATGTCTGCCTCTTTGACTTCTACAATTAAATTATCTTTAGTATCCTCAGTTTTAACTTTTTCTTTTGCATCAACCGACCTATTACCTCTATCAGCACAAACCAATATTATTTTCTCCAAGACATGGCTTGCAAATCGGTCACTACTTAGTGGTCTTAGAGAATCGTTAAAGGCATCGGTCAACCTTTGAATAGCCTCCAAACTTGCATACTTCAAAAGTGAATCCAGTACCCTTGAACCTATTTGATTCTTTGCATACTCAAGCTCGTGGTCAATCGTTTGTTCGTAAACGTTGTCTACGAAAATTTGTTTCTCCTCTGCGCTTGGAAATCCGTCCCTCATCAATTCCAAAATTCGCACCATATACTGATAGGTCTCCGGATCAAGATCGTGGCCGTGATTTCTCGAGCGGGCAAATTTCTTCGCCATCTGAATGTGCGAACGCTTCTTCTTTCGTTTCTTGCCATGCTCCACTTTGTCGTGTGTCTCGTCCATCGTCTCACGTTCGATTCAGATACCTTTTGGGTTATATTGTGCCTGCACACCACGAACACTGTAAAACATAACCTTTAACAGAACACGTTTATTTTGTTGCAGATGGTGCTGCGAACGATTGCAGTAGTCAAGATCAGTCGGTATGAACGAACGAGGCAAACGTTCGAAGCAGCAGATTGTGCAAGTGCAATATAATAGTTATGAAACAAGATTATCTAAGTACGTAAGTAGTTTGAATGTAATAATTTTTCGATCTGTAAATTGTGCCATTTGCTTGTGATAAAAATGGACGTAGTACGTCAATGAATATGCAACAGGATAGCAGTTTGTCATTTCGCTGAGATCGGCAGGGTTAACTTGCGACATCAAAGTTGGAAGGATTTGAATTTGAAAGCTTGACTTTGTGAATAACTCTTAATCGTAGCGCAGATTTGAAATAGAAACATAGTATAAAAATAAATTAAATCATATATTATCACTGGTGAACAATATGTCGCTTAAAACTTAGGAAGAGTTCGAGACTGTTAAGGACCTCGGAATAATTCCTTAGAACGTAACACCTCGCCAATATTACCATGTACAGAATTTCAAGTAGCATCACTTCAGGGCTCTACCATAGTAACACGAAATCACGATCCAGAGCGTAAAAAAGAGAATCTCGCACTCGTGCGAGTCGCCGAAGCAGAAAATGCCGAGAGTAATCGGATTGTATGCAAATCCGAATTCCGTCACGGCAACTTGACTCGTCACCCCGCGGTCCGCGGACATGATAAATAAGATCCGTGCAGAAATAACAACAGAACAATCGTTGTCTCTTTATTTGAGCCACGTTAAATATGAATGAGCTCGCGTAACAAATGTCATCCCTTACGAAACGCGCTACAGAGTTATCCTCTAACCAATTCCATATGCGGGCCAGAGCTCGATTGTCTGGCAAAAATGGAACGACGCCGGAGTCGTCGTCTTCGGAGTAATGTTAATCGTCGAAGCCGCGTTTGTTCGCTCTCACTCACTGACCTCGCTCTATTTTCCGGTACGCCCGACGCACACACACACTCCGCGGGGGCAAAGCGTGTCCGTCAAAATATAGTCCGCATACAAAATACGCCGCGAGAGGTTCAGTGACGTTCCCGACGGCAGAACAGAGCCGTGCAACGGTATTCGGCGAAAGGTCAACCGTGCATAAGCTGCAACGCGTCGCCGTCTACCAAACGCTCGCTCAAACGTTCCATTTATTACTCTCTATGACCCTACATACTTTTATACCTCAACACGCGCCCACGGTACAATGAGCGAACGAGAGAACGAAGAAATTTGTTCACTGTAATGTATGTCTATCATCAACTCCGTGCGTGTGTGTGCACATACGTCGACAGTGAAAGCATGGAATTCGGTAATGGTAGACGCTAGTCAATATGTTCATACACTGCAAAGTTTAGATAAGCCCTGACACATGGCCCCTGTTCTGGATCGGCTGAAGGTTTGGCCTGTTTGTTCTTTCCACGTACAATTACTCAGTTCATGCTTTCACTGCAACATATGTATGTCCCTTGGAATTTTTGTTTCGTTATCAGTATGCTCGCGTCAACGAGCGAGGAGGTAAATTGTGTAATGGACGTAACGGTGTGTGTATCGAAAACGTGAGTAAGAAGAAGTAGAGTCGTTTTCATGAGTGTTCATAGTTCTTTGGAACTCACTAGCCATTTCTCGCGTCGCGGGCTCGGATATGTTACAATTGCCATCTAACGAGGAAAGGGAAATCTTGATTTCGCGCGCGCAAGCGGTACTGTTAAACGTTCATACGTAAAGGCCCCTCTTCGCACCGCTATCACATAGTAAAGAGAAGAGCGCACGTCAGAACGAGAGTGGCTCTTATCGAGGACAATTGCGCTTTTTCTTATCTAACATCCTACGAGATGCAGAACAGTCGTTGTCTTCCGTCGTATAAACTGTGTGCAACTTTCTGGGCCGGCAGATGAATCCTTTCAGATTGCCGGGACTTGACGGGTAATCTTTCCCCGGAACACGCATTACGAATTGTAGTTATTTTAAAACATGATGACTTGTCCGCCATTCCCAAGCGAAGATTGGTCGTCCGAAAGACAGTCGCAGAACTTCTTCCTTATTATCGAAGTGGTAATGCGACTGACGTCGAGTGCTTCTCATTTTCTCATGCAAACGTAATGAAGGCTTGATCGGTGAAACTCTTCCGCGCGACATAATTGAGAGTGTCAGGCGGAACTCGACGGTGACTGGTCAGACGGCGTCAACTTCCTTTGCCGGATAATGATTTGTCACTCGCTCGTATCATTCTAAGCACGCTTAGCGCGAATTATCGAAATGAGACCAATCAAGGAGAATTTTCCATTACATAGTCCGACAGTCTTAAGAAAAGTTTTGCTGTATGAGAAAATTGTCGAAATCTGTCTTTAAGGTGTCAATAGATATTCCGCTATCCGAGTCGATACACGAAGAGAACTTCAACGGTTTCGCTAGAAATTTGACATAATCCCTAAAATTCTAACGGTCCTAATCAATAGCATCCTCTTTCCCCCTTCCCATTCCCGTGTTCACCAGACACATACAGTATCCCTATACATCTCTCCACCACTCAATTTCCCCGCTGACCCCCGAGGAGTCAACGAAGCAACAATGAAAAGTCTTCCTACCAACAATCTGTCGAAGGTAACATCATAGTCCTCGCTACAGGTCTCCACCCGCAGATTCTCATCCATACCACGCCAAACATTCATATCTACCCCCGTCTCGCTTGCTCAACAACCCCCGAACATCCTCGGCGCACTAAAACTCCTTCGTCCTACACACTCGAAAAACATGCAGCATTTCCTTCCACCCGGAGTCAACATAACTCTCGAGCCACGTAAGGTTCCCGAATGCCATTCATCGCACAGTCTCCTCCAGCTTCGTCCGGCTGACCCTAGAAGTCCAGCCCTCTTTTCACTCGTTCATCTTGCCGGACGAGGATGAGTTCGCGTCAGCATCTCTGTGCCCAGCAAATGTGCCGATACGCGAGACTCGTCTGTGAGCCGGGGTCCGTGACGGGCTGCGACGGTGTCGGTGCATCAACGGAGAACTCTTCGAACGCTGATCGTTCTTCGTGGGCTGATGTCAAACGGCCCCGTACTCCTCGCTGGACGGCGACTCGTCGCTGGGCGGTGGCCTGGGCGGTCTGGGCGGCCTAGGTGGTCGATGATGATGCATGACCGGTGCTGGTCGTCTAGGCGGTGGCGGAGGGTGCGTGCCGTAAGACGTGTCGTCACCTTCTTCGCTGCTCGGCGAGGGCGAGGGCGCCCTGTCCTCCTGCTCCTGCAAAAGCTGCCGGAACTCCTGGATCGACTCGTTCAGCGACCACAGCTGCGACAAGAGCGACAGGTCCAACTGCCGGAGGCCGAACTGCAATCATGAAGAAGGACGCCGTTAAGGCCGGAAATTGGCCAGCCTTCTGCCGACGCCGAACTGGAGTTACGCGCTGCTAGGCGACTCTTTGCGGTTGAAAAGTTACTTCTGTCGCAAGCGGGGAGGGCAATTAATTTTTTCCGCACCGGCCACGCTCGGCGCAGACTTCCGTGGGAAATGTTCGCCGATTACGTGATGCCGAGAGTAAGTACCGCGGGCGCAATTAGGCGCTGCAGGGTGATCTGGTGGGTTTTCTGTGTTGGGATTCATTGTTCGATGAGCGGATCCCGAGGATGAAGATATTCGGATGATGAACTCTTCCGTGACGATAATCGTTTCTTTCTTCGCGACGATTCGCGATCGTACATCGTTTCCTCATTATCTATCCCCGGGATCAGGTATGCGAAGTAAACGTCCGAGTTACTTTCGTTGGCCGGTTAGAATTTGGCGAGAAACGCCGAACGACAAACGCGGCAGCAGACGAGACGACCGGGAAGGAATCGATCTCCCTTTCACGTTTCGCGCCAGCCACGGCACCGCGGAAAAATCCTTATTCGTCAGATTCGAAGCTTGCCCGAGCGCGAGCATTGCAGGCGAGCGAGCGAACGCGCGCGCGACTCGTCCGGCGAGGCACGTTCACTTTTACCATACAGCATACGGTCGCCAAGGTAAAACGCCGGGCCGCGTGATTTACGGACTGAAACGACGCATTTCCAAGCGAACAGCGGCTCTCTGGTCGTGGGAATGAAGGGAGGGTGGAGGAGCGAAGGTGAAAAAGGTGGAAGGAACGCGACGTAAGGCGCAAAATGGAATGGGAATGGGAATGAGAAGCGCGGGAGGTGGAATAGGAAGAAGCGAAAGAAAAAGAAGAGGCGGCGTCGGCGGCGTCGGCGGCGGCAGAAGGAAAGGAGGGAAGAAAGAGGTGCTGGAGCTAGAGGTGAGAGAGCAGGAGGATAGAAGGTGGAGAACGGCCACGAAAAGGGGAACGGCGGAGAGGGGAGTCACGCCTGAGGGAATGCAGCGTGGGAGCGGCTGTGCCAGTTCGCTTCGTGTCTGGATTGACTATCAAACTATTAGCCCAACTCCATCGCGAACAAGCCAGCGCCGGGGCACCACTACTTTCGATCCACACAGGTGTGATCGATGGCAGTGTCTAGCCGCCGCAGTACCTCATCTCGTGCGCGAAATTGAGCTTGGATACTTCCTGCACAGCTTTTCGGCGTATCTCGCGATCTGCGCTATTATTCTAAATGCATAAGGCAGGCGGCTATGAAAGCCGGGCAACTCTGAAATACTGCATTCCGATGCACGCGCGCAGATCTACCGTGCTCCGAACGATCCAAGACCGTCTCTCTTGAGATCGCCTATCGTGGGTCTTTCCGTATAAAGTCTACTACGAAGCTTCTTGTTGACCCGCGGCAAAGTGTGCCAAGCCCACTTGGAAGTTTGGTGCGCCGAGGAAAGCTATAATATATAAAACGCATTAGCCAAATACCGGTCGAACGAAAGTCTATCTAAGTTGTGCGAAAAGTTTCCCGCCCGAGATACTTCGGTCACTTCGAATGTCGATAAAGATCTCGCTGCCGGGAGATAAGGTAACGAGGACGATCGAGGAAAAGCTTTTTATAGCGGACGATAAATAATGCTCTCACGCGCAGATGCATGGCAGTAAATGCGCAATCATACATGCGCCGCACTCGAGCAAACAACGTCTTCGGAGAGAACTTTGCTTCTCTGTCCCTCGCATTATCCCACACGTCGAAGCACATATTCATCGCGCTCTGCAGTTTACCCACGCACAATCGTGGCTTCAAGGTAACGGGTCGATCGTCGAAACAAACGCGGAAGAATTGTGAAGGAAGGAAAGAGGACGGAGAAGGACAGGCGATGCTGAGCGGCTGGAAAACGTCGACGAGACGTGCAGAGACTGTCGACTTTTCGGCGATAGGACGGAGACGTTGAAGGAACCAGCTTTTAACGACAGCCGAATCGTTGAGAAAATATCAAGAGCTCCGCGGGCCGTCGAGTGATTTTTCGCGTCGGAAACACAGAGACTTCGAGGTCTGGCCCGATCCACAATCCTCTCCATTTCTATGATACGCGCAGAACTCACGGCCCGCCGATTACGCACGCATGCATGGAATTTTCCGCCGCCTCTCGCCTCGTAAACACACGCGTATCGAGCGTCCACCCGATGACTAATGTCTTCTATTAGATGAAATGGCACCGCCTAAAGGACGCGCCATTCCGAACTTTGAGGAACGTCCAATTATTGGAATGAACCGGCCCGAATTGCTCCGCGGCCGCTTCCAGAGGACAATTAGTGGCGCGTTACGTAACCCGGCCTGCAGAGAAAATGCCAGCGAAGCAAGCCAGAGCGAGTCTATTCGATTCCGATGCGGACTTCGCGGCCGGGAGAGTTTGCGTCCTAATACGAATGATTCGCGATTGCTCTCTCGATGACCGTAAAAGTTTAGGCGACATTCCTCGACGTGCGCGGTGAATGACTGAGTAAGTGAAAGATAGAGACCACCAAGCAGAAAGACAGAGAGAGAGAATGAGAGACGTCCTTCTACCTGACGAGAGTCAATGAGAACATTGCGGCAAATTATCATCCGCCGCGCTGCGAAGTTTGCCGCGGCACTTGTCGCCGGCGCACTGAATTAAATAATTACACTATTCAAACCGCAAGTAATTACGTCGTCGCGCGTAACAACTGGCCGCCGCAGTTTTCTAAACGCCGGCCAATTCAGCCGCTGTCCAGCTTTACAATAACGCCGACCGAACGCAGCCACCTTAATTCACGCACACGAAACGTTCCAATTAAAACCGCCGACTGCCCGTAGTATCAACTTACAATAACCGAGCACAACGCGCGCCTCGAATTCCGAGCGCGTAATAGACTCCGAAGCCTTCCGACCCCACGATCCAAATATCGCAACATCCGAAAACGTAAACTCCAGAGTCCAGTCCCGAATATTCGCCCGCGCACCGTTCCGTTTACAAGACCAGCTTGCCGCGAACGAGAGCCAAAATCTACACTTTAAGGTATTACTAGCGCTGAATCACTTTTCTTAAACTTTTTTTTAAACCAGACTTAAATTGAACAATTTTTTTCTTATAAATGAACTTGATCCACCGTCTAGAACTCGAGTTATTAACAATTAAAGTTTAGCGTTTTCTCCATCTAAAGCAGTGCTGTCCAGGGAGCGCTCCCAGTTCTCTATAGGCCCCCCCACCAAATTAACGTTGCCCTGGAAACGGACGACGCACCGTGTGTCATGATCGGCATAAACAAAAAAACGCGATGAAACATAAAGGACAGAACCATTTCTATCTAGTGGAGGTGGAAATAGCGGCGTAAGGGGCCCCTCTCGTGGACTGCACTGATCTAAAGCAATGGTAATGATCACAATAAAACGGTTTTTTGATAATAACTCAAAAACGGGTCTTAAACTTTTTTTGAAAAAATTCCAGGTTATAGATTAACATTCGAAGAACATTTAAAAAAAAAAAAAAAGACTTTTCACCGTCTAGTTCAGGAGAAAAAAAATGGTGAATATAAAATTGTAAATTGAGTGCTTGTGTTCAGCCTGAACTGCGGTACAAACGCTAGTATGCATTATTGCCAAGTATACTAGTGTGCACATATGTATACGGAATGTCTGCATGGATTGAATCAGGGCCGTAAGAAATTTCTGACGCAATTGAAAACAAATAATGAAGCCCCTTCTTGATACGGCACCCAGCGGTAGTAATACCTTAAACTCTCGAAATCAAACACATCGGCCGAGCGCGTAGTCCCTCCCAAACAAAAATTCTCCAAACACGCACGCTGGCCAGCCGAAAACTTCACCGTTCCTCCGCATGCTCCATCCTCCCACGCCTCCCACTTACAATAACAATAACAAGAAAACCCGCGCATAATTACCATCTCTCTCCTGAGTATCGCCAGCTGCGTGTCGAGCGTGGTGAGCTGCCTAGCAGGTGGCGACGGCCTAGACGAGGACTGGATCGACGTTTTGCTACCCCTCTGCGACTTGCTCGAGGACCTGGTCGGCGGGGGTGGCGGCTCGCCACCCTGTCCGCCGCTCAAATTGAATCCGCTCAGGCTCCTGGGCAACGGCGGCAGGCCCTGCAGCGAGGACATCGCGATTCTCTCCTGTATGCTGGAAAAGAGAGAGAAGAAGAAAGGAGGCTCGCAGGCGAGGAGTGGCGTGTAATGTCGAGGCTGAGCGCGGGCGAGCGAGATCAACTGAAAACGAGGAGCGTCGCTCGGTACCGTTATACTCCGCCGCGTTATACGCCCGTTCGTCGGAATAAAAATCGATCTGTCTTGGCCACCGCCGCAGGGTCCTTGCATGGAAGTGGGGGGCAGACCGGCAAAATTGGAGGGGGCGGATCGGGTAGATGAGTCATCGGCTCGGGGGGCCATTATTATCTTCGCGCATTGAGGAAACGCTCGGAGCGTTATCGTCGATTTCCGAGGCCGCGGCTTCTCGATCACGCGGGCCTCGATATCCGCGCGTCGTCTTTGTCTCTTTATCAGTTTGGCTGGTCGCTGGGCCGCAAGCTTGCCAGCGAGGGGGATGATGATGGAGCGGTCCGAGGGCTCGAGAATAACGAACGGATCTGAGGTCGAACGAAGTGTTTTGGTGCTTCGAGTGGCTTGAATATTCAGTTTAATTCGAGTGTTAGTCGGATGTCGTGAGTACTGGGACATCTTTAGATCGGACGGGCCCGATGCGGAACAGAACGAGTCAAGATTTCGGCGGATCAGTCGACATAATATCCGGAGAGTAGAGACACGTCGAAATTCCGACAGGTTTATCGTGATTAAGAGGATAACCCGTTCGTTCGCTGCAATAACAAAGTCCGATAGCTGGCACCCCGGAGTCAATTGCATCGAGCGCCTTGATGCGCCGAGAACAGACTGACGTTGTTATCTCGCGGCAATGTTTTTCAGGCTTTCCCGTCGCGACGCGGAGAGAACTAAGTATAAATTAATAAGACTCGTATCATCGTGAGCGTTTAATGAAGTTCGACGGACATTGAATAACCGATATCTTCCGCTATACGTCCCGCGTACATCGAAAGCCTCGGCGGTTCATATTTTATTCTAATTATAATCCAGGGAAGCCTACCAGTCCCGTATAAAGCGCGACCTGACGTTCATCCCGGCTTCATAAACGCGGAAACACGATCCATTAAATCGCAGAACACGACACCTTGTGCCTCGCGCGCCGTCAGAACTGCTATGTCAACCTTCTTGGATATCGCGGGCTCCTCGATATAATTAATGCGTAAGCGTCGACCAGCCTTGCCTGACTCCGCGAAACGTTATATCTTCCATTTAGATTGCGTGCAGCAGTGTTGCAAAGCATCCCACGTATTCGATGGATTCATAGCGTGCCGCGAGTCGAAGCTCATTTCTCATAATCGCGCCTAAGAAACTAGAGGCCAGACCAATACAAGAGCAATTTCCTTAAGAGCCTTGTATGACGGTTGGTTAACGTCTTCTTTAAATTGCCTGCGAAACACAGGAAAACTACCTCTGCAGAAAAGTGTCTTCGGAACCTTTCTCCTCCGCAGTCCGTTACGTGTTGCAATACCGTTTTAACATCGTCCGTCAGTCGCACTGTCCGACACTGCCGAACATCTGCGCCGAAATTGGTTACATTTCGACGTGGTTATGCATGTATTATTATTAAGGTACGACGCGGTTCGAAAGTAGGTAATGGCAGATTCATGTCGACGCCGGTAGTATGTACTGGCTAATTCAAAAGCGAGTTTGAGCATGAGCTTTAGATATCCGCTGAACTTCGACATCCTATTACTATTTCATTTGTCACCCGTTTCTCCCAAATTGATAATCGTACTACACAGTCAGCATAGCTCGCGTGCGCATTGCCGCAATACGTCTCTGCACGAAGCTGTTATAGTATGCTTTCTAATATTACATAATAATACCCACGGCGCGATATATATTACCGTGAAACATCACACAGACAGGTGCTAAATCTCCCGTTAAATCTCCCCGCGCGATTCAGCTTCAATATTTCAATCCCGACATCTCGACGGGCGCACTAACGAAACGTCCTATTCAAAAAACGACATCGGCCAATTTCACGCTATATCGATGCGAGACTGTTCCACAGGCTCCGCAGCGAACATCCTATGAATGAACAGTTGGCGCGTACGCGTCATTCGACGTCGTCTGGTGTACCTTACGAAGTCGAGGTCAGTGATCTTCTCTTCGGCGCGGTGATCGAGACCATTGACACGATCGGCGTCGATGTCGGCATCGTCGCCAGGCAGAGTGATCTGCGTGGAGGAATAGCGAATTCCGGCTTCCAGCCAGTCCTGCCGATGAATGTTGTTGTCGCTCTCCTCGTCGTTCTCCCTGCTCTCGTCTCCGTCGCGATCATCATCATCATCATCATCATCATCATCATCATCATCACGGTCCTCGTCGTCGTCGTGGTCGTCGTTCGCGGCGGCTTTACGCTCTGATTCGTCGATGACGACCACCGTGGCGTCATGGCACGAGATAGTCGTCGCATTGCACTTCTGACTTTCCCGCAAACTCGCCGCTTCCTCCGACAACGCTTCCCTGCTCCTCGTCGAGAGACTGCCACTCGACGAGGAAGACGACCAGGATGAAGGCGACGCGTCTTTGCTGGCCGAGGATCTCTGCGAAGGCGTCGGTCTCGGTTCAATCTTGCCGACTCTATCCGCGGTCGAGTGTCGCTCGTCTTCAAAGGACACGTTCGATCTAGACGCCACGATCGGCTTCGCAGATATTTCCGGACGATCTCTGCCGGCCGCTTGCCCGGAATCGCTCGAAATTTCGTCCCTCGACTCCGAGAGCAGAGAGTGGTCCTTCGGCTGGTCCTCGTACTCCTTCCCATTACCGTCACTCTCGCCTCTGACTCGATGCTCCCGCTGGTTCTCTCGACGATCCTTAATCTCGCGCGAATTCCGCCTCTTATCCAGTCTCCTCGAGCGCGCGTCCTCCACGGGCTTCTCATTAGCGAACTGACCGCCTAGCAATCGCTCCTCGCACAAGCTTCGCTTGTCGCGATCCTCGGCCGCGCGACGCTCCTGAGGCTTCCCGAATTGACTCGTATCCTCGAGCACGTCGAGAGAGTCCTTGATGTCTTTATCGGCCTCCGAAGTGGATTCCTTACCAGTTTCCTTGATTGCTTCTTTTGCGTCCCTGCCGGCCTCCTTTGTCGACTCGTACACGATCGTGCGGCCCCCGACAGGATTAACCTGCTGCTGATCATTTTGTTGCTCCTGATCGGAACGCCAAGGTTTCGTGTTGGGTGGCGGCGGTGCCTGTCTCGTTGGACATGGCGGTCTCGGGGATCTTTTAAGTGCCTCTGCGACCACCTGCCGACTCGGACGAGGCGGCACAGGGGGCGGATGGGGCCGCTGACTCGCTGCCAACTGCATGTTTTGATACCGGCCGCGCGATCAGCGATCAACTTCCTCGTCGATTGCGCTTATCTTAGAGCCCTGCACCTCGCGCTTTTCCTTCGTCGCGAATTCCTGTTTCCTTATCCGTACGATAAGCGACGTGATCGATGTCGTCGAACGCATACTGCGATACACGATTACATCGCGAGCGACACTCGCTGGGTCTTACTGTTCTTGCTGAAACGATCCCGATCATGAAGAACGTCAGACATATTTCATGATCGCGCGTCTCGTTCGGTTCAACTATCGTCGAATACACTTTCAGTGGGAACAAGTCTGAATCACGCGTAGTTAGCATTAATGCGACGGACGTCAACGCTGCCGCATAATCCGAGTGTTTTTACGCCGGACAGCCTTCGTTGTTGGAATCAGAAACTCTTTAGACGTGCGTTCTTATTAGCACGGACGATACCGTGACGCTTCTTCGAACGTCAATTACGTTACGCAAACCTCTGATATCAGGCCCGTAAATAGGACGACGTCCGAACAGGTAGCTTTTGGAGACAGGTGTGTCTGTGATTACGCGCAGATCCGTAAACACGCCGTATCCATGGCCCACTATCAGCGTACCCTCGTTTCCGTTCTCCTTATCTTCTCCTACTTCCCTCTATCCCCATAGACACCGCGTGCCGACTCACTCCCGCCGCAGACTCGCGTGGCTTCCAAAAAGAGCAAGATCGGACGCGAGACAAATTGCGCTCGGATAGCAGGTGCGCTGAGGATATCCGCGAAGCGCCGTTCCTCGATCCTCCCGTCCTCCTTTTCCCGAGTTTTCTATTTCTACGCGCGCGCGCGTCCTCCTTCCGCCTTGACACAGTCGCTGCACACGTGAGATCACGGACGGGGCACGGCGAGAAATCGGAAAACGCGCGTTAATTGCCCGTCGACACGCGTCTTTAACGAACGCAATCTTCTCGGGCTCGCTTAATTCAGCTCTCCTCGCGTTCTTTTTATCCGTTCCACTGCCCCTCTCTCTGTCCTTCTTTCTCTCTATCCCTCGCGCCTCGCTTGTTCCAGCAGGACGACTAATCGCGCGTACACTTCCACGTACTGGAGTTCGATAAAAGAAATGAATCACAGAATGGTCGAGCAGCAGGCTCACGCACTGTCACCCGAGGAACGTTCGTTCACTGATGACGCCTAATCGCGCTATCGTCGATCCACCGTATATCCCGTATCACTGCCTCGGGCTCGTCCCATTGACAAGCAGCGCGCATAACGAACCGTGCTTCCTTTCTTCGCGGGAAAAATCGGCCTGGCCTGAAGCGAGTCGGAAAGGCATGACCGTCTTCATTTCCGATCGCTATCCGCGATCCATTGTCTGCCTGTCTTTCTATCCCTCAATCCTCTTCATCCGCACTGTGTCCGTGTATCTATCCAGCCCATGCACTTTCCTGTCCTTTCTCTATTATTCCGCCGCCAGCCGAGACAGCCTCTTCCCACGGGCGAAAATCTGCTGGCGAACGCGCTCCAAAACGAAGCACCAAAGACGCGAGACGTAAGACAGTGCCGCCAAAGAGACGATGATCCTCGCTCGGACCTAGAACGGTATCCCAGATACACGATCTCCGTCTCTCTTCCACTTCCCGTCGAATCCTCCGCGAATTCGTCCCACCTCGTGCTATCCTCTCACTCCCTCCCTCTGTCTCACTCCTTCAGCTGTCCTTCCTCTCCCTCTCGACAAGCTCCCTCCTCCCCAATGGACGGACCGCGACGAACTGACTTCGCGATCCCGCAAACATCCTTCGCGTTCGTGGGACCACGTGACTGGCGAGAGCCCGAGTTCTCGGGGCATCAGGTAGGCAGCAGAAGCGGCACGGTGTGTACGAGTGTGTAGAGTGTGTGTGTGTGTGTGTGTGGGTAAGCGCGATCGCAGGCATTGAGGTCTGGTGGGTGGGAGAAGGAGGGTCGCGGAAAGATTAAGTGAACGAGCGAGTGGGGTACACTTTGGGATGTATATGTATGCGCGCGCGCTCTCTTGCTCCATCTGAAGGCGGAGACGAAGAGTGCGGGGAGGATGAAGGGAGAGAAGGACTGGGGCACAGGTATGCGGGGATAGATGAAGAAAGCGAGAAACACAGGGTGAGGATAGGAGATAGGCTGACGTAAAGAGGCAAATCGAGGAGAAGGCTGATAGATGGTTGGATAGGCTGAAAGAAGGAGAGAGAGAGAGAGAGAGAGAGGAGAGGAACGTAGAAACGGAGTCCAGTGAGAGGCATCGGTGTGGGACTCTGCACATTGTCAGTGTGTACACGCTGTGCTATCGCGTGAGAGAGTAGTCCGGAGAGGGAGACAGAGGTGAGCAGGGAAAAGAGAGGAAGAGAGAGAGGTGCAGAGAGTAGGAAGGAGAGAAGGAGAAAGGACGGGACACGGGGCCCATTAGGTGCCCCTGCCTCTTCGTGTCGTGCTGCCTCACGGCACTCCACTACGCTCGCCAGTGCCGTACGATACCAGAAACCGGTCCCCATGCTCTGCCCTATTCCTCGTTCAGTTACACCGATGTTTGCGTACACGAAAATCGTCTGGCCTGGCTCTCTTCCTTGCCGCAGTCCTACAGGGACTCATACGGACACTCCGATTTCGTGAGAGACGTGGAAACGTTCGAGTTAGTTTTCATTCCGTCGACGTCACGTACATGCGTGCTTGCATTTTCCTTCTCGAGATACGGTTTATTCGACGAACGTATTATGGTATAAATAAGTGTTCAATTGTTGCGCGTAATGAGTACGTGTTTTAAGATTCAGTTTCTACGCACGTTCGGGGATGTGTATATAGGTCAGTCAACTTAATCGTGTTCCGCGGACTTGTAAACGTAAATGAAACAGCGTAATAACATTCAAGAATAGGAGACGCCGAAAATAGAAATTCTTAGCGCTAACGAGGTTACTATTCCGCACGAGTGTAGTGTTACACTCCCGACTACGTAATTCCTGCAGACGACTTATCGATTTCATCATTTCCACGCGCATAACTGTTAATAAATAGATAAGATCTGTCTGTTTTGAGAAGGTATATAGACGAGCAGGATAATTCAATGCACCGGCTTTCGATAACTGAAATACCGAAGAAAATTGCGCGCAATTTAATTACACCTCGACACGTTCCACTGCCGTACTTTCGAATTTCGTCGAATACGCTCATTACCGTGAGCACAAACGGGGCACTTGCATACTCGAATGTACAGCGTGCAATTTGAATGGCATAACTTCGAGAAGAAATCGTACGCGTATGAAACGGAGCAATTATTATCAATACCGTTTCTAGGAAACCCGCAGCCCCTTTAATTTTCTGCCGTACCTCGTATCGAGGCTGCTAGAACGCACGCTAAACATACGGCACACAAAAGTAATGCAACTGCTCGACAAGCATCAGCATTCGAAGCGAACGTCGTTCACTAACGAACTAGAGTGCGACTCCTAATTCGCCAATTAGACATGACGCGGCATGTAAAAAGCGCAGAGTTCGAGCGGCAAAAAACGGCAGAAGCATTGAGCGACACCTTGGAGCACCGCGGCGTTACACATTTGTAACGACGCGCTCGAAGAAAGGAGCGATGCAACGAGCGATTGCACGAAACTCGAAAGTCTCTATGTACTGCTTTATTTCCATAGACACGGCTAGTCCGTTCCCGTCGATATCCGGACCGCGTCCGTCTCATTCGAATGCGCTCCTACATACAGCGGGTCGTTAGCATACGATGAAGCATAATGATCGACTAATTAATCATCCGACGTGTTCTCGCGCAAGGTGCGCAGACAGGTGCGAGGTCGGGCGGGAAGAAGTGGACTGATGCCTTTACGCGATAATTTCTTGCAGAGCGTTACGTGACATCGAATTAAGAGGAGCGTATGTCAGCCGGTCGAGGAGCGAACGACCAACGGATGTCGAGATTGGAACGATGCATATATTATACATCGAAGAAGTAGCAGCGTAGTAAAAATAGTACAGTGAAAATAGTTGACTCTGACTGCGGCTTTTACACGGTCGCGTGGCGTTGGATGGCGCGATTCAGGTATAGTCGATATGGAGCGTCTCATGAAGTTCCTCGTTAACACTCGAACTACCGATGACTTAAGTACATATAACAGTTTCTATCGAGGGGAGTAAGAATTACCTAGTTTCAGCCTACACTTTTTTTTAGATTTTATTACACAGAACACTTTCATAATCGCCGGCACATATATTCCTGTAAGACTCAGGCGAATGTCACGTCACGACACACGAATTTTCAGAATTCTTGCAGGCCAGCCCTGCGATAGCTTAGTCGTGTTTGATGTGAAAGACTGTCGCCTTTAGTCAGGGCGATCGAGTGCTCGCGGAAGATCCGTGTAATTACGTTTGGCTTATTATTAGGTGTAGAGGTAAAATAGCGTGCAATGACTCTGCTCGTTGGATGTGCACGTGGGACGCGAGTGTTGAATGGGTTGCCGCTCGCCAGGCTGTGTGCGTTGTATTACATTTGTATGCGGGATTACGGTCATGTTCGAATTCTGCAATCGCTCGTAAGCGGGTTTGGGGACAGCGTACAAGGATGTCTAATCAGAACCTCAACATTTCATTTTTCTCACATATTTAATTTAAATCCAAATTTTAATCCTTTCGTCACCGATACAAATTGCCAATTGATGTTATGCCAATTCTCATAGTACCGCTGCATAAAAATTATGTAATTACAAAGAAATTACGTAAGTGCACATGGTGTGCAGGAAAAATTCCGCCCAACGTCGAGGAACACATTACTTAAACGCATACAGAGCCGTATTTAAAATATCGTGCGAAGAAATTTCCTCGCCCTCGCGACGGTGCCGCTCCTATTGCCAGCGAAGTCAATACATATTTACACCAATAAACAAGGCAACAAGATAAACGGCGTCAGCAATTCACGCCTCAATTGGGACTGTTATAATTGCTAATAGCACCGGGTTTCCCTCTATCAAGGCCTCCTGCCTAAGCCGTAAAAGTGTGCGAGGGATAAGCGGCGAATTATTGGCGGAATTGATGCGTGGGAGGGATTAGTGACTGCGGCTAACATTACAAGCATCGTGCGGCACGTTTCGATTTTGCTGCAAAGCGACCTTACGTGTAATCTTCGCCTAAACAGAAGCGCCTTATGAACATCTTTAACGAAGACGCCACTTGACCCATGTACAAACGAGCGGAACGAAGGAAGTGCTGAAGGGCAAAAAGCACCGCGATCACTCTCGGCGCTCGACGTAAGTGCGAACAGATATGGGCTAATACCTGTTTATTTGCTACGTGCTGACACCTGCGGGACTATCGGGAAACCTTGTTACTCCTTGAACTTCCACTCCTGGCGACACATCGGGCATAGGTGACTCGTTTGCTGAGAATGCAGCCACTTCATGATGCAGTGGATGTGGAAACAGTGCGAGCACTGGCCCCAAACTGGAACACGTATCAGAAATGTTCGGATTCAGCCGACGGCTAGCTTATTATTTACTCCCGCATCGCTCGTCGGAGTGATGCGCACCTGGTGGGTAACAGACAACTGGCAGTGCAGGCTTTTGTCAACGTTTACATCGACGCACACCGAGCGTGCTGTATGCGCGTGAAAACTAGGGGAGAGACGCAGGCGATCCGTTTTATTCAGCAGCGCCGGCGGCCGATCGATATTTACCCCCGCAATTGCGCAGACCACCTGGCGGTTCCTTATGAACGATTCCTTCACAGTTTAGCAGAGACGATATTGCACGATCCGATCACTCAGGTTCCGCGCATAATTACCCAGTCGTCCGATTAGTAATGGCAAATATCACATCTCTATGCGCGTGTCTTGCGTAGTTCTGGTCACTCGACTTGCCTTGCATTTTGCATGTTGTTTAGATTAGGATTATAGCGCAATTCACGTTAGGCATGTATTACGTTGATCTTCTATTTATAAAAGTGGCATAGAAGGTGTTAGATATTATGTGTAATCACCTAAAGGACAATCATCTCCGGGAATTTTGCAATCTGGGCAGCTTGCGTCAAAAGGCATTCGACAAATACCGCAATTATCATCGTTCGCTATCCAACGCCAGGTCGCGACACCGGTCCAACCTAAAATTCAGGATTGCTTGGTTAGTTGTCAGCTTTGTGCGCCATACTTCATGGAATAAAGCTGCACAACAATAAACTGTAGCTGCAATCACGTGTAGCAAATGACATTAGGGTTATTCCGTAATAGTATCCACAGAAATTGAATGGAAAACTTGAACAAGTGAGATTCGAAATGTAAATAAGCTCTACTTACTCTTTATCGTTACTTTCATTTTCACAGCGTTCACTGACAAGAGGAAATGTGTGATGCCAGGTATCTGCTTGGCGTATTCGAGAAGCCCTTTGTCGAAACAAATATGGCCAGCTTATGGGAAATACATCAAAATGTGTGGCCTGACAAGTCACGCGTTTGCAGGGTCAAGATGAAAATACTTTCTTTCACGATTCACGATGCTGCAAGATCACAAACCACTTGATGCGCAACCAATGCTGCGCAACCCGCCATCTTGTCATGTTCAAAGACGTAATAAATCGTTTACGAACGGCTAAAATGAACGTTGAACATACGTTGTCGACACTTTGGATAAATTATTGTGTGAGTACAGTTAGCATAATTTATCAGTCTTATACAAGTTAAATTGATTCAGTTATGTTAAAACGATAATTGGACTTCAATCGCTATACAACGTGCCGAAGGAAAATACTTTCGTTTATTACCACTGGAGCATCAAATACCTTCTGTATGGATACCAATTAGGCACGGAAAAATTAATTTGTATTACAGTGACAAAGTTGTGGGGCAATATCCTTTCAAACATATACATACATCGATAATCACTCTACTAGATTTAAAGAAAATAGTCTTAAAATGTATTTTAAATTATATAATATTAATATTTTTCCAGGTGTAACAAGAAAACTGCATCAAGATACAAAATGATGAGCCTATGCTAAAGAACATACAGACGTGCAGGGAGAAAAAAATGAGTTCAATACAGTAGAGCAGGAATGAATATTCTGATGGAGATTGCTGCTCAAGTTTTCCACACGTTTGCGTTTATCTAAATACGTTTCAAAAGTAATTCTGTTTGATAAAAAATTGTATAGATATATGCATGTGTTCTTTCTGAAATTGTATTTTTAGTTTTAAGCACAAATAACATATATTAGATTTTGTTCAGTTCTACGTGAAATTTATATTCTCTATATCTTATAAAATAAATATTTATTTTACTTTGTTATACATCAATATAATATATGCATCTATATATTACAGTTTCATTTAGTTATGTAAAAATACTGTAAGCTATTTTGATAAAAATTGTTATTTTGCACAAGATAATGGTACATAAATTATTGCAACCAAACATAACAAAATCACAGCGGTGAAATACTAGAAATGTAACGTTGGCATTCAATAGGTATCCTTAGTACATACCATACCATCTTAGTGTAATCTACAAATAAAAAGAGAAGAACATTAGAGAGCATTACCTTTGTACGTACCTGGCACATCATAATGAGCATCTCGATTGTTCTGCGAATATAAGCCATATACTTATACGATATTCTTCTAACAGTCTCAGTACTTTGGCAGTGTAACGGTTGGACTCAACGCAACTCTAATCAGCAGTCCCTTAACACCGAATGTGCGTAATAATATGAGTAATAAGAAGAGATTTAATACAGTTTTGCGTCTCTAAATAAGACAAGAGTCTAAGAACATTCAAATTTCCCGCAAAAATTTAAGGATCTTCAGTACGGTGGCGCCGCCAAAAGAAACGGAGAAACGCTCAAACTAATCATTAAAAGCAGTCGGTATTGTCGCTAACTGCACCCCCTTAAAACATTACCGACTGTTTTTAATGACCAGTTTGAGCGTTTCTCCGTTTCTTTTCGCGGCGCCACCGTACTGAAGATCCTTAAATTTTAGCGGGAAATTTGAATGCTTTAGACTCATGTCATTTAGAAACGTGAAACTATTGAATATTTATTTAAAGATAAACGTTACAAATAATTACAACTTTTATAAACGATGTTTTACAGGCAAAGACATATACTCAATTAGTTTACTTTCTCGGTATGGCTTCTAAAGGCTTCAATGTATTTGGCACGTATAATCTATATATACAAACGTGTGTACGTGACGTTTGCATTTCGTGTACGTAAACGAGTCGAAACAAGCATATAGAAGGCGTGATTTAATATTCATAATTTTTATTAAAATGGTATCCTGCCTTCTTCTGCTATATCTTCATATATCTTATCTTCGAAGTAATTTTCTTCCTTAATGTTGCATTTTCATTGTACAAGTAGTTCCTCTTCTTTTAGCAAATAAAGCCTATCTACTTTTACAATAGTAAGTAGTGGCTTCTCTTTTCGTACTACCACTCCAATCTATCGTGTTAATGCGATGTCCCTCGTTGTTGCAATAAAGTTTGTCACTTTGCAGTCCTCGATATTCATGCCCGGTCTTTCCGTCCTCCCGCATCTAAATTGCACATCAAGTTCGGTTGTAGAGCACACCTGTGAATACATTCCGCCGCTTCCGATGGAAAGTCGTCGTTAGAACAAGTGACTCGCTTCGCAAAAACTCATCTAATTTTTCTTTCCTGTACTTCCATTCCATAGTACCGTGGATACTAATGGCATTTTGGTACTGCCTGCTACCACTGCCGTTTTGGTACTGTTAGTGAACACGATTACTGGTTGTCTTTTAGCAACTTTTGGCTTTATATATTTCAGCAGTTCCATTGCCTTAATACTGCTGCTTATTCGAAAAAATTGTTGTCATTGGTACGACATGTTCTGTAGGTAGGACATCGTCTGTAGGTTCATCAGCAGCAAATTATAATATGAAAATAAAGTCAAGGTAACAGTTGAAGTTTATCCAAATAAACAATACTTGATTGAAATGTTTCTATGTACATGTATGTATTTGAGTAAACTTCTTACTCTGTCATGAAATGCTTCATCAAACAGAGCATCAGCAGCTTCATCTAGTACTATATGCTTGACGCAATTCAGATCGTATACAGATAAACTCAGAAATTTTATGAGGGTCCAAAACTGCATACAAGGACATCAACTTGGCCAACGAGAGCATCCGATATTTTTGAAAATTTCGCCACTAGTAAGTACTCTTACTATAATGCTGAAGGGATATGCAAAATGTTCAGCCTGTTTCTAAAGTAAACCTTAATTAACTTGTAGTTCAAACATATTTACACCAAATTAAGTCAATTTTATCAAAACTCTTTCAGCATACACACCAAGATCTATACAGCTAATTCTCTGGTTGCAGTTATAATTAATCCCCAAGGGATATTCAATTCTGTGCACTTAACATTTTTGTAACATAGAACCTGCTGTAACATAGGAAGTAGATACGCTAATGTTTTTCCACATCTTGTTTCTGCTGCCAGTATACTATTTTGACCATCTAAAATTAGTTGAATGGATTTTCCTTACACTTACTCTCCTTTATTTGTTTGGGAAGCCGATACCTGTAATAGTATGTATTATTCAATGGAACCTAAGCAAATAGAAAAAGTAATTTATACTGTTAAACACTCACAACATTTATCGCATAGTTTACTGGATGTATCGTAAAGTAATCCGCCTTTGACTTGTAGTGGTTCCATCCATCGCTGGCCAGCCTTATTTGTTGATGGGGACAATATATCTGTCCAACATAAAAGTTGAATTCTGGCCTTCTTTACTTGATAATGACTGCATTATTCTCAATGGATTGAAATGACGCTGCTTGGACCATTTCACTGATTGTATTCCGTTTCACAGAACGTGCGTTACTTGACCTGCTCACTTAAATTAATGATAATAATATTGTTTATCAGTTTTTGTCATGGAATAATAGAAGCAATCATGGTCAGTGCTGAACGATGCATACAATAAGCTTCCGTATGATCTGACATGATAAATCTGTCGGTTCGTTTACATTTACATTGCCGAAACGAAACAACATTGTGCGATGTTTTGTATCTTACCAGGCTATGTGACTAGAGAGTTTATGCGCAGGGTAAATTCGATCGACAGGATACTAACAAACATGCTAATACCCTAATCTTTAGAATAGATAATGTCCTACTGCGTTTATTTCGGAATAGAAGAACTTAAGATTAGATTTTCTGGCCGCTGACGCGTTCTTTGTTGATTTTACACGTTTTTTTAATTTTCCCGCCAAAATTTAAGGACCTTCGGTATGGTGGCGCCTCCAAAAGGAACGGTGAAACGCTCAAACTAGTCATTAAAAGCAGTCGGTAATGTTTTAAGGGGGTGCAGTTAGCGACATTACCGACTGCTTTTAATGACTAGTTTGAGCATTTCTCCGTTCCTTTTGGGGGCGCCACCGTACCAGAAGTCCTTAACTTTTGGCGGGAAAATTAAAAAAAACCTGTAAAATCAACAAAGAATGCGTCAGCGGCCAGAAAATCTAATCATAACTTCTTCTATTCCGAAATAAACGCAGCAGGACATTATCTATTCTAAAGATTATTGCATTAGCATGTTTGTTAGTATCCTGTCGATCGTTTTACCCCGCGCAATAATAAGAATTCCGCCGAAACCAGTAAAATATGAGGACCTCCCGCAGTTGACACATCGCTAAAGAGCACCCGAACAATACGGATAAATAGCAAGAGATAATAAAATATCAAGTCTTGAAGCAATTGTTTCGAGAAGAGATCACCCAATAAACGCACTAAAAATATAGAACTGTGAGGAAGGATAGGGATACGCGATGCACCCAGTTCCAACTGTCTCTCTCGGGCCGACTCGACTGGATCTCTACCAATCTGTACGTAATACATATGGATGAGATGTGCTCATTCCAGAAAGTTTACAGTAGTACAGTTGAATGGCGTAACGTGGTGCGAACGCGCCTGAACGCACCTATATAGTGGCGGCGCGCCGCTGGCCGAGCAAAGTCGTGCTCCTCGAGTGGCGATACGGAAATGTGAGACTCTCGGGGGGAAACGGACTGACAAGGCGAAAGGCGAGAGAGTGATCGGACAGCAGCACAGCAGCGTACTGGCGTGCTGCGTGCTGCGACGTAGAGCGCTGGACGTTGGAGTTCGTCGGGCCGGTCGGACGAATTCGAGGCAGGTTTCTGTCATATGCGGTCGCCGGTCACGATGACACCCGTCGCTTGAGGCGCGTTATCCCGCAGGGGCCCCGTGTGTCGTGGTCGTGTGTGTCGTGTGTGCGCCAGTCGGCAGTCGCCCGTGGTGCCGCAGCTCGCGCGACATGGCGGGTTTTCGGGACGAGGACAGGGACCTATTCCCGATCCAGAGCATCTCCTCGATCGTCCAGATTTTCCAGAATCAGCTGGAGAACAGCGCCGAGCCGGACCTGGCGCTACTCTCGATCCTCGTCGGCGCCGTCGAGAACTCCCTAACCTGCAACCGCACATTTGCGTCGCAGGAGAGCACTGTTTACGACGAGCCGAAGCTGCCGGCGGTCGAGCTGCACATCGCCAAGGCGCTCTACACCAAGTTCCATGCCGTTATCAAGGGCGCGGTCGATCTCACGGTCTACGATACCAAGTACGCGACGAGGGAGCTGGTGAAGAAGGTGTCGGATGTCATATGGAACTCGCTCACCAGGAGCTACTACAAGGATCGCGCTCATCTGCAGAGTCTCTATAGCTACCTCACCGCTAATAAGCTGGACTGTTTTGGCGTGGCGTTCGCTGTGGTGGCCGGCTGTCAGGTTTTGGGCTTCAAGGATGTGCATCTCGCTATGTCGGAGGATCATGCCTGGGTTGTCTATGGGGAGGACGGTACGGAGACGGCGGAGGTCACATGGCACGGTGGGGTCACAATGTCGATCGACGGATCATTATGTTTTTCTTATAGTTTCATCATTTTATGTACTGTATACTCCTTGTATTGCATAACAGGTTGAGAAGTTTATGACAGAAGTATTTGTGATAAGAAGTTCTTGTTGTTTTAACATTAGGGAAAGGTAATGAGGATAAGCGTGGACAGCCAGTGGAACCTGGGGTGGCGTCGAGGTCATGGCTATACGTGAATGGACAAGCAGTTGTGTGCACTAGGGCTATGGAAGTTGCTACGATAGTATCTGCTATAAATCCTAGTCTAAGTGCAACAGCCGATGCTGCAGAAGTGGCCTTGCTTCAACAGGAACTCTTATGGCTGCTGTATGACTTAGGCCATCTTGCCAAATATCCCATGGCTCTTGGTAACTTGGGAGATTTGGAGGAAGCTGCTCCAACTCCAGGACGACCACCTGCAATTGATCTATTTCAGGTTTGCATCCTTAAATGCCAAATTTTTCTGCTGAACGCCATGAAAGATACTTCTCTGACTAATAATATAATCTCACTGTAGGAAGCTATAAGGTCAGCCAGGAAGTATTATGGAAACGCACATGTCTATCCTTATACCTATCAAGGAGGATACCTTTATCGACATGGGTTACATGCAAACGCTCTCGCATCGTGGGCCGACGCTGCTGACGTTTTAAGAAAGTATGTTCTCTATGCTGTTTATTTTATCTAACAAAAATGCAGTACCTATGCAATCGCACTATGAAAGAATGGACAGAAACAAGAAATAATTTATTATAAGGCCTGTTTATCTTGTCCATTCTTTCCCTAAGCTGCTGTTTAATTCCCTGCTAACGTCGAATAACCCGTGATAGGTACGATTATTCACGAGACGACGGCGAGATATACAAGGAATTACTGGAAATCGCGAATGAGTTGATTCCGCACACAGTCCGTGCTGACGAGCGTCTCTTACGCCAGCCCCGATGCTTCGCGTATCTCTTGAGGTTCTACGACGGCATCTGCCAGTGGGAGGAAGGCGCCAACACGCCTGTCCTGCACATAGGCTGGGCGAGGCCGTTGGTAAATACAATCTCGAAATTCGACGCAGGCATTCGGGCACAGGTCGTGATCGAATGTTACGACGCGGAGGCGAAGCAGGAGGAAGAAAAAGCGCAGAAGCGGGAGACGAGCCCGGAGGAGACCCTGAACAATAACAACAATAATTACTGCAAAACGAAGGAACGCGGAAACGCGGCGCGAGATCTGATCAAAAGTTTGGAGTCGAAGGTGCCGGCGAATCCCGCACCGATGCATCCGAGCATTCAAGCTCTCACGGCAGCTTGCAGCGAGAAGATCCTGAACAGGGACTACTTGCTGCAAGGCGGCGGCGAGCCCTTCGTCGCGCCACCGGAAGACGCGCTACCACCGGCACCGTCGACCTCGCAGGAGAACCTCGACCCCGAGGTAGAGACCGACTCCGAGAACGAACGGCCGAGGATAACGCTCTACAGTCAGAAGATGAAGGGTCTGAAGGACCTGTTGCTCGCCGAGAAGCTGAACACGCACGCGATCTCGCTGCAGCTGACTGCGCAGAGTCAAGTGCAGATCGGGAAGAAAACGCGCGGCGGCGAGGAGGTTGGGATACATCAGCGTCCGAAGAGGACGCGCCGCGACTAGTATAAGAGCCTCGATCGCCGATTCGGCATAGTAAAGTACTGAAGAAGAGTGTGCCAGCCGAGGCGATGGGGCGCGCTGAGAATTTCGTGCCAGTCGCCGATAGGACTCGACGGCGCAGAACTACTGAGAGAGGTCGACTCGATGACGGCGACGGTCCGTGGGTCGCCTGGTTGTTGAAGCTCCCGGTCTTCACTCACGGTTTCGTTTGGTTACAAGTGAGTTTCTCAATCCTGGCCTTACGTCGTGCGTTTCCCCCCCTCTCATCGTCCCCCGTTCTCTGCGTTCCGAATCGCGAACCGCGCGTGCGGATGTATCGCGGCGGATTTCGTGCCCTTTCGTTTATTGAATACTCCCCCTCCCCACCTGTCGGCGCGTGTGCACGTCGTTTAGGCGTCGTTTACGCGTCGACACGTATGCGCGGGATATATCGCTCCGCGTTGCCTGATTGGCCGTACGGATCGATTGCGGAGCGCGTTTTCTATTACGCTTCGGACACATTGTCGTGTTAAGTATATATAAGTAGAGGTGACGTATGTGCGCGAATGAAGATGGAGAGTATTGAAGGAATGAAGAAAGGAAGGAAGGAAGGAAGAATGCTTAGTTGGAAGGGTTTTGTAGAAAAGTACAAAAAAGTTTTTCCCAGCTTAAGTTAGACGTCGGAATCGTGAGTGTGCTTGCGTTCTCGTGTCCCTTTGACGATGAGGGGAAACGATTATATACACGTATGTATATATGCTACATATGGGTATGTACGAAGATATATATGTGACGTGCAAATGTCTCTCTTCATGCTTCCACGGGTGCTCGACAGCTGCGGGCTGCGGCCAGAGTGTGACGCACGTGGAAAGGTATGAAATCGAATACTGTACCTAATCCTCTCTCCAGTCCGATCAATGGGGAGAACGCGTCTTTCTTTCTCAGCACAGTTATTTATTCGACGAATAAGTCGCGGATCGATTTTACGAGCTGCCCCGCCGCACCTGCGGCGCCTCGGGCGCCCGTACAATTTGTCGTTTCTTCTCAATGCTTCTAATCTCTTGTTGCACTCTTATTTATTGATTCACGTTTTTACTATTGACCTATTGCACTCTATGAGTAATTATGATTGACAAGTTGTCGTTAATGTTTTTTACACGGTAGTTGAGAGCCTTTGTTAGAGTTACGCTTCTACGACGTAGTAATGATGAAGACCACACATTCCACTCCGCATGTGGTGCAAATTAATTAAGTTCTCGTCTAAGGTATTTTAAGCATAAAATGCTCGCTTATTTTTATAACTATTTATTTTCAGAGTAATCGTAAGTGATCTATTTGTAGGACTCCTTTTTTTGCTACTTACACATCGATAAGAGAGAAACACCGGAAAGGCGAGCGTGTGGAATCCGAGGGAGATAGGGATATCTATTAATTCTCCTCACTCTTTTCTTTGCCGGCTTCTCGAGTGTGCGCTCGCGGGTGGTAGGTGATAATTTTCTGTACCGTCTCGACGCGCAATCGCGTTGCGCGCCGCTATCTTGCTCGAAACATGTCGCGAAATAATCGTCGGCGTCGTGCATCACTTTACGGCCCGATGACGTTCGTCATTTATGAAAGACATCACCGAATCAACTCTTGCCGTTCTCGCGACGTCGCACTCCGACGACATCGATCGTCGTAAACGCGCGCGTGCCGAGTATCGCACATTACTTTTACCTCCTCGAGGACACCGTAATCCGCTCCTATCTAGTTACGTTCTTTCCTAACCAGGCACACTGTATCTTCCTGCAGTTTTTGCTTTCGAACGAGCCTCACGTAATTAATGTCGAATTTCCGCGGGTACAGATGTATGTCTATATCCAGTACGTACTAACAATAATAATAATAATAATAATAGGAATAACGATGATAAAGGGAGATGTGAGGATGATAAAGATAACGATCAACGACGAATGAGAATCGCACTGTCCGGCCAGTCGATGCCGGTTGAGAAATTATTCGACGATGTTCGGAGACGCGTTGTTGTGTGCTGGAGTACGTTGTTGAAACCGGGGGTGGGGCGAGTATAAAGATGAGGAAGACTAGGAAGGATGAAAGGGAAATGGACCGAGCAGATCGACGATCACTTATTAATGAAGGGCGCTATCTTACTGTGATGCTGAATATATACTATATATAAAAAAATATATATATAATCATACAAATTAATAATCGTAGTGAATAAACGGCGGATGAGCGAACGATGAGTTCCCTCCGTCCGGGGCACGACGAAACTCATCGTGCATCGCGCCCGACACGACATAACTAATTAAACGACTATAGTAGTGACGTAACAAGAAAAAAAAAGAATGGTACGAGATATCGATTTGTCGAACACGGTCCATGCGGTCGCGGAGCGTCGTGCGCGCCAGAAATTCACGTCAAATCTTCGTCCGTTTTTGAGAGGCAGTCCGTAGGGCAGCGCGCGTGACGTTCACGTGACGCTGGTACAGCGAAAGCACGAATTCGACGTCTTTCTACATTTACCAGGAAACATATGTACTCGTTACTGTGAAAAAAAAAAATGAGCCATACTCCAAAGTTTACCTAAATCATTCGATATGAGTTTGGATTTATTAGTAGGTGTCTGTCGTTAGCGAATATCGTGCTTTTACTGTGACAGCACTGTTTCGTGCGTCCTCGATATTTTCATGAATCTTTGGCGAGTACGTGCACAACGCTTCGGCGCCGTTACGCAGACTATCCTCGAACAATTGCACCCGCCGCGTTTCTCCTCGCGTTTATGGAAAGTTAAAGAGAAATATATCGCAGAGGGAGAGTGTGGAGCTGACGTTTCGCCCGAACAAAGCGCTGATTTTGATCTAAGAAAAAAAATTGATTTTTTCCTTATCCTGCGTTGCGTCGATTTACATTACAATGTAAGCATTGTTAGGCGAAAATTTACATTTTCTTTTTAGTGCTCTCACTTTCTGATCGACCGAAACGTCGTTCGAAAACGCATTAAGAGGCGAAACGTTAGCTCGAATGTGCGCGATAAGTGTATACTAGTTCTCGCATGCCCGTAGTTATACTACATTGGTTTTATCTTATCTTTGTCAAACGTCCTTCCTCCTCTTTCACTTACTTCGATTGATTTTAACGTTTTTCTCATCGTCAAAATGTCTGAACCGCCTTTACTTCTTCAACACTCTGTATCTATCTCCGACTCCTTCCTTCCTCTTTCGTCCACTTCGATTTCCTTCACATTGACGCAGGCTGCGGCGAAAGTCGTGATACAAAAGCGAATAGAGCGATTTTACTGTTTGATTGACAATATGACACGTATGCACTTCACTCGCTTTCATTTGGTCCGGTGAACTTGCTATGGCCTTCTTCTGATTTATATTCAAGTTCGGTGCGTCTAATGTGAATGCGCTAAATATTCCAAATTTGTTCATATAATTTTCTTAAAGAATCGGGCATCGTATGCAACCTCTCTGCATGCGTCTCGCTTGGCACAAATTTCCTCGCGGAATCGCTCTGTTTCCGACAGTATCAACATTTTCGCCGTCGCCTTTCTACTTCTCAATTTCGAGAAATCCACGGAATCTCTTTCACCGAGAAACAATACGATCCTCTTTCTCTCCCACAACCCCTCGACTATGTATACTATTAAATATCGTGTATTATTGTTACTCTCACCCGCCATATTCAGTATTTTATTTTCTTCTTTGTTGTGCTTAGCAGCAGTAAAGGAGCGTTAAAGACTACAGGGATTATTACGCATAATGTTAGGGATTAGTAGGTGAGGAGATATGGTGCAACAGAACAGTATTTTTGTATTAGCGAGGACGCAGTGGTGTGTACTCTCCGAACTTTATTATTATTACTATTATTATTATTATCATCATCATCTTCATCATCATCACCATCATCATCCATCAGCGATGCTCCATGCGCGAGCAATGTTGGCGCCAGCGATTTTGCCATTTATATGCTTGCTTCTCGATGTCATATTCACAAGCGGCGGCGCGCGATCGAGAAAATTAACGGCGAGACGTTCCTCTTTTATTCGCAAAGCACTTGCGTTCGTATCGCAAGGTGTGTGCGTGTATGAAACTCGATCATTGGGAAACTGTCGAAGGCGATCGATTGGGATCGATGGAGTGTCTTTTGGTCGATCTGTTACATGAACACATGAATTTAGCAATTCGATACGTTGACTAGACAGTTTGCCGATTATCGGTGTAAATGAAAAATTAATTACTGGCACAATGTTTAGAAGGAAAAGCTTAGTAGGAGGTCGTCGGCACTGACCGTTGTTGTGTTTTTTTTTGTGTTTTTTTTTTGTAACGGCGATACGTTCGTTGCGATATGCGAATGGGTTCTGCCGATCGATTGATTTTCGATTTTCGTTCGGAGAAAGGCAAAATAAAGTACAGTCCGATGGTGGCTTTTCACTCGGGAAAATTGCGAGATACTTATGTGTAGAACGCGAGAGAGAGTACGTTTAATACAGACTGACAGACATACTCCTGATCAGTCTCTATCACTTCTCATTCTCTCTCTCTCTCTCTCTCTCTCTCTCTCTCTCTCTCTCTCTCTTCACACTCTTCACATACGCATGCCTGCTTTATGCTCGTCCGTAACTACTGATTTTCCCATTTTTGTCGGCCGACTGACAATATGGCCGCTTCTCATCTTTCACTCTTCAAGTTTCATATCCATATGATATCATGGTCCGCGCTATGGTTATTTTACCTGTTACACCATGTTTCTGTTATTATAGCCTGTTCCCAATACTTCATCCGTTTTCAAATATGAAGGCATAACGAAAATTCTGTCGTTTACGACCGACAAAACCGAAACCGTGAATTCAACATTCGCTTGCCGTTTCCTCGCGAAAACATTTCTTTGAGAATCCTTCGACCATCCGCATTTCCGTTTGTCGTGCCATATAGCTCGTTCACGAGCTATGCATGCGGTGTAGCAAGATTTCGTTCACCTTCTGCTTATCACATCCCATCGCGTATCGTTTCTTTTCCCATCCATTCTGTTGGAATCTTACACACACACACAAATACTCATACACACAGAGACACGCGTATTGTTCTTAGCGCACAAAAATACCTGGTTGTTTAGCATTGCGAGGAGCTGATCCGAGGTTGATCGGCTCGATTTATGTAGTCCATTATCACGAAACGTGCCAGGCGAAAAGCTCGAGAACTTTGAAATTGAGGTCTGTTCGTCCTGTTCGAAGCGTCCCGAACGCTCTGGGAGAATCTGATTTTGTGCGGCTTAATTTCCACATTTCTGAGGAAGCTAATGTGTCAGCGTTTAACGGAGCATTAATGTAATATATTTAATATTTGACGCGTCGTTGTATATCATGTTTTAATGTATGGTACAGTGTCACGCGTTACGTTTCCGAAATACACGTCAATACTTAAGAGGATGATTCTACATGGGAAGACAAATGGTGCGTGTAGATAACATTTTCTCGTGTAGGGCATCGTTCTTGGGAAAGAAAATGACGTCGGAAGTTAGTCGATCTTTCATGTTACATGTTACTGACCCCGGAAAGTCACGTCGCGTTTTTTCGCTTAAGTATCGACACGCATGTTTGAAGCGGCCTGTACAGTATCGGTATTATATATAAACTTTTTGTCGATCGTAGACTTGCGTGAGAGATATACAGAACGAATCTATATTTAATGAATGCCCTGTGCCGTATTGCTCTGTTCCATTAGCTTGCATCGGTTGTCTATGATCGCTCTACCACAGAATTGTCTTATTCCAGTTCTCGAGCTGACTCGCACTCGCCGACGATTTTACTTTGTACCATTTAACAATCGACGATATCTACTTCCACGGGGGCATATTAATTAGGGAATGTGTAAAAGGATGCTACTAGGATAATGTTATGTTGAATGCATTCAACCTGACACGCTAGAGACACGCACCTTTTCTTAAGTCCGCGCTCTAGAGATCGAATTGAAATACGTCTGCCCATACCAATGCTTGATCTACTGAAATAGCACAGGGGTTATTATTAATTTATGTAGTACAATGATCTGAACATTTGATCTGAAATGTGAACGTCCTTCTTGGAATAATTGTAGTCCGAACCTGTGTTTGGCATTCGTTTCCCTGTATTGGTGGTACATTGCAGCTGCCACAGACATATGTGCCGGTGATTCTGTGGATCGATTTCTGCTGTTACGACACGGCGACGCATAGTTATATTACAGTTTGATCTCTAGAGTGCCGTCTTTACATACATACATACATAAACACAAGCCACACCTTTCGGCACGACATTCGATGAGCACATCTACTCATGTACTTAAACGAACGAAGTTGGAGAGTGTTTTCGGACACGTGTCGCGTGTGTGAAAAACGTTAGTGGATGAGGTAAATATCATCTCGGACGCTCGAGACTCCGATTCTCTCTACGTTCGCAACTGAACGTACACGACTTTTGTCGATTTCCTTCAGAAAAGAAAGAAACATGGCGGTGCGTCTTGATATATTTTTGGCTGTCGCGATGATATTCACCGCGTCCTCGATTATTATACCGGCGATGATGATTGCGTCTGACGATCGAACGCACGGAACTACGGCGTGGTATTATCATTAGACGTATGCCTCACGAAGGCAGGGCGTCGTGGCGGTTTTTGCCCACGAAGGTTTAATACGGTAAAATGCTCGTCGTTCCAGCAAACACGATTGCGAGCGTACGGCTGATTTGGAATATCGTACCAAGGTTCACCATAGCGTTCACGCTATACCCTTTGTTTCATGGAAATCCGTGCACGTTTAGTATAACACAAATGGTAATCGAAGAGTCTTCAAGTAATGTAGTTACTGCGAAAGGGACTTTTCGATTACCTTTTCGACATAATTGTACATATTTTGATTCCGTGTTTCTAATGGTCAATTGATTTCCTTTTTTTTTCGGTGTGTAAAGATCATTGGCCATGCTTCGTTGAATTATTAAGTTTTATACGTCAAGGTTCTAAAGATTTAAGTACGGTGTGCGTAGAATGTCTTAGAAGCGGTGTTTTAACTTTAACTTTGTCGAGTGTGCGATGTTATAAATTAAAGTTTATCCATAGGCGAGCAGGGATTTTCAGATCAAATGGAAACGCACGTGTTTCTTTTGCACACGCACTGTGCATTTCTGTTACGATATTCTACGGTCGGCACACGCCATTAAGAAAAAAGTTTCCGACGGTCACGAACACAGGAGAGTGTAATCGCAGCTATTGTTAACTGACAAAACAGTGAGTTTTAAGGCATCATGGAAATGTCTTGTTTTCTTCTGTGGATTACAATAAACTATTTTATTCTAATGTCTTGTAGCGCTGCTTCTTACATCCCTCACACCCCATTCATCCTGTACGAAGGGTAGATTTTAAGTATGCACATGCTTTTTCTTTTTATTCAATCACTTACAGACAATTATTTTTTTCGACGGCAGACGACGTCTGTCGAACGTTACAAAGAAAAATCATAGGCTGTGTTGCTTATTTACGCTCGTGGTGACAGAAAGTTAACATAAATAGTATACATAATCATATGCCGCGGAATGACTCCGAGCATTCGTTCAGTAAGTCCTCCTAGTGACGTGTATATATAAATGCACTCACGTGAATGCGTACACATAGTAGATACCTCACCACTGATAGGTACCCACGAGAGAATGCAACGAGCTGGTAATACAAAACGTGTAAATAAATTACAGGCGAATTAAAGTAAACTCTTAACGCACTAACAATATATTTGGTCATTTGGTCGTGGTTTTTATCCCTTTCTTTTGCCTCAAAATGTATACCATCAAACGCGATTCGTGCGGCTGTCGAAGAGAATGCATGCGATCGGTATGAAGAATACGCACTCGATCGAGCATCGATCTTGGGTATCTCCTTGGATATTCGGCTCGACAGAGCACGGCACGGTGGTAACTTATATCTTACATACTTAAACGCTAATCTAGATGAGTCTACAGTTATATAATACAGAATCGTTGACCCGATGAACCAGCGATGAGGAAAAGGAAACATGATCTCGATGAACGATGCTAGTCTCCGAGCCAAACGAACATCGTCCTGATAAGGTCTACGTGGACGATGCTTGAAAACAAAGGATGACGTTAATACTGTACTTGTAAGTGGATCGGCGAAGGTATGGATCCGTCTTGTCCACTACAGGTTGTATAAAAGAAAAAAGGGACACTTAGAGAGCACGAAGAGGTCTACAACAATCTTGTTGAGTGAATATCGTGAAATTTATGGTTCTTCGTGCTCTCGCTACATACCGTACGAACATGAAAAATTGAGGATAGTGAAGAGCAAAAAAACTATGATGCCTGACTGAGAAATACCTCTGAAATGGATTTTAAACGCCTATTTGTTACCACCATCTGTGACGTTATGTCTGGTACCGCGTGTTTATTGATGATCTATGGTCTGAAAGAACCACTCGGTGAAACGTCGAAGTTGCTGGGCAGCAGCGTGACTCTCATCTTGTAAGCGGCGATTCTCGTCTCTTAGACGGCGTACCTCATCTTCTAGGGAGAGCCGCCGTCTGGTCTCTCTTGCCACTCTCATTTCGAGGGTGGAGAGATGGGTTTGTAAGTCTGAGACAGAGTTCCTACAATCAGAAAATATTGACATTAAGTTAACGTTTGATGAATTAATCGTTCGGTGTTCTCATACACTTACGTGATTGAGTTACATCCATCGGTAATCCTTTCATCCGGCCAATCTTGGCCGTGCTGTTTGTTGGATCCAATATGATTTTGCCAACAATCTACGTCTGCTTCATTGTTGTGGTTCTTCGAGTCTTTTATAGACGCCAAATTATTGGACGGCTTGGAAATTGAGTGAGACGGTTTGGTGACACGTGGCGATAATCTGTAAGAGAGTGTTCAATGCGAAATCAGCAATCGAAAATTGGAACATAGTATTCCTATTTTTTCTTTTGCAAATATTAGAACTTTCTTTCAGCATACCTTTCTTCTTTCGACAATTTATTCTCGCTCGGCGCCGGGCTGGATGCTGTGCTAGCATTCGAAATAACCGTCGCCGGTCTGGCCATCGTAAATATCACCTCCGACCCGCCATTTCCATTTTCCTGCCCATTAGCGGGTAGCACGCTAAGCGTAGTGGTGCTATTACCACACAAATTCTCCCTCGATCTACATCTGTTCTGTATCTCCAGCATATTGTTATTCACTTTATTCTGATTATTCACAGAATTACTGTTGATGTTGTTGTTCGTAATCTGATTATCGTCAGTAATGTAATCTGGATTTATGAGTTTCATAAGGTCCTCCTGAAGGGTGCTCGACGTGAGATTCGCCGAGTTTCTGTGAGAATTCCTCACACCGGGCTTCGGTCTTGGACTCTGATTTCTGGAACTTCCGCTGGACGGTGTCAGGTTCCCAGCTCGATGCTTGTTCGCTCTTCTCAATCGCGGAGATACGTTACCCGAGCCGTTAGATAGTTCATCTTCACTGGGAAGTGTCGTCACATCTGTACCATTTGTATCCGGTATCCTTACCTCTGGCGGAAGACTCGAACTGAAGTCTTTCTGTCGATATTCCACTTTATGCGGCACCGGTCTCTCTGACATCGTAGTCTTCAAGCTAGTCACTTTCTCGCCAACTTTGAACTCATGAGGAATGTCATATCTAACAGTCTCCCTGACATGTTCCTCGTGTCTTCTTTCAGTACTCGTTGTATGGGAGTCTAAATCATATTTCGTTATCTCGACATCATACTTGCTATTCCTTCGCTCATATTCTTCCACATGCTCGTAGCCAATCGTTCTCTTATCATGCACTCTCGATTCTTGCTCATACTTATTGGGTGTCTTCTCCATCTTCTCCTCTTGATTCTCAAACTTGTTCGTCCTCTCTTTTGCATCGAATTCGTACTTTGAATTTCTGTCAGGTCTCACAACGTCGTATTCATACTTTGGGTTGCTCTGGTCATACTCGTATCTTACTAAATTGTTATTGCTACCAGATTTCGGCAGGCTGTATCCGCTATTCTGTGCCAGTGGCAAAGAATTCGATACGCTCAGTTTCTGATGACCACCGTGATGTTGCAAGTCATTTTTGTGAAGATCTCTTTGAGACGCGTATAGACTCTCTTGCTTATTCTCGTACTTCTCCTTCTGAAGTTTCACGTAGTTTGTGCTGACGTGATGTTCTTGATTACGGTGAGCGTTCTCCAGCTGTCTCTGATAACTTTCGTGCCGGGCAGCCTCTTGCATCAGTTTGGACGACGCGTAATTACTTTCTTTGTTATAGTGATCATGACCATAGTGCTTCGATGCCTCATTGAATTGTTTAGTACTCGCATAGTGCGATTCCTTTTCTTTCTTCTGTGCTGACGGTAGTTTGTTTGGAGTCACTGCTTGAAAGTTTTGACGTGCGGGAAGCGGCGGTGGCGTTCCATCGGTACGATGAACATTGTCCTGATCCTGGGGTTCGAGAAGCTCATACCTACATGTTATAACAAAATGTATCATAATTAACATTAACAACAATAAACATCGTTCACTGTATGCTAACACACAGTTGCTAATGTATAACTTGCCAGCGATCGTCAGCACTACTGTGTCCACTGCTGCTGCTGGTCATGGTACCTTCGAGGGGAAACCGTGGATCGTTGAATGATCTAGAACTGGATCCTGTTCCATACCCAGAACTATTACTGGACCGCGGGGGACTGAATGATCGATCGTAACGTCTTTGATGCGACATAGCGGTTTGTTGACTCGCTGTACTATCGGGGCTGGTTACATTCTCGTAATCCCCCTCATAATTGTTTGACAAATACTGACAGTTCTGTAGCGTGCACCCTCTAAACCGGCCAAACAGACACAACGGAATACATAGTTAGCACGTTATGTTCATTATTCAATATGTCGCATGCACCTCGTAACGACTAGTTCATTATGAAAGAATAAGAAATAAAATATGACACATAGTTTGATATCCTATGCATTTTAATATACTACAATACATAGCGTATTAACATTTAAAATGTTGCACATGAGTATCTGTACACGTAAAGCTGCTGCCATGCAATAAAGTAGGAACATCTAAACAGTGACGATGATCGTATAAAAAAAACCACGAATTAATTGCTTACCTTCGAGGACTACCGTCGCTTGTAGGCGGTATTACAGTAACCGTGACCTGAGCACTTGTTTTCAGAAGGTCGACCATCTGATCATGGCTAAGAGTCGAAACTGCAACTTTGCAAATCTCGACCAGTCTCGAACCCTGACGCAGTCCAGCCTGCCATGAAAGTCCCATGCTTTCCACTTGCGTAACGACGCCATCCGGCTGCACATGGAAGCCAAGCTGGCCAAGACCATTTCTTTTCAAGGATAACTCCGAAGCAGGAGCTCCTTGCGTCACGGCACGAAGACGTGCGACGATCTCCATCAACTCGTCTCGCTCACCATAGTCGCCACGCACGTGTATCGTTATGCATTCACCTTGATGATAATATAATCGCAGGCTGGAAGCAATGAAACGATGATTAGATTGAACGTAGAGAACGGTCTTATATAATTTCAAGCAGTTATGGATACAGTGCTCAGAGATTGCGTTTGGTATAATGAATGGAAGTTAGGAATCAACGCATTGACGTACAATATGTTCTTAGAAGGCCACGAAACACGTAAGGCATGCGAAGCGTATGGAGAGGTATTAGAGAACCAGAATAGCTTGGCATCAGGTGTGACAAGTATATTTAATGCTGAAATTACTGTATCATTTTCGTATAGTATTTATTTACCTATTTGTCTGCGCATGCCATCCGAGCACGCTTACGCATGGCGTGACGAAGACAATTTGTCGAGAATGTTCCTCGATCAAAATGATCGTGTCAATGCTTATCCCCAGATAGCAGTCTGTGTTTTGATTGCTGTCCTCAAGTATAACCTGCCAGCAAATTGCACCGCGTTGAGAAGCGTCACAGGAGAGTCTCGGACGGATGGCCGCTTTTTTCTTGCTGCTGAACGACAGCATCGCTGTATAATGTGAAAGATTTCGTTTAATAATAAATAATGCAACAATGCCTGGTTCACACTCAAGGACCATAACAAGAACAGTAATAATCATTTATGATAAAATGTAGTTCACAATAAATACGTATAATTATGACAAATACCAGTAAAAAAAACAGAAAACTCACAAAATTTTTGACCGGTGTCCACAACCGTGGTCGAAGAATAATTTGTCGCCAGATCTTTCAGGTACTCTTGCCTCGTTCTGGTAGCCATTGTGGCGAATTTCTCCGATCTACGAGGAAAGAAGAATGCATTAGGGTGTGCTTCGAAAATTCTATTGAAGGGAAACACGAAGGAAAAATGAAATGGTTTACCTATGAGCTGCGTTCTCTGCGTTGATTACTTTCGCTAGAATGAAATCTGCGAACGCTTTTCCTTTGTTAAATGTAGCGCCCGCTGGGACTGGAGGTCCGAATATTGGGACTTCCTTGCTTCTTGACACAGCAACGCTGTATTGTGTATTCTCTGTGCAAGGATTGATTGCCTTCACGATGATGAAAACGTGCTGGAACTGCGAGCGTATTCTTCGCGGGCTAAACGGCAAAGCACCTGGTTCCTACGACATCATATAAAAAGAGCTGTGCAAACTTTCTAGGTGACAACCTCACGTGAATCATTTTCTATAATGATCCGATTGCAAACATGTTTGCTTTATACATACACTGCCGATCGTTTAATCGTTCAAGCCGTTATGTTTGCGAAGCTAAACTTCAATATTGGTTAAGCGACGATGACGCACCTGGAAAACTATAGTGACAATGTCGTTCCCGATATGCCTTTTTCGCAGTAATTGTTGCCTGTTGTTTGGCGTAAAGGGCAGCATTGTGGATACATGGAACGTTACTTCCGCGCCGCGATGGGTTGCAGCCACAGCGTGTGTTCCGGTCGAATCTGTCCTTGTATCCAGCCCAGCCTTGTAGCCTTCGAATCCTCGCAGTCTTATTCTTTGGCCTATCGTTAGAATAACGTAAATTTAACATTTGTCAGATAATATACGTGAGGCATGATGCTTGATTAGTGAAACCGTACACGCAATATAATTGCACGAATGCAGACGAATAAAAGAGGAGCGCAAGAAAGAAGCACAGATCCGCCCATTGACGAAGACTAACAAATCGGTATTAGTAATGCAACTCCAACTCGGACTAATGAACTTTTATTATCGTCCCGCCAGTAGGAAACGAAACGCGTTAACATGATGCAAAATGGGACGCGCGTTTCACTTTTAGAAAGTAAGTAGGTATCCGCTAACTGGGATAATTAAGACGATAGTAAGCACAATATTTCAAAGCGTAATGCGTAACAGCTCGATTGTTCGTTGAGCGCGGACTGGAACAGGAATATGCAGATATTACAGCAAGATGCTCGAGATTATCGCAAAAATGATTCAGTTCCTTTAATTTCCGTGTCGAGAGCTTTCTGCTTCCTGAATGGCACGTGCAAAAAGATGGTAACATAATTCTTATAATTCCAGGGTAAAAGTGCACTGAAGCGAGACGCACTGAGCTGCCATGGCGTAACGTTCTTCCTGTTTTCGAACGTATCAAAAATTCATGGTAGTATGCGCTACGCTAGCGATACAATTTGCCGAGGTTTTTCTCTGATATGAAGATGCATACTATTTATTTATACTAATCGTTCTCCACAAGTCTTTCGAATATTTCTTCAACCCGTTGACTCACCGATGCAGTCTAAAAATTCCAGAAACGCTGGACCAGCGTGCTGATTGTTGTACATCTCTTCCTCGGTCCTTTGTCCGGATCTGCAGTACAATACTCCGACCTTGTACCTGCTGGACAACCCCTGCTCGTCCAAACGAGCGACAGCTTCTTCTGCCGGTGGAGTTCCGAGCCTCAAACACGCGAGTTGCACTTCCGGCGCGACCAATTCCAGCAGTTCCCTCGTCGGCAATCTGCCCTGAGGCCTCATCCCCAAGGCCTCTTCCGGTACCGAGCCGCGGAGCGTTAATAATTCGGACGTGCGGACGATTATACGGTACTGGCTCACGTCCTTACGTATGCTGATTGCAACTGGTCCCAGTTGCTCGTCCATACCGAACCAATTCTGATGCTCTCTACCTGCGATCCCATTCAAACGTTGTATACAGGACACAGTCCAATAATCCTGACATTTAATCACAACCACAACCAAATTTCGGAAACTGACCCGGGAATTTTTCTCACGCCACAGTTTCAAGAACCAGGAACTAACCTTGAAAGTACTTTCGATAGTAATGCGCGCCTTCGTCGACACTCTCGACGGGCAGCGGTCTTCGTTGCAAGGGACACGTGTGTTTCCAAAGCGTCTCGCCAGCTTGCGGTTCCAAAACGGAAACCCCATAAGCCAAAGGTGGTCTGTGAACGCCGTTGACCTGCGGACACCGTGTGAGTCCGACTTCGCGTTCTCCTTCACCGCCAGTTTCATTGCGGAAGAACGGACACGACTCCAGAAGATCGTTTCCTACAAGACACATAACGTCAGTAAAACGGCTATAAAACACACGAGTACCAGGAATCCTCCGAAAAGCAGCAGGCTACCTTTCCCATCGCCGGCGTCCTCCTCCGGCGTCTCGTCCGGCGTCGACGCTCTCAGAGCACTGGCAGCCGACGCTCCCGTCGCAGTGTTCCGCCTCCTCGCCAACAAAATTCCCCTCAGCTTCGCGGCATAGCCAAGGTTCGCCGTGAGCGACTGACAATCGTAATGCGCGAAGGCCCTTCTCCTGTGACGTTCCTCGACGTCCGCCGACACCCCGACGGGACTCGGACAGGTCTCCTCCATGTTCCGTGGCGGCTTCGCGCCCCAGAGTCTGTTCAGCTTGAGACGAAGCTTCGGACTCGACGATCCGCCCGCTGTCGGGCCGCAAACTTCGTCCGCGTCGGGCGACTGGCCGTCCTGGATGCGACGAAGATATTCGCCAGTGACGGGGCTGCGCTGATCGGCCGGTCGGAAGTCCTGCAGCATGGCGAAGAGGTTCTCGTTCATGGTGACGGACTGCGCGACTACGTCGATGCTGCCTGCAAAATTCAAGCGAGAGTTTCGTCAATAATTGCGCACCGTTCGCAGTGGCAGGAAACGGGCGTTCGTTAGGTTTTGCACGGGGCGAGCTGTTTATTGCGAAGCAGGAAGAACGTAGTCCGGTCGGTTATGGTGGCTTGGTGCGAGAGTGTCTGTAAGTAGGGATCAGAAAATTGTGTCGCGCTTTTTGGGGATGGTGTTGAGGTCCACGCGACATGTAGTGCTTGCAGATCTTTACAGAGTAGTTCGGTGAGAGAATTGTGCGCAGGGTATGAGAGTCGGGTGAATAAGGTGCTGTACATAATATCTGACAGCGTAACGACTGTCTGCGACGTTTCAATCAGCTTAACGCACTGGATCGGTTCAAGGTGAAGTGCGTGCGAACGTTGAATGGGACGATGTGCGAAGTTGAACGGCTCAAAACGTTAAACAGATGTCAGTTTCAATTATCGTCTACACAACATGGGAATGGACACCGATTAATCTGAATTCTGAATCGTTTTAAAGAGAGTGCGCCGGAGATGGACCCGCGTGAAACATCACCGATTACTATTCACAATCAATTTGGTACGTACAGCTGAGGGCGGCTCCCACGCTAACTGCAAAACATGTCACGAATTCCAGTTGCGATTACACAGCATAGTAATGTCGTGGAATGATGTGCGAGAAAAATGACTACGTACCGTGAGATCCATACTCCCTTCTTAACGGTGTGTCTGGCACCCGCGAGCCAGGGTCGGGACTGTGAGGGAGTTCTAAACTGGAATTGGACCTGTGTAGGGCCAATCCACGTCCCACGCGGCTCACCGGCCCTCCGCTGCCGCCGGTGTTAATTGGTAAGCTCGCGATCATCTCCTCATTCTGCGAACAAAAGAGCAGTCACATGTTAATAAATGACCTCCCACCGTTTTTTATCAATCGAGACAGCGTAACAGTAAATTATCCACAGGCTCTTGACATCGGTTATATAATTAGGGGAGCGGGACTAATTTCATAGCAACGGGTTAAAGGTTGAAGCTTTCGAACCACTCATTCATGGCGTCCTTACATTTACGTCGTCACACGAGGCATCTCGTAATTCGAAAACGACACCGACGGCATCCGAGCTTAATTCAAGGCTTCCTTTGATGCACATCGCGGTGAATTCAAGCTGAAAACTCGGTGTCTCTTTGCGGGCGCGTTCTATTTCTGCGCAAGGGGACGTTTCGTCACCCGGCGGGTTAAGTAGGAATGAAGTTAAGTGGCTCAGAGCGAGCGGAAAGTAGGGCAGTTAATTAGTATCCTCAAGTTCCTCCGTGTGATGCGTGCGTCCACACAACTGAATACTCGTGCCGCGGGCGTCGCGTTGCTTTGGGTGTTACCCGAGCAAGCTGACAATGAGTGTCGCGAGATAATATACGAAAAAGAAGTGTCAATCGTCCGAAGTTTGTAAATTCGAATTTGCACTGATTGTGTTCACTAAATATTGAATGCATTCCATTATACGCGTCAACATCATTTCGACGTCTAAGACTGTATCGTATAAGGGATGCGGCAAAAACTCTGGTGCAATTCAACTAACAAGTTGATCTCATGCAATCTCATATAATATAGTACTCGAACACGTAGGCACTTATACCGTGTACGTGTATCGTCAACTCTTTTTAAGTTTAGCACACCTTCCCCGTAGTCACCCTACAAGGTCCCAGATGTAATTTGATCCGTGTCTAATATATCGAGCGTGCTAGCCTATAAAAGAAAGCCCTTGAGGTCGAGTGAAATCGTTCATCCTCGATTCAAGCTTCCAGCATGGTGTCGCTGTTCTCGAAAGAGGCGCGACTTCGCGGAAGATTTCGTACCGCACCGTTGGCACTCGCATTCGGCATGGCGCCGTCTGGGTCTCCCTTGCTGAGGAAAGCGTAATTAGCCTTCGTTCCAGATACATCGTACGGCGTGTTTATTGTTGCTTGTAACGCGATATCGTCCGCTTGCGGAACCTTCTGTGCATGTATATCTATGCACGCTCAAATTGTTCGATGAGCGCGAATATTAATATGTAACGCAAATAGCAATGTAACGCGCATCAATAATGCAATGTCGAAAGTGACAGGAGTGAGTTTAGATATTCGTGTGCATGCGAGCACGTGCATTCTGCGAAGAGTAATGAGTGAGTATGAGCATTGATAAACGCGCGCATTGTGCGAAGGCGGACGGTGTGAATGAAAACAACGGGTACGCGTACAGTAACGCGCGTGCGGATAAATGAGAAACGGTCAACGCAATTCTCTCCGTCAATGCATGCTTACGTCGGGAAAATCTGAATAGAATGTATGCAAATACGCTCGGGCGTGAGAAATAACTCACGGACCTCGCGGTGCGCGCGGCGATGCGTGTGCATATTAAAAAGTGGCTGCCGTGTATATGCAGTGTGAAAGAAACAGTGGATGCACTTGATCGCCCGCGTACGCAAATTAATGGACGCGTACAAATGAGCGAGCACGTAGGATGTACATAAATTATACGTAATACATGAATAATATATGCATCGATGACGAACGATGAAGTAAAATTCAGTAGAGTACGTTTCTCAAACATTGATCATGTCTCATGTCTCGAGTGCCATCACTCATCAAAACGCACGTTCATCGTTCATTCATTAAGAAAGTCTGCAGGAAAACCAAAAACTTATCATCAACATATACATCCGTAAAAATGCTGCACCCAAGTACATCACGCAAAAAGAAGGTGCGTAAAATAGTTTCACGAGTAAGCGCACACACCCACATCTGTATCCAGGAGGACGAACGTTCCGATGATACACCGGATCGTTCGAAATGCGGTGCGGGCTCGCCCACAAACAGGACACACACGCATGGCCGTATGAACGTATCGTAAAGTGGACACCGCACATCGACTATCGCACCTGCCCCACGCCACGGCATTCGATTTAGCCCTGTACCGTTGCTCCGTTCGCCAAATGTGTCCGGTGAATGGGCCAATGCCATTGTTAAACCCTGAACCGGTATCCGCCGGCCGTGCGCGCACGTAATTAGCGTCGCCGGCTTACGAATTAACACGGAGCGCTGACCGTACACGCAGGAGGCAGCGTGTACGTTAATCGATAAGAGCGGTCGTGCATTTTTATCTGGCGTACACCGCACGACGCGGCTTCATCGGCAGTTTATTCGGGAAGCGTCCGCTTCGTCGTTCGCATTCCGGCAAAATGTTAGTTTGAACAATGTAGATGCACTGCGATTAAGTGACGCTGTAAACAGGCCCGGGAAACTACGGTGATTGTGAATAAAAATCACTTCTTCTTTTCGGTCATCACGAAGCGTTTTAGTGGGACCATTTGAACAGAACGCTCGCTTAGTTAGTACCTCGAATGAAATTCGATTTTAGCAGGATCGGTAGGATGGGATTGGAAACGAATATCATGGGACGATATATGCATCCATGAAATACCGTATTGAAGATGGTATCAAGACTGTGCGTACATAATGTACAGTTAGTACCTATAATAATATCTCCTCTGCCACCATCACAGTCGGAACGGAACTCCTAACAATCCCTACGCCTTAATGCGGAGCCATACCTAAAATGGCACGTAGGACGTAGCTATCCGGTAGACAACGTGCAGAGATAGTAACTGCAATAGCGGTACCGGTTGCAGCAATGTTACTGACCGCACTTATGTTTGCGCCAACAATTCCGACGCACCGGCTTATTGCCTTGCCATAAACGCAACTGCAGCTACCAGTGTCCCCGGGACGACTGTTCCCAGACAATGGCTCAATAAATATCTGCAACCATGCCGTCAACTTTGCAGCGTTAACCCCGATGTCACGCATTGTTAGTATTCAGCGGCATCGGACTCAAGGTCATAACTCGGATTCAAGTACCAATAGAAAATTGTAGAAACTCGCATAACATCGACCAATAAACCATACGTCTCCTAAGCTCGCGAGAAGTGAAAGATCTCTTGCCCCGCGACCTCACTCGGAATCTCAAGTTGATACGACGAGAAACGTACCCACGCATCTCTGAAATTGACATTCCTTCGGACCGATGTCCGCCGGCCAATCGTCTCAATTTTCACGAAAATCAAAATCGGCTCTCGGTCACGGGGCACTGAGCGCGTGCGATCCTTTAACACAGTGTTTTCCAAACTTTCGACATCTCTGTACCCCTTCTATAATTTTCGTAAAACACAGAATATGCCGTGTAAAAAAAAAATATTGCGTATACTATAATAACAATCAAAATATATTTATTTTTTCCTTTTTAACCCCTTGGCCTACACGGTATCTGCCAATTCCGCGTGCCATAGTAAACAAGAAAGTCGATCGCGCGCCGTGCCATTCAGTTCTTCAGACTTTCAGACTCATGGTTTTCGTTTATGACACAAATGCTTTACCAGGAGTCAGATTCGTGATTTTCGTTTATGACACAAATTCTTTACCACGAGTCGGACTCATAGATTTCGTTTATGACACAAATTCTTTACCACGGGTTAAACTCGTGGTTTTTGTTTATGACACAAATTCTTTACCACGAGTCAGACTCGTGGTTATAGGCCGAAGGGTTAATACAACAAAATAATAATAATAAAATATAAATAAAACGAATCAAAATTATATTATAAATAACATTCATTATAATCAATGATAAGACGACAGATTACCATAATTTGGTTCCCTGGTTCTCAATTTTAATCTCAGCGGATCCACATCCAATAGCCTGTTCCTTTTTTCTAACTTAAACATTTTTTTACTTTTAACCGGATGCAGCGCGTATCCCCACCAAACTCTTCCCGTCCCCCAGGAGGTACACGTACCACACTTTGGGAAACACTGCTTTAACACGTTGTCTGCCAAAAACATTCCGAAAGAATGCGTAACGAAACGGTTGTTAGTCGTGTCAAATAAAGCGTTAAAAATCTATTTTCCAGAGTCCCATGAGACAACATTCTTTTCATATGGGCGACCCGGCAGACAAAGTGTTGAGAACGCATCTGCTCACCGGTAAGCGTCGGTTGAGCCGGCATTTCGGTCATCTCTTGGCCTCTCGGCCAGTCGATTACGGTGCCGGGCCCGTTCGCTCGTTCGTCGACCAAGAAATCGCGAGGCGTCGACGTTTCTGCCGGAACGACGAGCGACGAGCGCCGAGAGGGATTGGGCCTCGGAGGTATTTGGCACGAGATGACCGTGGCCAGACTGCCGAGGGGCCCGTTGCATTCCGTGCATACTGGGCGTCACATTGCAGCTTGCACCCGACGCTGCCGGTGCAGCGAGCGGCGCGTCGGGCGGAGCAGAAGAAAGATGCGAGACGGTTCGTTGAACAATGGACTGCATGACTGCAACCGTGCCGCGGGCAGGGTAGCGCGGATTGTTCTTGGGTAGAATTTCGAGGGCCCTTCGCAGGTCTTGTCCGCGTTGCACGTCTTTTTCGTTCTCGTCGCCTCTCGTCTCATTCGCTGTCAACACTTTCGTCGACACGCTTCAAAAGCTTATCTGGCGATGTCGTTAATGCACTGGGTGGTGCGGATTAAATGTTTCGTTCAAACGTTCTTATGTTAGTGTCATATTTTTATATTTGATTTTTGGATTATATGGCATTTTTAAGCTGTAGTTTCCTCTCGTATCTTCGGTCGTTGAAGGAATGCTCGAGTCTTGTTCTTAGTTTTCCAGCGCACACAGCCGTCGAACGTATAACAGCGTTTCCCTTTGTTCCTTATCCACAACTCAGATTCATCTTCGTAGAATTCCTTCCCTCCCTTCGTGCGGGGTCTAAGAATGTCGGCAACAAGGGTATGTGTGGGTGTGCGCTCGCGTGGGTGGGAGCATGGTGCGCACGGCGTGGAAGACTAAATAGTGGCGACCCGTATTAATGCGGGTCTCCGTTTCAAGGTGAAGCGCACACTCTTTCGTCGCTCGCGCTCGACGTTATGACAAGCGAGGCAGCGGCATAGTTCCTGAAAGTATTTCGCGTGCTTCAACTTGACTGTGATCAATGGGAAAGGAACGGTCGCTTGAAAATTCGCTTTTCCACGCTTCATTAATTTAATGTGCAACGACGATAAAGGTGTGTCGGGGTATTGTGCTCATCGAAAATTGTTGTGTATTCCTACAGTAGTTAGGAGGATATAGGTAGCACGTTGACCTTGGAATTAGAGTTAGACACGATTGCTTCCGGAGTGATAAAGTAATTCTAAATAATTGCCGTATAAAGTGTACAAGAGCAGAATACGATATTTTCAATTCCAATGATTCTCCCGTTTGTATTCGACGTGACATGACATCGGTTTCTTTAAGTTACTTTCAAGTTGCCTGTAATAAGCGCATGGCTTGAGAACAACTACGGGTTAAGACGCTCATATTGTCTTTATCGCGATGACAGTGACGCGGGGACAATGAAGTGCAGTGTGACGTGGGCGAATATAAAATCGGCCCGTGCGACGGCGGATTCGCATATCGGATTGAATACACATAACTAGGACAAGGCGACACTGCAAATTGATGCTAATTGCCTTCCATTGACAACTGCTGCTGCGCCCGCCCTCGCATAATTGCTCCGTCTGCGCGACACGCGTGCAAACAAAACGGTCCGCATGAAATCAGATGTCAACCGAATCATTTCCTGCTTTAGCTAATGAAGACAAAACACGCCGAGTTAACGTCATCTTCAAACTAGTCGGTATTGCGGAATATTCAACACGTCTATTTCTTCATATGTCGACTGAACTATATGAAACAAGGGTGGCATCAGTTCATTATAAAAAAAGGTTATACATATAATTAAATATTATTATATATATACATAAAAAGAACTAGCACGCTCCACGCAATCGACACGGTGAACCTTCTGCAAAACCGAAAGTTTTCTTTTATACAGAAAGAAATGATAAATGTCGAAGAATGTTATGACTTATGGTTCAGATTATAAATGTTGCCGTAGCGGGGCCAATGGAGTGCAAAGGATGAAAAATAGGAACGTCAGTTGAGTGGTGCGATATGTGTCAGCATACGTCGAGCTTCGTATCCTGTTGCATACAACTCGTCCAATCCAACCAAAGAGAAGGTCGACGGATTCGCTATACGGGGAGTTCACCCGTTTCGCATATCCGAACCATTCTCTCTAGGTTCTAGAATGCAAATGAATTCGCAACAAGACGCAGCGCCGTCGAGAACTAGGTGACGCGCATTCGCGTAATTCTACGCTAATTGCATTCCTTCGCGGACTCCCCGTAACGCCCACGCACGGATCGTTCGTTCTATTATGTGTCACCCAAGACGTGTCTCGACGTACATTGCCTCTCGAGTTGTACAGCCTTCGCTGATGGCGACTGCTTGAGAGCTCTCGTAAACGTTTCGCTGTCAATTCGATTGAATTGCTCGAGATAATGAAACTTTGAGTGCCACGTATGGGTGACCCACATATGGGTGACGTATAGATCTTCGCATAGGGTCATCACGCCGACGATTTCGTTAAGTGTCTTTTTCGAAGTGTGCTTCGTACTCACAAGGGTCAAAAAAGATCATTCCCTATTAAGCGTTTAATCGAGGTTTTATGTGAATTTATTTTTTGCTACGTATTCGGGCATAGAACTGTTATACGTGGTGTATTGCTTATATAATCATAGGATCTAGAATTAATGATGACTGAGAAAAAATTAGAATTTGTATACTTGTATGAATTGTCTTTGCTGTATGAAAATAGTAGTCGATGTCAACGATGCGGTCAGGCAAAGTGCAAGTAGTATGTATCAATGGAACGAGATGTCAGACGAAGAAGTAAGAGTATTACCTCGAGAGCGATTTAGAGCCGTGGACACTGTCATTTGCAATTATATCAATTTCAGCGTCACTTGCCAGCAAAACGATTACAGTTTTCCCATTCTTAAGATATGCATTGATTGCATGATGGGTCTATCCTGTACGTCATTCCTGATTTCACAATTTGTGAACACTTTTCGACTGCTGTTATATAATTATTGATCCTCGAAGTAGATTGTGCGAGCGCGCACACTGAATATCCCCCGACTCATTCCTCTCGTCGAACAATTAGAATTTCCAATGGAGTTCGCGCTCTCCCCGAGCAAGAAGGGGAAGCTGATTTCACATTTACATGGTTATCGCGAGCGCAACGAGAGATTTAACAAAATTCAATTATTCAACGCGGATGTTAATCAACTGAATTCGATTTCTAGGGCAGCGATACAGCGTGCATTTGCATACAAGCCCGACTGGTTAAGAAAACAGGATCCTGAGTTAAGGCCTCACGATTTTATGAACTGCCGGGAGCGTAGCTTCGTATTAACTTTATTGTTCTGCCAGCGATCAAAGTCGACGTTGTCCCGCGACTCGATTACTTAGGACAGGACCGTCACTAAAAACGGCTGACTCTTATTTCTAGAGCACCAATACACGAGACGTTTATACATACTAGGTCGTCCGGTCAACAAATCAGACTGGTGAGAACAATTTTGTCCGACCACGGCGTTCGTATCGCGTTACATATCGTTGCGGTGCTAAACTAGTGTCGATGGAGTAGCGACAGTGTGGGGTGCTAGTGTCGGACGCAAAATTCACAACTTTCCTCTGCCGACCTTTACCGCGTTCCCCACTTATTCCGCGGCACTCACTGTTCCGAACTCAACTGACTGCGAGCTCACGGTAAGCATATAGATCAAGGCTTCGGCGCGTAAAAATGACTGTTGCGCTCGGACTAGTTGTAAAATGTGCGCTGCGGTGAATGGCTTTCGTTTGTTGTGCGGAGAGCGCAGTGGATAGGTAAGTGTAACTGAACGGCTCAAATGGTTTTCCTTTCAGTGAATGGGAGAGAGTGTCGCGGTTGGGATATTATTCAGTTCGTTCTACGCTTATTCTCGTCCGTGGAACTCGATGATGTGCGAGCTTTTCTTCTCTTCGTCATAGCTTCCTGACGAGGGCAGTTTCTTGTTATTACGCTCGACATCTGGTATATTGGCTTTATTCATTAATTCCCGTACCGTCCACGCTTTCTATTACGCATCAATGAATAATCGTAATCGTGTTCTCCGGCGCGGAAACGACGACGCCAGGGGAAATAATGAATCGACCATTCATACGCAACAGCACTCACCTCTCCGTCTTGCTAATGCTCACAAGTCACAATACTGCGTTTTTTTTTCCAGATGACGGAAGTGTCGCGGAAATAAGAAGCGAGCGTTCAGCAGCGTGGATCGAGCTGCGAAATCAGCGGGACGAGTTGCGCGAGCTCGGCGATAACGGAGAAACTTAAGTGTCGATCCCACGGTCAAACTCGCGTTGACTCATCGGCCACGATTTCTCAAGGACGCCGACAGAGCACGCGAGACTCGCGCCGGAAGGAAACGCACGCGCGCGATCGAGCGCTCGCTTACGTCGTAAATAGTAATTGTGCTGATCGAGTCGTCCGATAGGGATCCGAATCGTGACTCAATCGAGCAGGTCGACGTCGTCATCGACGATAAGTCGATCGCCGTCGTTGGGAGGACACCTTCGGCCAGGTCGAATACCTGCTCGCCATGATGATACGCAACCCGTCATGGCGAGAGAATGTCAACGATTTGCGTAGCCTTTTCGGTGCCGTCTCGACGCGAGTCGAGTTACGTCATATATCATGCTTTTCGCGTACAGGCGCAAATCACGAATGAAGGTGATGCAGATGATGACGAAGAAAAATCTTGCAGGACTGTCGAGGGTTTGAAGTGGCATGGCACGCGGCCTGAATAGAGGAGTCGGTGAAAAATAGGTGGGCACGGAACGTGTCAATGGGAATGTAAATACGCTTCGCGAGCAATGCTGAGGCTGACAATGAGTCATTGAATAATTATTTGATTCACAGTCGGCATAACGTCGTCCGATACGACCCATCGGAGCATCCTCGCACGCCGGGCACAAAAATGCTCGTAAAATCCATCTCGGAGCGTCGTAACTCGCGCGATCGCAATAAACCTCCCGGCCGACTGCGGAAGGAAAAAGAGTTGCGGAACTTCGGCGGAATTGCATCGTCGAAGCTATCCGGACGTCTCGGACGTTACGATCGCCGTGCCAGATTTATCAAGCGCGCACGACGGCACGTCGAACGCCGTTTCGGCTCGTAAAGTTCCTTGCACAACGGGCGTATTACATTATTCGGCTCGAACGACGTCGGTGCCGTTTCCGCCCGGTGCTGCCATATTTTTCCCCAGGACTCGTGAATCCTGAGCGCATAACGGAAACGTAGCTCGCGCTTCTCTGTTTCCTGTGCCAGAGCATTTTTTCTAGGTAATATTGGTACACTTGTCATTTTTAAGAGGGAAGTTTTTGGAAAGCTTTGAAATAATTGGCGGATTTTTGAGTAATTGGAAAGTTGGAATAATTTGAGCATAGTGTAGTGTGGTATTTCTCGGAGGCACGACATCGTCGAAACTGAAACGTTGTGCGGAAATCACGATCGGAGTTACGAGTCGTCCTGTGCCGTGGCGTTCCGTCTATGAATGCATGCATGTACGTGCGTAATCGGAGTTTATGCGTTTTCCTCGCTGGCCTTTGTGCACAGAGGCCGTGAGTCCTCGCGTCCCTTATACGCCAGATGTGTGATTCACGAGCCTATCGCGACGAGGTCAATCCCGAGACGAGAAATTTCGCGACACGCGAATGCTCGGACGGACGCCGGACGGTTATGCAACCCATGGAATCTCACGATGCTACGCAGAACCTTCGCAGGTATTCTCGCGATTAGATTTGTCGCGTTTGCGCACTGCCAAACGTGGCCAATGTGTTGCCGCTTCGTTTCATACGTTTCTGCTTTCTCTATCTGGACCTACACGGAAGTCCTTTTTTGTACATGTTAATCAACGTTACTCATGTTTTCCGCTCGGAAGCAACACGCGTGAAATCACTAATTGCCCAATATGCGTTAATGCGTAGTTTTAAATTGCAAACACGTTACCATCAACGTTTCTTCCCGACGACTCGAATAAGGAGTGAATCCTTGTATGGATAGATTTTTTTTTATTCAGCTTTGCCCAACACTGGTGTTACTCGTTTCGATTACATCACGTTCGTCTCGGTCACGTTTGTCACATGTCATCCTCGCGAGAGATAACGGAAACGGAACTGTCAAGAGGGGCGAAGAGGGTTTGAAATCCGGACAGTTTGCGGAACTGAAGCGCGGCCCGTTCGCGAACCAACGTCACACTTGTCTCTGGAAAGTTCGCCATCGGCGGAGAACACTTGTAAACAAGTCGGTGTGCTCTAATTCGTCGCGTTCGCTTTTTCCCGTATACGAGATAAACGGACAGAAGTCATACCTACACGCTCGTGCACGGCGTTACCAGATTACGTAATCGACTTCCGCTCGCGCTTTCGTGGGCGAAACGTCGTCGGAGACAATTATTTCACCTCGCAATCTCATTTTTTTATGGGTCGAGAGCGATTACGTGACGCGCGGAGAATCGAAAGCGTGAACACGCACTCTTGTCTCGTTCGCACTGGCGCAAGACGGAAATCGACAGGAGGCGGTCACTTTGGAACGAATCGAATTAAAAGCGCACATTTTGATCCCTCACGTCCACGATCCGCATTCATCCGATAATTCTGCTAATATCAAAAGAATCTTCTTTCCGCCGACATAAACCCGTCAACGTCGCCACATAAGCGCGTCGATTCAAGCACATATTAAAGTTGCACTCCCGACACGACCTGAAACAGCATCCGATAAGGTATCACACCGAAGTCGACATTCAGAAAGTGCACGGCGCGCGCTCCGTAAAGCTTCGAAACGGAGTAGCCGAGGGAAGAGTATACGGTCGGAGTGGCGTACTCTTGCTGACAAAGTGACGATACGTACTCGCCGTACGACTGCCGATGTCACGCAGTTGACACGGCACTTGGACGACGATAAGGGACCACCCTCTGACTACCGAGAAGCTTTCAATGCCTCGATAAGCGGCCATCGACGATGGAAGGCACGACACGCTCGCCAGATCGTAACCAGTGGGTGGCCGGACGGAGATCGCGAGGAATGTTCGGAGTTGATCGAGCGGGAACCAGTTCGAGGAAGAGCGGAACTGTGCAGACGGAAACCGGTGGGAATGTGGAAACGGAGGAGACGCGCGCGTGTTCTGTCTCTCCAACTCTCCAGCCGATCATTTCGCACGCCTTGTCTGACGCGATGATTGATGCGCTGGCTTCTATTGATGCGTTACTGCGGCGTGCGGACTATTGTTTGCCGATTGTGAGCGCTGACGCGGTTGTTTTAGCAGTCGTTCGGATGAGTGTTGCGTAAGAGTGATTTGAATCTCAATCAGGGTTCGTTGTTTGTCAAGATTCAAATCACTGTGAAGGAGGCAGTTTTGTACAGCAAACTAGCGTACTAAAGGAACTTTCATGAACATGCGCGTGATTCGGAATTGAGGATGAATGAAGTTTCGCGCGACCCGAGCAGAGTGCAGCAACGTTTTCTTTCGACTACCAGTTTAGAGTAGTTTAGACACATTACGGTCCTGCAGCGAGAGCGCGGTCGACTTATTACACGGTGTATGCAATTGCGGATTGCGGTCGAGGATCGGTCATCGATAGACGTGCAGGCACGCCATTGAGAAAGTGAGTATGACGGGCCCAATAATCGTAGGCCGAGAATTGAAAGGAAAGTCGTAACAATTATGCCGTTGCGCGAAACCGATCTTCGGATATCAATTTCCATTCACCGCATGCAATATCAGGTTCAATCTCGGGCCGACCACATTTACGGGAAATTAGTGGGCCTCTAAATACAGAGTTTGCGTATGAGAAGCTGTACGGAGAGAACCGAGCAAATGATAGTCAGTCTCGTTAATTACTAAATACCTATTTTTACGTGCCGCGCGTCAGGCACAATTCAAATTCGAATCTGTCATTATTAATGTAAATATCTAATGCCGGTGTTGATATAATTATGCGAAACCTCTCGCAAGAAAGCAAGCGACTGCATATGAAAAGAGGGTAGAGATACTGTATAATTATCTTAGCAAACGTTTGTCTATTCTCGAATCCTTTCGAGCGACCGTTTGTCATGGGAGGCTGCCGATGTTGCAATCCAGAAGTCTGACACACCACTCTTCTTTCCTTTACATCCAGACACCCGTAGTCACGGTAACTCACACAGTTTCACATACTATACCACAGGGCACTACAAAAAATATAGCATAAAATTTGTCCATACAAAGATTTCGTTTCAGAGACTCAATCTCATATCAGTTATAACCGAAAAAAATAAATAAAATAAAACAGTTCTTCTCACGTGTTACACGTTACCCGAGTCAGATTTTGCCCGACACAATCGAAGCGTCGAACCGCCCGGCGGACGAAGAAAGCGTTCACGGCAGAATGCGCAGAGGACTGTCGAGCATTGGCCGGTGGCAGGCTGATCCCTGGGGAGGAGAAGGATGGTTCCCGCTGAGCGCGGAGGACAATTCTCTCTCATGAACGTCGTCCGCCGGGTGTCGTGCGTATCAGGTTCGCCGATTCTCGATGATCAGCGAGCGTGTCGTCAAAGACTCGCTTCTAAGATGCCGGGCACCTTACCTTGCAGGACGACTTTTCCTCGCGCACGTACTGTGGGAATGCTCGAGGTGCGTGCAACCGCAGAGAGGCGAGTGCGTACGGACGAGAAATAGGCAGACGCAAGTGTGTGACGTGCACGCATACGCACGTGCACGCACTCGCGTGTGTTTTGCGCCACGCACGGAGAGCAGGTGGATCGACCATTGGCGTTCGACGTTCGAGGGTCGGATGTCTGCTTCGATAGGTTTCATGGATCGGCAACTACCGATATGTGGGTGCGTACGCGACATTGCTAGAACAATCGACGTTTCGCGCACCTTACGCGCTTGTTTTCGCTTTTCCTTTTTTCCGTAATGCGTGTCGCGTCACGAGGCTTGGTTCGTGTTTCTCTGTTGATGCTTTGTTGTGAATTATTATGGGGAGGATGGTCAGCAGAATTGTTGTGCGTATTTTAATCTTGTTCGGGATACAACCAGAATCGGTGGAGGGTACAGTTACATCGTTATTGAGCTAGCTTTCGATTTATCTGCTTGGATAGGTTTCACGGAGCGGTCGTTCGGTATGTAAGAGTGCGTTTACGGACGTTGCCGGTATACTTGTAGCATGTCTTTACCATTTTACTAAATTTCTTCTCATTTCTCTTGTTAAGCGCCTTCTTTTCCGCTGGTTGCCGTGCGATATTTTTAGTTATTCCGCTAAGGAGAATGTTTACTTATCTACGGAGCATTGTGTTCTATCGTTATGACATTTGTTTTTCACTTGTAAAACGCCAACCACTTGAAGTCACTTTCGATTTGCCCGCTTCGATAGGTTTCACGGATCGTCTGTTCTTGATATACGTACTTACACGGGACACAGATATTCTTAGTATAATTTGCGTGTCACGCACTGTACTTTCACTGCTTTGACTTTTCTTTCATTTTCCGTCCTCGTCGTTTGTTTCTTGCATCGGACGGTGCTCGTACGTGTTTTACTTTATTACCTATCATTCGGTTAAGTTTATACATTCATATGCGACCTCTCGTTGTTTTTGTAACAACGTATTGAGCTGTAATGTTTGTTTGCTATTTGCAAGTCATTTGTGCGGCGAGTGTACTATACCACGTTCTCCTGGCTTCTGACGACTACACGCAAATTACACCAGCAGGTCGTCGGTTGTGCACTTTCTTTTTCCATCTACCTGCTCTATTAGTCCGTCGATTTTCTTTGCCAACGTGCTTTTACACGTGTTCTTTATGACCGTTCTTCTTGCACAGTGAAAACAATTTCTGTGCCTATTATTTCCTCATTACTTCTGTTTATCTGTGTTATTAATCCCTTATAAAATATCAAATAACTAATAATCGTAATACTCAGCATTAATTAAAACAGAAAATCGTCCAACGTGTTACAGTGCACCGAACAAACACGCATCGAATCATACACACGGTACGATAATTCGTCGTCCGACCACTCCTACTCCTAATTCGCGTGCATTGGAAGCCCTGTCGGGAACATGGATCTCTGTATTCAAGGGGGGATCGATCGTCGACGATCGAAGGTCGTCCTTTGACGCGTCCTCGTAGCATGTTACATGCTGTTACCCCTGTAATTTCACGATCTTCGCATGCACTGACCACTCACGCACGTCGCATACGCACTCGACGGAACGCACGCCGATGATCCGAACTAGTTATGTAAATGGACCTTTACATTCTTGACGCGATCTACGAGCCGATCGCGGCGCAACAGCGTAGAGAATGCGACGGCCATCGTCCATTCCATCCTTCTCTCCATCTCATTGTACCCCAGCCTCCGTTTCAATTTCTTCCAACTTTTTCGTCACGCCACCCTTTTTCCGCCTCTGTCCTCCCAGTCCATTGTACGTCCGTGTTTACTCGCCTGTTTTCATCCGCAAGCTGTCTATTAGGAGTCGACAGTTTCCTCGCGCTCCTTCCCGCCACATTTTCACGGCCGCTTCATGTGTCAACGTTCGTCAAGCATCATTTGACACGAAAAAAAAAAAAAATGCAACGAAACGGCAGTCGTCTGGGGAAAAACCGTAACAATTTCTTCTCCACCCTATTAATCGTAAGTGCTCGTAAAAATAATCGTTACCCGCTATAAATAATTATCGTACCCTAGTTTCCGAACGACCATGCGGTATTATTATAGAGAGCAAGACGGAGAAAAAAGATAGGCGACACCGGCGCGACGCGATGATAATTCATGCGTTCGATCGTTGTCGAGATCGGCGCGAATGGCTGCGAATCGAAATTTGCTCTTCTCTTTCGCGCGACCGACGACGATTACTGGTCAGCCAGCCCCGGCGGCACTTAACTTTCGCCGCGTAAGGGGTTCATCGTTTTTTCCCATGATTAGATATAAAACAACGCATCCGCCCGCAATTACATCGGCCGAGGGGCGAGAGGAGTCGCGCGCATTTTTTCAACTCCCTCGTGCATGAACGCGAACGCGAGCGCATAAGGAGCAGCGTTAAAATATTCCTTTGTCCGTTCTGCAAACGAGGCTAGCCACGCGAGCGCGCGTTATTGAGGAGCAAAAAGGAGGCGAGGGAAAAAACGGAGTGCACGTCGCTCGGCGGATTATATAAAACGACTCCTCGGTATATGTCGTCGTTGACAGCATTGCATCAACTTCTCCATAAGCCAGCTCGAACGACATCGGCGTGACGTTCGATGGAAGATTCGCACGCGGAACCAGCTGGAAGCTGTGCTCAATTACATCAGCCGAGACCTCGAAATTATAATACTATTAGAAATTATGATGCATCGCATGCTGACGCGGTAGATGAGCGCGCGTAATGGTAACATACAGCGTCCGATAAAATAATATGTAACGTGTAATAATCAGTGTAATAACTAGCGCGTGTAATAATCAGCGAAGAATAGAAGCGCGATGGAAGCTGGCGGAGCGCGAGAATTTGTTTGAATTCGAAAGAAGACGCCGAGGATCGGTACGATACGAAATTATTCTCCCTCTCTCGACGTTTCCCCCTGTATCGCGCCGCCGGAAGGCATTTTTCTCCTTTTCCGTTTTTCCGTCGAAAGGGGGTGGGTCGATGAGTCGTTGGAGGATGAGTCCCCTCGAGCGTGAACCGCCGCCAAATAAGGACGTCGCGCAGGATACGCTCGCGCCTCTGCTGGCTGGCTCGTTCGGAAAGGGGATCTGGCGTCGAGATTAAAACGCTCGCGCGCTCGGATGCATGGGAACGAGCGGCCGTTAATTGTATCCCGAAGAATTCGCGACGCTCGCGGCGAGGCAGCCGGTGGTAGGACGGATCGCGGATTCCACGGCTGGCTTTTCTTCTTCTCGCTTTTTTCCCTCCTCTCTTTCTCTCTCTCTCTCTCGCTCTCTTTCTCACTCCGTCTCGTCTCTGCTCCCGGCGAAGATCGGCTTCGAACGCCCGGATCATGAGTCTCGGTGACTTTTTTTTGCGGATAAACGGCGCGGATAGAGTCGGAACGGATAAAATGCGACGGGATGGGACGCGCGGTCCATCGCGGTCCAGATTGTAAATCGAGTCGAGAGTGGACTTGGCCGATGCCACGCCGGATGTGACGCAGGAGCGAACGTGCCGTGCGAATCGTTGGTAACAGCCTCTCGATTACTCTCTGTCTCTCTTTTTCTCTCTCTCTCTCTCTCTCTCTCTCTCTCTCTCTCTCTCTCTCTCTCATGTGCGCGTCTCTCGTCTCGCTTGTTACGGGCCGTTTTTCCTTTCTGCGCTGGGCGGAGGAAATTTTAACTGGCTCTTTTTGCGTCGGTTATTATTCGAGCTTAATTGGCCTGCCGCTCGTTATGACTTAGTTTTGAATCGTAATTAATTGGGGCGGCGCTCTTTCGAGTTCATTCGTTTCAGCGATTTCAGTGAAACGTGGAATGCGACTGGCTTGTTTCCGTTAACCTTGCCTCTCACTATCCCGAGTATGCTCGGGAAAATGACGATGTGTCAGAAATAAAACTATTATAAAAAAGAATCAGTATTAAGTACATGTTTTTATTTCTACTTTTCCTTACTTTTCTCTCGTTACTATCGCACTACCTAATAAACAAGATCTACATAAATGAATAAAGGAACCTGTTCCTTTTTTACACCTCAACGCCGCGAAAAAACGTGAAAAACAAAGTTAACGATGAGGGAATTTCATCTGAACATACTCAGCACTTTTATGACTAATCGAAATAGTTAGTCAGGTTGGATATACAGTGGTGGTGGGAACGATTTTTACGCGCCGCATAATGACGCGCGTATGATGCTGCGGAGAAAAAGGACTGGCCGACCCGGACTGACCTCTCCGCATTTCCTACTTTATATTCCATTATCGCGCGTCCCACTGTTCAGCACCTTCCGTTTCGCAAACACGCATCGAGATAATCGTGGCAAAAACGACGAGGCTCGTCCGGCGGGTAGTGCGCAATCGTCGTTCGCAGGGGTTAAAGCAAACAATTTATTTACGACGACAGGACGCATTACTGGCGCGAGTAGTCGTAACAGTCGGCGGGCAACGAGTACGTCTTAAGAGTAGCTCCCCTTAAGAGGGACTCGTTGCGGGTGCGTGCGAATTCTCTCGAGTGGCAATGGAGGCGAGCGAATACGGCCGTTTACGAGTTAATTATACACGCGCCGCCTGCAGTATACAGGGTGCGGCAAAAATTCCGTCGCAGCCGCGGACGATTCTGTCTCGAGAAAATGAGTGAAAACGACAGAATACGTTTGTCTGAGCGAAACGTGGTGTGACGAAAGGCCGGCCAACTTTAGCATCGGCCCGTCTCGTATTAAAGTATTGTTGCGTGGACGCGGGCCAGATATTTCACAACGCACAGAATTATAAATCGTAACACAAAATAGTTTAATAACACGTCCGTCTGGTATGAAGACTAGAGGCAGACTCCTTTAGTAATATTATAAACATTATAAACATTATGACACAAAATCAATATCATTTGCGCCAACTTTGCTGTGTCCTTCACGGCCGTAACCATTTTCACAATACCCGTCGCACGTACGAATTTGACGTTATATCTGCCATCATTTTTCGAGTGTCCGATCTTTTTTCTGCACCCTGTATGAACGCATCCTCTCATACGTACGTCGGCGTATATCGCACGAGAAACCACTAAATATTTTTGCGGACTCAACTCCGTCGTATCCCCAAGTACATTCGCGCAGGTGCGTCGATCGGATTTTACCGTTTCGTGAGCTCAGTGAGCGGGCGAAGAAGAAAATAACACGTCGAATCCGTACTTACGCGAATCCTGTCCCACGCGCCGACTCACTTTGCGTCGCGATTATGTCCTCGTCAATTCGCGCGAAGATCGGCGCGATTATCGTACGAGGCCGCGATCGGCTCGACGGCACGCGTTTCGATAAGAAGTAATCGTGTAGCATGACGACAGATCGGAAAACGAAGAAGCCGAAATGTTCGCTGGAATTGGGTTAATTTTTACTCTTCTATTTCGACGCACCTGAGTTTTAGTAGAACTAAATCGCTGTGCAGGCACGCGCATCGAGACGCGTCTCTTAACAGGGCCTTGCCGAACAATTTTACGATGCGTCGACTTGAGGGAGAAAAGTGCGCGGCGAAGGAATGCCAGTTTTGCGGAAAAGCATTCTTCGCCTGCTTCCTCCCGTCCGCGCTCATTACGCTTATTCGGAAAACAGTCTGCCGGAAGATTAATACCGTAGATAGAGAAAAATTTCCTCGTTACGTGAGAACGAGAGACTCCGATTCCGTCTTTTCAGCGCGCTATATGACGGCGCGCCAAGAATCTTCGTCGCGGCAAACGGTACTCTCCCGTTCGTTAGCATCGTTATCACGTGGGACGGTCAATTAATAAATAGAACGTAAGAATCGGCGAACGTTATCGCGCGCACTCGGACGTCTCGCCAAAGACGCGAACAATGCCGACGATAATCCGGCTTATTTATAACGATGTTTAGAGGCCGGATCGTGCGTGGATCTTGATTAGATAAGTAGACGTCAACGATTGCGTGCATGTGATTCACGATTTTGTACAAGGCAGACCAAAGGTGTCTCGCATATACGAATTGACTGCATTTTGTTCTCAACTTCCATTTCGGATTTGATATCGATGACATTGCGCGCGAAAGTCGTAGAGATATTTCAATAACGACGATGAGTTATGAGGATTAAATTTTGCAAACGCGACATTTAACGACAGAAACTGAATCGTACGTCCAGATTTAACCACGACACCGCGCTCTTATCGACAGACCGAACGAACTTTCACGCTCGCCGGAATTTTCAGTGATCGATTACGGATCGAGTGTAGGCAATGACTCATCTGATACGCGCGTTTGCAGCGACGTCAGTTCGTTCCTTCTTGCCGCATCTGCATGCCGCGCGGAACGAGCTGGAGCCGATTAAAGGGGCGCGACCTGTTCGAGGGAAGGAAAACGGATAACGCGGGCCGTAATGACGAATGCGCTACCAGCGTGTAAGACTCTGTTTATCGTTAAAGTGCATTTCGGAGTTGCATTCCCCGGCCGATAAGCGCGGAACATCATGCTTGGCGCGTGTTAAGGACAATTAATCGCGCGCGTCGCTACGCGAGCGCATGTCTTTCGCGTTCTGAGCAACCTTGAGCCGGACAGAGTACAAGGGACAAGAGAAACAGACGAATATGCTGTAGGTCGAATTTCACATACACCGGAACATACGATTTTTGTCAGTGACTTGAGTTATGAGAAGGTAGCTGGCCTGAAAAAGTGTAATAGTGAAAGTACGTTTGTTAGGTAAGGATGAAAGTGTGCTTCTTATAGTGAGACGACATCGGATAAGAAAAATGTGTTGTTGGTATGGAGTAACAGAGAGCCATATGATAGGGTCGTATTAAAGTAATATCATTATCAGAGCGGTCTAATGAGGTAGCGTCAACGTAAGCGTATGTACGTGCTATTTTCCGCGAGGAGGGCAGCGCATTCTCATAAAGACAATGAAGAAAGTGGTACGTCCGCCCGTAATAATCCGTGCGCCATTATATTGCGCGCACTCCCTAGAAATATTATCTTCGGAGAGAGCCTTTCTAAAAATAAAAGCGTCCTCGCCGTCCCACATTACGCAACATATAGTGCATATAATCGGTCTCTGCGATTACAAAGCACACTGTTTCAGTTATCTAACTAGCACAATGGGGGAGAGAAGAAAATACGAAAATAAAGTGCAGCGCCAGCGCTGTCAACGAATTTCATGCAATTTAACCAAATCAATTAAGAATAGATTATTAAAAGGGCATTCATCGACAACGGACATTCGAAACTCTCAAACCCTATTTCTACCGAGGGATCAAAATGACTTGTTTGAACATTATATATACATATTCCATAAAACTCAGCTCTTTCCGAAAATAAGACGAAGTAAAAATGAGCGATCATTCTAGCAATGCGCTAAACAAGTCAAACTGACCCCTCGGCAGTTCTAGTGTTAATGCACTTTAGAGTCGGAGGGTGGCTCGAGGCCGGGCACCACTTGCGAGCCGACATGCAATTAAAATAATAATGAAATTACAATGGGCCGACGTACGAGCTGGCTGATTACCGGGCTCCCGCGTTAGCAGCGGAAATGTGCGTGCGCTGTCAAATTCAATAGCGTGGGTAAACAGGCACGCAGCGGCTGCTAGATATGCGAGACAGATGTAGCCGTTTCATCCGCGCGCTACCGTTTCTGCGAAGCGTTTCTAATCGTTTAACGAGGGAGGTGAATAGGGATTCAGGACGACGAACCCGCGACCGGTCCCTCAACGAGTACGCACCGGTCACTGTTTCTTATTATCTCCCTGTAATGGCGAGTCTAAAGCATTCGCGTTCGTCTTTTGCTCGGCACGACGTGGAGAAGGGCGTGTAAATTGCGGATGTAATTTTTATTATGATGCTGACGTATTACGCTTCTACTAAAAAAGTGGATTGACTTTATTGAACTTGTACGTCTTCACACTACACTACCAGGGACGCGACTAACTCCACCATCCGCAGTTAAAACAATCACACATCACACACACACACGTTCTCAGTGACCACGGCACGGGTGGAGACGCTCACCTCATACATACCTCAGAAGAAGCGCGTCATACAAATAACTAAATACATGTTTCCAATATGACGCAAGGATCGTGGCTACTTTGGTGTTACAGTGTACGTTAGTCAAGACAGTCTAACTTCGAAATTAGAATGGTACTGTGGTGGCAAAGTAAAGATTACATCTGATTTGGGTACAGAGTACAGTGGAGAAGTCTCGTTATAATAGGATTTGATTTGAGAATGAGTGTATGTATTTGTTACGTAGAGCTACGAATAGTCCCACTTTCGACGACTTTGAGCGCTTTCAAATAACTCTGCCACTTGATTAGCCTTAAGTAATCGTCGCAGGCCGTATCATAGTAATTACGATTACTTTCATGAGACCTCTCAATCAATGAAAACGCATCGACCGATACAGCGTTGGTTGAGAATGATGAATGGCCAGCATTACTCATCGTCTATTCGCACGATAAATTACCTATCGACTCGCGAGCAGTCTATTGCATAAAGTCGATTAAGACTCACGCCGAATGACATAATCCTCGCGCCTCTCTGCGTCCCATGCAACTCGAAGAAGCAGATCCACACGTTGCCCTCCCAATCTCCATTTACGAAAGCACACGTCCAAAAAATCCGCCGTTACTTCATCGTCCTCGCCATCGTGCAACCGCGTCTGCTTCTTTTTTCCCCAGGCCGACCGACACATGCGAAAATCTTCCCGTCGACGCTCGACCCCCTCTGTTTAGAATGCCCACCCTCGTCGTTTTAATTCCTTTTCGCTTTGCGTAAAGAAATAACCCGAAAAAAAAGCGACGAAGCACCAGTCGAGGGCAGAGAATATCGCGGGCATGGCAGCCATATGTGGAATATGTGGATCGCACTCGAGAGGGGTCGCCTCGTAAATTCAAGCTTCCAGGATCGGGCGAAAAGTGCGCGTCCGAGTAGGCCAAGAGATCGCGAAGAGCCGATACAAATTACCGTGCCATATTCTTCCTCTTCAGGTTTATCGGCGCACGTCGGCGTATTGCCCCGGATTCCTGAACTCGGTAATTCGGAGGCCGAACAGAAGGCAACGTGCAACAATGGCGCCCGCGGAGCGTTATTTACGAAGAGGCAATAATGGCAGCCATAACAATAACACAGGCCGACGATAACAGCCGATAAATTTCGCCACCCACGGCCTGTCAGTCAAGATGCCCTCGCGAGTGGAACGCGAGACGGCGGGGAGAAGGGGGTTGGACCGAGTGCGAGGTGGAAAGAAACGTGCGGGAGGGGGTGGTGGGGGTGTTGGTTGACGGCGAAATATCGACGGCACGGCCGTTACACGCCGGTATCGGCGGGGCGATAAATTCTATCGGCAATATTATTACCGACGATAACCGTCGCCGCGGTAGCCGCAACTCTGCCGACCAAGCACCGTAGTCAATTTATTAGCGCTCCCGCGAAACGTATCCTGCGATACTTGGCCGCAAGATATTTCACGGCCGCCGCGACCGACTTTGCTCCGGGCGCGGTGTAATACTCGATACGGCACTGAACCTCCTTCGGCGCCCGTTTAGCAAACACTCTCCCGGAGAGAGGTGGACGTTTTCTAGTACTGTTGCATCTATATTGTCCGCGTGTGCCTTATTCGTAAAGTGCACGGTATGTGCGTGCATTCTTGCGGCGGGATATATGAAGTCGTTTTTGGAATGAAAGTACATTTTTGCAATCTGACCTTCGATGAAGTATGGAAGCGGTAGGGGGGTGGTGCCCGTGGGCGTCGAACTTACCTGTAAGAAAAGAAAGAATGTATTAGTAGAAGTCGGAAATACAAGTTTTAGGGGGTGAGAGATAATTTTAGTTCAACTCTTTCGTTTGAATCAATCGTTCTTATTGATTCATTTAGGGATCATTTCTCCGTCGAGAATGTATCCTATTACGTTTGATTAATATTGAAACCATTCAGCTTGTAAATCCAACAGTAATTAGCGTTACACAACCAGATCCAGGCAAAAACGATCGAGAACATAGAACGCGCTTCACGAAACTTGTACAACCGCCGCGAACAAGCCGGCACAAACGCGTTGTCCGTTAATTTCACCGTGAATAATCCGCGTTTCAGCACTGGTACGCTCGGCAGAATTGACGCCCCGTGCTCGAGAGCCTTCGGGCATCCGTTTGATTTAAGCTCGAATCGCGCAAGAGCTCTATTTCATGCGGCTTGCGCAGTAAGTTACGTCGACGCGGTTATTTTACGTTCGTTAACAGTATAACGACTCGATGTTACTTAGTCCGCGATTGACAGCTGGGAGGGGATGGCGTCCGGTTTAATGTGATTTAAGTGCGAACTCCCAGGGAACTTTGTTTTCACGCGATTCTTTCTCAACGCGCACATAATAATTCACGGCGGGACTTATGAGCGAACGAAAGTCGAAGGCTGAGCATGACACGTGCTCCAGAAGATATTACTTGTTCACTAAGATCTTCCTGCTGTCGTCTAATTCCGGATTCATGATAAAGATATACTGATACCGTATAAAGGAATGCGGAAAGCTGTAAGAATAGCTGACGCTCACGAGAAACATCGAACTTTCCTAACACACCTCAGCACTCCTTATACACAGCGAGTGACATCAAATTACGGTCGAAAAAAAAAAGTCATCATTAGTCGCTTATTGGCACGATCGACCGGAAACTAGTAATAGTAGTAGTAAAATACCTACTACTCCGAGGCGATACTAATTAGTCTGACGAACATTTGATTTAGACTAATTAGCCCGATCCACCGGCCATTAAAGCGGGTTCAGATGATAAGCGAAGCTCGGTCGACGCCGTACTGGCATCGCGCTCGCCCACTTGAACGAAAGGAGCGAGGTAAGTCGAGTCGCCGTTTCATTTGAGACGTTACAGCCATTTGAACCGGCGATAGTCGGGATATTTCACGACGAGAAGGCCTCGAGCGACTGGTGGCTACGTTACACTGGCCGTACGCCGTACTCACGGGGCGCCTTCGTTCTCCTTCTTTTCCTGCCGTTCTCACGACAAACGAGACCCTCGCGCCGCTGTTTATAGCTCAAACCGACGCTTAACGATTTACAGGCAGCCGCCCGTAATGAATTTGTTGCTCGCCACGTCCATCGGCGACTCACGGAATCTCGCGACCAGAGATGCAATTTGCGTCGCTGCGCGCCTCGGCTCTATTATCCACCTGTTAATTACGCGCACGTCGCGTAAATCACGACGATTCGGTTGGCGCGTCGTAAGACTCGTAAGGCCGTGGCGCCAACCAACGATGGAGGAGCTCGCGACGTTAAGTGTGCGACCCATTGTTAGATGAATGAAAAAGGGGTATGTACTGAGATAAGGCTGATTCGGACGAAGCTATAAGACCCAGGAACTCGCGCTAACGGTGCAAAATGAATAATGTAAAGATTCGCGCGAAAAGTACTTTCCGCGGATAGGCGTGCGCCGTTCAATTTTGCATCAGTCCAATTTCATTAGCCGCTATTGTTCTCGCGCGAAGGAAGTGACGTCGGGATTTAGCGGAATTAATTTCCGCGGTGGGTATCGACGACGGCAGTCAGGTGTTTAATTGAGTATTGAATTCCGCAATAGCGTATCGCGATGGCTCACAGATCAGTACATACAACGCATATCGATAGAAAATTATCACATAAAGAAAGAGCAGTTCTGCCATACGGAGCACGAACCGATCTACCGATGTTGAAAAATTGAAGCACGCACACATACGCATATACGCGTCTATCTCTCTCTATCTCTCCTCGTGCATTAAACCGTGTTGAGCGGCAATGACCGCAAGGTAAATATCGCGGACAAAGGAGCAGGGTACCAGAGAAATTACGATGGCCGATAGGCCGGATTCCTCCTGCGCTCCCGGCGGCGCATCGAGTGCCCTCAGTCAGGAGGAATGTATTCTCTCAATTTGGGACAATCGGGCAGGAATGCGGGGGCCCTCGTGCGTTCCGTTCCGAAACTCCGGGGGATGAGGGCCCGTCTCTCTTCCCCTCACCCCTTCCCAGCCACCACCATCAACTACTCATACCCATCGGAATCTCCCTTTCCCGTTCGTGAGTCATGCTCGTGGCGCGTTGCCGAATCGAAGAGCCGTCGGGGGCCTAGATTGTTACGGCCCTGACGGCGTCTCTTTCCTTACGTAACGCATCCTGGGCCTCTCGTCGGAGATCACATTCCACGGAGCCACCCTCGCAACGGCGTGGAAAGAGAGAGAGAGAGAGAGAGAGAGAGAGAGAGAGAGAGAGGAAAAAGGTCGACAGAGTCCCTCAATGATCGGAAGGATCGTTTGAAGAAAGGTTTGTCGCTTTTGTCGCGGCGAACGTCGACGAAATTGGGTGGCGTATGGTATATCTGGTGTGTGGGAGCTGAAGAGATACGTTTCTTGCTTCCGTTATATTCGAAAGATTTCCGTGCGTACGAAGGAACAGATAATTATTCGCAAATACTGAACTGTAGTTGTTGCGCGCAAGCGTGTTGTGTACGAATTGTACGATTTCGAACCATTTTGTCGTAGTGCCCATTTTCTCCTTACCTCGACTTCGTCGCACAGTAATTCGCGCTTAAAGCCATCGATGATCTTCGACGCCTTCCAAACCGGAAGACTCTTTCGTTTCGGCGTCTTGCTCCTTCTCTTCTTCTTTTTCTTCGGCGAAGGCGTCAGACACGCCATCGCCTCCAGCAGAAGCACGATCTTGTTCGACATTAATCGACGTTCGACGCGTGACACTCGATAAATCGCGCGCGTTCACTGACGCGGCCGACTTTGAGCTGACGTCGCTCAAAAAGAAGCGAATCTGCGATTGACGGCGAGCCGAAAGGTGCGCGGGCGGCTGTTTCGCAATTTCGAATAAAACACAGCTACGCGCGCATTGCGCAACATTCATGCATTCTTCGATCTAGATCGATATTACGCGGCGGATCATTAGCGACGGGCAAAGGTCACATTTTAACGCTTACACCTTTTTATGATAAATATCATTGAAATAGCGCACGTGAGCGGACAATTTTTTCAACGAATACACGCGCATCGCTAATTTTGGACTAAAATAAATTGCAGAAAGAACGATTTCTCGATACACTAGTTATAATTTCACTGTATGAATATAAATCGCGATCACATTCGAGAGATTAGCGCGCACAATTGTGTAGAACGTGTTATTTTCAATTACGGAAGACTGACAAAACGCACACGATCGTTGGACGGTCAAAGTTGAACTGGAGCAAACGAAAACGGCGAATCTCCGGTTGACAGATCGAATCGCGCGAATGCAAACGTGTACCGACGTGTTCCGCACTTGATGATGGTGGTGGGGGAAATGGGTGAGCCGCGTCGTAGTGCGCCTGGGGGGTCTAGAAAACGCTACGCACGCAAGTATGCAGACTGAATAGGTAGTCAAAAGGTATTGCATCTTCGGTCAACAGGTCGATTCGCGGTTGAAACGTGCACAGACGTGTCCCGGGTATTGAAAAGGAGTCCCCAACGTTACCGGATCGCACATACTCGTTTCACATATGTAACTTATGTGGAGCAAAAAAAAAAGTCCCCCTCCGGTGCGGTTCGTTTGTCCAAAACTCACTTAAGCACTCGGAAAAGTATGACGAGGCGTTTATAAGAAGCTTCAATCACATTAACCAAGAATTGCTGCCATTACTTACGTCACTTTGCGTTGCTAATTGGAAGATGGGAGGGATGACTAGTTTGCTCTCATAAAATCGAGCGACTCGACCGACCGATCCTATAATTTGCATCTATCGCATCGGGCAGAGCGCGGCCGATTTAAATTCATTTGATCGGACGTAGCTGGAATTCATGAATAACCTCACGGAATCTGGTCCCGATGACGGAGACGAAGAGCGAGGATCGGAATTCGATCGACAGCACACACTCTTACCGCTCATCAGTTTTCACGAGCATTCGCCAAAAATGTCATAATTACCTGTAACGTTCGTACGCTTAAGTTCGCCGATCCGCGAAAAAGAGTACGAAAGGCAGTGAACTACACCAGCACTTGGATGATGCGAGAAAAGAAACGAAGAGGGCTTTTCATCCTAGTCTCGTTTAAGGAACAGCAACAATAAAGAAAGAATGGGGACGATATAAGGGCGAAGCGAGGAAGGAACGAGAGGAAACTTTCCGCTTCTTTCCTCGTTCGTCACGACGAGACATGTCCTCCGGGATTATGCAGATGACGGTCGTTAACATTCTTACTCTGCTCCAGATGCAGCGAGGCGATTCCTCGCGATCCGCCGTCGCATTTGCAAACTAAATCGGATCCGAGGCTGTCCGCGACGCAGCTTCTCTTTTTCTCTTGCACTGTGCAACACGGCGGGGCTTGTCAATGAGAATGTTTTCTGGATCAAAGGGCAGGTCAGAGTGGTCAGACGCGGGATGTTATTTCGTAGCCTCAGTTTTTGGTATGTGCCGTGGCGACTGTCCCGGTGCAAGCAAAAAAATACTTATCCAAGTACAATACCTATGTTAACCCTCGGACACCTGATTGAAAAATGAGACACGCAATCCCACGATGGGTCATTCTGACCCATCCTGCAGAACGGCAACACGACATTTTAAATTCATAGACATTTTATTTGTAGATTTATGTGAGACGAGAACCCCAAAGTAAATTCAACGTCTTATAAAATACTGTCAATCATGTCGCAAAAAATGTTAATTTTGCTCGTAACAAGTTGTAAACAAAATCTAAACAAATTATTAACAATCGTAAAATACATTGCAGCGTCGCTACAATGCACGTAAGCAAAAATTTTCATTTTGTAAACAATCTAAACAATTTATAGACAAATTGTCAACGTTTAAAATATATCGCAAGGTCGCTAAAATATTCGTAGGAAAAAATTTTTATTTTGTTCAAATAATGGGTTGACGATCGGCTTCGGGTTAAATTGACCCATCGTGGGTATCCGAGAGTTAAGCACCGTCGACGTTCTTTCAAGACGCTCCAAATCAGAAAGAGTGCAACGGAAGAAGAAAAACCGAGAAAGTGAGCCCTCCGACGCGAATTACATTTGAAATCGGAGTCGCGTAGTGCCAATTACGGCCGACAATGAAGCGGTAAACAGGAAACGCGGCGAGAACGGAATACAAGAAGCGGCGGAAGTCGCTCGAACGCGAGAACTCATCTTTCCGCGTTTCGACGATCGGCGCGCGTAAAAGTGCCGAGGAACGCGGCTCCGATTCTCGCCGCCTCGATTCTTCAGGCTCACTTTTCCGCGGGATATGCAGACGGCGATCGTTAACACACTTTTCACTCGCTCCAGATAGAAACGGGGGAGCGAGCCGTGCGACGTGAATAATACCAGCTTCCGTTGCCTGAAGTGGCGCGCGCAAATAAGTACGCGGGGGCGTTGAATTAATGGCCCGTGGAGAATGGCGGTTTGCATTTGAGGAGTTACGTTTTCGGCTCAATCGCTCGAAGCGGAGGGACTCGTCGCAAATGGAGGAAACTTAACGGCGTATTGTTTCGCCAGCCGTAGGGGGTCTCGGATATTTGCATTATTCAGTTTGTAGTTAGGCATATTAGGCGCACTTCACAATCATCTATTTGCGCATTGTTTCATCCTTGTGCTCGGCTTTGATAAGAACGGAACGAGGAATCATGTGCATTCTTAAAAGACGGTAGACGTGTATGTAGTGTTGGAGTACAATAATTATGGTCTTACGAAGTATATTTATCTGAAGACAGAAAACATTCAAACTGTGTGCTACGGATTAAAATGTTATTGCTCATACAGTTATTAATAATGTGTATAATGACGGCGTAGAACAAAGAGCGGAACGATTTCGCACTTTACACAAACTGACACACAAAGCGCGAGCTTCGAAGATAATCGCTCAACGCTTAACAACCGTTTCGTCATGTGCATTCCTCAAGAAAATCACGAGTTCATCTTATCAGCGGAACCAGTCACTCTTTCGCATTATCGCGCATATCAATCTATCTCGTACTTCTCTCCCTCTCACATCATTTTTTTTCATTTCATTCACCGATACCGAATGAAGAACGTCTCCGAAGAGTACGTCATCGATCTCTCACGGGATTCGTCCGAAGATAATCTAGCCTCGACGACGCCGCGCACTCATAATCAAGTAAATCAGATCCATCCGCATTTGCGCCGATCAGCCATTTCAGCCGAGTGTTTTTCTGCGCGCATTATTCTCGCAAGAAACTCATCTAGAAGGTGCAGCGGCTGGTTCGGAGGACATCGAGAGTAATCATTGGAAATTGATATTTCGCGTCAAGTCACGTCGCGCGGCATCTGTTCATCCGATCAGTTTTATCAACTCGCCTCTCCCCGTTCAATCTCTTTCTTCCCCCACTTCTTCCCAGCGCGATTCTACTTCATACGGGACCCCTGCGTGCGTTCCCTTGATGATATTGCAACCGGCCGACCACGTGAAGAAAAAGTGCAATCCGTCGAGCTTGCGCTTTTATTCCGTCCCACGAACGGGTCGGAATAAAAGCGAGGAAGTGAGATTAATGCGAGAGAGCGGCAGAGGAGTAATTATCGTCGCGACTGCCTTTTTGTCAGCGCACGACGCCCGGCCCCGCACGGTCAGTTTTATTTGCCTTGCTTAATGATGCCTCGCCGGGCGTGCGTTAATTCGTTTAATTGCGCCAGGCCGCCCCCGCCCCCTAATTGCATTTGGAGCTATGACGAAAGTGCGTCGGCGGGGAGTTACGGAATTCTTTGTTTCATCGCGAATTCGCGCGGACGTATCCTATTACGTAGCCGTGTTCGCTATTCAATTTGTCGCATCTTTTATTCATGCGCGATGTATTCCCGATGCACGCTGCACAAACGTTTCTAGTCTCTGCTCGACTGTTTCGAAACGAGTCAAAGCGTGAGGTTAAGGTAAGATAAGTGAACGCTGGACAAAGGTGTAGGTTGTATCGGCGTTCGATCATGACGAAGGCGACGGATAATGACGAACTGAATGAAACATCTGAGAGGTAATCTTTAAAAAACAAATCTGTGTTTCCGGAGGGAAGTGGATATCAATCGATTTTTTATGTGATTCAGATTACATTTCGATGAGTTCGTGCGGGTTGACGCGTTGCAGGAGACGTTATCCGTCGGTATCGCGAAAGCGAGCGTGCGGTTTGATGAATTTCCGGAGGATTTGCGCGAAACACTTTTTCCGCAACGAGTTTTGCGCGATGCTCTCGTTTCGATCGTTGTCACTCCCGAACAACATCCGCCGAGGCCGAGTAATCGCGGCTTATCAAAGGCGACCTCAAATATTGACCGTCTCAGGCGAGAGAGAGAGTCTGTCTTGCGATCGAAGTTTCTGAATCGCGTCCGCTGTTCCTTCGCTGATAATAATACTGATCGATCTTCCTTCGCAGAACAAGAGCGTCATTCACGGCGCAAAGATAAAGCGCTCGATACGCGATCGATCCGCTTCTTTCTTTATCTCGTTCGCGTCGACGATTCAATCTAAATCGAAATAAAAAGCTTGCGATGCCGACGAAACGATTGGTAATGGATCATCTCGAGATCTTTGATGGGACATATGGAATTGACAATTAGATCTAATTTCCTTCGCAGAATCATTGTCAGTGTTGTTCAACATTCTTATTCTTACAAATATGAATGGAAACGAAGGTATTGCGAGCCTGATAATCGACAGCGATTGTCATATCGCGAAAAACAAATTTGAGTACGTCCGCAAATTTGTTCTGTGCCAGTCGGTCGTGAGAAACTATAATAGAAAGCCGTGGAAAAAGGTAAACGCGCACGGGGCTGGCATGAATAATAGAGAGACAGACACGTTTTGGTACACTTCGACGGCAAGCATCTGCACGCGTTATCGATAGTGGCCATGCGACGCGCTCGAAATTCCATTAACGCTATCTGTACCATCCCATTTCGTCAGGTTAAACAACGCCGTGGCACAAAACCCACTCTCGTGCGAACAGGTCGTTTTCGCGGTTCCTTGATGGTTGCCAAGCGAACGTCTAAAAGACCATTTGCATTTAGAGTGAGACGTACACAATCCATTTATATTTCTTCGCACAGTACGTGATTCTTCGTACGTGACCCATATTTGCGCTGCCTCAATAATGAAATTAACGAGTCACAAAATGGCTATTGTTATCCGCACGGACCAGTGCTGGCAACGCTCAAATAAGTATTCTCAGTAAAAAAATCACATATCGCCGAATGTCGTGATTCGTAATGGACGTTTAGCTGGCATTTGGAGCACAGTACGGTGGGTATAGACTTTTTTGTTTCGACGTTTGTTTTCCTTTAGTTAATATGTTACGTCTGCTAATACATATTCTATTACGCCGTAGGAGGGAAGCGTATAGTCCCCCTGAAAATGATTTATCCGGTTCGAACACGTGCCCTATCAGTATTTCCTGGGGGAACGTTTTACCGAGGGGATGCAATTTGGGACAATAAAAGCGTCTACATTCGTTCAAGCGTGATATACTGTTATGGGTGTCGCGCTGACATATTTGAATGTGTAAATATTTTAACGCGAGCAAAGACCAAGTTTTAAATATTTACACTGGCCCGAATAAAGCGTTTCTATTTAATCGAATGGCTTACTCGAGCTTCTCATTGCGCCGCGCTTGTTTTTCAACTATCTATCGTCCGATTTTACTACGACATCCTTGACGGCCGCGTATACCGCGCTATCTGCGAAGATACTAAAGATATGAAAAGTAGTTTTTGTCAAAAGTTTCATAGCCCCTTAATCCACCGGATTGTTTTGACCAATAAGCACACACGTAGAAATGTTCTTCCACGTAACACTATCTTGGACAGTCTAACTCTTTCATCGCGGAGTCAAACGGAGCGTACCGTTATCTGCAACATAGAGTTTTTGTCGCACATCAAGATACAACTGCAAAACTGAAATGATTTTATATTTACTCAAGTACCTAACAAATTTACGTTAGATAGATCCTCGAAATATATTAGCACTCAAAGTACGAAGTGGACAAAAGTAGAATGTCAAAGCAAAAACATTAACATGGCCGACGAAGAGTGTCATCAACACTCACTGAATATTCGACATAAAAAGTCACCGAAACGAAACAAGAAACGGGGCGAACATTGTCTCTCGTTAGGGCGAGTAGGAAGTTTAGTCAGGCATTTGAGGATAATCGCTTCTTCCTCGTTAGCACAAGCTTAACACGCGACAAGCTCCCCTTTAGCTTTCTTGCTCTCTCTCTCTCTCTCTTACACACACACACACACACACACTCTCTCTTTCTCTCTCTGTCTCTCTCTCTCCCTCCCTTTCTCTTTTTTTTCCCCAGTTTCTCCAACAGGGTAGGACAGGATCCATCGTCGGCAAATATTTGTCCGACGAACGAGCTTTCCCATACTTTCCCAGGAAAGGGTGCCGCGGGGTGCGCATCGTACGTCACGCCCGCGGCCGTATTTACCGTGCAGGAGGAAATTCATAATATTTAGAATGACAACCCGCCCCGACAGCCGCAACGGTGCCTTTTAGCGAAAAAAGCGTGACTCGGCGAGAAGCGTTCGGAATGCTTTGCTTTTTCTATCGTGAGATAAACTTTTACGTTTCGCACGGCAGCACTGAGAGGAGAGGGTGTTAATCGTCCAGTCAATTACTTTATTTGTCTTTTAAGTACCTCGGTATTATCCTTTACTGTGCTCGTAATACACCAGTATTTAAAGTGCTGTCTCGGAAACGACACATTTGTCGCGTCGTCGCATTTGAAATGAGACATCAGAAAAAAAGTAGAAATAGACAAATCATCCGTTCATCGTCTGTCGTTGGGAGTGTTAATAAAACAATACGAATCATTACAGCGAATGGGCGAATAGGTGGAAGGGGGACAAGAGACGATCGTACGTGGCACGTATTACGATAACATGTGGCTATGTACCTTTTATGGAAGCACCTAAACCAGCCAACAAGGCTCTCCCGCCTTTCTCCCTTCGTTCTCCTGCCGACTACGACGCCGATAACGCAGCTTTGTCGGGCCGCCCCGCCGCGAGATAGCGATTCGGTATTTGCCTGTGGCAAAGTGCAATGGACAACCCACGCGGCGATAACGCACAATGAACATACTATGCCGCGTATTCGCGCGCGACACGCATTGTGCGATTGACGCGTTCGTTGCCGTTTAATCCGCCGGCCCCCATCAACACGCGTGTATGTCGCTTCAAACGCAGATACAAGATCGAAAATTTGATGTAACGGCACGTCGAACGCATATGATCGGAAAATGGTGAAAAAGTACGACATTCTCGTTACCCTCACATTTTGTCATTTATCGAAGTGAAATATGATATCTATTAAGGGATATGTAGAGGTTCTGTTACGGGGTTGATCGTTTTCTAGTAACGAAATGTGTTCTCGCGACTGGATCGTCGGCGAAAATATGATTGCTCGGGACGCACGAGTCGGGCCGAGTCGAGTCGAAGTCATCACTCCTTGTAATCAGTCTGTCTTAATTGCGTTTTGGCCTCCTTATCCCAATAACGGTACACACCTTTAGAGGCATTGCCGGCACGGAATAGGGAGCACTTATGCCTCGAAGAAATTACTCTCCCGGTCGTTCGCCCGTCCGATAAGCGGAATCGTAAAGTACCATCCCGATGGAAAGGTAGCGGACACATTTAAACTCGCTCCACTTACGGATATATTAAGGAAAACGTGAGCGCCGTAGATAACAAGCTCTAAATGAAGTCATAGATTGTCTTACAAGACCACGTTCGCAGCGAATTTTACGAGACACGCTTGAGAAGCTCCAAGAATATGATTCTAGTTCAAATAAGTACTAAAATTGCAAAAATTTTCAGAATTTTCGGTACAACAACAGTACCGAAGAATGGAACGCGACTAATAAAATTCACTGGACACCACCACCGTAACGAACCGTGAATTCAATGAACGCCATAAATTACGGAGTGCATCCGAGTGAAATCGGCCCATAATGTTTGGAGGACAATCAGTCCAGTCGGTCCTCGGACATTTTTCGGAGTCCGTCTGTTTGACTTACGTGACCCAGCATAATTTCTCAACACACTCGAGTATCTCGCAGACACACGAAAGCACGTGCACATACACGTTGATCCATACTAGCCTATAGATGCACACGTAAGCGCTCACCATACGCCGCTAACTTGTTTCCTAGACAAGAGTCAGACTAAACAAAGGAGTTGGGCCCGAATGAAACGCAACCATGAGCGAGACATTACTCGGTCACATTGTACCGGTACACAGAGATCGACCAGTCGCCGTTCGCCGCGAGAGTGAGTAACAGACCGGTCTGTAGGTGCCCAGAGACCTCGATATCTTTTATCTAGTCACGACTTCTCGCGGCGGGGTGCCACGCAATGCCATAACGTAATACTCTTCAGTCACAAGTCGCAAGATTTCCTGTCTATACTTCGCACGCGAGATTCCCTACTTACTGCGTGCGCCAGCGCAGTGGCTCGATATGTAGACGCGAGGACTCATTATTCGTGAAGGAAAATTTTACGATGCAAAGGAGTGAGAATAACAGAATTTTCGTTCTATCAAGGCAATGAGGATTAGGAGCGAAAGTTACCGTGGCGGTGAAGTTTTCATAGATGCCACTCGCCGCGTTTTCTATTTCGAAGATGAATATGTTGTTCAGAGACTGCGTGGCATTAGTCTATAAGAAAGTGTCGCGATTTGCTTCGCTTTTCTGTCCCGACGATCAAAGTCGAAGGCCTAGAAGATGAAAAGGAAACTCTATCAAATCTTTCTCTTCCACGACGACTATTCTCGAATAATAATAATAAGGATTGATACGAATCGCGCGTTCAGTGATTTAGCCGCAGCCGGCAACGTAACTAATACCGTCATCCCAGCGATATATTCCCTCCCATCTAAATAATGACCCATTACAGCTTACAGCGCGTAGTCGAGCGCTACGGAGAATTTAATACGAGACGCTGAATTAACGTGGACTCAGCACGTTAAATAGTACGCTCAGGTGAGGTGTCGGAGTGATTCACGTCGCCGTCAGCTTCCAGTTCTTGTCGACGTCACGCGTTTAATTCTCGAGAATCGCGTGATGGTTCCGGTTTTACACTGCTAAAAATCCGCTCCCCAGGTTCTGCGACTCCCATCAGCTCGTTTCGTTTCGCCTATCGCTCGGCAGTTTCTATAAATTCGCGTAAATAAACGCTGACGAACGGCGCGCGCGGCCGACGCTGAACGCAATAAACGACACGTCGGGAGTCAACGATGCACACCGTGCACACGGTGCGCACCACGTGCGCTCATAGAGCACACGGCGCGTGGTACACGAGACCATCACACACCACAACCCCCTGCGCGACCCGCGCTCTTCTCCTCATCCTCGTTATTCAAATCGGTGGCTCTTAATGAAAGCCGTTTTAATTAAATCGAAAGCGACAGATGCCGCTCGGCGAGGGCGCGCTATTAGCATATTTATTAATGGATAACGCGATGTTGGATGTATTGACGGCGGTGGTGGCCGGTGGAGTAAGGGAGAGTGAGACAGCATGTGTCGATCAAAACCGATCCGTGACACGTGGGGTGCTCCACACATGCTGTCGGCATATGCCGCTTCTATCATTCTTTCTTTTTTTCTCTCTCCTCTCTGTTCCTCTATTTCTCCTTTATCCGACGCGCTCGATTCCGCTCGAGCCGCAGTTTCTTTGTTCCAAGGGCTGACTACGCTGACTGCGTCGCTGGTCATTACGATTGTTTTCTCTTTCGAGGGGTTCGAGCTTTTTTAGATGCACTCACTGCACCCTCTTTCGCTTCCCGCCCTCTCGCTCTCGGTTCGTTAGCAAATCGACGATTGATTTCCGTGTTTAACTTTTGACGCGCGGGCAGGATTGAAACTTAATACCGAGCGCGCGGCTCAGGGGCATATGCTGTAATTCAAAGCAATCCTTCTGTTCCGTATTTGTAGAAGTAATGCTTGTGCATTTGTAAATTGATCCTGAATACTTCGTCAGAACTTTTTGTACAGCTCGCACTGTACCGTGTATGGTTCACCAGTGCCATGACAATGGTTTCTTTATGTCTTTACATCTATACAGTTAGTAAGTGTCTACAGTTATTAATTTCATCCCTTTCATCGATCGAGCTTCACGTCGAAAGAGGAAAAGCTCTTTGCCTTTTATGGTCTTCCCTCGATTCTGACCGACATCGCGCAGATCGTTGAAGCTCGCGTCATCGCGTGTCATATATCCACCACCACACGTGAATTCTCCCTGGGACGCGTTTATTTCGAGAGAAGATTAAGAGACAGGTCCCGGTACCGCGGACGCCGTTCACGTCGACCACCGCATGCGCGCGAATGTTTTTAACGGTCAGGGTATAAGTACCCAATGAATCTCAGGTACCGAACGCACATGTTGCGTTTGGCCGCTTTTCGATACAATATGAAGCGTTTGTCACTAGCACACACTTCGCAAACATTTCATACTTTCGACAATGCTGCTTAAAATGTCGGGGTCGCACAGTAATGTTCGACGAAACAGTGTCATTGAACAAGTTACCTTGTGCAAAGAATTCGAAAGCTTCACAGATAGTCGGAGTAAATACGAAAAGAAGACTTGAATGAAGCAATCGTTACGGCTAAATGTCAAAATATGATTGCATATTAACACGCGTCGTCATAGTAAAAATGTAAATTGTGCGCCGTTCGCTGCTGTACGCGCAACTATACTCTGCAGGAAGAAGGTCACGCATTCGGAGGAAAACCGGTGCACGGGAGTCGACTTCGACGGCACGTGCACTACGCTGGTTTATTTCGAGAAAAGATTAAGAAGCAGATCCCGTACCGTGGCCCTACCGAACGGTAACCGGCGAGCTGCGTGTGTCGGGCCGCGGAGTTTTGAAGCGTCGAACTATAAATACGTCCGATGCATGGGCACCCCCTGGTGCTTCGACGAGTCCTTGCCCTCGGTTATGGCGAAAGGTTGCCGAAATATTCGGCCGTCAGCCTCGTAAAAGGAATTCTCGGCAAAGGGAGCGCGTCGGTGGCAGCTTTTAAAGGCGGATTCGAAACGTTTCTTTTGTCGGCGGGACAGCTACGTGTTGCTCACAGGATGTTGCTTTACGAAGAACCGACCTCTATCAGTCTCAACCCGTTCGCTTCGTCCCGTCACTATACCGCTACTCCGCCTAACACCGTTCCACATCGAGACATTTTCGCGCGACTTTTCATGCGGCTCATGTGTGGTCCATCGCTAGCCCGTGCAACATAATAGCACACATCAGCAATGAAGTACGAATCCGTCCGTTCGCGTGCGCAATGCGCATGCCCTGCTTTAGTTATCTGACTCCGCACATTCTGCAGATCAGCGAGTTCTTCCAGCGCACAGCTGGCAGATAGTCCGCGCCGGCATACACACAGCACGGACATAGGTACACCATAATGATCCGAGGAATAATAAACATTAACAGTCCGTCCACTCTGTTCCCAGCAGAACCACCGTGTTCCCATGCGCAGTTCTCCCGGCAGGAGTTACTGCGAGCGCGAAATCGCATATCTACGAAGGCTGCTCACGAGATTTCTCGTGCCGGGCGCGCGTTTACATCAATACCGCCACGCGCGCCCACCCCGCACGGCGCTCATTATACGACAAAGTCGCGATTGTTCGCCGCCGATTGTTCCGGGCGAGCGATTAATCGAGAGGAACGAGGACAGCTTTACGACACGTACGCCGACGGTTACGAAAGGCGCTCACGCACGTGCGCGCGCCCGCATGTAAATAAGTCCGAATAAGCGATGCGATCGATGTCGTTACGATTATTCCGATCGATTCTCGGCAGCGCAGCGGAACGCGATATACGCTCGAACGTTGACCCTTCACAATGGAATCGGAGGGTCGCGACGGAGAACTTGGCATCCGTCCACGCACGGAGGGCTCGACGCGTATGCACGATGTGTACGACGACGTCGACGTGCGCACATGCACGTCTCGCGGTGTGTAAATCTACACGGTGTTCGGTAAATCGAAGACGGATCGAATATTCTTCCGTACAGGTTTCGTGCCTGATGAAACAGGCGTGTGGACGAAGGCATCCGTACTGTCCGGGCGTATGACTGTTCTAGGATTTTTGTATGTGTTCCAGGAAAACGAGTCATTTTCGAGAACGAAGTGTCATGTGAAAAGATGTATTGATGATTTTTGTATTGTTTTTAATCTTTGTAACCCACTTTCTGGCTGTATTACGGTTCACGAGACACCCCGTACGAGTGCGCTTGTGTGGGTATGTGTGCGTGGATGTGGCGAGCCTCGATTTACGTGCCGGTCGTTACCCTCGTTCCTTCGTATGATAATTTTTAAAGGCTGATATCCATCAAAACCGTGCAGGCGCCGCGATTTCCTCCTTCCTCGCACTGATCAAATCGTCGGGGTGGAATGGGAGAATGAAGAATAGCGATGCTATGTGCCCACGTATATGGAAACTTTACTGTATCTAATGTTGAGGTGAATTATTATTTTTTCCGCTGCAAATCGTAAAAGCTGATTTTCAGAATAAAATATAAAAAATAATTTAAGTAAAACGTTGCGTGCCCTATCAATGTATCTTTTGACTGTTTAGTTTCTGTACCTACTCTTTTGAGATAAACGTACACCTTGGTCTGTGTAATTATCTGTGTACATGCGTGGCCACGCGGCAAAGAAAAGGAAATAAAAGCAGCTAAATGTGTACGTGCGAGCAGGAGTACGTCGACCTACGCTTTGCGGAATAATAATTATCTTATTGCTAATCTCGTACCGGATGAGTAAACTTTCTGAGAGAGGAAAAAAAATGTACGGTACACCTGAAAACTAGCATGTACTGATAATAGACGAATCGTCGCGGCCGCGGTACAGTTTATCGTACAGAAGTGCGCCGTTTCCCTCGTTCGACCTTCTTTTTCTGCTTTCCGTACCCCTTTTAAACTCGACAAAATAAATCGACCAGCGCGGAGCAAGTAAATTTCTATCCCACCTTCAAGACTTGTCGATCCTCAATCATCGTACTAATTTCCTGCGACGCGTGTTTCGGAGTGTCACACGGAAACTATTAAAATTCTCGCAAAGCAATATCTAAATTCACATAAAACATATCGTATACGGAACACGCAGTCCGACGAATCTTAACGTTCATCAAACATTTTCCATCCACCAAACATCGTGCAACGCTCTCCCAGATGACCCGGCGCGTCTCGAAGGCCTCGCTCGATCCGCAGGACGATCATGATGAACAAACTCGCCCGTGCTGGGCGGGGATACCAGTAAACGCAATTATGAAATCACTACTGGGCTCGTAAATTAGCGATTCTCATCGCGGCACCGCGACCAATACCCACCTTCCATTACCACTGTTACTCCGGCCGACTTCCACCGTGCGCACCTCTCCAGCAGCATCATCATCGCTGGCCAGACGATATTATTACCGCGCGTCGTTCGCCGCGCGCAACTCGTTCCTAATATTTTTCTAATGCCCGTGCGCGAGAGAGCCGCAAGAAAACGGGCTGCCCGTGGCGACAGGAAACAGCGGCTGGCGGATGCGATTAAATCCAGGAGTAAATAAATGGAGAGCTATCGTTTTCTCTCTCCCGCACGCCCTTCCCTACCCTTTCCTCGTCCCTCTTCGTCTACCTCTACCTATCCCGCATACACGCAGCCCGGTTTGCCTTAGGTGCTTCTCCCGTTCGGCTGCCTACCTACTGCCGTCAGTCTTTTTTCTCCAGCACCGTTCTTCAGCACGCTTTCCACTCGCACCGTCTTCCTCCTGCGTAGACTTCCCTCGCGACGCACGGTGGCTCGTTTTCTTCGGGGCCCGCCTTCCTGTTCTTCTCTTTTGCGCCTTTCTCCTCGCGCAGGCTCGGGTCGGTGCTAAGGGACTCCCTGCTGGAAAATCGAGCGGCCGGTGCGGCGGGGGGGCACTTCCTTCATGCACACCTTTAGCGTCGAGCGCGGGATAAGGATCGCTGGAAAGTGCTAAACACGGACGGCGTTTTTCCCGGCCAATTTGCCTTGCAGAAGACGCGGCTGTTTTAGATACAGGATGATCGCGTAATATAGGGCATTATGCAGCGAATTGAGAGAATATACGGGGGTGAATGTGGAATGGTGTATGGAGTAGTACTTAAAGTAACTTACGTTTGCAGGTAGGTTTGCGCATGTATATGATTATGGGATTGGAGAACGGAGTCTGGTTCGTTAGTTTTGCTACGTGAATATTGTACGTTATACGAGGGAAATATCTATTATCCGAAAAGCAGTGGAGTTTTGCGGCTGACTAAATCAAAACTGAATCAATCGATAAAAGCGAGTAAAAGTCGAAGAAATCCATTCGGATTGACTTTATGCGTATGTAACGCCGGGAGAATAATCGGATTATCTTGCTGACAGGTTATACCGTGTCAGAATGTGCGTGTTATCCAGGCACCAGGTGCGTATCGATATGCATCGGAAGTCCGTCGGAGTTTCGAGGAGAATCGACGGATCATCACGATTCCTCGTCACATCGTGGGACAGAAGACGGAGAAGGTATCGTTGGCACATTTGAATACAATGCAGCAACGACTACCGCCTTCTCCCTCGTTCCCAGATGCTGTCGGATAAAAAGCTCGTCTTCGTGTGAGAGCGAGAGGGTCGAGGTTAACGTCGCCAGACGAGGAGACTTCGATGACTGCAGAGTACCGCTTAAATCGCGCTGAACTCGCATTAGACTGCAATTTCGTTATTACGAACATTACTCGTTATACCTGCTCATCTGGCTTCGAGCGAGTACAAAAGTTTCATAACGCGCTCCACATTTTCAGATTGAGGCTGACGGGGCGCACCGACTTCCCATATTGTCGCACAAATGAATTGCGTGATACGGTGCACTATGATTTTAGCAACATCGTGTGCGACGATATAATGAGCCGCAACGGTTCCTTGTAACGTACGGGACGGTGTAAGATGTGTAATCATCATTTGAAGCGTGAATATCAAGATATGGAGCATTGGTATAACGTTATTTTCGAGACAAAAATGACAGTTACTCGAGTGTTAGAACGAGAAATTGGACTGCGTGGCATTAAATCGGAAGTCGGTAATTATATCAAAGTATCATTTCACGCCTACCCACGTCGACCTCTCTTTTTTCGTTAACTCAACGCATCTAATCCGTCAGCACAAAAAACGACTCGTTCGCTCACAGCCCTTACGCTTACGTAATACGTTAACAGCTGTCGGCTACCGTGGTACACGAAAGGCCGATCGAAATTTCTCCCACCCACTCGTCCAGCATCGAGAGCGATTATGCGCCGGCTAGCTTACACTCACGCTCTCAGGATTATGATTCGATTGTTCCGGACGACGTCGTGCCTTTCCCGGACGATAATTTATAACGGCACGTCGACGTACGGTCGTACGACGATCGCACGGGTCGAAAAGGGTCGCGCGAAAACGACGAACGGCGGGCCGTTACGTTCACGTAACCGCACCCACACGCGTGTGCCAGATTTCAAATAAAATTATTCGATTACGCCGGCGTAAGCCTGGCAGCGAGCAAGAACTGTTGCGACACGCCGGCCCACAATGCTCAAATGCTCCCTGCGAACTCTAATTGCCGGTAATGCAATGCCGATGATTGTGCCAGTCGTAATGCCATTTCTCATCGGCGCTGTCGGTAGTTTATATATGGTCGGACTCCGGGCCACTTTTCTGGCTGCGCTTGCGTTCTTCCGTCGAGCGTACATGGAATTTCTGTGATTTCTGAATTTTGTGATCCAGTTACGGGGTATGTGACTGTCTATTCAGGTTGCACTTTTACTATACTATTGTGTATACGTAAAAGGGAATTCTTTCCGTACGTAGCTCGATACTTTTAAAGCGACGAAATTTGTGCAAGGGGTCGCATCTAATTGGTTGATATTCTGGGACAGTATTATTTTATGTAAAACTTATTATTTCACCGGTGCAGATATGATATTCATACTCTAATTGCCAATACGGTGTACGATAGAAACCAAACAATAAATAATAATAACCAAATGTGGGACCGATTACCGCCTCCTCTACACTTGGCCGCCAGGCATTTCCTAAAAAATGGGACACTCCTGGATTAAAATTACGTTTCGTCCTGGATCCACTCGACAGGACTCATCAGTAGGGCTGATGTCGAGTGGAACCTGCCCTAGACGTGTCATTGGTTACAGTGGCTAAGGTGGTTACGGTCCCGGAATATGTCCATTAACTCGCGAACAATGTTTGCGAGAAATGTACAATTCCTATACGCCAGGAGGCGGTAATCGGTCCCACACTTGGTCGTTATTATTTATTTTTTGGTTTCTATCGTACACTGTATTGCCCATTAGAGTATGAATATAGTATTATTTTACCTTTAGAACTTATCGTTTCATGCGTTGCCACACCCTGCGCGATTAAAAAGAGGTTGCAATAGAAGGAAATGTGTTACTGGGTGTCGGTTCGAGCAGAATGTAGAAGCAAATTTAATTTCTCCAACCTCGCGTATAAAGACATAAAAGTATACGTACATATATGCGTAGTGTCGCAATTGAAGCCTTCGACGTGCACGTCGGCGGCACATTCATACGATTGACCCTAATTTATCGAATACTTCATCCAGTTACTATCAATCTAATTTTTCCCATTACCACAGCACCGACGTACAGCTAACAAACCCAGCCGCGTGTGTTCGCGTGCATTGGTCCAGTTTATTCGTAATTTCGTCGCTTTTCTTGCTCAAAACCGAGCGCGATCGGCGGAAAGAGACATTCCTCGACATTTCACGCTCGCGATTAGCGAGGTATTTTCTTGATGGCAGACGTCGAGCGCTCGTGGAAAGCTGCCGTGTGTCGGACGCACTTTAACGGACGTCTACCAGCCGATGTTTAACGATCGTCCGACTCTCACACGTTTCCACGATGAAACCGGGCGAAAACTCGCGGAAAAAGGTACGATCGACGGACTTGACGATTGAACCGTACCAGGATTTCTCTTTTATCTCCGTCTCGCAACCGACCGGGCAATTGTCGTCGCGAAGAAAAATGAAAATTACAGCTTACAAAAGAACGATGACGTACCAAGGCGATATTTACAACGACTTTCTAACGTCGCTTGCACAATGCCATCGAATTACTCCATTTCGTCGGCGCTAAAGATGCAGTGCGTCAAGAACCACCCCACCGTCACACGTCGCATACTAAAAATCGGATAAAATATTTGACCGTACCTCGACATCCATTATACCAGCCATCGAACTCTTATACAAGGTCGTTCGAAAACGTGCCCGCATATCGAATTCGAAAACGTCGTCGGTTCGACATTCCTCGCGCGAGGGGGCGGAAAATGTTTCCCCCGAAACGAGAGAAAGGGAGAAATATAGGCGGTCGGGCGAGAGAAACTCGGCATTCCTGACAGAATCGCGGCTCGTCTCCCTCTTTTTTTTTCTTCCTTTTCGTCCCCTCGAGCGGGCGTCATCTGGCAGCAGGCGATCCTTCCTGCCGCTCCGACTGCTTGTTCGTGCGCCCGGTGTGAGATCCTCCTAAGACGGGCTCCTTTGTGTCTCTACTCGACTCACGTGCAAGGGGCTTCGAGAAGCAGATTCGAGGGTACGCTCCTGCCGGCCGGAAGTCCTCCCGTCCCTCATCCCTCGCCACCTCCCCACCCTCTTTGTCTTCTCCTGTCCCTTGCCCCGTGGACGACCACGGGCAACCTTCGCTTAATCGGCAACGTTGTTGTATCCACTCGAATCCACTTACTTCCATGATGGGACGTCTGATAGGAATAGCGTTTTTATCCTTCCCCGTTAGCGTCGCGTGTGAGAGACGACGCGCTTATGCACATACGAATGCCTTTGTCGTGATGATAATTCGTGGTACGCGGGAGACTCGTGCGAAATAACGGCGAGCGACTTAAATGGCGTTTGTTATCATTGGTGTATACGTGATTATTGTTGAAGATTTTCGTGGAGCGATTGAGAATTGTTTCAAATGACGTTTGTTGAGTATGAGAACGGTGGACTTGATGAGTCGATTGGTTATGGGTCAGGCATCAGTTGCTGCTTTAATACAGTACCCTGCTCCGTTTCACGTTAATTCGTATTATTATACTCGACAATTGTATGTATTCTACCGTCGCGCTCAACGTCACCGATACCTTCGCCTCTGCAACAATAACTAATTGTTATGCGGAAAGCTCTCCCCTACTTCATTTTACTCCAATCCGCTCCGCCATTGTGTTTCCTAATTGCACGCCTCGTCCGAACTATTTTTACTCTCACGTCCGGCAACACTCGCGCGAAAGCCAAAGGGAGAGAAGACCTTCGGATCGGCGGGTGAGGAAAAAATATCGAATCACCCGCATCACAATTTTCATTCACAATAGGCAAAATCAGAGACAATTCAATATCGTCGTAACCCTCACACCATCTAATCATTCTAATTGTACGCTCAGTCCAATATTGTCCCGCGACATCGACCGACTCGATAATAAACAAAACTCTCTACTCCTTAAAAAAAAAATAAAAAAAAAATAAAACAACAACACCGAACGCTAATTACACGTCCTGCCCCCGAAGTTCGTCGTCCGCCAAGGATGGCGACGCAAGAAGTTTGAGGCCTCCCTCGAAAGGCGCAGGTCCACTGATCGCCAATTGCACTTAAAGGCTGATTACGAGTCTCGAAGAGCGCGCGCGTCCGCTTTTCTGCCCGGCAGAACGATTATCCCGGGCTGCTCTCCCACGGGTACCGAGGAGTCCGGACGGCATAATCATCGTAGCGTGTTAATAGATCGAAGCCCTTCAGGCCTCCGCTCGTCCTCTCTCTCTCTCTCTCTCTCTCTCTCTCTCTCTCTCTCTCTCTCTCTCTCTCTCTCTTCGACCATCGAGAGTAGAACGAACGAAGATGGTAGGCGTGCGCAGGAAGAATGGCCCGAGGATCACGACGACTGGGCTCTCTTTCACCTTACCCACTGATCTGCAATTCCCTCGTGTACCTTTCCGTGCCTCTTCTCTCCCTCTCGTTATCTCTCCCCCCCCCCTCTCTCTCTTCTGGAGATGAACCCTAGTCTTGTACGTCTCCTTCTACCGCCCACCGGCTTCGTTCCACTTCACGAGCGCGTAGACTACTCGGACTAGGGCACTTCTGGTTTCTCCGTTTCTTGCGTCGAAAGTCATACTGGCCCCGATTGTTGAAACCTCCGGCGCTCGGAGGATCTCTCGTCACTCGCCTCGACGAATTTTGCCCGGGGTGAGTTCGCGGGAGTGCCTGATTTTGGAGAGTTACGTTGGATGAAAATTTTTTAGAAGGACGGAAACGATGATTCGTTCTTTCTGACTGACCACTCTCCGTGTCTCCCTCTCTCTCTATCTCTCTGCGCGCCTTGTTGCTTTCAGATTCATTCTTGCCTCTACTCTAGCCGCTTCACGACCGAGTGACTCCAACTTCTGAAGCGTTTCGGAGTCACTCGGTTTCTTAGACTCCAAGTGGTACGACGTCGTTTGCTTCCATTTCTTCTAACGAAGAGACTCGCGCGAAGATCTTCGTGTCCCGACGCGAATAGAAACTCTCGATACGCCGACACGCGAAGTGGACCATTTTCGACGAACGTTTTCTCGTACCTCCCGCACCGTTTCACGCCGTCGCAATTCGAAGCGTCTCAACTTTTCCGCCGTTTCACCGCGATTTACGATCTCCAACGCTTCCCACGTTACCGTAGACAGAATTTCGCTGCAGTCGCCCTTATCGGGTTCTCACAAACAAAAACGAAAAAAAAGAAAAAGAAAAATTGTTCCGATCGTCGACATTTGCATGATAATGGCGTTTACGGTACGCGGCCGGATTCGTCGTAAAGAGTTCAATGCATCGTTACGCAGCGCCGGCCGTTAGCGGGCCTGACAGCGGTGTGCGCAATCGTACTTGGAAAAGCGAAATGACAATTGCGTGGCGCGTGAGAAACTATTGTTCGTCGCGGGCGAAACGCGTAAAGAACCGGAGCCCTCTCAACGACCGAGGCCTTTGTCTCTGGCGTCGCGAAGATTCCCTGTCGGGCTCGCGAAAGTTTCCGCTCTCCTGGAACATTCGTCTCGGCGAGCGCTTGACTTTGACCGGTGCAACCGACGCGAGATAGACATGACAAACGAGCGCCAGCCACCTTCCACCTCTCGAGCAGATCCGCGCGAGGATGAAAGCGGCGTCGCGTCGGCGTAAATGCCACGAGCGAGGACAATTAGCGACATGGCGGAGGGGTCAACTGTCGGGCAGTGGGGTGGGAATCAAATATTTCAATTTAGGGCCATTCCCACTCTCCCACGGTCCGCCATTTTTGTCGCGGCTCTCGTAATTGGACAGAGTGGCCTCTTACTTTCAGCGATCGCCAGACGAATTTACAATTTTCAAAGATCCTAAAACTTTGATTCTGTGCAGGTTTCTGAGATAAGTCTCTCTGATCGTTCGATCGCTCGTACCGAATCACGTCAACGGCACGCACCGAAACATTCCTACAATCGACCAACATGCAATTCTTTCCTTCTCATCCAGCGACTTCCTAAGTTTCCGCTTGAACGTCTCTGCGCTTCTTGCCTAACCATCGATCCGGACCGAAGTCGTCGGTCGAAAAGGAAGGATCGATCGGCGTGTTACCTAGTTCCGCGAAAGCGTTCCGCGCCAAAGGAGACTTTCACGCGTCCGCGTCGCGAGGATTCGCCGAAAGCGCCGTGAGCGCGTCCGTCGATTCTTCGCTCGCGTTTCGACGAAACGCTCGGCGTCGCACGACGGGAGGCTCGCGTTTCCACCGGCGATTCGCTGGCCGATAAGGCGACGCATAAATGGGAAAAACGCGGGGTCGAGGAAAATCGTCGGCGAGGAGAATGAGAAGAGGATACACTCCGGGCGATCTGTTGCGCAAGGCAAAACGACTTATTCATGCGCGTTCCGCTCGCGGGTCCGGAGCGTTCTCTATCGCGTTCGAGCGATCTGCTTCTTCCCTCGCCGCCTTCGCGGCTTTGCGGCCCAGGATTCGACGTAACGATTCGTGTCGGACGTGTAAGTACGCGGGGAATGGGCACGACGAGGGCGTGCCACTTTTTGCGAAACGCCAGGCTATGTGTGACGGACGCGCCAGTTATCGCGAGTTTTTTCTTTTTTTTATCTAGGTCGCCGACATTCCGCTGCCAGGTGCCGTCGATTTTCGCGGAAAATTAATTTTCCCAGCGGGACGGCGTGTGCAGGGTAAAGCCTGGCTTATGGGGACAAAATTGAGAATATTATCGTCGGCGTAAAGAAATTCTCGACTTCTTTAACACTTTATCGACCGCTCGTGGTTGAGGCTGCCACTCACTAAGTACCGGCTTAGTCGAGCGCGGATTTACTCCCAGTACCGGCTAATTTTTCGCAACTTATTGTGTTGTGCTTATTCCTTTTGTTTCAAAGGAATGTAATTTTATTGATGAAAGTGTTGAAAACAGTAAATCCCACTGTACGGGCGGCAAATAATCAACGACGTTGACGCCGCGTAATTGTTGTCAAGAACAACAACTCACTGCACGAAAACCGTCGATAGCTAAAAGCCGATTAATAGGCTAGCGGTCGATAAGCGTTGGCAATCGAAAAGCCGATTAATAGGCTAGCAGTCGAGAAGCGCTGGCATTCGAAAAGCCGATAAATAGGCTAGCGGTCAATAAAGTGTTAACGACCCTCCCACGGCCAGACTATCGATCCTGGCGTATAAGTTGGGTGAGACTTTTTTGAAGGTTCTTCTCGTCATTCGTTCAATTGTGGAATATGTTATTGGACGACAAACGGCGGCACACGAACACTTTCACGAGAGTAATATATAGACGGACGTTGACTGAGAGTTACGATGGACGTATGGGCATTATGCAATTGTGCATCTGCAACGAGCCGTGTGACCGGTAGAGGAAAAGAGAAAAAGAGAGAGATAGAGAAGTGCAAAAGGTGGCTCCAGTAAATCACATCCCTCTCGGCGTGATCGAACGAGTGACTGACTGACGGAAGACGGTCAATTCGTACGGTAATAACACGCGAATCCCTGCCACTAATGGGCAATGCGCGCCAATGCATGGGAAAGTTTGCGAACTTCGCGACATGCGTTCTGCTCCCTTGTGAAATTCACGTTAACGACAATCCGAACACGAGTATTTTCCACTGCAGTGCAATATTTCACATTTGACGTATACTAGTACCTACTTCTGTTTGTTACAACATACGTATGCGTAATTTCTATTATATTATTCTCGTATCATTTTACACGTTTGACACGACGAGGCCTGAATCTTACACACTGACCGCACCGTCTTATACACAAACTGGTCGAAATGCAGCAGAAGAATTCGGCCGAGAGCGCTCGCACGTTAATAAGCCTAATTGCAGGAAGTCATTATAGAGTTCTACTCGGGGCAGTGGTTCTCGGAAACAAAAGCTATTGGAGAGGCTCGTTGACCTGGGGGCTTCGATGGTTTCGAGCATTTTCAAGGACGGCCTCGATCATTTCGCAAAAGCATCGCGTACGTGCGAACGTTCGTCGGCATTCAAACGTCTAGACGGAGCAGCTGAAAAGTATCGAAAAAGGCATAATGCGAAAGTTCCACTCGACGAATGGGGCCCAGCGCGAATGCGCTCACGCAGGTGCAAACTGCACACACCACACACGCCCGAAAGGAGTAGCCGAATTGTAACAAAGGCCGGCCGCGACACACCAATCAAGTCCGTCGAACGAGAATATAAAGAAAGGAATTCTCGAGTCTCGTTCAGCGATTTTTCGAAACGACCGCTTCGTGCTCTGCTGTTCCTGCTGCTGCTGCGCCGGAAATAAAGAGGAGCGGAAAAGGGGGCGTGCGGCTCGTTTGTCAAAACGATTTTTGACGGCCCGAAACATTTGAAAGGTGAATGGAGGGAAATTTTATACGGTGCTCCGAAATTGGCGCAATTTATAGAGCTTCTCGTGAGCTTTTTCGGGAGTTTAAACTGAGCCGCAAACGACGATTGCTCGTTGGAGAATGAAATGCGCTAATTTTAATCAACGTATTTCAAAATTGCGCGTACAGAAACGATTTCTTACTTCCTCAAATTGATTCATGATCTTTTAGTGTATATAATTTTGTTACTATCATCGGTTCATGTCATTCAAATAATATTGAATGAAACACAATTTTTCTAAATATACTGCAGCGCGTGCTCGAATATTTGGCATCTGCCTCGGAAAGCAGCGCGAGAATTTGACGGAAGCTGTCCGTCCTATCCGTTAGCTGAAGCATGCAAAAAGGGTGACTTGTCACGAATCGCAGGACATTGAACGGAACACGGGGGGGATCTCTTACTATTGCCCATTCTGACAGTTTTCTGAATGGTCAGGCAAACCGCTACTTTGCGTGTCACAGTCGGACCACCCTTTTCAACATCGTTTACGTGCAGCTGCCACACGGAGCGCAATCGGGAATCGTTGGAAGACTCGAGACGTCGGATTGGTGCAGCTGGACGCCGCGCGCTGATGTACGCACTCGTGCGCTATGTTTTCGCAACTGATACTTCCTAATGCCATATTGCGACGTTCGTTCGACATACGATCAAAAAAATTATGTACATCTCTTACAAGCTCAACCTGCCGCATTGATATACTTAACCAGGTAATACATAAGTGCTGCCGCTGGAAAGGTAAGTAAGAAACTGTGGTCTCCCATCGAAAACTATGAAATTGCACATATGAAACTTCGCACAGGTTCGATACATATACGTCGAACGTCTGTTACATTTCCGTCTTCGAAACAATGGTATGGAAAGTTAACAAAATAAATGAACGTTCGGCGAGTTGTACTTGTCGAGTACTCAATTGAAATTCGTGCCCACGTATGCATCTCTGTCGCTGTGTTTATTGAACGATTCTCAGTTGCTGAAGTAATTCTTATTCAAGCAGCGCGTTTCCCGGAAACCCGGACATACGGAAATAGAAAGAGCGAGGGGATGATCGTGCACGATCCACGTGACTTTGAAGAAAATGGAACTGGGACAATGGGAAAAGAGAGCGAAATCCGCGGATCGTTCGTACGACTTCTATATCAGCGTCGCGAATGCGATTCTAGGGATTGAGATCGTCACAGGTAATGCAGATGTCAGGGACAGTACTGTACATTGGAAATCCCTGTGTCTAAGTCTAAAGTAACTGTAATGCCAGACGCTACACCGACTTATTCAAATCCGGCCGTTGCAGACGACATTACATCCAAGCATTTATTTCCCTTACAAATATAAGAAATATTTCGCGCGATTGCAAAAAAATTGGATGCACTCCGATTATCGGAAAGTTTAGTTCAAGACCTATCATTTTTTGTCTTACACGTTACATTAATTTTGGTTTGAAGCGCAGAAAAGATCGTTTCGCCGTTTCTTGCAGAAAAGCGTCGATCGAAATGGCTTTCCATGGCGTCGTAATTACCACTTTTCCAGATTTCCACGCGTCGAATATCGTGCGAGTTCTGGCGTGCGTTCTATTCTCGTAATGCCGAGTTCGCGCGATCAGCGAGGAATCGCGCTGCGCAACGGACCGGCAACGGGGGGGCCTTCTTCTATTTTCCCGCGCACGCGAAGCGCAGAAAATGATTAAGTTGAACAACGGCTGAATACGATTTTACGGTCGACGGAGCGGGCCGCGGCAGTGCAACTAGGATAAAAATAAACTTCGGATAAACCTCGTTCTAGATATATGTCGAACCAGTTCCGTCAGGCTGCACTTCCTGTGGCGGCCGGCCTACAAGTTTTCTCGGAGGACAGTTCGATCGAGTTCACGAAGCCCGTTTGTTCGGCCTCAGTGGCCGACGGTTTCCTTTTTATACGTGCGGGATTTGAAAGGATTTTGAAAAGTACTCGGTCCAGCTATGCACATATTAGTCGGCCGCGGTTAAGTGGACGTATCTATAGATTCTAGCAAGCGTAAACTGGTAGGAATTAATTTCCGTGAACTGTATATAACAAAGTATTTATTTTAACTATTGCAAACTGAAGGGTATCGGTTCTATGTGTCACGGAAATAACACGTTCACGCCGGCGCATTTTTGAGATATAGTATTTTGCACTAGCTGTGAACCACCAGTGATGCACGCCGGCGTGAACGTGTTAAAGCATTGAAAATGCAAAATAAGACACAACTTTGTTCTGTGAATCGGAAAAATATCCTTCCCACAGATCAAACGACGAGTTATCCGTGCCACTAAACGGGTCATTAGAACGACACGTTACAGTCGACGTGGCCAGTGCTTAATGACTACACGGTCTGCTGGATTGTAACATTTCACCCGTCGCTGAAACGATGTAATTTTCAACCTTCGCACGGCGAGGCACTGACGTGTATTTTCGTCTCCGGAACACGATTCAACCGCGACCCACAGAACGGATTAGACGTTAATGCGCGGAATCTCGCACGGCCACGAAGCTGTAATTCAATTTCGATTCTCTCCTCGAGCCGACGTTGCTTCCTGATCCAATTTCCCATCCGGACACCGTACGATACCGTCCTGATTCGTTTAGCGCGTTAACAATTTCATTTCACGAGAATCTGTTCTCCGAACGTCACTACGAATTCATTACTTCTGAACGCGACTTCACTTGATTTGTATCGTACTTCATTCTTCTTTAATTTCAATTCTATGAACAGCCTATGGAGCAGAAAGCTTTTTAGACAAGATTAATTATTATTCGCTGCACAGCTGTACACGTGGCGGTGGGACATAGTTAAAAAAGATAATCAAACGTGAAATTAAAAAGTATACGTCGTGCCTCGGTTTCATATCGCCTTCATGCACGGCAGAGATAAAACGCTTATCATATCTCGGACCGTATCAAACCTACGACGAGAGCATCAATGCAGCGAGCACGAAAAAGAGCGCCGTCAAACTCGCGGTCGCTCGACGAGCGCAACGAAAATTCCGGCAACGTCGAAGCTGGAATGAAATAACTGTCGCGACGTATCCCACGAGTTCCACGAAACGCGAGAACGAATGGCTGCAGCTGACGACTGCCTCAGGCGAGAATTTACTATGGGTGCAGTAGGTCTCGGGGCCTAGCCGCGTCTCTTGAATCCATCTGAGCACACACCGTACGAAGAAAGACACATTCACACGCTCGTCCGCTGGCATAGGCGTATGTGAAGGTAGTAAAAGGCACGAGAAAGAGCGTCTACCTCTTACAATTAGTAAAGGTAGACGTCTGGAGCCAGAGACAGTTCTCAGTTAACAATTTGATACACGGTAAACCTTCAAAGAAGATCGTTGTACGTGAACAAAGAAATTCGCAGAACGTGAAAGAGAGAACGATTTGAAGGAGTTTCGGCGAATTAAAGTTCGCAAACAGACCTGCGACAAGAGCGGAGACAGGTGTCTGGCATTGGACTTTCGCAAACACAAGATCCTCAAAGAAGATCCGACAAATAGCGCGTGACCAATAAACTTCAGATGGAAGTAAACTAGGCTGTCGTACAATTAATCCTAAACTCGTATTTCTACATCAATTCTTGCTTTTAACAGAACAACTTTTTTGTCTCAAACCGACAATAAACCGGTACGCAACAAAATCGTATCGTGCCTCTTTACTACAAATCCACGTCATCCCTACTACGTATCAACAATCTCATCGTCACTTCAAAAACACTTCATACACACGTCATTCGGAAACTGCAACCGTACTCCAGTTGACCCATATCCTCCGCTTTGCTTTGCAATTCGTTTCCATGATCGTAAAGGATGACCCTCGGTCTGAGAATTTTTGTAAAGGACACGCTTTTCTGCGACCAATTAATTCGTTACGACGTGAGCCGCCTGCGTTCGGATTCAGAGTCAAAGTCACGGGAACGAGACAACGGCGTAAAGCGTAAGAGTAAGAGGACGAGGACGAGGACGAGAATGGCGAGAGGGAAGAGGGGCCCACCAGGGGCGTACAACGTTGGACACGACCCGTAGGTGGAAGGGGGACGGGGGGAACAAGCAGAGGTTCCGTTACTTCGCAGAGTCACTCGGGGCACAAGCCTAACCCAACCGAGAGAAACGACTCGGGCGAGTCGGGCGTGTGTAGCGATGGGCACTCGATCCTCTTGCGAATTTTCAAAAGAAACTGCCACCGACGGAAAAGACCGGCGTTTTGAGTTCGTTCAAAGATTTTTGTAGATGGAAAGTGGGATTTTTGAATTTCATTGTCATGTGAATTTTACGCGGTGTCGATGGTCGAGGTTTGTTGTATACGATTTTGGTACGTGTAGGATAGTAGTTGTGGTCTTTCGTTTGTTGGAGGTAAGGGTACTGTTAGTTTGTACTGGTTTCTGGTAAGAGTGGAAGTTGCGTAGGGTGTCGATCATTCGATCGTGACGTGAGACAGTATTCGGCGGGCGTTGAAGTCTCTCGCGGAATTTCGGAGTAATCGATTGTAGAGTAATGAATTTCCTGTTTAGTGCAATCAAGAGTCTCTGTCAGCGACTATCTGTGATGTACGTACTGACCTAAATTATATTAACCGTTAATGGTACAGAACCTGGTGATAGCGAAGTTAAGTATGTAATCGGGATTAAAGGCACCGCGAATAATCGCAAGCATTGGCCGTAAAAAGACATCAAAAGGAGACAATCTCAGCGATCTGTGACCTCGAAATTCGGATGCGTAGTTGAAAACCGGAACGCACACACGAATCCACCTTCGCCGTGACGCAAAGCGAAAAGAAGCTAATGAATGAACGTTTTCACGGCGACGACTTTTTGCAACTTCCACTTTTTATCATACTTCCTTGACGAAATCGGCCGCGATGCAAATACGGATTCCGCAGCGATTCCTAGTCAGTGACGCATCGCGCCATGAAACGCGACTCTCATTCATCCCGCCATAAATTATTGGCTCAACCTCCGGCCGCGTCGAAGTATAATTATATAGGTTGCCTAGATTTTTTGCCCGAACGCCTAGACGAGCCCGGTTGCATCAAAGAACACTGCATACGCGAACGAAAAAGTTAACGGCGCACAGGTTGTCCCCGACTAAAGGATCTTCATATTTAAGACGATGTTAACGCGATAACTAGAAATACTACTTCGAATCTTTATCTCTTTACTATATACATACCGACTCGTACCACGTATCGCTAGCAAGGGGAAAACGTGAAGATGAAAAATTCCGAAATACGATTTCTACAGGCTCCTCAGATCCTCGCTTTCTCATCGTCGTAAAGACGAAAATTCGTGAGTCCGAGGCGACCTGTATTTTATTGACTTTTTTTGCGTTCGCCTTTCGAGCTGTTTCGAGTCGCCTTGCTCCCATCGCTACGTCCGCGTCGTCGGTCGATGGAAGAGTTCGCGGAGGCAGCGGAGGGAACAGGAGGAGGACATGCCGCTTGTCCTCTTATTATTCTCCTTTCCACCGGAGGGCGAACGCCCGAATGCCACTGACCCAATACGATCCTCGCGCCTTGTGACGCTGTGACCCGATCAGCACTGCGCGCCTGCTCGGTCGCGCTCGCTATTTCGTCTCTTTCGTTTCGTTCGTATCAAAAAGTCAGACCAGTGGTCCTTGACATTAATGACGCCCGCGACAGGCGAGATTAGTTGCACGAGATTAGCCATTGAAAGGCGTTCCAGCGAGCGTGCGCTTTAAATGACAGACAATGTCGACGAGTCCTGCGTTAAATCCTGCTGGCGCCCGAGAGATCCGGTCAAACCTGGCCGAATTCGGTTAATTGTAAGTTCGGCGAGATATGCTGGACCGTGAGAGTAGGAGTTTGTTGCACCAGCTGCCCTAAAAAATGTCGACGCGTGCGATAAGAAACGACTAGATAATATCGCCTATTTTTGATCGTGCAAGTCTTGCTTCGCGGCACGATTATTGCGGCACTGTAAAAGCGCGCGTGCGATCGCCTTGACCCGATCTGAGATTATCGCGCCGCCCAAGTGTTAACTAGTTTTCCACGGTGGGCAGCGGGAAAAGCGGCGCGCTACCAATTCACCTGGAACATTCTTCGTTTCCGAGAAAAACCGACGACTCCCACCTCCGATGCCGTACCCATCGACGCCCATCCGTGGACGCGTCCTCATTTCGCGAAAGAACGTTGCGGGATGATCGTCTTTAAGCCGTAATCGCTTGCATAATGACCGATCGACAAAGTATCTAGGGTCCGACAAGCGGAGCTGCTTATGGCGAAACGCGTTTGCGGATATCGAGTCCCGTTCTTTAACACGTTGACTGCCGAAAATGTTCCGAAAAAATGCGTTTTTAAATTAATGTTAATTATGTCAAGTAAAGCGTTAAGAATCTATTTTTCAGAGTCCCATGGAACAAGTTTTGTCGTCACCCGAATATGGGTGACGTGGCAGTTAACGTGTTAAGATAGTTTACCTGAAATCTGATTTAACGCACGTCGGGATCGCAGATGTTACGATACCTGTAACGAAATGTTATGAGAGAATTTTTGTTACGAATCGTGAACCGAGTAAAATCATGCTCTCATAAGTGTTGGATCTTTTTTTTAATTAAATCTGATGACTAGTAAAAACATCATGAAGTTTCTTGTTCTTTGTCATTACAATTTATCCTCGTTTAAATGCCGCCGAGTGCGTGCTACATTAGCGGTTTTATGTAAGCGACAATCGAACGAGTAGAAAAAGTAGTTATGAGGGAAGGAGCATAGGTGTAGAAACTGTTGAATACACGGCGAAAAATGATTGTACACTAAACTGCCTGGCGTTACGGGACATCTGAGTTTACAGCTTATCGTCAACGACGTCGTCAACGCCGTCTTAAACTTGATTGTAAAACTTGTTGAAGCGATCATTGTACATTTTACGCATGATACATACGCGCCGTGCGTTTCAATACTATCTACACAACATCAAACATTTTCTCCCCAACGTATACCGAATCACACGACAAACAAAAATAGTTACAATAAAAAAAAATTCCACAGACATAGCAACGCTCGATCAAGCTCCTCGACTGACTCGACGATAAAGCCAAATCTGCATGTTACGCAGCGTGGCGCATGTTAATGAAACAATTTCGAATCGTCTACGACAAATCCCATGTTGATCGGCTCGAAAAGCCTACACACGCCCACGCTCGGTAACGAAGCAATTTCGATGGTTTGCGAGCGCGGCGACAGGAACCGCCATTATTGGTCGCGCACAGTCGACTGCAATTTATTATTGTACCGCTGGCAAGCCGCGAACGAAACGGACACGCCGGCGTATCGCAACGTTTAACGGGAGACGTATGTATCGCTCGATAACGCCGAACGCTACATTTTACACGCTGTATCCACTCAGCACGCGTGCACGTTCGCTACGCACGCCGTGAGAGAGGAGCGAGGAGGCGAGCAAGGAGACGAGGGCAAGGTGCGTGTACGCTTTCCGTATTCCTCTTTCTCCGTTCTTTATCCCATGTTCCACGCGGCATGTAGAGTGAAGATATTACGAATGTTAAATCGAGCGCGATGTTATGCGGCCTGCGAGCCGCGATACCGGGCCCCCAACCAGCACAATGTGCACTGATTTGCGACGTATCGGCTTACGAGAAAGGTCGCGCAGGATCGAAGTCATTTTTCATCCCGATTTCACGATCGAATTTGCAAGTCGCGCGTACGCGATCGCGTACGATGATGTACGAGCAGTACGAGTAATACTTTGGGAGGTGTACATATTGGATTCTTTCGAAGGCAGGCAAGTGTCTGCGATCGGTTCGGTTCTGCTTGAAACGTGTACCCAAAATCTAGGAGAAGAGTGTTTACTTCTTCAACGTTACTTCTTCTGCAGCAAGTTCAGAATTTTCGGTAAGTATGGAAATGTTTCGATATGAATGCTGAGAGAAAGCGTGGATATTCACGGACGCACAGGTATCTCGTTTCTGCGAAATTCATTCTCGGCAGAGCAGCGCGAGCTGCAACGACATTACGTTCTCTTCTTTATATACCTTATTACCGGACGCGAGTGCGCGATTTTTCAGTCTGCCCCTACCGCGCGCATAATGAAATTTTCGGCATCCTCAGAAGAATGTCACAATGTAAGGAGCACGCGATCGTGCGCGGATCCTGGAAGTCGCGTACGATTTAAACTTTCGACAAGATGCAAACGCGTGCCACCGGACCTCGTACCCGGGCATATTTTATTCTCGCCGCGTTCGCGCAGCACCGAGAGCGAACGAACGGTCACAGCGAGGGGTCTCGTGTGCCAGGTGACGTTGCATTGCCGATGAGACTGCTCGCGCCGTTGATAACTCTACTCGCAGTTAAAACGCCGTGCGTCAAGGTGGATGCTTTACAGTTAGCCACATGCTGCGCGCTGCTAACAGTACAGGGTGACAGAATAAACGTTTACGGACGAGCTCTGAGCACCGAAAAGGGGCAGAAAGTTCAAGTTTGTGACGTGGGTCGGCCAATCCTTCGATTCCGGGATACAGTCACTTTGGGCTGCAATTTTAGCTCGGACATTTGTTCACATTGTACCATCTTTTACGATGGGCGCGTGCATGTACTGAATATTTTTAATTCTTAGGTACATATTTCACGGGAGATTATTGGCAAGATAAGATTGCTGGGTACGTTGACAATGGTAATTTAGAAGTTGTCTGACATTTGAGTTCTGGTGGTCTTATGTTTCAAATTAAGATTTTACTGACACCGTCTCACAATCACGCTGTACATTGAACGAATATTCGCGAGGAGGACGATGCTGTGTATGCATGCCGGTCGAAAGTCGCGCAGAATAATATGGCGTCCCGCTTGTCCGGGCGTAAAAGGGGAGCACGAGAACACAACGAAAAGGAACGGGATACTAACGGATCCCCCTTCGAGGATCGTGACATTGTTGTTTGTAACATTCACGTGTACCGCATATAAGGCGGGCGCGTACTGCTACAAATATAATTCGAAGTATCTTCGAACCGCAGATTAAATAGAATTTCTCATTTAAGTAATTATGTCTCGAACGCTGCATGTTCCATGGCACTCGCAACCTCGGTACATATTTGGCATGGTTAGTGCGAAACCTCAAATAAATCGTCGACGCAACGTTTACGTCAGTGTGGTCACGGTGGGGCCCCTCACGCGGCTGCTTCCACCTCCACTAGCTGGACGCAACACCGACCCCCTTCCCCTCCCCCCATATACCCTACCGGCTCAGCGCAAGCGATCATGTGACGCACTCAGCGTCGTCCGTCACCATAACAACGGGTAGTCGGGTGGGGACTCGAAATCGCACCTAGGTGCGGATCTTGGACCACACTGGTTTACGTCGAAAGTGCGGTCGTTCGTGCTAGACGCTCGTCGTCTTCAAAAGTCGGAGCACAATGAGCCGGGGACGCGATGATTTCGTTCCACGACCGTGGCGAATGTGGTTACAGTGAATTTTACTGTCACTTTCCGCCGCGAGAGGCAAAGACGGTGTGCGGGACCTGAATACGTATATCGATCAATCCAGAACTTTCCATCCGCAAATCCTCTTCAATCGATCCCTCATCAAGCCAACCGAACTATCACCAGAAAAGAACCCGACCACTCTCTTCGCTCTCACAAAGTCTCCTCTCGGCACTTATAACAATATGAAACGTTTTGCAGAGACCACGTCTGACGAAAGAAAATCCTCGCTCGCGCCAGGAATCCACGCACGTATTATATATAGGCAACCGCCACTTTCCAGGTACCCGAACCCGTGACCCTCGCCCCCTCGATTTAAAATATGCACCCCACGAGGTTTTCACGCTCCCGACGTCGGCCGGGGCAAGTCGCGCAAAAGGCTTTCCCATTCAACGACCTTTCTGCGTGCCCGTCCTTTCTTACATCCGCATCTCTCTCCTTCTTTCCCTCGTCCTGTCCTCCTTCTCGCTCGCTCTTTTCTTTCTTCCCGTCCTTCCGGGGTAGAGGTCGAGGGAGGAAGAAGGGCACAGGGCACAGGGCACATCGCCCACAGCGCCGAGGAATGCGCTCTCATATTGCGTCTCTTTGTGTGACAGAACGGCGCGGCATAAACAATGCAGGAAAGAAAGAGTGAAGAATGCGGGATGCCTGCGTGTGTGGTCCGAAGAACGGATAGCGTCCTCCGTTTCTCATCCCTCGTCATCCCTCGGCTCCGTTCCTTTTCGAGACGAAGAATGCACGAGAGGCGCGTTAACGAGAGGATAACGAATGAGAACTGTTTTAGTGATCGGATGAAAATAATATGCTGCGGAATAACGTTGGTAGGCAATCGTTTGGTAGCTTTACGCTGGTATGGAAATGTGTCGATAATGAATTATTGGATTTAAGTTTGTTGAATGTATGGGGAGTAATACGTGGATCCGGCCAGGTCAAGATCATCACAGGATGTGCGCATAAGATGTATGATTAAATTCCTAGGTGTCATGAAAACGTGCTATAAAATGTAATTCCATCGACACAATTCATCTCGTCGTTAAGGATCTAACGTTGGAACGTAAGAAAAGAAGAGTTAAAACGAAACATTTCACAGGCCCGTGTGTTTATACCGAATTTAAATTTAGCATGTTTAAAGGGAGCATAAGTCGAGCTAGGGCCAGCAGTTGTGACAGGCGTGGAAATGATGAAATAGCGAGTTCCTCCATCGAAAGGACCAACCCCTTCGGCTTGACCCTTGACCAACCGTTTCAGAGGTCAATCAGCGCATCCGGCCGTAATTAATTGCGTTCGGCTGCTTTTAAAGAACCTGTATCCTGCCCTCGGCCGGTGGCACCCCGCGCGGCGACTCCTAATAACTTCGTCGCTGCGGAAACGAAGGGTTAACACCGTCGCAGGAAGCCGTCGACGTAAAGGTCGTAAACGAAGGAATATTGCAACAAAAGTGTCTCGTGGACGTTACTTCCTGCGTCGCTAACAAACGGCCATCCCTCTCAATAACTTCTACCGCGCTCCTCCAAACTGGTATTCTGCCCATTGTCCATGGACAATACGGTGGTTTATTCGCACCTCAATGGAATTTCATTTCTGCCATTGCGCGGCAGTCGAAGTTTTGCATTTAATAGCGGCCGCTTTCATTATCGACTTCCCGAATCGTTGACGCACGAGTGAGAGGAGTCAAATTCTATGCAAAGTAAGCGCGGCAGCTCGAGAAACAGCGGGCTCGAATTATTTTCCCATCGAACCATTGCCCTTTGAATATCGAAACGAATATTAGATCTCGTGAAAAATAATAACTGTCGCCAAACAACCGGTGGTCCGCGCGTTTCCCTCTTCGATCGGTTCACACAATCGCCATTCATTCGAAAGATTCGCAACAAAAGGATTCCAGGACGGTGAAAGCGGAAGTCGCCGGTATTAGCGTCGTTCATTGTTCGACGAATTCTCCCAAAATGCTTTCGAAGGCGCGCACCCTCTCGACACAACCTCACCCCCTCCTCGCGACGCTTCCGAACCCCGTGACAAGTGGATCTTTTTTAATATGCATCCCGCAGCGTTAAACGGAACGCTCGTCGAGACGTGAAGGGCCGGGAAAGAGGGTCGAGAGGGTTCGAGGACGAGCACACAGGCCTCCAGACGAATTCATCTCGAGACGAAGTGTGTCCTACGCTCGCGGTTCCTGCTGCTTTTTCCGGCTCTTTTTTCCTCTCTTCTCCGTTACGAAATTTATCAAGAGAGCATTCTCTTATGATCGCGAGCGTACGTGTCGCGCTCGTTCGATGTCTTTGTCTCGATGCGGACGAATTTCGGCTCCCGTATTAAGGATCTCGCACACTTATCCGACACGACACGACAAAAACGGTAATAATTGAATAATTGTAAATAAATGTCGCGTGCCAGACGAGTGTGGGCAGCTTCATTTATTTACGTGCATTCAATCCAATCCGTTTTTTGTCGCGTCGTGTCAGATAAGTGTGCCAGATACTTAAGAACGTCCTGTCTCAGAATTTCGGTGCTTCGCGCGATGACGTGGGAGAGATGAGGAAGATACATTTTTCGGTGTGAAACTTGATAAAGCCGGGATGAGGATTGCATATTTTAAGCGGGCCGACCAAACGACACATACTGTAAATAATTCACTGCCAACATTCTCTTCAGCGGGAGAGTTTAGCAATCTTCCGCAGAAACTCCGTAAATGAGTTTTATACCGTCTCCGTTGATCTCGTTAACGCGTACTCCGGCGCCGACCGAAAACTTCATTTCACGATCTTCCACGAAAGTCTCCCGAAAACTTCCTGATGAAAAGTTTCGTTCGTTGCAGCCCGGTCTGTGTCCATTTTCCGCGTACACTTCAGCGTTCTCAAGATGCTCGCGAGCTGACACAGTTATTTCTGGTCAAATTACTATTATCACGCGCGACATCGCAAACATTCTGACACTCCCCCATTTACAAGAACTTAAAAAAATTCAACTCTCCAACATAATTCTAATCGAACGTAGAATCAAATATCATTTCTCGCCGTCTATATCAATAAATGAACCAAAAAATCTACCTCTCCCCTCAAAGATAATTTTTCTTCTCTTCCTCGATTCGCTCGCAGCACATTCATTTGTACCGTTTCACAGTCGAAATCCGACAGACTCATTTGCCGCGAAGCATTCTCCGGATTCCCCCAACCGACCTCCGCGTTCCCTCGCTCCGGCTCACTTTCGTTCGCCAAAAACGTCCATCACCGACAGTTGCGAGTTGGTTCTGTCAGCGGAACACCATCTCCGCTCACGCCTGCCACTAGATATCACGTATCTGCCTCTGTACTCTGTGCCCGTTCTGCCTGAGCATCGACGAGCGAAGGAGCCAGAGCCAGCCTCTCTAGTCGTGAAGCCTTCGTCGTCTTCTACGTCTCTCCTTCTTCGCCACCACCTTCTTCCCTTCCTCCCGCTTCTCTCATTCCTCCGGTCGCCAACGTTTATCAAGCCGAGAAGTCAATGCACTCACCCTCTCGCAGCGTGGCCACGTAGTAAGGCCTGGCGTGTTCTGGATTGTACACATTGTGTACAATGGCTGGCCTCGATGGTGTCAGCTTAATTACGGCCAATTATCTCTCCCGACGCTGTCTCTTTCTTCGGGCGTGTGCACTGATGTTCAAAGAGAGCGCACTGTCCGGGAATTTCATGTTTTTAACACTTTTTTGCGGTGGTGGGTTACGTTGATGATGAGTATTGCAAAGCGAAATGTGGAGAAAGATGCTTGTTAAGAGTCAGGGTGAAGTTAGCGAATATTTGGCTTCGCTTTTACACTTCCTTTCGAGACCAGTGTACATGTATACGCGCTGTTTCTGTGGACTTTCTCCCTCCTCGAATCGGGGTTAAATAAGATAGTCGTGATATGTGCTCGGAAATTTGTGGGATCGCGGGGTCATGCTGAATATGTGCAAGGGGTGGCGTTGTATGTATGGGACTCGATGTGCAACACGTAGCATTATGGTAATCCACGTTATCGTAAGGAAGTTTTACAAATCGATAACGTCTGACATATGGAATTCCTGTCACATTACGAGACAGATTTGATTTTTACGAGCATCATAAAGTATACTATATAAAAACGCATAACTCGATTAATCGACTAACCGTTGCGCGCAAAGCGATCGTACGTATTCGAATTGAATGAATTCACTACTCAATTACTTCGTCAATCTCTCATTACACGTTAACGTCCCATTTGCTGAGTCAAGCTTTCCTAGAACGATGCATCAACTGCGCGCATTGAAACTGCCTGTTAACGTTATATTGCATGACGTGTCCCATTAAAAAGCTGTAACAGCCGTCGAAGCGTGAGTTGAAAAGTTTGAACCGTACGAGTACCGTTACGGCAATATACCCGCGCCGCGCTAAATGTACCCACCAGCATCTATTTTCGAAAACCCACTTTTTCAGTCACCGCACCGCTCACGTCACGCAAAACAAATTGAAAAATCATCACCGACGCATTCACTCAGTCACTCTCTACAAAGTATTCCGCTCCAATTCCAATAAAGCTTAAACAAAGAAAAGCGATGAATATTAATGCCAGACACGATTCGATTAATTCGACGGTCAACGAAGCCACGGGGAATCATTAATATTTGTTAGGAGTTCCGCGATGGTGCAACTAACGTGTTTGCTTTGAAAGCCAATCGGCGCGCGTACGGGGAGGAAAGTGACGAGCCGCATGGTAGATCTCTGGCCGTGTCGGGACATACGGACCCGGCACGCTCATGATCGCTGCAGGTATGCGCCTGCAGCTGCCCTGAAATTCCAAGCAAGGGCCTCTCTCGCGTACCACGGAATCAAGCCGCTCCTTTCCGAAACCAGTCAACGCCATTCGAATGTGTATTTAAAACCAAACGCTCATATCTCTTGCGGTAGGTACATATTCAATGAATACAGCTCTCAATTTGCATAGCCTTACTACTTAGTACGCCTTAATCATATCTTTACTCCAAATGTCAGGATACGGAACAAAAACATCTTGAATAGTGTCGGTGAGTTTTGACGCGATTAAAAGGCTTGTTAGACATGCTAATAATGTCCGACATGCTTCGCCTGTTGGTATGGAAATGACTCTTCGAACATGATCCTTAATATCACTTCGATTCCGCGTTATACGTATGAACTTTGTACATGCACCCATAATCATCACCTATCTTCTCCTACTAAGGTGGTCCAAAACTTATCTCCGGCAGTCTGCATTATATTTCGAATACGATCACTCCGTATTCAACCATTCCACATTACACAGTCCTACGTAATACAGGTTTCGTCCACATGCGCCGCACTTACAACGCGCGTATCAATTGCCGGAGATAACGATCGCGAGGAGACGTTAAGATTGCATAGTGACCGACACCATCTATGCCGTAGATTGTACGTAAAAAAGAGCGCGCCATTCAAGCAAAATACTAGTTTATCTCTGGCGGCGTTGCGCCGCCGTTTCAGAGTGGAAAGAAGAGAAGGAGCGAAGGCTTCGAAAGAGGCGAAAAAGGATGAGAGGAGAGAGGACGGGAAAAGAGAGAAGCAGCGTTAGCGTTCGAGATGAGCCAAGCGCGAAGCAGAGACGGGCTCGCGGTGTGCCGGCGAAAAGAGGAGGACCGGCAGAGGGACGGAGAGAAGCAGGCGAAGGGTGGTAGTCGGTTAGCGGGAAATCGTGTTCATAATACTTGTACAGGATGCGTTTGAGAAGCGCATTAACCCACGAGTCATGCCGTACGACTGTCCGTCGAGCGGAAGTAGGCGTAATAACGAACTCCCATTGCCTATACGTGCCGTGGAGTACAATAACTTTGTACGTGGGACACAAAGGATGGTTTCACTCCTATCCCTCTCTCTCTCTTCTTCGACAACGGTCACCAGAGGGGACAGACAAATTCCTGAACGCTTCTTCCGAAAGGGAGTGGTCGTCCTTCTTTTAACAGCGAATTTCAACGACAGGAGCCCGCGTTGCGTGTGCGCGCAGGAAACTTTGCTCTCCGTGTCCTTCTTCATTCTTCTTCGATTGACACTGGACACCGTCCCGGAAGCCAGCGCGCAACGATCGTCCAGGTTCCGCGGACCATGATTAACATAATAACGAGGCCTGTACCCGATTTCAGACGTGTGTTGCGGACGCACGTATATCGTCGCGCACCGCGGAAACCGTTTCGCGAGACACGGACGAATTTCACCGCGCGGACGGTTATAGAGAGGAGTTTTGTTACTCCGGAGGAAGCGGCGGTGAGCTTGCTGACTGCTTCGACGTCAGAGACAGGTGCAGAATTGCCGGCTGCGGATCGTTTCTCACTGGCAGCGCGCGGCTCGACTCGTCTTGTTTGCTTTTTGCGGATGTTTAACTTTGAGTTAATAGGAAATCTCGAATAGACCGGTGTTTGACGTTTTGATTGCTAATCAGTTTCAACTGTGGTGTGCGTTTGATGGGGTTTCTACGGTTCGTTTCACTGATTTCCTTTGAATATCGTGTACCACTGTTGCTTATATATATATATATATATATATGTATGTCATCTGTAGAGGAAGATAGGTAATGTTGGATCGGATCCTAGCTTGGACCTTCCAATTTGTAGATGATGGTAAGGTTATTTTTAGTCGTTTTCTTATGTTTTCGCATATATACAATTGTGAGTATAATAGGATTTGATCGATAGTCATTTTAATAAACGCAAGAGGACAATTAAAAATAGCTTTACTACCAACGATAGGGTAGTTCAATTTAGGAGCAGGTCAAAGATTGATTAACTTCCCTCACAGACTGACTGAGATGAATATAAATCACAGATTAAGAAAAGACAGCTGTTCAACAAAAATTCTCTATACTTGTGATGGCATCACAGAAGTGGTTTTATCCAATATTAGTGAATTTCAATGTCGTACGAGAAATTCCACTGTTCGTAAAAGGAACTGAGTAACGCGTAGGCTGCTGAAAGACGAAAGCAATAGTTTCTCATTTATCATTTGACTGAGGTAACTTTGTGTCGTCGACTCTCACACCACGCAATCGAAAAATTAGAATTCGTCCGACACAACAATCAGACGGGCAGACGCCTCACTGCCAGTCCGCAAATATTTTTCTTTCGTTCCAAACCAGCCCACGGACAGTCCAATAAATTGGCTCTTTCGAAATCCTCGCCGTCGACCTACGCAAACTCTGTTCGAGGCGCGTGCGTATGTTCCCTTACTCTCACTGTCCTTCTCTCTCTCTTTCCCATGTGCTCTTTGTCTGCTTCTCGTTGATCGTTAAAAGGTATTCACGGAAGTACATTGCATTGTCAAACGCGATTTCGTTTCGCGGATGAATAAATTTCTCTCAAACAATGTCACCGTAAATCGGTCAGGTTTCTCAAGGTGCTTCTTCTTTAGATTCAAATCCTTAAATATAAATTGAGCGAATAAGTCGTTAGCTCTTTTTACGTTCGTGGATGTTTCCCTAGATATCTTCTTTTAATCCTATATGTGGAAGGTGCAAATATGGTGAATACGGTATAATGGTTATAATAGGATCGGTTTCTCTCGGGTCATGCTTGAGACGCCTCCTCGGAAAACCGTGCAAACAAGCACGGTTTAGGAGGAATTTTCTCGTACCATCCTGGCTGACAATGAAGAGTGCATTCCTATCTTTAAACTTTCTACGCAACACCATATCTGCGAAAAGCCCAGGAAAAATGCGTTATCGCGAATTAAGTATGCCGCTATAATTCCTATGTTACGACACAGGTATTATAGGACTGGAAAATGTTTCTATTCTTTCTCACCGTATATGAAACAATGGACGTATTTCGAGCAAAACCTACCGAGAACATACACGCTACCTGCTTGAAATCCAGGCATTGTACAGAATGACTAACACGATTTATATCTTAGTCGGCTTCACGGAAAATGTATATGAAATTTAAGAAAAGATTCCAACTTCATCCTTCTCATCTGTAGATTTTAGACGTTCTATAAGAATCAGTTTATGGTGAGCCACCCTGTACCATACGTTGATTTCACACACCGCCGGTAACACTATTATGAAATGGAATATATACAAAGTCCGTGGAGAATCGTAGAGGTCTCAGGTCCCAGCTAGGACCAACACCATCGAAACGAACTCTGCTTGTCACGGACGACCCACGCGAATAGGTAGTAAAGGTCGCTGCCCACGCGAATTAATGGTCGAAAATATCAGGACGCAACCGCAGACGGGCGCCGTCATTGTGAAACTTAATTACTCAGGCCCATTGCGACGCAATGTCCGGGGATTAACAGGCGCGAGACTGAATTCATTTCACAGCAATAGCAAACGGCACCGAAGGATTTCTCCTTTCACAACCACGCGCCGGCTGATATCGCTTGTCATTATTTTCGTCCGCGCGAATTTCACGCGTGTCACTTCTGCACCGCGAAGAATTAGAAGACCTCACCGCTCACATACACCACGGACCACCTACGTGCAGCTTGACCACAGGATAAAAATGATTGATCCACCGTTCGTGGCTCCGAGAAGGAGCGGAAAGAGTCCAAAAGTCCGACGGCCTGCCGACGTCGTACACATCGCGCGAATGCGAAACGAGAACGTGCACATCCGCCACAGTCAGTTAAGGGGTTAAATGGCAGCGCGACGGGGTGGGTGGGAGAGAAGGCGAGTCGCGAATATGAAACCTTGTGAGCGTTGAAAAGGCTCTTCAATCGCGGAGGCGATGCCGGTCGCGAAAGGTCACACCGCCGAGTGTAACTCGTCGAAAGTTCAGGTATACCAGATCCTAACGAGACCTTAACGAGGCACGTACACGCGCGGTTACCGTGCACCGGGCCCGGTGTCTTATGGTTTTACAGTCTTAGAAACGACGTAGGATTGCGCAACGAATTGTGCCCCGACGTCTCTCGTCGGCCGGCTCATGCATCGGGAGCTCCGGAAACAATCGAGTCATTCGCTGAATAGTTACCTGCTGCCAGCCGGCACAAATTGCGAACTAGTTCCTCGCGGAGCGGGAAGCAAAATTCACGTATTAGCCTGACCCCTCTCGATTTGCACGGTACCCGAATTACGCGTTTTCCGTTTCGAACGGTCCGATGAATAATACATATTTCCGTTTTGCACGGCACGAAGAGAATTAAGGTGTTAATAAAATTCGCGTAATTAGGAAAGGAATGAAGAAAAAAAGTAAAGTTGGTAACGGTTTATGTGGAGCCGGTTCCGCTGAGAAAATTACAGCAGGATCGTTGTAACGCGCGCGCACTACCGTATTTTCCAAGCAAATGATCACGGACGACCTTCGACTACCGGTATTCGCTCATTGATTCTCAAGGCGAGCACACGACGACTGTGAATCAATCATCATGCGCAAACAGGAGTCTACGATTTTCCGGTTGCCAACGTGATGCAACGCGCACAATAGAAGAACTTCGATACGAGTGTATAGTCTGGGTATGACGAACAAATTCTGTGTACTGTACCCAAGAAACAAGTACTGGTTAATGCGAGTTCTATTTCAAAGTTATGGTTTGAAAATGATATTTTCCGAACGAAAAAGTGTCTTTTGATTACATGAAACGATGATATTGTAAAATAATTGAAGAGGCAAGTTTGTAAAGAAATATTGCCACAAAAACACGCTGCTCGCACGTGAACCGCTTGCGTCGGGCGCATTTCCGTGACTTGGTAGCTTGTAAAATGTGAAACGTTACTGGACATTGCACACGGGGCGCTTTGTACCAGAGAATCACGCGATTTTCCGGTCCGGACATGCGATCATGGAATACTGGCGTGTAGGATATTTCCGCTCGTCTAGCCACCAATTCCGGTGTTTAATCGCACGAAAAGTATTAACGTCAGATACGTATGCGCCTAATTAATTGTTACCGTACTCGCATAACGGATGTTTGCTAACCAGCGTCCGCATAATGTTGCTAATGTTTGTAATCTAACCTGCACTGCCGCATGCAGACCCCATGTATTCGAAGCAATCTACGAATATGCAATTGTTTCGCGAATAAATAAATTATGTTGCGTAAACTGATATTCAAACAAATAACAGAAATCGCTGAGTGTTTAGTTAATCGAATAAATGCCTGTGAAAACAGTGAATAATTCAATTTTCGTAAAGGTTTCTAGTCCCCAATGCGCGATGATTGTTTGTGATGTCTATATGGGGTACATGGAAAGTTCAGAGAAAGGGGTTCGCAGAAATTTTTCTGACGACTAGTCGAACAGATTACGAAGAACGTGCTTCAGGAGAAAATTGATGAAAATTCAAATAGTCAAACCTCACCATCAAATTCACGAGCTACCGTAAGATCTCGTAAACTGCACGCGTTCTGATATTCCACGTCCAAGATGTTCCGCTCTATACTTCTTCTATCATCAAATGTCGACTTTCCTGACGATATCGCTTTAAGTTTCACTGGAGTCGGTCTATTTCCTGGCAAATCGCCGTCGAGTCGGACATGACGTCCGCTTACCACGCCACCGATATTTCCGAACTACCACCGAGGTGGATCGTGTTCACTCTTAATGAATTCAAAACCGGCTAACCGTAAATAAGAGCAGAAACTCTCGACGAACTCGAAAGCGCTCTCTTAAAATAGTACAACGCGTCTCAAAGTTTGCGGATTGCAAATAGTTGGGCAGAAACATTCGATCGCAATTGAGATAACAAAGAAGCGTCAGGAAGATGTAGGTTTGTTGGAAGAAATGCTAATTGACACGATTGGCGAGAAAATTTTGTGCCGCAATTGAAATAACATTGAGTCTTATGCATTAAACTACATTTTGCCCGAAAACATTCTGATATTTATTTCTGAAAGATTTACGCGACGACTACTGTATTCTTTGCATTATATTATTTATTACTCTACTTATCAATATCATTTATTACTCCAATTAATATCAGTTAAGTTGGGTTAAGTAACTGAATCGTAAGAACCATTATAACGGGCAGGCATATGGATGCGCGAATCTAAACTTTATTTCCGCCCTCCAACTTCGTTACGACCCCCACAGCTAATTTCCTTTTCCTCCCCGAAGGGTCTACTTACGTCAATTGCTCGCACACAATCCCTTTGTCCCGTCACACAGATGCATTATTTCTAACCTTTCTGCATGATGTTCAAAATCAACATAACACTCATTATAATTAATATGCACTTCCACCGTACTGCAGCGTACATGGAATTTTCTCACGCCCCAATGGAAAGTAGCATACCCCAAGCGACTAAATACCGTAACTTCGTCAAAGACAATAAAACTATTTTTTTCACCAAGTACCGTCTTTTCAGACCAGTATACAGAGGCTACGCTCAAGAATGTTCACCCAAATTCTCTCCTAAGAAATAGGCATGCGTGTCGTCGGCGTGCACTTAGAGCGGACTAATTACAGTAATGAAAGTGACGAAGTGAACTTACGTTTTCTGGCTGGGACGAGCGCCTCTGCCGCGGCACACAGAACAGCGGCACGCCGCTTTCCCGCTTCCTCTCCAATATAGCGGCTTCCGGTCCCCTTCGGGCGCACAAAACAAACGGCAGGGTTCACACCGCACACTGCACCGCACGCACGTTTCGTCGTTCGACGATATCCTGCCCGCGATATCCCCTTTCGGTCACAGGTCACTCGCGGCACGCAGCAAAACTGTTCCCTCACCTTCAACAGCAAACAAACATTGGCGTCATCCTTCGCGTCGCCTCAGGTATTGTATACATGTCGCGCGGTATCCTTATATTACGCCTATGTCTGTCCTGCGATATCGGTGCAGCGTTAAATAGAGTTAAAGGGAGTGACAATAGGGGAGTTGTCAGAACGTACCCGAATTATTCTACTTGTAGTTCGTTCGATTTTTGAGCCTCGAGTTGGGCGATGCTGGAGAATCGTAGGTGCGCTTTCTTCTGGACGCGGTGTGCAGCCTCGTTGATACGCGTTGAAAGTAGATGCTCCGTTTGGACGAAGGCGCAGAGCAGAGCAACCACGCTTTGTTTACCAGCTCCTGGTGTCGGGCACGTTTCAAATCCGCTGGATCGACGATGCGCCGGACGTGCGCGTGCGTTCATGCGCAGAATAATGGACCATATCACTCGCGTGCACGCTCATCCGTACCTAGGAACACGCGAAAAAGCGTCACACATGTACGCGATATCTTACACATCCTCGTCTCACTTCGGCCACGATTCTGTCGCTTCCGTATAGTATACGCAGCGGAGCACGCGCGAAAATTTAACATGTGATTTACACTGTCGACAATCTACATGCTGTGTTCTTGAAAACTAACAAATGTGCGTCGGCCGCGCCGGCGAGACTTAACACTCGCATCAACGCTACCTGGATTTTGACGAATCACTTGACTGGTCCGTTTTGCCTTTCCCTCTTCCACCCTCGCAACTCGGTAACTTAAATCGCAAACTGAATTTCCAGGAAAATGTCACTGACCATTTTCGCAGCAGGACCTCGAAACTTGACGATACTCCTTGGTCGGGCACGACGACGAACCAAACAACGCTAACAGGTTGCGCTCCGCGGAACGACTGAGCTTGCCTTCTGTAAACCGGTCACCGAGAACCCCCTCCCTATTGACGATCGAGCCCCCTCTCACTGACTCCGCTGCGTACTACTATACCATTCGACAGCGCGTGTTCTTGGTACTATAACGGCTGGTAGCATGGGCATCGGCATGGGCATCGTCGGAAGGTGCGATCGTAAAAAGAGTTTAATCTGCGCTGATGTATATGCCATTTTCTCACCTGAGACTCACGCGGTTTCGTATGTATATACGTATTCTCAATCTCCTTTGTGCCCGGTGATATAACGGTAAAACATTCTATTTGTTGCATCATATTCGAAATGCGAAATTTGTAATTTTCTCAAGTGATTATTTTTCTTGTGAGTTTTTGTTATGGTTCAAATTAAGATAATATTGCAGTGTATTAATATGACTAAAGATTTACATTGTGAGAGTGTTGTACGTTTCAAAGATAAACCAAGCACAAAGGAGAAAGGCGGAATTACACATCGGTGGGTGTCGTTCTTTGAAGTTGTTACTTTGCTACTCTCGAAATTGCAATTGTATTTCCTTTGCGCTAGTATCTCGTGCCACGTTGACCGTTATATGTTCTTTAACGTGTTCCGGAGAGCGTGAAATTTCAAAGCGGATTTTTGCTAGAACGACTGAAAACAGTAGTGCGGACAATTGGACCTTACGCTTCCTAACGTCACTTTAAATCTACCTGAAAAAATGGTTTTCAGACTCAACGTCGAGCTGTACATTTATCTTGGACACACAACACCGAGTACTCTGTCGTAAAACATGTGACGTTACTCCACGCGACGTCTCTCTCACTCCAAGCACAAAAATCTTACTGTCTATCATTCGATATCAATAATCAATACTATATCACATGACTGACTTACATGCTGCCATCCTCCCCTTGTGGATTTATTTTCGGACAAAGATATTGGGTGCCAGCAATGCTCTCCACGACGATCGGATGCGGGCAAACGTTGTTCCTCAGAAACTACGCGTGTGGCACGAGTCTCGAGTGGGTCCCAGATAAGATCTGGTTCGTTCTCCTGCAAGCGCGAGGTCCCGCATTGCTCGCGTATCTCTGCCCTGAAATGCCCCTGTCCTACATGTCATGCAAACACCCACGCTAATTAGACCATTATACATTGTCGTCACTACCGGTTACTCGCATCAGGCGTATGTGTACATATACCGTTCCTCATGGATACACCTTTCTAAATAGAACGGCAGGTCTCGCTCCACCTGCGCAAAACCAAAGGTGGACTCTGCCCATACGTGATGGACGTGTTCATAGGATGTTCACGATACGCCTATGTTATGGGATATACCCCATCGTGGTTGATACCCAAAATTACTTACAATCCTGTAACAGACCCATTTCACACGTTGCTGCATCTACTCGTACTTCTCAGCATGCTTTATAAGTTTGGCTATATATTTGTTGCATCATTTATATATGTTATCAATCAAATATTAGATAATCAATGTTATGCAGTTGAATATTGAAATCCATTATGTTATGACATATATTTTGTTATGAAGAAATTTAGAGATCCATGGAATTACGATTACATCATATTAACACTCATATTTATCAAAATGGAATATCGAAAACGGAAATGAAATATGATAGTGGTTTACCCATGAAAAATGATGTTTTTTGGAGATCAATGTCTGGTGTGTGCGTAATAACGTTGACTAGTAACGGGAAGCATGTTGAATCATTTCCATTCAACCCTCATCTCAGCACCAACGATGAGGCCAGTATCAGGAATAGGAGTATTCTCGTTGATGGACAGGAACATTCGAATTCAACAGCAGGATTTTTATACACTATATAATATATCATAACACTACGTAACCGGCATTAGTCATATTATCACAGAGGGATATAGGCATACATAATAAAAATTTCCAGCAAATCACAGTAAAAATTGCATATAGACAAGTAAAAATACGATATATCTGATAAAATTCCAACATAATCAGGAAATTCCATGAGAAATCAAGTGAAACATGGGGCAAGATAGTACCAGTATGAAATAAATATTACCGAAAAATTGAGCTTACACCTACGGTCCCGATTCTCGGGACCATAAAAAGGGCCGACTTGCAAACCATCGGTGAATCCTGAAGAAGTCCTCCAAGTCCTCGCCTGCTCCACACCAGCTCACGAAATACCTTCAAAATAGGGGGAAAAAAAGGAAACAGAAAGATCTCACCACCTGAAGATTTTCATCGGCAAAAAGGGTGACATCATCAAAATGGCCGACAGGGACGCCAAGTGATCGGCGGCTTTGGCGGATCGAACATCCGATCGATGCGGACCAGGAAAGGAAGCTCGGGGCTGGAAAACTGCCAATTTCGGTACCTCTCGCCTTCCCGCATACCTGAGACGCAAATTTGGATCGTGAACGGAACTTGGAACGCTTGAGGTGAAGGAAAATCGAGGAGCGATGCAGTTCGTGTACACGTCAGCCATGGTGCACCATGGGGAACAACGGACGATCGGCTAGAAGGAATGCGCGCGCATCTTGACACGTCCCATTGGTCCTCGAATCTTGGCGATATGGCGCAAAATTCAAATTGCATATTTCCCGCTGTTCCCCATGGCAGCAAATACTGCGTTGTCAAGAAGGCGACGTGGAACAGTTGGAGGTCAGGAAGGGTATTCGTGTGCTGTACTTACTGCTGCCGCTTTCCCTGATGATAATTCGGTCCTGATAAAGGGCACGCGAGAATCATATTGTTCGGTGACACGATCACGCCTGGGGTCCTGGAGCAGGTAATTCTGCGTGTGGCGCACCCCCTTCACAAAGAGAGGCGCACGATGGTCGCGTTTAATTTCACTAAAACGCACGGTGAGTAATAAACTGGTCTAGACGCACGGTCTGGCGATACGTCGTGTGTGCTACTGCTACTATTCCGACTCGTGCGTGGGCGTGCGGTGTGGGAGTGCCGCCGGACATGACAGGACATCGCGTGGACAGATGGACGAGCACGCACGTGTGGGTCGCGGCATCCTCCCTTTAACAGAAACTCTGGAATTCCCGGCATCGTGAGATAAAACTCGGTCGTGAGAGATCGCGCGCGCGCGCGCACGCGCATGCTCTTGTCGGAAGAAAAGGAGTGAGCGCAGCGTGGGAAGCGAGAGATTAGACATCTCGCCGAACAAATATTCCGTAGGAACTGATATTTTTAAGTTGAACAGGATACGATACCGAGTTTGGGTGGCAGCACGGCGTTTTCGATCGTTCGATGCCTGTCTTCCGGGTAACCCAATAAAAACTGATTCCGGCCTGAAATTTGTTCACTGTTTTTTCTTTCCTTACGCCGACATAGGAGGCACGGAAGGGATTGGCGATGATTTAAGGGCAACGACGTAGAACTAATTAGTTGATCCGATCGACAATCGTTCCAAAGGCTTCATTGCAGAGTTCTCGCATGGATGAGGGGTTACAATCACTTCATACTGGATAATCGAATAACGTATGAACGGAAAAGCCAGGGAGCTGTTGAAAAGACTGTGAAAGAAATTTGTTAATTCCTCGTAAATTTTATATATAATATTTTTTTAATTTACTCCGCCCTCTATTGCTTACACGTGTAACTAGTGCAACCGCACGTGGATGTCACTTATGGAGACATCTACTGTCAACGCTTCGAATTAACGAATATTCGACAATTATTCAAAAGCGTCTCAAATGTTCATCAAAATGTATTCTTACTTTAATACATATCCCATACAAATGTAATACTTCAGAATATCGTCTAATTTTAATATCTTCCGAAAAATATGTATGTACAGTGCAACCACGTGGATAGTTCGCCTGTGAGGGCGAAAGTTCTTTGACGAAGGTTTTTCAATTGAGAGCCTATTCTTAACACGCTTCACTAACGAATGTGTTCTGAAGTGGAAGCAATCACAGAAAGGTTACTGCTCTTTTTATCGTGTCACTTCGTCTTGAGAATGTTGTGCAAAACTCGCGTCAAGCATAAACTTTAAATGTACAATGCTGAACGGACAAATTGTGCCAGGACGACATTAAAACATTCAATATTAGCAAATGACAAACATTATATCAAATCTGACATAATTTGTTAAAACTATTGAAAACTTATTTAAAAATAAACATTCAAATAATTACAACTTTAATATACGATGATTTACCGGCAATGACATATACCCAATTAGTTTATTTTCTCGGCATGACTTCTAATGGCTTCAACGTAGAATTCTTATGTGCATAAGCCTATACATTGTCTTGGAATGGGATAATCGAATAAAGTGCGCTTGGCATATATAATCTATATACGAACGTGTGTATGTGCTATTTGCATTTCATGTACGTAAACGAGTCGGAGCAAGCATATAGAAGGCGTTATTTAATATTCATAATTTTTATTAATAAGGTACGCTGCCTTCTTCTTCTATATCTTCATATATCTTATCTTCGATGTAATCTTCTTCCCTGATGTTAGATTTTTCTTGTACGAGTGGTTCCTCTTCTTTTAGCAAATGGGACCTATTTACTGTGATAATAGGTAGTGGCTTCCCTTTTCGTACTGCCATTTCAATCTTTTGTGTTAATGCGATGTCCCTCGTTGTTGCAATAAAGTTTGTCACTTTGCAGTCCTCGATTTTCATGCCGGGTCTTCCCGTCCTCCCGCACCTAAATTATACATTAATTTCGATCGTACAGCACACGTGCGCAGACTTTATATTAAACCGTTAGCAGGTAGCACTGATAATTTACCTGTGAATATATTCTGTCGTTTCAGATGGAAAATCGTAATTAAGGATATATTTAATTATAGTCGTGTCGAGTCCTCTAGATGATGTGTTAGTCGTCGTTAGAACAAGTGACTCGCCGCGCAAAAACTCATTCAATTTTCCTTTTCTGTACTTCCATTCCATAGTACCGTGAATGTTAATGGCATTTATGTTGTGTTCCGATAAAAATATATTGACAAAATCGCAGGTTTTGGTACTGTTAGTGAATACAATTACTGGTTGCCTTTTAGCAATTTTTGGCTTTATATATTTCAGCAGTTCCATTGGCTTAGTACTCCTGCCTATTCGAAAAAATTGTTGTCGTACCAGAACATGGTGCAACTTCTCTGTTGAAACTTGTACCATAGCATCAACCTGAGAAGATAAGTACAGCAAGAGAACTGGTCATTTTTTGTGTATGTGTAATTCCATATATATAACAGAAGTAGCACGCACATCGATAAGGTCTCCTAAAACTTGTTTTACTCTTGCAGGCACAGTTGCGGACGCTAATGTTAATTGTGTTCTCGCAGGGAGTCCGACATCGTCTGTAGATTCATCAGCAGCAAACTGTAGTATAAAAATAAAGTAAAAGCAACAGTTGAAGTTTATCCAAATAAACAGCACTTGTTTGCAATGTTTCTACGTACATATATGCGCTTGAGGAAACTTCTTACTCTGTCATGAAATGCTTCATGAAACAGAGCATCAGCTTCATCTAGTACTATATGCTTGACGTATTTCAGATCGTATACAGATAAACTCAGAAATTTCATGAGGGCTCCAAAACTGCATACAAGGATATCGACTTGGCCAACGGGAGGGTTTGATATCTTTTTGAAAATTTCGCCACCAGTAAGTACTTTTACTTTAATGTCCAAATGATATGCAAAACGTTCAGCCTCTTTCTAAAGTAAATCTCAATTAACATATACTTCAAACATATTTACACCGAATTAAGTCAATTTTGTCAAAACTCTATCAGCATACATACCGAGATCTGCATAGCTAATTCTCTGGTTGGAGTTATAATTAATCCCCAAGGGGTATTCAGTTCCGTGGATTTAATATTTTTGCAACATAGAACCTGCTGTAACATAGGAAGTAGATACGCTAATGTTTTACCACATCCTGTTTCTGCTGCCAATATACTGTTTTGACCATCTAAAATTAGTGGAATGGCTTTCCCTTGAACATGCATACATGTTTTCAAATTATTTTCATGCAATGCACCTATTATGCGTTTGTTCAATGGCAAGTCCTTAAATTCCATTTGTTCTCCTTCATTCGTTTGGGAAGCCGATACCTGTAATAGTATGTATTATTCATTAAGCAAATAAGAAAAGTAATTTAAACTGTTGAACACTCAGAACATCTATTTCGTAGTTTACCGGATGTATCGTAAAGTAATCCCCTTTTGACTTGTGGTGGTTCCATCCATCGCTGGCCAGGCTTATTTGTTGATGGGGACGATATGTCTGACCAACATAAAAGTTGAATTCCGGTCTTCTGCACCTGATAATGGCTGCATTATTCTCAATGGGTTGAACTGAGGCTGCTTGAATGACTTCACTGATTGTATTCCGTTGCACGGTACGTGCGTTACTTAACCTTCTCACCTAAATTAATGGTAATAATTTCGTTTGTCATTTTTTTTCATGAAAGAATAGAAGCAATCATGGTCAGTACTGAACGATGCTTACAATAGGTTTCCGTATGATCTGAAACGACAAATCTGTCGGTTTGTTTAAATTTACATTGCGGAAACGAAACAACATTGTGCGATGTTTTGTAACTTACTAGGTTATGTGACTAGCGAGTACCTTGATAATGTGAAAAGCGAATAGATTAACGAGTTCCACTGTTCATTGCGCATCGCATAAACAATTAAATGTATTACTAAATTGCGAAAATAACGTGCAATGTTTTGTAATAGCTTAATAACAGTTAAACCGGGATAATGCTTGCATATACATAGTAAAAATATGTAAATATTGCTCATGGGGACCTCTGTCAGTGTACTGTTGATTTAAATTCTCCTTTATTTCGGATGTCCGAACCCTTGATATATTAACGATTACCGCTAAAGTGGCTGTCGAAACTTTTCAATAAAGCGATCGCTTCGAAAAATGACCGCTGTATAGTTAGCAGACAAATATTTCATGGCTATTTTGGTCTCAATCGTTTACGAATAGTTCACGCAAGTTTACGCAATCGATTTCGGAGTTTACGAAATCATCATTTAGTCGTAATTAACAATTTTTAGGTGGGCGTATAGTTAGCAGACGGCTATCATAGTTTTCGGTTATGTTGGTCTCAATCGTTTACGAATAGTTTACGTAAGCCACTGGATCGATTTCAGAGTTTACGAAGCTTGAACTCAAGCTACAACTTGAGCTCCAACTCAAGCTCGGTAAGGTTTTTGGCAGTTTTCCTTACCCTTGCAACAAATGTTGGTATTCGTTATAATTCTGCCAAATAAAATATTTTTGTTAACTAAAGAAATTATTCGAAAATTATTTTATTTCCTCTTGTTACCTTACCCAAACTTTTTCATTTGATTATTATGTCAATATTGTATAATGTTAATAAAAGCAAAAAACTTGCTAATACACTAAGTTTTAGAATAGATAATGTCTGGTGCGTTTAATTCGGAATAGAGTAACTTATAATTAGATTTTTTGGCCGCTGACGTATTCTTTGTTGACTTTACGCATTCTTTGAATTTTCCCGCCAAAATTTAAGGACTTTCGGTACGGTGGCGCCGCCAAAAGAAACGGAGAAACGCTCAAACTAGTCATTAAAAGCAGTCGGTAATGTTTTAAATGGATGCAGTTAGCGACAATACCGACTGCTTTTAATGATCAGTTTGAGCGTTTCTCCGTTTCTTTTGGGGGCGCCACCATGCTGAAGATCCTTAGATTTTTGCGGGAAATTTGAATGCCTTTAAACTCATTTCAATTAGAGACGTAAAACTGTATTAAATCTCTTCTTATTACTCATGTTATTACGTATATTCGGTGTAAACGGACTGCTGATTAGTGTTGTGTTGAGTCTAATGGTCACAATGCCAAAATACTGAGAGTGTTAGAAGAATAATATCGTATAAGTATATGGTGTATATTCTCAGAACAATCGAGACACGCATTATGCCGAGTACGTACGAAGATAATGCTCTCTAATGTTCTTCTTTTTTGATTTGTAGACTACACCAAGATGGTGTAATACGTACTAAGGACATCTATTGAATGTCAACGTTATATCTCTAGTATGTGACCGGTGTGACTTGGTTTTGTTTGGTTGCAATAACTTATGCATCTTCTTAACTGAACAATTTTTATGAAAATAGCTTGTAATATTTCTGCATAACAGCTAAATGATAATGTAATTCTTTATATCGATGCATAACAAAATAAAATAAGTATACATTTTATAAGATATGGAGAATATAAATTTGACGTAGTATTGAACAAAATCGAATATATGTTGCTTGCTTTTAAAACTAAAAGTACAATTTCAGAAAGAACACATGTATCCAATACAATTTTGCTCCATACAATTTTTTATCAAATAGAATTACTCTTGAAACGTATTTAGATAAGCGCAAACGTGGTGAAAACTTGAGCAGCAATCTTCATCAGCATATTCACTCCTGCTCTACTGTAGGCATTTTTTCTCCCTATACGTTCTTTAGCATAAGCCACCGACGAGATATTCCTAAAGACTGCCAGCCTTATGGGACTTTGTGTCTCCAGCAAAATTCGCTGTTCTCGGGCGCCCTCTAGAATATATTGCGGCCAGAGTAAGAAACTGATGTCAAATCACTACCGGACTGAACTATTATCATGAGATGTCACCTGTGTGTGGGCAAGTGAAGCTCTTTTTACAGACGATTTCAAGTGGAATTTTAAGTTTCAAAATAATAGAAGCAAAATTACTATTAACGGCAGAAAAGGGTGTACGAAACATAAAATGAAAGATAAAAAGTTCACTAAAATTTTAATAAATGTTCAACTATTCAACGTTAACCGTAAAAATATATGTACAACATTGGACGCGGAAATTTTGATATACAAACCTGACCATGTCTTGTTGGTCTGAATTTGGAATATATATTATTGTATGTTCAAATGAAGTTCACGTATAGTTTCAATGCAATTTGCTCATTTGTTCCACCATTTGAAGCTGTGTGAGATACATGAAATTGACAATTGGAGAACAGGTGCCCGGAAAAATCTGCCGTATAGGTCATGATCGCTATAGGTGAGATTGAAAATAAGTAAGGCTGCCGTTACAATGGTCGCGGTTTTGGTCGATCTTCTGTAGTCCGAAACAATTTGTCAGTAGTGGCACTCAGCTACATCGACAAATACGTCGCATAGAAACAACGGTATCGCTGCGAGGTTGGGTAGGAGTGTAGGACTGACTTGCAGATTGGAGAGTGAAGTTGAGCTAGTCAAGTATAGTTTCTAAGCGTTTATTTCATGCGGGTGTGCTGCCGTGTTTAACTCATTGTCAGTCTATCTCGGCAACTGTGAGTGGAACACAACGAATTTGGTAAAGAATGTTTAAAATGTTCAGCTTAAAACAATGCAAAATGTTCTTCGTATATTCGAACAGATCTTGTCGAGAGCTTCAAAGCGATGCCATGCACGATTGTGTTCTATTGACCGTTTCCGAGACAAGCCAAGATAAACGAAGTTAAACGTGACCGCACAGTGCACACCCATAAATATTGTACCGTTTCCCCGGGCACTCGATATTTTCCGCAATACACTAATCGGACTTCTTACGCTTTCATTGGTCTATTTAAACAAGTTTTTCGTTTTGTTGCAAAACATGCAGCCGCGTACCAATTTGAACTCGAATGCACATGAGGGCAGCCCAAGGCCGCATGAAAAGTTGATCCGAGGCGCAACGAACTGTTTTGATATATTAAACAGATATTGCAAAGTAGCGAAAGAAACTGATGTTATTTTTAAATCACGTGCTAATTACTCTTTAATTATGTATGCATCTGTGAAGTATCGATTACAAAGGTGAGGGTGAAATAAAATTTTAAAATAAAATCTCATTACGTTTTAAGCAGTTACACAATGGGTAATGTCAACGTTCTATGTTTGCCTATTACCTACGGTACTAGCTCCAATTACCGACGCCGCCAAGAGACCTCAGCGCCCCCTCAGACCCCATCCAGCCCCCATTTGCGGGCCGCTGTTTAACACAGGCGCTGGCAGTCTTTAAGAATATCTCGTCGGTGCATAAGCTCATCATTTTGTATCTTGATGCAGTTTTCTTGTTACACCTGGAAAACAATTAATATGATTTTAGAAATTATACAATTATTAATGATTAATGATTTAGTTTAAAATACATTATAAGACAATTTTTTTAAATCCAGTAGAGTGATCATCAGTGTATGTATATGTTCGAAAGTATATTGCTCTCCAACTGTGTCAATGCATTACAAATTAATTTTTCTGTGCCTAATTGGTATCCATACTGACGGTATTTTGTGCTCCAGTGGTAGTAAATGAAGGTATTTTCCTTGAGCACGTTATATAGAGATTAAAGTTTAATTATAGTTGTAGATGTCGATAATTCAGAGGCCTCATCCTGCTTGTCTTACCTACATCGTACCTTTTCTCCCCGTACCCGTTGTACTGTGCCAACTGAACCCACATTGCGAACCACTCCAGTTATCGAAGGAGTCGCATTGTATGCTTGTTATTATGGTAGCTGATTGCGTTCCAAGTTACGTAGTGTTCAGTATAGATGACAGGCGAGTCCCACTATACAAAATTTAGACTTTTATTTTCCATGTAAGCACATTAATGCATGAAAATTCATTTTCATATCTCACTCAAATGCGTTTCAAATATTATCCCACATTAAAAATAATCATACAATTAATATGTCGCACTTCAATAACGCTTGATCGAAGAACATGAATCTTTAAAAAATTGAATATAGACTCTTTCGATCTCAAAATCAGTCCTTTCAAACTTACAACAAAATTGGTACAATTTCCAACAAAACTAATCTAAACTCTAATTAATAAGCATAAATAAGCTTTTCCCTAATTCTTTCGGACTTGATTGACACTATCACGCGCAAGTATTTCCTTTGACTTTTTAGCCATACAAAAACAGTTGCAAAATGACGGCCAGTCGACGCTGCTCATTTGCCAATGCGAACCTGTGAAAAGTCGTCATTCCGTTCGACGCTTGGCGCCGACAACTGTTCGCGACGGCGGCGGTTCCTTGGATCGATGTATTTCGATTATCTCGCGCCCAGCGTTGTACGTCTCGGCAATGGCGACCGTCTGCACGGCCCCCTTGCGCGTTGACATTCATCCACCGGTGGAGGCACTTAGCCACCCTTGCGCGCGTCCTCAAAGCGTGCTCCCCACGGATCCAAGAATTAACGCTCGCCGTTCGAAAGCACAGAAGAACTTCAATGCGGCGATCGTCGATTATCAGGGAGAGCATCGCTGAGAACCACCTGAAGATCTACTGCCGACACGGTGAACAGTGAACAGAGGTGAAAGACGATATAGTGCAGGATGGCCAGTCAGGAAGAGCAGAACGAGACAAGGGAGGCGAGCGAACCGACGGATGAGGATCTTAAGATCTTTGAGACGCTTCGCATATCATCGTCGCAGGTCTAGGACGTGAATTTTTTCGCCGCACTTTTTTTCTCCTTTTCGAGTATATGTGCCATGTATAATGTATGCAGTGCGAGACGTGTATAGCGTGCGAAGGAGTACGGGCGGGATGTATACGTAGTGAACGTGTCTCATGCACAGATGTACACTCCGATATTTACATGCAGATACTGTATGCGCAAACGTATAGTGTTGGCCTGGAAATATATGCATATTGCAAAGTATATTTAAATATGCATTCGAGTAGGTACGTGTGTATATGTGATTGGCTCATTGTTAATGTAGTGGTATTTACATGTAGATACTGTACGTGACTATGTACAGTTTGCACGTGTAAATAAATATTGCAAGGTATATTGAAATATCGGTATGTACACGGTGTACGTATCTATACATAAACGATTGTATGTACGCGTGTACGCTGAATGCATATCGCCGTGTGTCATATTGCATACCTCTTCGCATATGCCCACACGCTCTCGTTTTTTCCACTTCGTGTCAAGTATGCACAAATAAATGCGCCGCACATGTAGCCTGAGGCTCGTCCGGTCACGTGCACGCTTCCTTCACACGTGTGCCACTTAGCGTGCACGGACACAAGCACGTGCTTCATTCCCGACAATACACAGGGAGGATTTCAGTTGTTGCTAACAAACTGTAGATGCTTATAGCAACAACGAAGCAAGCTATGCACTAATGTAATTTTTTGATCCGTCCCGTGCTTCAGACATCACGTAGAAATTCTGTTAATAATACGATTTCAATAATGACACCAAATCTTTCGTTTAATTTGATCCCGTCCCGTCGCAATCATCATCCAAGTAATATCTTGCTGTCAACGGTCATATAAAGAACTTTCCAAACTATCTTCCCAACGAGTCAATATCCACCGCACCCCACTATTCTATAATACAAAATTGACTTTACATCCCATGGTACAGAGAGCTTATCGAAGTATTTGCATTGTTACACGAGCGCGACATGCTTCGATTGAAGCGATTTACTGCGTCAACGTAACAATATATCAGCCGACGTTGTAATTCAATTTGTCCGTTAATTCGCAATGTACCGGTTTCACGGGACGTTCTCCCAGCGAAATCTCAATGAAGCCACATCTGTCTGCCGATCTCCCGGCAGCCCCTGTCGCCCAGTTTGTCCCGTGATATCCCCGTAACATCCGGTCCCCGGCCTGAAACGCAAATATATTGACTCGCGCGTGAAGCAAGGGCCGCGTTGCCATAGCGTTGCACAGAAATCGATTTCACCTGTCGCTATAAATGCTTCTCCGTACCTCCACCTCCGTTGTCGGTCGCCCACCCTCGCCTCGGCCATCCAGTGCCTCGCGCAGTCCAGGAGAGGGGGAGTATCGTCGATTGATTTATTATTTCGGAAGACCCGTCCGACTACTCGTTTAATCGCCGAGCGTCATTTCCTGGGTAAAAGACGCGTCAGAGACGCTTCCCACTATTTAGGGGGGGGGGGGTCTCGTATTCTTGTACGTTGGAATGCTTCAAGTCCCTTCCATGCGGCTGTTATTACGAGCACCTATCGCTGTCCCATTTATTCTGTAAGAACGGAGTATATTTTACATTAAAGACAGTACAGTGTTTTCACTTTGCACTTAGAATTTTTCTGTCGGTAAGTGTTTGGTATTAAAGTCTGTCTACGTTTGAATTGTTTATTTCTCTCGGATTGTAATAATGTGCAACATTTTATATGTCGGATGTAACAGTATCCAGTGTAAATATTTGGTGGGAATTAAGAACGGTATAGAATAGAAGGGGTTGAAAGTTCGTGTTAAAATAGGAGAGAGGGAAAGAGAGAGACAGAGAGAGAGAGAGAAAGAGTAGTTTGTTATACTAGCTTTTCGGTTTATCAGAAGAGTGTCCTGATAAACTTGTTCGTCACGTGCTGCCGCTGTGCAGCGAGCGTGGAAAATGCAATTAACGGGAGGGTTTGGAGCGCAAACCCGTTGGTCCCGTTGTATCCCCGAGATAAGACGAGATTTTCGCGTGGATCGTAACCCGCCACACTCTTTCCCCGCTTTGACTTTTGCTTCGGCCGGGAGAAATTATGCGCGCGATAACGTCACGTCGCGCAAACGAACGCCGGTGCAGAGAGTAAAATGGGAGCCTGATACGTTATTAAGGTCGCGTACCGACGTTCCACGTTCCCGCATTCGAGGGTTGTGTGTTTCTTTTTTTTTCTTTTCGACGGTGATTTGCATTTTGCATATCGTGAGAATTTCGCGGCGAACGGCTCGGGTCGGGTATGCGACGATGCATAATTGAGAAAACGACGAACGAACGTCTTCTTCTTTTATAGTCTCTCGGACAGTTGCCTTGTAAAAGTTACTGTGCCACGTACGTATCCGTGTCGAGGGTCATTGTTCTGAGCAACAATGGCTTATGTCGAAGTTATCGCCACTTACGAGGACATCAAGAAAAAGACGTATCGTTCCTACGATTCGAAAAGATTCGGCCCATTATTTATAGGTTGATAAGCAGTGAATAGGGCAGCTATATTCCTCTTCATTTCCCATCCTCTGAATATAATGGTTTTACCCAATGATTAGATACACCTAAGTTCAATAACAATTTTGAAGATTACGTCGTTTCATTGTCGTTTTTCCGAAAAAATCGGATCGGTTATCCAGTCACTCGACATGTTTCGATGTCGTGCGTGCCCTTTTTCTCGAAATTCGCGCAAATTTCTCGCCACCGTAAATGGGTCACGTTTGTTCCGGAAGCGTCGTCGCCCGCATACCGCCAGCCGGATCAGTCGAATATTTTTAGATTGTCGCGTAATGGATTTCCGATACCCATCGAAATCTACAGCGGTCGCGCGATCGCGGCAAACTGTGCATGTTCGCCGATATAAATGCTTCGCAAATTCTGCGGACGTACAAGCGGAAAACACGCGAGCCCAGCGCGCCCCTAGCTGCTATCGATATTTATATTATATTTCGCATGTTGGTGCCTGGCTCGATAAACACGCCAGTCGGCAAACTGTCCTTAAATATTGGCGCTAAAGTCGTTAATTGAAATAGAGAATCGATATCCCTGCGCACTGGTACGCGTATCGAGGAATGGCCTTGTTTTATTGCATCGCGGTAGCGGTCTAGCAAGGTAGAAATGATTCCCTTTAAACGTTAAATGCAAAATCAATTTACACGACATCAATTTCTATTGCAACACGGAAAAAGCCACCTTCAAATCCGAACGTTTAAACGGCAATCAGCGACACGATGCGTCCTCTCCAAACCGAAATCCGATGAAACAGATATAGCCTCATTCGAAATCGCACACGATGAGATCCTCGATGACGCTTGAGTCTTCCGCGTAATACGAATCTTCTCCACTTTCGCTTTCCTCTCCCGATCCTTACTCCACCGTAGCAGCGAAGCTGTAATTAAGGAAGCGTAGCATTAATTTTAGCCGCTTAAAGGTACGTCGCCGCGTAAAAGAGTTACGACGGGTCGTTCGTACAGGATAACGTGACCGTTTACATTTCGTCGAGGCACATTTTCGCGTGCACGTGACCGTACGTTCGCGGTTGAATCCTGAACTCTCATCGTGCCGCGCACCATTCGAGTCACGTAAGCCGCTGTCGCGAGCAGACAAACTTTCGTTCGTTCGTGTGCGTGTGCCCGCGTATGCCACATCTGGGCCTGTCTCAAAATTGGCAAGCACCGCTGGTTACCCTCTCAGAGTTAGCAGGGGTGAGACGGCGTGGCAAATATTTCGTTTCACGCGACAGAAAAGAATTCGGGCGGGCTTGGTTCGCATTGTTTAACGACGATAGAACGAGCTTTGCGGCTGGAAATGTCTTTCGAAGGTACTAATTTACGTTTCGATGGACCAGTGGCTTCCGATCTTTCGTGCCCTATTTTTGTTTCTCATCTGTGCACTGTGTAGATAAAAATGTGTTTTGATACGTAGCAACTGCGACACGGTGGGGAAAGTTAAATATTGCCGAATATGTGGGTGTCCTAAAAACGGCTGTTCATCTGCTCACCGATATTGGAATATCGAAATATTGGACAACCAATGAAGAACGCGTCGAACAATACCGTGCGGCCAATAAACACCGAAGTCACTCTTTCCTCAGGTCCCATCCCTTGGTTCCCATTAGCGAAATTACCGGTGCGGTTCATTTTGTCGCCGATAATAAAGGAGACGCTCGCGTGCCGGTGCCGGGCAATTCTGGCGTGCATTAATCGCGTACAATAGTGATTTTTAACGTTCCCGCGGCCGTTAACAGCTCTCCCGACGCGTTTAATGAGAAAGTGCTCGAATGTCGGCGGTGCATAATTGCTCGCCGTATTATTACGCTAATTTCCGCGCACTGAATGTTTAACGAGAGACAATGGGAGCCGGGCCACATCGGGGCCCGAAATCGTTGCCTAGCCTTTTCTAGGATATAAATATGATTTGCGCGCGGGCGTCCGTGTTTAATCATCCGTTCGCGCGCAACCCGAACCGCTCACGGCCGATTGCGCGATGCGGGCGTTATTTCATTAATCGTCGGATAATGCAGCGCGAAATTAGCGATATAAATATTCAGCGCCGTTGCCGGATGGATGTAACGACTTGCGCCATGAATTGATCGACGCAAATCGCGGGCCAGGTGTTGGAGCGACGCGGACGTAATTGCAGAATCTCGAGAGATCTGCCCCTATTCAAGCGACTTTTGCCCCCACGATTGTTTCTGCGTAAGCATTGATGCGTCTCTGGTGCGATAGGGTCGAAGAAATTACAGAGTCATCTCCTTTCCCGAGACGTCAGATCACGTTGATATAGAATGAAACAATTAGAATCTATTACAGAGTACAATACGTTATGCGTCAGTAGAAGTTTGACTTGAGAATAAATACAGCGCTTCGAGAACGAGTTAATCACAGGTACATGAAACGATGAAGCATATCATCGTGCGTAATTGTGCGTGGAACTGATAAAATTCGAGAATTTTTCGCGTTTTGTTGCGGTATTCCGTGCAACGTTTTACAAGCTAGCTCCGTGACTTCTTTATCATCCACGCGATCTCTCTTGCAACGTTAGTGCGCGGGTTGAAATGAAGCCACGCATTCGTGCAGATAGTTGAAGATCGAAGGTCGCCATTAGGGGTTCGCCGTAGCGAAGGATACTCCATTCTATTCTCGGCTCGCACGAATAATTGTGCATTTAACGTGCGCGAGGTAGCCGCGAGAGATAAAGCTCATTCTTTACGGCGCGGTCAAAGGTGAGCACCGATCGTACGTCGTTTATTCTCCGCGAGTTAACGTCGTCCGGGGAATGTTCGGTGTTAGACGAAACAATTGTCGAATTAATGTTGCTCACGATGATACATCGGGCAGGCAGTTAGGAGGCTCGGTACTGCGAGTTCGAGAAAGTTGTCTTCGCGTGTGGTAAGCATGATCGTTGCGTTCCGTCTTCCCTGGCATTGACCTTCTTCTTGCTTGTAGAGACGCTTCAGTCAATGGGAAAACAGGCGATCCGCGTGTACGATCTTTGAACATGGTTGAATTAATTGGGAACATAATTCAAGGAAGTGCTTTACAGGTGGAAGCGGAAGACGCCATGACGCACGATTTGACCACAACACTTAGAAGTGAGTTGGCAGCGTTGGAGTACAAACGAGACAGATTGATGTCCGAGGTAAACTATTGATAATCGTTGATTCAGTCGAGTCCAATCGGTCTGCCGTATTTACGAGCATCTCTCATGTGTCGTTTCAAGCTGCAAGAGATGAAGAACGTGGTCAGGTCTCGTGATCAGAGGGTGGTGGAGCTTCAAGTGGAGGCCGATCAGCTGCGCGAACAGGCTGCCAGACAAAACTCCGTCATCTCCAGCTTGAAAAAGCGTATACAGGTCGGTGTGTTTGATAAGTGCATGGAACTTGAGTGCATATTATCTGTTAACGTACGAAAGATTTTCTTTCGCAGATTTTTAGTTCAGAGCGATCGAATATTTTACAATAACGAAATTAATTAGCATTGTCGGTGCTGCATGTTTGACGATTTCATTCCCTGGCCATTGTATCGTTTATATATGCTCGTGGCTTCCACAGGAACTGGAGGAGAGGGAGAGGAACCTTTATGCGTCTCAAGGGAGATACGAGATCACGATACAGGGTCTACAGCGAGACGTTAAGTACCACGAAGAAAAGGTCAGGGAATACGACAAGAAGATTCGCCAGTTGGAGCATAATATAGCCGAGGAAATTCAGCAGAGGGAGCGTGCACGTTTGAATCTACAGGTTAAATCTCTTTGTCCGATAATGCGACGTAAACTGCAGCAATTTTCCAGCTTCCAACAAGACTCGCGAGCTTTCGAAACGACACTGCTGTCAGTCGATTAATCACACTGGCAGATTCGACTCGAAAAGCGTCGATGTCGACAATATCGCTTAAGAGCAATTAAAAATGTAGAAATTACGGTCTTGTTAATTGATTAATGAACAAAGACCGTGCGTTTGCCATGAAGGATTTCGTACGGCGACTGGCGCACGCTCTCAACGTCGAATACTGCGAATCGGCGCATCACAGTCCCGAGGTCGTTATTCACAAAGCGGAGGAGCTGGTTCAGGAAGTCAACCGGCTTCGTACGAAAAGCACGAGCGCCGAGACGCAGTTGTCGGGCGTCGAGGTCGACTTTCGCACCTGCAGAGATGCATTGGACCGTGCTGCCAGCGAGAAGGATCAGCTACAGAGACAGGTGTCCTCTCAGTTGGTTGACTTGGATCGGATTCGACAGGTATGCTGCAAAAAAGAAAGAAGATGATATCATTCCCTCAGCGTGACGTCTTCGTATATCAATTTTTAACATAGTTTTTTTAGAATTCCTTCTTATTTGATCACGTTTAATGCGGTCTTTTAGAACAGGCCTTAGTGCCTCGCCGTAATCGTTTCCTTTTCCAGGAAAAGGAATGCCTTGAGATGCAGTACAGAGTCGCCGAGAGGGATATGAACGATCTTCGAGACAAGCTGGTGAACGCGAATAGGAATATCACAACCGCGACAGGAAATATATCGAGTCAGGAAGCACTGATCTGCCAGTTGCGCGGTGAGTTATTTGCTGCTAACGGATTATTCAACATTTCAGTACCTGTCGAGACAATCGTATTGTAACCATTTCTCAAGCACTTATGTGAAAACGTTTAAGTGAACGAAAGTGTGCGTGATGGAAATTATCTCACGCTTGTACTGTTTACGCATGCTTAAGTGGCTTTAGTGGATCAATATAATTTGCAGAGGATCTGAAATGTCGGGAGGAGAGGGCTCAGCGCGTGCAAAACGAGTTGAGGCACCTTTTGGAGTCTTTGGCTATTCTGCTCAGCACGCCGAACAGATTTGTCGAATCCCACGATAACGCGATTAAGGATCGCATACGAGAGATATTGGCGGACAGCAAGGATCAAGCGCTGGTACTAATGGGTCCGAAATAAATGAGGCCAGGCAAGAGGGTGATATGTAGGGCCACAGTGAAGTTGTAACACAATACAGTTGAAGTTCTCTCACAATACGTTTGTATATATCTTAGGGAACCGGAAAACTGTCGAAAAATGAACTTTTTCAGCATTTTTCGACCATATCCCGATGACAGTCTGGAGTTTAAAATTGTTTATATAAATTTCCCTGTACCTTCCGATTGTCCTGACGATGATTAGCAACTTTAGTGTGGTCCTACACACAACACTTTTGGCCAGTTGTCTTTCGCGTCCGCGTCGACGCGCTTCGACGTTTCGTAATATAAACATCGAGGCTTCAGAAATTACAGAGCTTACGGGAGAAAGTGAATACCGCCACGGATTCTACGAATCGGCAGAGCGAATTGCTGGAGTCGACCATGATAAAAATGAGGAACCTTGAGGAAGAACGATCTGCTTTGGAGACGAAGATTCACAAGTTCGACTCCGAACTGACCAACTGTGAACTGACGAAGGAATCGTTGCGCAGGGATAAGCAAACGGTGATTATGTTAACGTTTAAGGGGGCATTCTATTTTAAAACTTTCAAATAATTGATCTCTATGGGTGTAAATCCTACGATTTTATAATAATCATGATGTTCATCAAGTCATCGATAAATGTAAATTGATCCAAGAGTTTCACCTGCGCGCATACTAATTTGAGGCGTAGTAAAATCCATTACAATGAATTCATACTAATACCAACGTTCTGTTTGATTCCACTCAGTTTCTGGGCTTTCTCGATCGACTGGGCAAAGCAATGCAAATGGACGAAATCTCCCAGGACATCGGCCTCGATCTGCAAACGGAATCGCTGCTGGTGCGGGCCGAGCAGCTGGCCAGATTGGAAACGGATAAATTAGTAGACAAGGTGAAGGCCACGGTCGATATTGAATCCGAAACGATATCGGCATTAGCCGGCTAACGTCAACGTTTCTTCTTGTGTTTCTCTTGTCTCGCAAATCGTGTCCGTTACAACCTGCACAGTACTTCCACTACGACTACACGACCCTGCCGAGGATTCGGCGCGAGAGATCGTTCCACGAGCTTCCTTGTCTGAAAGATGTAAGCTCATAGGCACGAGGCAGCTCCCTTAGAAGCTTTAGAGAGAGAAAGAGAGAGAGAGAGAGAACAAAATATAGATTACGATGAGAGAGTAGAGAAGCAAAGACAAATATAGTAATTTTGTGGCCTAGGCCCCATTGTAACTCACGTGTCTTCTTCTTGCACGAGAGAAAATTGCTGGTAGAAGCATCAATGCTGACACGCACGCGATTCTACACCATTCACGATCGCCCGATGTAAAATCCACCCGACATCGATAGATCAGACGCACGCATTTTGCAAAAATCCGCGAGGATATCGGTTTCCTTTCACACTACTCCCAACTTTAGGATTAAAGTAACAAACGACTAGCGACGTAGCCCTATCTCACAGTGACAAATTCGCAAGATGCACTCTGATTAATGAGTCACGTGTCTGCACGTCCTGCGGCACGAACACATTTCGTCCACAACAGGATACCTGAACAGATCTTACGTAGTAAGAGTACGCTTATTCGCCGATAAGTCATCCATATATGTACCAATTCTTCCTTCTCACGTGTCATGTGACATTTGCCGCGAATTAAAATTATTCTCAAGCTTCCTCTCGTCACGCTTTCCAGACGTCCGTCGTTTATCAGCTGCAACGCCGGGTAAGGACACTCCGCGAGCAATTGCAGCGACGCGATCTTCATCTGGACCTCCTGCGTCGAAAATTGTCCCTGCAGGAGGACAGCGTCAGGATGAAGTCGTTGTTGCAGAGCGAGAAGGACGAGGCCAATCTCCGGTCAGTGTTCGCTCCCGACCATTGCAGGGTAGAATCCGTCGACTCGGCGCGGTTCGAAAAGAGAGAGAGAGATAGAGAGAGAGAGAGAGAGAGAGAGAGAGAGAGATCGGCCCGATAATTCGCTCAATTACCCGGAATTAAATATAATTCGCGCAATTAAGGCTCGCTGGCAAGGGGTAGCGAGCGGGAGCGATCGATATTCGATTAGCCGGCCAAATTAATGAGCCGATAATTGGCCGCGACCGCCGAGTCGGCGGGATTTCGTGCGATTTTTCTCCTAGGTGCGACGCGATAAACGCTAATGGCTTCTCGCCGGCTTTTCCAGGGCGAAGAAGTTGGCGAAGCAGATAGAGCGCATGCAGGGTCAATTGTCGGAGGAGAAGCTGCGCAATCGGGAGCTGAGCGCTCAGCTCACGGAGGCGGCCGATTACAAGGTGCAAAATAATGATGTTTTTCTTTTTTCTTTTTGCCTGTCGCGCTGCAATCGATGGAAGAACTAAGTTGTATGGCTCCTAAGGCTGAATGAATAGGAATCATATAAGAGTCTCATCGTTTCAATTACGCAAAATTGATGCTCCGTTCGGTGACAGAAGTACGTCGGTCATATCCTAATTCAAATCTTCTCCACAGATTGCCGCGTTGGAGCGCAGCAGGAAAATCGACGATTTACAGAAGCGTCTGGTCGAGAGCGAAATGTTGCGAACGCGCTACAACCGGAAGGCGACGATGTTCAAGGAGCAGATGAGGACCACCGCTGAGACCGCCGAGCAAGAGAGATCGATAAACGATCATTCCTTGCAGCTTCTTCGCGACGAGCTCGCTCAGGTGAAGCAGAGTCTTTGCGACGTCACCAGACGAGAGTCTCAGGTGAGCGGCGCGCTTTTTTTCGTTCTCCGGCAGGGTTAAGAGGACGAAGAAAAGGAATTGTAGGGTCGTCGGACGGAAATATTGGCGGGACGTATTCGCTGGATCGCTCGGCGGAATGGCTCATGCCGGAGAACGAAACGGCCGAATTGTTCGTCGATCTTAGCCGTCCAATCTCGTATTCGGCACGCGCGACGACACTCGCGTAATTCTTGACTTCGTCAGTGCTTCCCGTGCCACGGGACTGGGCCGTGTAATTGAATTGCGCAAAAAGACTGGCAAATGCGTGGAAGCTCGTGCAGTCGCCGTATTCGAACGCGACTCGATGCTCGGGGTACGATAAAAATGTTAAATATTTAAATTCGCTTCATACGCCAGGAAACACGGTTGACGTTTAATTAATGGAACGGGGAGAGTGGCGACAGCGGCGACTGTTTGAATTTCCTGGAAAGGACAGACGTATTTCTATCGATATATACGGTTTAATTATGTCAATTTTCCGAGACGCTCCGTTTTAGTTGAGCGACGCTTCGCGTCGCGCGAGCTGGACGAAAAGTAAGTGCGTGTACGTACTTCACTCTCCGTGGGAAGTAAAGGCACACCCTTGAACGTAAAATGCATATAAAATGGAGCTCTTCCTCGAGCGACAAAGAAAAGCATGGCTCCGTGGAAAAATGTTCCACGGAAATTTTTCATTCTTCCGGGGAAAATGAAAAGGGGATATCTGATGTCGCGTGCGAGAGATGATATTTCATGATGCACGGTAAATACCATCTTCTCTCGGAGCTGCACAAATATTTTCCGGAAACGTAGATTTGAAACTGATGAGAACAAAAAATGTCAAGCAAAAACTAAAAGTTTCTAACTCGATAATTAAAACGTACCCGACTGACCTGGCACTTTGAGTGCTAATTTGCATGATTACGCATGATTACTGGTTCTACTCGTCCCGTTGTCAATGCTCCCGGAGTCCTCTGCCTTCGAAATCCGCTCCGCCTGTGATCGTCATTCGTCCCACGTCCACCCCCTCGTCGCTACACTCGAAAACGACTCGCGAATTGTCCTTGCTCACTCAGCGCGCGCTGTCCATTTCGTGATCGAGTTGTAAATTGCCCCCATTTTTAACCGACTTCGAAAAAGGACGAGGTTCCCTATTCGACATGTACATTTTTTCTTTTTTTTTTTTTTAATGCAAGTTTGCGCAAAACTCGCGAACGAGTGACCCGATTTTAACGATTCTTGGTACATACGAAACCGGCTGTTCCCTGAGTGGTCCCATTTACGTTGTGAAAAATTCCAACAACAACCCATATTTTAAACAATTACACTTTTTTCGAAGATTTCCTCACGCTCTTTCATGTCAGACCAAGAGCGACAAGCTAGCTAAAAGAAGATCATTACAATACCTCGTAATATCGCACCATTCATACCAATATTCGGCAAGTATAATCGGCCACATAATTAAAAAATGTATAACATACATTCTTATGACACACTTATCGCAACAACAGCGATAGAAAACGTAACAAAGCATTGCAGTCTGGGCCGTGTCAAAATGTAGGCCGAGCTTAACAGGACGTGACAAGCGCGGAAAGGAAAACCGCGGCGACACTCTGTCACGCGCGCGTTTCATCGAACGCATCCGCATACCCTACCCGTTTTCCATTTCTCGTTTAATTGCCCGCCGACGACGCCCGGCGTCATAAATAAACGGAGACGAAAGAAAGGAGCCTGCGCTGGACGAGATTTTGCGCTTGGAGCAATTTTCGCGCTCGACTCGTCCCCGCCGGGCGTTCGCGGGGCGATTTGCAAATCGTTCATTTCCTGTTTCAGCTGCAGAGCTTCCGCGTCTCCGTTGCGAAATTATTGTCGGAGCCAATCTGCACGCCGGATTACGAGATCATTACGCGGCTGCAGAAAATGGTGGCTGCGCATCGCGACTTCACGATGCTATCGCGGAGATACGACGAGCCGCTGGAAACTAGCCCCTCGAGATGCACCAGGTATGATTAATAAGTATGAATAATAGCTCGAGAGCGAGAAACGGCCGTCTGAACATTGACAAAGTCTTTCCACTCGCGTCGCCGCCGGCGAAGAGGCAATCAACTACTTCCAATTATGCGATTGTTAGTTGTGACGATGCATATGTTACGGACGATGTATGAATGGTAGTTAGAAGTGCATGTAGACGTAGAATAGTTTGAGGCAACTCCGGTTACCTAGAAATCAATCGTATTGTATGACGTACTACTTCGGCACCAAATGACTTTTGTTCGAAATATATGTGTGGCCTGTTACGATGTCGAAATGAGAAAATGTTTATTAGACAACGTTCGAGTGATCGTTTTTGCGGTATTAATTCTTATTCTGCTTCAATGCAGCATTCATCCTGTCCATACCGTTCATCCACCGAGATCACCTGGCTCAAGATGCACGCGCTATGAAGATAGTGGATTCGCAGATCCTCCGGACCTTCACGACATCGACGACGACTTCACCAAGAGGCCTGTCAGAAGCAGTCTACTTCCGTGACATCGACCGAAATTTAAGATCTAATCGAAGAGAGTTCTATCGTGACTGAATCTAAATGTGCAATATTCGTGAGAAAGACTACGTCCATTTCGAATGACTCTTGCGACGGTCAAGTTTTAGGCATAACATAAGGTGGTGTTCGTTTATGTCGTTGAATGCCGAGGAAAAGAAAGGCGACTTGAATAGAATCGAAAAACAGAGGCTATCATGTCGGCCGTCTCAATATTCTGATTCACTACTATTTAATATTTCGAATGCGATTCCGAGTCGATGGTTTGGCGCTTTTTATGTTTGGGATGAATGGCGTTTATTTCGGTGGTTTTCTTCGCGAACGAGCTGCTCCTTGTGTCTCGAGCGATGTTCGATAAATCGAACGTCTCTGAGAGAATAATTTGAGGGCATTTACGGTATTATTTCCTCCTGTTCAATAGAATACTTTTGCGCTTTCTTTTTAATACTTAATCAGTTTATTACTAATGTCTAATTTGAAACGAATGATAAAGTCTTTAAAATGCCATTCTGACGTGTCACTCATTCCTATTTCAAGTACATTTATCCGTTTACACTAGATTAAATAAAACGCATAAACTGTGACACAGAATGAATGTAACTGCTCTTACGCAGCTCGTTCAAAGATACGATGTCAGTACGAAGAAAGAAAATGATTTCCCACACGAAACCGACACCGTTCGACTCGAACATTATCGATTTGATCCGTACAGAATTTCCTTGAAACGGTCATCGAGTTTATTTGCCTGACACGCGTCATCGACCGGAAAAGATTAGATACTTCCACGAAGTAGAAACTAGCGTCTTGCTCTCTAGCATCGAGACAGAGCCGTTGCAGAAATAATCGAGTACAAAGAAAAGAGTCAATTGTTGCCAGCCGATGATGAGTCGCCGACGAAATTGTGAAATTGCGAAGATAGTGTTTCTTTTCTGTTCGAGTCTGAAGAACTCACTTTTATCGATATTAAGACTGAACGATCAGAGATGAATGTTCAAAGTGATAAAAACGAGAACTGCCACGGAAATTGCTGCTTCTTGCCCATCCATGTTTTCCCTGACTTGTTTCTGATGTTTCTTTTTTATTCGGTCGATTGCGGAGCATACGCTTTATCAGTTATATTGGCCGAGGAGCTACAGCAATCGTTCGAGCTAATAATGAGAACTGCCGTGACAATTATTTCTATTTGAAAAGCTTGCTTTCAAAATATATTACCGTGAGAAACATATACGACATTAAACATTAAACACAATTCCAAATCGATCTCGATCAGAATAAATCGTTATTTTCTGAGCCATGCACTCATTGGAATTAAGATGTTTTCGCAATAAGATCTCACGTCTACTTTTTATTCCGTTGTTGATTTTCTATCCTTTCTGAACAGGCGGATCTTTCATCGGCTGTACAAAAATGTTGTCAACCAAAAAGTCAAGCGACAAAGGAAAAGAAGTACCGCGATAATGAACTCTTCGGCCCTGTCCACTTCTGTTCCTTCTTCCTGTTTGTTCTCTCATTTTCCAGTCAATTAAACCCTCGATCAGTTAACGTCGCGTTGAGGACACGTTGTAACCGAACACTTCCGCTAGATTAATCGGGATACTCACGCGACGTTAATGTCTGTTCGGACGATGATAGGATATCGTTATCCGTCAATGGGACGGAAATAATTAAAATATTTCTTCAATTAACAGGTAAGTACCCTCTTTCGGTGTCACGTTCTCGAAGCTCATTTTTCGACTCGTAAGCAACGAAATTTGTTGGACCTGTAATTGTCGTGGATTTACCTAGCATTTCAGATGTTGAACGTTTTAATATTACAATATAAGATATACATCTAGAAAGAGAACTTATGTTCCACACCGTATTATCTTAGCTGTTTTTGTCGAATACAGATTTAAGACGATTCGAAAGTAAGTCCTGCAAATTTCGCGCTACTATTCATCCCATCTTCCGCGTGCGATTATTTTCAGATCTACCGATCGAGTAATTGAACGCTTCGGTCGTTTAAATGAAAATCACGTGGCGACTCGAACGGGATTACGAAACGTTAGATAAGACGTTATCGTAAGTCGATTTGTGGAAAAAAAAACGAAAGTCCGGCGCGATCAACAGGTAAGCCCTGATAGTCACTTACCACTCTCGACTTCTTCCGAGTGCACCGATTCTTTTGTGCCTACCCGTCATTCTACACCTACACGATCCTGCGAAACGTCCGACAACCTAGCACGCTCTGACGAACTCGGCTCATTAACCCTTTCGCTACGGTGCGATTTAATATGAGTGCGTTCTCAATGAGGGGGCGAAATAAATTGTCCGTTCATGCCGGTACGCCATTAATGCATCGACGAAAGTAATCGTTATCATTATATTCTTCTTCACAAGAGGACACGTGACTCTGACAAGTTGCGATCGCAAAAATAACGAGGAACTTCTAACGAACGACGTCATCGTTCACAAACGTTCGTCCGATCCGATAAAAGTGTATCGAGTCTTTCGCAAGCAGTTTGTGCAAAAGTCGGATAAAACAAACTCTACATTCCTACTACCGTAAAGCATAGAGGTAAATATTTGGATTAGGGGTCTCCTCCCCGATTTTGATGACCTTGAAATATGTTGTCAAGGGCAACATTCTGAACAACTTTTTCCTATACATGTTGCCATCGCTCTCCCTTCGTTTCGGAGATATAAGCCTAAATATGACCATTACTTGAAACTCGCGTATGAAAGATTTCAAGCAGTTTTGGAGTATGTTTTGGGTCGCGGGAGAGGGGCTGGTAGTAGTAGCGGTGGAATGTACATTGATGACGCGCCTTCGGCGCGAAACTAATATATACAACCCTATTTCTGGGATAGAACGTTGCAATGAGAAGTACCGGTGCGTGGAAAGTACATCGGTGACGCGTCTTCGGCTCGAAACTAATATATATCACATTACCCCGATGTACTTTCCACGCACAGGTACTTCTGATTGCAACGTTCTATCCCAGAAATAGGGTTGTATATATTAGTTTCGCGCCGAAGGCGCGTCACCGATGCACTTTCCATGCACAGGTACTTTTTATTGCAACGTTCTATCCCAGAAATAGGGATGTATATATTAGTTTCGCGCCGAAGGCGCGTCAGCGATGTACTTTCCACCGCAACTACGCTACCTTGTGGAATGATAAAGATAAACATTCCGAGGTCGAGCCTACATCGAGCCCCTCTCCGCAACCCAAAATATACCCCAAAACAGCCTGAAATCTTTCATACGCAAGGTTCAAATATTGGAATTATTTTGGCTTATATCTCCGAAACGAAGGGTGAGCGACGGCAACATGTACAGGAAAAAGTTGTTCAGAATGTTGCCCTTGACAACATATTTCAAGGTCATCAAAATCGGGGAGGAGGCCCCTAATCCAAACATTTACCAGCACAGATTCTCCAGAAAAGTGAGTAATACATCGGACTCTACAACGCACCCCTCCAACTCGCAACGCATAACACTGTCGAACGTTCGAGTCGGCTGGTTCCGAAAAAAATTCTCTAATCGCGAGCATACGGCCGCGTGCCAGGCGTGATGAGCGTATCGTGAGAATTCGAGGGTTCGCCGCGAGCACGTACATACCTCCGTGCCGCGTCTCATTCAAAAGCCGTCTACCGACGGCCATCGTCGCCTCGCTCGATTTCCTGCGCTCGCGCGCCGGAACGAATAGTCGACGAAAACGATCTTCTCGCCCACAGGTGCGGATCGCTCGCGTTCCAGAACGCGCACGCATCGCACGGGCAATGAATGGCAATAACGATAACGGCGACCCGATATTAACGAGCCGTCCTAAGCACACGCTCCGTCGCGATCACGCATGCCCGACTTCCCCTTTTTTATTTTTTTTGTTTGGCGCACGCGCGCGTGTAATTACGTGCGCAAAATAGCGCCGAGGTGGGCTGCTCGCGAGCAGGCGTAGTCCCTGTTGTCCCGCGAAGCCCTACTTCCGACCCGACACGGTTCCAATTTCCATGCACCGTCATCGTCAACGGTCCCGCCAAAAGCGCGGTGGCGAGCGAACGGATGGTTGCGTAACGGTAAAACCCTTCGACGCGCTCATCGACGCTCACCGCATCTTCAACCCCTTCTCATCGCACTGTGGGAGCAATTCTTTTTCAGCGGCTTCGTCGAACATTCGCGGTCCTGGTCAAATCGTTTCTCATCGAATTATTTCGAATTTCGCGTTTATCGTATCGTATTACTTGATTCGAACCACAATGCTTTTCTGGACGAAAAGATAGGAAGATACCTACTATACAATTCCATGGGATGTTTGTCAGAAAAGTGGCTTCGTCGAACGTTCGCGGTCCTGGTCAAATCGTTTCTCATCGAATTATTTCGAATTTCGCGTTTATCGTATCGTATTACTTGACTCGAACGACAATGTTATTCTGGACGAAAAGAAAGAGGGATACTATGCAATTCCACGGGATGTTTGGCTGAAAAGTGGCTTCGTCGAACGTTCGCGGTCCTCGTTAAATCGTCTCTCATCGAACCATTTCGAATTTCGCGTTTATCGTATCGTATTACTTGACTCGAACGACAATGTTTTTCTGGAAGAAAAGATAGGAAGGTACTATACAATTCCACGGGAGGTTTGTCAGAAAAGTGGCTTCGTCGAACGTTCGCGGTCCACGTTAAATTGTCTCTCATCGAACCATTTCGAATTTCGCGTTTATCGTATCGTATTACATGACTCGAACAACAATGTTTTTCTGGACGAAAAGATAGGAAGATACTATACAATTCCACGGGATGTTTGTCAGAAAAGTGGCTTCGTCGAACATTCGCGGTCCTGGTCAAATCGTCTCTCATCGAATTATTTCGAATTTCGCGTTTATCGTATCGTATTACTTGATTCGAACCACAATGCTTTTCTGGACGAAAAGATAGGAAGGTACTATACAATTCCTCGGGATGTTTGTCAGAAAAGTGGCTTCGTCGAACGTTCGCGGTCCTGGTCAAATCGTTTGTCATCGAATTATTTCGAATTTCGCGTTTATCGTATCGTATTACTTGACTCGAACGACAATGTTTTTCTGGACGAAAAGATAGGAAGATACTATGCAATTCCACGGGATGTTTGTCAGAAAAGTGGCTTCGTCGAACGTTCGCGGTCCTCGTTAAATCGTTTCTCATCGAATTATTTAGAATTTTGCGTGTGTCGTATCGTATTGCTTGATTCGAACGACAATGTTTTTCTGGACGAAAAGATAGGACGATACTATACAATTCCACGGGATGTTTGTCAGAAAAGTGGCTTCGTCGAACGTTCGCGGTCCTCGTTAAATCGTCTCTCATCGAATTATTTAGTATTTCGTGTGTCGTATCGTATTGCTTGACTTGAACGACAATGCTTTTTTAGACGAAAAGATAGGAACATACTATAAACTATTGTGGAAAACGATCTCACCAAGAGTCGATGACGGAGATGCCGTGCGAGAAAACCTAAACCATCGAACGTGTCGACTGAGTCGGGACTCAACATTTGAGATGTGTCGTCTAAAAGACAAAGGACACGGAGTGAAGAGGAGCGTGGAATTTGGATAGACGAGCAGTCAGAGTTAAGCCTTTAAAGGGCGCATAAGTCATTCTGTCTTACTTTAATTATATATCTTGATTAATAAAGAGTATAGTGTAAAATCTCGACTACACTATACAATTCGACGGGATGTTTGTCGGAAAAGTGAATTCGTGTGAGAAGATTTCAAGGCAGATCTGACGATTTGGGAGTCGCGTTCGTTGTACGGCCGGAAATTGGAATTTATGTTAATGGCTGTCGTTGACTCGCGGCACGAACAATCGACGCCTCGCGCGGAAAGAAAGCAACGTGCACTTGAAGCCCACACCTGAATGTAAACCGGATTGTTGCGAATTTTCGAGCCTCCGCCTTCTTACATCACACGTCCGTAGTCTCATACGGGCCGGCGCATCGAAAACGTAGTACGTAGGCGGTAGTATCGCTCCGGAGTGGAACAACCGCATTCCAGGATGCAGACGCCGGAGCGTTGTCGGAGGATACGTTGAGGGGCCTTAGAAGAGAAGAGAAAAGAGTGAGGGAAGAAAAGAGGGGAGGGAGGAGACTTCAGGTTCGTGAATTGCTTCAGGGTTTCGAACACACGGGGTCGGCAGGAACGCGCGTCAGTTTTCGACATGTGGTCTGTGGTCGCTTACTAAATCTCAGAAATCACAACTGAAATCGATCGCTTTCGCTTCTAACAGACTCCTACATACGTGTCGATGATTATAAAAGTCATTATAAAAATCGGAAACATCGAATTAAATGTTCAAAAATGTTTCTCCATTTTTCACCTCATACGCAGTGTTGACTGACGGCACAGAGAGAAGTCGAACACCATTGGCAATCAGTTCGCAGGATAGAACGTGAAAGCTTGAAGACCCTCCATCGTTTTCCCGTGTCTTTTGACCAGCACGCACGTCGCACCGTACAAAGCTTACGGTTTCCATGAATGGCCGATCTTTCCATTGTGCCTCGGCGTCCCGGCATTCAGATCCCACGGTCTGGGTCAGTCGCGAGTCTAGATACGCCGTGAATCACGAGAACCGCAAGTAACGATCGCTCCTTTCGCGCAAAGTGGGCCCGTGGGGGAAGTCGTTTTAAATAACATTCGTCGTGGCTCGCTCGCACAAAGAATCCAGCGCGCTCGTGTTACTCGAGGGGGAAAAAGTCCGGCGAAGAAAGCACACAATGCGCGTGTGTGGCGAGTAATAGCGAGCGTTGAGAGCGTTGTTAGTCCCGGGCACGAAGTACGGTAATATTGTTAACGTGTCGAGTGGTGCCGGCGACGTCAAAGTAACCTCGTCATTTTCCGTGAGTGCGGTACGAATGAAGTAATGGAATAATGTTCTTACGCAAGATGTCATTTGTCGTCAATTTCGGAGATTGCCACTTTGCAGGCAACGTGCCGTCGATATTTAGTACTATATATTCGCGAATCTTCGTTGAAATAGTTCATTTGGGATTTTGGGTGTATAATTGAAGACTGCGTATAAAACGAGATTGGCTTTTTACTATAGTCATTTGTCCTCTCTTCGGTAATACTCTTGTCATCAAATTAAGACAGACCATGAGTGCGCGAGGGATCACACGCGTATCGTCAGTCATGACAAAAATCGTACTGAGCGTGCCTAATTCGAGAGTAGCAAGCACATTCTAGCCGGCAGATGTTCTGTTACTGACCGGTCAATTAATGCAACCTAAACCCATCGTTCCGTCAATTCACGGACATTAGCATCCGGCACTTTCTCGGCGTCGAAAAAGAAGACGTCCGAAATACTTTCTCCGGCTATTCTAATAACATAAATAATGTCACAGGCGCGTCTCTCGAGACATACTCGTCTGACAGGATTCGTCGCTAAGGAGTTTATTAACCCATCAGCTATTTATGACTTGTTTTCCGAAACGTGCCCAGTTCCACATACCTCGCCGCGCGCTAGCACATAGACATCCGACATTACAGTCGCGGATATTCGACGTGGGTAAAAGCGGGTTTTCGCGACGTGTGCGGGAATTTCATTTGGTACGAGGATGGCCGAGCAGCTGGACGTGAAAGTATTCGGCGGACGCTTCATTTGTTACGCGCGCTCACGATTAATTGCAGGGCTCGCCAGACAGACCGACGACATATTTCCCCGTGAGCGGTGCGCGCGAATGATCTTCGGCTGGCAATGAGCCGCGTGTCGGAGTCTTAACAGCACATTTATGAGCACGCCTCACGCTGTGTGTACAGTGCTGCAGGTTGACGGCGCGATCTTCTCAGAACTCGTACTCGTCTCGCTAAATTATGTGGGATACGGATGACATAAAATCGCAAGCGACATCGTGTTCCTGATAATTGACTGATAGCGCCGTTGCATTCTAGAATTCTCTGGCGTTTCATTATTGTCCGTTGACCCGAAAGCAGTTGCAAGGTTTTCTCTCGTCGCGGCTTCAATGTCGTCGGAGGATGACGTTGCAGCATGTGTCCCGACAGCGAGTGAACGCGGACAGAAACTCCGCGTGCGGGCAGAATTTGCCTTTCCTCCATTTCCGCGCCGATTACACGTCAATTTTCACGGCATTATCATCCGTCCGCGTCTTTCCACTTCGTCATACCCGGTTCGTGAAAGCGACTTCGGCGCCGGACAGGACGTTTCTGCAATAATGACCATCCCCTTTCCACGAGTGATTGCGAGTCAGCAGGCGGTGTGCATTAGAACCGTTTCTTCAGAGTTTCCGACGATCGATGGGCGGTTTCTAATGCGCCTCCGACGAGTCCGACGTCCTCTCGCATGTGCCGGTCAATCTGCACTGATGGATCGAGAAAGAGGACGATGATTAAACGAGATTTTCTGCCTTCGATGCATTTCCTTTCGGGAGATTCGCAGTTCCGTTTTGTCAGCGAGCGGTGTTTAAATGTAAAATAAATAATTTGCTCGGTCATCGATCGGATCCTCAGATAAAATAGTCAGGGGAGCTTTTTGTGCGGGCAGAATCGATGGCATGAAGGTGGATATCCATTACTCGACCATCGGAGCCTTGTATTTCTTTCGTGCTATCTTATGCTCTTCGTTCAACCCCGTTCTCGAGTTAAGAAGGAAGACAGCGGTTGCACGGTCTTTTGCTTCCTTTGACGTACCTACTTCATTTAGTCCGTCCTCAGTTCTTCTCAGCGTAACCCAGTTTTACTTTCTAGATAATCCACTCCATCCCTTATCATTTCAATACGTCTTTCTCGCGACATTCCATCCTGCCTCATTATTAAGTTCCCTGGTTCTAATTCCGACGCGTTCGCGCTAGACTTTGTACTTTACGTGAGCGTCCTGTCATCCACGGAGACATTGGAAACGCAGGAGCAAGTACGTCGAGATAATCTCTGCTGAATCCGTCATTTCGACAAGTTTCAAGTTCTCCCTTGTTACGTCCAGTTTCTTGCTCGCCCTTCGCACGACAGAATTGACAATGAGAATATGATTACCCTCTCCTTCTGCTTCCTTTGATATCGTCCAATTTGCCCCGCTTTCAGTCCTTTTAAGCGCAACCCAGTTCTACGTTGCAGGCAATCTGCTGCTTTGTAAAGCAACAGCGACGTACATTTTATGAGGAGCTTTTCTGATCTTATTAAATCCGCAGCTTCTGCTTAGTTTTTGGGCTCCCCAGATTTTACGAATGCAACATAAATTCCATTTAATGCACGCGGGAGGACTCGGAAAAGAGATCAGTTGGGACATGATTCTTTCGCGCGTTTCAGACGTTACAATTATCTCGGGATAGTGAATGGCGCAAAACGGGGAGGTAAAAGGTTCGAAACGATTTCTTCAGAGCCGAGCTAAAATTTCACGGCATTCCTTGACTCTGCGCGGCTTTTAGCCTTCACGTGTCACATCCCCTTCACAATGAGAGCGCCGATTGCACGCCCTTTGTTACCCTTTTGATGTACTCCACTTACAACCTCTTGGCTCCGTTCTCAGGGGAACCCGATTCTGTTTGTGGACGATCTACTTCCTTATTCACGGCGGCGGTACGCTCTGAACGAGGAATTTCGCTGCTCTCCGTCAAATTCTTCCCACTTCAATCTGACTCCGTTCGCATTGCCGCGAAACAGCGACTAGTATCGCTTCAACGTTCTAAACGATTAACGTTTTTATTAATAGACCGGTTCGTTACGCGATTAGGTTTCGCTATTAGACAAATGAAATTAACACATATATTTCACGTAGCATTGTACAATTTATACGTGCAGCGAGTCAAAATTTTATTTTGACATATTTCGCGTTGCATCGATTTGCATCAGAGTATAAAGAAAAAATTCATTTTATTTCATATTTTGCACTTTGATCATTTGTTCTTATTTAAAGCCGCGTTTTAACACAGACTGCAAACGACGAGACTGAGCGATACTTTTCATCCTCGCATTCTGGTGGCATCAACAAGCGACTTGATGAGATTACTAAACGTACAATAGCGGGATCTCGCCATCCTCCGTTGCGAGGATAGAGTCTCATCGCACGGCAAACATATTATTCCGCGGAGGAAGTGATGTCTGAAAAGTGTACGTCGAGTGGGAAACAGAAAGAGGAACGGAGAGAAGCATCGAGACGTTAAGCCTTCGTAGAAGGGAAGAGGGGATCAAAAGGAGGATAAAACGAGCGAATGGCTGGTCGGTCTGGACCGGTGAAAATAAAATGGTACCCTTCAGTGTCCCGTCTGTGCACTCTGCACACACCTTCACGTCCGCACACTGACTCTCAGGCTCGTTCACATTCATGCGGTTCACATTTCAGCAGCGACGATTCATATAACAAAGCCTCAAACTCGATTTCGATTTTCAAGAGATCGAAGCTATACTTGATGATACAAGATAGAAGAAAATGTCTAATTATCATCCGCTTCTTCCGAATCCGAGTATGTCGAGAGAACGATCGAGCCGGCATGTATGAACAAACCTGTAAGTCACTGGCGCACACATGAACACTCGATATCTGTATGTCTACGTGTGTGTATTCGTGTCTGCGCAAGGGACGATGACGAAAGAACGCGAAGGCGAGGAAGGAGGAAAGAAGACGGAGAAAAAGGAGAAACCGACTGGAAGGAGTAAGGCTAAGGTTTTATGGCGTCTTTTGCGCGAAGGGAAGGTGGGCCTCTCGCAGCGTACTCTCGACGATGCGCCGAGGCAGGATTGGATCTTGTTAGCCCTGAACTTGGCCACGAGTGTGTGCCTCTTCTCTCGCGCGATCTTGAATGTAAGCCCGTCACGCTCAAGCGGGAGTGTACACTACGTTCGTATATACGAACCTATATAGCCTAACCATCTATCCTATGGACCAAAAAGGCGGCCCACCTCTGGCTGGCGAATCCGAAACAAAATCTACGCACACACGTGATACGCTTGTGAAAAACTGCACATTAAATACGTTGATACGCGGAAATGTGGTGTAATGCGGATAGATCGACAGGTCGCGTGCGATGGGACGTGATCGAGGCGCTTTTGGTTCATAAGATAAATGGCTGAGCTGTGTATGCGTACGTGCATATAATCCGGTACGCCTTCCAACTGAGTCTGCCGCACAAGTTTGCCGAGTTAGTCTCCCCCTTCTGTTAGAACGATTCTTCCACCTTGCGCATCGCGGCGCTTATAAACGGCGAGAGCGCGTCATGCCTTCGGGGAAATCACTGGTCGTATAGATCCTTAATAAATTTACAACCAAGCCGCGCACTGCCCTCTAAATAGATGAAACTCTGATCGCCACGAGGACCGTTCGTTCGGTGGAAATGTTGGAGTTTCGTGTGCCAGAAGAACGGCGCCGTTGCTGGGAACTGATTGTTATCGAACGAACCTGTCGGTCCCGATATAATTCTCAGTAGCGTTTCATGCGTTCCGTTTGAATCGCGACCGTCGATCTCGGGCCAATTAGATGGCCGATTTTTTGAACGGCCACGTGTACCGCCGAGCCTTCTGACACCGATTCTCAAGTGCGTCGAGTGAAAGTCATGGGTGGCGCGCGAATGTGCGCGCGGAATCTCGTTTTGTAATTTTAATGGGAGATCTCCGATCTCGCCGGCCATGAACTTGGCCGGATGGTGACTTTGGTCTCCGCCTGCGAGCGTAATGTCGAACGTAGGCCGTCACGTTTTCCCTTCTTGTCCGCCGGCGCGGCCGTAATGCACTCGCGGAGTCAATACTCGACTTTCGAACGGCGCGTGATTATAGTTTTCCTTCCATCATTACAGCGCTCTCGTAAGAACTCGTGGATGAACTCAACTTGCGCTTAGTTCGGCGAGTGTCGAATGGCGCGGGCTAGAGGTGACGCGATAATTCGAAGAGAAGTAATTCAGGAACATTGTACTCAAATTGTGCTAGCTTGCAAAGAGCTAACCGAATTTATCTCAAATTTTATAATCGTTGTTCAGATAAAGTGTGTAAAGTGCTCGGAAATGCATATTACAAGGGCAGAGAGGGAAAGGAAACTTATTTACGAGGGTCTGCAATTCTATTTGACTAAGGGCAGTTCTCCATAAAGCACAATTTTATTCATAATGCTGGTACAGTTTTGTTGACGTGTATTTCACGTCAGCTCAAAGGTCAGTGATTCACCGGGATGCACTTAACCCGACGCTTTTACCTGCAAAGAAAAAAACAGCAGATTGTTCAAGGGTGTTTCGTTATGACAGTATAATTGGACTACGCGAGATAATTAAGTGAAATCATTAAACCATCACATTCACGCTTTGAACATTCCCTAATACAATTATATTCATATGACCGTACTTCGGTAAATTGCCTTCCATTACTTTATCGTTGAATTGTCATATGGGATATGATCTCGGGTATACTTTACATCGGGATCAAATTAATTACAATGCAGCATCAAATTTACTCAACACCTGTCTCTTTCGACACGTCGCTTGTGTCGGCGAAAAAACGTCCGTCTCATATTTCCTGCAGCACTCTTAATTATCACGTAATCGAAAATATTATTTCACGCGTCACGCATATTAGTTTCCATTCCACTGTCCCCGACTCATGGCGTATTTCCAAAATCAAATATTATCAAATAATCAGATTATCGGACGTCCGTTCGTCATGTATTACGCCCAATCAAGCATTGTGACGTTACGACTAAAATATCCCAAATTGCATAGCGTTAACTCACGACTGGTGGAGTTTGAGGTGCTGCGTTTGGTTCAGCGTTTGCGGCAGCAATGGCTTCTGGGCTGGCGATAGCGTCTGGTCCAGCGTTTGCGGCAGCAAAAGCTTCTGGGCTAGCGATAGCGTGTGGTCCAGCATTTGCGGCAGCAATAGCTTCTGGACTGGCGACAGCGTCTGGTCCAGCGTTTGGTTCAGCGTGTGGTGCAGCATTTGCGGCAGCAATAGCTTCTGGACTGGCGACAGCGTGTGGTGCAGCATTTGCGGCAGCAATAGCTTCTGGACTGGCGACAGCGTCTGGTCCAGCATTTGCAGCAGCACGAGCTTCTGGGCTTGCGATAGGTGCAGGTCCTGCGACGGCTGTAGAGTAAGCTCCACTGATGGCCATCATGGCCACGACCACCAAGCCGCAAAGGAATGTCATTGTCTTCATGTTTCTGAGTGGTTTCTTCGTTGTCTTCTCTGAACTGTGTCGAATCGAACGAACGCACCGCGTTAAATAGTCGGGACTATCGATGCGGCATAACCCGGAAGAAAGGTAATCTGGATGAAATGCAGTAAAACACGAAATCAGGAAAAAAAATAAAATAAAGCGTTAGTCGTGCGAGCAGTGTATCGTGAACGTTTCTATGATACGGCTATAGTAAAGACAAGAGGTGGTACGGTAGTTCATTTGGAAGCGAAGGATAATAAATACTGCCCATAACAAGCCTCTTTATACTAAGTACATGTATATTTTTATTGTGCCAAGCATTGCAACTTGTTGGGACAATTCTTGCAGGGTTATGTTCTCTTCGATTGCGTTTTGGTTCCCTTCGATTGCGTTTCGGTTTCCTCCCATTCCGTGTCGTTTCTCCTCTGGTAACGACGATACTTCTTCCTCTGTCTCCCCAAATACGCAGCAGAAACTCCGGCCATTTGTCCTACCTAACAAACGCCGGCACAAAGAACGACACTATTTAATCAAACCCACTTTCCAGTCCACGCTCATCCGTGTTGCTCAAATGACGCTAACAATAAGTTCATACCGACAAAGGATTGGGATCAGCTCGAGCGACCGGATTGGCCTCCGGCGACGGGTTGCCAACGATTCCAAAGATCATGAAGATGGCGACGACTAACAGGCCGTAGAAAAAATTCCGCGGACCCGCCATTCTGTACTTTTCCAGCGCGTAAAACATTAGGCTCTAACAACTTCACCCATCCCACTACACGTTATAAGTCCGTGTTATCGAAACCACGGCACACTATCGTACCCGGAAGATCAAGCGTGCGTGCCCAAATGAAAAGCTCGCACGACCACCGCGCCATTTCCTTCCTGATTTCGCATTTATGCTACGATTTATTCTGACTGCCTTGTTCCTGGTCACGCCGCGTCGATAGTCCTCAAGTATTTAGCTCGACGCGTTCGTTTCATCTAACATTGTTGAGAAGGAAGCTGGCATCAGTATAAAGTAACATGCAGGCGATCACACTCCTTTGCAGTCTGGCGTTGATGGCAATGCTGACTGTCAGTGGAACTGATGCTGAAGCTCTTGCAGCAGCAGCACCTGGGCCTCTTCCTGATGCATACGCAGAACCTATTGCGCTAGCAATGGCTAATGCTGCACCTGGACCCTACGCAGTGCTAACACATCCAGCATTAGTAAGCAAAACTTCATAATCCGTTAGCTCATAGCCGGATTGGCTCGACATTTTGTAAGGTGTTCACTCGTGGTACGAGAACGTCATATCTTTTTTCTATCGTAGCATCATAAAACGTGTCGAAAGAAAACTACAGTTTGCGTAGAACCGATGCCGCCCAGTTGTGAAGCATGCTTGAGTCAATAACAGTCTATTGATAAAGAATTGTAGGACAGACCAAGGGAAAACAATCACATGAAAAATGTTACATTGTGGAATGCCACAATTGAAAGGTAAGATGCATTACTCACGTAAGATCTTGCGCTAAATTTTACGTAAGCTTGAGATCGTATAAAGATGGATTGCGCGAAATATTGATACGTTCAGAATAATATTTCAATAATTAGCTGTTTCCGCATTTGCAGGTAATAGTGAAGAGTTAAGAGCATCATGGTAAATTATTTTCGATGCAACGTGCAAAATATTATGTATATTAGCAGTGTACCTAAACGATAAATAAACTTGTCTGACACCACATGCTGTACTTGATTACGTAATAATTTAAGGTCTGCCATTAGTATACACACACGCAGAGTGTTTCGTAACGAGTCAAAGAAAATTTGCCGATTTGTTGGGTCGATGATTTAGAAAAAATGTTCATATGAATATGGATGAAAAATGATAATAATCTTGAAAATATACTGAAGCAATCCTTCTACTTAAAATGTTTATTCATTGTAAAACGTTAAGCTAGTACATTTACACAAAATTCTTCAAAAACCCGGAATTAATGATTCTATTGCAAACAATTGCAGTCGAGGGTTCTATTTGCCAACCAGAGAGGCAATAACTGCAGGCTGAAACAAGGAAAAATTGTTAATACAAAATATTCAGCGTCTCGATAATTCGAGCGTATTTGAACGTAATCTTCTGTGACGCTAATCAATTCATACATCCAAACTTGTAGCTAGTGGCATAGGTACTGGTTCGGCTTTAGGACGAGGAGCTGGCTCAGCTTCCGCCATTGGATGTCCAATGGTGCCAATAATCAGTACACAGGCTATCACCAAGATAGACAATATGAAAAACTGAACACACGCCATATTCTCTTTTTTCTCTATTGACAGACGGACTCGAAAAAACTTTGGTAACAATGATGACGAAGTGAAACAGGTTATACACATATATATATTAATCGCCCAAGGATACAAAAGGCATAATCGAGTCCAAAATGTAATAAAATGTGGACGAGATCTAATATTACGGCTATAAAAAGTTTTGTGAATGTACCCGTCAAACGTATATAAGATAAACTCGAGTTTCATTTGATGGTTTGCACTAAAAAAAAAACGGTTTAAATATTTTTATGTTACAAAAAGACCGTACGTAGTCATAAATTTCTTAGTCACTTCCTCTAGTCGCAAATGCATCGTAAGAATTTTCGTGTCAAGATTTTTAATCTTTCACAAGTTTAATGTGCGTGCAATCTACACAGTAAAATATTTAAGTAAAAAGTGTTAGTCGCTAAAATAGTTTATTACACGCAGCCCATACATCGTAATGGTAGATTCCGGGTCATGTAATTTTGACCACGCAGATACGTGATTTTTAAAGGTTAAATGGGGAATATAATTTTGGTTCTATCTCGGCATATATGTATATATTAACCTCTCAAAAATACAAAAGGCATAATCGAGTCGGGAATGTAATAAAACGTGGACGAGATCTAACATTAAGGCTATAAAACGTTTTGCGAGTGTACCCGTCAAACGTATATATGATAAACACGAATTTTACACGATGGTTTTCACTAAAAAAAAAAAAAAAAATGATTTAAATATTTTTATGTTACACACGACTGTACGTAGTCATAAATTTCCTAGTCACTTCCTCTAGTCACAAATGCAACGTAAGAATTTTCGGTGTCAAGAGTTTTAATCTTTCACAGACTTAATGTGCGTGCAATCTACACAGCAAAATTTTGAAATTAAAAATGTTATTCGCTACAATAGTTTGCTACACACAAACATGGTAATGGTAGATTTCGGATCATGTAGATTCTACCATGTAGGTGCGTGATTTGTACAAGCATAAATGCGGGAAAAAAATAAAAATTCCAAAGTCTTTTTGAATTTCGGGTATCAACATTTATTTGGTCATTTCAACAAGGTTGGTAATAAGATTTTTCCGGCTAGTAAGCCACCGAGCAACGGGGAGAACAGGCCATCCTGAAATATATACACATACGTATTATGCATACACACTTTGTAGATTATTTACAAGTCCCGAACAAAATTAGAAATATACATACAAATGAATCTGTTTTTCATGTCGTTTGTTCCAAATAGAGAAGACAAAATATTTCTTACTAAATCAAGCTGTGGTGCGGGTTCAGAATCTGGATTGGCCCGTGGACTTCCGGTGATTTCCATTACCATACATAAAGCAACTAGTAAAATGCCGAAAACTAAAAGTTGTATGCTCAACATATTGAAATCGTCGTTTGTCTATTTTGAAACAGCCAAAAATTCCAGTTCTGAGTATTCTGACATCCAACTGGTTTCGGCAGTCCATTTTATACCGTTTGCACAAGAACATCATGTGCATAATCAACACGGGTAAGTAGTAAAACGTAGGTTTTTAGATGATAAGGACATCAAATGCAAAATTCGTTCTGATAACGATTTGGAGCACTAAAACTATATCCGCATTTTTTATTCATGTACTACTTTTTGTTGTGAGTATGATTTTTAAGAGTATGGACAGGGAAGAAATGTGAAAAATTCAGAGGTCGGTTAAATTGCAAAACATTTATTCGGCCATCTTATTACATGTTCATAAAATCATCTAACCTGCCAATGACTGCAGCGCAGCAGTCTAAAATATACAAAATAAATTAATATAAACGTTTTAAATAATAAACAAATTAAATAAAAAATGTTATTTTACGCTTATAGCTTTTGGTGCCGGTTCAGCATCTGGAGTAGCAGTTGGACTTCCGGTAATTCCCATTACCATCAACGAAGCGACAACCAAAACGCTTGAAATCAAAAGTTCTAAGCTCATCATATTGAAATCCTTTTCGGTGCTACCGTAAGAACGAAAAACTCGAATTATGACACTTACCTGATTTCGATGGCACGATATATACTCGTTGCCCAAGGCTATCTCGCACGTAATCTACGCATAAAGCACTAAAACACGGGTGTGCCTTGAAGACAAGGGCAACGATCGTAAAACTTCTTGTAACAGTTCAGAATTATTGTTTCAACCGTAGGCATGTTACGTGTGTAGGATCGGAAAAAAGTAAGGCAGCATGAAACTCGCGTCCTTTGGATTAGAGTAATAAGACGCACGAACAAAGCAATAAGATGCAAGGCATCGGTGGCGCAGAGAGTTAGCGCCTGCTAGAGTACCTGTAATCACAATCACGAAATAGTCAACAAGATTGGGTCGGCGACGCCATTTTTCAATCAAATGTATCCAATAGCGATTAACACATTTAAGTCATACAGAGTACAGGTTAAGACAGACGCATCGATAGCGGTCGTATGCAGTCGTGCTAGATCTAGTACTTTTGTTAAAAAATGGCAGCACTGATAAAAATCGCCACATTTATTTGGTGACTCTGATTATAGGATCTGTACTCTGTATTGCCTGCCTGAGGATCCAAAGGACGGATCCCGTCTGACGCTGTCTTACATTTTTCCGATCCTCTATACGTGTATACTTCCGTGTGCAAAAATGTGTCATCGTTCATTAATAAAAGTTCTTCCTCAAACGATAATTTGTTTACGACCGTCACGTTGAAAGTATAAATGCGGGCGTATCGCACGGTAAGAAATATTTTGGTCCTTAGAAAGCAGAACGTATCGAACACACATAAAGATGAAGTCCGCTGGCCTGCGATTCATTTTCGCAGTAATCGTTATATTCGCGGTGAATTTGGTAAACGCAGAGGGTGAAGCTCTCCTCAAATCTGAGTCCGGGGTAAGTTTCAATAAAAGTAAACATTAACTTGATAACATATACTATTGTCCGTATTGACGATGTTCTTTGTTTTAGTATATACTAGGGTACGCTCCAGCCAGCCTGTACTAAATGGTTACAAAAACGAAAATCTTCTATTCGTATATAACGAACGACTGATTTCTAGAAAGCTGCGTTAACAAATATGTAATTATGGTATACAGTGTATCCACGTTATAAATAAAGGGTAAACACGTTGGTTAACCCAACACTATTCTACTTTATTTCATGTATCAGAAAATTGCCCTCATCACCCTATGCGTTCTATCGAACAAAATCAACTGAAAACTAAGAAGGGAAGAAGAAACAGAGGAACAATTCCGCAATTCATCACCCTGAGACCGTACAGTCCCGATTCAATGATCCTCCTCGTTAACCTTCGCGGCAAACGGAAGTAAAACTCTCAATCCGTAAAAGCTAATTGCATTGAAACGCGTACAACAGTTTACGCCGTTAGTCAGGCCATAACTTCCTGACTTTCTCACGAAGCGATCGAGGAAGCGCTTTCTTTGAGAATGCAAAACGGAAGTCCATTAGATGTTCCCATCCTTTGAAACTTCGCCGTATCATTCGATCCTCTTTTTTTCGCCCCTTGCGCTACAGTCCGTTCAATTTCATACATTGTTATTGCTATCCCAGTATCGTCTTCAGGATGAGATCGCAGAAAGTGTTGCGCGCTCGCGAACTTCGCCTGTTAACTCTGCGCTCATTAAGTCTGTTTCGAGAGCGGCCGGGTTAATGAGAATTGGGAAGATATATTAGTCACGCCGGGAATTACGATCTCGCGTGGGTACGGGGCATCGTAAATCAGGTGCGCCAACGTGACGCGCTCCGCTCGCCAGAAGAATACAGCGGGGGCCAGAGTAAAGTTTCGGCGAAGATCGCGTAATTTTCGGAGCGTCGAGAATTTACGATCGGCTCGCAGGAAGAGAGCGCGATGGAGAGTACACGGATTTCGGTGAAATTTTGAAGAGAGGCTTCTAGGACCGAGAATCAAGGGATGCGTGGGTGAATGACTTATTGTGTAAGACGTTCAAACGTCCTCCGTCGAAATCGGAAGAGGAAATAAAAAGTGACATGATGGTGATTTACGAACAAATAAGCGGATTGATTGAATTGGTCGATGACTGCGGTATTATTTCTAGGAAATAGTCTGGCTGTCATAGACACTGCGGGCTGACGTTGGGCCAACACGGTTGAAACTGATTGAATGCCCACGCGTCAGGGTTCTTGAACTATAACGTCAAACACGTGGCCGCGTGCTCTCACACGGAAATCGTTTGGCACTTTGCATCTGCCGAGAATCGGGTCAAACCTCCGACACACCTGTGGCCTTGTCGGTGTGCGTATGTGTGTGTGTGTGTCTGTCTGTGAAAGACGGAAGATGGAAGCAAAAGTGATAAAGAGAATGAAAAACAAGAATACAGAGAAACTGGAAATGAGAGAGAGAGAGAGAGAGAGAGAGAGTAGCGGAGAATTAAAGAAGGAAAGAGAGAATAAAATGGCCAGAAAGCAAAATAAGAAAAAGTGCACCAACAGAAGTGGGAGAACGGGAGGTGGGAATGAAGAGATAGAGAAAAAAAATATCAGAATATGTATGTCAGAAGAGACGTGGGAAGGCAGAGAAGGATATCATTGTCAGCGGTGGCGATGAGGGTCCGTGCTTTCTATTTGTGCTTTCACCTGACAATCGTTTATCCAGAGTGTTTATGGGTCAAGCCTGTGTTCCTAAGTATGCGGGAACAATAGCCTAAATGAGATTTTCATTATAAGGAGCGTTGTACAGTGAAGAGGTATATGTTCCCTGTTATATTTTACGTCTATACGTCACACAGTTCACTTGTCTTCTGATGGTAATATAGTACGAATTATAAATGGATGATGAAAATATGAGAAAACCAGGGTTTCATGCTATCTGATTATCTCAGGCCTAATGATTCAAAAGATGGGTGTAATAATCGTACCCTTATATTGTCTACCTCAAGTCGTACCGTGTGGTAATTGCCTCTTTAAAATTAAAATGGTGGTCAAACTTAATCGTATGTTTTGTCCACGCTCTATGATGATCAGGATGTAGGTGTACGTTGCATTTGTGCTCGTTAATACGAGTTCGTAATTAATTGTCCGGCGGTCTGATCAATCTAACGACGACGATCGCACGGTCGACCGACGAGAACTTATTTGACAAGGAAAGTCTCTTGACAATTATCAAGACAAGTACTTAAGACAAGTATCTTGGCGTGATTGTTTTAATCAAGCCGCGTTTCGTTAGATACGAATTTCAGATCGATACGCGAGATGAGACTCGCGACTAATTAAGAAAGTGCAAACGCGCGCAGCTGTTGACAAATGTAGCCATGCGATGTTACAACAATTTCCTTGACGCGCTTCCATTAAAAGCGCATCAACGAACCCATCCGAGATTGTCGGAACTCGAAAGCGCGCGCACTAATTAAATTACGGAACTGGCTTGTCTAATAACTTCACCGATGAGCCTGCTTTTAAGGACGGAACTTCGGTGAGCTCGGCAAAGGTAATGTCGTTCTCTGCGTAAGATAAACCTTTTCTTATCAATCTTAACAAATGGATTCGATGACGAACAAACATGCGGAAGAATTTTTTTTACGAAAAAGCGCATGTTTTTCAAGGAAAACGTTTTATGAAAAGTAAAGCTATATTAAACTGTCACGCGTGGCGTTCGTCACGAAAAAGTGGTTAAAAATTAAGATAGGGAAGTGTTCCGTGTCAGATATCCGTCCAGTGCCGAATGCGACAGCATGGAAATGCGTTTATAAATGGCAGACAACACGGGGAACGAATAATTTCAGACAGTTGCTACAACAAACCAGGCACAATGGCTAGCTTCAGATTTCTGTTATTCATTGCCGTTGCCACAATCTTTATGATCATCACTATTCAGGCACTGCCGAGTAGCGATGATCCCACACCTGTAAGTGCTGTCAAACTCTTACTCTAGTTCGCATAAGATTGATTTTGTTTATTAACAAGAATTAATTTTGTTGCAGCCTGTGGTTAAAGCCATCAATAAATTGCCGAAGGATGCCCCAATAAGGCAGTATCACAATGTTCGAAGAGCCGATGGAGAACAGCCTGTGATTGAAGATATCGATGAATTGCCGAAGGATCGCTCATCAAAGGAGTATCAAAATCATCGAAGAGCCGATACAAAACACTGATTTTTGGCTAATAAATTCTTAAAACACACTCAGTAAAGATGTCAAAAGTTTAATAAAATTGGCTGGAAAAAAGTCTCATCGTCGGTTGCGTATTTCCGTTGTATTTATCTTGGTGGATTTAACAAAATAAGATCGATAACATTTTTCACGGGTGAAATACATGACGCAAGTGTAACTAACACTTATTTCTCTCAGAAGTTCTTCCTGTTTTGATATTTTATCTGAACATCGCGATTGATAACACGTCAGTAATAGACATTCATTTGATCGTCCTGCTTGGAATCCAGATTTCTTCACATTATAAGGTGTAACTTTGGCACGATTTATATGATGACAAATTTGCACAAGTAAAGCATATTGTTAGTTCTTTTAATCACTCAACCACTTTCATATTAATTCTTTAGCAGAATCGTTATGCGTGGACTCGTGAAGAAACTTCGAGCTTTCTTCTTCAATACCAATCTCGAACTGTCCACTTTCAGATTCCGTAAAGAATGCGTCAACGGTGAATAACATCAATCGTGCCGAAGGAGCGTCATGTTTACAAATTATTAACGTATCTTGCAATAATTGCGAGCTATTTACTGTGCCACCGTCCAAATTTCGTTGTTTATGCAAGACTCGGCCGTATTTACGCAGTAAGAATGGATTTACGCTCGAAATGCGACGAGCAGCCTTTCGCCCACGAATATGAAAAATGACAATGTTTGCCTCGCTACAACAATATTGACGCTTCGATTAATTGGAACATGTTTCTCCATTGTAACCGAGATGCCAACCCATGCGTGAATGCATAGATGCACACAGTGCGAACTTCGAGAGATTTGTGGCTCATGTAAATACAATATCGATCATTATTTTGTCACATCTTGGCAGGACGGTTCACGATCCCGTTGCCTTGACTGCATGCTATGCGGATTAAAGCCACTGCCGTTGATTTCTCGATTTACAGAGTGGAGAGCTACTCGTTGCAGTCCCGACAAGTGGGGATACTTCACGAAAGAATGAAACGAAAGTGCAGAGGAAAATGTTTTTGTACGATATAGTCTCTAGTATGTAATGAAACGAGCCTGAGCAGTACGTAAAATCGAATACTGCCAATAGTTCTTGGCTTGTAACCTCACAGCATTATTTTAATTCCTATACCACTTACAAATATCAGGAATGATACTTTTCTTCTGAAACATTATTGGAACAACTGCGCTTGAAACAGCAATCAGAACTCTATAAGACATGAATTTTCTTAAAGTCATGCGACACACGTACGGAGTCTTCTGGTTGAACTACAATGTTTGCACAATTTGACGTGCGACAATGACGAAACGTACGCGAAATTTTGGGTATTTTTGAATACCAGGTCAGTTGTACGATGACGGTCCAATGCGAAAATATTATGCGTCTACCGTGATTGTATGCATAATATGTTGTACAACGGCGACACGTTAAATATTTTTGTTGTCATCGATGACGGTAAGACGTGCAGACAATAGGAGGATGACGTTACTGTCCCAAAATCTCAAGGGCACGGATTACTATAATACAGACGCCAAATGCAATGCAGCACACCGGAGTTATAACGTTCCAAAACCGCGCTGACCGTCTTCGGGTTGAGATCATCCGCGGATCATCTTCAATATAAGTCGTCATACGTGAGTAAGGCTTTCACTGTTATCTGGCATCCCCGTTTCAGTAGAAGTTGAGTTTCTATTCAATCTATTCCACAATATTTGCGTGCGCTACATGCTACGTAATTTGTTCTAGTTTGTAGCCAATTTGATCTATGACTTTGTATGCAGCTAGCGTCGCAGGGACGTTTCAAAAGTTATACAATGCTTTCTTCTAATGAAAATTCGCATACCTAAAAATTCGTGTAATTTATCATGTGCCATTTGATATTGCAGCATAGGCATTACTTGTCACTCGACATTTTCCTGCACCGGTACTTATAATCAACCATTAGATACAAATATTTGACTGCTATAGAGGAAGTGCCAGAAAATTCCCACATACTTAATACGAAATTCTCTTAACATTACAGATCGCCCGTGCGTATTTAAACGAGCCATCAAACGAAGGAAGTGACCGTGCAACTGGCAACTTCCAATACTCAGCGCAATGAATAAAATCATCCTCATCTTCCTGTTCGCCATGTGCGTAGTGGCGATCGAGGGTCAACGGGGCATTTTACTCAATTTAGGAATCGGTAGCATGGACGCCGACAATAATGGTGATGGTGGTGGAGACATCGGTATTGACGGAGGCATCGATGCCGGCGGCGATGGTGCAGGTACTGGTCCTGACGATGCTGCTGGCGGTGGTGATGGCGGCGATGCTGGCGGAGATGGTGGCGGTGATGGTGGTACCAACAACGGCAACGCTTTGGTTGGTATTCTGACGAACGACATGACGACTTCGTTGGATTCAGTAACAAGACAGCTGAATCCCATCACCGACTCTTTGATCCCCGTCGGCACGGCCCTGCAACCCGTGACAGATCCTCTGGTGCCTCTGACCGATTCTTTGACGCCGGTGCTCGATCCTCTGACTCCGCTGACCGATTCCCTAAGTCCTATCTTAGATTCCCTTGGCCCACTCACAGGCATCGTGGGCAGCGTCACAGATGGTCTTGGTGGTTTGACGGGGTCCTTGGATGGGACTCCCGATGACCCGACGCCTGGGCTTGGAGGTGTGTTGGGAGGTGTCACTGGTACCGTGGGTAACACTCTAGGACCTGTGCTCACTCCGGTGACCAACGCCCTTAGTCCAGTCACCGGAGTTGTGAGTGACCTTCTCACACCTGTCACTGGGGGCCTGACTAGTGGGCTAAGTCCCGTGACTGGAGCACTGACTAGGGGGGCCAATGGTGACTCCGGATCATCGGGCAGTTCGCTGGGTAATACGCTTGGTAATACGCTGAGAGGTCTTCTGGGAAGTAACGGCAATCGCAATGGCAACGGCAACGACAATGGCAACGGAAATGGCAACGGAAATGGCAACGGAAATGGTAACGGAAATGGTAACGGAAAGGGCAACGGAAAGGGCAACGGAAAGGGCAACGGAAACGGTAACGGCAATGGCAATGGAAATAGCAACGGAAATGGCAACGGAAATGGCAATGGAAATAGCAACGGAAATGGCAACGGAAATGGCAATGGAAATGGCAATGGAAATGGCAATGGAAATGGCAAGGGAAATGGCAAGGGAAATGGCAAGGGAAATGGCAACGGCAATGGGCGTGGCAACGGTAATGGAAAGGGTCATGGTAAAGGCAATTGGCATAGCAGCGGTAATGGAAGAGGCCATGGTAAAGGCAACGGCCATGGCAAAAATCATGGCAATGGTCATGGTAATGGTCGCGGCAATAGTTATGGCAACGGTCATGGTAACAGTCATGGCAATGTTCATGGCAACGGTCGTGGCAACGGCATTTCAATCGGTCATGGTAAAGGCAGCGGTCGTGGTAGCGGCATTTCAGTCGGTCATGGTACAGGCAATGGTAATGGAAATGCTCATGGTACAGGCAGTGGTAATGGAAATGCTCATGGTAAAGCTAATGGCAATGGTCGTGACAACGGTAACGGTCATAGCGAAGGTAACAGTCATAGCAATGGCTATGGAAATGGCAACGTCCATGAAATTGAATACAACTATGGCCATGGCAATGATAACGGTCATAGCAAAGGTAACAGTCATAGCAATGGCTATGGAAATGGCAACGTCCATGGAATTGAATACAACCATGGCCATGGCAACGGTAACGGTCATAGCAAAGGTAACAGTCATAGCAATGGCTATGGAACTGGCAACGTCTATGAAATTGAATACAACCATGGCCATGGCAATGGCATTATCCCGCACCGCATCTACGGCAATGGTTTTAACTACCGCTATGACAGCGGTCATGCGAACAATAATGCCAACGATCGTGGCAAAGGGAAATGCGACGAGAAATCGAGTGGCAACAGTGTTAGTTGGGGGATCACCAAGAAGAATGACTGCTGAATAGAATGCTTAATCAAGGTAAGCACACGGTGGGGTTGAGAATTTTACTACTTTCTAAATCAAAACCCAGGATAATATGTTCAAAGCATATAGGGTGTAGAAAATGTGCACCACACATCATACAATTATGTGCAAAAAGAATCCGACTGCGTGAACGTATAATAGAGAATATATATATCAGTATTCAATCTCAAAAACAGTTGTTTCGTAGAATAAGCAGACATTGCGAATATTAAGAAAGTGTAACAGGCCGTTGTTTATTTCAGAAATTTCCGTCAAAAGACTTCTGAAGTTGTGAATGACGAATTTCCGTGGAACAACGAAGAAACATTAATCAAAAAGGACGCGAAACAACCATCATCGTGCATTTCTCAACGACGAACAAGACCAACTGCGTCCCTTGAAGAGCACACTTTCCCTTCGACGAGCCGTACGCAACATTCCCACGGAACAAAAAGTATGGACCGCGACGAAGCAAAGTAAATGTTCTTCGAAGGATGACCGTTGGAGTTATTTAAATGAGAAGTACCAACGACTCAATTACGCGTCACAGCCTCTACACTCGTTAAATATCATCCACGCGAGACTTTCAGCTTTATTAGCTCGCTCCCTGTCAACATAAATCGCACTTTAATGCGCAGGTAAACGTGAGAGATAATCTTATGCCGGAAACTGTCGCGCGGACATTAGATCCCATCAGTTGTACACATTAAACGGCGAACGACGATGTAAATCGTAAACCAAGAGGCATTTACAGGCATGATGAACGAATGGACGGAAATAAGGGCGTAAAAGCGGCGAAACATCCGGTCACGTTGCTGTTTCGCACATCCTTTCGTCTCTGTTTGGCAAAACAACCGCACGCAGTTTGATGGCTCGAATGAGAGAAATTAGTTGGTCTGTGGATGTGGCGAGTTGAGGCATTTAACGAGAGTACGGGCGGTACGCTATTAGATGTAAGTTAGATAGTTCGTTTGTGCGATTGGATTCGCGTAGGAGGCTCGCGCGAGATTGTTGTGGCGTGAATAAATCATCGGTTGTTTCGCATTTCTTCGAGAAGGGACTCAAAAGTGTTTTGTGCGCGGCGAATTCAAACGTATGTACAATGGAGCGATTGAAAGTGCGAAAGTGTGGTAACGTTAATTAATAGTAATAGGAGTAAGTAAGGGTGCAAAGTTTTGGGGATGTTAAGTCGAATAATGTATGGAGAAAATTGCTGAGAAAATAGAGAAAATAAAAAGTTACAAAGTAAATGGAAAATGTAGAACATGATTATTCAGTATAAACCCCGTGTTTTTCATAAAATATGACATGAGCACTGTATGAATTTATGAAAATAAATACTTTGAAACACGTAACATTGAAAACTAAATATGCAGCATAAAAAGTCGATCAAAATATACTTCTCCAGAACTAAGCCCCGTGGGAACAAAGATTTATTCTCAAATTCGTAAAGAATCGCTCCACTTCTCGATCGCACGACAATTTCGGGAAATCTTCTATTTCCTCAATGTATGCACATTGGAAAGATCCGGAAACCGCTTGCAATAAACAAAAGTCCCTACTCTGCACATCCCACACCTTTACAAGCAACGTGCGCAAAATACCGTAACAAGTACAACAAACATCCGCGAACTCGTCGTCCGCAACGATTACAAACCTTATTTACCACCTTCGCACGGACGCACCGAAGCAATGCAGAAGAATGAAAATAGCGATCGACAAAGAACCGATCGCTACGCATGTTCCACTCTTCCGATCTACACCTGGAAAATCCCGATTGCACTTCACGCGACAGAAGGCCAATAAACGGGGTGTCAGTGTGTGCACGGCAAATCATTTCTGCGTCGATTCTCGTACATCATACACGCAGGCGCGCGCGTGTGCCATTGATCGACGCACATGTGCATACGTCGAACCGATCGAAATCGTTGGCGCAGAAGTCGCGCAGACGACTTTGTCTCCCAATGTTGTTCGAGCGCGACGGCGAGCCTTTTCGCGGACTGATAAGCCCGACAAAAGAGAGAGCGAACGTTCGTCAATCGTTCGTCCGAGAATCGGGATCGATCCCTCTCTCGTTCTTTCCGCTGTTTTTTCGCGCCGCTGGCGCTGCTCCGGAATAACAGCTGGCAGCAAAAATATTGTCGCGTCTGGGCTGGACGGCCTCTGATACTCTCTTTCTCTCTCTTTTTCTCTCTGTGCTCCACTTGCGATTTTCGAAAAACAGAAGTCGCTGAAGTCGTTCAAACAACCCGTTTGCTTATCCGGCCAATCGACGCGATGACGTCGACGAGTTTTATGCAGAGGAGACGGGGGTCGATTTTATACCGGAACGGAATTCGATCGAGGCACAGTGCGCGAGTGACGATCGATTAAAAAGGACAGCCTTCACGAGGAGGGTGAAGTTCTCGCTCTCGGGACGTGAAGTTTTTACGATCGCGTGAGTTGATTTCCGCCCTCTTTTTGTTTCTCTTCATCGAGGTCTGATCGGTGTTCGTCCGGTTCTCCGTTAGAACGCTTTGCTATCGATACTTCCTATACGTTTTGTTACTGTTACTAGCGCGTAGTCTTAGATTCTATTGGACACTGTCACGGATAGATGGGCAGAGTTCAATTTTAATGTTATGTAATTTAAGCGTACGAAGAAGATCGCGAGTGAACATCTTACTTAGATTTACTGTATTATTGAAATAGAAGCAAGAAGAAGAAGAAATAGACGCGAGATCGAATAGGACCGGGCTAAAATGTTCGTCATGAGGTCGCAAACGTTTCTGCTCGTCGTTGTGTTGGCTGCCATGTTTTGTTACGCTACGGGATCGACGCCGAAACAAGAGGAGAAGCCGAAAGATCACGATAAGGGCCAGTGTGTGGAACTTCCGAAGCATCACCTGCCCAAAATTCCAAAAACTCACCTGCCCAAAATTCCAAAGATTGAGATTCCGAAGATTCATGATAAAATACCAAAGGTGGACTGGAAGTCGCATACTGATAAACTGACGAACCGTCTTCCGAATATGGACAACATATGGAACTTTATACCGACATTCTAGTGTTGATATTGAAACCAACTGACGGTTTGAAATACATTGGTGCCTACGGTGAGTATTGAGTTTTAGTAAGAAAAGTACCATAAAAATGGTTTTTATATTTTCATTAAAGCAAACGAAGATTCATATTTAGTTGTTCTATAAAGGGCCGTGGAGTTCAGAAGGCTTCAGAATTCAAAAGGACGCCACTATTAAAACATTCATCGAATTATACCAATTTTGACGGCATCGCTTCTTTTCTCTAGGGCATGCTACGATAAAGAAAGATAACAATACGTAAGAACGTTCACGTGAATTCAAACTCTACCAGAATTTCCAAGGAACAAAATAACAGATCTGAAACTAGCAATTATCGTGAATGACTGGACTACATGTTATTAACCGACTTCATTTTATATTCATAATCTACCTCAAGTTTTTATATAGTGATTTTATTTTTTTATTCCTAATATGTTATAAGCCACATAACGGCGAATATATGAGCATGAATCTTTAAATACAGGATTTTATAATTAAAGCTTAACTTGTTTGACATCTTTGAGTATCAATAATTTCACTGCATATAACCGGATTAAAATAAGTTTAGATCCACAGAGCGCAATATTTTACGATATTTTGAACATGACCGAATATTATTAATGCCACCGTTATATGAATTTTGTCGGGAACAGATTACATGAATGGAGAAGTTTATTCTGTTATAAAATCTGTGAAAAATGGAACGTGTATACGATAGAATTCGCAGTGCAGCGTTTCTGTCATCCACAGACTCTGCAATGTATTGTATCGTACAAGAGTACGTATTTTAGTTTCCACGTACGCTGCAAGGTAAATTCAGTGTGGAAGGCCAGAGGCAATACAAAATGTCTTGAAATATAGGCAGACCGCTCGCGGAAAGTACAGTATTACGCTGTTTGAATGCATTCATTAAAAATACTATCGTCGGGCGGGAACACTACACAGCAAATAATTTACAGATCATAGATTTTCCACTCTGTCACGTGGAATCTGCAATGTAGATCGAGACGTACATTCATTTCCCCCGCAACTACCACCACAAATTTCGAAGAAAAGTCCTGCACGATATACAGCGTTTCGCAAACTACATGACGTCCCGTGCAAAAAAAGTCTGCACGATAAAAAAAACCGGTTCCGTTGTTACAAAAAAAAAAAAAAAAAGAAAATAACACCTAATAAATCTCATGCAGCATTAAAAATCCACAAACTCTCAGCAGGACGCGTTCTTCGATTCGTCCGCAGTCGAAATTCTTTCCGATCCCGCAGCGACACTTATTTTCCGACGCCACCGCAGAATCACGGAACGTCGCGCGCTCAAAGATGCAACGAAAAGGCTTTCATGGCGGGCGCGTTACTGGGTGACTGGCGTAACATATTCCTCGAAGCGCACTTTGAGCGAGCTCGTCGCCGAAGATCATCTCGGGACACAAGGCGCGCAGAGCCCGGGCTTTGTTCGCCGGGAGGGAAATTTCAGTCGGACGGCGTGCAATCTCGCTCCAGATCTGTCGAGTTTTCCGGTCCCTCGAAGGGATGCAAATGTTCGAAAACTTTCGCGAGTTTCCCGTGACGCGCGGCCGAGAGATAAGGCGAAGAGGGTGGGGGTGAGCGGGCAGGCCGCGGCGGGGAAAAAGGAAAATTTGCATTTAACGTCCCGCAGTCGGCGACCAGCGGCAAAAAAGTTAACGAGCGAGCGCTGCTCACGTACCACCCCCCACCCTCCCCCCGGTTACGCGCTTTCCACCCCTTCCTCTCATTACGAGCACGACGCGCGATGCATTTAGAGTGCGAACACCGCCGGCGATTGGATTCCCGGGAAGAGGTGTCAAGGAAGAACGAACTCGACGAAAAAATGTCTAACGAGCGTCCGCTGGACGGACTTTTTTTTTTTAAATTACGGCGTCTGAATTTTCGCGGCTCCAGGCGCAGCTTCGATTTTGGTCGGGCAAGACGTTTCTTTATCCTTTGATGTAATAAGAGTGTTCCGCGCGAGTCACTTGTCGTTAGCTTTAAAACCGGACTGGATGATAGGAAACTGATACGAAATGTAGTGGCAAACGATTTATGAAGCAAATGGGTGAATTTCGGAAGTCAAATTACTCGTGTATCCCGCGCTGCAACGTAGTTAATGGAACATGTAATGCGGAGCAGAAAACAACACGTCGAATATGCGCCCGATAAACAGTAATCCGCAAACATTTTATTATTACCGACGCCGGAGTGTAAATCTGAAGCAGAGTGTATACGCACTTCGTGCCTGATTCAAAATATACCGCTCAGAGGCGCACGCGTACACCGGAGCGAGTTCATGACTCGTCGAGAATATTCAATTATTATCCGTTTATTCGCGACGGCTATTGCGAAAAGCGCTAATTTACGGAAGCGTCGTGCGCAGATGGCGCTGCCTCGATGATAATCTACCGATTTCCCGTCCTCATTCTTTCCATCCACGGCTTACTGAAATGCCAGCCTCGAGGCGCGCGAGTCGGAGGGGAAGCGCGCGAAAGGGTCGAATAAATCCTCACTTTTGCCAGCTGCAATTAGCGGCATACCTTCGCGTCGGATGTAAGTACGCACCAATACAGTTGCATCCAGTTACTGCAACCTGGAAGGAAAGTGTCTATATGTCTGCGTCGGTGCATGTATTTATTTACCCTCGCGCACCATAAGGCGCACCCGCGCTTATAGAAAATATGATTATGCTATGGTAATGGGGCTTTAATATTTATAAGGCTGCAGTCAACCGCTTGCGGCTGCCGGCAGCTCCCGTCGGAGTGGATTTTTGCAAACTTAAGGAAGTCGACGGTAAGTTCGCGCGCTCGTCCGTCCGCGACGCGGGGACATAAATTTTAACCGAGTGGAAGGGCGCGCGACGGGCAAATTTGATGGATTCAATCGTGTTACGCTCGAAGGATGGGGAGGTTCGGCTGGAAATTGTTTTAGCCTTTGACTGGCTTGTTTGCCGAAGCGCGTTTGTAACATTGTAGCGGGTGAAGTTAGAGTCGAGGATGAAAATTCAAATATGTTCTGATCAATATTTACAGTTTTCCGAAACACCCACAAACGTAAAAGAGTGGAAGTACTCTGCACAATGCAAAGCCGCTGAAGAGCATAATATGATATGTAAAAAATGTGGAATGGGGCGTAAAAAAGGGGAACAATGTATTTAGCTATGATAATGCATTGTACGAGCGAAAATGGGCGGAAAACTGAATTTCGAGGGAAAACTCGTTTCGGAAATGAGCCGAGCGCTGCAGCAGCGCACATCGGAGAACGAAATAATTTGCAATTCCTCGCGTTGCGGTCCGAGCAGCGAAAGGAGCGTCATTATCGGCTAATTACACTTTCGCGGCAGCGCTCGATTACTCTCTCGCGATCGCAAGATGGTACTTAAAGAGGATAAAACGTACTTCAACGACTCAGACGTGGAGAGCAAACACGTGTTCAATAAATAAAAGAACTAGTCGAAAATCTGACTCGTAAATATAATAATAACGAGATTCATATATCTCGTAATTATCGTTTAAAACCATTTTTCCTTCTAACATTTCCATTCCTACTTTCGTTATCTAACGGTAACGCCGAAACCGCGTGACGTCAGAGACAGAAAAGGGAAAATATCAGCATATATTGTCAAACATACCAGAAAAGTCCACCACATGCTACGATTAACGATTGTGCATCGTGCGTCGATCTGTCGAGAATTTGTAATAAACGATGATGACACTCGCTGATAATTCGACGGAGACTCGCAACCTTGGATAATCTTGGATGACGTATCGATTGGACTGCAATACATATTACTTATCGTACTTATTGTCGGGCTATGCACTACAAGTCTGTTTCAACGTGAAATACTCCCGTCGAAGCACATTAAAAAAGTTAAAATTCCTTCGACAGTGTAATTGAAGTAAGAATATACACGCTTAAATAAGGATAATAATAAAAGAATCAAACTACAGCGTTTTGTTGCACGTTGAAATAAATTCTATAATCTTCGGCAAGAGATAATAACGAGATACATTAACACGTTCTAACAAATTTGAATTATTTCTGCCAAAGCAATACTTGCAATTAGTTCACAAAACGCGCCTACCTAATAGCCTATAAATAAATCAAACTCTAGTCGGTGCCGAATATTGGCCATTCCAAATAGCATTCATTAATGAACTGCACCGCAAATGCGTTTCTAATGAAAACTTCATTAAGTGATAAACGCGACGGGAATTAGTCGGCAAAATCTGCGAACGGATGTGAATAGCCGTGAAATTGGCAACTCGTGTGCAAATAGACGGGCATGTCCACCGATTTCTGCAACTGCAGCGTGACCTTGCAGTCTTTATCAATGCTCTCTGCCGGTATCTGGTCTCGCGACAATCGATACGTCGTTGCCATGTAGTCGGTTTTCGAAAAAAAAAGTCCTTATCATCACAAGCATTCACGATCGTTGGCACGGGCGGAGATATCTATCTGGTCCGCGTCTAATTGTAAGTTCAACAACAGATTGACGCTGTCGTTGGATCGTGACAACGATCGGCTGGCGATGATAATCGATCGATTGATAAGATCTACTCTCAGCCGACATCGCAAGATGTCACTTCCATTACCGGAGGGTCTAACAATTTGCGACAGACAAATGCATCAATCATATCAAAGTATTCTATTATCTTCCATGTGCTTGATGAGATCTTTAATTCGATACTCAACGGACGTCGTGTTCATAGAACAGGCAAACTGTATTATTGTATTGTTTCCAATGGTTTGTACCGGAGCACTTTTTCGGCAAGTAGATAAATGAGTCAAATTATGACAGTGTTCTTCTAAACTTACTGTTATACTCGTTTTTGTGGTATGTGTCATTATCGTTTGATTCTCAATGATAATCGAAGAATAAACGGTTATAAAAAATCGCTTGCACATTGCACCGTTGCTTATCAATCGTTTGTCGTCGAATCGGTGTGTCGAAACATCGATTGCTCGAATATTTCTCTGCACGACCGCCGTTTATCGTCACCAACGTGTGTTCCGAAACGTTTGACGTAGAAATTTCTCCAACGTGTCGCGTTGTCTTCTTCGGCGCTACATAAACGAGTTAACGCGGCTGATAGATAGTTTATCAGAGTGCAACAATTTTTCCGATCGCCGTAACGGTATCGGATTATCAGTCGATACCTAGAATGCTGGGTGGAAAATTTCCGCGAGAAAGTGACTTTTCTTGACGCTGCGAACTTGCGAATGTTTCGGAAACGTTATTTCGTCGGACTGTTTAAGAAACAAATGAATCGCGAATATAATGAACAACGTGTTTCAATTCTGCACGTAAGTTGCGCTCACGTACATGGTCATCGTAAATCACTGTCAGCGTGATGAAGCGATCCCGTGACTAAAATTACGCACTAAATATTTCGAGACAATCAAGGCACACTTTCGCAGGTGCCGGTACTCGCGTCGGCGTTGATAACACTGGACAACAAAATTGAACTTTTTTTTTGCCTTTTGAACGAAAATAGCCAATTTCGATTAATCTTGACCTGCTGAAAACGAATCTGAAACCCGTTTTTCAAAATTGGCTCGAGATTTTGAGTAATTGAATTTTGAAAAAAACAGCCTTTTTTCCACTTTGAACAACAATCAGATCGTAAGTATACAAGTCAGACAATTTTTATTGGTTGCAAAAAATTCTCCAGACTTTTACGAATAAAACGGTATCAAACACTTTTACAATTTAAACTTGCAAACATGTTTAAACATTAGTTAAAGTGAATAAGACACGTTTTGCGCACCTATTTTTCGAGATGTTTTTCAATTTTTAGAAAAAACTGTGAGTCCGACGAGGATTCCAATACCTCTACGCGATAGAGCAGACATTTGTCTTTAGAAAACCACTTTAACACTATATAAATTATATTTCTGCTTCGCACAGGAAAACAAAAACCTCGTGCGTGTTACGCAGTGTGAGCAGTGGTTCTCTGACTCAATGCCGTGCAAGCGCTAGGCGAAAACAAGCCACAGCGGAGCGCGTGTTACTACGTGACGCGCACGAAGTCTTAGTTAGTTTTCCTGTAGGAAACCGAAACTTGTTTTACATATTATCACGATGGTTTTCCGATGAATAATGTCTGCTCTGTCGTGTAGTTTCATTGGAATTCACGTCGGAGTCACAGTTTTTTCCAAAAATTGAAAAACATCTCGAAAATCGGTGCGCGAAACATGTCTTATCCACTTTAACTAATGTTTAAACATGTTTGCAAGTTGAATTTGTAAAAGTGTTTGATATCGTTTTATTCGGAAAAGTCTGGAGAATTTTTTGCAATAAATGGAAATTATCTAACTTGTAAACCTACGGCCTGATTGCTGTTCAAAGTCAAAAAAAGCTGTTTTCTTCAAAATTCTATTACTCAAAATCTGGAGCCAATTTTCAAAAACGGATTTCAGATTCGTTTTCAGCGGGTCAAGATTAGTCGAAATTGGCTATTTTCGCTTAAAAGGCAAAAAAAAGTCTAATTCTGTTGCCGAAAGAAATTGAAAAAACCTCCCTAATGATGCGCGCGGAGCATGTTGTACAACTGTAACAAATTTCTCTGGACAATACACGAATTGCCTTCTAAACGAAAATAACCAATTTCGACTAATCTTGACTTGCTGAAAACGAATTTGAAACCCGTTTTTGAAAATTAGCTCTAGATTTTGAGTAATTGAATTTTGAAAAAAACAGCGTTTTTTCGACTTTGAACAGTAATCAGACCGTAGGTTTACAAGTTAGACTATTTTCATTTGTAGCCAAAAATTCCCCAGACTTTTCCGAATAAAACGATATCAAACACTTTTACAATTTGAACTTGCAAACATGTTTAAACATTAACTAAAATTGATCAGTCACGTTTCCCACATCTCTTTTTCGAGATTTTCTTCTATTTCACAGGGCAACACTACAATTGCCTTCTAATCGAAAATAGCCAATTTCGACTAATCTTGACCCGCCAAAAACGAATCTGAAGCCCGTTTTTGAAAATTGGCTCGAGATTTTGAGTAATTCAATTTTGAAAATAAATAGCCCCTTTTCGACTTTGAACAGCAATCAGGCCGTAGGTTTACAAGTTAAACAATTTTCATTTGTTGCAAAAAATTCTCCGGACTTTTCCGAATACAACGATATCAAACACATTTACAATTTAAACTTGCAAACGTGGTTAAACATTAGTTAAAATGGATAAGACACGTTTCGCGCACCTACTTTTCGAAATGTTTTTCAATTTTTTGAAAAATCTGTGACTCCGACGTGAATTCCAATGACACTACACGATAAAGCAGACATTTTCCATCGGAAAAGCATAATGATAATATGTAAAACAAATTTCGGCTTCCTACAGGAAAACTAACTAAGACTTCGTGCGCGTCACGTAGTAATACGCGTTCCGCTGTGGCTTGTTGTCGCCTAGCGTTTGCACGGCATTGAGTCGGAGAACCGCTGCTCACACTGCGTAACACGCACGAGGTTTTCGTTTTCCTGAGCGAAGCAGAAATATAATTTACATAGTGTTAAAGTGGTTTTCCAAAGACAAATGTCTGCTCTATCGCGTAGAGGTATTGGAATCCTCGTCAGACTCCCATTTTTTTGTAAAAATTGGAAAACATCTCGAAAAATAGGTGCGCAAAACGGGTCTTATCCACTTTAACTAATGTTTAAACATGTTTGCAAGTTTAAATTGTAAAAGTGTTTGATACCGTTTTATTCGGAAAAGTCTGGAGAATTTTTAGCGACCAATAAAAATTGTCTAACTTGTATACTTACGGCCTGATTGTTGTTCAAAGTCGAAAAAAGGCTGATTTTTTTAAAATTAAATTACTCAAAATCTCGAGCCAATTTTCAAAAACGGGTTTCAGATTCGTTTTCAGCGGGTCAAGATTAATCGAAATTGGCTATTTTCGTTCAAAAGGCAAATTTAGTGTTGTGCAGTGTAATTAAACAACGTGACGTCGTGCTGATCTTATCGTCCGCCCGATCCCCGCTCATTGTTGCCTCATTCTGCACCTCGAGATCATCCAGATCATTCAGGTCGAGACCTGGTCCCGAAAAGCAGAACGCGAGAAGTTCCAGATATCACGACATAACGGGATTTTCCCGCTTACTTTGTTCTCTTACATGCTATCCACGTTACATTCTCATTCGTTTTCTGTTTTGCCTGTTACATCTTTCGACGGAACGTCACTGTGAAAAATGTGATATCTTGTATATTCGTCTGTCTATCCCGATACAGTACTATTTTTCAAAGAATACATTTATTCACTACTCACACGATATTTGCCATAAAATAAGCTGAGAGACACATCAAAGTACTAACGGAAACTCAGTCTAAGGAACATGCTAAGCCAAATGCTAAAGATATCTTGAACTAATAGAAAAATAGATTCAATCAAGAAGCGCGAGTTCTGAACACTTAGTTGCAGCCCGTAGTTAAAAAACAGTGCTCTCGGACTTATCGTTATCAGCTGAGCGAAGTGCGAACAGGAGGATTTAATCTCGGATGAGTCACTCGACGCGGTCCAACTCGTCGATCCGGCTCGATCTCAATCCCGACTCTTTCTCGTTTCGCATCAGCTCCCAATATCCACGGGCACCGTCGATGCTCGAACACTCGAACGCCTGGATTAACACGGACGCGCCACATAATTATTGTTCCCCCGGCGGATGAAACTTGCGTCGATCGGACTACAATGTCAAGAGCTCGTTTCCAGGACTCGCGGCGCACATATTGTACGAGTGCAACGCAACGCTGATTGTATCGATGTGCATGAACGTTTAGCTACACCTACGACACCTACGTAAACGTTTTACCTCGAAGTATTCTCGAACAATCGACGCTCCGTTATTTAGATTCCTATTTAAATTATATTTTATGCTCACAAAGAATCCACCCATTTCAATTGTGCCATGAATTATCGACCACCCTATATACTGCAGACGCGCAAAAAAACGTATCCGAGCAACGACGCGCGCATTTATCATTATCAGCGAATAAGCAGGACGTACATGTACATACACCACGAATTATTCATGAAAGCAGTACGGATACTCGAATCAAACTCGTCGATTGAATGACGGAAAAAGGGGAAACGAATTTCATTGGAAATTTTGCATTACCGACGAGACGAAGAGTGTGTCGCTAGCGCCTGGATTAGTCGTGCGATAATCCCCGGATTATTAATATTAATTTTGGGCGAGTATCTGGCTGCGCGAACCTCTCCCGGCAGGATTACGGGATTTTGCGAAATTATGCCGGGACCACTTCGCGAACGGTCGCAGGAGACTCTCCCACTGGCGCAGCATCGTTCGCGAGTACGAAGATTAACCTAAAAACAAAGCGCGCCCATTCTCGGACCGCGCTATGCCGCGTTCGCGAGACTCCATTGTTCACGAAATATAAACGATCGACGCCGGCTTGCTCGCGGATAAATCCTGAGGTACGTTTTACACATCTCTCCGCAGCGCGTCTTTATGCAGGCTGGCGCATCTAAATGGGAGCGTCTGAATATATCCGTCGCTTACGGATGCGCGTGGAAGAATTCGTCAGGGAAGTCGTACAGAGTTCGAACGGGCGAACGCAGTGATAGAAGGAAAATTTCCCTCGAGGTTTATGTATTTAATCATATATTTTTCCTGCCGAGTTCACGTGCAAGATGAAGGGAGAAAATTTAGCAATCCGAACGTCTCTTGAGATTGAATGTTTGGCACGGTGCATCATTATAGGTAATTGAATTGCTGTTCTTTTCCCGGATAAGGGTGTAGGAGGAGAAGTGTATCATTTAAAACGGTTCGATCAACAGAAAGTGTCGACAAAGTTCACGTACCAGAATTGTGTCTCATCGCATTGACCCAATCGAACCGTGCAATCTGTATAATGCAATTTTCTGCGTTGTTTTCTGTGCTTCCTGTATCGTACGCAACTGATAAATGTCGACTGAGACGTTTTACAAGCGCATCCGACAACTTGTGATTCGCGGGCGTCGCTCGCAATGTTTTCGACAATCGTTACGAATGCCGATTGATCAAGTGCAAGCCACGTTATCGAGTTTACGAGCGTTTAATCGTCGTTATCGTGACTCGCGAGAATTTAATCGCTTTTATTAGCCGCACAAATTGGCCCGGCACTTTTACGCACTCGCGCGCAATATCTGCCCATCCTTATCCGCAGATTATCTCGACTCTCGGACGCATCGCTTTTTGTCGGTAGCCTCAAGGACACTCGCCACACGTCGCCTGCGAGTCTTGATCTGAGACTTTCAGTTCTGCACTTGACCGTCGATTTAAGATTCCGATTGTGCGATAAGCTACTTCAATCGTACGCTCGTGGCGATTAGTTCGAAACAATCTAACAGACTTTTTGTCACACAATATATATTGCACATATATATGACACACAATGCATAGTCACGCAGACCATATTCCAATTGTTTGAAGAAATTTGATTTTGCGGAGAACGTAGATCCCTAGGTGCATCGTTGAAATTGCGCTTTCTTCTTCGATCTCGGTCGTACTTTGCTGGGAAAAGAAGAGTCTCTGAAAAAGTGGCCGATAATTGAAGAAAGTCGCCGGGTTGACTGAAGCAACAACAGCGCGGAAAGAGGATTTTTGTAATAACGTTGAATGTGGCCGACAGACGTGTATTCTCCTCTAATAACACGAGACTGCTCTTTTCCTGTTCACTTCTTCTTCTTCTTCTTCTACTTCTTCTCCGCTTCCCTCCGACTCTCAGTTTCCCGACTGCTCGGAATACGGCGTCTCAATATTTAAAGTTGCCGGAAAGTTCTACGAATCGGAACGGAAAGTGGGTTAATGGCTATCGAGTATCTGCTCGCGGAAGAATATCCCTCCGAGCGATCCTGAGAATTCTGAACAATGAGACGCGTCAAGTTAGAATAACGATTGGGTGTCGTCGAGATTCATGCAAAATCGCAGCTAGCGTTCCTTTTTGCCACGTCCCGCCTGTCCCTTAAAACCATCTGTCTTTCGTTAAGATATTTCTCTTGTCGCGCAAATCCTAACAGAGGATATCTATGGACTAGAATGCTGTGTACGATGGGAATCTTTCCGTTCTTCAGAAGAGGAGAATAATCGAGCGGAGGTACCCGATATCTCGTCGGTGCTCTTATTGAAACGCGTATGCAGGGATGTAGGTGCATCCATTTCTTCGCTTTGGCAAAATTTATCGCGTACGATAAAGCGTCACCTCCATACGACATTCATTGAACGTCGAATGCGACGAAATACCGTTTTCATCCGATCAGGCACAGTTTACCGTATCGAATCGTTCCCGCACGTTATCAGTCGTGTGAACGAACGTATATATCTACCATCATTTCTCACGCTCAATTCTAGTGTCAAGGTCCCGCACGGCGAATCGATTTATAACGAACAGATCTTGTGACCTCTCTCTCTTTCTCACTCTCTTTCTCTCGTGACTCTCTTTCGCGATGGTCGATCAATGCAACTCCGTCTTCCATCGTCTCGCGAGACTTCCATCGAGGCATTTCCTGGTAACTTGCATGCTGCTGCCCAACTTTATAACCTTCATTCACTGCCTCCAGCATCCGCGCATTCCATGTATCTTTTGATCTTCAAACGACGGAAACAACTGGTTTCTTCAGCGACGGCAATTATACGAAACGGCTGCTTTTAAGCAAACGGACTTGTACCGTAAATTCGCTTTTTCTTCGGCCCCAACTATTACTGAAGCAACTGAGTCTGCGCGAAGAAACAAATCGAATGCAACATAACATTATAAAAGGTACAGCATAGTACAAAGTATTTTGCTTCGGCAAAAAGAATCGCTTTCCGTTTCTTTCAAAAACAAAGTCTTACTTCGATCGAAATTACTTTCTATTCTTCATTCAAAACTCATATATCAAATCATTCCCTTGTACCATACATCGCTAGCATACAACCGCGAATCTACGAATCGATATACACTTTCATGAAGCAGCACAATCGTAGTTATATTTACGATTACATCAGTGATTATGAAGACACGTTAGTTGATAGTATCGGAGTGTACCACGGGTCGTTGACTTTAATTTCCGCGTGTCCTCTCGAACATGGCCGACGACTCCGCAGTCGCATCAAATGCTCGTCGACTCCGCTCAATTCGAGAACTTCCCCCGCGCCGGATTATTTCTCAACAGGCCCGATGTCTCATCGCGTGTCTGAGCTATGACGGGGGCTTTCCTCATTCGCCTTATCACCCCCCTCTCACCTCCGCTTCCCCCACCCTTCTCGCGGAAGCATCCCGAGAATGCTCACCCTGAGTATTTTCACAATAGTTACCGAGGCCCTGCTTATCTTCGGATTCCGTGAATTATTCGCGACATGTCGTTCGACGAAGGGAATTTCCCTGGCGTGGAGAGCCAAAAGGCTCGATGCTTTTTTTTCCGGAAGAGCTGATAACACGCGGAAGCAGCGCAAAACTGTCAGTCGTGGCACGCGAGGTCAATCGTTGAACTTTGATGAATGTTGTAGTTTTCAGTCGGAACGTAATTGTGTAACGTTTCTAATCTGACGAAAAATATTACCACGGAATGTTACACTGCGGAGTTATTATAAATACAGTCCGGTAAACGCGTGCGTAATTTGCAAAACGATTTTCTGTTCAATATTTCGATTGCTGATCTTTGAACGATAATAACTGGTAAGCGTTTCCTTATCGAGTCAATCCGTATAAGAGTATCGGCGTGACGTTGTCGAATTTGCAATCTATGCCAGACAGCTGAATGTAAGCAGTTTTAAGAATACCTCAAACGACATGCTTCATATTTCATTTTGTACAGAGTATTTTGGAATGGACTACGAAAAGAGGAATATGAGAAGAAATGGAAGCGAAATGTATGTAGCATCGGTGTTCAAGCATTCACGAGAATCATTGTTATTCCCCGGCTTCGGCGTGGGAAGTAAATACCTTCACGCACCAGTAAACGCCTCTCCTCTGCTCCTCCCCTACTTAGACTTCACCGTTTTTCACGGTGTACAATAATCCAGCCTGAACGACGTCGGTCCCTCAACGAGCTGCCGCTTTTACCGCACCCTAAGAACTACTTCCTCTAGTAGGATTTGCTCGGAGAGAGAATGAACGTTGCAGGGTTTAAGCTGCTGATTTCGTTCGCATGATTGGCCGAATACTGTTCTGAAATACTAAAGTATATACACTTCAATATAGCTGCGTGATCTGTTGATGTACAAAATACTGAATAAATTTTTGAATGATTATTATCGGCATGGTCATCACGATAATTATCGTTACTACTTCAGTTGTTGCTATTTAACAGTAGCAGCAATGGGAAGATAATGACTGTTCGGGGAAAATAAGTTTAGAATTATATTAATTCTTAACCAAACACAGTAGATTTCACGGTAGAAAATATGGCGTTCGTGGAAGGGGTTAACGAAGTTTCTTTAAGTCGAGACAACGGACCGACGACGAAGGTGCGGGCTCAGTGAGTACTCGCGTGGGAAGTGAAAATACCTTCACGCGCTGGCAAGCATCGTCCACTAAGCCGCCGCCCTTTCCTTCGCCCTCGCGTACCCTACCGCAGCAGTTCCCCACAGTTACTAACCGTGCACCGACGGAAATCCGACGATTTCGATCGTTTCACTGCCACCCGCGAACGACCCTTTCGGATTAAGATCGGCCGAAGATTGTACCTGCTCGCCAGAAACACGTTACGATCCTCCGATTGACGGCGTTTACAAAGAAAAAGCAGGCTGGGACACAGATTTCTAGACGAAAAAGAAACGAAGGGACGTGTGTATCGGCGTTTTCTTCCATAGGCCCTCCTTTTCGAGGGAACTTCATTGGAGGTTCGGATTTCGAAGCAGTCTGAACAGGATTTCCGTACAATTTCTTAACCCGTTCCGCGTAATCGTTATCAACGAAATCGTGTCAGTGTCGTTTGCAGGACACTGACGTGCCAGTCGACAATGGCGGTCAAAATCTTGTCCTCTCGGTTCGCGTAACAGCGCGAGAAGCATCAATGCGACCTATCTCCCTTACGTCCGACGCGTATCGCGACCTATCTCCCGAGCTAGTCCGTTTTTCTCCCTTTTCGAAGCGACGTCAAATGCCGGTCGCGAGACTCGCGATCGAAAACAATGGCGCCCGGGCAATCGTCGTTCTTGCAGGCCGGCCGATTCAATTTTCCCCGCGCGCTCTATTCCGCTGGAAATTGAAAAGCGCGGCCCGGCGTCGGCGAACGTTTCAATGGACGTCGAACTGCATCAACGTGCGGAAGCTGACCGAGGTGGGCGAACGAAGTATGACGTTAAAAGGGAGTCGCGGGGGAAATGATAAAACAGAGAACGGAACTGGTGTCCTTCTTGGCGGGAAGAGAGTTGCTGACTGACTGAAAAATGTCGCGATCTCACCGATGTAGTCTTATAATTCATCATTTTCGCGAGCCGACAGATTTCTTTTACAACTTTGCGCTGGATATAAAGCGGGATGCAAGACTTTCGGTTCTGACGTTAAGGTAATGGTGATTTCAAATTTTCACTAGTACTTTGACACATTTTATCGAATGCCGTTTCTGTCCTGAGGGTAACGGACGTTGTAATGAGTGCACAAAGCGACTGTTGTACTCATTCGTGTTATTAGCCGAGCGCCGCGACGGCGGTATTATTATACGCGTCACCGTTATTCGCGACATGTAAAATCGGGCCACTTGACTGAGGCAACAGTTACACGTGCTGTGCTTCTTCGTCGCGCCGACGTACCCCGCGTTCTCAACACACATCTGATACTTTTATCGTTAATCGATAGAGCAGCCATCAATCTTTACTTTGCGTTACTTAAACGTATGCCTCGCGCAGGATTATTCGTTCCCATTCAAGCGTGCAGATAACTCGCGCAACGACCTATAGGATTGCTCGGTACGTTAGTCGAACGAGAACAGGGATTACGTTGGAAGCAGACGTGGCGTACATATTATCAAGCTTCATTAATTCAGTATACCAATTACGGGCTTTCTTGATTCTTATTCGTCTCATCTTGAGTTGTTCTCTTTCAGTGCAAGAATGATGAGTAAGGCAAAATACGTTGCTCGCAGGAAACGTAACAATCTGCCCAAGCAGTGAGCAAGTTATCATTGTTCAAAGCAGAGAATTTTTAATCGAATTAAGATTGCGGCGTGGGAGAAGCAAGCATGGTCGGTAGCGAGGTTTTAGTGACGATATGAGGAAAGACAGGAAACACGTGCGCGCAGACCTCGACTGCCATTTATTTGCTCTGTAGACACGCCAGCGAGTCGTAAAGGTACGTACAGATAGATTGGACTCGAAATGACAGAAAATGTATGCAGCGACGTTGTCGTGGCATTCAAATTAAGAGCACTCGCAAATAGTATCGCGGACCAGTGATTCAGATGATGAGGTTCAGACCGAACGTTAACAATTTAAATTGTCTTTCGCAAGTTCGGGAATATTCCGATATTATACAATACAACCCATCCAAATATATTATACGTATCAAAATGCGGTTTCAGCGGAAAATGCGTACTATGCGATAATTCGCAAGACGAAATAATGAACGTTATCGCTTGGTGTGCACGTGGCCCAAAGACGTTCGCTGACAACATGTATGTGGCAGGAAGAGTTGACGCCCCGCATGTTAGGAAAGCGAGGTGGCAAAGGAGAGTCAGAAAGACGTATGGAGACGTAAAAGGGGAGGGGGAAGGGGGACGAACGATCGTTACAGATAACCAATTTTTTTGCGGGCCCCTTAATCGCAGCGACTCCGCGAAGGCGGTGATATTGATTGGATGAGCACAAAGGCGATAAGCAGCGACGTTTATCGTCGGTGTCGATATCGATGGAAATTGACGATAAGGCAGAAAAGTATATACACAATTTCCAGATCGGTCCCGGCCACTCGCGAGTGATCGCTTGCAGTTTTCACACGTACACGAGGAACACTGGCAGGATGTCGAAACTACGTGCACCCGTCGCGATCATCTTTCTTGTCACGGCCATTACGGTCGGGCAGTTTCAGTCAGGTAAAGTGTTAACGCGCGGAACAAGTGGAATATAACCATGGAAAGGCAAAGGGAAAGTAATGAGAGAGAGAGATAGAGAGAGAAAGAGAGAGAGGGAGGGAGGATGGAAAAGGATAATAAGTAACGAAGCAACATCTGCAGAGTTTGCAAGTATTCCGTTTTTTTGGTCCGACGAAGTGTGTTCGAAGACTAATTGGGAGGATCGCGGAATCTCGTATGAAACGGTGTGATACGTCGAAAACAGTTTTTTGTCTGAGAGGCGACGGAATTCGGAGCGCACCAGTGCGTGCATTTTATCGTCTGTGTCCAAATTCGACAGTTTTATCGGTGTGATCGAATCGTGCCGTTTGTGAGCGTTCGCGTCGGGGATTTGGTTATCGATAATCGTTAATCGGCGATGTTCATGTATAAGGAGCATACGCCATTTGCTGCGTAATACATTCGCGTTAACAAATATCAAGTGTGCGTAATTTTATGCGATCCATTTTTAACAGGTTCGCGGACGTGAATGCTATAGCATTCATTTTCATGATGATGCAGAATGACATGAATGCTATAGCATTCAAATCTTAAAGTCAATTATTTTGAATTTAATTTTATATAACCTTAAGTTTTTGTAATTATTATACCTGTTGTGGATGCTATAGCATTCATTGTCTATAACGATTAAAATATGATAATCTGACTACCCTTATAAAATGTGTTTAATCAAATTTCGGATATCACAACCAATTTAAAAATAAAATGACTGTCAAGTTTTGCACCTCGCTAAAACTTTTACTGTCCGCGAACGTGTTAAGTGCAAAATTGTATATCGTGGCTTGTTCGGTTTTGTTGAAACCATTCAACCAACAATATTGTTTCAACAAATTTCACCAACCCTTGAATGATAGTGATTTTAATTTTCGCTATCATAGAAGAGCCATTCTTAATACGTGTTTACGAACAGCCGATTTTGCTCTATTTCTCCTGACACTTTATATGCTAATATTACGGTTTAACATAGTACGTGTCGATGTTATTTGCGATCATAGATGTAGGCTCACAACTAACCTTATGATCAGAAAAATCATCCATTAAGTTACAAACTTAACACGCACACAATAATGGAATTCGTTACGTATACAGTATAGCGGTATTGTTGTACAGAGTTTTACTTTATGAAAGTTTCATTTAACTTACATACGTACGTTGTATGCATGCAACGCATGATTCTTCACCCGAGAATGAGTGTCAGGTATCAAGAATTGATGAAGAAGTTGTTACAATTATACCACAAACTAAGTTTACCAATTTTATTCTTGTTAATTTGTTCTCTAGGTGACGCGCTGAAGTGCTACACTGTATGCCCGACAGAACTCGGTTGTAAAGATCTATCTGAAGAAAAACTGCTTGACTGTACTCCAGCAGTTACTTCCACACCATCACCAACGAATCCAACAGTATCAACGAAACCAACAGAATCAACCGATCCAACAGTATCAACCAATCCAACAGTACCAACCAATCCAACAGTATCAACCGATCCAACAGTTCCAACCAATCCAACAGTATCAACCGATCCAACAGTTCCAACAAATCCAACAGTACCAACAAATCCAACAGTTCCAACCAATCCAACAGTATCAATCGATCCAACAGTACCAACCGATCCAACAGTACCAACAAATCCAACAGTATCAACCAATCCAACAGTACCAACCAATCCAACAGTATCAACGAATCCAACAGTTCCAACCAATCCAACAGTATCAACCGATCCAACAGTACCAACCGATCCAACAGTACCAACAAATCCAACAGTATCAACCAATCCAACAGTACCAACCAATCCAACAGTATCAACGAATCCAACAGTACCAACCAATCCAACAGTATCAACCGATCCAACAGTACCAACCAATCCAACAGTATCAACCAATCCAACAGTACCAACCAATCCAACAGTATCAACCGAACCAACAGATGCGCCAGAGAGTGGTAAGTATGCTCACTATTCTAAAGTAATCTATATGCCCAGAAATAATTGCCTATTGTATATGTAACAAATAATTGCAAATAATTTACTTTGCTACCTCGTACTAAACCAATTTTGCGTACTGTCCTATCGTTTCAAATAATTCAGAGATTTTATTTCCAAGCCCTCTTACGAGTGCAACTACGATTCACGCGTGGAAATAATATCGCATTAGAATGTTCAATTACCGTCAGACCACAGTCAATAACAATTCATGTTTCAGGCACATTCAGACGATTCAGGAGAGGCATTATCAATGGATTTTCTGTAAAACAACCTTTCGCTCTTGGTGATCCAGCTTGTGCTACAGTTGTAGTAACGTGTAAGTAATCATTGCGGTTATATTTGTAATGACACACTGACCAATGTGCGAGTAACTCTAGCAATTGGGGATTCGGTGAATTCAGTAAATTATTTAAAATAACATTATTTTTCTTCAAAATTCTATTTCATAGACTGGTATGTAAAGTTGATCGATTTCCGTCGATATATACTGATCATAAGATATTCGAACATTGTACCATAACAATGTGCACAGTGATTTTGCGCGACCACCTAAACGGAGAATATGCAATAAACTGTTTTAAATAAAAAAAGGTCTTCAAATGGTACGAGATTATTTTTCAACGTTCCATTATTTTCGAAAATAAGACGTAATGATCGTGAACATTTATTCCATATTCTCGTATCACTGTATAGAACAGCGACCGTGTGACTTTTCATACTTTTTTTTCCGAAATTGGAGGCCTGAATTGAAAAATGATATTCTAAATTTCCACCGTCGACTATTGATATATATTCTTTAAACAATTTGTCATAATCATATTGTAACCACTCTACTTCGTTTTTCAGTTAACAGCACAGTCTATACAGTTAAAGGATGTACAGTGCAGACAGAAAATACTTGTAACAGCCTGAAGGAAGAGATAGAAACAGCAAAGGATATAAAAATAAACAGTTGCGAAGTATGTTCCGACGATGAATGCAACGGTTCCTCGACAATTGTCGCAAATGTAACGTTCATAATTCTCGCGCTGGCCAGTGTTTTCGTTTTCAACAAATAAATCGACGTGGCCATAATGTCGGTAGATGATGTACAAATTTTCGCGTCAGGCGTGCGGTGCCAAAATTTCCTATTGTGGCGACAAATCAATCATCTCACTATTTATGAATTGTAATGTACTGGATATGTCGTCTGCGTGTGTGCATTCACGCTAGAATATACATATAAGAATACGTTACCAACACAACGCAAACGTTCTGCCGCAAATGTTTTTATTGACGTTGTAATTTCGAATAAAATTATTTTACAATTAAATTTACATTTTACAAGTGCGCTCCACGCTAATCGTCATCGCACCGATACTTTTACGAATTCTGTTTAAGTCAGTTACTCTATGGACGAGCAAATTAATTTTTTAAACATGTAGGTGACACTCTGCGGATTTACTGAATCGGTATATTTTTTCTTGTACTAATGTTAAGTAGATCCCGCGTGGCCAATGTTTGATCATGAAATGACGGATTAATGTGTACCGGAGGTGATTTTGAATCAAAGATCACCGGCTAGAGCACAGATTTATTAAAAGTTGACGAATAAAGTTTTAATAATTATTCGCTTGAAAGAGAAATTTTACGGCTCGGAACACGCACCCGTTGAGGCATCGATTCGTCAAATAAGCTCCAATTGTCGCGGTACGGATTGTTAGCCCGAAGACAGACGAACAAGGGGTGGCTCTGGTGCATGCCAGAGCGAGCAAGAACGCGTTTCTCTTCTTAAATGCTTCCGACTGCACGACTGAACATGCGAATATTACACGTCTACAAATGTTCGTTGAAACACACATACGGTCCAAGTGTAGACAAAAAAGACACGCAATACGTACATAATACGTAGACGTAACGTATGTAATCCCATATGCACGATAACGAATAAACGAAGCACACTTAACCAATTATAGTGTCGCTCGTACGGTGAGACGTTAAAAATTGACACTTTCATACATATTCATTGCCACATTACATCAGGAGTTTGGTATCAAAAAAATGCCGCATCATTGAGGCATGATTCAATACAAATACGCGAGCGTACGTGCGTCCACCGAACGACCGCGTCTGCCGGAAGAGTCGGACGGTCTGTGCTTTACGTAGTAGTTCGATCATTACTTTCCATTAAAAGCGCGGTTTCATCAGCGTAACGAAAATAAGGAACATCGGGCCAAACCAATATCTAACGCGTCGGCCGGCGTTGGGAAAGTTTCAACCGACGAGCCCACCACCCATTGGCCGCGGCCTAATTAATTTTTCTCCCCGCTACTACTCCCTACGGAATGAGCATGCCTAATATTCGAGCAATAATATTCGGTTAGGAGGATATTCGAGTAGTCCCAGGCCTAGTCTGAAAGCGTGCCACGCTTGTGTGATACACCATCGTTCGCCACCGACGATCCCTCGTTAGTTGCGCTCGGTCGTTGCACCCGTGGTGGAGTGGAAATTGATCGTAAACGAAAGTCCATCCGCAACGGACAATTAGCCGGCCGAAGATGTTGCTGGTTCGTAGGCTAATTAGATTCCGCCACGTGAGAATGATGAATCCGTGGTCTTCTTTCTTTCTACATTAACCGGCGGCTTTCGCGGCGCTGAGAGGTTCGCAGCACGACGGGAAGATACTTTTTCAGAAGGGATCGCCCGTTAACTTCACGGTCTCCAGTCGGGGACGATTATGCAAATGTCCACGCCTGCTTCGGTGCACGCGAACGACGACCGCTTACGCTTACGTTTACAACGATCCGAAGCCTGCTCGACTGCGTCCAGACCGCTCGGCGCTGATGACTGTTTTTGATCTTGTGCAATAGTAATTTATTTATTGCATTTTGGGCGGTTAATGACGAAAAGTCCGACGATTATACGAATATAAATACCGGTTTCATAATCAATTTCGACAACGACTTTGTGAATGTAAGATGTTAATATATTTTAAGCAAAAGTTCGTCAGAAATGTCTGGTAAACGGTATGAATCTAGTATTTATGAAATTCTTTCGTTCAGTCACCGAAATCGCGTAAATCGTCAAGTACGTTGGAGTATGTAAGTTATTTGGTTATTTATGCGTGTCCTGCGTTTTGTCTGACCTGTCTATATCTTTGTCACTAAGGAACGCAAATAGGAGGCTACATCTTATAAACAACGCTCATGGTATTTTGTACGTGGAAGCATGGGAAGAAACTGTAATGCGAACGAAACGGATATGGCGCGGAGCATCGTGCAGGCCCTGCTCGCTCATCCGTAATATTGAAAGTTTACGAGGTTTGCCATAATCGAATTTCGTTAACCGCCTCCGCAGGATACCAGCTGGAAATAGGCTCGAGATGTTACTCGTCGTTATAAGCTCTGCCGAGCGTTATGCGTTCAAAATGGAAAAGTAGAGTGGAGCGCGATGAGTTGAGACGCTCAATTCTGATTGTTATCAAAATCTACATCAAAGAACAAACGGAATACGAGGATTACGAAGGAAGTGTCGTAACGCATCTTGTGCGTACATACGCCAACGCAGACCGCTCAAAATTTATTCAACAAAAAGGCCAATTTGCCTTGACTCGCCTATTCACAGTCGACTCGCGATCGTACAAGCTAAGCAAGACGCTCAATTCTGATCGTTAGCGAAATCTGCATCAAAAGACAAACGGAACACGAGGATTACGAAGGTAGTGTCGTGACGCATCTTGTGCGTACATAAGCCAACACAGACCGCTCAATTTTTATTCGACAAAAAGGCGATTTTGCCTTGACTCGCCTATTCACAGCCGACTCGCAATCGTACAAGCTAAGCAAGACGCTCAATTCTGATCGTTAGCGAAATCTGCATCAAAAGACAAACGGAACACGAGGATTACGAAGGTAGTGTCGTGACGCATCTTATGCGTACATACGCCAACACAGACCGCTCAATTTTTATTCGACAAAAAGGCGATTTTCCCTTGACTCGCGTATTCACAGTCGACTCGCGTATTCACAGTCGACTCGCGATCGTACAAGCCGGACAGCAGCAAAGAGTCCCGCGCGAGTTGACAAATCCTCGCCAACCCCGAAGAACTTCCAAGCCTCACCATGAACGTCCAGGGATTTCGTTCTGTCGTAATTTACGCCCTGCTCTTCCCTCGTTCTGTGGCCACCCGCGGCTTTCCGCCCCACCCTTCCCATCAACTTCCTCTCTTTTTGTTTTTCATTTCCACCCCAATTTCCGCCGACCATCGGCGAGCGCGAGGAAAATCAAACGCGGAGCAGTCCCGTTCGTCAACGCTCGCGCCTGCTTCCGCGCCGTCGTTAAATCGCATCCGTCGCTCGAGCAAGCTCGAATCGAGTGACCGCACACGGTGATTTTTCATTCTCCTCCCGCGCCCGGCGTCCGGCTTCTGTCCGGCAGACTACAAACGAGGGAAGCCGATGATGCTCTCGCCAAATCCTGCGCGCTCTGTTCTCTGTTCCGCGAAACTCGCCTCGCAGCGTCGTCGTGCGTACGGATGGGGTCGTTGTAAAGGTGAGATTCATGTTACGAGGTCGTCGTATGGGGAGAGGTCGATGTATCTATCACGTCTGGCTTTATGTAACCCAGTCGTGTAACGTCGAGTAAGCGAAAAGTAACGTGCCCGCGCTGCTTACACGACAAACTTCGACCGTGCGCGCTGCCGGACGGACGAAATGCGAGAAACTCTCTGTGCAGTGTCATCGGTGTTCGTTAGGCAAGTCTCTCCGCGGACGGACTTTGTTGCGCGAGCTGTTAACGTCACAGTAGTCAGTCTGTGGTTCTCGTAATCAGCGACATGTATAAAGCGATTAATATTTTTTGGAGAAATTTTTCAGTCTCTTTTTATTCAGAGAACGATTAGCTGCTTCGTTTATTACACGAAGAGCGAGGAATGAGTTTGGAGAAAAATTTGGTGCGTTATTTTATGCATCTACGGATATTTGTTCCTTTTAATAAATCCTCGACGGCCTCTTGCTTGGAATCTGCCGCGCCATGAACGTGGGTATGGACATTGTAAACGTATAAGCCGTGCTACGAGGTCAATACAGAGGTTTTACCCTATACCCTATGTATCGTGGGATCAGAGAAATATAATACGTATGTATCTACACAATGGCGCCTGTGTGTGGACTGCGTATAAAGGATCTATATACGTCCACGGGGTGGGGCATTCAAATGGGGATACCTAAACATCTATCTTCCTCTCGGAAATATGAAAAAATATTCAGGGCAGTGCTACATAGCGCAAAGGGTGAGACACGGCTTTGAAGAAACCTGTCACGTATCCCGACATCGACGTCAAGTCTTGGGTCCCTAATGCGAGATTAGCATGCTACGTAAGGGATACGTGGCGGTGCATTTCTGGATGCGGAAGACGTTTTGAGTGTCAATGTACTTAATTGAAAAAATATGTTAAACTATTTAGCTTTTGCGAGAATCGTGGCAGAGTATGCAGATTCATTACTTCATTTCTTTGTTGCGACGAGGACAGTATATTTATGTGTAGGTTTATAACTAGCCTGTCAAAACGACTTACTTTGACCGAAATTATTACTGAGCGGTCAGAAATAACAAGTGTTCAAATTGAACGCGCTCGACGAAACATTGCCTGTTCCAGACCGCCGGCACTGGAGCCTAGTCATACAGAATCAAGCAAAGACGTAGTGTAATTGGTTAAACATTATCCATTCCGCACGAATAATCGAATTAATCAATCCCCGATCGAAAGGCAAATCAACACACGCAATCGGCCAATACGCATCCACACATGCAACCTCCCTCAAAGTAAACACGTCCGCGCATGCGCACAATTTCAGACGAGCGCACTCGGACCAGCGAACACAGACGAATCGTTCTTTCCCGTTCCCGTCGAATCGTCCACCCTGCTCTCCCTTTTTCGTCTAATAATGAGCGCCGCCATCGAGACGGATCTCATTAGCCCCATTCACGACGCTCGACGTCGCGATGCCACGCAGAGGGGACGCGAGTCAACGAAAGAACGTTCTCCTCGCTGCTTTTTTTCCTTTCCACCCCGACACATCGACCATCCCCTCCGTACCACCCTCTCGCGCATGATCCGTCGACGGAGAAAAAAAGATTTACGCCAGCGTGAATGATCATTTCGACGCGACGATTTCGTCGACCCCAAAGCTCCCCCTTTTGTCTTGGCACGCGCGAAAGGACGCGAGACCCCTAATTGTAGGGTGGAAACAAGTGCGACTCTGTCCGTACGCACCGCGCGAAACAACACTCCCGCGATTTTCGCATTGTTCCCGTGCGTCGTAATGAGTTTTGCGCCATTCGTCCCAAACGCGAAACTAGTACTTTTACGGACATACGCCCTGTATGGATGTCGAGGAAATTTCTTCCCCTCTTCACTGAGCTTTTTACTACACTTCCTCTCGCTCATTTTTTCCTTCCTCTCTCTGTTCCTCTCTGGCCCTTCATCTCGCTCATTCACTTGTTCGCCTACCTGCCTACCATATGTCTCTCTTTTTCTATCTCTCTCTTCCTCGCTCACGCCTCTGTGCATCTACCCCTCTCCCTCTCTCATTCATTCACTTGTTCCTCTACCATCATTCCCTCTTCCTCTCCCTCACACCAAGATCCACCTCCTTCTCTCTCTTCGTTTCACTTGTCCCACCTCTCGCTCCCTCATTCTTTCGCGTACGCGCACTCGATACATACACCGACGCGCTCACTATCTCCCAGCTCCACCCACACAGCCGCGACCCATCGTACACGCCGCCTCAGCTGCGGATGGTGGGACCTCGACGAGCGCGACCGCGTCGAGGTGTCTCAGTCGATCGCTACCCTCCGTGAGCGACGGTGCTTCGTAGTCGTCGTCCTACCTGCCTCTCCGTAAGCTCAAGTCCGCTGCCAAGCGCGTGTGCGTCCGAACGAGGTCCTCGGGACCTCGCGAGAATTATTCTTCGATAACTTGCCGGGAAAGCTCGCTTCCGCGGAATCCTTTTTTCGGGACCTTTTCTTTCGGACAGGACATCCTTTTTTGCGCACCCACTGGTGATCGTTGAAGGAAACTGTGCCGCGTGTACTCGCAGTGTGCAACCCCCTGCATTGAGTGAGCCGGACTGGCATGCTGCAAGGGTGGTAGCAGGTTTGATCGGCTGAGACGCAGTTTTGGTCCGGATCGAGTGCGCCTGTCGGAAGACATTGACGAGAACGTGAGTACCAGGTGCTAGTTTCAGTATCGTCCTGCCAAGGCTGCCCGAAGTAGGACGTTCCGTTTTCGTTTGAGAGGGAACGCGCCGATTGTTGCTCCTGCTGACGCGGTCGAGTTTATTGTTCTGTGATGCTGCGGGTAGCCGTTTGGGTTTGATCGCTTGTTTCGCGGATTTATTCCTAGCTTCCGCGTGTGAGATGCGTGTTAGTTTCATGACTGAAGAGGTACTGAGTGTGACATCAATTTTGTAGGGCATCCATCGATTCCGAATTAAATGTACGATGTTTAGGAGTGGAACATGGGGGAAGAATGCCTGCGATGTGTCTAATGTCTAATGGGTTATGATGGAAACCGTATGATGTTTTTGTTTTTGTGAAAATCGATACTCCAAAATTCGAGTTTAATAGAATCATCTGCTTATATCACGTTATTGTATCGTACGTATCGTATTTATACATTGAATTGCTTTCCCGCCAAGGAAAAACAAACGTCATGAATGTAATGCAGAGCGGTCCACAGATTTCTCTATGCGCACTATGATCTTTTTTCTTTCCTTTTGAAAACTAAAAGTTAATGCGCTTACTAACAATTTTTTGAATTAGAAGTTATAATTTATTGATAGTACAACGTAACTAAGCGAGTTATATGATCGAGTGCCCTAGATCACTGCAAAGTTCGAATTTTGTCGTGCTCGACGGCTGTTACGTAGAAAATGATTCATGGCACAGCCCTTGGCTGGGTTTGCGTGCAGAAAAATGGTAGAACGCGTTTGTGAAAAGCAAATATGTGACCGCGAGGAGCTCAGGGTCGCTCTTCCGCGATTGTTCGATCGTTACCAGTAACATGCTCCATATCGCTCGACTAAGATCAATTTTAAAGAGACACTGATATTCACCACACAATAATACACCGGACATGACGAAAGCAATGAAATAATCACCGATAAGCTATCGCGATCGTACGTAACTTAATCGAAAAAGCTTGAACGATGCCCCTCTCATCGATACTTCGAAAACAGTTTGCCAAAAGATGAAAAAGGCTTTCAGCGGAGCCACGAACCGCGAACTGACCCCTTCGCCAGTTCGCGTGCGTGCGCCGACGGCGTGTTCTTTGTGGATGCCGCGAAACGGAAGCGGAGCATTTCGTAAACGAGCAGTCACCACTGGGGGGGCAAAATGGATTGAACGCCTTGAAGGCGGGCCTCCGCGTTTTAAGGAAATACAGGAGCGCGCCCGCGACTCGACTCGTCTCACGGCACACTTTTATATATACGCGACATCCGTCCGCTGGCTGGGAAAGAAGTCATGCGACTTCGTGCACGACCGATTGTATGCAATGAGAAATACGGACAACGCGCCTGTTCCGCGACTGCACGTCGGCATCGTTAAGGTTGATTCCGGCCTGACAGCATTTCGCGGCAAGAGACGAGGAAATGTTGAACGTATTCGGAACCGATATATATATATATATAAGTGAATAAGTGTATGCTATGAATTTTGTAACTTTTGTTTTGCACAGCTATATTTTGTCTACAGCGCTGACTGTGCTGGTTGCCTAATGAGACATATTAATGTGGAAACTAAAAGTGGCTAGGTATTGAAACCAAGATTTATCGTCAGTATTACGGTTTGCGGTGTCTGTGTCTACAATGTTCTGACATCAATTTACATTCCTTGATTACTACGTTAAAATGTAGAAAAGTTGACAATAGTATCTATATCATTGTTGAATCAATTATTCTATTAATTAGTTCCACGAAATTGCTGCTATACAGTGAACGATTCCCTTCACTCTCACCGATGATCGATTAAATCGTTCCGTAGCGAGCGAAAACTTTGAAACGAGCCTCGTCGATCGGCATTTTAAGTGCTCCCATGAACTTTTCCGTTCGACAGTGACACCTTCGCGCCCGAACTTCGTTCATCATCCTTAACGCGCCGATCCTCGAAACTTTTCCGCACCCCAGTCACTTTTCTCCCCTCCCCACGCCTTGTCAACGGCAATTCGCGGCACCTGGACTGAATCGCTCCCTGAATTACTTCGACCAATTTCTCCGGCGCTCGTGCGCGGAAGCTCGAATGGAAGATTTCCGGTCGGCCGACCTCGTTAAGAGCGAAAACAGAGAAACGGAAAGCGGGGAAGCATTTTAAGCGCTCCAAATGGCGTGTGTAGATCGACCGATCGACTTATACAGTATTTTCATTGAACGGGTCGCGAACGTGACGCACCGGAAAAGGCAGGAAAGTCTCTGGGCGCGATTCGATTCCCTCTTCTAATATGCTGTTAAGCAACAAGATTTAATAACCGACGCATATTAGTTTGTACGCGTCAATTTTTCTTTTAAGGGCTCAATCACTCTGTCGAATATTACAAAAAAATTCCCTCGCACCCGTACCGTTCGATAAACGATAATTTGCGCTAAAAATGCCTTGGCTTCCTTTATGAGCGCGCAAACTTACACTTTCGCGTCCTTCCGCTCGATCTTCGCGTCGAGTTTTTCATTTTCCAGCTCCGCTGCCGCATTCACCCCCATTCCCATTCCCATTGAGCGGCCGACCCGCTCGCGGAAACTTCGTCGCACACGCCGAGTTTCGGGCACTTAAATCAGGATAATCGCGCCCGGTCCCCGGGCGGGAAGTAATGCGCGAATAATGCAGGATGGATCTATAAGACGGGAGAAGGTGAGGCGCGCATGGCGCATACGCAAAATCGCACGGAAGCACCAAACCGGATCCGGACCGGTTTTTGCGTCCCGATCTTTCTTCCTCCCGCTTCTCGCCCGTTCCCTCGTCCTTCCGTCGTCCCTTTTTCCACACTTATTCGCAAGTGTTGAAGACCTCGCCTGAATAGACCGCGGTGGCAGGACGTGAAAGACTGCGGACGCTTGTGGGGTGAAGGAAAAAGGTACGGAAAGAGTGGTGAAAGAAGTGCTTTGAACGTTTTACGCGAAGCTGTTACCTTATATCGCGCACTTTTATCCACCACTATCTTACAACGTCGCTGTAATGTCGACATTTAATAATAATGGTTGCACGACAAAGCGTCGATGAGTGCTATAAAAATGTGCGTAGTGCGGTGTGTTATTCTTTCAAATTCAACGAGTTCTTACAACGTCGCTGTAATGTCGACGTTTAATAATAATGATTGCACGACAAAGCGTCGATGAGTGCTATAAAAATGTGCGTAGTGCGGTGTGTTATTCTTTCAAATTCAACGAGTTCGCAGCACGGCTCTGAGTAGGAGTAACTTTTGGCTGCTAAAGTATACAGGCTTACCCCCCTGATCGGCTGTCCCGCGGGAACTATGCGACAAGAATTAATTATCGTAACTAGGTTCAGTCCCGCCTCCCACGTTCCGATTATTATTGCAAGGAGAGTATCAGCGTTACAGCTCGCAGCGGGTGCAACACGATCGGCCGTTGATAAGGATAACCGGCGTGTTACGCTCGAGAATAGGAATTACTAGATATTTTTTTCTCCCCGCCTTCCGTTCTCTCTCTCTCTCTCTCTCTCTTCTCTCCGACTCACTTCGCAACTTTTTTCTCGCCTATTTCTTGCGGCGTATCGCGAAACGGGAAACGAGGCTGGGTTTCTCTCAGGCCCACGAGACGCTGGTAATTGCATTGAATCGGCTTAATAATTCAGAGCAGCGCGCCGGCCCGCGGTCGATCTCGTTCTAAATTCTTCGTTTCTTTCTCTCTCTCTCTCTTTTTCTCTTCCTCCGTTCATCCTCTTCGTTTCCTCGTTTCCGCGGCAGTTTCCTCGTGCGCGTCCGATTTAACAGCAGCGCAAACGCCAAACGAGTTCTCGAATTGCCGTGTGTGTCTCGACGGAGGATGACCGTTGGATGGAACGTGACGTGAAATTGACGACGACGACTGGCCGCGAAGGATTCAGATTCACGAAACAGATTCAGCGGCGCGCGAGTTTCATTCCTGACTGATCGGCCCCGATCTGTATGTACACGACTGCTTTCTTCGTATTTTCTTCGCGTACCGAACGTAGGATCGAGTTCTTATTTCTGCCGTGTCGTTTTTGTTGAACTGACTTTGTTATCGTTAGCTGTTACTGTTACGCTGCGCCAATAAATGATATCAATTGATTTTGTGCTTAAGATCCTGAGACATCATCTGCTAATGTACGATGAATTCTAAGTGTCACAGAAGTATTTCAAGCATTACGTGCCGATAGCATATATTCGAATCTTCCCCGATCTATACCGTGCATATGATATGCAGCTTCTACGATGAATCGACGCGGCGATCGTTAGCGATTGTCTCGTCAAATCAGATGTAGCCGAGTGAAAACGAAAACCGAAGAAAGGCGCGGCGGGAGAGCGAAGGAATGAAATAGAAACGCGAAATCGGCATCCACCGATAAGCTGAGCCCGCGACACACATGGAAATTGGATCAGTATGTCATGAACGGGTTGCGCGCGTGCGTTTTACTACACGTTCCAGAATCATGAGCGAATGTCCGCGGGAGAAAGAGAAAGAGAGAAAGAGAGAGAGAGAGAAGACACAGAGAGGGAGAACGAAATTTCATCTCGTCACTTCACGAATCGTCCTGCAAACCCGATCTTATCGAGCGCACGTCGAATCTTGCGCCTCGAACTTCGCGTATACCGACCAACTCCCCGCTGGCATAAATCGAACGGACGGATAATAATTACTCGCATCGATTGTACCGCGATACGCAATTTGCGTTCGTCATCTAGCAACAAAACGCTGCTGGCGATCTTCCGAGAACGCAATTTATACGACTCCCATATGTTCCTCGTAATCACCGATGATGACTATCGCGGACGGTAGACGAAGATTCGCGTAATCGCTGAACGGAGTTATTCCGTATATAATTGCTGTCGCGCAGCTATTTTCAAGGCGGAGTCTCTTCGCGAAGCTTTCACTGGTCCGACGAAAATCAACCGACATTTTTCGTTCCTCCGACAGTATCCCGTTTAACATCATACAAGACCGCCGACATTCGCGCGCATTTCACGGGAATGAAAATGAAGTTTGATTTTCAAGCGCGTAGACGTGTTACGTCTTCATCGCGAGAGTACGCTTAAACCCTCACGGTGCACTGTGCTTTTTTGCCATACCTACTCTCTGAGCATTTACCAACGCTCCGCGTCACGTTCGTCTGCCCCGCCATTTTCCTCCTCTTCTCTCTCGCACTTCTGTGAAACATTTCCGAATTCATATCTCCCGGCGAAACGTCACGCAAATTCGGCCGTGGTTTTCCTCGTGAATCGCGCACACGTCAGCGTCAATGGCTTCGCAACAAAGCTCGCGTTGCTTTTTCGACCCGCGAGCTCGGGGGGGTCGTCAAAAGAGCAAGAAATCAGAACAGTTCGGTATACGCGCGCGCGGTCATATTTCGTTCAGAGCCACAATGGATCCCGCCAGCCGTTTTCCGGGCACAGAGAACGTTCTTGAAACGTCAGCTCCGCGGCTAGACGATTTTTCACGAGGCACGAGGTAAGTCGTAAATAAAGGCGTGACGATCGTTTGCACGGACATTAAGGAATTGTTCGCCCTCCTCCACCTCCTCCACGTCCCTCGTACGAGTTACGAAGAACAAACAGCGACTCTCCGACAATACGTGACGCAAGGCAAACATCGACGCGGCTTATTATATCGTGTGTGTACAGGGTGTTTCGTAACTTGTAATACAGAAATGGGAGCGGGCGTTTTCCGTGGGGCGATTAATGGAAATTGTAAAACGGAAAGCGACGTCGAAAGTATATCGATTTTTACGCTGCGCACGAATAATTTTCGAACTTATTACTTTTCGTTACTTGTCAAATTGTCTTTTTTTTTTCCTTTTGGGTATATTATGGCTACTTTAAAATCATTTTCATATGTTCTTTAATCATGAAAACCTCAAGTCAGTTTTTGTCCGACTGACAATGAGTCCGCGCATTTTTTCAAGGAGAATTCCTTTTTTTTTGCGGTCGTACGACCAATTATGGAACGCGTTGTATATACGTGCGACGCAAATCTACGTTATATCGCTAACGCTGCGTTTTACGTTTGACAATTTCGCGGTACGTTGTCTGATAAGATAGGTGACACGGACGCGGTACTGGCTTCCGGCTCGCGTAACAAAATCGACAAAAATATTGTATCAAGACTATCTCTCGTACGTATTACAGTTCCCTCACACAACCGAAACCCGTAATTTCGTACAGCACCACCCGCATTCGACAACTTCAATTCAAAAGACCTGCTAACGCCCATACTCAAACTCGCGTGCCTCTGCAAAAGTCGCTGCAACAAAGTCAAAAGAACTCCGTCGACATTGCAACGGCACACGTACGCGTCACGAGATTTTTTAATTACTTTTCGGTCGAAGCCAGTACGGACATCGACGATAGTGAACGAATATACGTCCACTCTTTGGCAAACTGGTTTTTAAGATGGGCCCCGTCGCCGTTGCGCCCGATTTATAATTATTTGATTATTTCACCGTCAGCCGGCCGGCAGTCGTGCGCAATTTTTACCGCGGCCGCATACATCGACGACACATTCCGTTAATGAGCCGCGCGCGTTCATTCTTCATCGGCCTTACGTACGCGGAATCCAATCAGCGCGGCCCGATAATGCGCGCTTTCATTCTCCTTTTTTTTTTCGCGTTACTCAGATATCGAGTGGGTACAACCTCGTTCCGCGCGACATTCTCCAATTTTTCCTCTTTGAAACTTTTTCACAATAGGCACCCCATGAACGCTTAAACTTTAATCGAAAGTCGATGTTAGATTTGCCCAGTACAATCCGGACGAAAAATAAATGATACGGCGTGCCGCGTAATTCGCGATCTAGTCAGGTGGCAAGAAATGTCGATAAAAAAAGAACGTGGAACATATTTTTTACGCAAAGCTTCGAGTTCGAATAAGAAGAAACAGTATGTATTGCAATCGGACTTAACATGCAATATTGACCTATTTTCGATTCTTACCATCGATTCTACGCAATGCCTTCAGAAAGTCTCCTTTATTAACCCTAACTCTACCCCTAACACCCTGTAAATATTTTAAAGGCAAACAGTTTGACAGGTTTTGTCTGAAGTGCTAATTCCTAAATACTTTACTCTACCGCATTGGCTGTCTGTTCGGCCGCATGAACGTTCCTTCTTTCCTTCGCTCTTATCGACGGTCCCACGATAACACGAACATTCGCGCATGGTCGGTTGCGCGGTAAAAGACTGTATCAAATCGAAATGATCGCCGTGGGCGATGCAGCGTGCGAGCATACATACATTTCACGCCGCTTTACAGCGCGCGAGCGCACGATCGGCAGGCAAACCATTCGCGAGCGTTCTTCGATTCGCGTGCCCGATTATGGTCAGCCGATAATTGTTTCGCGTAACGTAACAACGCGCGTTTGCGCCAAATCAAGGAAACGGAACGGCGTTGCGCAACGTCTTCCGGCAAAGATCTTGTAACGAATTTTACTCAACGCCGTAATCGTCATCGTGCTAATTAAAACAATCGTACGTTTCGCTTTGCAGAATCGAATCTTCAACTGCTCGCCGTTTTCTTTGTTTCTTCGCTGGTTGCAATATTGTCGTATAAGAGCTCTAGACCGAACGTGCTGTGGCAACACACGGAGCCACGCATATGCCATAAACGAGCGGACGTCTTATGCTATTTCGAATCATAGCCCCGGTGAAACTTAGAAGTCGTACGAATGCCCATGCAAGTATCGTTCGCTCGACGTTCAACGACGATGTCGATCGGAATCGACGTATATTTTATTTCCCTTCGGGGCATAACGCGGTGCTGCCTGGCGATAACCGAGGAACGTTCACGTCGGTGTAAAGCAAATGTTTCCCTTTTACCAACGAATACCGATAGGGGCACGCCAAGGGGCTGAGCCAACACCGTCAGTGATAAAGTTGGCCTCGCGCGTTTGAATAACACTTTGCGACGTTTTAATCGGCGGTAGAATAAATCAGAAAGAGAGAGAGAGAGAGAGAGAGAGAGAGAACTTTTTATCGATTCGACAACATGAAGATTTGATATGTAATAAACGACACGTTTCGTGTCTTGCACGAGAATATGTTTGCGATTCTAACCGTGCTGCCAACAGTCGCCAATAAAGTGTCTCTTTAAATCTTTGACATGCTATGTAAATTGGTTTTGTTCATACATTTATTTCAAATAACGAATCTCGTACGAAAGAAAACGTATTTTACATTTGATAATTTATTTTTCATATTGATCTCAGTCTCGATTGTGTCACAGTGCACGATGCGCGTGTCTTTAAGCTTCGATACGCACCCGTCGTGTTAGCAGAATGACAAGTTCTGTCCGGATAGAATTGAGCACCATCATCAATTCAATTAAGGTATTGTTCCAACGAAGTCCGTGTTATCTAACGAAATCGGCCTGATCACGGGGGTACATTTTCAGATTCGATTAACCCCGATTCCATGCGAGGGCTCAGACATCGGATATCGATTAGCGGACAAAAGCTACTGGAAATTTCTGTCGGATCGTCATCGCGTACGTTATCTTCTTACGATTCCGTTCCATTCCGTTTCATTCCGTTCCGCACACGAAACGCCAATAACGCGAGCGAGGCTCTGTTAGTCGCAAATGTGCCGTAGCCAGTCCCAGTAACGTTTATCTTGGACTTTCGTTCCGTTAACTTCGAATCTCCTTCAATGTTTCACGACTCAACGTTTTTACTCTCAAGAATACGAAGAATTTGTAATCTTCCGACGTAGATTTTGGCGTTACTAATCGTGACGAGTATAAATGCAAATAGTTTCCTATTTAAGAAAGTATACTGCAGCGAGTGAGTTCTGTCGCATTCGTTTTTCTATCAATGAAATTTGAAATATTAGCCATTAAAATCTGGATCAGAACTGTATAAGACGATATTTACCCCGCAACAGGACGTACTTAAAACACATTAGAAAGTGAACTAGCACACATGTAATGCACACCGCTCTTCCGATTTCTACATAATAAGTGTTCAAAGCGCGAAACAGTTCCTCCGGTTAACCAATCTCGCGTGTGCGCGTTCAGGCGGCCGGTCAATTTTCCGAATGGACACAGGCAATTGATCCGATCGCGCCTGAAAATCGCGTTCTCGATCGCTTTCCAATCTCACTTCCGCTCGTGCGCCTCGATCAGCGCTAATTGCGTACATTTAATACTTGCCAGCGCGAGATTTCGGTTGTCGGCAAGGTCCCGACAAGGCTGACTTTCGCGGCGCGTGGATCGCGTCGTCGTTCGAGAGAAGACGATATTAAAGAGTAAGTTTAATAACCGTGTCGCGTCGTCAGTTGAAACGTCATTGACGAGTGCTCGCCCATTTTTAAACGATCGCCTCTCGCGTCTTTGCGATCGCAATCTTGACGATTTAATTCGAGCGTTGCTGTAGCTGGGCTCGTGTGATTTCCACGGCCGAGCGTTTGCCGTCAGGGCCGAGAATCAGCTTTCCAGGTGCCGAGGATGTCGAGGACGATCGTGCACGGTCACGAAAGGCACAATTAATCTGTTAGGCGCGTCGTATTTTAACTGAAAACGCCCCTTGTTGTGTGTGTTATTAAAAGCGAGGAATAAAGAGTGTGTTTGTCTTGCATGGGACATGAATGCGATTGATTTCCTTCCACTGTCGCGCGAATGATTATACAAATGAGGTTATGATGGTTAGACTCACTAAAGACACTCGATGTGTCCTCTCGATCACTGCATATTTCTTCTGCAGATTTCCCTGCAACACTCGCCTTTCCCAGTCAAACTCCATCCGGACACAGATGCAGCGTACATGGCCGCGAATTCACTATTAACATAAACGAAACATTATGAAATCGCGAAATCCAACAAATTTCGACTGAGATATAATATTGCGACACAAGATTTATAAACGACGGCACAATATTAATAGCGCCATCTTTAGAGTACTTCAGAAATGTCGAAAAATTTCAATTGAGTATCGAATTGTGACGAAGCATGTGTAGGTGCGCGTGCATAACCTCGGAATCTTGCCAATTTTCGAATTTCTCAGCCTAACAGTTTTTACTCATTCATCGTTGCAACAGACACGGAACATAAATTCTGACTCTTTAACACTCGTATTTAACACTTAATTCCTGTTTCCGATCAAAGAAACGCTCAGTTGTTTCGAAAGGTTAGGTTCTCTTTCTGTCAGTGAAAAACATGAAACGATCGCAAAATACTAGAATTCTATACTTAACGCTTGTCAAGATATGAGGACGGCATATTGGCTTACAATTATTTCGTTGAATCGTTGATGAAACAAATGCACGAAGTTCACAAATCTTAAAAATCTTTCACAGTCAAGCACACACGATCTTCGACTTCGAAGAGAATCGACAATGCAACGCGCTGCAGTTTTCGTATCAAACGATCGATGCGCATCTACCGGAAGTGGTGGAAATTACAAAAGTTCGACGATCTTTAATTGGACCCATGTCCGCACAGGTGGCATCACCATAGGTCGTTTTAAAATGACGTACCGTGGCTATATCGCTCCGTTCAAATTTGAATTTCCCGATATTATTTCTTGTCATTACATGTACTGAGAAAATTGTTTTATTCTTAATCGTTCTGCTGCAGGTATTCTCCGGTGGAACTGACTAGATATCTACTTGAAAAAGTAACAACCCAATCTGCTTCAACTCGATTCGGTAAGTTTTAAATTCATCAGAATTTTATTAATTGTAATACTTTAATTAAGAAATGTCTGACCACTGACGAAGAAAAATAATGAAAATCAACATCTCACAAGTTATGCAAAAGTTTTTCATAGTGCGTACGAGTGTAGCTTATGTCGTCCGATTTATAGACAAAGTCATTGTGTATTGGGCTACTTTTAAGAAGTTCCTCTTTTCGAAGAGCATCGCTGTGGAGCACGAATAATTGTGCACGGTCACGACATGCGTCGCTTAATTAACCTAACGAGTACGTCCTCATTGCCATCCACTTCTCACACTCTGCGGAGAAGAACTTGCGTGTTGGCGCGTCGTGCGAAAATGTGAAGCGGAAGACGTCTCGAACGTTTCCAGCTTCCGCAAAGAAGAACTGGGAAATTGATCATCACGTGAGCGGTCAAAGGTCACGTAAACTTAATAGTGAAACCGCCTACTTTCTGTCCTCTTCTCCCACATGACGATAATGAAACAAACCTTTGCGTTGATATTTGACGCAAATTGAAAAATGAACACTTCATACGTCTCTGTGTTTCCTCAAGTGTTCTTCGTGTGAAAACCATGTGGCCGTAATCAATACAATATTTTCAATGACAAAACTGTTTCATAAATGACCCTTTACAATGACCAAGTTCGTCTCTCCGTTATTCCGTACTTCAATACAGGAAATCACGCGAAATCTAAACGTGCACACGCGTGCTACAGCCCCGGACGAAATTAAGGTTCATATACGCCAGCGGTAGCCTCTTTTCTGGCCCAGAAGAGGGCAAAATGATGGGAAGGAGCGTGAGAGAGCAAGGTGGCTGATGATAATGGCGATGATGATGATGACGGTGGTGGTGTCGGTGGTGCGTGCAGACTTCGAATTCACGTACCGCGGGGCCGGTATGCAAAAATTTGCCGCGAAGAAATACGAGCAAGAAGAGACGGCGAGGGACGAGGGCCTTGAGAGGGGGCCCTTCAATGCTCGGTTCACTGACCGATCGTCGTTTCTTTCCACTTCTTCGTTCCCTCCTCACTCCCCTCTACTCCTCTCTTCTTATCCTTATCCTCCTCCTCCTTCCACGCAGCTTCCTCTCACGATCCTCGTCGCTCTTCTCCTTTTACGGTGCCTCGCCACGTCCTCGTACCCTTTTACCTGCGTAAACGGCTCGAAATCGACGAAGAACGATGGCCTATCCGCCATTGTCAGGAGCGCTGCGCCTCGGGACGACAAAAATCGAGACGCCGGCAATAAGACAGCTACTTTCAAAGTACGCTGTCCTGCAAAAAAAGCATCCCGCGAGCCGTTTACTTTGAAACGGAACTAAGTGCAGTCTTCTCGTTTCGTGATTTCAGATGGATTCTGATTCGAATTACTGAGGATTTATCGGCCGACCGATAACGAATTTATGACCCTCCGTAGTCTCGGTGCGTTATGCAAATGTTTTATCGGAGCAGCACGCCGCGCGGACGTTTCGATCGGTGGCAACTGACAGGCTGCAAATTTCGCGAATATTACGTCCGTGTCTTGTCCCATGTGGCGCGTGGTAGAGTCCGCTTCCGGGAAACGCGTGCCCCCGTCGAATCGATGAGTGGCAAGTTCCCCGGGGGCAGTTCGACTTCGATCGTAATTAACCGGAGCTTAATTAAAGCGAACCGTCGATTATGTAGCGGCTTGTTCGCGACCCCAGATATTATTCCGTCACATTAATGTCGGCTGTGCGCAAGGTGCGTTCGGTGTCGCTGCTTGTCTCCTACGGCCTGACTGCTAAATCAGCTTGATTTAGCTGCTGATTTTCTTTGTTTTTCTCTTTTTTCGTTTCGTTAATTAAAGATATGCAACGGCTAAACGTCAAGGCTCGGCATTTTGATATTTTCTCTTGCACGACAGCGCTCGCTTTATCTTGACAAGAACGGATTAAGCAAACTCCTACGTGTCTTTCTTGCCAACCTTCTCATTGCCCGGCCGCTTGACTTTCTTCTCGCGACACTTTTACGACAATTTTCCCGCGAAAGAGAAAGAAATTGTTTTACCAGACGCGGGATGAGTCGTGATGAGACACTGCCTCGGGGAAGAGTGCTTAATTTCCTTTCTTCCTCTCATTTTTCACGGAATCGCATCTTACGACTTCTCACAACGACTCCGTCATTCTTTTTACCATCGCTTCTCTTCAACATCCTGCTCATTCCTAAAACATACACTCAAATGAACGACCGGCCGCTTGAACGCTCGTTACACGTCAAAGCAGACTCGACTCGGCCAGGAAACTTTCTTTCGCGTCTCCGAAATAACGATCGTGCCGAGCGACGCTCATTCTTTTCCCTATCCGCCTCTATGAGTTCTCTTAAGGTATTACTAGCGCTGGGTGCCGTATCAAAAAGGGGCTTCATTATTTGTTTTCAATTGCGTCAGAAATTTCTTACGGCCCTGATTCAATCCATGCACACAGTCCGTATACATATGTGCACACTAGTATACTTGGCAATAATGCATACTAGCGTCTGTACCGCAGTTCAGGCTGAACACAAGCACTCAATTTACAATTTTTTTTCTCCTGAACTAGACGGTGAAAAGTCTTTTTTTTTCTTTTAAAACGTTCCTCGAATATTAATCTACAACCTGGAATTTTTGCAAAAAAAGTTTAAGTGCCGTTTTCGAGTTATTATCAAAAAACCGTTTTGTGTGATCATTACCATTGCTTTAGATGGAGAAAACGCTAAACTTTAATTGTTAATAACTCGAGTTCTAAACGGTGGATCAAGTTCATTTATAAGAAAAAAATTGTTATTTTTTAAAAATCTTCCATTTAAGTCTGGTTTAAAAAAAAGTTTAAGTAAAGTGATTCAGCGCTAGTAATACCTTAACCACGTCAGTTCTTTACCGAGACGACTCCGAGTCCGGCACACTCCGCTGTTTCCACTCGTGCCCATGAATTTTACGCCGCATTACACGCGAATTGATCAGCGTCTGCTGGCCGTGATCCGATAATTCGCCTGGGAGCGTCGAAAATTCTCAGCGAACGGCGAAGATTATCGCTTCCGCTGACGATCATCGACTGGGGTGGCAATCGTTCGCCATCCATTCCTGGGAATCGCTCCGAACGGCCAGCGTGTCTCTCCCAGCTTCTCTTCCAGGTCGGACCGCATTACTCTCCTTTCCCCCTGGTCACTCTTTGTTCTCCTCCTCCTTCTCACCGCGCCTGTTTTTTTTTTTTATTACTCTCGTAGAGAAACAGGCAAAGGAGGTCGGCACGCACGAGGGTCGTGTGAATGCGTCTCTGTATCTCGCCATTCTTTTTGCATTCCCTCTTCTCTCCCTCTCTTCCTGTGTCCTCTGCCCCTTCTCGGCTCCCGTCTCCTCTGCTTCTTCGTCATTTTATCCGCCCCACCACTCGTCGCATTGAAAGTGGCGGCGGGAACAAGGAATCTCGAGACACTTGCGAGACTCGCACTCGTACGATGTCAGGTGCAACGAAGAATCTCAAAGAGGGACGCTTTATTTCCTAGGGTAGAAACTAATCAGGGTTGAAATTGAAGATACCGATATTTTTAACGTGGCCTCGAAAACGTAGTTCATACGTGCGTGTACAGAAATTTCATTCTGAAGTCGAGTATTTGATCATGACGCTTTCTGCGTGCCGCGATCCGTCGAAGTGAAATCCGATTTGAGGCTCGTAGCATAGAATGGCGAAACGAAAATAATGCCGACATCTATAACGTAGCCGACATTCGAAGCGCATATGAACGGACGGAGAAAGCCGCCGCAAAGTGGATTACCGGCGTCGAAGCCGGAGACTGTAGGTACACTGTTGCAGAGGGCGAAGTGGTAATCACAGTCCTTTTTTTCCCGAAAGCATTAAACATTGCGGTCATTAAATTCATCGAAGGTCCGTGCGTTGCGAGCGGCGTTTCAGCGGAAGGATAATGATCGTCCGTGCGAGATGGAGATTCTTCGTGAACCGGGAGGGTCGCGAGAGCAAGTGTGTGCGAGCGCACGCCTTGAAATTAATCGGCGCGAAATTGAACCGGTTCCGCTACCGCGCGCATTAAATTCCGCGCGGCGCGCGGAATGGAAAGAAGATCGGGACGAGGCGGAGAAGCATCGATCGCAATCCGCATGATCGGGGAATTAATCGGGCATCGTGCGCGAGGGCGGCCGACGAGAGGAAGCGATCGAAGCTGCCGACAAGAAAATAATCGGCGCCCGTTAGAAGGGCGTGAGAGGCGAGTAATAATCGTCGTAACGCTACGCCTCGAACGGTGCCGCTCGTTAAGATCCTGCGGAATGAATGACGGATACGGTTAGCATGCAAAATGCGAGAGCATGCGTGCGAAATCGGAGTGCTGGACAGAATGCTGCGGAGGACGAGGGGCTCGAGAACATAGAAGCGCGCAGCGCTCGGTAAAACGAGAGGAGAGTGCTTACTTAACATGCGTACCAATTCTGTCGCAGTCAAACGTCACGCTGTCTTCCGGTGGCGCGAGAGAGATTTACGTGCTTCTTGCAGATGTAGAGTACATCTATACCTTGCTATATGGCCGCTCTTTATACGGCATTTCGCTATAACGGCTTTTTTTAATTAACACACTTTTTCGATATACGGCCCATAACGTTTCGTTATACGGCCAAAAAAGGCTGTACCGTTGGCGACCTTCTGTTTAGGTTCAGCTTCTCCTTTTAGGCGGCACTGCCACATTTTGTCTCACAAAAATATGAGGAATGATTGACACAACATTGTCATCATTTTATAATTGATCCATTCTACAGTTTTTCGCTTTACGGCCAACTTTTCCAGAACGTATCTAAGCCGTAAAGCGAGGTATGAGAATATTGTAAAGAGACAAACAATCACCGCAGCACGTACGATAATAGACATCATTCCATGCTCATTTCCTGAATTCATAAACATACATCGAACAATCTTCGCTCGATGCAGTGAAGATAAAGCATTTATTTATCAATTCAATGACCCAACCGCGAGAGCTTGGCCGGGAATGCTTCGAGGCGGTAATAAGGCATGCAGTTCGTCGCCCGGCCGAAACATCGTGCGATGCATCGAGCCACATTACGATCCGGCCAGGGAATTCGGTCATTAACCGCCTCGACGGTATGTCGGAAGCACTTCCGTGATTCACCGTCGGTGCACGGCAAACTTTCGAGCCCCCTGCAACGCCGCGAAAATACCTCACCATTTTGGCGGGGGTGGGACACTGGTTCCGCAGGGAGCTTGCGCGCAGCCCATTTTAAATCGACGCTAAATGGGTTAAGGAAATTTACGAGCGGCCGGTACACGTTATTGCCCGCGCGTGAGATCGTGCTGCTCGATCGTGCTCGCCGACGGGGATAGCGGATTTTGTCAAGTTTGCGAATCGACAGGTTGTTTCCGGCTCGAAACGTAATCGTGAGAAGCGACTGTGTCCCGGACGCGGACTGTTTCATCCCGAGCGTTAAAGTGCGAGCCGCGGTGAAGGAAGCGACAGCGTCGATGGTTGAGATTTGTTCGACAAATCGGACTCGTATACAAGCTGTAGTCTGGGATTGGGAGCTTAAGCGTGGGAGGTAGAGGAAAAATTGGGAAAAATTGATGCTCTGTTCGAGCGTATCTTGATCACAGTTTGTTATTTTCCACTTGATACGATAGGTTCTAACTTGTGTATATGTGAACTCGCATTGTGACGCACAAACTATTGCGCTATTGAAGCTTCAAACGAACCGCCGACGATTCTGTATTCCGAGCGCTTCGTTGCAATTCAAATAAATGGGTGACGTTCGACAGCGATCTTGCCGTTAGTTCGGGCCGCCAATTGAATTCCAAGCGGCGCTCGTGATTTCATTTCGAGCAGAACTAGAAACAGCAACTCGCTGTCGCGTTCAGGAACTTTTCGTCGCGCGTGTGTGGAACATTTGCGTGAAACGTGACCGGCTGATGCGCGAAATTTCGTCCAATTCCCCGTCGGCGTCGCTTCCGTCCATTTTCTCGACGAACATCCCCGCGTGTTTGGCGACCTGTATCCTGTAACGTACAGCACGCGGCTTTGATGCTGACTGTTTCTCCGGAAAATACCATTTCGCAGCGTTTGCAACTGTCAGTATTAAAACTTTACGCTCGACGGTTATGCAGCTTCGAGAACAGGCAGAAAATAATTGTCAAATATATCAGAAAATAATTCTACAAACAGAAGTTTATATTCAATGGAATTTTAATAGACGCTGACGTTGAAGTTTCGCAGTTTAATAACGATTGGACTGGTCGTTGTTAACAGTTGAATTTAATAACGTGATTTCGCAATTAATGGTCTCCAGCGCTGAATGTGGTGCTATGAATAAAGGGTCGTATAACTGCAGACCGTGGCCGATTGATTAATACAGACCGAAACGAAAAGGAACGGTTGATAGATGGTGGGAACGGAATGGCGCATTTCTTCTCGAGTCTATCTGTGGTCTCGTCAGTGAACGCCCTGCCCTACACGCGTGGGCGTTAGAAATCGGAAACTCCTACATACGGCACATTGTCACTGTTCGGCACTTCGTGAGAAGGTTCAATTCCGCACTGCATACGGTCCGATAAGAGTCTACTTCCATTACGTGCAACGAATAGAGCCCTGCTTTTTTAATATTCTTATGCAGGGCGGGGCATTGAAATGGGGACACATAAATATCTTCGTTGCGCACATACGCGTGATAACAGAGCAAGTCAACCAAAATTTACACCGATACCGGAAAAACAGTGATATAAAATGCGGTTGTACAAATAATCAAAATGTAGCTTATGCTAGGAAAAAGTTAAACATTTTTTTGTGCGCCGGGCCTGTATCATTCAATAGAGTAATCTGCGCTGAAATTAGGTCACTGATTGCACGCTGAACTCGTAATATAGCTTTACAGATATGACGATTTTTCCGAAGCGGAACAAACTTTTTTTGAACTAGCTCATCGTTCCTGGTCTCATTCGAAAGAGCGTCGAAAAATCTTCGCAAAGTCTAAATCCCAGCGTACCCAGCATTGTAACATTACACCGCAGCCGGCCGATAACGTCTAATGTGACACGATGATGCTAATGCGGCTCTAGCATCCGAAATAGTGGGACAAAAGTAATACAGTGCACAACTGATCTATCCTCTACCTCGCCTGTCGTGTCAGTGTGACCCATCCTTCACCGATTGGTCAATGTTCGCCGACGTCGCACGTCCGACAACAGTGGAAAGATCGTGGGACGTGCAATTTTCCGAAAGTTCCGTCTGGAAAAACTGCTCGCCTCGCGAAGTTCCTCATTGTTCTCTAGAGAGTTGCCGCGGAGTTCTGAAGTAATTAGGTCGCGCGCGTATAAATCGAGCCAGCTCATATTCCGGGCGAGAGCTATGGCGTCCCGTTATGAAGCTCCCGGCAGAAGGGAAAATGTGAGAATTTAATAACCGCCCTGCGTCTGCGATAGGAACTCAATGGGAATTGACTCACAGACGACGTTCTATTCTTCACGCTGAACGAGACGTGCGTATGTACGTCACGCGTTTGCGTTTCTCGTACAATCGCGAATTGGCAATATTTTCCGTGTACAGTGGAAGGCGTGATGTAACTGGTACGCTTCAGACGTAACGTACGTAATACTGTCGATTGTCTTATTCAAAGGACGACAGCAGTCTTCGTGTACGTTTCGTAATCGGTGTAATTGTACGCAAATTACTTCTGCACCGTATCTGCGATACTTGAAATGCCAAAGAAATTTTAATGCCAAGGCGTCGGCGCGATCGCTGGCTTTAGTGTTTTTCCCGGTTCATTCATGATTCATTATCGAACTCTATCTTTAGGTCTGTTTTTAAAAACATTCTTGAAGGTATTGTTTCAGGCTTCGCTAGGCTGCTCTGTAGAAGGCATTGAGTGTCTCCAGAAGTATAATAGAGAATTGTCTGCGTTTGATGTATGTGGTGCGAACAAGAGGACGTGGCGCGACAGTCGTGCACCAGAAATAAACTCACAATGTCCGAAAATGGCTGCGCAAACAACCTTCATACCAAGTGTTTTAACGTACAATGACGAGTATCTGTTTCCTGTCAGATACGTGTCTTTGAAGGTTCAATGAAAACCAATAACTGATAGAAAGATAGCTGTTTTTTTTTTTTCGACGAAGCACCTTTGTTTTATCATTTCCACGAACTCGTCATCGGTCTGCTTGTCATGCACGATTAAAGACGAAGATAGTCACGGAAATATTATGCAGTGCGTTACTGTCAATGATTATCTTCCGCACGATAAACGGTCAGGCGCAAAACCATAGAGTCAGAAGACATGAATAACGTTCGAAACGATTTTCTCTCGGGACCGTAGGAACACTTTACTCATTGAAACAAAAATCTTGACTGTTTTACGTAACCTTTGTTTCACGGGCATAAAAACTGCGCAGCAGCAGACAGTGCAATATCCCAGGCAAAGTAATCGCTTAAGAGCCAAACAAGCTAATCGCCTCGGGCGTACTTCCCATTAGACGTTGAACCCTGAACCGCCCAGGGTGCGGCGATTGCATGCTGCCGACAAAGAGTCATTACGGGAGCTATTAGAAAAATAATATCGCTCGTAGGTCCAGCAAGGTCCCGGCGACGATAATTTCGCCTAACGGTAGACGAGCGATGCCTTGCGCCGGTAACGTTTCAGGTCAACGAACTTTTTCTTCCTCTCGAAAGGTGGATGTTTGATAAAGGTAAGACGTCAGCGACGCTGATAAGTGAGACTTGACAATCGTCGAGTAGTCGACAGTGGCGTAAGCCTGGTACGTGTCGCATCGTACTCGACGCTAAAGCTACAATAAATTGTCAATTTTGATGGTGCAAGAGAAAGATGCGAAGAAGAACGAGGGAGGCAAGTAGTGGAAGCTAGTAAGACAGAGGAAAGTGGGTTAACGAAGGTTCATTTCGGACTGCGTTCTTATCGGGCGAATATGTTAACGCCGGTAAGGTTACCGTGCCTTTTAGGTAAGTGTCAGGTGTCAAGACCCTGAAACCTCCTTTGAAACGGGAAGATCGACCGGGAGGACGGGTTCGAACAAGGTCGAACCTGCAATTTGTGGGTCGGCCGGTTATGAGCGGGCCCACAAAGTGCATTCCTTGATGAGCGTCTTTTCGTTAACGCGACCGAACGCCAATCTCGGCATTGTATTACTAAGCGAGAAACGTTCATACATTATTTCGCTAGTTTATCCGCGAGTTTATACGCGTCGTGACGTCGTTTCGTTTTATCAGCGCGTTATCCGTCAGGTTGGGTTAATCATTTTATTATCTCACGTGGCACAAAGTGCGAGATAACTTGGGACAAACAAAGTGGTGCGGGTGCTTCTTCAAATACGGGGTAGATATTGTTTTATCGCGTCTATGCTAATCTATGTGTACTGCGGCGAGTGGCTACGAGCTTCAACTCACTCGCTAGCATCATCATCTAATCCTCTCTAATCCGCAATTCCAGTTTGTGAACAAAAATCGGTGATACTGTACACGTATGAATTCACATAAACTTAATTAAGTAACCCATCTAATACCTACGAAGAGACGAACAAAAAAATCGTCGAACATCCAATCATCCGTACGTACAACAGAATGTCTAGTTCCGATAATGCGAAATGCATCCCTTTGCACTGTACGGGATCCTGCTGTAATAACAGAACGGTTCGTATGCCGTTACTCCTGTTTCTGCCTCAAATGTGCAATAGATGCTGTAATGCGACGAAGACACGCGTCTTCTCTTAACGCGCCGCCCTCCGGGGTGAACGTTACAGTCGGAAAGCGAGAAATGAAGTGGCACGAGTTCATTGAGCCCTAGGCGGGGTCGCATGCTATTGACATTGCGCCTTTACCGTCCACGCGAACTGCAAGGGACCGTTAACAAGCGTGGTCCTCGCATAGGCTAATGAATCATTAGCGTCCCTATTAGCCCATTAATGTCTCTTAACCCTGGGGGTCTGTTCCATATCCGGTTGACCGGACCAGACGAGAGAGCAGATGATACTTGGGCTCACTTGCGTCATCCGCGTGCGATCGTTATGCAGGCCAGATGCATGCGTGCGCCTTTGAGACTTCCTGCGACACGACGCTGGCTTCTTTCGTATCAACCATTTTCTTTCTGTCTTAAGACGCAACGGGTATGCAAGTCACAAACTTCAGAAGGTCTCTTCCGATATCTTCTTATGCAGGCTTGCGCATAGTGCGGTTTGTTTTGTATATTCGCGCCTGTCGCTTTGATTCTTCATCTTCAGTTACTACGGCAGGCGGCTTATGAAACGTTATCGTAATAACGCGCATACTTTCGAAGGCGTTTGCGTGTTTCGCGGATGTCTGAACTTGTCTGATTTCCCTGGGGCGCCTACTTTATGAATCCATATGATGCAGTGTGCTGCGAGCAGCGTTTACGCATTCTGAAACGTGCTCGAACGCGGGGCGAATCGTGTGACGAACAGAATGTACGTATGTATTGCATGTATGCGTCAGAGGGAACGGAATTCAGTAGGTTCAGACGTGACAGTGATGTCAGGGGACGGTTAATGCGCTAATTTAGACGTCATCAGAATGATCTATGACTCGGTTAATCGTCCGACTCGTGATATTTATACGCGGCTCATAGAATTGAACGCGGTCAGTCACTGAAATACGCTTGGCTTACTGTCGACGACCCAGTCTCTTACTATGTCACGATGATGACTTACTAGAGACTCGTTGCTAAAGATGCTTGACATTATAATCCTATTCATGGATTCTATGTGCCTGTAGATTTCCGCGTATCGGTTCCTTTCTTATGAACTATGTTATGGATTTAGGAAAAGGTAGTTCTAATTTACAATTTGCGTACGAATGGTACAATGGATGTCAAGCTTTCTGCGCTTTTGGTTCGCTTTCTTGACGGACTCTGAGTGTAAATGACAGTCTCTCTATTAAACCCACAAGTTTCTCTTGTTAAATCTTTAAAATGTCCTCAAGTCTCTAGAATCGACCGCTCGAAAACCGGCACAGACACAGTATTGTCAAGCAATTCTATTCCCGGAAAATGTTGCAAGCGAAGAATTATGCACGCTTAAGAAGCCTCCTTATTCACGTCTCACGCACACGTCTTAAGATAAAAATCTCGACAGCGCACGCATATCTCAAGTTAAAACTCAGACGTAGGTTCCTGGTTTATTATCACGTCATCGCGTCGTGCCAGCGCAGAATTCCGAAAGAGCCGTAATGTCCTCCATGATCATTTGCAAGGCATGTACCAGCGAGGCTGTGCATAAAGTTTTCCATAGACACCGTTCGCACTGCGCCCATGGCAACGATCCACTTTTACGAGCCGCATTTGCGTCGATCCTCTTTCGGACGCTCATCAGCCGGGCTCGTCGTCAAGACAGGATCGTTCTGCCTCGTTAACAGTAATTAGCTGGATCGTTCCTGTCACTTTACGTGGCCGAGGCACAGCGACGGCATTAATCATATTTATCTGCGCCGTAACGCGTTATTACGGCATTACCGTGCGAGATGCTCATTTTCATCTCCTTCGAGGATCTCACTTTCCTGGATGGATCTTCCAGGCAACCGCGAGCGCGCGGTTTTGACGATCACTATTGGCCAAGGTTCTCTCTCTATCTCTCTGTTCACTGACTGTCATCAATTATCTCGAGTGCAGGCTGCAGACTTGTTTCTCAATGTTATTGTAGAATGTGATCAATGTTCTCTGAAACAACGTGTATCGTTATGCGAAGTGTATGACGGTGGTTAGGTCAAAATTTGAAGAGAAGATTTATAGGTAGAAATTATTCAGTTTCCTATTACGAGAAGCTTGTGATTGGTATGAGTTTATAAGAGGATAATGTTTTGTAAAGAGACTTCTTAATGTGCTTGACGTTATTGTATTATTCTATCGTATTAAAAAATCAGACATTCCGTATTAAAGAAACTGTAGGTAGAAGATTACACGCTCCTTACTTCGCGACGCGTGAGATTAAGTAATATTATTCAGTTACAGTACGCAGGCTCCTTGACCATTATACATTACAAGTTCAGAGACTAGCATCTATCTCTCGGATTTATGAAGGTACGAAATGATAAACTGTTTCATCCTCTAGCAGGCTACAGCGTAATATATGAACCGTGTATTGTGGAATATGTAAAACGCAGGCTGTGTACTGCGTTTTATGGAGCAGACAATATTTAACGGAACGAAAGGATAATATATACGTCTCAAGTGCTTCGCAGGCAGATGTTCGCAGGGACATTTCGCGGTTCATAATCCATATTAGCCAAGGCCTCTGCACTGTCCACCTATTATGAATTACCACAGACCCAGAGCAGTTCTATCTTTCGGCCTTATCTCGGTGCTAGGTGGTGAGCCTTCTCGTCCTTCGCCATTCCGTATCTCCAATCATTCTACGAACTATAATTCAACGCAGAATTTTGCAACGAGTTCTCTAAGAAGGCAGCCTGCCAAAGAAAGATAACACGTTACACACTCTTTTCCATAAAAAAAAATACTCATCGTTGTTATGGCATCAGCGCTGATAGGTCGCAGAAATTAAAGCGACGAGCCTCGTATGAAGTGTTACGTGAAGAAGCGATTCTTGATCGCGCGACCGCAGCAATATTGAAGTTACTGTATCCAATCTGCGTACCGTATGTCATCTGGAGGAGAGGAAGTTATTATTTTTCCGGCGACGATAAGCCACGTGCCAGGTACGTGATCGTTCTATCGTGCCGACAGACTTTCGAGACAGCCTTTGCTTTTACGACGCAATTTTCATCGACGTACTCGCAAAAATGGCCGAGAGCTTATTACATTGCCGACTCGCGTGCGGTTACGATTCGTCTGGGTCTCTATGACCCGTTCCTACAATCTGAAAACTGAGAACGAGCAATGTCGGTGTCCTGATAACCCGAATTTAAGGACTGACTGCTGGTAATATCTGTCAGATATTATACTGCTGACTTATCATCAATTCCCACGGCACCTTTCCGTCTGATCAATAAACGCGCATTACTTCCGCCGACGTTTCTCCACGAAATCCCACCGATCGTAAGGAGCATAAACGCAGTCTCGTTCGCGCGCGGAGCGAATCCGTGATACGCCACGGGTCACGTTGCCGTTTTACGTCGATTAGTCAGCCCGAGCTGAATGGGAGCGTAAGCGATGACCTTGGCGCATACGATAATCGCGATGATATCATCCAATAAACTTGACTTCAGGATAGATGTGCCGAGGCTGCGTACGATCGCGTGATTAAACGTTGATACGGCGCACAATGAATCTCTCTGTTTCAATTGCACCGACGATCTCGGCACTCTCGTTGCGCGCGATAATCGGACTACCGATATATTGATTGGCAGCTGACGTCGGCGTTTGCCGCGCCACGCAGAATACCCGCAGCCAGGCAGACCGATTTATTTATCGCGCAGAACTCGCGGCGCCGCTTTTAATTCGACGAATTAAATCGCGGCCGCGAACGCTCTCGCGCGCTCCATCAATCCTTCCGCGTTCAGGTCCGCGGGCAGATTTTAATGCGCACTGAACGACGAGCGAGATAACCTGATAGATACCGATCTCGTCCGTTCGGATTCCTCGTAACGGACCTCTCTCACGATGTAGCTGGACCCGTTGCAAGCGAGAGCTTTATTCCAATCTTACACGTTCCATCAGCTTTTCTTCCTTCACGATTTACATCGCAATTAAATCCACACTTTTCTCCCATACAACTTTCACGCACATTCGGAGTACAACAGTTCCGTTCGCCGAATTTTTACGCAACACGACGCTCCCGATTTTCGATGTTTCGTAAAAAGTCAACGAAGCGTGACGCGAATGAACGGCGTCGGATGAGAAATGAACGAGCGTTACGCCACTTTGCGGAATTAAACGTCAAACGGACCCGTTACCGGTCGATTGGCAGTTCGTTCCGCGCGAAACGGGAGGTTCGTAGGGCTGCGGCGGGCTGGTTCAATTAACTTTCGACCGTGCCGGAGAGTCCCATTCGGCCGCGGCCGGAGCGATCTTTTCTCACGCGGAAGACCTGTCCTGTCCCCCGTTGATAACCTCGAAACGTACGAGACGGTGATCTCATAGGACAGCAACCTCGGGAATCAAGGACTGAGATCTCGGATCGGCGCAGGCCGACGACGGTAACCTGTTTCGAGCGATGTAAGTAATCTTTCCTACCGTCCTCGCTCGCCGTTCTTTAAGGTCCGATCCTTCCTGGACAGACTCTCATTCCGCTGTATACAGGTCGCGCCAACAATCGCGATACCTGCCGTCGACGAAATCACTCCACGCTTCTGTACAACTTCTTGTCCGTGGTACTCGAGATGACACGATTTTGATGACCGATTCATCATTTTTCATGATACGCTTTTTAAGTTCGCGGAAAACTGTGATGTTGATAAAGCGAAGTTACGTTTGCGGGAAGTGACGATTCGAAAATGTAGAATAATGCTTGTTGTCGCACGGCTTCGGTTGAAAGTAGAGTGACGTCGAAAATGGGCTCGCATAATGCGTGTGCATTTTGCGGGAAAAAAACAGGAAAATAACGTGGTTTGTTACGAGCCGCGAAGTGAGTACGTGAAATGTGTACTATAAATTTGATGTCACTTTTCGGAATAGATGGAACGCGTAATTACGAGACCGATTCGACGAGCGTAGACGCTTCTCGCCGACGTAATCCCGATTTTATGAGGCGGAGCGGGACTATCGAGTCTCATTCAACGCTCCCACAGAATCGACCCGTCCGACGTTTACAATGCCACTCTCGCTTCATCGGCATAAGGAACCTTCGACGATGTGTCACCCGACGAAATCTCACGGACACTTCCGCTTCTCATAACCCACGCACTCATCCCTCGATTTACGCGAACTGCACTCGAGGATGAAAAGTTGTCGCACACATCGTGCCAATATCGGCCCGCGTAAAACAGAAGCCGGGGATAAAAAGTAAAGCGTTCGAGATACAATACCTAATAGCCTCGTATAAAAAGTCTCACGTTAAGGTATTACTAGCGCTGAATCACTTTTCTTAAACCTTTTTTTAAACCAGACTTAAATTGAAGATTTTTTAAAAATAACAATTTTTTTCTTATAAATGAACTTGATCCACCGTCTAGAACTCGAGTTATTAACAATTAAATTTTAGCGTTTTCTCCATCTAAAGCAATGGTAATGATCACAATAAAACGGTTTTTTGCTAATAACTCAAAAACGGCTGTTAAACTTGTTTTGAAAAAATTCCAGGTTATAGATTAACATTCGAGGAACATTTTAAAAGAAAAGAAAAAGACTTTTCACCGTCTAGTTCAGGAGAAAAAAAATGGTGAATATAAAATTGTAAATTGAGTGCTTGTGTTCAGCCTGAACTGCGGTACAAACGCTAGTATGCATTATTGCCAAGTATACTAGTGTACACATATGTATACGGAATGTCTGCATGGATTGAATCAGGGCCGTAAGAAATTTCTGACGCAATTGAAAACAAATAATGAAGCCCCTTCTTGATCCGGCACCCAGCGCTAGTAATACCTTAATCAGAGAATCGTCGACGGGGTAACAGAAGAAATCGCGTGCAAGAATGAAGAGCGAATATCTCGAAGCTGAGATGCACTTTTAACTTCGCGCTTGTGAGCGTGAGAAAAAAAATCACGCGCACGCCAATCATTATGTCATCATTCTCGCGCGTCGTGCGTCTAATTGCGCGGCAGCGGGTGCATAGGACGGGTCGGCCTCGACTCGACCGACGGAAGGTGAAACGTGACATCAGTGTTTCTGGGAAGCGTCATTTGCTTCTGCTCCGCTCGCAAAGTGCGACGCGAAAGAAGTTACGCGCGTGCATTGAGATTCAAGCGGATGATATTCACGGTATGCGGCACTGTGGCACGGTTAAAGAGAATATTGCGGTCTACCTTCGGTTCGGACGGAGTGCTGCATGATTCAAGTCCGAAATCTTGTTAATGTGAACCCGTCAAGGAGAGGTCGCGAGATCAAGGTTCGTCGGCTCGGCTCAATTTACCCGAACTTCACGGTCGCCTTTGCTCGCTACTCGATGCTCTTAAATATTCCGTCCATTCACGGTTGCCTGACTTTCTCATTTAATCCTGAGTATTCTAAAGGACCGGACCAAAATCAATTTCCGTTCCTCGAATTTGCTACATATTATTTTATCTTCGCGCGTGCAGAGCGAATGTGGAAGATGAAAGTTTCAGTAATTTTTCGTGCAATTTTGCAATGGGCCAGAAATAATTTTCTTGTCGACACGTGCCGCGTTCTTATGTCTATATGTTTATAATGTTTTAATGTTTTAATACGTGCGGCCCACGCGTTCGCGAAAAAAAAAATCATCGTCCACGATCCAATTGTGTAAACAGTTTGTTGTTGCCAACCTCGAAAGCGTTCATTATCGAACGGCCCGATAACGCGACCCATGGACAGCTTATTACAGGTGTGGCTGTCGATCGGGGGCGAATAACGTTATTACGCGCGATCCCACCGTCGGATTATTATTTTTTATCAGATAACGTCTGGGTTTCCCGGAAAATTGATGAGTCGAGAATGTCCGCCCGAAAATGGGACAAGAGGCCGTCAGTGGTCGTTAACGCCAAAACACGAACCAGTAACAAAGGCTTTTACTTTTTTATTCATGATGGATCATGATAGCAGGCCGAAATTACGACCAATCAACGTTAACGTTGGCATGGTGAACCAAACCTGCATGCGTTAAATGATGAATCGTGCGAATGAGGTAAGAGCTCGTGAGCAGAAACGACAATCTCTGAATCCATATGCAAACTGAGATGCGTCAGTAGTATATACCCGTGCATGAATGATTCTTAACGTGCAGTCATAGCATTTCGACGAAGTTACCAAGCATTCCTTCCCACCGGTTCATTTGTACCTACCAACGTACACGTCACTTACGCTCGTACGTGCAAATTGCATTACCAACTTAAATGGATATGTTCCAACTGCTGCGAACATTATTTATTAACACCGTCAGGCAGTATACGTCACGGAAAAATTGTCTTTCTTAACAGTGTTTTCACCAACACATTACCAATAATATTAAATCTGAAACAAATACACTGAAATTGGACCTTGTGTTTTGAACATAATCGGGAACACGTTGAATCAACGAACCATATATAAACTATACACTATTATTGAAACGTGCAAGCTCTTCGCTAAACGTTCCACAAAACGTCATTATCGTTTCATGGCAACCCGACGCGACGTCAACAAACACAAAACCATATCCATTACACAGCACACTTATGCAACCTGCCAATACCACGAACGACTCCAAATGAAAACGGTTCGACGTCTCGTTAAAATATAACAACTATTTTGACAACGCCTCGATTATTCATGCGCCAGTGGGGCAGTAACTCAGTGACTCCGTGACTCATTCTTAATGAACACTGAAATAGCTGAGGCACGCTGCCGCGGGCTAGTACCAATAAACCGAATGAGGCCCCCGAGGTCCAAGACGATCGGATCTCATCTTTGTCATTCAGCCGACAGGCCTCGCTGACTAACAGGCCGCGTAGGCGGAAGCGAATCATCATCAGTTCTGAATTGATATCGCGTGCATCCCAACGAGACCCTACTCCGCTCCCTCTTATCTTCCTGAAACCGTCGCGTCGGCTGCAGCCTTCGTGATCGTCTTGCAGGTCACGTGACCCGCCATGGTAATTCGTTCTCCGACGAATGCAGCATCACGGATTCCTGCGACGCACCGTTCGAGCCGATCGATCGAACCACTGAATCGTCAAAGTGAAATCGTGCGACACTCGCCGCTGGCGACACGTTCCCTCAACCCTGCATAAAACGTACACACTCCTCGCACTTCTAACGACCTACGATCCTACAGTTCGCACGATTCCAAACCTTCGACCGCGAATCCGTGAACAGCGAAACGAATAGAATATGAAACTCGCACGCGGTGGCTGATATGTACATCGTCCGACCTTTCGGCGAGACACGTCAGCAAAAACCAATTTCCCGTACTGCCGCCGCGTAATCGTACGGCAACTCGTACTCGAAAACACTATTCCTCGCATTACCGGCGCATAATCGTAGGCGAGAAAAAAATAAAAGTAACCCCACCGTCGGCATACTCTAGCGCAAACACATTTTTTCTCCCTCTCCGTCGTTTGCGTAATCGTGGAAAAAAGGAGGACCTCGCCCAGCACCGTTTCTCGTTCTCGCGAGTTCGCTGTATGCTGGATCCAGCCGTGCACCGGTGCATCTTTCGAGAATGATTAATCGTCGCGTCGCAAAGCCATCGCGGCGCTGCTCTGCGTCTGCGTAAAGATTAAAGGACCTGCTCTTCCTTGGTAGGCGAGTCTGCGAGATTAACGGCGCTGCGACGAGGTGAGCTCGATAAAGCTCGATAAAGCTCGACGGTGGCGCGCAGCACAGCTTTGCCGGGCGAAATCGGATTTACGTCCGGAGCGAAGTTTCGGGGACGGCCGAAGCTTTCGCTGATAACACTGGACAACACTAAATTTGCCTTTTGAACGAAAATAGCCAATTTCGATGAATCTTGACCCGCTGAAAACGAATCTGAAACCCGTTTTCGAAACTTGGGTCGAGATTTTGAGTAATTGAATTTTGGAAAAAACAGCCTTTTTTCGACTTTGAACAACAATCAGGCCGTAAGTATACAAGTTAGACAATTTTTATTGGTTGCAAAAAATTCTCCAGACATTTCCAAATAAAACATTAGGTCAAATGAATAAGACACGTTTTGCGCACCTATTTTTCGAAATGTTTTTCAATTTTTAGAAAAAATTGTCAGTCCGACGAGGATTCCAATGCCTCTACGGGGTTTCAGATTCGTTTTCAGCGGGTCAAAATTAATCGAAATTGGTTATTTTCGTTCAAAAGGCAAAAAAAAAAGTCCAATTTTGTTGTCCAGTGTAATGCGTGGTCGCTTTTAAATTTCGCCGGCCAAACTTTTCGGCCATCTTGCCCGACAAGGGCCGGCTAATGAGCCGCCCGCCCGGTGTGCTCTTTGTCGTCGAACCTTGGCACGAAAGAAAGTTCATTCCTCGAGAGCCGGCGATCGTTTTCCACGCGAGACGAGTCATGCTCGTCAATCATATCGCGTGGGTGAGGGAAGTGCTTAGAGAGGTTAGCTTCTGACGCGCGGGTCGCGGACAATGGGTATTGGTTCGGTAATTAAAAGTTTCGTAACGACGATGCTAGTTAGGAATGCACTCGAAATGGTGGTAATTAAAGAGTGACATTTGCGCGGCGATTGTTTGAAATGGCAGTGGGTTGACGCATCTTTTCACGACGTCGACTCTCGGATGCATTGTGGATTTAGTCGGGTTATGAGAGAATGTGTGTATGTAATTTTAAGGGTGATACTTGTGGATCGTTGCAAATGCGAAGTTGAAAGGAGTCACTAGGAAGCGCGGGTGTTTTATAGCTGCTGTTGCAATGTTATGGTCTGTAAAATCATTATCAGGGAATATACTGATAAAGCGAGGTTTGAAAACGTAGCGTTTCGCTGAAAATACTGCAATCACTGAAGTGGACTAAGCGCTCTTTGCCTTTTACAAAGAAAGTATCCTCTACTAAGAGGATTAAATGCTGAAGAGATTAAGGTATATGTTTCCCTTTCAGTAGATCTGCCTTTTTTGTGTACTTCGAATGTCCTGCTTTACACTAATGCTAGTCGCTTGGCGAATTTTAGCCACGACGTTCCTCGTAATGCGTTGAACGCTTTGGAAATATTCGCGAGGTTGCCCCAAAATATCGCGTCGCACTTTGAGTAGACAGTTTACCTTGAAACTAGACGGCAAAGCGTCGATTTCTCAAAGTAGTTTGCTGCAGCGCGACGCGAGCGAGACTTTAACAGTTTTCAGATAAAGTTTTGACTTATTATCGAAACAGTCACGTTTCGCTCTTCGGACCCTGAAATATTGAATAATCTTCTGACATCGCACTCGAGGAACGTGTTCGTTTGTGTCGAAAACCCTGGGTGAGATTGAATAAGCAAAAACATTTTATGGAATGCCTTACCGTACGTGCACTGATAAGCCATGCGCAGATGCATTCTTATTCCATTCTCACCGTCAATGATACAGACTTAAAGACAAATTCTCGCAACATTATATAGCCAAGAAATCATCGCTTTTCAAAGTGTTAATCTTAATTTCTCCTCCGAGAAAAAGAATTGAGAAATTCATTTAGGGAGTGCAGGAAAGACAAATATTCTCTTGTAAAATCCCGAAGTATGTTTACCGTTGGAGAGATGAAATCTGTGGTCCGACAGACAGTGCCTGCGGGGAAGGTAAAAGACAGCACGAACGTGAAGCGCGATTTTTCAGGACATACGAGCATCGACAAAACGTAATCGCGCGGACGTACGCGCAGGAATCGCAGGAGTCTTCCGAACGTGTGCAGCCCTGCAGTTTCCCCTGCGCAACTTTAATCCTGAATTTTATCCCCGACGTAATATGTCCAGGATTAATCTCGGCCGGTGCTGCTTATCCATGTAACTAAGCCGCACCGGCTTCACCTATGTACCACACGATTTATGTATGCGCGTACATACATGTATACGCGACCAGATATATGGGACCGACGCAAACTGAGTGAGCAGGACTGCTGTTTCTCTGCGTACGGCAGGATGCCTATAGGGTGTTCAAATTTATACCTTTGATGCACACGATAAGCTGGCGTCCCGTTGCAAAATGAACGTAATAAATATTTCGAAATATATATTATCATTTTCGTGTCGCTTCGGAAATGAGTGCTATACGTCGTCCAGCGAGTACGATCAATGTTGACCACATTTCGAAATCGCGAACCGTTGCATTTGGAATTGGACTCGCTGTGCGAGCGATGCCGGCAAGGCGCGGAAAAGTTGTAATGACGGAATTTGTAGAATGGAGGATGCTCTCAGACGCGGACGTGTTTGGAATGGCGCGAAACTTTTGTCTCGAAGAGACGCGTACGCGGGTTCGCGGAAAGAGAATGCAGGATGATGTTTGAAAAGGCGATAACAGTGAAATTTGTAAGAGAATCGATGGGTCCGACGGTTCCGAGTAAGCACGTATACCTCGCGAAGGCAGAGAACTTCTCTCTGAACGTGGAAGTGGCTTTACATTTGTGTACGTGAACAAGGAGAATACGAGACGCAGCTCGCAAAGCAAAGCTGTCATTGAGGATTCTGGTAGACCAGTGAGTAATGAAACGAGTTCCGTTTCTCCGGCGAACCTCGACACCCTCTACACAGGACGAGACCGGAACGAGCACGTAACGCGCGCATAGGCAGATAGGCACGTCAATGAGCTCGAGACTCGCCGCGAGCGTAATCTTGAGCGTTATATTCCATATCCGACTACATTACGCGGGCGCACGAAATCAGGGTTCGCGGACGAGCGTGTCGGATTGGCAATATCGCCGGATGCAGGGCGCGTCGTTAATTATTAATAACAAGTCACCGATCCCGCGGCACCCCTGTAAATTGCACGATCGATGCGCCCTGCTGCTTAACTTCCCGGTCTGCCGCTTCCAGATACGCGTACCCCTCCTGCGCCTCGTTAATACGTCATCATCGGCGGGCGCGACTGGAAGTGTTAAATTCGTTATACGCCCCGATCGGCTCGTCGAAATTTCAACCGGCTCCCTCTTCCCTTGATTACGCGAGTCTCAGGCTGCCACGATCGAGTTGTCGGTGAGGGTTGAGATTCCAGTCCTTCACTGATTGCGAGGCCGAAGGATGCGCGTGTTACTTGGGACGACTTGGGTAATGCGTGTGACGTAATTATATTTTTTTTTATTATAAACGTTTGACGTTGAAAAGGACGAGATCGATTAAAAAACAAATTGACGGTTTAGCATTTAAAATGTCTCCTTTTCGCTGAATTTTTCGACACGCCCCCGCGCAACGTTCTATGAGCGTCGGTCGTTGAATATTAATTTTGTATTCGAAGCACGCGCGACATCCCGCTCGTTTCGATTATGTGAAAACAAGCCTATAAGTGGACAGCGATCAAAGCCCATCGACCTCGTTGACTATTCAAAAGTTCAACATCGACGTCGAAGCATTGAATGCAAATTCGAGCCCGATTCTCACCGTCGCACGGTTCATTATCTTATTATCGCCCACTGGCGCGGCGGTAATTAATAACAAATCGTCGATTATCGGGCCGACATAATCGTTCGATCAACGGTTTCGACCTAAGCGTCGTTAGTACGTCATTATCGTTAATCCCGCACGTCATTATATCCGTGCATTATACGCGCTCTGGTTACTGTCACTGATACCATTTCACCGGCCCTCATCGAATTTACTTATCGCCCGTCGCGGATTCATATTTCCTTCCACCATTAAAGCGGTGCATTGATAATTTTACAGTATTACAGTGTGCACTGATACGTCATAGTACGAAAGTGCCGGTTGTCGGCGGCGTCCGTCGCGAATGCAAACCGACCCGGAGTAACAAGCAGCAGAAACGAGCGGTGACATTGAAAAAAATTAGTAATCGACGCTAATGAGCAGGGACGTCCTTCGTGATAATCGTAATAACAGTTTTACGTTGGTGTGTCCGCCTCGCTGCCCTGTATCACGTTTCGCGGGTCGCAATATGCGCGGGCCGTAGGTGTGCGCATAAGTATGCATAGCCTCTTAATACGATCGTCCTCGTGATCGTCAAATCAACGACACTGCGAGACTGCTCCGGAAGACGGGGAGAGAATGGCATCGTGTCTCGGGGTAGGAAATTTGCCGGCGCGAAAGTTACGAGCGAACCGGTTGAGAGCGACGGTTCGCACGTCTGGGACTTTAAGCAAGCCGAGGGTCTCGATGCAGCACATGCAATACGTGTGCTTAAAACGACAATGGCATTTATACGATTATTTCTTATTCGGAAATTTCTAACAGATGGCCACGAGCGTTCAGCCGTTGAGGGAAAAAATTGGTTATATTCATATATTAGTTATAATATTAGCCACGCCGGCAATGTTAAAAATTGTCTCGGACTTTAAGCGAGCCGAGGGTCTGGATGCAGTAAATCCAATACGTGTGCTTTCAACGATAATGGCATTTATACGATTATTTCTTATTCGGAAATTTCTAACAAATGGCCACCAGCGTTCAGCCGTTCAGGGAAAAAAATTGATTATATTTATATATCAGGTATAATATTGGCCACGCTGGCAATGTTAAAAATTATCTCGGACTTTAAGGCTTAAAGTTTAAGCGAGCCGAGGGTCTCGATGCAGCACATGCAATACGTGTGCTTTCAACGACAATGGCATTTATACGATTATTTCTTATTCGGAGATTTCTAACAGATGGCCACCAGCGTTCAGCCGTTGAGGGAAAAAATTGATTATATTCATATATCAGGTATAATATTGGCCACGCTGGCAATTCTAAAAATTATCTCGGACTTTAAGGCTTAAAGTTTAAGCGAGCGAGGGTCTCGATGCAGCACATGCAATACGTGTGCTTACAACGTCAATCGTATTTATACGATTATTTCTTATTCGTAAATTTCTAACAGATGGCCACCAGCGTTCAGCCGTTGAGGGAAAAAATTGGTTATATTCATATATTAGTTATAATATTGGCCACGCTGGCAATGTTAAAAATTGTCTCGGACTTTAAGCGAGCCGAGGGTCTCGATGCAGCACATGCAATACGTGTGCTTACAATGACAATGACATTTATACGATTATTTCTTATTCGGAGATTTCTAACAGATGGCCACCAGCGTTCAGCCGTTGAGGGAAAAAATTGGTTATATTCATATATCAGTTATAATATTGGCCACGCTGGCAATGTTAAAAATTGTCTCGGACTTTAAGCGAGCCGAGGGTCTCGATGCAGCACATGCAATACGTGTGCTTACAACGACAATGACATTTATACGATTATTTCTTATTCGGAGATTTCTAACAGATGGCCACTAGCGTTCAGCCGTTGAGGGAAAAAATTTATTATATTCATATATTAGTTATAATATTGGCCACGCCGGCAATGTTAAAAATTGTCTGAGACTTTAAGCGAGCCGAGGGTCTCGATGCAGCACATGCAATACGTGTGCTTACAATGACAATGACATTTATACGATTATTTCTTATTCGGAGATTTCTAACAGATGGCCACCAGCGTTCAGCCGTTGAGGGAAAAAATTGGTTATATTCATATATCAGTTATAATATTGGCCACGCTGGCAATGTTAAAAATTGTCTCGGACTTTAAGCGAGCCGAGGGTCTCGATGCAGCACATGCAATACGTGTGCTTACAACGACAATGACATTTATACGATTATTTCTTATTCGGAGATTTCTAACAGATGGCCACTAGCGTTCAGCCGTTGAGGGAAAAAATTGGTTATATTCATATATTAGTTATAATATTGGCCACGCTGGCAATGTTAAAAATTGTCTGAGACTTTAAGCGAGCCGAGGGTCTCGATGCAGCACATGCAATACGTGTGTTTTCAACGACAATGGCATTTATACGATTATTTCTTATTCGGAGATTTCTAACAGATGGCCACCAGCGTTCAGCAGTTCAGGGAAAAAATTCATTATATTCATATATCAGTTATAATATTGCCCACGCCGCCGATATTAAAAATTGTACCGATCCTTCTAACAGTCTGACCGAACTTGCACAACGCACATTTCTCATACATTTCGTCATGCCATTCCGAGTCGCGTAAGTGGCCGCTGTCTGGTTATCGGTATTTGATACCTCTCAAAGCAAAACATCGCGACGGTTTTGAAACGCCTGGCATTCCAATCGGGAATGCCGACTCGCGAGGGTCCCGGAGGGCGAGCCCGGCCGAACGACAAAGGGTTTTTGCCGGCGACGACTAATAGGCCCGACTAAACGCCCACTCGCGGCTCCAATGCGCGAACGCGCGAGTTTTCGAGGCCTCGACGTACGCTTTTAAGTGCGCCTTTTTAACGAGCGCCGTAATGACGCTCGTTATTGTACCGTGAGTGAGCGCACTCGCGTGTGTTCGTCGGCTACGTTGAGTGTGAGTGCGTGCCGAGTACGACTTTGAACGTTGAATAATAATTACGCGGAGACAGAGGCCGGAGAGGGGGTGAGATGGAGATCGAGATGATATTCGCTGCGATCGAGTCGTCGCCGTGAAATATTCCGCTGGCGCGTACGCGGCGGCCGCGTTAATTAGCGCTTTATTACGTTCGACGTAACGAGCGGAGGATAATGGCGATGGTTAATAAATGGGGCGTTGATAATAGTCCGATCATTCTGATAATTTAACGACCACCCGAATCGAATCGTCGGATGCGTATTACACGACCCTGTCTTCGCTTGTCCGCGTCACTTTTCTAATATCGTCATCAGTCAGAAGAGCAACTTTTGTTACGCAAATTGTCCGCTAACCGCTACTTTCGGCGACATTTAATATACTAATACTCAGCAAGGCTGCCCCTGTAAAACTACGTCGCGCAATTTAAATAAATCGGCCCACTTAGCGCTCGCCACCGCGTCACTGCATAACGCGTCTCATAATTTGATATTTGATTTGATATTGATATTAGTCCGATCATTCTGATAATTTAACGACCACCCGAATCGTCGCATGCATATTACACGACCCCGCCTTCGCTTCTTGTCCGCGTCACTTTTCTAATATCGTCATCAGTCAGAAGAGCAACTTTTGTTACGCAAATTGTCCGCTAACCGCTACTTTCGGCGACATTTAATATACTAATACTCAGCAAGGCCACCCCTGTAAAACTACGTCGCGCAATTTAAATAAATCGGCCCACTTAGCGCTCGCCACCGCGTCACTGCATAACGCGTCTCATAAATCAGCAGCGAATCTCCGAAGAAAGGCCGACCGTCCTCATATAATGGGAACTTTCCGCAAGGGATGATTTAGCACCGCGAGCGCGTGGCATTGCAGAACGAGCGAAGAACACAGGGACGGGCTCTTTTGTCGTCGTACGTGTCGCCAGCAAACGAGCTCGTCGGCGCTTTTTCAATGAAACGCTACGGCTACGCGAAGTGGCGTTCTCGCAGGGATCGACGACAACTCGCGACGTCAGAGAGCCGAAAATTAACTTTTCTTTCCGCCCGCCACGCCAGGTCCGATGCATGACCAACGGGCCGAGGAAAACGGCTTTCGAGAGTAAACGCAGCTGCGGCTTCCAGCGGCATTTCGACGTGCATTTCGACGTGCATTTCGACGTCTGTCACCGTGACGTTCCGTTGCAAAACGTAGCTCGGCGTCCGCTGAATTATGACCCCGCACAATGCCGCCTGTTCTCCATGCACCGACACGCGCTCGCGGATGGATGCATGTGCATGCGTACAGCGAGTTTCACGCGACGTGGGTCGCTTTTAGACGATTGCGGCGGGCGTCGTTGAAAGCGAAGGAAACGGGCGAGGGACGATAATGCGCTGTTTCGCGTGCGTTGCGCGGTTGTTCGGTTCAATCATTTCAATAGTTGACTGTTCTCCTTCCCGACATTACCCAATTGCAGCCGTTCTCCGTGTTTCTTAGCTCGTTCGAATGGTATATATATATGTAATTGGCGAGCCCCGCTTTCAGCGCGTCCTCGTTTCAAACTTTGTAAAAACTGAAATTATACGGTGCGGGGCTTGTAATTGTATCATTAAACACGTTGCCTCGCCATACCGAAGGTACTTCCGTGTACACAACGAAACGATCTAAATTAAACGAGCTCCGGAAGCTCTTGCCAGACGACGCATCAATGAATACAACATTTTCTGTAATTCGATCATAGATCACAATACGGTCTCTATATCACGACATGCAATACTACGTAACGATAACATAAAACAATATATAATTGCCAACGCAAACTATGCCGGAGAAACATGAAAACGTTGGACGAAAAATTCCACCTATTCGCGTGTACCTAATATGCCTCCAATCGTTCATCTCGGCTAAATCCGTCCTTTTCCAACCTTCCGCATCGCGTGTGTCCCGATTGCGGAAGTTCAATATTTTTTCGAGTCCCAGGCCGGATCGCGTGAACAGTCCTGTACGTATAAAAGTTGCTGGCGCGCAGCGGGGTTCTGCTGCGGCCGATGCGTGGGCGTAGAACGACGACGCAGCACCCGCTTCATGCACCGACGCCGCTCGTAAATGCAGACGAGCTCGATACCAGCGCCTGATAAGGGTCGCCCTCGCCTCGGTCGCCCGCCCGATCGTCCTGCTCATTTTAACGACGCCTGGACCGAACTTTTTTAATGGCTCTGAGGACTGACGACTTCGTGTAATTGATTGGCGCTCGTGATTAGAGGAGAGTTTTTGTAAATTGACATTTTCGCGGATATAAGCGGAACGGGACTCGTTTTTAAGGTGTACACGGGAAGTATACTGTGAATAATATCAGTTTTCTGTATCATATAGACAAGTTACAAAATCCACCATTCAACTATCTGTCAAGTGTAAAGTAACTTCTTATTACAAGAATTAGAAGTTACTTAACTTGACAGATAGTTAAATGGTGGATTTTATATGCGAGCAACGTTGAGTGTCTGGAATCTTTTCGTCGTTTTGGGATGATAAATGTCGACCAGCAGCCGTCACTTAGCAGGGTACAAAAGCGGAGAACCATTGTAGTGGGAGCGACGAAATGTTGAGAGAACGATTCGTCTGCCGGTGGGGAGAAGAATCTTGAAAGCGCGTCTTAGGAAAAATGACTCGACGTAGTGCACGTACTTCGGTCCTCTCCGTCGTATGTACTTTTGTCTGTCGCTTCGTCGTGTGCAAATACGACCGGGCACTGTGCTCGAAGGATGCACTCGGGCCCGTTGAGAAAGCATACGTTTGCACGTACACACACGCCACGGCAGATGTTTATACAGCAGAAATCGATTCACCAGCGTTTACTCCGTCTTCATTGTCATTCGAATCGTTCTTCTCCATGGATTTAATGGCCGTGGCGATCGTTATACGCGAAGAAATGTTCATATAAATGATAGTTCTAATATTATGTAAAAAAATAACGATTTCTGGAGTAGCATACCGATCAATTCAATCGTGTCTACATTTTAATCCTGAAACGTTTCATATTAGATCGTGTTTTATGCGAATCGCGAATTGTACGGGTGTATGTCATCAGAATTGTGAGCTTTACGTTATGTGCTTTAAGGGTGCGCCTGCGAAATGTGCGCAATATTTGAACGGTGTCGGGCGTCGTAAATTGCGTGTTACGAATTGAAACGAAATTGCGAGTGTCGGACTGTAAATTTCGGGGACGCATTAATTTTGTTTCACGGCAGAAGTTATGTAGATTACGCGTGCTTCATTTTACGCAGATTTCGGGACGCCAGATGTGACGTTTTCAATTTCTACGCGAAATGTATACGGCGCCCCGACATCCTGCGTTATAATATCCGAGAAATATCCGAGGAAACGCTCGTTAGAATACACCGTGAAATTCACCATGTTTTCAGCTCATACAAACGACTGCATCCTACATATTCCCGCTATGCGTTTCGCCGCATTATAGAAGATCAACGTTCTCATTGAAACAGGCGAATAACACAGGCCGACATAAATACAGTGCGCGTCAAGTAGCAAGAGACAATCTGAAACCATATAAGATCTGGCCAGAAGAACATCCGCAACGACACGGCGTAGATTCAGAGAGAAGGAAAATAGAGGAAAGAGTTAAAGATCGACAAGGAACGAAAGAGACAAAGAGAAACGGGGAATCTTCAGCCGATTGGAATCGTGACATATCACGACCGAGTAGTGCGCGTATAACGTAGTACGTACTACGTAGTACAGTACGGGCACTGCAATCCGTAGGTCTCTGAATTTATGCATCTTCGCATGAGAAAGAGAAAGAAAAATACACGGTAGAACGAGGGAGAGAGACAGAGAGAGAGACTGAGAGAAAGATAAAGGAAAGGAAGATAGAAAGATACCCATTAAGAGGTGCATGCCCGCAACAAGTTTCGTACTTTATACGTGGCCAGGGTTTAATTTACAGTTACATACGCCGGACAGTCCGGATTACCGCGTTACATGCCGCTGCTTATGCGGCGTAATACGTCACGCCGTCCTTACCGGGACGTGCGATTACCGTTAATTCGGCCCCCGCTGATAGCGACGAAATTTTTGTCGAATGCACAACGAGCGCCGACACGATCGTGAATTATGCGGGTGAGGATCGTTAAATTTTCTCTTTTTAACCTTTACGATGCCGTAATCGCGGGAATTAAAGTTGACATCGCCATTCGTGTTGCGTATCAACTGTTGACAGTTTTAATTAGTCCGGCAATTAGTTCGGATTAAGCAATGTCGCGATATGTGTAATGATATGTCGAATTTGGCCGCTGCACGCGATGATTATGTTACACTGATAATAAAGACGAAATAATTCGTGTAAAAAGGGAATGTAATTGTTTTAAGGTGACATGTGAAGAGAAACGACTGAGGTATTTTGATGCACAGATAAGATCCGAGGAAGAAGTAAGCGTAATGAGCAAAAGAGCACTTGTAAACGTAAACGTTCAAATGAGCATCATCAGGTCCACGCCTGGGCAAACTTTTTCAACGTCAAATGCATATTTAGCTTGTTTAATGTTCCTCAAAAAAGCTTCTGTCAAAAACACATTTCACGGCAGGCGCCGTTAATTTGTTTCCCGGGAAAAAGTTTGCCCACCGGATGAAGAAAACGCATTAATTACGATGAAAGGTGCGGGGTGTCGCTCTTTGACCCGGAAATAGACGATGTCCCGGGAGACGCTCGTAATTAGATGCGATTTTCCCGTCGGTGAATTATCGTCGCTGCCACGGAAAGGCCGACAGGCTAATTAATTAATATACTCAACGAGCCGGCAATTTCTTCATTGAAAAAAGACTTGGGTACACGAAGAGTGAAATTAAATCTGGAGTCAAAAGCTTCCCGCTTACTCAAGCCGTGCGACCGAAGAAGCGACAGTGACTACAATACAAAATTCATAAAATCTCACTCGTTACTCCCACAAACATCAAATTTCCCAATTACGAAACTATCGACGCACGCACTTACACGCGCACATTTTATCTTTCCGCTTCCACGTAAACGAGAGTTGCCTCGCGGAAACGGCGAGTGGGGAACCACGAAAAGTATGAAGAAAGCAGAAAGCTGTGTCCGCCGTCGAAAGTCGTAAAAGTCAAAAGCAACCTTACCCCAAATCGTCAGCTCCGTCGTCAACTGCTAACGCAATCGGGCCGAGATGCTTTCCACCAGATAATTCCCTCCGCGTCGACAAGAGAGGCTGGGTCGTTAGATCGGAAGCGGAATCCAGCCGGGGACAAGCGGAAGCCATTGTCTGCCATTCGAAGTTGGATGGCAAATAAATTTCGCCCCTCCGCTCGTTTCGCCGAGTCGTCTAAGCCGTCGAGCCCCTTTCTACCTGGAAAACCAGTTTCGGCGTCTGAAATTGAGAGCGAACGCTGCGTCGACGGCCGAGCGGAGACGGTCGCGGCTAATCTGACGCTCGAATCGCGGAATTTTTTATCTTCCCACGCGGGTCGGCGCGAAGAAAGCGACTTGAATTACTCTCGATTTCCCCGCAGCGACGTTCGGTGTCATCTGTGGATCGGAGACAGTCTCCGTTTCGATTCCGGTTCAAACTGTCCGGCAGCGAACGGTGTAGGCTGTGGCGCGGGATACGTGTCGTCGATTTTGACGTCGACGTTCGTTTACGAAGCGGAAATCGATTTTCTTTCGTTTATGTAATGCATGTGAACGACGCGAGTGTGACGCGTGTAATAATGGATTTCTGTTATAATGGTTAGTGTAACGTGGGTGGACGGTTGTGTGGAATGTAAATGAATCAATGTGTACGATCCAAGTGTTATATTTTTGACGCGATAATTTAGATGTTTTTAGGTACAACGTGAAATTTGTAGAACGTTCATATTTCGGCGAATTCTTCCGTTCTCCTTCTCGTGAATTTCCTCCCTTTATGGAATTTAGATTACATTCTGCGGAATTCGATGTATGTAAATTTGTAACGTGGGTAATTAGTTGAAAGAATTTGATTACAATTTAATCGGTATTTACCCGTTGCACGAAGTTTCTCACCGAAACATAAATTTTTACTTCACGTTTCCACACTCCTTCTCCTCCTCCTCCACATATAATTACACGAAATTCACGTGAGTGTTACACAAGCTGCATTTTGAATTAGGTTGCGCGCCTCATTAGCAGAAAGACTTTAATTAAATTGCAGCGGAAACGCGATGAGGCGGAATCGACCGATCGTTGGTTTTCGGGAAATTGTATTTACTCTTCGTGTGATTTACGACGCGTACATACTTATCTCTCACGAGTTTACGATAATTTCATTAATTTATGAAACAATATTCGATACAGCATTATCCGTGCATATTATTTCGATACCTTCGGATAACACTTTCCAATGCTGCATAATGTAAAACGAAGATTCCACTACCTATTAAGTTTCTCTCGCCCACGTACAAATCGCTGATCGTTTGCCAATCCATTCGATTGCGATCGAATCTTGTTGACTACAGCAAAACGTTTTCAATGATCGACTGCTCATCCACGAGACGTCAGTCGATCGAACCGATGTTGAATAATTGAAAGATCGAGGAGAACACTCGTGACCAAGCCATTGTTGACTTCAGACCTGACCACGATTGCTATGATCATGAATCAAGGAGCCAGTTCTAACTACGAATACTTATTAAATCCCAGTCTTTGCAAGTGTAATGACCGGCCAACACGAGATTGTTTTCTTCTTTTTCAAATTGAATAATGACTGTGAGCACCATAATGAAACGGTTTTTATTCTGTGTGTTGCAGGGAAAATGTCGGTTTGAAGAAATCGTCAACGTTCACCAAGGACAACGAGAAACGAAACAAAACGAAACGGAAACGAGGCTCTCGAGATAAATAATCGTCTGAGCGATTTGGATCAGCGAACGGTAATTATGAAGCACCCGATATTGCCTTTTTATTCGAAATCTCGAAGAAATTTCCGAGTCATCGTAAAAAACATGTCGAACAAGTAACATTGACACCTTGGTATGTCTAATGTTAATCGTGCGAGATCGACGGCCGACGAGAAAGCGAGCATAATAAGCGTGCGCGCGCGCGCGCGCGTGACTTCACACCGGACGAACGGGTCCGTCGTCCTCTTTCGATTTCTCTGGGAGTGGCCTTGAAGTCGAGATCTATCTATCCGTCGCTCGCGAGAGATCCTCATCAGCGATCGCGTGCTCCCATAATAATAATTCACGCGATACTCACGCTAGTCACGCCGAACACGTGACTCGCGGACGTGTCGGTCGATTAACGTGCCGACGCCGGTTCTTTCTCATAATTTGCGCGGCTCGAGCGTCTAATGACATTGAAAATTGTCGATAGGCTTGCGGAGTGTGATTAAGCTGCTGGGCTGACCTGAGGACGCTCGCGAACGGTCATTTAGTTCACAATTTATTGACTCTCGCCGGTGCCAAGTTAGGTTATTGATGTCTTTATTTGCCACCGGTTGTATAAGGAGCAGTCTTAATTTCGTGTCTTGTTTGCGAAGGAATTATAGCAGGAGTCGTTTGCGTTTTATGCAATCGATGCGTTAAATACGGCGCTTTTTTTGGTATTAAGACTGAATATATTGATATTGAAGACGTGTTATCGTATAGTATAAGACGCGAGTGCCAATATTTCTTCGATCGAATGTTCTCACTACGAAAACGACATGTGCGAACGAAACGATGCGTTTGCATAACTTGACGGGCTCTGGTTTGCGTGGAACCTTTAACGTTAGGTCTCCAGAATGGGCTCACTGAAATGTTCCGACGTTTTTAACAGCGCATTACGCTGAACGCGTTCGTTAGCCGTTCATTCACCGACCAGTTCAGCGCACTGCGTGCAAATGTCATCTGGAACCGTTTACGGCGTCGACCCAATCGAGATCAATGAAGATTTATCGATCGATTCATTCGGGAATCGGCACGATCTCTTAGCGCCAGGTTGATTTAAAGTAATTCCGCGGACATTCGCCGGGAATGTCGATTGTGCAATGTGACGCTCGCGCTCGTGCGCATGTAGATCGATACGCATTGACCCTGCGAAAATTGATTCGCAAACTAAAACGCCATGATCGATCCGCGGACACCGCGTATCTATTATCGATAAATTCATCTGCAGCCTCGACGACACATTCGATTGTTCACCCCTTAAGAACCGGCCGACATCATTCGCAACAGGAATTACTGGATCGCGTCGAACGGACGTGATTCATGAATGATCCCGCTGACTGTCTCGCGGGAAGCAATGACAGTCGCGAGAAAGTGAGCTCTTTGTGACATCACCAACGCACATCTGCTGGTTCTCTCCCTCTCTCTCTCTCTCTTTCACTCTCTCGCACTTTACGGCTCACCGCCTCCCCGTTTCTTTATCCTGATTTCACCGTGAGCGCCGTTGATGGAGATGACGCCATTCCTCATTACGACCATTCACGACTCCCGTAACAATTACACTGCTTCTTCAACAGTCATCGCTGACATTTCTGCCATTTCTGTCACTCGCTCCGTTTCGGCCGAGTCGGGTAGAGCATCAGGAATTATTCACTCTGCGCAGCCTGCAGTTACGTCACAGAACTTGAAAGCCTACTGCGCGCTCGACGAACTGAACACTTGTTTTTATAATGCTGAACATGTCGTTCACTTTATTAGATGCAGCTATCATCGGGTCGCTGAAAATCTTTCGAAATAATCGGTTATTTTTCCGACAATAATTTTTTGAAGGACTAATAATTTGTCAAAACTTCAACATTTCTTTCATTACAAAAGGCCTCTGCTTTTCCGACTCTGGCAGTAATAGTAATTCTACTGTGCGTGAGGGGTGACAGATATTGCACAGATGGAAGAAGAGAGGGAGAGAGTGCGAATCGTCGAGTGGTGACCTCGTTGTTTTCGACGACGCCTAATTGGCCGACCAATTATTTACCTCGCTACTACTGGCGATCCCGCGTCGACAGTTTCGAAGTGCCAAAGCAAACGGAATAACCCTTCGCCGCTGTCGGGCCGTTCCTTGACACAGTTTACACTTTGCGGGCGTAGCGAGTTTCGGTATTGGTTTGGCATTGGTTAGAATGGTATTGAAAAGAATAACGAGGTGTGCGGCCGGTACTGAACGCTTAGGGTTCTTCGTAATGAAATTGATGTAAAGATATAGCGCTTATTCGAATATTGGTAAAACGTTCCTTTTTTATCTTTTCGTATCTAATCGTTGTATTCTCGGTGCGCTATCGCATCTTTCGGAAAAGTAATATGAGACATGAATAATGGATTCCAAGTATCCGCTGAGTTTGTTGAACTGCACAACCCTTTCATTCAATCTGAAATATTTTCTTTGAAATCGTGCTAAGTTTCTTTTCCCATAGCTACGTATATATGTATCGCAAGACATTTCTTGGAGAACTAATCTGTTCATTTTAGAGCACTTAATTCGTCGGCAAGTACAATTTACACAAAGCTGATTGACATAACAACTGAATGAAGAGCATTCATTAAGAAACTAAATTTCTCATTTTCTCCTCGAGCCCGTACGAACGTATTAAAGGTTGCCCATTCATTAGAGGAGGCACGATCTAAGTGCTCATTAGCATGCCAGAATCAATCCCGAGCTCTCTGTTACTTTCTCCTTTAGACAAAGCAGTCAGAGTCGGAAGAGGTACAACAAGAAGTACGTTTAAGATTTTAATGTCTTCCGTTCGATTGTTCGCCCTTCATTAAGTTACAGACACGTGAACAAATTCGTTCTCTTCACATGCGTTTGCACCTTCACACACATACGGATTCCACAGCAATTAACTTCTCCGTAATCTGAACTTGCGCGAAATGATTCCGAACGATCTTTGAATGAGTGTGCACGCGACCCTCGTGGATCTTTCGTTTCCTCATTAAGCCCGATACACGACGCTAAGAACCTATTCATTACACGCGCATTCTAAATCCTATACCGATTAAAACACCGAAACGAATTCCAATATCTTCTCCGCTTTCTCCGTCACATTAAGTCCGTCAGAGCGACAACTTTCAAGGCTTCGATCTCGCTAAATAAACAGTCGTACTTCATAAGTCAGGGCAGATAAGAACTACCGACGCGTCGGACTCCCGTTTACCACGCGACGATACCGTGGAATCAACTTCCATTCATCAAACTCTCCGACGATCAATTTCGCAATCTCGTTAGAGCATTAAAGCCGCCGCTAATATACTGCTCACTTTCTCCGTCGGAAGCGAGTAATGTGTCCAGCAGAAAATGCATTTTCGCGGGCGCACGTTTTTTCTATGTTCCTGCAACAATCGAGGAAAAGTCAACAAAAGGGAAAGACACCGAGCGGTTCATTGGCAAAATACTAAAATCAATTCCGTTCACTTCCCGCACTTTCTCCCGCGGACAAAGAGAAAAAGTCAAGACCTTCGGAAGAGATGGGAGGAGGCGAGCTTAAGTGAACGCACTTTCGACTCTTCCGACTCTTTCAACGACGCAGCCTCGTCGCTCGCATACGGATGCACTCCAGATGCACTTTTTTCCGCCGTTCACGTGCCTCCGCCGCAAGACTGCGCAGACACGTTAACTACTGGGAACCTGCGGACGGTTCCGTGCACTGTCACGCGCGCCATTCTCGCCGGTCGTTGCACCACGAAACTGCAATTTCGCGAGGCTGTTCACGATGTCCCGTGCGTGGCCAGGATTTTATCCTGATTTTTGCCAGGCTCGCGTCGTGACTTCAGTCAGACTTTTGTGAGATTATTGATAGCAATGAATTTTTGTGAATTAAAGAAACTGGTTTATTAATTGTAAGGGATTTTTGTACTTGCCGCCGATATAACGCGTAGAGGAATGTATTTGACTCGGGCGGTGCCCGTTATGTAGACGAAGCGGCAATAATGCGTAGGACCGCAGTTCGACGATAGATCCCGTGTTGTACAGGTGTATAGTGTAAAGCAAAAATATAGTCAGTCTCCAAAGAATTTATACCTAATCTCATACCTTCACACCGCCCGCATCCATACCATCCCAGCACATCTATTACATAATGATCAAATATTGGAAAAGACGGGATACAGATATTTCTTAAACGGCAGACAACCCGCAACTGACTCGCTCGCCTCGCGAAGAGTCACACACACACACATCCTTTGGTTTTCGGGCGCCTCTCTTTGATGGCCCGACTTCCCGATGCTACACTTTCGACTACGGATTCGCGACCAATTCCGACTGATCTCGATACGATCTGCAAGAGTCAACCACGTTTCCTAAAACTCACCAGCACATAGTACCGTACATTTTTGCCGGAGACGTCTGCTGGAGGCTAACCGGCAATTACTTGAAAACCCACGGCGACCGTTACGGAAAAGTGTACCGTACACGTGCATAGATGAGCAGGACACGGGCATGGTTGCATTAAAAGGCAGGAAGGCAGGCAGGCAGGCAGGCAAACGACCCTCGCGGCAAAATGCAACGTTACGTCGCATCGAGCAGCGACGATACTTTCGATGTCGCTTACTCCCACATATCGCGACGCCGAAGATATAATGTGCAGGAATAATGGGTATAATAGGATATCGAGGCGGTGGAGACAATGGAGCGTGTGTGCGGGATGAAAAGAGAGGCTGGGAGATGAAGAGTGATGGCGGCTTGCTATGCTCGTGTCGATAGATTGCGTCGTTTGTAGTCTCGCTTGTTGTACCGTCACGAAACACGATTCTCTTCTGGGATATCAATGAGTGCTAGAGGAGAGAGAGAGAGAGAGAGAGAGAGAGAGTATGAGGAATAGAAAGCAGAATCTTCCATCTTCGATATTTTTAGATAAAGAGAGAGATTGGAGCGTTTGACGAAAAGTTCGCCGACGTGAAAAACGATGTCAGTTAACAGCATCGACCCGGTAATATCTGCTTCCTCATAACCGCGGCTTAGAAAAACTGTCCCGCGCGTGCAACGTCCGGGTTGAATGATATATCGGTCCCGTTATGAATGATCCAGTACGCTCTGTACGCAAAAATCGAGTTTTACTACTGTCCCGCTTCTTGCCGCGTCTTTGCACGGACCACGAGCGTGCATTCTTTCCTCTAAATTACCGTCAGAAGCTACTGTCAGAAAATTTGTACTTTTGTCGTCGAAGCGTCTCGTCCGCGGTTCATCGCCTTTAACAAAATTTTGAACAGCAGAAAATGTAAAATTGTAAATGGTACTTTTTTCTCGCAAAAAACAGCGAGAGCCGTAAAGCGAAAAAATGGCAGAAGCTTGCGCAGGTGCAGTTCGTCGAAATGTCGTCGAAAAAACGGGTTTTCAGGTGGAACCGTCCGCTTGTCGGTGCGGGAACGTTCCATGTCAACGGAGATTACGTGCTCCTCCGTAATATCGGCTCCGTTCGGCCACTTAACATGCTAATCGCCGCTTCATCTTACTCGCCCGACCACGACGTTCCTCGGGACTCGTTGGCAACCGCAAGGCGGAGAAGCATTTTGCCGCTCGTGATATCCTCTCGTGAGATTGATCGAGTTCGAAGACTGTTACAGATTTCTCCTGAACAGTTCTCAAGAGAACATCTCAACGGGAGATCGTGGATAGGGATTTGCTTATACATTTTGCTTACGATCAAAGCACCTTTCTGGCGGGTCGCGTTTGTTCCTAGCCAATGCACTGTCCGCACGATATCGCTGCATTTTTGCAGATTTTTTTATTACACGAAATTTCAACTGCACTCCGATGCTTCGATACATTCCGTCGGCGTTCTGGTATTTCATTCGACTAAAATTGAACGCGGGAAACGAATGACAGTGGCAGTAAGCTTTTTCTCTTCATGAAAAACCAGATCGATTTCGTAAGTCGCCGTATTTCACTCTCTTTCTCTCGGAGCACGTTTAAACGTTTATGTTGCCGCTTACGCTCCTTCGTCCGCGCTGTTTCGTTCTTTCCCGACGTTTCGTTCTTCCCTGACCACGAAGTGTAACAGAGTTAATGCACGCCGTGTGTACTGCGTCCGGCTTCGGTGGTGTCCGTTCCACTAATTCGAGCAAAAGGAAGCAGTATCCCTACTGCGCAACTTCGAAGCACTGCGCCTTTGTGATCCGTATGGACGGAATTCATGCGAAGGTGTAATTAACTTCTTACGCTCTCGTTTCCGGTTTAATTTGAAGCTTAGTCGACACCTGCGGATGCAGTCAAACGCTTCACTGGTACCGTGCATTTGTGTACATCTGGTCGGACGCGTTATCTTTCATAACTTTCGATCTGTAATTCATAGACCTAGCGGTGGGTGACTGAATTCATAAGCGCCTCCCGTACGTGAAAATTCCCACGATCCCAATAAATACGATGAAATTCGCCTGCAAAATTCACTTTGCTATCGCGCCATCGAATGCGATTTAAACAAAAAACAAAACAAAAAACATATATATATATATATAACATACCCCGTCGGCACGATAACTGTACCTATTTTTTTCCCTTTTTTTTCCTTTTTGTTTTCAAACATTAAATTGCTTTCACTATTTAATCAACCAAACGTATCACGTACAATCTATGCTTTTACGAGGCAACAAAATTTGCGCCCCTATTTGACGCATATCCTTCGTCGACAGAGTCAAACAAATTTCCTCCATCCATTAAAACGGTCCCGTAAAAACGACGCACGAGAGCCGAGCGAAACGTTGACGTTCGGTCGCGCGGCCGCGAACGCTCGATCCTGCCGAAACGAGCTGTTATTCGGGGAAAATCGCTCGAACGAGCGTGCCGCCCGCCAGGCAGCGACGACTGAATCGCTCCGAACGTCCAGGTTATTATTCCGCGAAATAGAGAGCCGACGAGCGGCAACGAATCGCGGAGATTTTTAACTTCGAGTGCGCTTCACGCTCGACGAAGCGGGCGTGATTCTCGCTGAGGCGTGAATTTAAGAATTAAATTCCCTAACGGGAGCCGGCTGATTCTTCTAATTGGCCCCGGGACGGATCCTCGGATTTTTCCCACACGACTGACCCCTGCACGGTCGTCGACGACGTTTTTCTTGCCCGGAACGAAATCGCGAGTCGATTTCAACGAGAGACAGAGAGGTATGTTCTACAAATCTACGCCTATCAGCGAAATTGAGTAAGGTTCTAATAAACGGGCTGTAAGGAAATGAAGCGATGTGGCCCTATTTGTAATCTAAACCCAGTGTCAGTTTACTGGCATTGTGGGCGAGAATTTCTTGACGCTCATTCTAGTCCACGTGTCGACGCAGAAATTTTGTACGCCGTCTTCGTCGAGGAGAAATTTCGCGTCGAAGGAAAAGGATACAAGGAAATTCGTTTAGCGGTCCTGTTGCCCGCCGTAATTACAACGTTACGCGGCATTATGTCAGCGTCATTATGTTCACTGGATTGCCACAGTAGTCGTTGCCTCGGCCCTCGTAATTAGACTTGCATTCAGGCCGTACCGCATCCTTCAATTCCGTCTAAGTGCAGTCCCCGTGGAACGATAACGTTATCGCCACTCAATTCCATTGATAAATAGTTCCTTTTGTCGACGCTGCTGTTTTTTTAAATTTCCAGGTAGCGCCGTTCGCGCGATTAGTTTCGTAAGTTTCGCTGACAGTAAGAAACAATCGGAATTCCGCGGTTCGAGCAAAGCATTCGGTTTTCTTATAAAATATCAGTTGCCGACGATTTTATTGAATAATCGAAAGAAATTGCTTTCAGTGAATGAATACTGCCATAACATGATGTAATTATATAGAACGTAAATATGTAAACCGCGAAGTCCATTTATGAAACGAAATCTGAATCACCCGACTATAACCTATGATATAACAGCAGTGTCAGTAGTCGATTACCATGTATCGTATTACAATGAACAAAATAATACACGATCGTCGAACATGAAGCTTTGCCTCAACACAATCTTTTACCTCCGTTCTGAAAAATCTAACCAACCGAATACCTTCGGCAAACAACTTGTTTTCTCAGTACATACCTGGCTAATCACGAGCTTACCGATTGGCGCTAATCGGATCGCTAATTACTTCTCCGTCGCCGGGATCAGAGTAACGCCCCGACAGAGTTGATTAACTGTAACACATCGATAATAACGGCCCTCGTTCATCATTACGCTCCGTTTGTTCGATCACCGGGCAACGTAACTCCGGCAGTTCCCCTCGGTCGAACGAAAGTAGGCGCATCCACGAGAGTGGCAATCCGAAATCGAAAGTCGCCGCGACCGGCAACAAAGGGGTTCCCGCGTTATTAGTCCATCTAAAGACTTCCTATTTCGTAATTTCGTGCGAGGCTCCCCTATCGTCGTCTGTAATTCCTTCTGCATGCTCGTTACGAGTAGTCGCGATATCGATCTATGCGATGCAAGCATTCGCAGATCTTGCGTCGGACCATAAACGCGGTTTTTTGTAACTACTTTGTACTGCACCGGGTCGTGCACGGATTTGTACATGTGTATTCGTTACGAGGTACTATTATACTCTTATTACACGTGAGGTAATCGAGATAAATAACTTGGCGTTGTGTAATGGAAGTTGGCGTCTGCGGAGATGGAATCAATTGTGCCGGTGATTACGAAAGAGTTCTAAATTGGGAATATTACAAAAAAAATGCCATTTTCCAAGTGCACCGTACTGTGACCCGACGGCAATATAAAATGTGGGACCACGTAAAACAATTTTTTAATTTGAAGCACCGAATCGTCCATTTTCAACATATTATAATATAATATAAAACCTAAGTTCAGGATAATCGATAGAAAAATATACGGGTCTCTTAGATTTTGCGACTTGACAACGTATGTGGAAAAGAATTTACATTCCTCCATTTCTGTTCATACCTAAGAGGTTCGATTCAAAATCGACAAAATTAACATCCCTGAAGAAATTCTCGACTTTTTAACGTTCTTTTGTTTCTATCTCGGCATCGACCTCAAAACCGAAAAATTGTTACATATTTCCATATCGCGGATCAGACATGGCGCTCGATATGAGAGGTGCGCATTTATGGCCGCTGGAATTGGGAAAATCTTTGAGAAAGGAACGATCTATGATCGATATCCCAGATACCGTGGATAAGGGGCCTCGGCGACTGCTTCGGCCCATGAAGGCGGCCAATGGAATGCGCACTTCGCCACGCAATCCGCGAGCGCCGTAATTCCGCGCGCACTTCGCCAGAAAATTAATCGGCCGGCGCACGAGCGCTCGCTCCTTTTTCCCATAACTCGGACGCATATATACACATCGCGGCCGACGATCGTTCTCGCCGCGCCGTTCTCACCGCCTCGTATCTCTGCTCTGCCTGTGGGTGGCTTGCGAAAAAAACGCTCCCACGCGCGCCAGCGGCCCTCAATTAGCGCGAATTATGGCCTGATTCGTATCGGCGACCTTTGCGGCCGAAAACGGAGCGAGCGGAAACGGGACATAAGGGTGGACGGAAAAGTGAAATTTCGAGTCGAGCGCCCGGTTAATTTTGGAAGATTTCACGAGTTTCGTCATTTTTCGTAAAACGCTGCTGCCGAACGTAAGAGACATAAAGAACGGGGGTGGGAGATAATGAAAAGAGAAAGAGAAAGAGAAAGAGAGAGAGAGTGAGATAGCGAAAAAGTTGCGAAAACGATGAGCGCCGCACGTGCACTTCCTTCGCGAGAGAATGCGGCGCGATTATTTCGAATCTTATCTGCGCGTTCTGCCCTTATCGCGCCCGGCGAACAATACCCGGTCATCCCCCTCAAAGTGCATTTACGACGGGAACAATGCACTTCCGGCGCGCCGCGTTTCTATGCAACGCTCGGGTTTCAATTTGTATCGTTAGGGACGGGCCGGGCGACGGAGGCCTGGAAATTTGCGACGCCGCCCGTTTCACGATCATATTCTCGCCTCAGTAATAGCCGCGCGACGTGACGAACGTTTCGACGCTGCATAATGATCGAAGACTCGTGCGCGTGGCGTGGCAGTCCTGATAATCTCGACTCATGATTTTCGTAGTGCGCTGTTTAGTAAGCAGCGCGATAAACGGAAGAATAGTTTCCGGCATTTCATGCTCCGCGGAGGAACGACGAGTAACGCACGTGAACGTTTCCGAGCAGCAATTTGAATATGCGGGCTGCAGGAAGTGGAGCCCTTAAGGAACATGGAGGAAGTTGGTGGTGTGGATTACATAGAGCTGCGAAATGGAGATACTCTTCGGGATTACGTGTGTGGTCACGAAGCAGTTTCTTCAACAGATGAACACGTGCTCAATTAAAGTACTACAGAAAGTGTATTAATATTTGACAGTTGTAAAAGAATGAAAGGCAACGCAGTAAAGCGAGGGAAACATATATTGTAAATGTATTTACAACGTATATGACAAAAAAACCGGTCGAACTTTCCAATTTCCATGAAATTAACCTTTTTATTAGCTTTGCGCAAATAGAGAGGATAGTATGATATTAAAAAAAAAGGAAAAAATAACATTGAAACGCATTTTGCGTTCCGAAAGTGATCACAGTTTTAATTTGTTTTTTTTCCCACAAATGCAGCCCGCGTACGAAAAATCTTCTACATTGCATTTTCGATTTATTTTTCCAATTACAACACGGTTGTTTTTGCACTCCGTAATATCCTCGTGTTTCTCCATCGGGCAGAAACTCAATTCGACTGCCTCTGAATTGTCTACTTAATCAAAGCGTGTGCAAAGCACGTATTAGTTTTTCACTCGCGAACAACGTCTCGCGAAGTATCCTACAATCGGTAGACACGACGCTCGTCGTGCAGAACACAGAGTCTGCGTCGTTGGTCTCGAAGTCTGTCGCATCCTCGCGGCACATCGCAGTGTGCATCTGCGACGATGCACTGCTATTCAACGAAATATCTCGTCACGACATATCATAAAGGAAGTATCGTATCGCGGCGAATGCGCGCGAGCATTATACGTCGCGAGAGAACGACAATCCACCCACGCATTCCAGTCCACTGTCGCGCTTCGCGCGCGCGTCTTCGCTCCTTTCATGCGTTTCGGCGAACTATTCTACATACGTACGTACGTACGGGGCACACATGCCAGGACGATATATTTCAACGGCGAGAGGACGCAGCGTAAATAAAACGGCGACAGCTACTCTCTATGTTAAACTTTACGAATTTTTCATTTACGCACTCGAGCGGACGAGCGCCACATTTTTTTCCCGCGCTCTCCCACTGCCTGCAAATTTCGCGTGAAATAACAGCGGGCAGTTTTTTTTTTTTACTAATTCTGCCGCATGCTCGTTCGACGGGGCACCCCGGTTTTCAAAAGACTCGCCGCGTCAGATGAGTTTCGAAGAATCGGTGCATCGTTCGTGTTTTTCGAGATTTTACGTACGCGTCCGCCCGACTGTTTTATGTTCACACTGCTGTTCACGTCGGCCGATAGTTTCTTATTGCGGTTCAGGGTATGAGTGACTTTCCTATTGTGCCTTTGTGCGAAAGATCTCTTATTCCGTGTGAGCCTCGCCGTCGCTTATTCTTTCATCCTTAAGAAGAAACATCTCCGTTTCATGCGAGTCCACTGATCTCCCCGGGAAATGATTAACTCCGCGATCGTCGAAATTGATTTCGCGATCGCCGGGACGCCGTTTCAGAAATGTTCGAGCATGATTACGTTTCAACTGCGGTTACAACACTAACGTCCGCCGTCTTCCCATGCAACCGATATTAACCACTTGCCCAACGTTGCCCGTATCCCACACATACTCCAGCACTCTACACGACCCATTCGCCGGCAATGAATACGGGCGCGTACGTTGAAAGAATAAATTCCCATCGCCGAAGAAAAATTATCGGATTAAACCACGCACATCCGCGCGGCACGCCGCTCTCTGCCGATTCTAATTGGACCACAGAGTCTCAAAGCTGCCGCAAATTTAGAGTCGCCTACAGGACCACGACAGGACACGATCCATCTTCCATTACCTTCCGCCCGCCTGCACTGTCAATAAACATGCCATGAAAAAAACAAATTTTTCCAACCTTATGAAACGGATCGTGGGCGGTCCCGAGAATACGTGCAACGAAGGATCATTGACACTCGTCACTGTCATCGTCTTCCAGCGTGAATGAAGAGGAAAAGGGCACGAGGTCGGCCGCGAGGCACGCGGGCGTTCATTAGACGTGCCCTCCGAAGTAAAGCGCCACCAATGTAGCGTAGAAGTTGAGACTTAAGAGCGATTAGTCATCGGGCTGGCTCATTAAAGACTCGCGGCGGCCGAATTAAGGCCGAAGGCGGCAGACTGTTCGCGGGCCGATTAATAAGTGGGTCGGTTTGACGTCGATGCCCGACCGATTAGCACTCTCTCGCACGTGACTTCATCTCTTCGGGGCGTCATCTCGTCTCGCGTCATCGCGGCCATGTCGACGACCCAGTTTTTCGCACCTCCGTGCTCGAGCTATCAGGTGGAAGAGGGAAAACGGAGAGAGTGAGAGACGCGGGCGTGTACTCTGTGGCGGACGGGTTCTGGTGGTGTATTAGAGCAGCGCGTGACAGGGGTATTAAGGATAGGGGAAAGCGATCCGTGAAATTCGAACGTTGTTACAAGATTATTTTTTAATTTAATTTATTATTATATTAATAGTAATTCAACGGGTGAGAAAGGCTTTGATGTAAAATAATGATATATGTAAGTGTGTACGAGCTCGTGTACGGCATGAATGCTCGCAGGTATTGGAGGAATTGATAAATATATAGAAATGAAACATTCAAATTTAATAGGAGAGAGCAACCTTCCAGCGGGCGCGCCATTTAATTTCTCTTCAGCGGGCGCTTGTCGTAAATTTTACGTGATGCAGATTTATTATATTTTAAGCAGATTTAAGGTATTTTTTGCAGATTTAAGGTATTTTTTCACTCAAATAAAGGAATATTGCTATGCGGGTGTGAAATAATTAAATATGATAATACAGCAAAATAAATTTTATTCGAAAACAACAATAATTGTTGGGTGGGGGTGATGACGCGCATTTGTCGTAAATTTTACGACAGCGCGCCCGCTGGAAGGTTAAGACCGGGAGAGAGCGAGATGTAAGGCGCGTTTAACGGATTGAATGAAAATTTACTGAGTCAGAGAAGTTGGTAATAAGTACAATATAAATGGTAGTACATGGAGTTTAAAAGGTACCAGAAGCTCAGGTCAACCGTAAACAACGTAGACCCATCGCGAGTATAACTGTACATAATTGTGTTAATTATAGTATTCTTTGATCTGCGTAGCCGGCCCTCTAATACACGCTTCACGCACGAAGGCAGCTATCCAGAATAACATAAAGTAAATGATCGCAAGATACGGGTTTCCTTTCGGTTCCCAGCATTCTATCGCTCGGGTAAATAACTAACTGTGTATCTTTCACGCACAATAAGGATGACCGAACAAAAGCAGCCCTCTATCTTCATCCTCTCGCCGAGAGTTATAAGGCTCTGTCAACTCTGGCACGGCACTTTCTACTAAACGTCAGGAACAACGGCATTATGAACGATCGCGAACGTGCCGGTTCCCGACGTTCCACTGTAATCGAGCGGACACAAACGGCTGTCACTTACAGTCCTAGCCTCAATCGGATTATTACCCCTCGCAGTATCCGTCCGCTCGGCCGTGCATATCCGCATGACCCTACTACTGTAACTACTTCACCGAAAAAAAAAACGTATTTATACTTATACACATCCTTTGCGTTTTTACAAAGAACGTGTATTTTTTAATGAATAATTTAAAAAGAAAGGTTATCCTGGTCTCTCCGGCGAAGCTTACGTTCTCATCATCGCGTCGGCGGAAACGCTCTTGCCGGGAGAACTTTCTTTGCATTCCGAGCGTTCGCTCGTCGACCTACTGAAAAATCAATTTCCGTCGGAGTGCGCGTTTTACTGATTCCGAGCGGAATTGACGAGTTGCTGGGTACTCGCGAGTGCACACGGGGCCGTGACTAACACATCCGTTCACGGTCTAACTTTCATGGGAATATTAGCGGTGGGAGACGGATACTTTGGAATTTCAGACGTGTGAAGCAGTAGTTCGCCGGAGGAGCGCGTGGTTTTGCAAAAAGAGCGGACATGTTTCTAGGCGAATACGCGACAACTTCATTAACGTTTCCGCACGCCGAAGGAATATACGTGCGAGCCGATTAGCGAGCGAGTTATCGAGGAGTAACTTTTCGATATCGTCAATGTGCATTTGCGTTCGAATGCCATTTGGGAGGGGGGAAGGAATTTTTCCCGATGTCCAATCGTCTATCATCCAACGTCCAGATTAACATTTCCGATAAAAGCACACTTCTCTCTCTCTCTCTCTCTCTCTCTCTCTCTCTCTCTCTCTCTCTCTCTCTCTCTCTCTCTCTCTCTCTCTCTTTATCTCTCTCTATCTCTCTCTCTCTCTCTCTCTCTCTCGTTGTCGGGAATATCCGGAACAGTGATATTTACGCCGATATAAAAACTATCTGGAAAAAGTTTTCTTTCTCCGTTTCAAACATTTGCCGAGCCATTAAAACATCGATCGTCCGCCGAGTGCAGCTTTTACCAAATACGGCCAGTCCGGAATACGTGTACGCTTTTTCCGCATATATTTGCGGAACAATGAAAAACGCGAGGAACAATGAGAGGAATGTAATCGTACCCAGGCAAATACTGTATGTCCAACAAATAATTCCGTTCCATGTCGAATATCAATGCATTCCAAAATAACCCGCAGTCACGGCGTACTTTTTAACGAACAGGACATATGTAACGAAACGTATCCGTATGAAGAAAAAGCAAGTGAAGAAACGTGATTATTCGTTCGACTCGAGAATACGAGAAGAGCCCGCTCCAGTATCAAACTCGCCTAAACTTGCCCGTTCTCGCGCGATGCAATCACAACCAACGAATGTGCACAATTCGGAAAGTAAACTTCTCCGCGCCGCCAGCAGCAGGATCTTTCTCTGCCCTCGCGTTAAGTAGAATGCGCGTCGAAAGTTCAGCGATCCATTTACGAATCGGCCGCCACGGAAAGCCGAAGTAACGTCGGCAAACAAGCTTCCCGATAAAATCCTGCCGTAGCAAGTGTCGCTGGCGCGAAGATTGTACTCTGGATCCTTGCTCCCCTATTTTCGCAATACAGACAGCTTCCTCGGCTGCCTTAGTTCTCTCGAAACATGACGTGGTACGTTCGTTCGACAACCCTTCTTCGCCAGCCCCACGTTAACCCTCGGACACTCGACTGAAAAATGAGACGCAATTCCACGATGGGTCATTTTGACCCGTCCTGCAGGACGGCAGCCCGACATTTTAAATTCATAAACATTTTATTTGTCTAGATTTATGTGAGATGAGAACCTCAAAGTAAATTCAACGCGACCAACGTAACACCAACATTATTGTTAGAATTATTAGATTATGTGTTACAGGTAACAAACTTGGAAATAAATTCTGCGGAGTTTGGTCAAAAATAGTTAGGTTACTACGTCTAACCCATTCCATTTATAAAACACTGTCGACCATGTCGCGAAAAATTACAACTTTGCTCGAAAAAAGTTGTAAACGTCTAAAATACATTGCAACGTCGCTATAATGTACGTAATCAAACATTTTGATTTTGCTCAAAAAATGGGTTGACGATCTTCAAGCTTCGGGTCAAATTGACTCATCATGGATATCCGAGGATTAAACAGACAACGCTGCCAGCCTGGAGCGACCCATTTTCCAAACAGCCGATAGGAAAAGACGAAGAGAGCCTAGGAATCGACAGAACATACGTGTCCGTCAGAAAAGGCCAGGATTAATATCGCTGCCGAATGCAAGCACTCCGTCCGCGCCCGGATAGAAATCTACCGTCCGCTCGGGGGTCGGTTCGATCAGACTGAAAAATCGACACCCCCGCAGAGAGTCCGGTGGCTTTTAGTAAATAACCTCGACGCTGAACATCGGCCGATCGCTCGGCACCCGTTCGTTCGTCGTCGATCCGCTCGCTCAACCGCTCCCGAAAATTCCGAATCGCCCCGTACGCCGCGCGCATCCATCTTGTTGCCTAGAGAAATCGTCGCTCAGGCGAGCGCGCACGAAAGCTGATCGATTTCTGGTATGCCCTGGCTCGTGCGGGCACCTATGCCTCTGCTTTCCACCATCGCCCACTCCCTCCCCCCCCCTGCCACCATTCCACCCTTTACCCGCGGGCTGCTACCCTATAAATAACACTGACCTATTTATTAAGTACAGCTCCATCTGTAACAGTGCTCGATTCGATCGGTTCGACAATTCGTTCGCGGCATTCGGAATGATTCAGTTCGCCGGGTGGTTTTTTGTTCTCTAATGCATGGATCGAGTCGTCGAACGAAGCGGCTCGTTTCGGGCTGGTTTCAGGAATTCCAAAATCGCTCGACGTGCAGCGAACGTTATTTTGGTGTATGGAAAATTTGCGCGGACAGCGGAATCGGAAGCAGGTCGAGCGCAACCAGTGTTCGCGGGGAGCTCGGGCGTGAAGTGTAACTGCGAACATTGCTGGATTACCATCGCGAGAGCGGCGATGATAAATCGACAGGTGTACATAAACAATGCGCGAGCGAGCGAATGAATGAAAGAACGAACGAACGAATAAATCTAGAGGCGAGGCACGATTCGCACGCTCCACTCGCGCCGTCCCATAAACACGAGCGGAACAATCGTGTTTCGGGCTGAAAGTGACATTCGACGCAGCTGATTGACTACGACGGGACATTGACAACGAACACACGTTGATAATGCTTCACAGCGCCTAGCCTCGCTCCCTCTCTCTCTCTCTCACTCGTTTCATGTCTCCCTTCCTGCCGTTCTTTCGCGTGTTCCGTGGCGCTGACGTTTAATTAAAAGCGGTTTGTTAAATGGCGATATTTCACTGTGCGGCGTGAGCGAAAGCCGAACAAAAGCCAGATGCGGAACAGCGGAATCGTCGAGCTTGCGAGCGATGGATTCGATCATGGCGAGTTTAGAGCGCCGGCGAAAGAGTATATATAAGCATACGGAGTAATCGAGTTCTTCTCATTCATCCCCTGACACTGACGCTGAGCAGGATGCGCGCTGCATCGCTCTGTCGCTGATAGTGCGACGTCCACTGGATTCAATTAACGATTAACCTATTTGCGTCCGAATGTCATATTTGTAGATGCCCGATTATAGGACGACGTGATGAATACGCTTCCATTAACAGACGACGAAGCCACAGCATATGTCGCGAGCATAGAACCACGAAAAAGATGATCATATGTGATGAAAACGAGACGCGTCGAAATATGCCCAATCCGTTATCCAAAATAAATCAGATTTTTTGTTAGTTGGTCGTAAATCAAAACGATCGATAGAACAACTCTTGACGAACGATTTTTGTTTTGCAGGTCGCGATGAACGGACCGGTGTACGCCTCCTCTTGTCCGGCCCTTCAATCGAACCTGTCACTTCACAGCTCGTCCTATTATAGCGAGTACAGCGGCACCGCCAGGAGACGATTGTCATCGACTGGCGAAGCCGATACTTCGGCGACGTCGAGCTACGAGGGAAGTGACAGCTCCGAGAACAGCGATGAGTCCCGTCTAGAGCCAGTCAGTCAGACGGAACGCGAGCAACTAGAAACTTTCTTCCGCGGTCTCAAGTCACAGGTAAAGGGAGAACGATAAGCGTCAGACATATACGACGAATCTCGACACGTTGTGATCATATAAAGTTTTTAAAGCAAGGATATCACATGTTTCGAAGAAATTGATACGTGAAACATGGTTTTTTTTTCACAAAATTATTATGAAATAATTGTATATTCTGATTTTAAACGTAGAATTAAAAGAATTGTTACAGTTGATGTAATAGTGATAGACATCGTTGCAACCGTAATTTAGGTTAGGTCTAATAGTATTCTAATGTCTGTCAGGTGTTTGTCTGTGAATCCCTGGCAAACTTGTACCTGGGAAGCGCTTCGCAAACAGAGAGATGGGAGCTTCGATTCACTGGTATACCGGTAGTGGTCCTTGATCTTGGCGAGACGCGATCAAGATCCAAGCGACGGATTCAAATTCTGCTGGCCGAACGCGGCACTTGCTTCACTTTATGGCGCGAGACCATCGACAACCTTTCATCGTATAAGGTAAACATTATTGTCATTGAATGTCAGCAACTATTTGAAACAGAGCAATGTGTACGCTAGAATCTGACGGAGCCACCGCGCGGATCGAGAAATAAATAATCGCGACGAGAAGAACAAGAAGTGAGCCATAATTCTCGCCGGCGCAGTTGGCCACGTTTGGAACGGTTAACAATAATCAGTCACGTTTAAACAATCCAACGGCGAAGTCATTATCTACTTGACCAGCGCTCGTTCTATCTGCGCACGTTCGTATCGCGTTACGAATGGTTTATATTTCACTATGGCGAACATATACGAGCACGAGTACGCTTGCGTTCTGTTTCTCGCTGCCGGACAATCAAGTGTAAAATTACCGACGGCGCGTGAACCCGTGCAACTTGTAATTTTCAATATCCTGAATTGCACCGGTGTCAAATAATAATCGTGCGTTTATCAATGTTTGCCGAGTGAGCTCAGCAGATGTACGCCTGTATGAGATTTCAAACCGCACGACTCGAGACAGCAGAATATTACGAGAATCCGTGTATAAAGAACTGTTATGAAGATTCAGTTTTTCATACGCTTAACTGTGTTCTAGTTTCCTTTCCTCTCGGTCTGTAGCGTGCTTGCGCTCGTTTCATTCTTTCAATTATTGACTTGCGTTTTGTACATGTATAGTATGACAGCCTGATACATGATCGACGTCATGCAAAATCTATGTGTACATAGAAATATGAATTCCGTAGTATTAATGGTTTCGTTCCACACCATCAGATATTATTGTCCACGCATTAGTACGTATGAATCAAGGTTAAGGAAGTGGACCGTGGAAAAGGACATAGATTGAAAGACACGTACATATGCACGGAGCGTGACCGTTCGCAGTTACAAAAAGACCCGGAGAAATCAAAGTGAAAATTCCTCAGTTCTCTCACGATACGGAAATCACTAAAAACACTTATCACATAACTCTCCGAGTCAATCCTCACACACTTCCGACCTGTTTCAGGTGTCAGGGCCGGCGTTCCACACAATGTGTCTGTCGTCCGACCACACGCGTCTGGCCGGCCTGAGCTTCGACAACTCAAAAGCCGCGAACGATCTCTGGCAGCACATAGAGCGCCTGGTCTCTTGTCCGGAGAACATCAGTCTCTCGGTTCCCGGCAAGAAGAAGAAGAAGACGACGCCGAAGAAGGTCGTTCTGCCGGCGAAGAGCAACATCAGTCAGCCGTGTCAGTTTCAGCACGTGACGAGCGTCGACGCGGCCGATCGATCGCGATACTTCTCGCTTCAAACTCTCGTCCCGGCTCTGAGCGAGCTGGAGAATTCGCTGGAGGCGAGTTTCTGAGGTCAGGCCGAGGCCTCGAAGCAGCCGTAGCTGCCTCCGAAACCGATCGACCCTACCGCTACTTCCACCCCGTAGAAGAGAAGAAAACAGACACACACACTCACGTACACGCGCTTCACACACACACTCACACAGAGAGGTACAGGTGGGCCAGGAGGGTGGAATAGAGAAGGTCGACGGTGATGGAGGGACTCGCTGCGATAGGATCGGAGTCGCTTCGGGTCTGACAATGAGAGAAGGAACGGTAGAATCTTTCTGGCTGAGGTGGACGGAGTCTTGAAGAAGAGGAATCGTGAATGCGAGAGAATTGAAGGAGCCGAAGGTAGTGAATGCCTGGGCTCGTTCGTTTTCCTCCGCTCTCGATCCTTTGCCGTTCCATCATTTCTGGATCGAGCGCTTGCGCTCGAGGGAGAGAGAGAGAAAGAAAAAGAGAGAGGTTGAGAGAGAGAGAGAGAGAGACGATGAAACGGTTGTGGAAAGAAAAATAGGAGGAAAAATCCTCTCGAGAGCGGACTCTAACGACCCGTTGAACGTCTGTTCTTGTTTTTCGTGAGGAGAATCGATTTCGAGGTTTCGAGAATTATGAGGAGAGCGCGCGGAATCTCTCTCTCTCTCTCTTTTTCTGTGTTTGAAGAAGCAACAAGTCTCGAGGGTGAAACGGAGTTTTCGAAGGGGAACGAATGGATCGAGAATACGATTACCGCGATGGAAATGAAACTGTTGCGGACTGTTGAACCGGATTACCTTTGTGATCGTAAAACGAATGAACGAAAAACGATAATAATGAAGAAAGAGAGAGGAGAGAGAAAGAGAGAGAGAGAAATGGGGACACGATTCAGCGATCAAGACGAACCTGTCGAGCTCGTTAGCAAACGATTTCATCATGACAAAATAGAAAGAAACGCACGCTCTATCGTCAGACGCTCCATAGTACAATAAGTCGCGTTTTCGACAAACATCATTCCTTTCATCTCGTTTTATATATCGATCGCTTCACATTTAAGCAAGCGTTATTTTCACGATAATCGCGCTCATTCCAACGATAGGCCGTAGTATCGTCCAACCGAACACTCAAGAGACTGATTGATCGTCCATCCAAATGGGGTTACGATTTACGATCGGTGCAGCATCGCCGTATCTTTCTTTCTTTCCACCCGTGACAATGTGGAAAGTTCAGCCGGCGAGAAATTGTAACGGAGCAATTACACCAAACGAACGCGTTACAATGCGATACGGAAACATCGGCCGGAGTGAGAGACCGCGAAAGCTAATTGTAAGCGGACAAGGAATGAGCTCTGCCGCAGTGAAAGCGGACAAGAGAAAAAGCGTAATTATTGGATTTAGCTTACCGGCGCGCAACAATTGTGTTTCTGGGTAAATGGGAGCGTTCCGATGCGATCGGTGCAACTTTGCTGGGGAGAAGAATGGAGGATGAATATGCCGACGCCGACACGGTGTCTGGGAAGAAGGGCTTTTCAGCGGAGAATGCGGTTGATCGCGTACGATACATGTAAACGTATAATACAATACATTGCGCGACAGCGGAGAATGTCTTTAGTTAGGATCTGATCCTTCTTCTAGAGACAAGGATTAACGTCGACGTATATGAAAGCTACGATGTATCTGATTATCTCATTTTCGGACTAGCCCCTCTTACTGTGACACTCGTTCATGAATGGTCACTTTACGATCGAGTTGATCGACGAGTGATCGATCCGAAAGCCATTCTCGAGTTAACAATCGTTATCGCGAGATCCACTTAATATGAAGATGTCGAATACGAGTACTGATACGAAAGTGGCGTAGATAAGTGCGGCGGACTTTTTCCATCGATAGCTCTGGGATGCGTGAAACAAAGTGGAGAGATGTTTCTTTTATGACCGGCTAATCGGAGAACGTCGGTAGGTCATTTTAATCAATTGATAATTGGTATGGCAACCGACCTGCTCCGATTAGCACACAATCATTCACTTGTGTTCTATCAGTATGCTAATACAGCGTCGAAAATGTGACGCAGGTGACGGCGGTTATGAATGTTGCATGAGAGCGGAGCTATGGAACACACAGTTTTATCGTGGTAGAAGTGGTTCCTGTATTAGAAAGTAACGTTGACTCTGATAATATTTACGAGAAACATTTCATTGTACAAGTGAATATCAGTCATTTTAATCGATTACAATATTTATAACGAAACGCCTGTTAAATGGTGCATACATTTAAACGAAACTAAATATTTGATGTTGTGGTTAAAGAATACAGAAAATAATAAAAATTAAAGCGATTGTCTCAAACACTCCGTACGTATATGTAAAAGTTCATACGTCGAGCGGCGTGAATGTAGAATTACGAAACATTCAATTTTATCAGTGTTAGACTTATAGTCTTTGTCTGTAACCGATTGTTAACTCGATATATGGTTGTTTTCACGTCGAAATAATCGACACTTCGATCAGCCATACTTCGATCGTGTCCAAATTAGCATACAATCAAAGTAGTAGCCACTGCTTAGTAGCGTGCTGACACGACGTAAAAATGTAACGTAACTGACAACGATCGAGCGATTCCGTATAGTTAGCGAATTCCAAAGCACTCCCAAATTGTTGGGATCACTGCCGTGGAAAAGGGCTACATTTTCAGATCCTTCTACTTGTCGTCCACTGATATTGTTAGTTACCGGCTAAAAACACACTGAAAGTTATTACTTTCAAGTAAAGAGCAAATCATGTTCCCAAATTTCAACGGCTTTTAAAGAACATAAAAATACGGATTTATATTTTTTTCCCAATATTCGATTATCGAAAATATCGCAAGTTCTCATGTAATAAAGTAATCATCATGACGCTATTTTATGAAGGTTCCGAAAAGTGTTTAGATACTCGGAAAATGGTCTTGTCGCGTTTGTTCGTCGTTTATGGTACCACTGCTGTCAGCTAAAAAAAATACCTTTCAGTGTCGCCACGAGAATGTGAGGCTTTAACGATGATCAAACATAACACTGAACATCGTCTTAGATACATGTATTTTCAAAGATTACTAAAAAATACGTGTTCCCCTTTAACGATCGTTCGACATATATGTATATTCGCAGGCGTAGAGCAAGGTGTAACGCGTTTTGTACACAATCGCTGCAATTTACAGTGCGCTCATATTTTCCTTTCGACATTCATCATTCTGCACGCAAGCCCGACAACATCCATTACAAACAATGATAGTAATTGAATTTTCAAAAGCTCGACCGACAGCGTCCAAAAACAAACATAGATGTTTGTTACAAGAACCTGAAACACGATGCCGCAAATGTCGCGTAGAATTGATAAACTCGATGACACGGTGTGCCATTCTCGTCGTGCCACTTACAGCATTCCAAATGGAAATATGAGCGGGTGCTAATTTCAGCAGCGAGCGTGCCAATTTTCGAGCGACGAACTCTTCCGTCACGCGAAAAGGCAAGGTGAAATTTTAATTGGTCGTCGAGGGAAGGCGTACGATTCTTCGCATTGTCGAATTTGTCAAACAATCTTCATTTCTCACAATGTTATTTGATCAAACGATCGTTCTAGCAAGTAAGATTTCCGTTGATAATAGCGAGAGAGAAAGAGAGACATAAACGTTCAAATAACATTTACACCTTGTCCTTTTGTAAAAACGTGCAACTACGGAGTTCAACATGTATAGAGTGTTCTAAATATGCATATCAATACGTGAGAGGCTTCCGAAAACGGAGCAGGCAAGAATGTAGAATTGGCGTCGATCGATTCTCTGTTTTTGTAACTTCCGGCGACTTTAGAAAATGCCGGAACAACATCCGCCAGATTAATTTTACCAACAGCGCCGCGCGCCGTACGAATGAAAATATTCTGCGCCACCAAAGCAATATGCTCGCGTAAAATCACCTTCTTAAGGTATTACTAGCGCTGAATCACTTAAGTTAAACTTTTTTTTAAACCAGACTTAAATTGAAGATTTTTAAAAAATAACAATTTTTTTCTTATAAATTAACTTGATCCACCGTCTAGAACTCGAGTTATTAACAACTAAAGTTTAGCGTTTTCTCCATCTAAAGCAATGGTAATGATCCCACAAAACGGTTTTTTGACAATATCTCGAAAACAATTCTTAAACATTTTTTGTAAAAATTCCAGGATGTAGATTAACATTCGAGAAACATTTTAAAATAAAAAAAAAGACTTTCTACCGTCTTGTTCAGGAGAAAAAAAATGGTGAATATAAAATTGTAAATTGACTGCTTGTATTCAGCCTGAACTGCGGTACAAACGCTAGTATGCATCATTGCCAAGTATACTAGTGTGCACATATGTATACGGAATGTGTGCATGGATTGAATCAGGGCCGTAAGAAATTTCTGACGCAATTGAAAACAAATAACGAAGCCCATTTTTGATACGGCACCCAGCGCTAGTAATACCTTAAGTACTGTCCCATATTTTCGAAATGCTCTGTATATTCAATAACCGTAAGGACGTCGTCTACCGCCACCTTCTCGCACTACATTCGCTACCACTGTTCCCTTTCGAACGCGTAGAAAGTCGTCGGACGGGCCAGTTTTCGCGATCGAAATCATTCGATGCTCCAGACGAACTTTTGCAGGGCTTTATCGCTAAATCGGACGCCGCGCGTCGCGCAAGAATTTACAGCCAGGCGTTAGCCGACACGGATATCGCGCCGACAGGCAGCTAAAAGCAATCGCAAAATCGTACTGATTCCGAGCGAAAGAAATGAGCAAACAAGCGCGCGCGCGCGCGCACTGGCACGCGCAATCAGTCAAATTCGAGAAGGAACTTTCTAGCGTCCGAACGCGTTTATCGATTTAAAAGAAGCGACCCACTCGATTTCCTCCACAACGAGTTCTCCGGAGACGCTTTCCGTCTTCCGCTGTCTCCTTCGGTCTCGTAGGACTACTTCCCGTTCGTAATCATTACTTATCGTCTCTATTATCGTGCGCCCATGCTCCCGGTAGATAAACGTCAGTGCAACCAATTTCGCGAGCGCGACGTCGCGGATACTGTTGACGGCGATTAAATACAGTAGAGAATGCGAAAGAAAAGGAAGAGAAGAAAAATAGCATGCGCTCGCACATGTATTTCTCCATGCTCCGTGCGTGAATGTTGTCTATTAAAAATGACGGCACGAAAGACTGGTTCTATCATCCTACGTTTTTAGGCACGGTTGAACGATATACATGTAGTATATATACACATATATATATATATATATATAGAAAGAGAGAGAGAAAGAGAGAGACATAACGTATATGCGTATGTTTTTTGATGTTAGAAAGAGAGACGGCCGCCAAGGAAGGCCGTTTCAGACTTTATCGGTAGAATCGATCTGCGTCTCTCGTTAAAACGAAGGTGGAACATCACGTTTCCGTATCTCCTTTATCGTCTCGGGCATATGTATATCCGTGAAGAATGATCTCGTTGAGAATGTTGCGTTTTCACCGTGAAATCGGCCGAGAACGGCGACGGTCGCTCGAATCAAACTTTTATCGTGTTTAAGATTTATTAGAGAACGAGTAATCCTTTTCTGTTTTTTCTTCTCCGCTTGCGATCCGCGAGAAATCGCGCGGCGCGATGATCCTGTCGACGATCTTGTCGTTCTCCGTGGCACGGAGAGGCGATCGTGGCCGCTGCATAAAGAATCGTGCTCTGACGAGCGGTCGAGCCGAATTTCGAGCGGATCGTGGGACGTTTAAGTATGATAATTATATTCGATATCATTTAATGTTAATTTCGTTTATCTACGACTGTGATATAAATATATTTGTATCGTTACGTTCCGTAACATAATATGTACCCGCATTAATCGATCATTTGTAAGCATAAGGTTATGACTATCGTTATGTATGTAATAGTTGTGGTAATAAATAGTGACTTCCTCGAATCGCAGTGTTCAGACTTGACTGCCCCGTTTATCCGGTACATTCGCACGATTCGGAATTCTTGAAATAAGATTATTATATGTTTTTCATAAAACATTTGATATATTGTGAGGAAATCGACGAAGCAAATTTAGCAGGAAAATAATGATTGATATTGAAGAATTCGATGGCATAATGACACTTAGTACAAGCCTACTATGAACCTACTATGAGCCTACAATCTACTTGAACGGGATTTGCTTAATTAGACACACTAAATAAATTTTTCTTCATGTATCAAATGAGGACATGAAAGATTTAACGCGGGCGTCGCACATTTCTCATTGTCTGCAGTTGGTCGAATAGAATTTTGCAAGTGCAAAATTTGCACAACTGTGCAGCGACACAGTGCCTCGGGGCAAGCAAAGGTCAAACAGGTTCGTGCGATCTTCATTCGACTATCGCGAGATGGAGACACGAATGTTCGTTGGAAGATGCTCCAACGATTCCAGTTTATATTTATACAAAATATAGCGTACGGTACAATGAAACTTGTACTTCAAGAAGTCTATGATAAAAGAAACTGTATCATACAAAATTCCTAACACAATATCTATCGTTGCATACTGTAGAGTGTAAGCGATTAGCAATCCTATTGCTACATGTTTTAAGATATTCTTTTTGTTGTTGTGGGACCGGTACCTGACATTTCTAAACATTTTTCTACGTGTACGATGCAGTGTCTCTTCAAGCCTTCAATTGCTCTAATTTGTATGATGTACATAACTATGTGTCCCGATATCAACATTGGTCAGGCCAGTTTCATTATTAACATAACTTCTATTTAATTGTCCCTTACCATATTTAATTAGTATTACGAAATAATATCGAATTTAGTTAACTTCCGGAAACCCTAATCCTCTTACACGCATACGCTCGTTAGGTATTGTATGTACCTTTGATCACAGATCCGCATGCAAATGTCCCCGTTCCCCGTATTCATGCAAATACAAATGCAATTAATGTAATTAGTCGTTCTGCGTTCATAATTGTTAAAATAGACCGGTGAGCTGGGATATGAATACTTATCAGTCCTGTTTCGACAATGCACGTGAACGTATTACAAAGCCACGTATTACCGAAACGAAATACCGGTGCCAGTATAAACTATAATACTTTTCCCAACATAAGAAAGACCACACGACCCTCAACGTTTGATTTCCGCAATCGTCAAATCGGATCAAACTTCAAAGATGTACACATTTCATTTCCAACTATACACCACAATCCTGACAATCCTTTTCCTATCCCTACAATCAATACTGCTTCAGCGACGCGCGTGCATACAGCCACTACAGATCCACCATCGAACAGAAATATATACGTACACAATACTCCTATCGACACATTTCGAATGGAGAAAATTCGTCGACCAACCCTCATAATCATCAAAATAGACCAAAGTGTGAAGCATGCCCAGCATCGTTCGCAAGAAGCTTTCGCTCGTTCTTATGCATACGACCGGACCATTACGTGCCCGCCGCGTATAGAGGAGCGTCTGCCTGTGCGTGAGCACATATACATACATACTGGGTGCTCCAGATAGATGCGTCCGATATGAGATCGGCCGGTTGTTGAGTCTGGGCCTCGGATCGGGTAATGAGAGGCCCAAAGCCGCCATCGCGTGTATCTCGGTCTCCCTTGTTTATGGGAATCATCAGACTCCCATCGAGATCGCGATCGTGGGTGGAACTCGATCGAGAGTCGGGCCTCGAAGAGGGCGTGAGGGGGATGGGGCGGTCAGTTTGGCCCATGGAATTGCTCGTCTCGTTTTGGGCCCTCAAAATGGACGGGCAAGCAGGAAGCAGCATTCAGGACGCGTAATGACAGTCGTCGAAGGAAGCGGAACTACTTCGTGAAATCATATTTTGGTGAGGCGAGTGCGAAATGTGAAGGATGGTTGTCACGATGATGGCCAATGTGAGGAACGTTGATTGTGATCGATTTTAACCATTTCGACTGCAGTGGTTTCATGGTAGAAGCATATTTTCGAAAGCTATCCTACGTTCTTTTGCGAGATTTTATAAGCGCGTAGAGATGTAAAATGAAATTGTGGCTCCTGCACGTGTTTGAGTAGACGCATGGTTGACGACATCATGAAACATTATTGTGGCATAAAAAGTTTGTAAAGCTTTGCCAGGGGTATTGTAAGAACTGAGGACAATGGTGCGAGGCAGTACTCTTTTATGGCCACGAACGACAGAAACAGTGTACATATATAATAACGAAAGGAACGTGCATGTTGCTTGCTATGTATGTATGACTCTTTTAATATTTCTATTTTAAAAGGTACTAGTCTATACTTGTCGGAACTACGAGCAAGTCGAGCATAATTGCTATTTAATTACGGTCTAATGTGAAATTGAACACCAATCAGGTATTACCTTATCTACTAAGCACTGCATACTTATCTTAACTACCGGCGTGATAATATTCAAGTGCAGAAAAATATCATTAGCATTGAAATAGAGCAATAATTAATGGAGAATCTTAATTTCACAATCTTACTTGTCACCACCAGGCTGCGCAGCGAGTATCAACTTGTCCCACTTGCGCACGATAACGAATGAGAATCCACTCGTTCTCACTTATTTTCCTTACGCGAACGAGGTATGATTTATTAAGACTATCATCGCGAGCACGAGTCAGAGAGTGATCAATTAATATCTTTAACGTTTAAACGGCGAACAGTCAAATAGACAATTTTGATTTAACAACTGTCCCTCGGTTCCTACAGTTCACATCCAATGTCAGTAAGTGATACGTGTCAATTGCGCAAAAGCCAAAGACAGAAAAAGCTAATAAGAAATATTACATTTGTTCCATAATTACGATTCATTTTCCAATCGTACAGATTAGTCTACCCGAATAACATCATCTACGCACGAATAGACGTAATTATCTAATGGCGCGCCTTTATTTGCAATATCTCTTCATCACGAAACGTCAGACGTCGAAATGTCGATCACTCACGCTCACGAAAGATAAATGAGAAACGGCTTTGCTTTTCGTCTAATAGCTTGTATTGGGCGCGAAGAATGATACAAGTGACGCGTACGTGCAGCAGTTTCGATTTACCATCGCAGATTAGTCCGTTATCGAGCAATTCTGTCAGCTTTTAAATGAAGAATTCCCCGTTGAAAAGTTTCATGCCGCGAGTGAAGGATATTGATCGTTTATAATGGCGGACATTAATGAACGAGAATCGGCAGCTTTTTCTTCTTGTATAATTACACAGCTAAAAGGGAAAATGTCCGGGAGAACGTATCAGAATGATGTAGGCGAAGTTTCGAATTTATTGATCACGCTGCGTATCCCGTCCATCAGCGCATTCAGTCAATATGTCGGAAAGATTGGATCAATGTAACGAAAAACTTGTGCAATGCCAATGTTAATGACGGACACGGACAAGACCCAAACTAGTTATTTGTCAGGATGATGAAAATATTTGATTAACTGTACGTTTCATTACATAGAAAAATTGTGAAACAAATCGATTAGCTCAATTTTCGCGAATTTTCAACTTATGCGGATGGAACGGAATTCTAATTCGGTAAATCTATGTCACTCCTTAATCCGATTCGCGGAATATTCGTCGTCGACGTCAACTTTGGAGAATTGAATTGTGCTGGCTTGCGAATGATCGAATTCGATTTTTCCGGAAGAAAAAGTTGTCGAGTTTGAAACGGGAAGACTCGATATTCCGTAAAGTTTTCCGCTCCTATTTTCTCTCTCGTCCTTTTCAACGGTCTATCACTGAAATCGCGCGAACAAAACTGTACCGTACCAGGGCGGGAGCGGTATTTAATAGCGACAGCTGTGCGTCCTGGCTAAAAATTGAAGAGGAAGAAACGTAGGGAAGTTGGCTTGATGAGATATGCAGCGAACGTAAATCAGTTTTAGTTCAGAGAAGTGAAGCCGTTATAACAACGTAATATTAAATCAGTATCATCTCAAAGACTCATTACAAGCAGATTTAGCAGATGATGTTTCTTCGTGCGTATATAGACTATGCTTTGCAATTTATGTAAGTTTAGAACTGTATAGCTACTAGCATGAGACATGACGAATCTAATAGGTGAGTCCTTTAAGATTGGTTGAAGACTATTTAATGTGAAATTGAGTAATTGATTAAACTCTCTGATTTATAAGAGAAAACATGCGTTACGATTTGACAAGTATTGTTTGCGAAATACAGAAATGGAAAAGTTCGCGACAATCTTCCGAATTACTGTGCAAATTATGCAATATGCGAAGCTGCTGAATCGCATGCGTGGACATCTATGCCCGTATGTACGGACAATGATATGAGGATACGTGGACCCTGATATGCGAACGTCAAATCAATACGTAGTTACCTAGTTGCATAGATATCCAAATATTTAACTGAACCACTGCATGGACATATGAAGCCATACATGCATGACTACGCGAGCACGATTCATTTTTGATTGGATGAATCAATTTGGAAACATCGCATTTTAATTCTATTGACAGAAACTAGATATCAATGTAGAGCGGAACAAATTTTTAAAGATCCGTCAAAATTCCAATGTTCGAAATGCCATAGAGTTTAAAGATCAGTTTAAATGCATATCCGCACGCGCAATTACATAATTCATTATTATTCGATATATAAAATTCGATTAATTAGCGAAATTCGCATGCCATACAGTCCTGTTATATACCGCAGTGATTATGTCGCAAATCTGAATCTTCGTGCAAAGCTCATAAGATCCTCGTAAAGTTAACAGTCAATGGCTAAACGTTTTAACTCTCACTGAAGGGGTTCCGTTTCGAAGTTGCTCTAGTTCGAGACGACGCACACTTTGGTGGCTTTACAGCTTCCACTTCCGGGCCCGTTCGCAACTAGACGCTACGACCACATCGGAGCTTTAGCGCACGCTGTCCGGAGCTACGAATGTAGTACTGACTCGCTTTCACTCGCCAGAGGATCAAACTTTGAACTTTGGTTAACGCTACCCTTACGCCGAGCAAGTGTGCTCTGTAGAACTGTGAACTTTGCTACAAAAGTAACTGATGCTCGTTGTACTAGGGAATGCACAATGACAGTACTCCTGACAACTGTTTGCCTGCAGAAATTTAATTTTAGCTTGCCTGGTCCACGCTTTCTCATCTGCACGTACAAGATGGAAATTAGACAATTGCTGTTCATTATATTGAGAGAGCATATGGACTTTGAAACGTTAAAGACCTTGGCACGCGATACACTATACTTAAGAGTTTGCGTTAAAAACAAAAGGGCGCTTTATATGATAAAAATTTGCTTCACGAATATTTTTTCTTATTCATACAGAAGTACCCTCTGTTTCGTTATTACACTAATTTCATATGACTACAGAATGTTACACATAAAATTTTAAAAAATTTGATCCTAGTTTCCCTCAATGCGAAAAAATCATATTCTACGCATTTAATTTACTTTTCTGCGTAAAGTTTTCCCCTTAAACATTGACGCACTTTCATGAATCATCCTGTACACGCGCACGTAGCGTTTCGAGAGTGGAACTTCAGTACTTACACGGTTCGCTAATTTGTCTAGGGAGCACGATTCTCGAGCATCATTGGATCAGAGTCGAAATATTATCACCGCTAGTTCTTGTTTCATGCGGCAACGTTATTCAACGTGACTAATGTCGGCAGTAACAGTGGCTCTAGTACGGCCATTTCAAACTCGGCCCGGCCGCGCTCGTACATTATGGAAATTAGTCGAATCGCGTACGCACGTGCGATGTTAATTCACGAATCACGACGAAGTCGGGGTGTTCCACTCAAGCGGGATGCCAGAGAAGCGTTCAGAACCAATTTGGTACTCCCTGAAACATGTCGTTAAGCACGGCAATCTAAGAGGCTCGAATTATTCTTTATATCAGCCAATTTTTATAAGTTGTAAGAGCTAAAACACGCCTTCGAGTATCGAGACCTGATTTAAAACAGTGAAAAATATGTCTTCTAAATTATTTTGAATTTCTCAACGAGATTCTCATCTTTCTCTCTAGTAGTAGCCCCTTTCATTTTTCAAAACCATAAGTCAAACGGAAGACATTCGTTTTTTAGCTTAGTTACTCTATTAAAAAATATGTGAAAGATCTGTGAGGAAATTAAGAAAAAGTCCCGTCTTCGATGATCTGTTACAAACTTGTACAATGACAATAAATTTCTATCGCATTATCGACGTACCACAGTGTATCGAAGTAATCGATAACATTGTAAAGGCGAGAAGTTACTGATGTCGATGTTTGGTGACAAACAATATCGATTAATACTGCAAAACGATAAATACGTGAGATGCGGTTCCATCAATATTAACGCTGCTAATACCACCGCTAATCATATTGCACTGCACTGCATTCATGAATTTGAACGCTCACATATCGCGCAGGTTACGTCGACGAATATCATATGCGCGTTATCATGATGCGTCAAAATTTCTGATTACAGAGTTAATATCATAGGATGAGCCGCAATAACGATCCTCGTTGTCGTGCCCATAAAGCGATATTCTGAAAACAATTACGATGACTGCCCCAATCTAGTTGTCTCATTGCGCAAAACTGCCTTGTTATGGAGAACGTAATGACTCAAGAAATTGATGAACGAGACATGTACTGAAACGTGCATTCTTGAAACATAAGGATAATGCATTATGTTCACGGGATTTTCACATTGAACCTGCGAAATTCTATGAAAATTATGGAAGATTGTCGTACTGGTTTAAGAACAGATCCATTACTCACGAATGTCGTGCAATGATATTCGAATTTTATCAATTTCGTAAGTCACAGTACGTGCACATAAATTTCTACGTGTTGAAGAGGTTAGGTGAACGGGTTAGTTCATAGAAAAATTATATACGTACGTAGCACACAGTGTCATATGTGTCAGCCGGTATACCAGGTTATATACCGAAAACTTTGAACGATAACAATATGTTCCTATTAAACCACACACGAAATGGCAATTTATTTCCTAAAAAAAGCATTTGTCAACAATTGAATTCTGACGATTGTCAAACTCACCCAAGTCGTTCGGAGCAGCAGTGGAACCGTCATCATGTAATTCAGCAGCTTCCACAGCAAGATCACCTTCCTCAGCCAAACTTCAACCAGGAACAGCTTCATCAGGACAATGAAAAGTCAAGTCACAATCATTACATGCACAAACATTACAAAACCACGCGATTTAACTTATTTCAAAGGAGCACGAAACACCGCACGCGCAACAACACAAGCACCACGTTTCCAAACGACGCCGACCCCATGGCGTCATCTATGCGGAAAATAATTCAATTAATAAATCGGATAACTTGCGAAACTCCCGTTTTCCAAACGGAGCGCTCTAAGCACTCGTCCGCGCGTCACGACAATTTTCTCAAACACAGACCTTGTATGATTAGAATTTTACATCGTGTCAAGATCGTCGAGTTTCGTCGTTAACTCATCGAAAAATAATAAGCAGTACGCGGTGCTCATATGTTTGACATTGGCGAACGTGTTAGGTTATAACAACTGTGCGATCTTTTCTGTTCTCCGTCGGAATAAGTAATTCTAACCTGTCGGAAGGGTCGACTACTTGTTCGGCAGAAAACAAAAGAAGATTGCAAGATTCTAGAGCCGAACCCTTGTGACTGTCAATGAATGGGTAGAGATTCGTACTTACAGTTACTTCGTAATTGCTGGCGAAGAAATTGTGCGATATTAACAGGCCCTACAATCTTTCTGGCCGCGGAACCTCGTACGTTCAACAACACGACAATGTGGCGCGCCCAAGTTGTCGTCAGGGGTCGGAAACTAACATAGGAACTTCCGGTGCAGCGTTTTTTCATGCGGAGTAGTTCATGTTCATATTTTAGGAGGCGCTAGTGGTCGCCCGTAGTTGTGTGTGTGAGAGTCGTACGCAGCGGCATCCTCGCACACAAACGCCATTGTGGTTTTGGCGGTAACGGTCAGTATCGGTTGAACTGGGCAAAACGTGGTAAAACCCAAGTGATTGGAAGTGACTCGAAGTGACGATTGTGCGTAACAACTTGTAAGTGAATAAACTAATGTGAATTTCCGAAATACGTGACATCGTGTTTGGTGATTCATACGGAAACAGGATAGAAGTGTGCGGTTATAGTCCTTGGAAAATAATTTGTTACTGCCCCGGTAACAAATTTAAAGATGAGTAACCTCTTCGGAAGCGGACGTCGCGGCAGAAGGCCAAGTACGATAGGTAAGCAATATCTCATAAGCAAAGGGACTACTGATATAGAAGTTATAAATCTGTATGTATAAAAAGATATAATTTATGAAAAAGCTGTAAACAATTTGTTGTAATTAGGCAACCCAGCACCCTCCGCAGGGCGAGTGCATACACAATGTTGTGTATTGGGGTGCAAATCGACAAGGCTTATAGGAAAACATGCATTCCCAAAGGATTGGAGATTGAGCAAGGCCTGGACAGATGCCATCCAGAATCCAGAGCTAGATAATTTGACCTGCGAAGAACTAAGAAGCTACAGGATTTGCAAACATCATTTTTCTGAAAACTCTTACACTGTAACATCTATTCGTAAAATTCTAAGAAATGATGCTGTTCCACAGTTGCTGTTGTGTCAACCCTCTACACATACTTTGGAAACTGGACCTTCTACGGAGATGAATGAAGAATCCGCAACAAACATTAATACAGATTTGCTACCACAATCGGATATATACAGTTTAAATGAACTCAACCCATGTTCGCAAAGTAACGAGAGCCCTTTTCTAAAAACAGATGCTGCTGGTCAGGATGAAGATGTTGCCATCTCAATAACTCCACGGACATCAAGAAAACGACCACTTCTTGGGCTTATTACAAGGAAGAATAAGTTGACTCCGGTGGCTTCTCATCTACATCAATTAGCGTCCACCTTGCTAAAGCGGCAGACAAAAAATCTGAAGCAGTTGCACTCATACAAGCAGCGCCTTAACAACACAGAGGCATTCTTCAAATCTAGAGAGATGACACAGCTACGGGGTGCATCAAAGGAGCAGCTTATCTTCCTGGAAATGCAAATCCGAAATATTCAGAAGAAAGCAAACGTAATTTTTTAATCTAGTTCATTGTATGATAATCAGTAAAGTTCCTGAAACAATGATGTATGACGTTTAAAATTCAATCCGTTTTAATACAATGTTCTTTTTCATAGGCAAGAAGATTTTCATTGGATGAGAAACTGTTAGCCTTAGCTATTCTGAAGCAATCCGGACAGTGCTATCGGCTTCTCAGTAGGATATTTATTTTGCCGACACCACGCTCCTTGCGTATGTTCTTACGGCGCATACAACTAAAACCCGGGATTAATAATGTCATTTTTGAACATTTAAAAGAACAAGGGCAAAATATGTCTAGTGAGGAGAAGATATGCATTCTCCTATGGGACGAAGTTTCGCTCACTCCTCAGTTATACTTGGACGAAAGTATAGAGAAGATCATCGGATTTGAGGATTGGGGCCATGCCCGTACCAACAAGATCGCCGATCATGCCCTAGTATTTATGCTGCGAGGAGTGCAGAAGAACTGGATAATTCCCCTATCCTACAACTTCTGCAAATCCAGCACGAGCGCAGCTCAATTGACTAGATGCATTCGACGCATTGTGGCACAAGTCACAAAAGCTGGTTTTAACATCGTTGCCACCGTTTGTGACCAAAGCACAGCGAACGTATCGTGCATAAATAAATTTTCTGTTTCAGAAGGAAAAATTAAAATATGCGGCCATGATATTATCCCACTCTACGACCCACCACATCTCATAAAAGGGATTAGAAATAATCTCTTGAATAAAGAGATAGAGATTATTTTGCCAATGGTTCGTCCTGAACACAGCGAGGACAAGAATTACAATAGAATCAAGAAGTATTTGATTACGGAGAACTTGATCAAAATATTGGAAAACACCTTGGGCAACGTAGACGACATCATCAAAGGAAAGCAAAAACTGTTTGCGTCTTGGGATATACTGGAATTAGCATACGTCATTGACAGCATGCTGATTGATTTAATTAAGAGGCAAATGCCAAAAGTGACAGATTGCCACATCACGAAGAACAAAATTCCAAAAATGAGAGTAAAAGTCGCCGCTCAAACTCTCAGCAGGACAATGGCCGCATTCATTAGATTGCTAACTCGAACAAGAGGTTTGTTTATTTTGTGGACTAAACATTTGGTACAACAAGATTATAGGAATTGAATAATTTTGCATCGTTTTTTACAGGACCATATTTGACAGCACAAGGGCCAAAGACAATGCCAGCCGTTGAAGGGGTGACCACGTCTGTTGTGCTACAATTCTTCAACGACGTCTTTGACTCTGTCAACGGCAGCAAGCATGGACAAGGGAACGAGCTTCGAACAGCAGTCACCGACGGGTCGATCCACATGGACTTTTGGAAGGAAGCTGCCTACTGCCTGAAGAGGATTGTCCGGTTTGTGAATCCCACCACGAAGATCACGAAGCAAGTGCCAACGCTCCGTAATTGGGTGGTGACTTTAAATGGTTTTAGGCGATTATGGATTACTCTAAAGGATCTTGGTTTAAAGAAATTCTATCCGCGAAACATAAACCAAGATTCTTTGGAAAATTTCTTTGGAACTATGAGAAGTCATGGTGGACGCAATATTAATCCAACATGTCTCCAATTTGGGAATTCTTTTAAATGTCTTCTTATTAATAATTTGACATCCGCGAAAACAGTGAAAGGAAATTGCACAGATGATGGATCAGAAGCCTTATTTTCACTTCGCAACTTCGCGACATTAGCACAAAATTCAAAGAATGTAGAAAGTATACATGTAGGAAATGATATTCGAAACAATGTTGACGATGAGAATAACTATATTCTGTTCCATGATCTGCAGACAATCCGCACTGGAACGTGCATCAACAATTCACACATTTTAGCAAAAATTTTAAACATTAACAAAAATAGAACATGCTGCGATTGTGTTAATAGTACGCGTTATTTTGAAAATTTCAATTCTTTTTGTAAAGATGCATTTAGCATTTTGGAGGGCAACATACCTTTTTTTTGCTTCAAATCCGAAATTATACAAAATTTAAAACTGCCACTCCTGGTCATGTTAGACTATTCATTTATTAGTTGCATAACCCACGCAGCAGATTTAAAAGAAGAAATTGCTCGAATCATTGTGGTAGAATACCTGACTTGTTGGTGCAAGTTTATGAATAGATTATTAAAAGGGAAAGATTCGGGTGCCACAGCACAATCGCATTTGTCGAGACAAGCGATCGCGCAACATAAGAAAACTCTTTTTAAAAAAAATAGGTGAATTAGAAAAAATTTAAAAACAACAAATAAATAACTTCTTATCATCGCGAGAATATTATATAAATATGCGGTTCAGGGGACCCGTTACGCGATGCGTAATTTAAGATTGTTCATAGCTTCGAAATGAGGAGGGGTTTTTAGTGAGTAGGAGTCTCACAGTACCCGGCCCATAACACCTGGCCGGGTCTCCATGATGGATTTTCCCCTACCCAATTAATAAAAAAAAAAAAAAAAAAATTCACCCTTGTCAATATTATACGGTGTTTAGATAATTCCCTCGGTATTAAAATATTAATACCGCCCGATTTTTCTTAGTAGTGTAAGGTATTTATAGAATAACATGTGTACGATGTCAAAATATATGCCCTATAATGTAAATTTGTGTAAATTGATAAACCTACCACTATCCACAACTATTACAATATTAATTTTAATTATATCAAGTGGGTAAAAGGTTTAGCTGTTTGCACATGACAAAACTTGCACAAAAAGTATTGCATTCAATATTTTTTGTGCAAGTTTTTTCATGTGCGAATTGCTATACCTTTTGCTTCACATTTAAGAATACAAAATATTCGTGGCTATATCTATATATATATAGCTATATATAGGTATACATTGGGGTTTAGTTCCAAATTGCTTGTACATATTTTAGGTGGCGCTCGAAACACTGCGCCGCGGTTTAACATGGAGGTTTCCGCCCCCTGGTTGTCGTTTGCGGCGTCGCAGTTCAAACTTTCTGGAAGTTGCCGAAATAGTCGCGAGACGGCGCGGGTGTTCCGGCATTGCTCGAAAACGTCGCGTCGTTTGAAAATATTGTCGCGTGCTTTCGTCGGTCTAATAAAGTCACCGAATCGTACAGTTTTGTGAGTTTATTGTGCTTGTGCTGCTGATGACTTGCCTCCGATCCGACGACGATCTAGAGGCTGCATCCAGCGGCTTTGGTAAGTTCAATAATTATGAAAATTTTCATTCTTTGGGACGCTATCGAGAAGGGTTGACTGGCAGAAATTAAGACTGTCAGTGAGGTTAGCGTCACTGAAACACTTATCGAAATATGTCATAGTCGCTACATAAGTTGTTAATGCATATTCGAATCAGCACTATTAAAGTTAACCAATTGTCACCGTACATTGACAAGTCATTTTAAACATCACTTCCACAATTCAATATTAGAAAGCAGCCAATATTATTGTCGGTTATACAACAAAACTTCTCTATTTCACTCGAACTCGCGCAACGGAATCCTATCGCATTCGAAACAGCAATATTTCACTGCATCCCTCTACCAAATAATGAAGTCCGTTAACAAATAATTCAATCCATGCCGTCTGAAAATTCAACGCTACCTATCGCGTGTGCAGAAAAATCCGATATTACGCGCTCGGCTCACTATGATAAAATACCTCGCAGCTCAGCGAGCAGTAACAAAACGCGCCTCGCGGAACTCAATATTAAATAACCGACCGGCCGGATGTTTTAATATGGCGCCGAGCCGATCAGCGGAAAGAGCTCAGCGGAGTGTGTCACGCGTTAAATGCAGATCGGTAGTCGTCGCGACTCGGCAATCGCGTACGACCTTTCCAGCAGGTGAATTCCGAGCCGATCATTCGTACGTCGTCCGACGATTGTATGCAAATGCTAACTGGGTCGTCGCACCCGGAATCTCGCGGACATAAGCGACACTCTCAATCGTCTTCCAATTCGGCGCCAGTCAACCCCACTCGCCGACCCGGAACTTGCCGGCGTGAAAATGTATTTAGTGTTTAACCTTAACACGCTTATTATGCGCCGCAAAGAGTGCATGCGGTGTGGCATCGAAATGAGACGTCGAAAGTTTGTTTGGCCGATCAGTGACCTTTTGCGGGAACGTTCAGTTTCGATGCCGATTTTCTCGAACATTTTTACGCTTCTGCCACGTATTCTGTGGCAAGATAATGTTTCTATTATCAGCTTTCGAGAAGAGCAATATGGTGAATGAGGTGTGTAGCGAGGAGAGCATGAATGATATAAGAGTGTGAGGGAAAAAAACGGATCAGTGGTAAAGGTTAGCAGAAAGCAAACATAGTATAAGCTTTGTAGGTAGAAAAAAATGTTTCGCAGGAACGTTCAGTTTTGATGCCGATTTCCTCGAACATTTTTACGCTTCTGCCACGTATTCTGTGGCAAGATAATGTTTCCATTATCAGCTTTCGAGTACAGCAATATGGTGAATGAGGTGTATAACGAAGAGAGTATGAATGACATATAGGAGTGTAAGGGAAAAAACGGATCAGTGGTACACGTTAAAAGAAAGCAAATATACTATAAGCTTTGTAGGTAGAAAAAAATGTTTTGCGGGAACGTTCAGTTTCAATGCCGATTTCCTCGAACATTTTTACGCTTCTGCCACGTATTCTGTGGCAAGATAATGTTTCTATTATCAGCTTTCGAGCACAGCAATATGGTGAATGAGGTGTATAACGAAGAGAGTATGAATGACATATAGGAGTGTAAGGGAAAAAAACAGATCAGTGGTAAAGGTTAAAAGAAAGCAAACATACTAAGCTTCGTAGGTAAAATAAAAAGTTTCGCGGGAACGCTCAGTAAGCTTGGTAGGTAGAAAAAAATGTTTCGCGGGAACGCTCAGTAAGCTTGGTAGGTAGAAAAAAATGGTTCGTGACAGATGAAAGGGGAGAAAAATCAGCTGTCCATGTTGAAAGTAAGGAAATATCGGCTGTCAGCGTGGCGTTCGACTCGCAGAGGCCTCGAAGCTGCGCGGCGATATGAAAATGGTTTGAAAGGGGTCGGTGCGTGCCATCACGTATCGTCGAGGCCTATGTGTGCCCCTCGTGCGTCACATTAGCTCTACGCAAGGAACGTGCACATTCCGCGGGACGACCGCGATGGACGACGACAAATTTCGCAAAATACCGCGCGTTCCATCGGATCGCGAGGATGCGAGCTTTCCCATGAGAGAGCATCGCGACAATAAATTTGCAGTTGGTCGCTTTGACAAGCGAACGCGCGAGATAAAGGTTCGTTTCCACAACTCACGTTTTCGCGAAATTGCGTAAATGTCTGTAACTGAAAGGAAAACGCGAAATTTGTTGGATGCTTCACGATTTGAGATAGGTACTCTTTTGTCGATAGAAGAAATCGTTTAAAGGATCGATGGTAGTAGCCGAAGTTCCTCATAAAGTATACTACAGTCTCGTTTAAACGTTACTTTGCATAATGGTGAGAACGAAGGAAAGGAAAACGGAGGGAGAAAATTCTTATCAAAAAAATTCGAAAGTCACTTTTACCGCATTCTGTATATTCATGTATACCACGTATACAGAAAGATACAAACACGAATCGGCAGGAGAAAAAATGGAAATGCGACATACGATATTTACGTGGAAGCATACGGAATGTAGATTACAAATGCATATGTAACGTGTAATATCAAAGCAAATCCGTTACATCAGCTTCAGGTTCAATTTTCTCGAACGCGCATACACGGCGGCACTAATATCCGCGAGGGATATTTGAAATCAAACATTTCGTAACACGCTCGTTCACGCGCACCAACTCTTCTCTCTCTCTCTCTCTCTCTCTCTCCCTCGTTCGAAGTAATCAGTCAAATGCACCGCGGTGAAAAAATATCATTTTCGTCGGATCCCTTAGCTGTCACATCGGCATGAAAGCGATGAGACGTGAAAGGGAAGAACGAGCCTGATACGCCGTTCGTTAAAGAAGAAATCATTCGTTTCGTTTCAACAAGAGACTCTCCCGCTCGTCTATGAGCCGCGTCGATGAATGCGCGTCGTTTTCGTTTCGTTTCAAGCGGAAACGCTTCCTCATTCATTCGCGGCCAGACGCGGGAGCCTCTGGAAACTCGAGACCGTAGGAATTTTCGACGTCTGCCAGCCGAATGTATTATTACGGGGACCAGGCCACTTCACCTTTGAACGCGCGAATCGCGAGCTGCGAATTTTCCCTGCCCAGCTGAACGCTCTCACACGACTCGCTCCTACCGAGCTCGCAAATTTGCCGACCAAACACCGCCAGGCGGGCGGCACAATTTTGATTCTGCCAGCGAATTAGCGGTTAATTAGAGACAGAGGCGCGCGTCGCCTAAATTTGCCGGGAGATTTTGGCTGCCCGACTGATAATTGAACGAACGACGGGAGTGCTCGCCAGGGGTGTTATGTGACGGTGTTAAGTGGCCCAAAAGAGCGGAACTTCAGGTGGGACACTCTCGGAGAATCCGACGTCGAATAAAGATAAGATGTACGGACTCTAAAGTTCCACGTCTAATTCCGAGTACGAACTAGCTCCTAGAGTGCGAGTTATCGCTTCAATCCGAATATCGTATACGTTTAAATCAAGCTTCGGTCTTTGTGCATTAAATCCGTTCGTTCGACAGTGATACACGTTTGATCGGCTTTAATCAATTCGAAGAGCGGATATGGTTATCAAGACTTCCATTTAACGGCAGAACGATCAGTGCGTGCAAATGGCTCGAGAGAGTCGTGGACGGTAAGGCATGTTCGCATAAGGCTCATAAGCGTATCGCTGATTTTTCTTCCTTTCCCAGCGTCTCGAACGTCTCCTGTTAAACGGCCCGAGATCCGACCAGCGCTCATTGAATGCGAACGACTTTGCGGCGCGTAACGTTATCGCCTTTCTCCCTTTAATTTTCGCGAAATCGATTAACGGCTGGCAAATTTGCAGGGGCACGATAATGGGTCGATCGTCGTGCGAGTGTAAGCCGGAGGTGCACGGCAAACGGGTTAGATTAATTGATAATGCTGACAGGTAAGCGAGGTAAGAGGGAGCCAAACACGGTAGTTCGTCTTCCCTGAGTAGACGCGACGTGGAATGATTGAAACTTTAATTTAGACCGCGCAGTCTCCCGTCCTGTGATCATCGACGGACCTCTATCTTACTCTCGGTTCCTCTCCATAATACATCATTCGCGTTCTCTCTCGCGGCACCAACATCCTGACAGAAGATTCATTTTTCATGGGCTCAGATTGTATCGCGCTCTTCGATTATAGAGCGGAGGTCTTTGCCGCTTGCTGATTTCTTGAAGGTCGTACGATCTCTTAACGATCTTGAGAAAACGCGCTGCTCTCGGTAGTCGTCTTCTGATATTCGTTTATTATAGATGGAAATTTACGTCGCACTTGGAATTCGTGAAGGAAAGTCTTCGCATTACGTATGCATATCTTTTTGGGAGAACTCTTTTTCTGGTGTGGACTTAAATGAAATGTATGTATTGGCAATAGTTAGTTAAGCTGTAATATGCCAGAATCATTCAATATTTGCCGTTTCTAAAATAACTTCCAAGCCAAGCTTAGACTTCCCACGTTATATGTTTGTCGACGTTTCATTACCGTTGCAGTTTACACCATGAGATTCGGTTAGATGTGCCAACATCAAGGTTTGTGGACATATTAAGTGCCTGGCAGCAAAGCTAATTATGTTGAACGTTGTACTCATGAATATAAAATCAATGCATCGCAGCTATGTGTTCATGTTCATGCACCAGTCTGTAGTCACATATTAATGTAACGATTGCTATCTACATTAATAAACAGGTTGCACCAAGAAAATGTTTGTCTCTCATTATTTCTGACTATTTTCTAACATAATTCCTAATTATCCCAATATTTATTCAGCAAACATAGACCGAATCGTCTCTGTTAATGACCCGTTCCCACGGAATCTGCGTAGAAATTCGATTGAGAACCGACATCGGCATTCGAACTTCCGTTTTCTGATTTATCATCGCGATGCGCCTAACGAGTTCCCCGCAGCGCGTCATTTGACTCTCGACTATTAACGGTATTTTTGCACGAAAGAAGGTAGAAAAAGTCAATGGTATTCACGCGGCAGGAAGTGTTCGGCGTGCCGGACAAGGAACATCGGCAAAGAGCGGCTCGCGGAGTCGTAAGCGAGGCAGGCTCGCAATGCCGTGCCGTGCTGATATCAGTACGGAGAATCGGCGAGTCGTCAGTGTGTTTCTGGAACTCACGTACCATTCAGACGAGTCGCGCTCGCGTCAGCAGCAGCCTTCGCCGTGCGTCGATCGTTTCTTTTGTCGAGCACCGGCCTAAGGCCTAAGGCCTAAGCAACCTAACTCGCGAGATCGACAGACCATCCGGCTGTTCCGGCACGCGAGAACTTCCAAGCGAGATGACCCATTGTCATCGCACTCCGCTTTTATTCATTTTTCTCTCTAATTTCAATATATCGTGTGCTGCCCACGTTATCGTGCTCAATATTTCCGCGCTCGTCTGTCGACGTCGCGCTCACAGTATGCAGCGACGCGAACGAGGGTAGAGCTTCGATAAAGTTCCCCGAGCGTTCCTCCCTTTGAAATGGCGCCGTATTCGGGCGACCGGCACGAGGTTTCTTCCTTTAGAAACTTCAAAGGTCTCCAGCGACTATTCGAGCGCGCGCGCCTTCGAGGCGTGCAAGCCAATTGTGAACATTTTTATTACTTCGCCACGTCCCGCCGACTAATTACTCGGCAATTGTGCGGCATCCAATAATTCAGGACTGTTAAGTAAAGGTACAGTTAGAGACCCACTTGCGCTTCGCGACGGTGCAAAGCCCGCGCCGGGGCTTTCGGCCGATGGAACTTTATTGCTACTCTTATCTCAAGCGTGCTTGAGCGGACTTTTATATCTCTAAGCGGCGAAAGACAGCGAAACAAATTGCGACCACCACGCGAACTCGTGACCGCCCGCTGAAGCAAGCCAGGACAGTGTGTAAAGTATGTCTGTGATAAGTCGCGGGGTCTCGTGGGAGCATCCACTTGTCTTCTATTATTAAAAACGTACTAGTTAACGACTGCTATACGACGCGCGGTAAAAATCATAACTGTGTTGTTGGGTGCTCTGGACTTGTGGCCGAGGGTGTAGGTACTCTCCGATAACGGAGACAATTTGCGTGCAACGACGACTACGACGTTCTACGTACTTTGAAATTACATCCGCGGTAGAAGCCGTACATCGACATCAGAATGGACCGTCGTCGAGCGAGCGTCTATCAATCTCATTGATACTCAGCAAATCGCGAAACGTTTTTCCTGGAGGACGCGGGACGGAGAACGAAAAGTCGCAGGTCGACAGTAGGAGCGTTCGATTTTCTTGAAAGAATCGATTTTCGAATCGATCCAGAATCAATCCTCTCAAAAAATCGACCCCAAACTATCGAGTTCAAGTTCAAGGTCAAAAAACACTGCAGATCCTCTTAAAAAAAAAATCCACCTAAAACAATCGATCTTTTGAAAAGTCACAGGTCGACAGTCGGAACGTTCGATTTTCTTGAAAGAATCGATTTTCGAATCGATCTAGAATCAATCCTATCCAAAAATCGACCCCAAACAATCGAGTTCAAGTTAAAGGACAATAAACGCTGCAGATCCTCTTAACAAAAAATTTCACCTGAAATAATCGATCTTTTGAAGAATCGCAGGTCGACAGTCGGAACGTTCGATTTTCTTGAAAGAATCGATTTTCGAATCGATCCAAAATCAATCCTCTCCAAAAATCGGCCCCAAACAATCGAGTTCAAGTTCAACGACAACAAACACTGCATTTCCTCTTAAAAAAAAAATCCACCTAAAACAATCGATCTTTTGAAGAATCGAGCGTCCCTAGTCGACGATCGATACTCGACATCTGCGACGGAGCGCGGTGTGGAAAGAAAAAGGAAGAGGCGGAGGAAGAGGCCGCCGAAGGAAATGGCTGGCGAACGGGAAAGGCGTCCGACGTCCGCGGGAAAGAAGAGAAGAGCTCGGCGAAAAGAGAACGTCTGCGGAGGACGAGAACGAAGAGAGGCGACGCGAGAGGGGCAGCTGCTCGCGGAAAAGAAGGTGGCGCGGGAGGAGGCTGACAGCCTCGAAGAGGAAAAGGACGGACACGGAGGCGTGGGTTCCTGGTATTCCGAGCGAAGAAGCTGCTCCAACGCACCTTCCATCACGCTCTCCCTCGTATGCGTGCGCGTGCGTGTGTGCGCGCGCATGTGCGCGTGTGGGGTACCAGGGCACCCCGATATTGGGTTAGTTTTTGCGCCCGGTTTCTAGTTTCCTACAGTGGTGCAATGAGGACTGAGCACATCCCGTAGACTCAGGGTTCGGCAACTCAGGGTTCAGAAGAGCCAAAAAGTACAAAACGGATTCTTTGTTTATAGAAGAGAAATAGAACTTTCATAACACAAAAACAGATAGTTATTCAATTGAAATGTTAATGAGTATGAAGAAGTCGCTTTTAGAGGCATGTAAGATTGATTCGTTATGTGGGATTATAGCTCGTGCGTGGAATGGGTACGGCAAAATGAAATCTATCGATCGATAGAACAAACAGACTTTTATTTTAGTCGCTCAATCACGCTACATGCGCTTTGCTATTTCTCTTGCACGCATTCACTCACACGTATGCATACACGCACAATCGCTCTCACACCGCACTCCTACAGTTATTACAATATGGACAAGTTTATATATATTCAAAGTGAAATGTAAAACAATTGTTACAATTTGAACCAACTTTAGCGACTACTGCTAATCTGACCTCGTATCTCGCTTGCTAGACTTTCAATGTCCGGTTGGTACTCCGTTATTTTGATTTTCAGACAAGCCTGAAGACTCTCATCTGTCAGTGAATTTCTCAATTTGCTTTTTATAAAATTCATGCTCGAAAAACTTTGCTCGCAACAATAAGTTGAATCAAATATGATCAATACGCCATATGCGTACTTTTTCAAAGAAGAATATGATTCAGGAAGACTGTTCCATGTCTCAAACACAATGTTTTCAATAGAAGTAATGTTTTTAAGTTCAATCCACTTATGTTCCGAAATTAGTTTACTCCATTCTTGATCATGTCATATGAAAATAAGAACGTCTAGAAGCGCATAAGAAATAAGCCGCGCTCTTTGGCATGGGTAAACCCACACAGATAAACAAAGTACACAACAAGCACACGATACGCCAAAGTTATTGTGATTACAAATAGACAGTATATTAATTCATATTAGCCGGCGGAAAACTTTGCAAATTTTGCCATTCTTTCAAGTATCCAAAGAGCCATATCTGGCTCGGGTGCCATATGTTGCCGACCCCTGGCCGTAGACGATCGCCGCGTTCCAGATTAAACCTGCCGCCGACGAGGACGACGAAAGAGGAAGAGACGACGGTGGGAGGAACTGTGGAACGACGGGCCAGGATCGACTTCCGCCAGGAAGCGTGAGCTGTATCTGGTCCTAGCGATCCACTCGTCTTCGAGTCCGTTCTCGGGCTGTCGCTTTTAAATCGCTGGAATGTCAGCCTCGTGATTATACGAGCTTTCTAAAGAATTCGTCGAGAAACAAAGGTGCACAGCTTCTTTCTTCGCGTCTCACCTGTACGTCATCTGTGCTACGAGCGTCCATCGTTTACAGTCGCGCTCAACATAATCACGCACCCCTGAAAGTCTGCGGATAAAACTCGCGTATGCCGCGAGTGCATCGATTTAAATTTCGCCCCACGTCACATCTGGCCCGCGAGCACGGTTCATCGGCAATGGGAACCGGCGAAACATTATCAGAAACTCGATACGCGGGGGCCGGCGTCAAACTCCGTCTCGGTTTTCCGAGTTAACGCGGATCGATTACAGGCCACTGCCTTCATAAACTTCGCCGGCGGCTTCGCTCGGAATATCGAAAGCACACCGTGCCGGAAATTCATACGATGAAGCGAAGTGTCACGACTCTCGGCTGCGGCCGACCGTCCGCCGGCATCGTGATTTATACCGACGCGTCTGCATTTACGAGTCAAAACTCCTGACCTCCGCGGCGGCGCGCGGGAGAAATATGCGCGCATAACGCGTGTAACGTCATCCACTTCGAGGAACGATACGTACGAGTTTAATAGACATTTTACGACCCGTCCATCGTGACGGCCTGAGGAACATTAGAACCCTTCCGAGTGCTCGGCCGAGTCGAGAGAATCGGAACGCGACGGCCATTCGGCGCGCGGGAATAATTAAGGACGCGTAATTAACACATAGCGCGCGGCACCGTGTTCGCGTAATTAGCGTCTGCTTACGCGGCAATATTTTGTCTTAAAGCGCTCCGCTTCCTTTCGTCTTCCCTCGACCGCACTCGCGAGCGTTAAATGTTCATTGCGAGTCCAGCTTGCGCAGAGTGGGTGCCGAAGTTAGATGTCGCGAACATTGATACCGTGCATTTGCATAGGACGCACCATATCGAGCCGGCCGCGAAGAAAGCGAGACTTCGAAAACCGCCTCCCATCGATCTCGGACACCTTACTTCACTCCGTGAAGAGAAACTCGAGGCGGCGATGACTGATTGGACCAAAAATTGCGAGACAGCCGAGTCGAAGGCTGTCGACTCGCGTCGGGGCGGAGGAAAGTGACGAAAGTGCTGGTAAAAGCTCGACGATGATGAGTAATCGCCCTGCCGCCCTCCTCGTCTTATCTTCTAAGCTCGTCCCGCTTTTTTGCTCCCCTTTTTCTTTCCCTCCTCTTCTTCTTACCCCGACCGTCGGGTCCGCGCGTCCGCCGATAGACCGGAAATTGCCGACCCAGTTACACGAGGGAAAACCGAGCTTTGACACCGAGGCTTTTATATAGAAACTCCGGTCGATCCGCTTTTGTCGAGCGCAGACGCGGTTTCATCTACGAACGATCTTACGCTTAATAATAAGCTTCGTCAACGGCCGGTGCGGTGCGTCTTAGGGTTCTCTAAGAAAATGTTTCCCCGTCTTGCTGCTGGCTGACGGACAAAGGGGACGGAAAGTTATTATCATACTTAATCGATTCGACGTGGAACTGATCGACACGAGCTTCTTTGCGTCCGCTCGGCATTAATTATCTCTGCTTATGCGCGTGTGCGCTTCATATAGAATATTTCGCTGCGACGGCGAATGTTGCGATTAAGTCGTGATGATATTCTGATGTGAAGATAAATGGGACTGTGGGAAGTGCAGCTTTTTGCGGGACTTAGATGGCGGGCTTAATATGCGAACCTCCTTTCGAATCTTTTCACAGGTAGATTGTGTGTGTGGAAACGTAATTGAGAAGGAACGATAGGTTTATTAGGTGCTAACGGGTAAATTGTATTTATCGTTCCGAGACTTTTGATTCGATCGCGGGAATATAGGTTATTATCGACATTTAAAACTTTTCTCCTGACGCTTTGAAATAGTCCTGGCATGTAAATGAGAATGTACTCCGTTTCTATGTTGAGAAACCGATGTCGCTCTATGAGTAATCATCGAAAAACAGGTTGAACAAAAATTCGAAACAGGCACGGGTGAGCTGCGGTATTTTTGGTCTCAGAGTTCTGTCCGTCTATCGAAGCGCTTGCATGGCACATGACGGACAGATCGGAACGGTGAGAACGATAACAGGATGCAACCGGCGCATTCGCTTGGCCGCAAATGGTGGAGCGACTTTTTTCGCCATTCGCCTAGAAATAAATATAACGCTCTCTCGATTTAGCCGTTTTGCTCGATAGTCTCTCGAAACGACGACCGTGCGCGCTCGTTGAACATTCATTTCGATTATTCCCGTCATCGTGAAAGATTTCCGCAGAGATATCAATGCATTCAAAATCCATTCAAAATTTATTGTAGACGAACTGCGATTATAAAAGACTGACTTTTTAATAGATAGCCGTATAAAGAGCCTTTCTTACGATAAACGGAATCTTCGAAGGTTTTTTGCCGCTACGATAATTCGTGTTATGAAAGTTCTTTTGGCAAGTCGAATTTTAACGACTTTGAGTTATATCGATGTCGACCAAGCGTGAAATCTAAACGTACGTCCAACAAGCGCTACAAAAACCGGTGACGCTTAAACGCGGAGTGGTGAATTTAGAGAAACTCGATACAGACGTTTCTATGGATGTAACAATCGTGATAGACTGTGTTGAAATATCGAATAACCTCGCCGCGTTTTGCAGTGAGAATAATAATGCCTTGAATGCTGCACGGTTATCGTATAAATACATCTCGTTCCATTTTCTGTCGCAGTGGTCTTCCTCCTCACCTCAAACCATATATTTCCGGACGACTAAAGACAGTTGGCTTCCGGAAATTAGTCACTCGCGAAAACAAGACAAATAAGGCTAATATATTTTGACCGAGTTGTTTTCTTATCAGACTTGTCCATCTCTCATCTAATGGATTTCGAAAGCGAGAAATTTGTCGTTCTACAGAAGACTCCCTGCGTCACAGAACCTTGTACAGGCTACTCTTATCACACATTCTCCATCAACATTTTTCCCCGATCCCCAAAGTTCGCATTCCTCACAACCACGTGTCCGATCTCTCGCACCTGACTCCGACGAATTTGAAAGCAACGCCATGCGCCGCCGAGTTTTTCTCACGTTCGTCATCGTCTCCACGAGTGCCCAGAAACCCACGCGAAGAAACGCTAACGGTAAGGTAATGGCAGGGACGCCGTCGTGAGGTTTAACTTTCATTAAGGTCACCCCGGCTGACCCCCCGCGCACAATGAAGCACGATCAATAAAAGATGCACTTTTACGCGTGACAAAAGAAGCCCGCCAGATCGCGCCGAAAAGAAAGAGCTGCTATCGCTCGAAATGAATGTTCGCGTCGACGCCGCTATCACTCGCCTCTCGCTATCTCGGCGCATCTCGAGGAAGCGTCCGTTCAAAGGACACCACCTTCGTTCTTCATCGCGGCGCGGAACTCGCAGCAACGCCTAACGTCGTCGCCCCGCAGGAAGAGTCATTAATCCACGTTCGCGATGTTCGCGCTCGTGACCTTTTTTTATCGACCGGCACACCTCGCGGCACTTCACTCACGACGCGAGGGAACTTGTTGAGTTGAAGAGTGAGAGAGAGAGAGTGAGTGTGCACACTACCAAGAGCGATGAATAAGACCGAGAGAAACCGGACGCAGTTTAATTTCGCAACAATCCCGTCTGTCGCTCGCGGGGACCAATTTTGGTCGCGCGCAACATTGCTGCAGAATTGCAGACGATGCGGCACCCACGAGACGAGCTGCAACGATTCTCGATCGGACTCTGGCCCACCCATCGGCGCGGCGCAACGTCCAGATCTGCTGATCGATCGCTATCGGCCCCGGCCGCTTCTTTCGCGCACAATGTGGACCTTCGACCAATTATCTCGTAGGGATCATTAATCCACGTAGGAGGCTCTTGTTAATGTAACGCAGGATGGAACTTCGACTTCGGTCTTCCATGTCGGGAGGAGGAAGTTCGCGCGGCGCGATGGGATGAGGCCCGGATTTTTAAGGCACTGCGATTATTATAACGAGCTTCGGATAAAGTGGGTTCTTCAATGGCTTTCCGTTGATTAACGGCCGCTGATGATTATGTCCTTAGGTGGTGCTAAGTGTGTTAAGCTAAGCGTACGTTGGTAGTGGGTTGACGGCGGTGTGCGGGTTCTTTTGTCTTTTAGAAGTGAGCGTGCTTTTTTCGGTATGGATTTTAGGGATTTGTTGCGCGTTATTCGTTCCCGAGATGGATATACAGAGTTTATTTATTCAGAGACATCTTGGAATTTAATTTCACTATATTTTTTTCCACGACAAACGACGTCGTAAAATCTTTCGCAGACGAACGATTGTCCACGGATGATCCGGTGTAGCAGTTAATATAATATACGTTCCGCTTTATGTGCGAGCGCTTATCAATGAATAATTCTGCCAAATAAGTAACACAGTGAAGCGCACAGTCCAATCAGCGGCACGCCTCTCAAAGACGCAGTTGTCTTTTTCGAGCGGTTATGAATCCTTGTCGACCTCCGCTGAACTTCGACCACCTTTATCGCCGAACGGATATGTACACATTGTTGCGTGCGTGGGCGTCAGCATCACTCGCCGCGGGTCGAAAACGTGCCAACGGACAGTTTCACCGACTGACCAGCTCTGCGAATTCGTTCTTTTCATGTTCGCCAGAAGCCTGTCGCGCTGATGATAACGCGAACAACGCGGTCCATGTCAGAATCAAACACACCTATAATGATACCGGATCGACATCGATGCAAAGAAGCTTTCAGACTTTGCAACTTACTCTTCCCTCTCCAATCACGTTATCTAACCATGCCCATTCACTAGACTCCCGTCCACATTTGACGTCGAGAAGTCCTTCGAACATTGAACTTCCCTAATTCGCAAGATTAAGTTCATTAACACTAGATTGCCCAAGGAAGTCATTTTGACTGCTTTTGAATTTCAATTAGAAAAACAATTATGTATATAATGACACAATTTCTTAGAATTTTGTGACTTTTTGTACAACATATAAATGCGTTTATTAATAATTGTCCCTCCTCCTTCATCAAAATTCTAAGAAATTGTGTCATTATATACATAATTGTTTTTCTAATTGAAATTCAAAAGCAGTCAAAATGACTTCCTTGGGCAATCTAGTGTTAAAAAAGAATCCCACGTTAAACGTTCTCCACCAAGTTCCTAATCTTCATATTTCGCATACTCCTTCAACGCAAGCTGACTAAATTCCCACAAACCCTTACAAAATTCGCCAACCACCACATCACCGACGTTTCGCGTGAATTTTCGCGCTCGCCATCCGCGCCATAATCATCAGCGATTATTATCCAACATCGCCTGCGCATGGGCGCCTTCTCGACAAAACCGCGACGTTCCGCAAGTCAAAGTTTATGCCGTCAATAAACAGAAAGACTCCGAATCGGCCCTCCAATCGGCGGCATCTCTCTTTGTCCCCCGCACCGTACGTTTTTAACGCGTTTCAAATGAGACTGGAGCGGCATCCCCAATAATGGTTATGAATACCCGTCGATCGCGAATGGGCCCCGCGCATAAATTGTTGCAGGAGTGGGCGTCGATGTGCCCCACGATATCCAACCCCGGGTACATATAGCGCCAAACTTCGTTGGCCACTTACGTCGGACGAATCATTAATCCACGTTCCGTCGATGCGTTCGCCATAATGGCGGCATGAGTCTCGCCGGAGGAACCAGATATTAAAGTGCGAACCGTGAGAAAAGGAGATCGCCCGGGCGATTGGGGGGGAGGTGGGGAATAAGTTTCGCTAAGAGAAACAAGATGTACCGTTGCAGCAGTCCTCCGGCGTCCGGGGTCTTGCCCGACCCCCCCTGGCCCCGTCACCTACCACCGTATCATCTCCCTCGCTCACTTTTCACTCTTCAGCCTCGGCCGCCTCTTCCTTCGGCGACTCCGACACTCTGTTTACATCAGCTTTGTTAACACGCGTCGGACGGACGTCGTTTGTTGGGGCGATGCGCTGGCGACGACTGCTGCGCTCGATTTTCGAGGTTTCTTGTACTCTACGCTCTGTCTGTACTTGCGATTTTAAGTGTGTATTGTTAGTTTCAACTTCGGTTCGCGGTTCGGTTGAGTTGAGCGTTGAGCAAATACAGATTTTAGACCAGATTGGAAATACGGTGAATCGTTGTAACCGTATATTTGTTAAAGCCTGCGCTCTGTTGGTGGACATCGATTACTGTTCGCGAATGGAGGACAGCAGGAACGAGTTTTGCGCGATTTTCGCGGGCTCGGATTATTTGATAAAACGACGTTACCGTTTAACGCGGTTTAATCAAATCTCGCATCGTCGGATCGTCAATGTTATTAACTCGATGTCGCCGCAAACAAATCATTAAATTAAATTGCCATAGTATCGCTGCGCGTCAATCATCATTTATTTGCTGCTCGTCGAACGAGGTTGCGGTAATAAACAGGCTCAAACATTGGATCAGATCGTTTCCGGATAAAATCAGCCGAAAGCTTTTCCGAACAAACTGCTTTGCAGGTTTTCGAGCCGGGGGAATAATTTGAATGAACTTAATTTGCACTGCAGATCAAATATTCCCATAACTACCCTGAACATATTTCACTTTATTTAGACGCATATACTCACATCCGCGTTACATGAAATTACGTAAAACAATAACATGCCGTACAATATTTCAATGCTTGAATTCAAACAAGTAATTAAGCTCGATGCCCTACATATGCATGCGATCAAACAAAATCACACGATTTTTACAAAAGCGTCCCTAAATTACAATTCCGAAGCTCGAATCTGAGCGAATTATCCACGCAACCATGCCGCGCGCCTGGAAAACATGCCTCACTCGTCTCTATCCATACATCACAAAACACAAATAATGATAAGATTAAAGAAGCCCGGAACACCCTGTAGAGCGTCGCATTGAGTCCGAGCAGATTATCGGAAAACGGAATCTCGAAATACTCGGCATTCCGCATTACATCGCGTATGCCACTTCATCGGGCGAAGTATGGAATTGTTGAAATTGCTCCTTTCACCGCGGACGTGCCAGCCAGTTCCTTTGACCGGAGCTATCAGATTAATCGGCACTCAGGAAGGAAGCACTCCGGAACGCGCAAACGGGCCAAAGGGTTAACAGAGGCCGCCTACCTCGTCGGGCGCATAAATTGTTGCACCCGTGGGCGCCGTTATCGCGGGCCATCTCGAGAGCGGCACGGCCGATCGCTCGCGTTAATCATTAATCTACGTTCTACCCGGCGCGGCGCGTCGTTCGCCGTAATGGCGGCGCGACTTTTGGCAAGGTAACCGATCATCGTGCCATGAGTCGAGCAAAATGGGACGTGGATCGGAACGTACGACGTTCTGCTCGGCTGCTGTCACTCCTGCAGGCTACTTTGTTCGATGCCAGTCCCTCGCTAGCTTTTAATTATTGTCTTATTTTAACGTGTTATCGTTATTATCGATGTATGTGGCAGCGGAAGGTTCGTGATGATATTTACGGATTAGTAGAGTGCGGTGGGAGTAATGATGGGGTGGGTTCTGATAAGGTACCGACAAAGGACGAAATGTATGAGGTTGTGGTTCGATGGTGTCAGTTCTGAGCGAATTTTGTCACAATTTTCTTGTTCTGGCGTAGTTTATGATTATATGTTGATCTGCGTGCGATCGACATCTCTGAAATATGGAGTAGTGGAGCGCAGATAGTGTTGCATGTATATTAGCATGCGTCGTGCTTTTGAACATCATAATCTCTGCACAATGTTGTCAGTGTGGCGATCGGTGGGCTATATATACCGCTTTGTAAGATTTCTCATTCGACTCACCCTGTAATTATGCTTAGATGTGCGTACGATCACGCGAACGGTGAGTCATGACATGTAGGTGGAGGAAGTTATTGATGAGTAACGCTTATCACTGATGACTATCGTGTCTACGCAAAATTTTTATATCAATTCTACGTACCATTGTGCATCACGCCACTTACGCTCCTTCCTTCGCTGCCTTCTGCATCCAACCTTGAAATTACACTTTTCCGTACACGTCAACCATTAATCAATACAACATATTCTCCGGAAAACTAAATCAACAACGTCAAACGTCTCATATCTTCACAAATCTTTATTCTCCCAGCCAAATGATCTCTCTGAAAATGAAAAAACGCAGAAAGCGTTGCACGAAACTGAAAATCTGCATTTTCGTCGAACCTCGTACATCGACTCAGACGCTTCTCCGTTGTCCCGCCGGGCCGCCGCCTATTACGACACGGCTTGTATAATTTTTCAATCGCCTCCAGTGCACCTAAGTGGAAAAAGAGCGTTCGCGGGCCGGCAAAGACGGACAAGCGGGAAAGAAGCAAGATACTGCCGCCGTGACCCTCTGGGCCCGTCGTATCTCTCCACTACGTATACACTCTGCCAACTGCCTGGCTCTTTGTCCCGCCGACTTTTTTCCCCCTCGGTCCCGTCGCACGGGCCCCCGGTCCTGTCCTGCGCCGGGAGATTTATGCTGCCGACATTGAAACTAAATTACGCCATAAATTAGCCTTAAATTCGTGCTTTCGATGCGCCACGGCTCGTTCGCGGGTCTTACGAGGCTCCTCCGCCTTCCGTCTATCCCGCTCCGCTTCTGCAACTTCTTATCCACCCTCGCGTCGCTCCTTTGTTCCCGTGTGCCCTTTGACGCGCTCGCTTCTTTCGCACGCTCGACGATCTATGCTCCGCGAAGCTCTTCTATCGTGTCGCGCGACGATCGTGACGAAACGCGTGGCGAGCAGTCTGGAATGTCTGGATTCTTCAATTTTTCGGCAGATTTTCTGTCGTATCGATGTGTAGTATAGAATGCATATATACGCGGATGATATTCTTTTATAATGAGCGTGTCGATTTTGTTTACGTTGACAAGAGTTGAAGCGTTCGTTTGTCAGATTTCTCCGGGCAGAGATGTTTCGAATTCTACGTGCGCAATCCTTGCAGCCGTGGTAAATGCTAAGCGAGTCTACCCGAATCCCATACAGTCTGAGCTGTCATTGGCTCACAATCAGACTGTTCACGAAATACGCTCGTCGGTAACAATGACGCGGACGGAGTCTGCAGGCGAAAGAGCATGCGAGCGGGGTAACGGGGAATAATTAAATGTCGGAGAACAATGGAATATTTGCTCGGTCCAGGCGGCCGACAGGTGTCTGGGAACGTCGCCGAGCTCGAAGGGCCACCGGCTGATTGACATTTTCGGTACGCGAATCCGAATGGGGAATCGCGATACCTTTCTCTTTCCGTCCTCGTCCTCGTATTCCGCTTGATCTCTTTCCCGTCAGACTTTTCATTGCCGTGTCGTGGGAGAATGAACGAGAAGCCGACGTTGATCGTTGAGGAATTTTCTTCCGTGCAATATGTATGAATCCTAATTGTTCGGTATACGTTTATTGAAAGTGTTGCCGAAGCGATGCAAGCGCATGAGACAGAGCGTAAGAAAAAAATCGGATGATCTTTTTGTGTTTTTTAAGTAGACCACTAATAAAATCTTCGGTGCATAGTACGGATGACGAGTTCGTTCTATAGAAATGCCGATAGAAATGTTCGTTATGTACCTTCTTTATTTTTTCCTCAGCTGCCTTTCTTTCGACAAATTCTTCTCTTTTTCGGATACTCGTTAAAATCATCCTCCCGCGTCTCCTGTTGTGCCCGCGGACCCTCGCGTCCAATCAGATCACGCGCGAAATTGGCAAGGCACGTTCCTTATACGTCCCTTACACGTATACGTTTATTGAAAGTGTTGCCGAAGCTATGCAAGCGCATGAGACAGAGCGTAAGAAAAAAATCGGATGATCTTTTTGTGTTCTTTAAGTAGACCACTAATAAAATCCTCTGTGCATATTACGGATGACGAGTTCGTTCGACAGAAATGCCGATAGAAATGTTCGTTATGTACCTTCTTTATCTTTTTCCTCAGCTGGCTTTCTTTCGACAAATTCTTCTCTTTTTCGGATACTCGTTAAAATCATCCTCCCGCGTCTCCTGTTGTGCCCGCGGACCCTCGCGTCCAATCAGATCACGCGCGAAATTGGCAAGGCACGTTCCTTATACGTCCCTTACACGTATACGTTTATTGAAAGTGTTGCCGAAGCTATGCAAGCGCATGAGACAGAGCGTAAGAAAAAAATCGGATGATCTTTTTGTGTTCTTTAAGTAGACCACTAATAAAATCCTCTGTGCATATTACGGATGACGAGTTCGTTCGACAGAAATGCCGATAGAAATGTTCGTTATGTACCTTCTTTATCTTTTTCCTCAGCTGGCTTTCTTTCGACAAATTCTTCTCTTTTTCGGATACTCGTTAAAATCATCCTCCCGCGTCTCCTGTTGTGCCCGCGGACCCTCGCGTCCAATCAGATCACGCGCGAAATTGGCAAGGCACGTTCCTTATACGTCCCTTACACGTATACGTTTATTGAAAGTGTTGCCGAAGCTATGCAAGCGCATGAGACAGAGCGTAAGAAAAAAATCGGATGATCTTTTTGTGTTTTTTAAGTAGACCACTAATAAAATCCTCGGTGCATATTACGGATGACGAGTTCGTTCGACAGAAATGCCGATAGAAATGTTCGTTATGTACCTTCTTTATTTTTTCCTCAGCTGCCCTTCTTTCGACAAATTCTTCTCTTTTTCGGATACTCGTTAAAATCATCCTCCCGCGTCTCCTGTTATGCCCGCGGACCCTCGCGTCCAATCAGATTACGCGCAAAATTGGCGACGCACGTCCCTTATACGTCCCTTACACATATATGTTTATTGAAAATGTTGCCGAAGCTATGCCAGCGCATGAGACAGAGCGTAAGAAAAAAATCGGATGATCTTTTTGTGTTCTTTAAGTAGACCACTAATAAAATCCTCTGTGCCTATTACGGATGACGAGTTCGTTCGACAGAAATGCCGATAGAAATGTTCGTTATGTACCTTCTTTATTTTTTCCTCAGCTGGCTTTCTTTCGACAAATTCTTCTCTTTTTCGGATACTCGTTAAAATCATCCTCCCGCGTCTCCTGTTGTGCCCGCGGACCCTCGCGTCCAATCAGATCACGCGCGAAATTGACGAGGCAGGTCCCTTCCCACGTCTCATCGCGGCTCAAAAGAGCAGACGGAAGTGTGCGGATGATGAGAACGCGTGTTCGAACCCCATTGAACGCATTCTCCGTCGCTCCCATCGTCCGACGGTCGTTACTTTGCGATTGCTCTCTTTCGAGCGACTTTGAAAGGCTCTTTGATGCTATCGAAACCGCGGGCAACAGTTTAATCTACAACATGCTACTCGCTTCCTTCCACGTTTGACTTTCTACTCGCTGAAAGTAGCCGCTTGCTATCTCATTTCGACGCTTTGTAATCTGAATATTGGACTGCCGAGAAAATTGGTTCGATTCGATTATTACTTCCGACAGATTTGTGGGGCTATACGGAAATTAGGTAGGTATGGCGTGACATTAAATAGGATCGCCATTGACAATTCGTTATGATCGTCCAACTGTACATTGGCATCGACTCCCAAGTATGCATTGCTTACTCTCGGACAACTTTACCGACGTCACATCTCGTCACGAACGGTATTTATTATCGGTTATCGTGATTATTATTCATTTACGCGGCGCGCACAAGCGGTCGGGAGAAAAATTTCGCGGGCCGTAAAGAAACATTGTCGGAGCGGACGGGTAATTATTTGTTGCGCAATTGTCGAGCGGCACGAAGCGCCGACGCCGGGCGAATCCGTTCATTGACCGTTTTTAATTGCGAGAGTTCCGCTCGTAATTCGTGACCGCTCGCCTTGTCGTTCCGTCGAACAGTTATTTTTTACGAAGCGACCCAGCAGCCGCGATAAATTATGACGTTGCGAGCGGAGAAATTTACGACGATTAATCGAAAAAAATCACAATGACCCTCGTAACAGGGCAAACTTTTTTCGCACGTCAAACAAAAGTCGACGAACGAACACCGCGATTTTTCGCGCGAAAATGCATAATAGGCGTAAGAACTAAGGAAGAACGGCTTACCATAGATCCTTAGAAAATCGTCGGAGCGGTGATAAAGTACGGTTGCACCTTTCGACACTGTTGGCTCGAAAAATGTAGCACAACTTCGACGCAAGACGGTCGGCTACATCGTTGACGCAGATTATTCAAGAGACGAAGAACGGAGATATAAACAATTGCAGACTCCGCAAACTAGAGACACTATAATAAGAGACTGGACACGAGTCAATGTCCGCCATATTTTGGCTTAAACCTATGAGAGAGAAAGATATATCTACTTTGTACTATTTCACTCTATCTCACTCTTACTCATGTTTACATAGATTTTTCACGTTCATATGTGTATGTATTGAGTTATTGCGTTTTTTGTTTATGTATCTTATTATATAAATTTGTGACGTTCATATGTGTAAAATTAGCGGGAAAAGCCAATAAATGGCGGACCAATCAAAAGTGGCTGTCTCGTGTAATGGTCACTTATTATAGTGTCTCTACCGCAAACGCGATCGGACCGAACTAAGTACTGACCGGATTGCAGATGCCGCTGTTTTGTCCTACGCGAATTTGCCGGTCGCGAATTGCGACTAATCGAAACAAACGATGGCGGCAAAATGCGCGTGCACGCTGGAACGTACGAATGTGCGCGCGTATCGTGGAACGCGCTCAAATGAAGAATAATGCCGTTAATCGCCGGCACGCCAACTCTGCTTGCATTTTCCGTGCGTGTCGTTTGGCAACATGTTTTGTTTTTCCTACGCACCGTGACATGCCTCCGTAATAGCTTAAAAACACATTAACGCGTCGCTTTTTTGTAAGCGTAACGAAGACTGATAGATATGACTCCCGGTCGCGTTTGCGTCTCTCGTTTTTTTTGCACATTTACCTCGGGACTCTCTTTAGAACGCATTCTCCACATTCTGCCCCATATTCAGGACATTTCCGACAAGAATCAGCGATTCTCGTGGACTCGGAAATCCGTAGGAATGAAGCGTCTTTTTTCGCGCCGAGCAGCGCGAGTGTGAATGTTTTCACAGGATCGAGAGGCAGGTTGAGGCTTGGGGGTATGAAACGGCGAGAACAAGAGTCGCGCACTCGACTTCCCGCGGCCGACTTCGAGCACGCTCTCGTTCGAACGAGAGCGAAAATTAAGAGCCATTAATGCCGATAAATCCGGGCTAACCGCCCTTTTGCCGGCTCCCGTCTTTCGAGCGCGATAAATTGCACGATCGGGCCGGTAATCGGTCGTTCGGTTCACGCGATTGGTCCATCGATCCTGCGGCGATTGCAGACTTTTCTGCCGCCGCTTTTTTCCACTCCTCGAGAGTATTTATTTTGCAATGGCGTCTACCCAGCAGTAATCTCTTTCCCGCTGCGAAAGGATGTGCTCGCAGTTGGTCGTAACAGAGAATACCGAGAGACTAGAGGGTACACGAAAAAGTATGGAGACATATGGAAAAAACGAGTGCTTCGTGAAGAAGTTGATCGGAGAAGGAAATTTCTATAGGATTGTCCGTGATTCTCGCCTCGGTCAGAAAATATCGGATACGTTTCTCGCATACGTTTTATTTTCGGAAGAAAAATTATTAACGGGTACATGTGAAAGGTGACGAAGCTCTGATGGCATTCTTTTTGGAAACGAAACTTGACGTGACAAAAGTTGGTCTGCATTTTCAATGTTCTTTTGTTTCTAAAGAATCAGCCCGTTTTTCAATTGGCATCCCAATTTAACAGAAGTCCGCCGTATCACGAGAACAAACCATACAGTTTGGCAGTATTCAAAGGGGCTAAAAACGTAAATCAATTAACAACTGCAACTGACGTCAGTCCGATTGTGATCCTTGTTTACAAAGGATCGTTCAATTAACAAAAATTCACGCGAGCATAGTAGAGGGTAAAAACGACATCGTTTCGAGAGCGAAAGAAAGATTAATTAATAATAACGCAGGCACACCTGTCGATAATGCGATGTTTTATTAATAAACAGAAGAGTCAACAGAACATTCTGTATTCGTGTTCATGGGTGCGGGTGCATCGTGTTCACGTGTATGTATGTATACGTCATGAAAGAGAGAGATTGACAGATAGAGAGAGAGAGAGAGAGAGAGAGAGAGAGAGAGAAAGAGAGAGAGAGAGAGAGACCGTCAGGTACAAATATCATACGTAAATAACTTAAGTACACGCCTAGGGTACAATATGATCGGTAAATGCTCGATAATCTTGCTCGCACGGCGCGCGAGCATAATAATATCATAATTATAACGTTTACGTAGATAATAACGAAGCTACGCACAAGCGACCGGCACGTATGTACGCGCATCTGTACGCCCTAATGCCAAGTATACATGAATAATTTATATAAATAAGAATTTCTCATACGTATACGTATACTGCATATACATATATATATATATATATGTATGTATTTATGTATATATTCATATAAGTCATGCGTAATAATTTAATAATCGAATAACGACTACGTTTAATGGGATACGATATAATCTGTTGTTGCTTCTTGTTAGTACGTACGCGATATGTTTGGTAACTGGTAAATATAAGACTAGTGTTAATATAAGTTCCATCGACGTTGTCCCTTTCGTACGTGACACAGGGCGTATGTCCCTAGGGAACGTGACTTAAAGCACGTTCCGACATATACTCTCGCATGCACCTATTATTATTATAATCTCATTTTCTTCTATGGAATAAATACGCCACTGTCCGATCTGCCTCCGTCCTCGTGATCGAGCAAATATTTATTTTGATTCCGTTTACGTCACTTTTTTGTTCGTTTTTACTTGGAATGTACTTTGAGGAATGATGAATCGGATCCTCGTGACGAGTGAACAATCGAGTAGACAACGAAATGCCATTAATTTCGGGCCCTATTTCAATCCGACAGCATTTCGGATCGACCGAGCTCTTTTATGGAATTGTATAAACGTTTAAATGGATGGAAAAGTGATGAATGACGCGGCGACGCATCGTTTCGAAATTGCTCGATAGATCTGTTTGGATATTTGCCGCAAATTGTGGCCAGGGTGATCGAAATATGATGACCGATTCAATAGTTTTCGGAACTTGATCGTCATTATTGTAACTAGATAGACTATTATAAGGATCAACATTTTCTTACAACGATCGAATAATACGTACATCGTTAAATATCGCGCTCCCACAGTCGCCAAAAACAGAGCAACAAAAGACGTATTTATTCTTGAATTATCAATAATTGATTTCATATGAAAAGAGAACTACCGAAGAACAAACATAAATCGAATAAATACAGTCATAACGTAAAAATAATAAATAGTACTTCGTATCATTCGCTATAGTTTTGGCTTTAAATCTCGAACGGTAAATAGTAAACTTTCACGGTGTGAACAAACAAAACAACCGAAAATGCTGTGGGCACTTCCTACCCATCGCTATCGTATATCAATCTCGTGTAAAATGAATTTCAGCATGACGACCGTATGTCACGAATTACCATCATTTCACAGTACACCTTCAAATATTTATTCTAATGATCCAACAGGTGCCGAAGTGCACTGCGAACGACCAATTTCGCGCGATATCACGAGGATCGAAGAGGAATCGTTGGAACGGTCGATGACAATACAATGAACGCGAGCGATACCGACAATAAATACGTGAGTCGTACAAGTATATCGTCTAGCCGCGATAAATACGCACCATCGCGCGGAATCTGCGAATCCTCACGCATGCACTGCTTTTAACACTAGAAATTTTGCTATAATAAAGGACCATTCTCACGTCACCTTACTCTCCGGAAATTTCGTCAAACTTTCATATATCAATGATCCTGTATGTTTCAATGAAAGTCGGGCAAATTGTCCGAAAATTCGATGACGAAAGTTGTGGAATTATTATAACAAAATGTGAAGCAAGTCTTTTCGACACCCCGCTAGTTCTAGCGTCGATCATCCGCGCTGGCTGTACATCGGCAAGATCGTTATCGCTAGCTATACGTACACTTCGCCTTATTAGGACTACGTCATACGGCAAATAATTATTCGTTACGTGTGTATACGTTGGCTTGATGTCTACGTGTGTATCCACTTGTGTCTATGTGTGCGCGTGGGCGAGTGTCAGCGCGAGACGAAGCTTGACTTCCGGCGAACGAGTATCGCGCTGGTGGGACGAAATCGATCGATAGATCGCACGTTCGGAGCTTCCGACGCGCCGATGCGGCAAACTGATTTTACGCGCACGACGATGGCGCTCGATGCGACAGATAATTTCGATCCCTTTCTTTTTCGCAGATTATTCGCGATGCTCGCTTAATGGATCGGCAAATTGATAAATGGCGAAAGGTAAATGGAGCGGTAATTGAAACGATGATATATAAAATTATGCGACGCATTAATCGAATAAAAAGTGACGCGATCGTTGATGCGTTTATAAAATGTCAAAATTTGGCAAAATATACATACAGTGTCATGAAACCGCGCGGTTAAAAGCGAACCTGCAGCGTCCGACACGTCGCGCGTTGAGTCGCCATAAAAATGCACCACTTAATTTTTCTTCTTAAAGAAAGATTGCCCGATCGTCTCAATAAAAGTTATGCGCCACACCGATGCGCAGGGAACATCAATTTTCGGTAAAACTTAATCACCGCCGAAGTCACGTCGTTATTTCCTGCGTCATTATGAGCGCGAGAGCAGTCGTGGAAGGAAGAATTACTGGGCGAGAATGATCGGCATTACTCTTGCATCGCGTCATTCTCTCTCTCCGGTTCATTCGTCGCACCGTTTCGCACTCGTCGCGCGTGAACGAGCATCGTCGTGCATGTAAATCGTACCCCGCGAACGTATAATCCACCGCGCAATCCGTCGCAAGTTCATTACGGGGCGCGTTGATCCGCAACGACGCGTAACGTGTGTGTTACATGTCCGTATATGCATACGTTTCGATGTCCCTATACAGGGCGGCGCGTAATTCACGGCACACAACCAAAACGAGGGTGGTTCCTCGTAGAAAAGTATGTGACGAACGCGAACGAAAGCGCGGAATACATTTTTTGTCCGCGCCGTGCCTCGTGCTCGCATGTAAACGCCGAAAGCTCAATTCAATTTTTCGGTAAAAAAATGAATCGCCCATTTAGAAACCTTCCCGGTGCACAGGTCATTTTGTTATCCCGAATAAAAAAAAAAGTAATAGCTCCGAGTTCTTCTGGAAGAACCTCGCGCGCGACATATGAAATCGATATACGTCATCCGTACGTTTCAAAAATCGAATAACGATGGAAATCCGCTGGGAATTCGTGAATTTTCATCTCGTTCGAGCCTGGCTTTTCGCGCGTATCCCGACGCTGTCTCTTAACATTCCCCGACGTTCCCGGGGAATCTCGCGCGTGACACGAAATATCCATCGACATGAAATTTTTCGGCAGTCCATATCGAAAACTCCATTCTACACTTTGCATTTATGCCCCGCAACGGGAAACCACCTTCTTTCCCAGGTCGTTCCGCGAGTTACGCCCGATTCGCCCGCGCGACATGTGTGCGTGTAGAGTGTAGGTGCGTGTTATGCATGGATGTATACTGGCACATTTGAAATTGGCGCACTCGTATCGTCGATAGATGAGCTTGCGGGGCAGAGTACGAGCTTTCCGGCGAGAAGCGTCACTCTGACTGTGAGCCACCGTCGATTCGAACCGTGAGCCTAACGGCAATATATCCGCGGTAATTACGGTGACGAGTTTACGACTTCGGCGAGCGTTCCAATCGAAACGCGGCATGTCATGCATCTGCTAGCTCCGGGGCACCCGAAACGGAAGACGTCGTTCGTCGAACGCGGAGCAAATGGAATGATGAGGGTGGGATGGAAGGAGGGCGGGGGATGTTTGAAAGTTTAGAACGTAACGTTCAGCGAGCGTGTCCGAAGGATCGATCTCGCGCGGAGGACTCGGTCTCTCATTATGCAACGTGCTTAACCCGATTTCGTTCCGGCGAACGCGAACGAAGGGCGACATATTTCGAAGAGATTCTTTCATTCGCCGCGCTAAGAACTCTTGCGAGGAGTGCTCCGTCGGCGAAGTGGATATTTCGTTCGTTTCGTTCAGCGTCGTTGCCAGCAGTCGACGTGGCGATTAGTCTCGATAAGATTCGACGCGCTCGACGGACGCTTGACTCCTGGTGGCACGCTTCTCAGGCCGCCCGATTCGACGTCTGCTTCATCGAGTCCCTCTCGTCGTCGAGAGTGTCTTTCCGAAGTGCTCGCGATTTTAACTTCTTTATTCTCGATCCATGTCGTCGCAGCGTTCCTTCTTCACAATTTTCTCATTTTTCTGCAAATTTCTACGTTCTCATCGCTAACTTCGATTCCTTGTTAAATAGCTTCAATTACGCGAATCAGCCCTCCGCGCGATTGGACAGCGATCGGCACGCGGAATTCTCATCGTACCCACTATCCACCCCGACGTCTTGTTTCGCGATGGAACGACTCGGATCACCGTCGACGAAACTGATTAAACTTCGCACCGTTACGTCTCCTGCTTTTTATCTCCTCTCAACATCGTCGTCTTCCGTTCTCCTCTTCCTCGTCCCTAAGTCCTCCGCTCAACGGAATCGCGATAAGAAGTGCCGTGAGACAAAGATAGAAAGAAAGAGAAAGAGAGAGAGAGGGGCGGGAGAAGATTGGAAGAAAAGTTGGCCAATGAGCGGAACACGAACGACAGGGCGGAAATCTAACGACAACTTTCCCCGGAAGTCTCGTCACTCCCTCGCACAGAACGACACCATCATCGAGATTTCAAAAGTCTACTATAACGTCTACTCGTTCCCCTCGCGAGTCTCGAGCCGCTCGCGAAGGACGCGTGTTCGAGGCTCGATGTCGCGGTTGGTCCTCCTCTAACTACCGGTTCGAGGATCACTTCTACCCGCGTAGTCTAGTTGCCGTTGATCTCGATGGTGGTCACCGAGTTCGCCTGACGCTCCTCTTCGGTGACGGAGGAGTACGGTGGCAAGGTGAAGCCGCTGAAGCCACTCTCGACGAGGCTCATCAGCGTGTCCTGATTCGTGGCAAGACGCTTCTCGCTCTTTGTTCTCTCCTCCATTTGCTGCTGCTGCTGTTGTTGCTGCTGCTGCTTCTTCCGCTCGGCGCTCGCATTAGCATTTCCGTTCTTCGTGTTCTCCCGAATAATTTGCTCGAGCTTCGACAGCTGCCGTTCAGTGACGGTCTCGATGATCTCATTATTTTCCAGCACGCCGTGCTTACTCACCGTCGGCTTGTACGTCTTTACCTTCGAGTGGCCTTGGATAATGAGGTACATCGGTCCGCGGATCGGCTTGGCGGGCTGCTTGTAGTGCGAGAATATCGGGTCGGTGGTGAGGCTGGGCACAGTGGTGGTTCTGGGCGAAACGGTGGTCGTCGGTCGAGCGGTGATCGTATTCTTCTTCGCGGCCTCTTCCTCTTCTAGCGATTCCTTCAAAATTTTCTGCAGCGGCGACAGCTGCTCGAGCCTCACGCGGTCCTCGACACTCGCGCTGGAGGATAATGGTGGGGAGGAGGTCGTGGACGGGGTGGTAACGGGCAGTGGCGTGGGCGGCGTGGTCGTTAGAATCGTTCTGTCAGGCATGCGGGACTGGTGACGATCCGCATGCTGATTATCCGAATCCAGGGCGTCGAGGGTCATGCTGGCCGGCGCCGGCGGACTGGTGAATGGCATTTGGAAGGGCGACAGTTGCGGTCTCTTGTGCTCAACGCTGACGCCCATGTTCATGCCCAAACTGGGACCCATCATCATGTTCTTCATAGGCGGCGCGTGCATGTGGGCCATCGGGGGTGACATGTGTGACATCGTCATCGAGGACGACGGTCGGAAGCCGATGCCGGGTCGCATGCTGCCGATGAACTGCATCATCGCGTGATTGGGTCGCGACTGGTGATGCGTCATTGGCTGCGGCGGAGGCTGCGGAACGACGAACATGTGTGGAGGGTCTGGTGGATGTCGAAGAAGCGAGAGTGGTGGGGACGGCGGATGAGGAACCGGGGGTTGAGGAAGGACGAGTCTGTTGCGAAGCGAAGCTGGAGACATTGGATCCTCTAAGAACATCGGCGAACTAGTCACTGTATGCTTCGTCAGCTGTGACTTCGCCACTTGCTGAGTAGGGATCGAAGAAGATCTTTCGGTGGTCGTGGTTGCGGCTTCGGTTACGCTCGCGCTGCTCTCGGTGGAAGTTGATTGTTCTTGATACTGTGCTACAGTCTGCGGACTCGGATTCTTGTCGACGTAGTTAGTGGGCATTACCACCGCGACAGGACCTTTCATCGACTTGTGCGCTTGATCGAGATCGAGACTCGTGGCTGGTGAGTTCGCCACCACAATATGCATCCTATGCGACTGATCGTCGGGCTTCGTAGAATGCTTCTCGTCGATGTCCTTGATCGTCCAAGCGGAAGAAGCCTGCACGATGCTGACGGGGGACGAAGTAGAAGGTGCGTCGGTTACTAACTCTTTCTGACCAATCACCACCTCCTCGTTCTCATTATTATCCCCGTCGACGATGATATTCGCGTTCTGTCCAACTACTATCTCGTGGTTAGAAGACGCTGCCGACACGTGATGGTCCACGTCGTAATGATCTCGCGAGTAATCCGGCGTCTGCCAAGTGACCTGACTCGAGTCAGAGGCCGTGGACGAGGAAGTAGGTCCGTTATTCCCTAGCCAGCCGCCGGACAGAGTCTGCGTCGACTGATAAATCAAGTTGGACTTCTCGAACGACACGGACGGCACGGAAGTAGTCGCTTCGTATCTCGTCTTCGTCGGCTGCGCGGCCGGCGACGTGTAAGCGGCCTTAATCGTCTCGATCTGCGACAGAACGGGCCCACTACTCTTGGCGGGCGCCTTAGACGAAGACTGCTGAACCTGCGCTCTCGTCGGCACCGACGCCGGCATGGAATGATGCTGCTGATAAGTCTTCGCCGGCAAAGCATAGAACTGCGAATCCTGCAGCACCGGCCCCTCCTCCGTCTGCGTGCTATACTGCTGGGACGACTCGTAATTGACGACCTTGTCCTTATTAACGGCCGCGTTGAACGGCGTAGAAGGCTCCTGCTTCTGGACCAAAGGCGGCGGCATCATCATCGTATACGGCTTCGACTTCTGCGCGTAATATGGGCTCGGGTAATAACTCGCCGGCAGCGACTGGATTCTATTCTGATTCCGATAGTCGACGAGGCCGTTGCGGAAGCTGGTGGTGCGCACGAGCTTCGGCGGCTCGGCGCCGGTGCTGCCCGTGAAGTCGTTCCTGTACGACGTCTCCTGGCCCTGGTTCGTTCGCGTGAACTTCGGCCCGTCGACGAATTTCAGGAATTGCTCCGGTATCTTCGGACTCGTCTTCTTCGCCGTCACGCCCAGCACGAGAATGTCTCGCTTGGCGGACGGTTCGGTGGTGTGGGAGTCGAGCCAGTACTGGACGCGATCCAGGACCGGCGGCACGTAGTCGAAGGTCGGGTTGTTCTTCAGTGGATCGCCGCGACCCAACGGCGTCCACTCGTCGTAATCCATCCTTGGGGAGAAGACCCTTGGTCTACCCTCATTGGATCCTGCGAACAGAAACGAGCGGGGCGCTGCGTCATTTCTGTTACTCGATACTTTTTTTTGTCGGGATACGTGGAAGTGTGATGGATGTGTGTTAGTCGAAGTGGCTGAAAGCGGATCGTGCTTTGGGCGAGCAACGGAAAAAGGTTGCTGGGTGGAAAAGTTATGGTCAAGGGGGCCGTGTTGTTCAACATGTAACACACAGCTGAATTTCATATAAAAGGATCGCATGGATGGGAAGCGTGCGATGCCAGTGAATATTTCAGAACAGTGGATCGCGTATTAATCACAGTAATTATATCAATAATATTACTAACGCATTCAACGAATCCATAGAATAAATAATTCATTCGTAGACCCCTATGAACGATGAACACTTTCCAAAATTTCCAATTGCCCGCAGACTGAGCGTCCCCTAGAAAGACACATTTTCACGTTTCGCAGCCAAGTCCGCCATAATTCCACTAATTTCCACTAAAAGAATCCTCCGCATTCGTCACCTTCCTCGCATGCACCGGCCGCGCACGCTCGCCCGCATTAGATTACGAATCTCGTAACGAATGAGAGAAAATTCGAACGGTAACTCGCAGTTCACGGCGCGACTGCAGTTCCGATCCACTAATTGGAGCTCATATTTCGACGCTAAACCCGCCGTTCCTTTTTTCGACCCCAGCTCCTCACTCCTTTCCCGCATCTCCGGCGATCGCGGAATTCCGTCAGGTCGCGCGGATGAGCATCAATTATTACTATCGCAGCTGATACGCGGGCCGGGGATTAATGCGGGCCGCTGGATACTTTGAATAACGAGGCTCGCGCGTACGCCGCGCGATGATTAATCAATTTCCATTTTATCGAGTCTCTTTTCGAGGCAGCGCGCGAAACGGCTGATTGATTTATCATGGCCGCGTTACCGTCGGCGTCGGGATCCTAGGCGGGATAAATTTATGGGACGCCTAGGTAGGTGTGTATACTGAACCCGATCGCGGGTTCAACCGACATACGCGATGGAAATCGATGAGCGGACGAGGGAGGAGAACGACGCGTATCGAGGCATCGCGTATAAATTTATTCGGCCCTCCGGATACGCGATATTCTCTCTTTCTCGGCCCCTGCCACTGCCTCTGCCACTGCCACTGCCTCTCCCGCTCCCTAGCCGTGCCTCCTTCTGCCTTTTCGCCTCTTCGATTACAGTATCTCACTCCACGTCGCCGTCGCGATCGGGTACACGTGTTGTGCGCGCTTGTATAATGCTCGGCTTTGGTGGTGTCAATTGTATTACGTACGACTGACCCTGTTTCGTCGTACCGTAGAATCTGTAATGCCCGCGCGTCGTGCACTTTGCAATTCAAAGGTCGCGCGTTTCGAGTGCGACAATGCAAAATGAGGTTAGATGGAACAGCGGAGAATGTGCACTCGGTGACCTGTGGCCGTTTACAATTTTCTGTACGACGGCGGACGTTCGATATTTGGTTCAACGAATTTCCGTGAAATCGCACGTTCCTGATGATGATCTTCTTTTTTCATTAAAGAACGAATCATTCTACTCCCAACGCAATGCACGATGCGCGGAATCCGGCATAGAATCATTTGAGCAGAGACAATACATCGAATATATAAATTTTACATAATTCATGAAGCGATTTACGTAAAATCTGTAATGAATCATATTCCAGTGACAGCCCGCGTACGCGTAATCCGACGAATCGCTCGCGAACAAACGCGCTGACGAACGGCACGGACAGAGATGAATGCGCCGTTGCGCGGGAACAGACGTTCCTAATTGAACCGACACCATCGAAACTGTAGAACGTACACGCTCAGCTCGTACCCCGTCGCGCGTTTACCGTCGCGGAAGCCCTGGATGCCTGGATGCGATCGGCGTACGTTTTGCGTCGACGCACCTGCCTCCTGTGACGCCCGGATGTACCTACACGCGAAGCAGGATCCTGTTACAAAGTTGCAATTCACCATGAAAGGCGGCACCGCGACCGTATATGGTCTCACCTGCCGATTTTCGATGACACGCCCAAATTCGCGATGCCAAACGGGTTGCAATTTTCGGAGAGCATCGCTGTCGACGTAATGAGCAAAAATTAGGGAAGCCCACCCTGTATGAACGAGCGGGGAACTAACGTGCTCGATGGAAGGTGCAAATTTTCTCCGAGCTCGTTATCTACTTTATTATCTATTTTATTAATGGGGTACGCTCGTTAGTAGCCGGTGGTCAGGAAGAGGCGAGAAGAAACATAATATTGTTGAGCGATTGTTATTAGCCGAGCGATGTTGCGCTCAGGTGTAGGAAATGTAGGAATGTGTAGACGCACACGTGCTTTCTAAGCGTCGAGATGCGGAAGTTGGGATGAAAGCGACGCTGCGTGTAATGACGTTTGGTGGCGTATACTTTGCACGTTAGCAAATTTGCTTGAAATAAACCTAATATACAGGTACTGGGAGGTAAGTGAACATGCGGTTAATTACTGGCATGGCGTTACTTATGCGGCCACGTTGAGCGTGACGAACATCTTCATGTGTCGTGAAAGCTTCATGAGTCAGTCGTCACACTTAATCACTAGGTGCTCCCCCTTACAGCGCGACCTCTTCTCTTCACGCGTATTAACCTTCATGACACATATTTGCATTTCTTAGGCACGGGTAGACGGGCATACCTAGTAGTAGCGTTCACGTTTGCGGGGGACGTGACGGAAAATACTGGGTAGCGATACGTATTATTTTCGTGTCGGATGACACGTCTGATGAAGGTATTCAAATTGTATAGATAGATGCAGGCATGCGCGCTGATACGAATAAATGAAACTTTCGAAAGATCATGCTGAGTATCAGTGACTCGGAAAGTCAGTGTTGAATCCAATGATTCCACTTGAATTTCGAACAGATCCGAAACTCAGTGTGCAAGATTCGTGACAGTCGTCGGGCAATCTACGGAAATTGGAGTCTCTCACACTCCGCAGATTCGCCTTCTTCGCCCTCATCCTCGCGAAATTACTCGGGACGGCCAGCTCTGCCGTTTGACAACAGGCTAAAAGCAGGATTTAAGCGACACGCGAGTCATGCGGGCGACAATTCTCGTCGGGTCCGTAACGAACGCTCGCCGCACCGACAGGAATTATGTTTGATCGATTAATTAATCAGCGACCGGTCCGCTCTCGATTGCCATTCTCGTCGGACGTTCAACAAGCGGGCCAATCACGTCGCTTCCAATCCACCGTCATCGTTGACAGATCCCACTCGTAACAAGTTCCGTCAAGTCTTCCCGCTGCGTCCGGGCCGAAACACTCGTCGTTATAGTCGTTAGTGCAATTTAAAGGATTTTAACGAAAGCTCGCATCGCTGTGCCAGCCGATACACAGCAAATCCTACCGCTTTGTCGCAATTACCCCTCCCATTCCGCATGCCTCTTCCATTCGTACATAATCAAGACGTATCCTACAGCACTCTTTAACGCTTCCTCACAGTTATATAAAAATCGTCAACTTATTAAAATCAGCGTCATTCGTCTTTTTTCTCATCCTCCCCGACTTTCGAAGATATTCCACTTACAACCCTTGCCGCGGAACAGGCTGTATAAAAGGAAGTTCTCACCAATTAAGAACCGTTCGGCCGAGCAAATTCTCTCGTAATCCCATCGCGCCCCAGGTGACCGGAACGAACTTCCGCTTCCGTGCTCGGGAAATGAGCCGTAACCGTAGCGACGTTTCGCCCTCGTTAAAGGGGAAGGAAAAAGCTCGATGGAAGTCGAAGCTGCGAAGGAACTTCGAGGCTCCCGGCGCGGATGGAAATCGCGTCTAATTGAGACACATCAACGACGGCGTCGCTAATGAACGTTTATATCGGTCGTAATTGCTATTCTCACTCGCTCACCGCGTCCGCCGGCGATTTTCTCCGCGACTCACCGACGACGAACGCCATTTTGTCATCCGGCATCGATCAACGCCGCTCGCTCGTATTTCAGGAGCTTTTTCGGCGAACGGAGAGTTTAATGCGGAAAAATGTACCTTAAATGTTTGAATCGGGAAAATTGACTCAGAGACGCGAAATGAAATTGTCATTTCTGTGATCGCGGCAGCGAGCCGGAGAAACGTTGAAGTGAGTTCAGAGAGAGACAAGTTAAGGAGGAATTGGACAGAAGTAAGGAAATCGCAGAATTTCTTGCAATTTTTAGGGATTTTGTATTTTAATATAATAAAGGAACATACCAAATTTCAGAATTCCCTACTACATAGAAAATAATTTATTAATTTAACACGGTCTCATATGGAGAAATCGCAATTGAAGCTCTTTTGTCATTGGATTCAGCAGTTATACAGTCAATATAAAAAATTCTACGCTGTATTACCGAATAATGGTAACTTTTACCGTAAAAATGATTTTAAACGGGAAGTCAATCTTTCGTAGCACCAACTACATATTAATCATCCATTTGTCCATGTTAAACATGCACTACATTATCCACATTTGTAAATATGTATGCATCTTCACCATGTGACATTAACTTTTGACCAGATTGTCTGTCCCATTCCTCCTTAAGCGATTACGTTGACAGTTCGTTAATTTTCGAATTAGATCGTCGTTAGCTTAGAAATGGTATTTTTGTTTAGCGTACGACATTTGTTCGAACAAATGATTCCAACGGTGCGCCAGCAAATTTACGTTATGAAACCGATCTCTTCTCCGCAAAATGCATACCTTTAATCTTGCAAGAGCAACAATAACGGTTTTATGGGTCAGCACCGAAAATCCGTCGGCCAACGTAGTCGAGCGGTAATCTCGTTTTAACGCGTAGTAAATAGAGAGAAGCGTGTAATTTTCTGCATAACCGTCGCTCTACGATCATAGACGTCGTCGACGCCATTATCATCGTCGCGACGATCATCATCATCATTACCGTAATGCACTGCTGCGCTTCGTTGCCGCTCATCGTTGATAAAGTGCGCGGTTCTTAAACAGTGTAATTTCCTGCACGTAACGCTTACCGCGGAACAATTTCGCTAAGAGCAATTTAGACCCTTCGAGAGAAATTGAAGATACCCGTCGGACAATGTTACGACGAATAGCGTTTAAGGGATAATGATAGCGCTCGCGCATTTTATGCCCGAACGAGTTTCATGTAAAAGAAGCATCGGGAGTCGGGAGGGAGTCCGCTGCCCGCAGTGTCATTATCGGCCTCTCGATAATCGGATCGAATTATCATCGACACACGTTTCATCGCGGCTTTTAATGCTCCCTTTCCGGCCAGTGCGTTCCAGAAGATTCCACAAGCATAGCGGTGTGTGTGTGTGACAACGACCAAATTGCATGGTTGCGATTTTCGAGGGTATGTAAATGCATTCGAAATATGTGAAACGAACGACACTGCATCGAAGAAATGTCAATGGATTTGTAGATGTCTTTGACGTTTGACGAAGTATACTTCGTTACATTCTCGAGAAAGCCAATATGAAGTTCAGGAAAAAAATTGGATGTACAGTCTACTCGAAATAAAACTGCGCTCCATCCGCGGACGATAAATTTAATTTTCTGGTCCGACGTTCGGTAATTGCAGCGCGTTATCTCTCTCTGTCTCTCTGGCTCTCTCCCTGGAATTCATTCCTTTAACGCAGGCTATAGCAGGAGAATTACGCGGTTACATCTTGCCAAGATGTCACGCTTGAGTTACGAGGAAAGCAGAGACGAGTCGAGACTGCGTTTCGAATTCCAAACGAGACATTCGGAGATTGATATTCCAGCGTTTCACTGGCGAGTGTGTTTCGGGAACGTGTTGCGAAGAAATGCAGAATAGCTCATCGAAGAGCTATTCACGCCAGGAATTCTCAGTCCAATTCATTCGAAATTGGCAATGAATAACCATTGAAAACTGACAAACATCCGGGAACTCTTGATAGGAAAAGTTTTCGTGAACGAAAATAAAAGTCAGCTGCCATTCACGTTGCATATCGCCTACACGTAAATGAGACATTTGAACCGCACCATAATTGGAGTCGAAGGGACTGAACTGATTGAAACGATTCATTTCCAGCGCGTTCGACAGTTGCCGTATGGGACGTGACAGAACGTCGCAAGAGGCACGAACGGTCATTAGGGCGTGTACGTGAGCGTAACGCAGGTGCGTGCATAGCAAGTGCACGTGCTGCATCCCTCTGCATCTCGCGAGAGAAGGGGAGGGCAGGCGGGCGCGCGCACGTGCGCACGTGCGCACGACACATGCGGCCCGGAATGACTCCTTAACAATGGATACCGGGATTGCCGTTTACTCAGGCCCAGCCGCACCGCGAGGGGTTAGTCGAAGACAAATCAGGCCAGTGATTAACCCCTAGGGCGGTCGCGGTAATTGTCTTGTAAACTCGCGCGTATACGCGCCTGCCGAGCGAAATTACATTTTTACAGTTTCCGCACCGCGGCGGAAAGTTTCCCCGCGACCGGGCAACTGTAAATTCGAATTCCATGGCGCGCCAGGGCCGGCGGACGAGCATGAATTTTCCGCGAGATGCGAGCGGGAAAAATGTTTGGCCCGAGTTTAAATTCGTTGAACGAAGAAAATTAGCGTTAATGAAGTATTTTTGTTCGCCCGCGACGGAGCGCGGCTCGCGCTCGACGTGCCTGCGTGTGTTTTTAATTAAACCTTGACCGATCCTACCCCTCCCTCGTCGACGCAGCAAAGTTACCACGTTATTTATTCCGCAGCGCGGCGTAACGATGTAACTTTCAGAATTATCGCCCATAACGTTCCGCTGCGTCGCGCATTGATTCGGCGACAGGTATAATCAGAGGATAAAATGCAATTTTCTGCGCGAAACGTTTATCCGTGCAAGTGGGCCACGATTCGATTACAACGCGCGCCGTTGCCCAGATTCTTGTCACTTTATCGTACTACGGAAATCACAATTCGCGCGTAGAGGCGCGATCACCTGCCTCTAGAACCAATAACGGAAGATGTATGCATGATATCAACACGAACATTCAACGCAGTGCACCGAGCTCCGGAACTTTTTCCTTTTTACGACTGCGGGGAATATTAAAACGCGAGACAAGCGTGGAACGGTGCAGGCACGACGACTGCGCGTCAGCGGGAGCATTTTCATTTCTGAAGCGGTCGTCTACGTCTACGCGACGGGAAGATTAAGCGCATAATTCAACATCCGGCATTTATCCCGCGTCAGCGTCCTCCGTTGGGCTTTTCAATCGAGAAATAGGGGCGAGACGGTTCTCGGAGTGTTGCCGGCAGTTGAAAGGGTGTATAGGGTGCGTTCAATCACGGTCGCGCGAAACAAGAAGGGCCTCTTGTCTGCGAGAGTACGCGTACCTAGGATTACTCAGCCATTCTTTTTCTTTCTCTCTCTCTCTGTTTCTCTCTGTCTCTCTCTCTCGCTTTCTCTCTTTCTCATTAGAACGGACGTATGAATGTTTCATCGGGCGGGCCCGTCTGTCCAGAGTGTGTTCGCCACGTAAGTCTGTGAATGTCCAATGCCTGCAGGCGCCAGCACTCGACTCATGTCGCGTAAATACACGTGTCGTGACGGGGCGCACATCGACGAGGAACACACGCTGACACGGCTACTCTTTGCTATTTCCACCTCACTTCGGCGCACTTCCGCTTTCTCAGCAGCTTCGCTCTGCTCTTTTCTTACGCGTACGTGTCGTTCTTAATGCACGGATTCGGATTTACGATGGCCTGGACGTGTGAAGAATGTAACGTTGAGTTTGATAGTGAGAGGTGTGTATGTATGCGGGAAATGTGTTGTTTCAGTTGAAATCATAGTTTCATGACGAAATAGTGGTTTTGGTATTGAAGCGATTTGAATGATGCGGTCGAATGAAGAAAATGTTTCTATTTGTGAATATCGTTGTCTTGATATAACGTTTCGATACTCAAACTCTAGACTTCCCTACCTTAAATTCTAACATATACTAAATAATGACGCACCGTGACCAGTTGGCCTGCATACTAAATTGAAAATTGCAAACCGCAAACGTACGAAGTTACCAAGCACGGAACATACACATTCCTAGACCGCTGGATTCGCACGGATTAAAACCATAGTCCATAATGTCCACCCACGTACATCCCGAATCGTCGCAGCATCAACTACGGGCTAACAACGCAACAAGACAAATTCGAAACTGAAAGCCAGACATATGCCCCCCCCCCCCCCCCCCCCATTCGGCGCGAAATGGGCTACAATCGTTCGCAGTGAGGTTTTTATTGTCAAACTTTGACGTTTCGCAAGCTCCCGAATTTACTGCTCCCTATGTATCACACAGTACACCAGTAGCGAAACGAAAAAAAAAAAAAACACCACACTCGAACAACCCTACATACGTCACGGCGAGCAAAATACTCACGCCCCTTCGCCCGCAGCCGGTTACAAGTAAAACTTTCTCGCCGCTCGAAACTGGCACGAGAGCGACGTTCCGCGTTGTTATTCCATTAGCCAGGAATCACTGCTTACGCCCCGAAAACGTCCTCACTCTTACCCTCAATCCCCTGAATCGCTATCCGACCGACAAGACAACCCAGACGTCGAGACACCGAAATAAACCAATTACAACAAAAAAAAAGACAAAAATCTGTCCTCTCCTAGATTTTCATGCCTAACAACCTAAATCCGCGGCAAACAAAATCGATGCCGGACACACCCCTGCCGCCTTCCCCAATCAGTCGCGAACGACCGCGCGCTAACTTTCAGGCCCGATTAAACATTCCGGTTAAGCGTGCGCCCGGATTTACACAGTCGATGAAAAGACGCCTCCGGAAGCTCACACTCGTCACGGACGGACGTGCACAATGAAGACGGCCGGGAAAGATGTCCACGGGCGAGAAGAAAGCGCGCGAGTGGCCGGCCCCGCGCGCACGCTGCATTATTTTCAAGAAAACTGCTCCGTTCGTCGACTACTGTGCAAAGATTCATTAAGGTTAAGAGCCCGAAGCCCGGCGCGTCGGTCGGCCGTCGACGAGCGACAGTCGGCGGCAGTCGAGGCACGAGACGGGTGACGGGCGTGAATATCTCACGCGTCCCGGATTTATTGTCTTGCCCTGTCGCAAGCCATTGTCAGGAGAGAGTGCCGGGCCGCGCATTGATGCGCCATTAATCTCGGTAATGAGTGTTCACCGACGACGTTACGCCGGGCGCGCGCTGTTTGCTGTTGTGCCGGCCTATTGGCATCAACTAATAGTTTACTTTAAGATACGCGAAATGTAATAGGAGGTAACGGAATCGAGTTCGAAAGTCTTTCAGTTCAAGAGTTTTATTTTGGGACTAACTGACAGAGTGGTGGTGTCTACGCCAGGACTGGAGATGAATGGTGGTCTTTTGCGGTCCTGGGTAGCTTTATATGTTTCTAAAAGGAGCTTGGAGGTGGAATTTGAAAAAGGACAGAAAGTTTTAGAAAGGAAGTATTTTTGGAGTTTGCTCAGGTGTTGATACGTAATCAAAGGGAAATTTTATCATTATGTCAAGGTTAACAATTGAAGGGAATTTTTATGGGTTTATGTTCCTGTTTTATTTTAGGACTAACTGACAGAGTGACGGTGTCTATGCCAGGACTGGAGATGAATGGTGGTCTTTTGCGGTCCTGGGTACCTTTATATGTTTCTAAAAGGAGCTTGGAGGCGGAATTTGAAAAAGGACAGAAAGTTTTAGAAAGGAAGTATTTTTGGAGTTTGCCCAGGTGTTGATACGTAATCAAAGGGAAATTTTATCATTATGTCAAGGTTAACAATTGAAGGGAATTTTTATGGGTTTATGTTCCTGTCGAGGGTTTTCTTACTTTGGCGGAACCTTTGGCAACGGAAAGGTTTAACGGTAGGTTTGTTCAGGAAGGAATTTGTGGAAGTCCGACTAATGTGACGACTGGATTGGAAAATGTGATAGGAAGGCATAACATTGCGAACGCGACACTTTGACTCGGAACTTCGAGACAACTAATCCGAACCGTCTTCACGGCGAGCCCGACGAAACGCGCGACAATGGAAACGAGAGTGGGAAATAGAATGGACCAGCGCGGAAAGTAGAGTGGACGGATAGTGATGCACTGAGGGAAGGGGGAGGAAGAAAAAGAATCGGGAGCACGGAAAATGGAAAAAATAAGGAAAGAGGGGGGCGAAGACAAAGCGAGGAAAAATGAGAGGGCGTCGGACGGAAATAGGGGTTGAAGGAAGTGGTAGGGGGATGAGGGGTGAAAAAGGTGATCCAGAAAGGGGAGGAGGGGAGAGGACGAGGGGCAGAGCCGTGACCTATTGTCGGCTCGAAAACGAGCGAGTGCGCCGCGTTGATAGGCCCTTATTATACGCGCCATCGCGATAATCTGCTTACCCTTTCTCCATTTTTCACGCGCCACCCGCCGGCAAAGGCTTCCCCGGGCGCCGGAGTCAAGGAAGAAAAGGAGAGAGAGAGAAAAAAAAGAAGCTATCGGAAATTCCTGCCCCGGATCAAAGATGCACTTTTTCGCCTGGCCGCCCTTTATGTGCACGCGGGAGTAGTTGAAGAGAGAGGCGGAGGGGGAGGCAGCTTATTTGCCCCTATTTTAAACTTCGCGCAGCTAAGTATGGCGAAAACGTAAAAGAACGACGCGGGCCGAGAGGCGTGAAGGCGTATTACCTGTGTTACGTCGACGCTTTGAGGCGTTATTCTGGCAAGTCTTTTTTAGCGAACGCTCAAGCGAGCCACTGTAAATGCAGATTTTTCGAGGGTAACGAGTAGGGCGACGAGGAAAGGGCTCACGCTGCGCGTTCAAATTTCGGATGTTGAGTGCGTGGAAAATGACGCAGAAGTAGCAGGAAGCGCACGCTTTTAACGCCGGTCTTCTTCTCTACTCCTTACGTCGCGTAGTAAACGTGCGAATTTTTTCCGACTGCGTCGTAAACGTCGTTTTACCTCGAACCACGAAATCATGTTTGAGCGACGCGCTAAGTTCGCGTGTGATAAATCATGTCCTTAGAGGACGGAGGAAGATATTCGTCCCCGTATTCCATTACTAACTTCTTCGTGCGGTGTGACGGATTTATACGTTCCCGCTTTGCCGCGGCGTCGCTATGCATACGACGTACTTACGTGGAACTTTATCATATCTTCCACGTGGCCGTAAATATGATGATGGAGCAAAGTTTAAGTTTTTCCGAGAACAGTGGGCCAATTTAAGAGTGCTTCATTCGCGGCATATCCTGAAGAAGCGTGCCTTCGTAAAAATGGAAATCACGGGGGACAAAGTATATCATTGCGTATCTTCATAAATATGTACCCTAGTAACGTCCTATTAAAATATCTCTACGCTCGCCGGCGTAACGAACTGCACGTATGAGATTACATAATCATGATTCCAATAAAATTATAATTGCCCCAACCTTGCGTTTCTCGTATAATCATTCTACAGAGCGAAGCGAATTCTGCGAAATTTTGCTATTTTTACGTGAGAAGCACGAAGGCTCGGAAGTCACATGCTGCGCCGATTCGTAATCGCGTCTGGCGTAATTAACGGACATTACGCGCCTGCTACTTTACGTGCCGACCCGTAAATAGAGAGCTCTGCATCCGAATCCGCGGCTGGCGCGACCGCGAAGCAGAAAGAGCGAGAGATTTGTCGTTGAATTAATTCGCCGGCTCGCAGCGCGTCCTCGGCGAAACAATTACGCGGCGCTCCTTGGATAAATATCTCGAATAAACAGGAGGAACGTGTCCGCAGCATCGTCGTAGTCGTCGCGGCCGAGCGGGCAAAATGACTGTGCCGCGGGAACGTTTTAGAAACGAACTTCGGCCGCGCGGCAATCCACTTTTGCGCGGCGGGCGTCGTTGGATCGTTTGAAAGTGGAACACAACGTGTGTCGGTGCCGTCGACTCGGAAGGTCGAGTGCGCCGTCGAAATTCACTTTTCTCCTCGCGACGCCATTTCGACGCACCGTTAAGCCGACCGTACCCCCGGCCAGGCACTTTTTTTTTTTTGTGCGCTCCGAGTTTCGCTCATACGCGCGTCGAGCGAGTCGAGTAATGCCGCGGATCGCGTCGGAAAATTGAAGCTCCGGCAAACAGCGCCTTTCTCGAGCTCGCTTGTGCTTTCGAGAGCACTCTTTTAATGTCTGCTTTAGGCGCTCGCGCGGTTATGAGCTGCGAGTATCGTCGTACTACCCTCAGGCGTACAGAACGGTGCGTACGTCATTTATATTCGTTAAGAAATCTGCGTGTAATGAGAGAAAATGTATATAAAACATTGTCGGAATATGGATATAATTAAAAGAGACGTGTGTATTGTCCGACGAGCGCAACTCGGTAACGCGTTTGCTTTCAAATTGAATCGCCGTTACAGTTATTTGATCTAATGTTGAAACGCGAATAAAATTCGCCGAGCACATTCATCTTGAAAGGCAATTACCGCCGCGCGGATTTTGCTGGGAAAAAATGATGCCGCGCATGGCTTGCGCGTAATTTCAATTTTTCATTACAAACGCGTAATAATAACGAAACCGGGTCTCGCGGTATGTACTCGGATGAATTACGCGTAGCATCGCTCCCGCAAATGATAAGTCAATAAAAACTCGATAACAAACGTATTTCGACGGAAGTACGTTTAACGAGAAACGCATCGCCGCGAGTGAGCGTTTACGTCCATCCTATCTCGCGAATGCGCATTTTCGAGAAATGCATATTTCAACCCAGAACGTCCGCGTTCGTCGAGAGTGTGCGGGGTGTGCCTTTTTTTTGTCACGCATAAAAGCTGCTTTTCATACAACGCGCGACCCTTCAGTCGACAGAGCTTTGAAAGGCAATACTTTCCTGCAATTCCGAGAGTAGAAATTTGTTGTGATACTTAAGTGCACCGGCTCTCGCGGGCGTGTGCCGAGCGACGCGCGAAACGAAGTAAAAGGAACTGTGACATTAGTGGAACGATAAAGACGAGCTCTAAGAATCGTCAGTCGCCCTCGCGATCGGCCGAATCTTTCACTTTCCTCGGCCGTCCGCCGAACGTCGTTCTACGCGCGACACGCCACCAGCCGAACGTTTCCGTGGTACACTTCGCGACCGTCCTTTTTGTCACGTTCACGAGTAGTCTCCCGTGCACGTGCGTGCGCGTGTGTGTGCACGCGTGTCCCACCGCGTGCGCCCGAGCGGGAGTCGTGTTCTTTTAGTACAGAGTAGCGTGACCCACTGACCTGCCACGCACCGACACACGCGCGTACACACCGAAAGCGGCACGCGGCCGCAGACATAGAGCGCGACACGCGACTCTCGTGCATTCTCGCGCGCGGCATCGCCAATTAGTCGGGCGGTGCATCGTCGTACGCGTAATTGCGCGCCTTCCCTCGTCCATCGTCGTTATCCGATTCGTTATTATTTTTCGAAAGTTTCACCTTCGTACGGCGCACGATCGGCCGGCCGGTGACCGATATTTTACGATCCGCAGGTCCGATTGATTGTTATCAGGGAGCCTGAGACGTCCAGCGACCGTGCCCGATTCGACGGATTTTTGCCTCTGACGCGATTGATGCGCCTCGATTCTGGACGCGAATGATGGATCGCGCGAGTACAATCCAGCGGGATACGTGGGACAAACGGGATATGTGTTCCTGTAAACTTGGTGCCGTGTCTTTAATTGACAGTCTCGTGTACGAACGGCAGCGCCGCTAATTAACGCCGGACTCTTCATTAATGGAGAATTAATTTGTGCCGCGCCGCTACTTGAATTATGCAAGATTCGGCTAATTTTCGCGAACATTCTCGCCGCTCCAGGTGACAGCGTCCATGTTCAACGGTCATGGTCCGGATTACTAGTAAGTCCGAACGAAACAATTGCACAAATCATTTCCTCCGTCGCGTACGAACGAATCAGTACTGGCATTTGACATTTTCAAAGAGATATACGTTTTAACGAAAAAAAAAGTGTGCCCACGTTGGAAAGAATTTGTGTGCACAGAGGGTACAGGTGTTCGCGTGAATATAATCGTAGGCAGACAACACGACGTGAGAGGATTAAGTCAGCCGCACCGTGGGCGGCACGAAACGTGCAAATGAATTCAGTACGCCGACGAAAGGCGGAGTGCTGCCATCCATTTGTATCACTTAGCACGATAGCGAAGTGTCACCTGACCAAAACGCGTGCGTTCCGAATCGAAGAATCTAGGCGAAATGTTGGGCGTGTTAACCATTCCGCCGCGACCTGTCAAGAATGAAATAAGTATCGGTCGTAGGTCTCTGTTAAAACGTTCGACACACGTTGTACAGTATAATCAACGTAACTACGATCATATTACAGAAGCATAGTTAACGTTGAATAATAAAATAGTTGTCATCTATTATAAGCATTTCTTAAGGTATTACTAGCGCTGGGTGCCGTATCAAAAATGGGCTCCATTATTTGTTTTCAATTGCGTCAGAAATTCAGTTCAGGCTGAATACAAGCACTCAATTTACAATTTTATATTCACCATTTTTTTTCTCCTGAACTAAACGGTAAAAAGTCAATTTTTTTTTTCAAGTGTTTCTCGAATGTTAATCTACAACCTGGAATTTTTTCAAAAACAGTATAAGTGCCGTTTCCGAGTTATTATCAAAAAACCGTTTTGTGTGATCATTACCATTGCTTTAGATGGAGAAAACGCTAAACTTTAATTGTTAATAACTCGAGTTCTAGACGGTGGATCAAGTTCATTTATAAGAAAAAAATGGTTATTTTCTAAAAATCTCCAATTTAAGTCTGGTTTAAAAAAAAGTTTAAGTAAAGTGCTTCAACGCTAGTAATACCTTAAGAAAAAGTATTACCAACACAAGAAATGAATATTCGATCAAACCGCGAAGCTATACAATTCCGCAAAATTAGCAGCGTCGAAAAAGCGTCAACGTTCGTCCGAATTGCGCCGCGAAACAATAGCTGCTCCATTTGCCCAATGCCGCGTCCCAGCGGCAGCGAAAGGGTCAGCGACACTGCTTCGCTTGCGTCTCGCGTCAAAAGACGAAGCGCGCCCCGACCTCGACTGCAATCCCACTTAAGTCAAAGGTCCCTTTTTACGTGGGTCGCCGGCGCGATCGAAATCTTCCCCGACGTCTAATTTCTTCGCCCGCCCGCCCGCGCCGTGCCAAAGGCGGGCTGCTCCAGACGGCATCGACGTGACTGCCGCGCGCCATTCAGCGCGCCGAGGAAAAGCCTGAAAAAGTTCAGCGTCGCTTGCGACACGCCAATCCGCCGGCTTTCTTCGCTTCTTCCGCGCGCGCCAAGCTTTTTTGTCGCGCTTTACATCGCTTCCCAGCGTCCGCCTGAATAGTACGTTCGTTCTAGGAGGAGAAAGAAGAAGAAGAAAAAAAGTCACGAAAACGAAGGACGTCTATCGACGGCGCGACGCGCGACAATTCCGTGCGGCGCCGGAGCTTGATTTTTCGATGTCTAATTTCCTCCGTCGACCGAGCGAGAACGGCGGCCAAAGAAATCCCATCTCATTCCGCTTCCGCTTCTTCCTCCTCCTCTTCCTCCTCCTCTTCCTCCGACCCCCTTTCGCTTCTTCGGCCCATTGAAATTCGCGTTCGCTATCGCCGTCTCGTTCGCCCGCGTTCTTCCGCCTTATTTCGCATTACTTTCGCAATTTCGCGCGTTCCATGGCGCGCGCGAACTTCCGCGGCTTTCGCGGGGGCGGGGAGCGGAATATTCAGCGTGCTTGCCTCGAAATTTCGTGGTTTACCTTCAATTTCCATCGTTTGGTTAGCGTTACGTTTTGCCGCGAGTGGGTATACGGGAAATATGTTAAGTGCTCGGGTGGAAAGTTGGAAATATTTTGGGACGGTTATCCGGAGGCTTGTTCTTCGAGTTCTTCATTATCCGCAATTTACTCGCCGCAATTCTTTCTCCGCTATTTCGCGTTTGTTTCCGGAATTCGAATTGCCGCGCCGCGAGCGAGAGATTAAGAATGAGTTCTCATCCGGCGTACTGAATGGGTAGCCAGGAGGGATGATTCTATGCCACGCCGCTCCGTTTTTCGTTGTACATTCCCGTAATTTTATTGTTCAACGCACATTCCGCGGTGCGCGCAAGGCGGAATTCGAAGCGGCCCGAGACGGTTAAAGGTCGCTCAAAGACTGCGGTTCATAATTCTGCCGCATTGTCGGACGCTCTCAATACGACTCCGTCGACGAATTCGTTGAAAGCGCGCCGAGAAGCGAAAAATGTCGTTGCCAAGAGACAGGTAGCAGGTCCGTCCGTAATGTTCCCGAAAATTGGCGAGAAATCAGGATTTCCCGCAGCCAGTCGAGCGGGAGGGAAAAATTCGAAGTGGGTCAAAGTATCGTTCGATACAACGCCAGCGCGGAGCTTCTGTCGAACAGAGAGAAGTGGTCATAACGTGCGGCTCGCTCGAGCGGACGGTAAGTATTTAATTTTCTTCTCGAAAAATCGAATCGCATTGTGCGACGCTGGCAATCGATGTTTCTCCGACGACAACGATCTTCGATGGCACTTCACGTATATTAGTTCTATCCCGGGGCCGATGCGAGCGGATAAACGGAAAATTCGAAAAACGTCGAGAGAGCGTTCGGTCTGTCCGTTCAACTAGCACACTGCATCCGCGTGTATCGACCGTCTCTCTGTGAGCCGGAACTTGCGTCCCGCGCATCAAATGAATGCCGAGCACTCATACCTGACACTCTGCCTGATAAGAGAGTTCGTCGAGTCCTGGACGGATATACTTCGATCACGCCGACGATTGTTCGGCCGCGCGAAATTCATCAGAGCTCCACAATGTGACGCGTGAAATCTATTTTCGTTTCCGAGAGACCAATCGTTGGTCCGAATAGAAATGAATTTGCTCAGAGAGTCTCAAAGAGTCGCGTATAATTCTCTGTCTCTTCTACAAACAAATTTCTCTCTTCTTTGCGTACCGAATAAAACAAGATTATTCTTATAGAACCGACAATAATTTAATGCCCGAATCATAGATTCCGTTGCGCTTACCACGACAAATTCGGATCTGAAACTTCGCAACAATGAAGCATAGTTAAATCCCGAACTCTTGCATATCTCATAACTCGTGCCGCGAACGCGTAGCGCCGTGCACGCCGAACGCGGGGCAAATACAAATTCAATTAACCCGAAATCAGCCTTGGGCGTCCGTCCCTCTACCCACCCACGCGAGCGTAAGCGAGCAGAACTTTTCGAGCGAGAACCGAGAACCCGTGCGCTCGCGAAACCCGATAGTCCGCCAGTTGTGTCTCGATGCGTTATGCCGCACTTGCCGCAGCCTCCCATTCGGGCCAACTATGTACCCGTGAAGAGACGAACTTGAACCGAAAGGTCCAGCGTAGCGTGCCAAGAAAGATACCGTATCCACTGACGCGTAATTTTTCGCCTCGCCGTCTCTGGATACACGAAAGAGCGATCGAGCAGATGTAAACGCGTCGAACGGAGCACCAAAGATTTAGGTTCCTTCGCGGATATCATGCAGTGAGCACCAAGAAACATGACTCCCGTTTCATCCCAACCGTATCCAATAAAACTCACCTAATCAATTCTTCTAACTTCGATCAAAAAATTCCGTTTAATACTCTCGCAGCGTTCTGTAATCTGCAGGGCTCGAGAAAAAGAAGAGCTCAGTCACCGTTCGATCAATCCTTTCCTCTCGATCAATTACCACGATTATCCTTTCTCCTCGCAAAGCTGCTCTACGTTATCTCGCCCACCATTCTTTTATTACACCTTCGTGACATCTTCCAAGGCACCACACGCACGTGCATCCTCTCTTTCTCTCTCTCTCTCTCTCTCTCTTTCAGCACTATCTCGCATCTTCTGCCGCGCGAGAACTCGAGCGACGCGTCGATCGATCGCGAGTGCTGCCCAATGTATTTTTACCGCAGCTTCCAGTCCGCAGTACGGCGATCGAAGGAGGAGTATCCATCCGCAGCGAAGCGAAGGCGCGAGTGTGCAGGCAGAGGCGGCCAGCAGAGCGAGCTGCAGCCGGCCGTCAGCGAATTGAGATGCCAGAGGATAGATAAGAGCCTGACAAATCCTGCCGCCTTGCCACTCTTTGCCACCGAGGCGGCCGGTGATAAATGGCCGGTACCTGCCGCGCGGCCCAGGGTAAATAAATCTCACCGGGAGAAACGTGCGCCCGAGCCTGAGTTCGGATTAGCGACTTCGCCGCGATAACCCGCGTTCCATTTGCCGCGACGTTAATTGCCGTGGCATTTAGGCTACGACGGGAGCGAGGCGTCGAACAGGACGAGAAGAACGACCGCGAACGGCGGTGGCAGTTTTGTTTTTTCTCTTGATCGCGATGGGAACTTGTTACGCTTCTACTTCAAAAATGGATTGACTCTTTATTGTACGTCTTCACACAACACAACCAGAGACGCGACTGGCTCCACCATCCGCAGTTAGAAACAATCACACATCATACATCACACACACACACGTTCTCAGTGTCCACGGCACGGGTGGAAACGCTCAGCTCATACATACCTCAGAAAGGCGCGCCATACAAATCACTAAATACATGCTTCCAATAGAACTCGGTAAGAATGCGTCTGATAACGGCCGACTAGACGTTTAATGGGATATTGGGTAGGTATGTAATATATACTTAAAAATAGAGATTTAGTGGAGCCCGGTGTGGCGATGGCATAAATGTTTTGTCGAGATTGCAGCATCGCGAGCGATGAATAATGTAGGAATGTGTTGTGCCGCATGAATTCTGACGAAGTCGATGATATGTGGGTTCAAATTGTAAATTGCGCAGAGATTGCGGTGTCGGCGCGCTGCGGAAGCTTTCTCTAGACGACGACGTTCAATATCTTCGTTAAGTACACCTCAGACACTTTATGTCCCTCGGCCAAAGTAAGCGAGCCGCGTCGTATATTCTTATAATGACTCGATATGTTAAAATAAGTAATTTTGCGCGTTAAGGCCGTGCGCCCGCATGCGTCTTATGGAATTTCGAAACAAGCTTACGATTAACCGACCCGTCGTCTAATGAGAGCCTCGTATCTCGTGGCATTGCGTTCTGCCGCGGAATTAAAATTCATTGCCAACAACGCCGCTGCATATTCGTGTACATCTTATTACCGTGAAAATGTAATACCGCGAGTAAGTTTTCTGTCGCTCTCGCCACCGACGCGGCGATGACAAATGACGTCACGCTCATTTCGCCGGAGATTTGTCGCTGATGAAAATTCACTCACCGGTTTTATTCTCGAAGGACGAGGGAACGCTCTGGCAAGACGAGAGGCAGAGGAGTCCCGCCAGCAGCAGCCACCTAGATAGATCCGTCGATCCCCTCAGCATCGTCTGCAACAGCGAAAAGTGAATTGAATTCGTGGGTAACTCGATAACGCGTCGAGCTGACCTATCCGAGCTATAGCCTATAGCTAATCCCTTATCGGGAACGTAAGAGGTTCGCGAATCTTATAAAGGCGCTCCACTCTTTCTCTGATACGGGTTCAACCAGAATATTACTTCCCTCGACGATACGTCGAGAGGAGGAACAAATGTGTGCGTAGGATGACACGTTATCATAGGCGGGGTCGTGGACTAACAAGGGAACGTAGGCCAATGTTAAAATCTGAAATTTCGCACACAATTAAAGTAGGCGATCGGCAACAAGAATTTATTTTTCGTTGCTCCCGTGACTCGATATTAACGGTTGAAAAGAAATCAGAATTTTTGTATTACGTGAAATATGTTAAGAACGGTATGAGAAGTCAGAAAAAAGTTTAATCAAAAACTGTGTCCCTTGGTCGCATCTACGAAATCTGCGAAATTTGTTTCCGGGTTGCCTATGTGACGTTGTAAGTGTATATTTTGAGGAGTTTTAGGGTTTGCCGAGGAGGAAAGTAGAATTTGCGGACGGGACGAAGTGGACAGTTTGCGCTTTTGTTCGGTTGCATCTTTAAAAGTACCGGCTCACGCGAAATTTGGATTATTATCGGACCGTTCGATACAGATTTCATCGGCAGAGGAAACAAAAAGAAAACATAGTTCTTTGCATTTCGAAAAGTGTCTTTACCATTTCACGCGCGGCCTACATTCAATAAATCCACCCCCAAATCCCCGAAGAATCGCGAGAATTCCGCGGCTCCCGATTAATCATTCCGCCGGACCCCAGTGAGTAAGTCAAACGAAAAAAATATCATGCATTCGTGTGCAGCTTCGTTCTACCGCCGTACGGAACAACGAAATTTTTAAATGCAAACGCATGAATCTCTCGCATCCTCGCTTGATCCAAACTCAATGAATTTCCATTGATCGTCCGACTGATCGTGAAAAATTCACACGAAAAACACTGCGCACAGTTTCTCTCGCCCCCCTCTTATACCGTTTATTCACAATCAGTTCGCGCGGCCGGCCAATTGAATAACGCCGCGTGCGGAATATTAAAACGAGACCCGACGAACCCACGGCACCTGTAACACGATTAATTCGCCGAAAATTGTCAGTTCGGTTTATTCACTCCGCATGCTCGTGTGTGCGCGCGCGCGCGCTTGTATGTGTATGGCAGAAGAAGCGAAATTTGCAGGCAATATCGACTTGTCGAGGGTTCTCGATCGACGCGAAATATGAATCGGCGAAAAATCCTCGACAACACCAGCATTCAGCCTTCCCTATTACCCTCATCGCTCCTTTCAAATTTAGCGATACTTGACCGACGTTTCCAATATTCGATATTGACCCTATTCACCGGCCGAGTCTGAATGCCGGATCCAGTGGGGAGAGGAAAAAAAAAAAAGAAACTGGAAAAGCCAAACCTGGGCGATATAATTACAGAGACCGCGCTGGAATATTGTGCGGTGCTTTAATAAGGTCAGTTCGCGATTACAATTATCTGGAAATGAGTCAGCGGGCGAAGAGTCTATTCGCAGATTGCGTCGAAAGAAATAGTATAAGGTTCAGCTGAGTTCATTGCAGAAGGCGGTTCATAATGATCGCACGAACGGGAATATCAGCATATTCGGCTGAATCAACGTACATCGTCCCGGTCTCTGAAACCTCGTTACTCCGTATTAAACACTAAAACCCGCGAGCGCGTTATGCGGGACTTAAAACTTTTTGACGCCTCGTGGTTACGTAACTACTCAAGAGGGACCGAAGTTCATATAAGATTTCTTCTCCACCACTTCTCCCCAACAAATTGTCAAAGTTCTCTACGCTCATTATGAAATACCCTGCGCATAAAAATAAGCACAGTGCTGAACGTAAATGACGAGCGAAGCCCTGTGCTCCATCTTCACTTTCCCAACTCACCCTCCAACAACCCCTCCCACCCCTAAATTCATTCTTCAGCAGATCCCGTCCTACGGGTACACAGGTATTCGGCACTTCGTACCGTACTCCTCCCATCAGCTAAATCTCACACGTTCGATGCTCGCAATAAATTCTCACCGCAATCAGCTGGAATTTGTCCGACCTGCGTTCGCGGATCCGTCCAACCCTTCCTGAACCGCGCGACTCCGACTTCCGTCTCCCATCTCCACCCCGGCTCTCGTCATCTTCCTCCTGCAGCACGAGCCCTGATAAGGCATGCGCGACTCTACCGCCGACTCCTATCTCGCTGGCTGGCATTCGATGTCGGGGGTGCCATGAAAGCGTCGTAATAACGCAACGTGACTACATTTTCCAGTAGCCGTGGCTGAACTTCATCCGGCCCGGGGTTGCCCGCAATATAACGTAATATACGAGCCAGGGCTGCTGGCCGTTTTACGACGCCGACTGGGGAAGGGCTTCTTCCGGCCCCACCCACGCGTCCTCTCTTTCGCCCGGCACGATGTCTTGTAAAGTGAGCCGTAAAGACCCGATGTTAACTGGCCTCCCCGAGGGCTCCCGTATCTTCCCTGCCCTCGACTCGTCGCGAGGATAATTCAGCCGCGGGGTCGTGACCTACCCCAACCGACCTGTGGATCGAGCGGCCTAATTGCGTTCCCACGGAGCGAGTTCGGCGAACGAGGACGGTGGGGTAGGGACGTTCGATTCCGATTCGATTCTTTTGGTTACAACAGTGTTTCCCAAAGTGTGGTACGCGTAGCCCCTGGGAGACGGGAAGAGTTTGGTGGGGGTATGCGCTGCACCGGGTTAAAAGTTAAAAAAGGTTTAAGTTAGAAAAAAGGAACGGGCTATTGGATGTGGAACCGCTCAGATTAAAATTGACAACCAGGGAACCATATTATGGTAATCTGTCGTCTTCTCATTGATTATAATGAATGTTATTTGTAATATAATTTTTATTCGTTTTATTTATATTTTATTATTATTATTTTGTTGTATTAAAAAGGAAAAAATAAATATGTTTTGATTGTTATTATAGTATATGCAATATTTTTTTTTTACACGGGATATTCTGTGTTTTACGAAAATTATAGAAGGGGGTACAGAGATGTCGGATGTTTGGGAAACACTGGGTTACAAGGTCGATTTTTTGAATCAATCCTTTGCTTTCCGATCTGCGGCTTATTATTCTTGAACTTGAATTCGATTTTTTACCCCAAAACGGGGCATTGATTCTTTCAAGATCGATTCTTTGATTTCGATTTTTTCGGAGAATCGATTCTGATGATACGATTCTGAATCGATTCGAAAATTGATTCTTTCAAGAGAATCGATTCTGATGATCCGATTCTGAATCGATTCAAAAATTGATTCTTTCAAGAGAATCGAACATCCCTATCGGTGCAGGACGCGCGAGTCGATCATCGTTGCTGGAGACTTGTGCGGAAAACGTCGGATTTTCGGCGATCGGGGGGAAAATATTTTTCATTTTGATATGAGCGGACGAGTGCGAAAACGTGTACGAGGGATGGGAATTTGAAAAGGGATGAAAACAGTAGAATCGGTTTTGTCGGTAACGTGGAAGTATGTGAGAAGAGACACGTGGCTACGAGAAACTGACTGTGTACAAATGTTCCGTAGGGAAGTGTAGAAATATCCGAATATATATGAGCAAGAAACGCGACGGTAATGGAAAGCACTGCTACTGACGATACTCTGAGATATTCAGTTTCCGCGATGCATGAACGAAAATGAGGAAGTCCGTCCGTGTGACACATACCGGCCGATATTAACCGAGTTAAACGCGACGCATTCATGGAACCTCGGAATTCTCACTCAAGGGACGCGCGCGCGACTGTCCTCAATCCGTGCGGCCGCTCGCCGTACAATGTTCGGCAGTTCGGCGCGAAAAAAGAATCCGAGGACGGCGGGAATCGGATCGGCGCGCGCAGACGGAGCAGTATGGTCGTTTATGACTCTGGATAACTTCGTTCGGCGATCGGGTTTACGAGGGGAGTTTCATTTCAGAAGACGATCGGGGTCCTCGGACTATTATTCGGTTATTGCGATTGTTACTCGGGCCCGGGAGTAGTCGGGAAACGGAGCGGAGGGCAGGCATGAGCTATCGATGCTGCTGACGATGATAGAAGCTTCGATTTTTCAGAAGCCACTCGCGACGATGCTCGACGGTAATAACGACGGAAGTAAAGGAATATTCTCGCTACACCGCTCTCGTGTATAATGCTCATTGTCAGACGAGTCGGACGAGGGAGCGACGTACGAGAGACAGCGTCTCATAATCGTCAGCAGCACTTCACAATCTTCACATCGATCCAAAGTGACTCGCGAGCATCGTATTCGCGTCAGCCAGCGTCGAGTCGGAAGCGATCAAAAAATTTCTCTTATTCTCAACCACTACGTCCATTCCACGCATACCACCTCTCACATCCTCTTTCGCCACGTTTCGCGTCATTTTTTTGTCATTTTCAACCGAACGTTTGCAACTCCCACGCTCTCGACCCCCGTGCTCGAGATATAGCCGCTGACATGGCGACAGTCACTTTTCACGGTAGAAGTGCAGGTTAATCCACGAGGAGTCGCTTCAAAGTCTTCGCGGAAGGCACTTTGCGAGGAGACGCCTCAGTATTCGCCTTCCTCCGGCCCCATTATCCGTTAAAAGCCCTCTGGCTCCTGTTAATTGCTGGTATCACGTGGCACCGACAACGAGCCCGGCTCTCGTCGGAAGACCACTGTTTCGAAAAAGAATGATCGCTCGACGCGAGCATCGATACGACGTAATTAATAGGGCGACACAGAGCTGCCGTGACAGTGAAATATATTTCTACACGAGTTTCTACTTAAATGCCACTTCGTGCCAGTCGTCCGTAGAGAGAGAGAAATATTAAGAGGGTGCTTGGATAGCTTCTTTAAGTTCCGAGTACGAGAGCTTGTGTAATCGTTTAAACGGTTTCAAGTGGCAAATTGTATTGCGTAACGATGTACTAATAAATTTTGATCGCATCAAATCCCGCGTTCGTTTTACATACGGCGGAGCACTTGCCGGTAGACGGAATATTTTAACATCTACTCCCGAATGTACGAATATACTTAGTGCGGGAGCCAGCATTTGAAAGTTCTTTTACACGTGAACGCCACACATTTCGGAGTAAAATACATTTATGTTGAGCAGCACGTAAGCTTCCACTGAACTCGTTGAAGTTCGAACAGTTCGATCGTTAAACGTGTCCGCCGTGCATTTCCTGTTCGAAGCGTCATTATTTCATTGAATCACCAGAATTTACCGACACGAATTACTTGAAATGTCGTTAACAATGCGTCCAGCGCGTGGAATATCGATTTTGCAAAAAATATAGTCGAGGCACGTTTATGAATGTTTACTAACGTACAATACTCATCATTTATAATAACTAATTTACCTCACTCTATTTATTAATTAATAATTCGATACGGAAGCCCATTAAAATGAGTAAAAATATTTGTTAATATAAATTCGTAAATAAACTCTATCAGACTCCAATGATATTTTCAATTTCAGCAAGGCATAATACCTTAATTACACTGATTTTATTTTACTGATTTCAGTGAACGCTATACAATGTAGAAGTTTCAATTCGTATCGAATATCGATTCAGCACGCGTGCAAATTCAACTTCGAAGGAATACTACAAATTTGCGTGTGATTTGTCGAACGGTGTTATCTCTATTAACCGATTCGTCGAGCAGAGAACTGCAGGTAAGAGGGTCCGCGACGGTTAAGAATCTCTGGCATGCAAATTTAATCTGTAAACTCGACAGCCGAAGTCAGCGAACCGCGGCGATACTTTCACCTCGTGCAAATGGTTCTACCTATTCACTCGGGTCATCCGACAAATCCTCCTCTTCGGCTCACGAATTCTCCGCCTCACTCTCCACGTCGGCGACACATTTGTTTTCCTTTAATTTTCTGTTTTTTAATTATACGTCGCTTCTCTATTCGTCAGTTGAATATTTGCAAAAAGAGTATATGTTCCTATTGCCCTGGTGTACGAAGATCTGTTTTTACGTCCCGTATACTCGTTCCTACATATACATGTGTAATATCAAAAAATTGATAATATCACGTACAATAAATGCGCTACGATACGTCAACGTTTTACCGAAGCGTCAAACAGGATAGTACCGTATCGTTGCTAAGATTCTCAAAGTATCTTCCGGCTGCCAAGAAACCTGAGACTTTAAGTAATGCGATAGTATAAGATTTTAGGGAACTTCCTCGTTTAATTTACGTTAAAGTACGCCGTTCCGCGAAACATTCGCAGTATCCTATTCAATAACATATTCATATGCACGATAACAGAGATACCGCGAAATAAACCGAGGAATTAAAATCGTGCCGCGGCTTTCATTTCAGCCATTTATTTATTCCCTTACAACGCCGCAGCCGCAAACGCCGAGCATGCAAATGCGTGTACCGAAATACACCTATCGATACAATTTCATCGAGAAACGCATGACTTAGCGCCAGTTTGCCCTGACCGAATTTTATTGCCCAATTTTGTTCTCCACTTTACCTTCACATATTGCTCGTCGTTCATATGCATATCTCACGCTCTATTCTACACACCAGTCCCAATCCACAATCGCCCCGCTGTTATTCGCCGACTACCTTCGTTCGTCACGCTGCTCGACGAAAAATACTCGACGAAAAATTGATTAAATCCACTCTCAGTCGACCGCGCACACTCAGAACACAAAAGACCCGACTCCTTACTTTCAATCTCGCTGCGACGTAATTCGAGCACAGAAACACTGTTCCCAGTCATAAAGACCGCACTTTTGGCAGCGACCATTCGTCGGATTTGCCGCGAACGAGCAAATACAGTAAGACCTCGCTTAACGCGGGGGATACGTTCCAATAAGTTCCAGCGCTAAACGAAACAGCGTTAAACGAGGTCATCTTAACACGTAAATAATGGGGATACGTGAAACAGAATAGAGAATAAGAAAATTTATCACTTTTTTGTAACATTTATTGTTAAATACTTTTTTATTGCATTAATTATAGAGTTATTTATTCCTAATATCGATTTTTATTAATAAAACATTCATTCAAATAAAAGAAAAGTCGAGTAAAGTTATATTTGTGATGAGGAAGGTCCTTCTTCATTGGAAATTTTTTGTTTTTTTGGGAAGAAGCCATCTAACGTCGTTTGCCTTTTCCTGTTTCGTTCAGTAAGCAGTTGTCGATAGCAAGACACCGCATCAATGACACTTCGTCTTATAGTGGGCACCGCTTGTGGTTCCGGCATGCCCGCTTCATGTGTTCCAATATACAACAAACACCAATACCGCGTGCGATTTCGGGGAATCCGATACTACCGCGTAATAGTGAAACAGCGTTAAGCGGAGCAGCGTTAAGCGGGGTCTTACTGTATCGTCGGAGATAGCGAAGAAGCGGATATCGGAATGTGCAGTTTGCGGATCGGAGCCGATCTTTCGCGGTCGCCAGAACTGCGTGTAGGCGAGGGTCGAAAATTCGGCCGGGGTGCCGTTTCCGTCGTATTTGCACGTGGCAGTCGGGCGTTACGAGACACGTGGTAACGGTAGACGATGCTCCGGGCTGTCCGATCTCGAGCTCGCTCGAACAGGATTCCCCGAAGAGAGAACGGGCGAAGGGGCAAAGGAGCGAGCGTTCTGTGCAGACCCGCCGCCTGCGAGATCGGTGAATCGACCTTGAAAATCGAATCAGGGACGGCGAGCCGGAAATTTCGGCCGGTTACCGTGTGATACGAATTCTCGTTGCCGGATTGCATCCGAATCGATCGCGTCGGCCGCGCCAGGTCGTTCCTGCTGCTTGTCGTGTTTCCGTAAATCTACGTGTATCCGGGACTCTGTAGGGCTCAACTCGATTTTCGTGGAGTCGGACGCTTTCGGTTACACTTCGCGCACTACTGATTTTCCTGTAAATCGAACGCCGTCTTTAGTCTGTTATTTTGGATTGTTTAGGTTGAGTCGATCGAAACGTCTGGTTTCTTTCGGATACTGCCGTTTTAACGTTGTTTCTACTACTGATTTTCCTGTAAATCGAACGCCGTCTTTAGTCTGTTATTTTGGATTGTTTAGGTTGAGTCGATCGAAACATCTGGTTTCTTTCGGATACTGCCGTTTTAACGTTGTTTCTGGGAAGAAAAAGTGGCTTATGGTTTTCGAGGATTATCGTTTTAGTGTGCATCGAATTTCGTACTGATATTGGTCATTGTGCTAATATTGATTTCTATGGATCCATTAACCGCTTAATAACTGTACTCTTGTACTTAAACACGTTTAGCCGCGAGCGAACGAGCATCGATAAAACGCAGATTCTCATTCCACTTTCGAAGCGTTAGACGTGGAAAAACAATTAGTCAGAACACAGGCGATAATAAAATTAAATGCTCCGATAATCGTTCCTCCTCACTTTTAACGACCTTCTTAATTACAGCCGCTCATTTACGACTGGAAAAACCGTGAAAGTCTATCGCTCGAACTTGGCATATACTTTCAGAGAGCAGCAATACGTGACACAGAAAATCGGATTGTATTAAAGAGACCGACGATTGATAGTGCGCAACTGAGGAATTTCAATTTGTTCGTACAAAATAGCATTGCAGTTTAAAAATGCAGCCAAGGCATCGTTTCAGGAAATGATAATAACAGTACGTACTAATATCCTCAACACACACTGAGCATCGCTGTAAGCAACGAAGAATTCCTATTTCGTGAATGTTTCATTGATAAGCCTTCTCGCCCACCTAGGCGGAAACACTTTCGACTTTGCAAACCGAATGAGGCATGCATTTCGGGCCCGATTCCCACTGGACTACGAAGCATCCCCGACCTGCCGGGCTTCCGGAAAAATTCCCATCGCACTCGGAACGACGCGACCTTCGCTTTAAACGAATAATTCACGATGCCTCGCGCACGATAATCCCAAGAGCAGGCCTCGATAAAATATCCTTTTCAAATACTAAAGCGCGAGTGCATGTTTCATTCCCAACCCCGATCCATTAGAATCCCAGTCAAATATTTCTTGCATCCGCACCGAACGCCACAGATGGCGTTCGAGACTGCAGCAAAAATATCATTCATCACTCACGTCCAAAAAGTAAAGCCAACGATAATACCTCACCGTTTGATTCTTCAACCAAATCTTCCGTAATTGAAATTAGAAGCCCGAAGTGTCTCGTTGTCAGCTGAAGACGTTCTTCAGCTCTGCTCGGAGAAGGATGCGAAGATGTGCAGGAAAACAGGAGCGGGAGAAAGTAGACGTGGCCGCGCTCGTAACTCTCGCGGAAGGCGGATCAATTATGCGAAAATGTTTCTCTGCAATTAACGCGGAGTTCGGAGGTCACGGGAGCGTTCCGTTATGCAAATGAGAGTCGTTAGTTACAGAACGAGCGAGCGTCTAGGCTCTGTGCCGATGATGCCGTGCGATGCCGCCTGCACTTTCTCGCCGGCGTCGGCGTCGGGCCGATTATGATTGAGATAGGAAAGTTCGGCGAGCAGGAGCGAGCGAACAAACGTTCCGCGTTCGATGTAAACCGCGTAAACCGCTGCCGGGCGTCGTTCGGCGGGTCTCAGACTTTACGTCGCGAGAGATCGACGGCAAAAAGTGCACTCCCAGCCCCGGCGCAGTCGTTACCGGTAGATCAGCAGGCGCGATAAAGTCATTAGCCTGGCTGCGCGAAATGCTCCCGTCGAATTTGCTCTATGATCGATTTTTCTAACGGCCGAACTTCCTTGCGGAACATCCTCTGCCGGGAAACTTTTTATCTAGCGTTTTTTAGCAGGCCGAGTGAGTGTAGAATGATGATCCAGAGGGTTGCTGACAATCTTTTTATGAACTCCGTAGGATTTTTGTCTACTACTTAAAGTAGCTTTTGTCTTGCCGGAAGAAAGTAAGATATTCAGCGGCGAGTATAAACGCAAATACGGTCCGCCGAATGTCGCCCGGAAAATTTCGTTAACGACTACTAAGCCGCGGAGCTCGATGTGCATTAAAACGAAATTGTCGTTAGCGGGGTAGTTAGTATTAAAATTAAATTAGCTCGGCGAGCGGGTGAACGCGAGTGGACTAAGAGGGAGGGGAGTAAAAAATGTACTGAAACTCGCGTCGTTAGAGCAGCACACACGCCTTCACTGCCGTAAACTCGTGACTGCTTGTTGAGGATGTTGAGGGAGGAAATGCAGACATTATAAAAATGGATTCTAGAGCTAATTTCGAATAAATAATGTCGTACGCGTACAGATTCAAGAATCAACGCTATTATTACAGTGATTTTCGATCTTCCGCATCTAACACATCATTTTACGTACATTTAGATGTTAAAGTTGAGTCAATGAAACGATTCGAATAATTCGTGCACAGAATTAAATTATCAAGCATTCCCACTGTTCATTCAGATTATCGAAAGTATACCGTACTTACATGTGTTTCCTTTCTGCAACACACTGTACAGCCCGTTGTTTCCCGGCTATTGCCGCGGTCTGATTAAAGTATACGAAAGTTTCGTTCGCTAAAGGGAAAAAACGGCCGCCGGATTAATGAATATCAAACGTAACGACTACACGCACCGCATTACTTCGTAAGGCGGATTCATTCTTCGACGCCTTTGGGAGAATGGGAGGATACGCCTCTGTACGAGTCGACGATAATCCGCGTACGTATGAAAACGTAAAGGTGTTTTAAAAGCGTCGCCGACTTTCCTGTATCCTCCCCCGTGGTCCGAACTCCTTCTCAAGCGAGAAAATAGACGACTGAAATTCCAATCGATGAACGTGGCGGTCTCTTCTTACGGTTGAACGCGCGAACTTGCCGATTTCTTTTATGGTCCGTTATATAAGAAAAAAAGGAAGAAAAGAAGCGCGGCCCGATACGAACTTTCACGCGCTGTGAATTTCTGAATTGCTTTTTCTGAGACTTCGTTAATCTGAAGAATTATGCGAAGCCCGCGACGTTCATAACTTCGATGGAAGCCTTGACCTTCGAGAGATTCATCGAAGTTTCGTTCCACGCGGATATTAGCATCTTCGCCAACCGGCGAAATTAATTTTCATCCCATCCGTCAAGCATCGTCCGAACAATGAAAAGGTCTTTTCTCTGTGACAAAAATTTGATTCGGCATTTTCTACCTAATCCCTCGAGTACACTCAATCCGCTCACAATGGTACCCGCGAACGTTTTCTACAAACTATATTGAAAATAAATCCCAGGCATAAAAAAAAAAAGCGAAAAACTTGCAACGACAATTGCTTCAATGTTATCGCGCACGCGCACTCTCGAACCTGTGCCAATCGACAGGCAGAAAAATTGCATCGAAGCCCGTAGCGTACGCCATTCGACGAACGATCCAAAATATCACTGCTCCAATCTGATTCGAACAATTAATTCGTAGTCCTCGCTGAGAATTTCGTGGGAGTTCGACGAGCGAATTTTACGCTCCGTTAGACGCGCACGTTATGAGATCGCGTTAACGTAAACAGGACATTATTGCCCTGAAACTGCATGCGCGAGCTCAATGAGACGGGATAATAACGAAAGCCGAGACGGGGTTTGCGCGCGCCAAGAGAAACGCACGTTTCCCCCGCGGTCGAGGCACGTACAATGGATAATTATCGTTTACACGGTTAGAAACGTATTCGGCGGGCAAACAGGCGATCGCTACCGACGATAATTTCGACCTGCCGTTAATGATCGATTCACACTGACGAGAGCGCGATACGAAGGACGCGAAGTTTGGCTGATTTTTGAAAGGCGCTTCTGGATGAAAAATAAACGGACGCGCGTGTCGGCGTTTTCTTCCGCGAACCTTCGATTCCGAAAACGATGAATGGAAAATTGAATGCCAATTTTAATATGTTGTTTGGAGAAACTTTTCGATTTATGGTTCAATGGGTTCTTTGCCCATTTTACGTGTTTTTATTTAATAGCTTCGATTTATCTGTACGAGCATCGAAGTAGTTAGAAGTAATTAATTCAATCAATGTGCGAAATTTTCGTCGGGCACAGTCGGAATTAATAAATTCCGAAATTATGCTCGGCGTTCAATTGAAACGGCGCAGTGCCGCGTTGCACTTTCACTGGAATTATCCAATCAACTGCTCATAATAATTATTGATTTCATCCAGTCTCGCCCGAGCGCGTGATGCGTTTCTTGCACATGAATTTCGTACCCTCCGCAATCAAAACAACGAGTGGCCGCAGGGAAAGCTCTCATCAAGTACACTTAACATGTATTATCTAAATATACAAATTCTAGCGTAGAACAAGCGTTTTGGCCCTCATAGTTTCTCGTACACGAATTTCATATTTTCGACGATCGAAACAACGAGTGGCCGCAGGGAATTCTCTCATTAAGTACACTCAACCCGTAACATCTAAATACCCAAAGTCTACCTCAGAACAAACGTTCCGATCGTCACAGTTTCCACAAAAGATTCCACCCTCGTCCACTGCCTTGCGAGTACAAACCTACTAGAAATTTCAGTAAAAACAACCGTTAATCTGGAACCCGGATCTTTCGTCGTCACACACATACTCGTACTTAAAACTAATCGTAAGTGCCGAAAAGAGGATCGACAAAAACGGACTCGAGCGAGCACAGTCGATGGGAAGATTCGTTGAGAATCGAGACTAGGAACGTCGAGAACCAGTCATTGCACAACAAACCAGCCGCGAAGTGCTAATAGACGCGAGATTGAAGAGTTTCGGGTCAGTCGTGTCATTCTGGACATCATAATCAGAATGGTAGAAGGGTGAGGAGGGAGGAGAAGGGGGGAAGGGGCGTACATTAGGCACGTGTATAATTGTTGTAAGAGAACCGGCCGATCGGGAACCAGCAATTTTCGACGCGGGCAAGCAATTATCAGGGCCTCTCGACCGAGGCAAGTACGACGACGACTCTTCTGCCCAGATCCGTACGAGAAACGCTCTTTTCTCTCACACAAGACAAACACAGCCGCACGGCAATTTTTCCATCACGTTCCTCTCGTTATTCACCCGCGTGCACGTCCGGAAATGAGGAACAACAAATTACGATGATGCATGTTACTCGCGCGGACGGTGTTATTCATGACGCAGCCGAGGAAAACACTTTCCTCCTGAAAAGAAGAAATTACAATGAAACAGTAACATCTCATTGCACGAGACATTTCTTTCCGAATGAAGCGACCCACCGACTTTCGTACGATAAGCGGATGACAAAGAGGCTCTGCGAATGTTTTCCTGCCTCATAAATGTATCAGCAAGAACGTCTACTTAAGACCTCACCAGCGTGCAACGTGACTGATCTCCGAAAGCGTCCGTCAAAGACATCTATCATCATCTACCGGAATCAGAAACGAGCGGCCGGAGCATCGTGATGCGCGCACTTACACTTACTCGCAAAGGAAAAGTGATTAATGATCGACACGGTCCGGTCCGGACAGTTTGGGGGAAAACTGTGGGGAACGAAGACGGCGGTGCCCGTGGCTTAATAATGCACTCTGGGAAACCGTCGCAAGGGGTGGGCCTTAATTATGCACGACGTCCCTGAATTAAGGCCACTCGGCTTTACGGTACCCGTGTACGCGAAACATTTTACATGATAGCCCTCCCGCGGGGATGGAAAATAATGTGGCAGGGGAGGAGATGCACGAGATGCTCGAGGCGAAGGAGGATGCCCCGGAGGGAGGTAAGCGCAAGGTAAAGGAAGAGCCAGCCCTATGCCAAGAGATTCGCATGAGTAAAGGAACTGCACGGACCTGCCTGTACTTCTCTCGAAATTTAATATCCATTCCACGGAATTGCTTGTAGTTCCGGGGGATGTATTATGCGGCCGGAGAATTAGAATAGACACCGTGCGGAGCAGTCGTTGAATTTTCCTAGCTTTCATTTGGATGATTCGTTATCGCTGTCACCGAACTCATCCGAATCGACTGATTCGAGTGACAGTAATCGCGAGAAGTGTTAGTTTCAAGTACGACGTCGGCGGGCGGAATTGATTTCCGGGTAAAGTGCGTCTGAAGTCTGAAGGCTCTTATCGGCGCAAGAGCCGCGAGCCGAAATTATTTTTGGCGGACGGCGGAAGTATGATACTTTTCCTGCCACCTGCGAGCGCTTGCGTAAGCGTAAACGAAATTGACATTCTCCCGGCCATATTCGTCCGACATCGCGTCACTCCGGAAACGCTTCACAACCCTCGCGAGACGTTTCCGGAAGTTTGCTGGGGACGCATTTATAGGAGCCTCGGTCCCGTGGGAACAGGATGGGTTCCGGAACGATTCATTTAGCCGAGCGCGCCTACTTTCACCGAATCGCTCGTCGAGCCTAGCCCCCCTCCCACTTTCGCCTCCTATCTGCGTCATGAAAATGTGGCCGTCGAAAAAGTGCACGAAAAAGCTTCTGCCAGCGAACGAGCCGCGATAAGAGAGAAATTATTTCCACCAGCTGTCCATTCCTTTCTCGCCGTCCGGCCGGCCGCCCCTGTCGAAAGTGTGCCGTAACAGCGCCAGCGTGTAGATAAACACGCCGTGGCTCGCGGACCATGCGATAGTACACGAATTATTGCCTGCTCCGAGTACGTACCCGTTCGCCTCGAAAGTGATTCTCCGCCGAAAATTCGCAGACGACCTGTGTTACGTGTCGCCATAGTATTAAGCCACGTGTCCGGTCTCAGGGCACGGCTATGATTGATACCGAGGTTAATTCCTATATTACCCTGAAACTGCGGACTCTACACGACAAATTAATGTAATGCAGATATTTTATGTTCAATATTCATGAGATGCGGCCTTAATGTGTGCCATGGATCCGATGTTAGGATATGTACTACCAAAGCAGGTAATTCATTGATTCAGTGTTACGTGTCGCCATCGTATTAAGCTACGTATCTGGTCTCAGGGCACGGCTATGAGTGATACCGAGGGCAGTTCCTATAATACCCTGAGCTCGCAGAATCTGAGATTTCAATGAATACCAGTTCAGGTTATGTGTGATTGGACATGTAGTTTTGGTGAGAAAACTCTTGTATATGTATGAATCTGATCTCTGTTATGAGACGATAACGAGGTTGAGGTGCCCCACTCACGATATAACTCGAAATCACAACGACAGCGAGATTGAATCCGACTTCTCGGACCTCGCTGAGCGGAAAAACAAACAAAAGCCTGATCTTTTATCAGTAACGCCGCTCTATCACTCGGGAACCGAAGCGCTTGCATGCATCTACCTGAATCACGGCGTTGCGTATGGAACAGACCAGCGTTAGTAATGGCGCAAGTTCGTAGGCGCTCTCTTTCGAGAATGTTAAAGACGCGGAATGCGCCGCGGACAGTGGAAGAAGATCTCATATTAAAAAGGCCGCAAATTGCCAAAACGGTGTGTCTTCGCAAACGTAAACCAACCGCAGACTTCAGTGGCGTCGCCGTCGGAGCGCGAAGATTTCCCAAATTTTGCGGTCAGTCGAGTCTTTTTCCTGTGTCGTACGTCGTATGATGCGCCACGAGGCGAGCGAGCGTGCGCGAGTAGCGCGAGGGAAGCGAAACTGGAACAGGGTAGACCAGTGCCGTAACTTGGCAGGTGCAACAGGTGCACTCGCACAGGGCCCACTTGGAAGGGGGGCCCAAAATGCTGTTTACAGGAAATGATATTTACAAATTTTTAACTTTGCCACCTTTCAACTGCGCGGTTTGACAATTAAATTTTGCCTTACTCAGACTCTAGATCAGAATCTAAATAATAGTTAATTTTACGTCACTCTTCGTCTATTTTTAACCCTTCCTGTGTCTATTGCTTCGTGCGAGAGAAGTTTTAGCAAATTAAAATTAATAAAAAATTATTTAAGATCAACTATCGGACAAGAACGGTTATCCAATCTATCTATTATTTCTATAGAATTTGACATTGTTAAAAACATAAATTATGATGATGTGATTAATGAATTTGCCGAAATGAAAGCCAGAAAAGTGTTAATAAAATAAATCTTATTAAATCTATTGTAATGTATTTGTTTTATTACTTTCCTAAATGTAATTAATTAAGGGGCCTAAATGCAAATTCTTGCACAGGGCACAGGAATGGCTAGTTACGGCACTGGGGTAGACCGTCCCGCGTAAACGGCCCTGAGATCGAGGCTGGATCGCGAGACAGCGTGGCCCCACAGTTTCACTTTATCTCTTTCTCTCGCGCTCCTTCCTTCCACGCCGCGCCGGACCACACATGGTTATCGTGCGTGTTCCGCGAGAAGGTACAATCTTCGCTTTGAATGGTGTCAGCCCTACTACAAGACACTGTTACCGTCGCACGACCAATCACCCAATAACTCACTTCGTGCGCTTGCGCACGATGATCCTCGCTCGGTGCTCTAGAAAACTTATTAGCTTGTAAAACAATTTTATAGGTTGACTTTCGGGACGGAGAAACGAATCGATCGTTCGGCGTCGAAGTCGTTATAGATAGGGATGGCGACAAGATCTAAGCCGGATATTACACGCGACTATCGTACCGCCGAGAGCGAACGTTCATACGTATACACGCGGGAGTATGCGGAATCCGTTCGAATGGAAATTGATGCGCGAACTCTATCCGTGGGTACGTATTCCGCAGGATTCCGCCGGCTGAAATTCCCGATCGGCAACGAAAGTGGTCTTCCGGCGTGCATGCGGAGAGACGTTTCGTAATTAGCACGTCGTCGGCGGAAGCGATTCGGCGAATCTTACGGGCTGAGGAGACGCTTCTCATTAAAATAATCCGGCTTGCATTCGGCAGCAAGTTCGACGCTCGAGTTTGCGTGTTCCGTCGGCGAAAATGAGCCGCTTCGAGGTTCGCTCTCGCCACGTATTCACGTATTACGCGTTCGCGTTCGGATAATAAAGTGATGCAATGCATTTACGACAGGCGGCCCGGTCCCCGCGTATTAAGCAGTTTGAGGTAATTAAACTTCTTTAATGGGCCGGCCGCGTAAACTTCGTGTTAAAACCGACTTATCGCGCGAGACCGACGATTCAAGCACTTCGACAGGAAACTAATCTCGGGAACAGCTGTTAATACTCGTCGAACAAAATCGCTGGATCGTTCGCGACAGAATGTAACAGGATTTTCTTTAATCCAACGCCCGACGGATTCCGGCCGCGTTTTCAAATGCGCAAACTCTACGAGCTTGGCCTGCAGCGAGGCGTTACTTCGCGGCGACTCTCCTGGATTTATGCATTAATTATCGTCGCGTCATTGATAATACGACGCGGTAACGGGTCGTATTTACATACGTTCGCATTTCGTTCGGCACGGTACACGTTATAATAACGGACAACGCGACGCCGACGTTTTTTCGACCGTAAATATCACGCCAAACTCCGTGAAAATTTATTCGCCCGACGTGTCGCAGTATTATACTCTTATTCGAGAACGTACGTCGTTCGTCGACTTTTTATATAAAACCTTAACGCATCGATTGGAAGAAAGAGTGCTCGCTGTTACATATTCGCGCGTCAACTGTTTGCCGCGCCGTTTTATGAAAATAACTAGAGTTTGATGTTCTACGAGCGTAATCGAAGCATCCGGCAGTAATGAAAAGTGAGTTTTTCGCCGAAACGATCGGAACGCTATTTGTCTTTCGGGCCGTTCCTTGATACGCGTTTAATACAACACGTAATCACATTCGACTTTATCGGATCCGGACGGATTTCGCCGGTAACCTGTCTAACGCGCCGTTGACCTACCTTCTCGATGTCTTTGCGCGCGCGAGAGAGTCGCGAGCGGGTTATCGGACGGGTCTGGCGATAAATTGATCCTCAGATTCGAGAACGTCGGCCCGCCAATAGCAGAGACTGGCCTCTCGGCCGTAAAGCGATTAAGACGTAAAAGCGACCCTAGAATCCGAGAATCGCGACCGCCGATCGGCAATTAAATCCCGAACGGCTCCGGAGTGGACACGAAATTTTGCAAGTGCCTCTTTGCGACGACCTATATATCAGTTACGAACGTAAGGATCCGGTTTTGGCGCGGCTCGACTCGCCATCTGCGAAATCGAATTCGAGACTCGCGATCGCGCGGCAAACTTCTATGGCTTCCTGTGATCGCGAATACTTTCGTCGCCAATAATAATAGTTTAACCCTCGGACACCGGGCTGAAAAATAAGACACGCAATCCCACGATGGGTCATTTTGACCCGTCCTGCAGGACGGCAACCCGACATTTTAAATTCATAAACATTTTATTTGTCTAGATTTATGTGAGACGAGAACCTCAAAGTAAATTCAACGCCTCCACGCAACACCAACATTATTGTTATAATTATTAGATTATGTGTTATAGGTAATAATCCTGGAAATAAATGCTGCGGAATTTGGTCAAAAATAGTTAGGTTACTACGTCTAACCCATTCCACTTATAGAACACTGACGACCATGTCGCGAAAAATTATAATTTTGCACCAAAAAAGATGTAAACAATTTATAAACAAATTGTCAACATCTAAAATCCATTACAACGTCGCTATAATGCACGTAGGCAAAAATTTTGATTTTGCTCAAAAACTGGGAGGACGATATTCAGGCTTCGGGTCAAATTGACCCATCGCGGGTATCCGAAAGTTAACGCGCCTTACAACGCACCTTCTCTCACCTGTGCTTCACGACAGATCGACGTGAGCAAAAGCTACGAAAAACAATCGTGCACGAGACAGACACTATTACCAGCACGAAAAGTGAGTTAAGGTATTACTAGCTTATATTCACCATTTTTTTTCTCCTGAACTAGACGGTGAAAAGTCTTTTTTTTTCTTTTAAAATGTTCCTCGAATGTTAATCTATAACCTGGAATCTTTCAAAAAAAGTTTAAGAGCCGTTTTTGAGTTATTATCAAAAAACCGTTTTATTGTGATCATTACCACTGCTTTAGATGCAGAAAACGCTAAACTTTAATTGTTAATAACTCGAGTTCTAGACGGTGGATCAAGTTCATTTATAAGAAAAAAATTGTTATTTTTTAAAAATCTTCAATTTAAGTCTGGTTTAAAAAAAAGTTTAAGAAAAGTGATTCAGCGCTAGTAATACCTTAAGAAAAAGTATTACCAACACAAGAAATGAATATTCGATCAAACCGCGAAGCTATACAATTCCGCAAAATCGCAGCGTCGAAAAAGCGTCAACGTAAAAATCTTCAATTTAAGTCTGGTTTAAAAAAAAGTTTAAGAAAAGTGATTCAGCGCTAGTAATACCTTAAGTTCTCAGGGAGCCTGGACTCGCTAATACACGTTCGGACAGCGCTCGTTCGCGATTGAGAACGGTGTCTCTCCGATTTTCTCAGTTTCGTCGGACGAAAAGTGGGGGAGTGGGCCCTCGAGGAGGCCCCGCGCGCATTACGTATGCAGGCCGAGAGGAACCTCGTGCACGTCTCCCCACCTTCTCGCGTGCGTTGAAATTTTCATCGTCGTGACGGGACCTTACGGAACGAGATGGACGAGAGCCGGCCCATGCGAAGCAGTACCGATACACGGTCCCACGAATGTTACGCGCCCGGGCATGCGGGTAAACGAGCGAGCAACAAAACTTCCACGCTACCGAGAGAGAAAAAGTTGTCGGTCCGCAGAGGGATCTCGGGACCGGGACGCGGACGAGACTCCTCCGGCATAGGTCCCATCGCAGGCCGACTTACGATTATGAGATTCGGACCAGCTTCGGGGCTGCTTTGTAAGAAGTCACATTGACAGTTCGCATTCTCGCGGACTGCTATAATGTATCGCTGCTTCGTTCCTCGGATTCTACCGGTCGCGACGAACTATACGTAGGATGCTAGGCCGAGCCAGCTTCTTGTTTCTTATCCGAACGCTGCTCATTGTCTGATTGTGAGTAAGAGAATGATTAATTACGCTAAACAACACATTTTTATGTTTTTTGTGCGTTCCGAAATGTGTTGAGAGATTCTTGCAGATTTCGATGCTCCAAACACGAATCTGTGGATCGTTTGTCTTCACGCAGATTTAAGTTAAGAGACAGGAAAGTGAAAGAGTCGTGCGAGATGGTGCAGTGTCGGCATCTGTGCCTGCCCAAAATCTGTGTTCTATGTTTTCACGATGGTATAATTTCATTCAGTTTTAGAAAAACGTCTCTTAAAAAACGCCCAGCGTGCCTCGTCAACTTTAATCAATCTTTAAACATGTGTATACGTTTATATTGCAAAAGTGACATTTACCACTTTATTCGGAAAAGTGCGCAGAATTCTTTGTCACCGATAGAAATTGTCTAACTTTCATACTTTAGACGCTATTTTTGTTGAAAGTTGAAAAACAGTAACTTCTTTAAAAATTCATTGTTTTAAAAACTAAGGGTGATAGAAGCAAATGATCCCTTAACAGATTTCGGAACACAAAATATGTGTTGGACAGTGTTATGGTAGCAACAGAGGAACCTTCTCTACAAAATGACCGCGTTGCCACGATATCGGGCTGCCTCGAACCTCGGACAAGAACATGCTTCCCTGTACGAAAATCAACACTGACGCTACGTGCGTATTTCAGGTTGCGTAACTGCCTGTTTCCGTAGCATAAGCTGCTTTCAAATTGCAATAGTCAATTTCCTCTCAGCTTTCGCCATGCAATATTCGTGGAAGTACGTATGCACGCCGGCGAACACGTATTTCCTCGATCAAGCCCTGACGATCCTGTTACATTCTATCTTACACGATCGACGTCAGACGGCTGATCCGACGCCGATGAAAGCGTTCAGCTCGTTATACGTCGCCCATAACGTCTCGTCGTTGGCAGAACAACGCGAACGATCGTTTCCAGCAGAGAATGTCCCTCGCACACTTTCGCGTCGCCGGCACAGCTCGCGTTTTAAATCGAGACACGCGAATCGCACTCACGGGAGGAGTCTCGCGTGAATTTTACCGTACAACGCTACGAGGTCGTAACTAAAATATCGCGGAATCCCGAGGCGGATGAAGAAGAGATCGTTGCCAGATAAGCTGGCGTCGGCCGGAACGATTATTGCCGATGACGCGATTTCCAGACAAAACTGCTTTTGGATTCGCGGCCCGTGTGCGCGCAGGACGTCCCGTGCAGCGTTCGCGGAGAGAAATCGAAAAAGCAGTAGAATAGCATTTTCTTGTCTAACGACGTGCGTATGATTATTATTTGTCGGGGTAACTCGATTTCCAGACGAACGCTTTTCGATTTGCCCGCCTGTCACGGCTAAATCGTCCGTGTGCATCGAAAGACGCCAATGCCAGAGTAATGTCTTGGCCGGGGCAACATGAAATATCCATCTATGAAATACGTCCTGTTCCGGAGTGCATCTAAATGGACCGGAAATACATTCGATTTTCGACTCGGTTCCTCGTGACGCGCGAACTTATAGATGCACTCTAATAATGTGAACGCTTTGACGGTTCGTACAAAGCGTTACTGTCAATAACTCGATTTTTCAGCAAACTCCGCTCCGTGATCGGAAAATGTTGATAAAGCTCCACTGTCATACCATATACCCTAACGTTTTTCTAAACCAGAACTTCAACAGAATTTTCGAATAGCCATAGATAAAAAAATATGATAAAAATTATAACAGATTTTCAATTCGAATCAAAGTTAGCCGTACCACCGAATGCGTGGCTGTTATATTCGAGGAAGACAACGCACGATAATATCTTCGACCCGCTCGGCATACGGTTCGAGGTTCGCAGCGATTTTCTGCGCTTCTGTCGGAATCGTGTCCCGAATAGGGGTCACAATTTACATGCGTTCTCGCTCCTTCCAGCGCCGCGGATTTCTCCGTTTCTTTTTCTAGGTGGTCCCAGCCTGATTGGAGAAATGATGAAAGTTATGGGCTCCCGCGAGCACGGCATCAATCCCGCGGAAATAAATTACGTCTCAATTGAGTGGCGCGGCGTCCGAGGAAGATCGAAAAAAATTCAAAGAGTCCACTGTCCCGACGGAAACGAAAAAATGCTGCGCACTACGTACGCATTCGGAGTGGCGAGGCTGATAAACGTCGGCGTCTGAGAGTCAAAATCGTGGGAGTCGGGAAAATTAGAGGACGGTTCAGTCATTTTTACTGTCGGATGGAGGCCAAGCATAACGAAGCGACGTCTTACGTGTATGTGTGTGTGTGTGTGTGCTCGGACATATAAAGGGGACGTTCTTATTCCGCGACGGTTAACTTCGATCGCTACGTGTGACGAGTTCCGATCGAATCGACCCGTCGAATATTGATGTCAGTACAAGTATGTACGTGTATACACGTGTCTCAATCCTCTTTCTCCCCCTCTCCCGTTCTCTCCATCCATCCATCTATGCGTCCCTATCCATCGATTTACATAGAAATTCTATCAACGAAATTTCATCAGCCACGGGACGCCAAGAACTAATTTGCCCGGAAGTCCCGTGTTAATTAAATGACGTTTATCCTCGCGTTTAATTGCGATTTAATCGGATTTTACGAAGTCCCGACGATAATTAGTTTACACGCGCATGTCGGGGGTCCATTGTGCGAGTGTGGCCGACTACGGGACAGCGATTCTGTTTCGTTCGCGAAACGTGCATACAATGCACGGATTAGACGATGTCAGAGTTTATACGGGACACGGTCCACCCGCGGTTTCATTCTTCATACCTGTCCCCTCCGTAATTTCTTTTTAACTCGTATACATCCGCTGAATGCGTAATCTGTGAAATGCATTTTTAAAGCACATATCTTTGCGACTGATCTGAATTGCGCTCTTACTAATTTAATTGCCGAGCTTATTTGGGATTCCGAAGACGTCTTAGGTCTGACGAATGCGAAATCGAGGTAGTAATGAGTTTCTTCGAATTCGTCATGTTCTTGTGGGAATGTATATATGTGGAATAATATGAAGAAGGATGTTTAGAAACTTCGCGGTATGCTTTGTACCGGAAAGTCTACGATGGACGAGAATAATTTCTCAATTTCTTGTTAAATTTATTTATGAGATTTTATCGAAGAACAGATGACGTCGGTTGAAATATCGGATTCATCGAGACTGTTTCAATGGAATCCTATAGATCGTATCTACAGTCTGACAAACCTTTCATGAGCGTTTTGAGAAATATACGCAAGCATTATTAAATCACAATTTCCGTCGTTCCTATTCATTTAAATATCAGTTACAATATCCCATTGAAACAAATTTCGCTATTCTTCAGGCCGACGCCGCACCTTAAAGCCAAACAAGTTTCGCCAGAAACGTTTAATATTACACACCGCACCAGAGAATAGCACTATTCTTAACCTCGCCTCAACCCATATACCAACAACAGAATTTACAGCGTAACTCATCGTTACTGACCCCGCTCGAAGTAAACCAAAATTCGACTAAAACACTTGTATTACGTCGTTGCCAACGCCGCAGATATTTGCTCGCGAAACTTGATGTTCGCCGTCCCGCGCGCACCACGTTCGTAGACACTGTACCGTATATTTAAGGGCTTAAATATAGCGTACAGTATATTTAAGACGGTCGAGAACGGCGTCCTTATTGGTACCAGGACCAACACCGAGCTCGGACATTGTATATACGTACATGCCGAACGATACAGTTCCGCCACGACGAAACTACGGTATCCCTCCTTCGATTCGCGCGTGACTCGGGTCTCAACCGACTCTCGTCCTACAAAATTCACGCTGTCTCCTCTGCCAACGCTCGTACGACTCTCCCGCTCCACGTCCTTGAAGTTATCCAACGTCGGTTGGTTAGCTCGCGAAATTCAAGCCCGCTGTCTGCTCTCCTCTCTCGTTTTATTTCTCCCTCCCGTTCGCCTTTTTACTGTCTCTTCACTTGGCAATATCTTTTTTTCCACCACTCCCCGTTCCGACATTTTCCTCAGAGAATCGTCTTCTTGCCCGGCCTCTGCCGGTGGGTGTTTCGAAAATTTTCCCTTCCACCTTCCGGTAATCTTTTTAGTCTTCTCCGACGTCCTCTTCTTCGCGCTGAAATTGAAACACGCTGTATTCGGCCGGCCCAGTTGAATTTTTTCTCTCCAACTCGCTTCTCTTCGTGCTCGTACTCCCTTCCATCTGCAATATCTCGTACCGTGTTTAGATTTTTCTCGCAAATCCTGTTTCCCGAGCGCGTGTCTCCCTTTTTTTCATTCGCAAATATCCTTTCCTCCATTTCCACTCTTGGCCCGCGGTCCCTGTCGCCTCCTCGCCGCAACATATTTTTCACCTGTCAACCCTTTATTCGCGGAATCCTCCTCCCTTCTTCTATCTCAGATCTTCTTGACAATTTTCTCTCCTCACACTTTTTCTCAATATCTTTCCTTTCCACGTTCTCCTTCCGTTTGTACTTCCTGTACCTCTATTCTTCTCGACCTTCATCTTCCAGCGCATACTTTCAATCGCATACATCTATAAATTCTAAAGCATCCCTTTCCGCAGAACGCGCATTAAATAAAACAGTGCACCGGATTCGTCGAATCCTACAGTACCAAATTTTTCGTCTGAGAGGAATTAAATCGTTACGACGTTATCGAGAAGTATCCTGTCCCGTCAATCCTATCACTACCGGCAGCTACGTACCGTCGATGTTAACTCGACTCCATCCGCGTCCCAAGTTCCGACCATGCCGCGGTGTGCTGCGAAAATGGTCCCCTTCGCGGAATCGATTTCATCGAACGAGGGTGGCGAATTGTGATCTCGCCCGATCGTCGAGCGTTATTACACGCGCCGGATTATTACGCGTCGAGTCCCTGCCTCTCTCTCTCTCTCGCACTCCGTGGTTCGCATTCAGCCATCTCCGCTCCTATTCTCTCCGCCCGCGGCCGTTAATTTGCCCATATATCCAGCACAAACGACGCGTCTACGCATTGTCGTCCGCTTCGTCCCCGAGAATCCACGATCCGACATTTCTCGTATTGTCACGCGAGAATCTGCAAAACCGATACTGACGGATATCGAGTTGAATCATAGCTTCTCGACACGACGTACGCGGACTGGGTAGACATAAGGTATGGATTTACTGTCTACGTAGAAGCGTGTTGATTTTAACTTTTACCGCGAACCGCGACCGACAAGCCGAGCATATCCATGCGGAATCTTGAATTCGAACGCTGCTTTTCTCGCGAATTTCGATAGAAGCCCGAGCAGGAGGCGCGAGATTATTTACAACGGACCGTTACATTGGAATATAGAGAGGGAAGGAAATAAAGCGGTTCTTAAGCAAGGGAAGCATAAAGTTATATGAGCTTTTTCGTTACACTTCGCCGTCTCATTGCGCGGCCGCCCACGTCGCGGCACTTCACACGCGCATTTCAGCCGATCAACGAATATTCGCATTCCACGCGGCCGAACTCCCGGGCGCAACGACCGTCGCGCGCGTCTATTACGCGCCCTTTTTCCCTTCGACTCCGGCGACACGAGCGATCCAGATCGATGACGCCCGAGGAAGGAGGATTTTTCCGCCTCGCGGCTCGGATTTTCCTGTCAACCCGTTTTCACGCCGCGGGTGCCATATGGCGGGGTAATATATTAGCTACTTTGTTATTTTTCCCGACGCCCGGCGTCGTCGCGTGACACCTTTCCCTACGGCCAGGTCCGAGATTAGAAAAACTGTCCTGCGGACGATTTTTGCCGGCGAGAAGTTTCATTACACGGGAACAATAACTTCGTATTTTACTTTGTCAAGGTTCCTAGGCACGGGCTCCCTGCTATTGCGCTCGGAACAAAGCTCTTTTTTCATGAAAGGGTCACTAGGTTTTCGGCACTCTTCTTAATATCCTCGTACGTCATTCCGTTGTTGATGTGACGAGTTTTCATTAGACATTGAATTTCTTAGCTTGACGCAACGTTATTGCCTGCTTCAATCTTGAGTGAATAATGTTGTTTATCATGGTCTTCGTTGTTGTTTACCTCATGTGTGCAATGATATCGATAGAATCAGCGCACGAAAAAGCGACTCGATATTATTGCAGATAACGTTCGGCCGATTGAAATGCAACGGCGCGACACGTGCGATTTTCGTCGGAAACAGGAAATTAAATGTTGCCACTGCGGACGAATAGAAATCAATATTAGCCGCTGCGGAGTTATAGAGGTGGCCAAGAGGGGTGGGGTGAAAGGGTGGCGTGAGAATTGCCGAACTTTCAAGGCGGCAACACGAAATTGCAAATGCCACCTGCACAATTGATACACTTTGCCGTGCGAATTTATTTGCCTTCGGCCTGCAATGAGCCAGACTCCAAAGTCATCTGCGAATAGTAATTAATAGTTTAACGAGCGCGTGATGCGACAATTGTCGCAGATGCTGTTCCCCAGAATTTCGAGACGTCACTTGTGTCCCTATATCCCTTGTATTTGTGCAACCGTTGCGTCCGTCTACTCTGCGTTCAATTTACATTTTACCATTACGACTACCATCGAGATACAATAGAGATCGCGTTTCCGAAACGTTTTTAGAAAATATCTCCGCGTTCAAAATAACGCATCCATTGTATCTTTTCCTTCTTGCCAATAAAAAAAACAACCTCGTATTCCGTTGTCCAGAAATCAATATTGCTTCCCAATAACCGAACCGCTATACATTTTTCGAATCAGATATCTTGAGAAATGACACGAATCTCATGATAGCCGAAAACTACGAGACAACAAATCTGCTCAGCATAAATCGCACTCTCATCTCGCAAACGACTGGGGACGAATGATTTACAATGACCCGAGGGAGAGAATTACACGGCGATGGGCGACGATAAAGAAAACAATAAATCGCGGCGCATAAAATCCGAGGGAATTCAATTCCGAGAGCGCGCGGGCAGGTTCCGGCGAGAAGCGAGAAGAAGAATCTTCCGTCCGGAAGGGATACCTAACTTCCTTCGTAAAACGCGCCGCATTCCTCGCTGTTCGCGAAACACGTCACTCGAAGACGTTCACTTTCTAACCCATTAACTTCCAGCACTCTGCGTATATGCATATGCCGTAGGGCATAGGGAAAATTGAAAAGCATATTTCAGAAGAAGAACTGACGTTGAGAATTGTAGACGCAGGCGCCAACTACTATCGACTGCTAAGCACGGCGACGCAAGAGGAACGCGTAAGTCGAATGACGGACACGCTTGTCGTGCATTTCCTTTCGCCGTGACATTTCCCTCGAACGTCCACGCCTCTCATTCACCGTGCCGTCAGACGTTTACGTACTTTTGCCGGTTCGCGGCACGACATTCGGACCGTTAGAATCTATTACCTACTTACGGCCGCCCGTGAACGGTCTCAACTCGGACCGAAAAGTCGTCCGAACGGATCGCGAGACGTTGTTTTCCTGTCGCGTACCATTTAATTGCCCGTTGAATCCCAATGTATTTGCCACTGTCGTCACGTGAAAGTCCGATTCGCGAACGCGGACTGGTACTTGCATTCGGCGTAGAATAGAAATTTCTGCCGGAGACGTCCGAATTCGTAGTTGACTCTTTAACCCGCAAATGACGGCTATAGCCGTCCGATCTTGTGTTTCTGAGCACGATCATCAAATAAAAGTGTGCGGCAACGGGTTAAAGGTCGCGGCAAATGTGTCACGGTAGATATTCGAAATTGTTCGACGCGTACCAGCGAACGATACCGAATCATTTCGCTTGCAATTGTAAATTAATATTACGAAAATATGAAATTCCGTTTGCGATGAGTGCGAAGAGTAAGTCAGATGCAAAAGTGGTACCAATTTCGAGTCCAGGCGAAACGCGGCAAAGTTTCCCGCGATCTCTCGCAGTCCGCCAGGAAATTCGCTTACTTTAGTCCGTGAAAATATTCCTGGCCTCCCGGCGGCGATCGCCACTTAACCGGGGATCGATCGATCCTCGCTCCCCAGTCGTTAAAACGTCATTAGATTACCTCTAACTACCGCGGCACTTAATTATCCGTCTGGGACGCGATCGAATTACGGTGCGCCGCGTAACTTTCTCAATATTTGCACGCTATTAGGCTTCGATCAGCTCGACCCTCTCGATTAGAGACGATGACATCGGCAGGTCGGGTCGGCGGCGTCAGGAGAGTTCAGCGAACCTCTTCCCGAAACGACACGCGACAGGCGAGGTGGAGAAAATTTTAAAGCTGCCCCGGCAAACAGACGGCGAACGACGGTCCTTTTAATAATTTCGCCTCTTTACATCCGCTAACGTCGTTTCTCGTTCCTCTCCCTGTTGACATCGTCAGAGGCAGAACTTTGCGACAGGCACTCCGGTGGGGGCTGCCAGCCAATTAAGCAACCGCCAACTACCACTATCATCCGCCGGTCTCATTACGATTAGTCACAACGAGTGATGCGATTAAACGCAAGCGTAGCGTCGGGACGCTTCTCTTATTCTACCTGTCCCTCTCTTTCTCTATCTGTCCTATCCCACGCAAGCGTGCCCCTTTCCGCCGTCGGTATCACTTAGTTCAAAAACGTCGCGCAGACGTCGTTTGCTTCTTGAACAAGGAGCCGCGGTCTGCAAGAGGTGGAACCGGGGAAAAAGAAGAAGAGGAAGAATAAGAAGAAGGAAGCCGCGGAGAAGAGAAGAAGAGAAGAAGAGAGAAAGGGGAAAGAAAGGGCCGGAGGATGGGGTCGTGCCCGCAGGTGCTTTGAGACTTTAATTACGACGGGAGCGCCTCGCTCTAGCAAAGTTACACGTCGATTCTCGCGAAACGATTACCGTCCGCGCAAAGTGGCCGGCGCAAGAGCGACTGGAGAGCGACATCGGCAAGACGTGAGGACAGACGCGAACTTCGCGAGTACATAAACGGCGGCGCGCTAGGATAGTGAGAAGAGACGCAAAACGCAACCGAAATATTTGCCGTTCGCGGCGAGTCACAAGCTCCGAGTCCTGGGCATAAATAATGCAAGGACCACGCGTCCACTCATTCTTGTCCACGTCCAATTGCCTCGGCCCGCCGTCGGTCTGTCTGCGTTCCTTCTCTCGTTTCCACCGGTTCACCGTCTCTTCTACCATTCTATTCCCTCGATCCTCATTCTTCGCTCTCCGTCCGTCACTCTCCCCTCTCCGGACAACAGACACTTCCGACCTTCTGCCGCACGCTGGAAGTACGTGAAAATCGATCGTCCGCCAATGGCCTCTTGACCCAATGTGCCGATTCTCAAAAAGACTCCGTCGTGTCGCTGGGTCGAGTTTGGAATTAACTGCGGACCCGATGACGTTCACTGCCTCACCGTCCTCCCCGCCCACGCCATTTACATCTCTCTTCGTTCTCTCACGCCCCGCCGTCGTGTTATCCTGCTAATTGCTTTGTCAAAGAGTGAAAAGCAGCGGGCGTACGTAGGTGCGTCGTCGTGAGACGAGTCAACGGGAGCGGAAGCACAGAGGGAGAAAACGGGAGAGAGAGGAGTGTAGTGAGAAAGAGTAGACACCGGTGCGCCGGCTAAACTCGAGAGTTCATTAAGCCTTTACAGAGAGGCGCCATTTTACGGCAGCGCGGCTGTATATCTTTGAATTACCGCGCGACGTGAGCGCGGCGTTTATGTCGCGCGTTAGGAAACGAGATGGCCGGAATTTCGAACGTCCGAGTGGACGCGCGCCGATGGTCTGTGGAAGGTGGCTATAAGGAAAACTCGACGTTTTCATGGCCCTGGGCAGAATGTGTTTCTGCGCGTGTTCCAGGGTACACGTGTCCCGAGTTTACAGTCGACGCGGCAAGGGCTGGAATGAATTTTTTAGAACCATGTCGATACTTCGTGTCTGCACAGACATGGGCTCACGGATAAACGTCGGTCGGCTGGCTGATGAAGATCTGCCCGCGCGTGTCGAGACGAATTTTTTGGCCAGGCGCTAACGTGTTCGTAGGTATGCAATTTGTTTGAATTTCCATGCCGACGCGAGCCCACCGCAACCTCGTTGACAATGAGAGTAAAATGGAAGGAGGAAGGATCCGCCGACCAATTGGAGGGTGAACAGGAAAAGTAATGGATAGAAGAGCGGCCGACCGCGAATTCGGGAGAGATGGAAGAGGAAAAAGAGAGAAGTAAGGGTACGGAGGGCGGAAAACAGAAAATGGCGGAAGAAGAGAGACAGAGAAGGAGAGAGGCACGCTAAAACCGTTCGCGAATGTGAATGCTCTCGCGAAATTGCACCTAAGCGCGCGCGGCGTTCATGTTTTCGCGGGTTGTTAGGCTCCAGCGTAATCCTGCATTGCGGGAGGGCGCGGCAAAAAAAGCAGCGCGCCGAGAGGATAGAAAAATATACGCTGGCTAAATGAAAAATAAAGCTCTCTCTCTCTCTCTCTTTCTTTCTCTGGTTCTGGCCACCCTAGCGACCGGATGTATTATCCGCAAAATCTCGAGTGCCACTCGTGACTTCAGCAATTTAACGGAGGATTTAGCGGCAGGGAATGCGTTAAACGTTCTGTGGGAAATAAAATGGGATTTCGTCGCATGTCTCGGTACAATAGCGCACAATATCAGAACCGGCGAGCATGCGAAGATTCATGTAAATTCGTCGCGCTCAGTAGTACACATTAAACGTTCATATTCATAGCCCGACCGAAACGGCCACAAAAAGTAATGCGCGATGAGTTTTCATCGTCGGCAGGAAAGGCCTTCGGCATTGTTGCTGCCTCGAATGGCAAACTGAGTTCGCGGTCGACGCTTTCCGATCTCGAGTATTCTACACCGCCCTGCAGAAACCGAAAGCGCAGAACCCGAAGTCGGCAGGAAAGAAGATGCGAGCGTGAAAAAGAGAGCAGAAAGTAGTCGGGAGGAGTACCGAAGGCATCCGCAGCGCGCGGATCTCTTTTTCGGCAAGAATCTTATCCCGCAAAAACCGCAGAACTTCTCGCGCGGCCTAATCTCGCTCCTCGGACTGCGCGTACAAACCTCGGCCGTGGCCGTCGAAAATTCCACTCCTCCGTAATCAATAACGCTGGCCGGACGGATCCGCAGCCGAACAATCCAAAACGGATCCGCAGCCAAACGTTTCATTTACACTTTCGACGTCCGTCCGTCTCGTTTTCTTCCGACGCAGCGAAACGCGCACTTTCACCTACCTAGCCCGACAACGCGCGCGCGCATTCAATCATTACGTCGATCGGAAACGTATTCAATTAAAGTCGGCGTACCTGCGTCACCGGCAGAATTGTTGTTCATGAAATTGACAGAGGGGTGTATGGTGTATGGCTGTATGTGTTTGCGCGTACGCACTCGTGCGCGGCGGTGGCGAGAGATTTTTTTTTAATCGACCCCACCATTCCGTATCCATGGAGCGGCCAATCTTACTTTTGCGCGACGGGCACATCTGTCATCGCGAAAAACGGCCGCGTCGGGAGAGATTGTTAAGCGAGGCGTAGAGAAATGTCGAGGGAATCGATCGTTCGACAGACGCCCGTGATTAACTCATTGTTACGGTGCGCCCAGGAATGGGAGCTGCATTAATCCAACGAGTCGGAGCTGGGATTTTCAGCCGATACTCGCTTCAGGATCGCTCGGAATTCCGAGGTTTGAACGGTCGCGGTGTAACGAAGTGTGGCCTCGCTTCTCCATGGAAAAGTATCATTTATCTCCCGATGCTATCAGCCATTTTCTTCATTTCTTCATTTTCAAGATCGTCATCAAGAAACAATCTCCTGCTTTTTCGAAGTCGACCGATTGTGAGAGAAGAGAGCATTCTCGAGTTTGCCGCGCACGAAAATTCCTCGTAACTGTTTCGTCACAGTGTAAATCGGATTTCTCGAAACGGCCGAACTGTAGAAGCGAGGCAGCTGAGGAAAGTTACGCTGACTTCCTCGGCGGCAAAAAAGAAGCCGTAGTTACAGCGGAGGAGGGAAGAAAATATTAGAAGCTCGGAACAAACGAGGACCTCTTACCGGAAAAAAAAAGCGGTAGAACTAACGCCGGCTATCCACTTCAACTGTAAAACACGTAAACGTACGCGTGTACATACATGGCAGTAGGAGAGAATACCACACGGCTCGTGAACACTCTTAAAATTCTATTGCCCCATATCCGTTGGGCCTTGAATATATGACAGTGCGAGTGCCGCAGTATTCCGCCTCGGCGTGAATACGTTGCCAAAGCCAAGAGCAACATTTGTAACGAAATGAGAAACCCGCCGCGTACTACGACCAGCGTAAATTACGTCAATTGTGCCGCGAATAACCATTTTCACTGCGTATTCCGTCATTCGAAAATATCCGTAATACGCGCACGTAGTCGCGTTATATATAGATACTATTTCACGCAGGCGGCCGTAAGCAAAATACATGTGCTCTGAACTTCATAAATTCTACCACGCGTTGAATCTATACCACAGAACTTCCCTCACTTGCAGATGCTCAACCACAGACGATCCATGCAATAGAGACGCTTTATCGGACAAAATTATGAAGAAAATACGAATACGTATCGAAAGGAATAATATACAGTCACATTAATCAAATTTCCAAAAAATGACGATTATACGCAAAACATAAACTATCGCGAGAAAAGCACAGTACTCGAACCTATATCCCTACACTGAATTCCAAACGTTGCCGAAGGTAATCCTGTCGATTCACCTACACCCGCGCACCGGAGGCTACAAATTCCATGGACCTATACAACCACCCTACCATACAACCTCCCTATCTCGCATAAGCATACGATTAACCCGGCGCATTTGCGATTCGAAGATGTCATCGCAATATCGAGCGTAGAAAATGAGCGTCGCGTCGAATCCACTCACTCTCGCATTGCCACCGTATCCAAGGGACAATAATAAATTGGGCCGATGCAGGCGAAGAATCATGGGCACCAACGAAGACGTCCATACCACCTCGACCAACCGAAACTGATTGTGAGCCTTCTTCGCCAGCGTCAACTCCACACTCACCAACCCACCCATCACCCAATACCTCGGATTTATGAATGCCGCTCGGCGTAAAGGGACCGTGCCCGTTTCCTGGTTGTAAAGGGAGATATATGAACCTTATGGGACACCGTACATTAAACCAAGAACGGCCTGCGCCTGACCGTACGTACATAGGTACGCGTTATACGTGTACAGGTATAATGCGCGACGAAGGAAGTGGGCGCGCAGAGAACGTATACGCCATTTCGCAACTACGTGCGCGCAAACAGTCTCGCAGTGCCAGGTGTTGTTACGGCACGAGGGCGAGGAAAGAAATTGCTGATTTCTGTGCGGGGGTGGAGACGGAGACTGCGCCACGGACCGCGTCTTCGGAGACTCGGCCGGAGTTTCGAGGTATTTTTTAACGGAGCGCGCGTGTCAGGTTTGTCATATTTCAGCGACACCTATGTTTTCGGCAGGATCACGGTGTTTCGGTTATACACGTATAACGGGTATACCGAGGAAAAAATATGCATCATTCATGAGCGAGTGGCGTGTAGACGGTATAACTTAGTCCAAATAAAATGGAGATTTCGTGAGGAGGGTTCTTGAGGATCGTTTTGCTCGGTTGATGTTAAGTAATTCGGATAATTATGCATTTTGGATCAGTGAGGAGTTGGGACTAAACGTTTTCGCTCGCGGAGTATCTTCGTTACTCTCGACGTAAGTGAATGATGGAATTCGATGGTTATTCGGATTTAACGCTCGTAACGGAAGATCGGCGAGGTTTGATAAGACTGTGCGCCTAATTTTGATGCCTCATGAGATGCGTATCTGCGTATATAGCGATGCCGAGAGAAGTTCGACCGGCGCTTACGCGGAGACTCTTCATGCAATTCAAATTTCTCCTCGCGCAGTGCGAATCGCGGGGAGCGGGCTGTTTAATGTGTCCCGCAAGGAGGGCCTGACTCGTTTTTAATTTCGATGAAAATGCGCGCACGAAGATTTATGGAGCTCATGGAGCACCGTAGATTAAACGGCGAACAACCACGACGCGCACGTGCGGTGTCACCTATATAAATGCGACACAGATATACAGATATAGAAGCGTATATATGTACGTCCACGCGTACAGTGTGTCCGAAGAATTTTCAATCGCACTTCAATAATGTGTTCAACGACTGGAACTGAAAAATAATTACGCGCGCAATAGATAGAGAAGTAGAAGCACTTATATTGTCATAACAATTTTGCGTTATCTCGGACTCTACAATGTGTTATCAAGGTGTGATCGGAAAATGTTTCGGCACCCTCTGTACACGTGCGTTCGCCGACTGGCGGTTCACCCTGGAATACGACGGTATACAAACAGTGTAGGTATAGCTGAACGTGGTAGCATCCTTACTGGCAGTTTCGCAGGTACGTCAGTATGTACGTACGTACCTGGCAAATATTTTGATACAACTCACGCGGCGAACATAGTTACAGAGGGTACAGAGGTATTTCTCTCCCGCCTTCTATTCCTCCATCCTTCGCTTTCTCTCTCCTTGTCGTTTATCTCTCTCTCTCTCTCTCTCCCTCTGGCTGTATCGTTTAACCGCTCGAATAGGCAGGTGCACCTTTGTGAATTTAGATGAGCGCAGCGTTATGTGCCGCAAAAAAAGACAAAACCGCGTTTGCGCGAAAGCCCGACAGAGATGATACCGATCCTCGACAGCGTCGTTTTACGGAAAAAGCTAGAAGGTTCAAAGGGGCCGGGAGTGGTAAGTGAATTTTTCTCGACTCACCCACGTCAGTCGCGTCACGAGACACGCAAAGCTTTCCGCGTGTCCTCGCCGAAATACAAATCTTCCGTCCGCGGAATTGACACTCATAATACGCCATTAGCAAAGTAACCTTAACATCTTCCAGTCTAATCGAAACATTACTCGCAAAACGTTTCCCGAGTCCTCTGCACCAGCCTCTCGACTCTCGCACCGCTTGAAGTTACATCGAATTCGCGCGAAAGTTCGCGGATCAACGATCCAACTTCCCAGACCGGCAGGAGTGATTCTTAAACATTCATCCCCACCGACGCGAGTGCTGATTAACACTTTAACGACCGGTCACACAACATGTGTGTGATAGCCGGAACAACCGTTTCACAGCCGCTGACACCACGGTGGTGTCATGGGCAGGCCAGTCGTTGTATGCCGGTGACACCACTGTGGTGACGGTATCGCCCAGTAGCAGACGACAGCCGGCGACAAGCGAAGTAACAGAGTTAGTGGTGCCGGCGCCAAGCGAAGAAATTTTAACAAACAGTGCGGCCGCCAAAGTGTTAAGACGATTCCGCGAGCTCATTGCCGCGCGCGAGCCCGCAGAGAACGACATGAAATCCGTAGAACGGTCGTCGGACAGAGGCGGCAACTGGAAATTGGAGCGCTCTCGCCGGACTCTCATAACCCGGCGAACGGCGAGAGGCGGCAGATGAATTCTCTCGCGTCTCGGCTTTTAATACCGACAAACAATGCGTCCGCGAAACTGTCGACACGGAGGGGGCCTCGAGGACACTGGTGGCCCGATCGGCGCCGATCGATCCGCGGCACACAGTGCGACACAATGTTTTTTTTTCTCTCTCTCTCTCTCTCTCTCTCTCTTTCTCTCTTTTCGCGTACAGGACACGACGCAAGAGCGAACATTGGCACTCGTCCTGAATGTCGATGAAACAGATACAATATCGCGAGGGCCGCGCCGGAATGGAGAATGGAGGCGAGAAGAGGACGGTGTTGCGAGCTGGCTCGGCTTCGATGATACGATGAAGAAAGGTGGAAGGTGGCGACCCAGTTGGGAGAGTTTCTATACAACGTCCGCGATGATCCGACGGGCGGGGGTGGAGGAGGTAGTAGCAGAAATAGTAGCAGAAATAGTAGCGGCCTGTCGGGTATGGGGCAGAAGACGTCGATGGTGTGTGCGTGCGAAAGGCGGCGCGGGGGTGGTGGGCGAGGGTACGCGTCGCGCGTTTTCATCCTGATAATTCCGGACGACCACCGGCGCATGCCATTCACGCCGAATGACACGATTCAAGCGTAGGCGCCGCGCGGCGGCCCTGTCGCTGGCTTTTTGTCGGGAACTTTTCAAACGGCACGATTTCAGAGCTTTTGATCCTTCGCGTACGAAACTGGCGTCATAGAGGCAGCGGGAGCGTGGAGGGTGGGAGGGAAGACTGGAATCGTTGTTTGCGAGGAAGTTCGTAATAGGCACTTTTTTTCGACAAAATATGTTATGGATCTCGACTGTTTACTTTGAAGTCACGACTGCCCACGCATAAATGTAAACACGAGCGCATTGATTTCCGGTCGCTTTCCGGCGTCTCTTTTGCTGCCTCTTTATCGTGCACACCGCAGTGAATGACGTGTACGGGCGTACTGTCTGACTGTTTTTTCTGCTCGATAAACCAGTTCGGCGGTCCGGCAATGTCAGTGAATTATAGAGCGTTAATTGACAAAGAGCTGTTGTGCGCGTCTGCATTAACAGGGCGACAGTGACGATTTTACAGCTCTCCCGATACGCGTACGCGCGCCGAATAGCCGGGCGAAAGATTAATCGGGACGCCCCCCCGACATCAATTTTCCGCGCGAGCTATTTCGCGCGGGCCGATTTTTCGGCGCAAAATAAAACGTCAGAGTGTCCAAACTGCTGCGGATCAAACGCCGTTCTTTAATCGAAATATTCGACGCGAATTTCGCCAGGGGCGCGCGCTCGGTGGGTCGCCAAATTTTTTGCGAAAATAAAGCTTCCAAGTGTCGACGCATTGGGCTACGCGGAGTCGAAACGCCACGCTCGCCTTCGGACGAAAACGTTCGGCGAGGATTGGGTGTCTCGCTGTGTCGCGCGCTACCTAATACCGACGAAATATTCCGGGGCAAAAAAGAACGTCCTTTTTACGATTTTTACGCTCGAAGCGGAGGTCGCGCGAGGTATGGAGAGAGGCAGGGCGAGAAAAGAGAGGACAAATTCTGGCCGGCTAGGAGCAGAATGCGTGAATCAACGTCGGCTCGTCGCTATAAAAGCGTAATTGAATTTTGGCGACAACGTGTGTTTCGGAAAACGGTCGGCGAGCGGCGAGAAATGAAGGAATAAATTGCGATCGTGTTTTCGTGGGCGAGGAAAAAAGGGGAGCGAGAGAGAGAGAGAGAGTGGGCCGAGAATAGGGGCTGCACACTGCACAGTTCGTGCCAGCGAGACGATTTCGTCGGGCGTATGCGGAAATCTGGAGCGAGTGCGGCTGCGGCCGTGTGATTAGTGCCAATCAAGGGACGATTTCGTGTTCTGAATTCGAGATCGCGTTAACGCGAGAAATCAATAGGCGCCGCAAACCGAGCCGATTAAGGATGCACGAGCGGGTAGAACCACAAATCTAGAAATGCCGCGCGCTTGGCTTTCGATTTGAATAGCCGATAAATAGTATTCCGCACGGCCACGGCTTGTTCCACATTTCCGACGCGGCATTGTCGGGGGAGTTTCGATGGCGCCGCGACGGCCTCGCGCTTGCGGGATTATTAAAATGCGGAGGGGGCAATTAAAAGTTACCGGACCGACCCGCTTTCGAGTGATCTCGGCGAGGAACAAACCACTTCGGGCAGGAATATCGCGGCAAGTGCCACCGAAGAGGCCCTTTTACGAGAGTGTCACCGAAAAAAAAGGAGAACGCTCGAGGCTCGAGCTCGAGCGTTCTATTGCAGGGACTTCGAACCGTCGGAAATTAGTTATTTCGGCGTCGAGGAAATGTCAATGGACGGGAAGGGATTGGCGAAAGAGGGAGAAGGAGAGAAAAATGGGGAAGATATAAGAGGGACTCTTGCATCTAGAACGGATTTATTCCTATATTGCATTATTAAAAAGTCAGCATTAAATTTCAATCGGCTGTAGACGAGGACCTTTCGAAAAACAAAGCGTCGTACAAGAAAGATTTCTCACGATCTTCTCGACTATGTATTCCTTCAGAATAATGTCGTCGGTACTTTCATCCACGAGTCTCCAAGTGTTCCGCGTAAGACGCAAAAGAAAAGTATGGTTCACATTTTTGAGTTAATATTACAATATATGCAACAGCCCTTAAGTGTTATCACGACACATCCTTGAATCCAGCGTACACACGCAGACGGAACGAGGAGAAAGCAAAAGACGAGTAAGGCACTCGACAAAGAGCACTTTGAAAATGAGCTCTATAAGAAGTATGATTCACGACGCTCAATATGAAGCGAGCACTACCAGTAGACGCGAGGGTTGAAGTCGAATGAGACGTCGAGTCGCAACCTCATTGACTCTCGTCGACCGTTCGATTCGATATGCTGATATACCTGAGATCGATATACCGGTTCGTAAGACGCGAAGATCATCGCGTGTCCTCGTCAATCTGCTACTTACGATCTGAGTGATCATTTAACAGGCCGGAGCAGCTGTTTGCTCGAACATTAACCGTCTCCCACCTCTCCCTCCTTCTGTCTTTCTTTTTCTCGCTATCTGTCCTTTAGTTTCGCTCCCTCGCGCTCGCACCGCGCCGAAAGATGAATCGATTTCGCCGAGCGGAGCCGCTCTATGAATAACGATACACGGATTAAGAACGCAGACGAGCGAGCCGATGGAAAATGGCAAACGGCCGTGACCGGTCGGAGGACGATGAGCTTGACCCGAAAATGTTGCCTTCGAAATTTCGAAGCGGATTTTTACTCCGCGCCTGACGTAATCGGACGGGACGTAAGAAGAATTCGATGCGCGTAATCGGATATCGTTGTGACGGAGATTCTTATCAACGACGAAATTAATCATGCGAATTGGCCGACGGTCGTTTATCAATCTGACGCACATCACGCGTCAGATTTAATTTATAGAAAATGTCGCGCACGTCGCGTCTAGGCGCGGTTTCGCAAAAATTTGGTTCCGTACATAAAGTTCTCGCAAGGACGTATAATTCTAACGGCACGCAACCCTGCTATCACGTAATTTACTGCGACTCTGTATTCATCCGCAAGAATTTCATAAGGCAAACTTCTCCGTCCAATAAATACATCGACAATAAATCAAGCTTGCAGCTTCCTTCGAGAGGAGCCGAAAATTGGGTCAGTGGCTCGTTCCAGCGACGCAAGAGACGCAAGACGCAATCCCTTTAAATTTCGGAAGATCCACTATCCTAGAGCGTGCGATAACGGACGACAGGCGAGCCTCTGAACTGACGGCGCGAGGCAAAATATAAACGCAATAGTTTACGATCGGCACTGAACTGCGAACGTTCGGTCGTCATTAATTCTCGCAGTCGTGCGGACGATGTCACTGGCGACCGGTTTTGTAAGCCCAGAGGATCGACGTGCCTATATCGGCGCGGATCGATGCACGATCTATCTCGGGCGTGTTAATGTGGTCGCACCGAGGCGAGGAAAGCGCGACGGGCGAAAATAAGATTCGGAATCCGTTTCCCAAGGAAGCAGCGCCCACTCGAGACGCGAGAGCTCTTCAAAAGTTATTGAGAACGAAAATGAGATCGCGGCTGCTGCTTCGTGCGACGAGCGGTTCAACCTTCTGCACCAGTCAATCTATACAGTGTAATCCGGACGGAACTTTCGTCGCTCTTTTCATCCGTCGCGTCATCTAATCCTTAGATCCTGGATTCATTTTTACAGAACGGAATCCACTGGGAGTGCCTTACTGTACCTATCCGTAAATTGGCTGCTTATGATAGAATGTGTTAAGCTGATTTTGTTCCGATTTCATTACCGTTCACGTTGCTTGGCATCGTCGTGTTTAAATGTGCCGTAATTTTATTGTTTCGAATATTGTCCCGAAAATGACGGCGTTTGAAAGTTACTAATCACGATCATTATTCACTTCCCACACGGTGCCTTTGCATATCGTCGACCGTATGTAATTGCAGAACGATATCAACGATTGGCTTCCGAATGCAATAAAATGGCCTGCATAAATGTGTTTGTCCGTGCTCGCGCAGTATTTGTCCCATTGGTCGGTTCGTTACATGTCGTAACTGAATATTGAAATTTTGCCCCGCTGTTTTTATGTACGGTACAGCGAGCATGTTACAAAGTGATTGTGCGCAAGGAAAACAGCGTGTTCACAGAACGCGTGCGGGGGTGTAGCACTGGGAAGATCAACGAGACGTATCGGTGCCGAGTTATTTATTAATGCATGAACATCGCCAAGTGAAGCGTATCGGTGATCATGATTACACCGGGTGGGCATTATTGACAGCCTCACCCGGGACGCCCTGTAGCAGAAGTCAGCTGTCTATTAACTGTCGCGTCGTGCCAAGATTACGTAAACTCTACCGGCCCTCGCCGGTACATCGAAAATAAAGTACATCCACCCAATTTGTCCTGCATTCTCGATGGGCCAAAAATAGAAAATGACAATTTGCGTTGGAACGTACTAGAAACGTTTCGACTGGCGGGACCTGTGTGAGGCAAAAATTTGTTAAAAGAGAAATGATTAAAACTTAAGTCGGTCACGAATTTGTGAGATAAGTACGTAATCGAAATTTCGAATTTCGATTACGGAAACTTCGGCGGACGCTGTTAATGCACTCAGCTCCGAGGACTCTGGCAGTATTTTGAAAAGCACTATACGCTGCAAAACGATACAGGTGCGATCCCTTACACTCTCACGGCGCGCAAGTTTGACTCTAACGAACGCTTGAGATCGTAAAATTGGCCGATAATTAAATTCGCCCATTCGCGAGACTCGGAACGCGGCGCGAGGCTGAGAGGATCGAAAGTGCGCGCGCACGTCGATGAGAGGATCGCAGGAGGATCTAAAAAGAACGGGGTCATCCTGCGTGACGCACGGGAACAAAAGCCACCCCCTTTAAATTTCAGAACTGTCTCGCTGCCGGCTAACACGGGCGCAAGGCGTGCCTTGAGTTGCCGCTCGAGGAAACACGGGGTTGCACTTAAATTAAATTAGAAGCACAAGGCCTTTACCGCGATGAAGGACACGGGGCCGACGACGGCAGACAATTTCGCGGATCTTTCTTCGACCTCGGCCTTCTCCTCTGCGGACCAAGTGCTTCGTCGTTAATTCGCTCCGAATTTGTATCGTCGGCACGTTTCCCGTCTTCTCCACAATCCACGAAATTATTTCCCGACGTAACAAAGACAAGGAGAAGGACGAGACAGGGACACTCGATGAAAATGGAGCTCTTCAAATGAATTCCGGCACATCGACGTTCGCTCGCGTTTCCAAGTAACACAGAGTTCACGAAAGTAACGATATGAGCGACGTTAAATTATAAAGATAAAACAAAAATTATAATAAAATATCGCACGAACAGATCAAAACACTCTTAATACAACCAAACTTCCCAAACGACATTTATCCAAAGCACTCCTCACGCGACCGCCCCTAGCCTTGATTATAAAAAAGCAACGAACACATCATGACACTCACCATGATCATCTTGGCTGGTCACGTTCGTGGGAGGATTCGCTTAGGTCCCTCCCGCTAACGAAGAGGATTATCCCGCCTTCCGTCCGCGGAAGTAGTACTTTCAGCACGTCCTAAACCACCTGCAGGGACTTCTCGTACGCTGACATCGTCGGCTCCTCGTTACTCTTGCCCTCCTCACCCCCTTCCTCCGCTTCCTCGATCGGCCGTGTCGGCGTGCGCGCGCGCGCTCGCCGATATTCTTCGAAAATTTCCCCCGAGAGGTGCCGGTCGGCACTCGGAATCTCGGATGACAAGATCTGCCGACTCCTCGACCGTGTGCCTGTGCGTGTGTCTATGCGTGTGTGCGCCCCCGTGCGTGCGTGCCGCGCGAGGTGGATTGGCGATCGATCGGAGATAATCAGAAGAATCGACGTGGCTCGCGGAATGGGCAACGAGTGAGACGAGCTCTCGAGGATCTCTCTGTCGCTCTGCTCGCTTCGCTTGAAAGCTCCGCTTCGCTCGGTGCGCAGTGGAGAACTGAGCGAAGTGCCGGCCGGCCGAGCAGCCAGGCGGGCTTTTCCAACCGGCTTAACCAATCGCGACTTCTCTCTTTCTCTCTCTCGCTCCCGCTACGGACGACTGTACCGCGTACCGCTATCCCTTTCCAGCTCTCTATCCGCCGATCTCACGCGGTCTCTATCTTTCTTCTACGATATCGCTATCTTACTCGATCCCTCCCTCTTTCTCCGACGCTCTCTCTTTTGCCACCTCTCTCTCTCTCTCTCTCTCTCTCTGTCTCTCTGCGCACATCTCCCTCCCCCGACTTCCATCCTCTTTCCCTCGCTCTCCGACCGTCTCGCTCTCTCCTTCCGGACACATCTCCAACAGTCTGCTGCTGCATCGAACCCAGGGGGCTGACCGATATGGGATTTGCCCCCTTGGCTAAATAAATTTGTCCCCCTCGCGCCCCTGTCCTTCTCTCGCCGATCACTCGGTCAGACTCTTTCCTCCACGGCCTCTTCCTCTCGTGTCTAACAATTAGTATCGCGCGGAAAAATTGGCTTCGCCGACGCGAGCGCGTGTTTCGTAGGGAAAGGGCAATTTTTCGATTACGCGCGCAGGCACTCTCTCGTCGGCTCACATTGCCGCGGACGTGTTTTTCTACTCCCCCGTTCCGGAATCCTCGTACACGTACTCGACGTTCGCTCGCCGCGAAGTGCGCTGCGAGGGCGTCGTTTTTCTCCCGACACCAGACGGAGAACTCGGGGATGGAATGAAATTGAAATTCAGAAATTCAAATCGCTACACGCCGAGCCGCGGGGAGAAGTCGAGCGCGAAGTCCCTTTAGTCGTGACACAAAAGTCGTACCCGGGACGGAGAGGGAAGTCCTCGAGGCACGTATGTTTAAAGATACAAGAGAGTTTCGTACGCGAGGATATTTCGCGGAACTATCGTCGGGAGAAGTTTCCCGGGCGTTTTGACCAATTGCAATTTCTTTCTCTCGGGTTATGTGTATAGGTAGCCTAACTCCCATACTTTTGTCTTCAACCGCGTTTCCGTTGTCCTCGTTCACATACCATCACTGTGCATCTCTCCCTTTCTTCACCCCTGTTCCCTGTTTTTAGCTCCCTCTCTCTCTCTCTCTCTCTTTCGCTCTTTCTATCTCTCTCTCAAACCTATCGCATCCAGACGTCTAGAGAACAGTCTGCTGCATCCATTGCCAGTGTAACTTCCCGGCAACGGGCGGACTCATCCCCGAGATAAAAAGGAATGAATGCGGGACACGTAAAAATATCTGACGCGCGCAACGACACAAGGTTGTTGCGAAATTTACAACGATTCCCCGCGAGGGAGTCGGGCGGAATTTCGAAGACTTTTTCGCCCCGACGCCGACGCGCGTTACCAACTCGCATTTAACAAATCCAGCGAACTTTTCTACCCCCCAGCCCCGGGACCGCGCGAGACGTACAGCATTTCTCGAGGAAAATGCAGATCTACAGCAGTTTTCCAGCGTTTGCCCTCGGTACGCCAGAAACAGTCCCACTGACAAACGTTCTCTCGAGTCTGAATGCGTCGGCGATTCGGTTTCGAAGGACGTGTATATCAGAGTCTTGCGGAATTTAAAGCTGACATGTCTTTTCACACGCATGCCGCGGCGTCGTTTGCGCAAGGCTTAGAGGACGTTTTAAAAATGAGTTATAGATGTGACACTGTTGCACTCACCTGCAGCTGCAGCTCGGTGGATGTCACGTTCTCGCACGTCGGTCTTCTATTAGGAGGAGGCAACACGGCTTTCTCATGCTTCTGCGATGCGTACGATTTGCGTTTCCACGGCTTTCGGTAATGATTCGGCACGCGCTATGATTCACGCATATTTTCCTGTTGAACGGTCGCCTGGGGAGACGGATGGATGAGAATGTCTGGAAATAATATCGTTCGGCATGAGAACGCGGCAGAGGCAAATTACGGAGATTACGATCGCGTCAATTAGATAACGATTTCCGTGGGACAAATTGATTTCTGTCCTGAAACGGAGGATATCTGAATTTTATGCGAATTCATTCGCAGAGTGAATAATACGCGTCGCATTTGTCAAACTGATTACTTGTTTTACGTATATATTAATAAAATCATCCATCCGGCAGCGGACTGTAATTAGACGACAACTTGTTCAGAAATAATATAATTTACGATAAAACACTATATGTTCTCAAGTAACCAAACGATCGCGATTAAAAATAAATTCATCATAAAGCGAAACTGAATGAACATAAGCAAACGTCGCACGAAATGTGCCGCTATCGGTCACGGTGACAGTTTCAAAATTATTCGCATTCCACCGAAGCATCCCGTCGTCAGCGTCTACTCTCTCTTTCGATGTAAACCTTACGCGAACGATCCGTACAAAACAGCCGTGCGTCTGGCATCGCACATTTAAAACCACATCAACTACAACCCTCTAATTAAACAATTCTCGCCAGAATCCACCAGAATCGACCCAAGAGCACAAATCTTTGGGACTGCGTAAACCGATCAAGATCCTGGCAATATCGAAAGACACTGCAGAGAAACAGGTACATACACACTAACCTGCGACAAAGCGAAAGAAATCGGATCTCAGTGTCTCAGGGCGGACGGTTTGCGCGCGTGCCAAGCCACCAGACTCTGCCTTCCGTGCCGGCCAGGGACGTGATTGAGGCCTCACTTTCGAACTCGCCAGTTTATCGGGCCTCGTTTTCTAAGTCGCGCGAATTTATCAGCCGTTACTTTCGAGACTGCCGCGCGAAATTTATCGGGCCCCCCCGGTTCGAGCGAAGTTGCCCGGGCGACTCGAAAGTTCGCGTCGTAAAGCAAATCCTGACCGCCGGGGACTCGATGAAATTTTCATTCGACGCCGGATACGGCGCACTGATAAAATCGATCGGTGTACCGACCGCGGGCGCATACTCCGGGATCCTAAGACGACGGCGGGCGAACGAGGGAGGCAGGCTGCGAGAGGAGGGACGGGACGTGGGAAATAAGAACAGAGAACGAAGCTGGGAGCCGCGTAATCGCGCAACGCCCAGCTGCCATCGAGCGAGACGTGATTGAACCGCAACTTTCGGCCGAGAGTTGCGAAGTTTACCTGCGAATTTCCTGGCCAGATCGTCCGCTTCGGAGTTCCGCGGATAAGCTGAGCGTGCCGAGAGCGAAGGGGACATTTTTATTCGCGTCAGACGCACGCCAGGAATGTTAATCTCGATCCACGGACTCTGGCTCATCTGAATCTGGCGCGCACACGAGACGCGATCGCGATTAGTGAATGAGTTCATCTCGCGCGGAGGAGGATTGTGCGGGCGGATTTATCATTTCGCTGAATGCATGACATAATCTGATTCTGTTTGTTACGGCGTGATAAACGTGCCCCATCGGGATGTGAGTTGCGGGAAGATAAGCGCTGCTAAATGAATAAATAGTGATAAGTAATACGGTGCATATGCGTCATGAATAAAATGGTCGCAGACGTCAAATAATTCTCGACTACGAACTCCAGCTGTTTAAACCTCCGTAGGTGCAGGGGAGTGATAAGCACGGATGCGCGTCCTATTTCATCGCTAAACCAGTAGATTAACCCGGTGCAGCTACTTTCGCAGGTACTTTAGCACGCGAATAAATCGTACAGCGAGACATATTTCTAAAAGCAACGATTCTGTTTTGGTATAATATTTACGTCCGTATGTTAAGGATCGTAGCAAGAGACTGATGGTACGGCGATGTGCTTTGGATTGTGCTGGTCTACGTGTGCGTCGAGCCGGCTTCGAAACGTGATCGAGGCCTCACTTTCAAAGTTGCCTGCAGTGTACTCACTCAGTCAGTCAGTCAGACGTGTGGCCCAGTCGCTTCCCTAACGATGAAACGGCCGCGCGCTTTTACCTGACGAGAGGATGCTTTTACGGGCGCGTGACGTGCCATTTTCATTGATGCATTATCGCTAGACTGGCGTGCTCTTCAACAGCAGGAAATGCGGCTAAATGATACACGAGTTTTTCAGTGAAATCTAAATACGTTGAATATTCCAAGATCGTCGTCGCACGGAGTAGAAAGTGAGATGGAACAAAAGTATTCGAATCAAAGTTCACAATTATTCTCGTATAATCTATTCATGTGTGCCGTCGCATCTTTATCAAGTGAAATCAAGTGAAATGGTAAGCGAGATTTCTAAAGAATTTGAATAAGTTCGCGATACGTAAGAAGTAATTACAATATTGTACGTGTATTCGTTCGCACAGTACGTAATTACATCTGTACGACAAAAACAGAGTAGAACGATCGAGGAAACAAGATCCACTCCGACAGAAAAGCAGCAGTCCACCGTACATCGAGCCTCTCCCCGTCGCGGGAAATAAACTATAATCTATAACGCAATGCCATAAAGCGTAGCAGTCAAATGAAAAATATGAAACGCCACCCGGAAGTATTGAAAGCGGACCCGCGGCGTTGCGTAACGGGCCGACTGCAGTAAAACGTTCGAACGACCAATAGAAGCATGCGACATCTTCGAAATTGCCAAGAACAGTGGCGAACAAAATGGGCGTCGCGTCCGTGCGAATAACGTATAACCACGCATTAGTTTCATCGTTATTCACGTCGTCTCTCGACTTTCTAAATCATAGACACGGATATCGGGAGGTGGCCTGTTGGCCGGTCGAACGAAAACAACGCTTGGGACGCAAAGAAGGTGGGGACCGAACGGATCGGAACGTAATGAAGAACGCAAGGCAACGCAACGACGACGACCGGAAGCGAATGAGTCGTGCGCGACGTGCGCGTCGATTTTACTTTCGCGGAGCGATATTATTGCGGAGCCGCACCATTGCGGCAAAATGGATCGTCCGCACGTTGAAGCGCAGTGACGTGGCGCATGCTCAATGGTCCTCCCTCTCCGCCCTTCTACTCTCTACCCCTAGCTTCGTGTTCGCTGTTACGAGACACGTTTCTCGGAGCGGGAAGATCGCGAGAAAAAATCGACTGCCTCTCGACTCTCGAGTGATTATACACGACATCGAAATAGAAAGAAACTTTCTGCGTCCGTACCTTCGGCACGAAGTTCGCCAGGGCCGGCGTAAATGTTTTGTCCTTCGAAATTATTTAAGCACCGCTCTCGCCGGGACCCCCGCGAAACGCCTCGCGGTATCGCCGCTTCGGGAGCACTGTTGGAATTTCAAATGAAAACACGTCCTCCTGAAAATTCGCCCTTTCCGTCGGGCGCTTGCTCAAGTTTATCGCGCATTCGCTGGTGCGTCTCTTTCTCGTTCTCTCGCTGCTCGATGAAGCAGCACAGAGACGGGGGATATATTGGATTCGCGCGGGTCTCTGTGTATCTCTTATAGGCGAATGTTCCGTTCGCACGGGTGCCCGGCGATATCGCGGGGCCGCGAGCAGAGATGAAAGGGGAACACATTATTACAATGCCGCGACGTGCATTATACCGCTGTATCGTGTACGACAAAGTATACGCATGTGCACGCTACTTTTCGTCGGAGGAGGATAGAACCGTTTTAATATTGGCTCCGGACTGACACGTGTTTCAAACGCTGTCGGGATTTCGTTTAACACGGTGCTCGGCTCAGATGGCGTCGGCGCGTCTCGTCTACTGGAGGCTTGGGCGAGTCTGGTTCTGTCATCTGGGTCAGTCTTATGTAATCATGGAAATATTCGGCAAACGAAATAGAGTGATCATGGAAAACGAGGTCGCGACAAACGTTCGTCGATCGAAAGGTAAGGTAAGAGAAGAACAATGAATGCTGTACGGTTTGTAATTTCCAATTTAAAAAAGACTCGTAATATATACGTCAACCTAGTCTGACGTATGAAGCCTACAGGTGCAGGACATGCATACGTAACGTACGGTCGCTCGAGCGGAAAATCCTCAAAGGACATTCGAAAAAGCGACTAAGAGCGACGTTTAAAACATTGATACGTGCGAAGGATCCACGCCACTGTCACGCTAGAAGCGCAATTCGAAGAATACCTCACACACGTGTCGCGATCGAACAGTCGGACGAAGCCTAGCGCATATTTCACGAGGCTTGTTGCGCTCCGCGCACTCGATCCTTCCGTCCGCCATCCGCCTCCCCTCGGCCGGACAATTTAAATTCAGCGAGACGTCGGAGCTGCGCGGCGCAGCGGTGAAATACCGATCGATTCGCCGTGAATATCGTGAGAATCGGCACAGCGCCGTTTTGAAGGAGAGGAGTCTCGAGAGCGTGCGCGCGCGCGCGCGCGCACACGTTGCGCGCGGGGCGAAAGAAAAGAGCAAACCGGTTTCCGATTTTACAGGTGCCGACTCGGTCATCGATCGACAGGCCGGCTCCTCAAAGGAAATCTAAAACACTTCCTTGACGTGAGCGTTCGCCTACCCGCGGGCCAAGTGGGTCGTACCGGAAGGGACGAAAGAACGAAAGCGATTTCCGTAACGACGATGCAATGCCTGGGCTCACCAGAGGCGTTCAGCGTCATTCCACATTCTACGGCCCTCGGATTTTTTGTTCCACAAAATTCATCGACCAATGCTCGACCAGTGTTCGGCGTAGAAGAATCTGGTCAGCCCGTGCGCGCCGATTGATATCGCAATGATATAGACGTCGCGCCTGCACCCACGCTCGACTTGCAACGAAACTCGACCTCGTGGGAAGGCCGCGCGGAGGAGAGAAGATACCGTGAGGAAAGTAGGGGTCAAGAAAATCGGGGTGAGCGAAATTAGCCGGGGCGGCAGTGAGGAGAGAAAAAAAAGAGCAGAGAGAGACAGAGAGAGAGAGAGAGGGGAAGAGAAAGAAAAAAGATATGTATCCCCGCGTAGAATCGTTATTCCGGTTTCGCGAAATTTACGCTCGAAACGGGACGGACGAGCGAGCCAACTGAAGAGAGAAAGAGAGAGCGAGAGAGAGAGAGACGTATCGACTTTTCGACGCTCGCTCGCCGTGATTTCGCACCCGCCACTCTGCCCGGCTCGTTGGCCGCTGACGTAAATTGTGCATCCATTCAGAAACACGCTGTCGCAGGACGATAGTAAAACACGACGGCTGACGGTGGAGATTAATACGCCGCCTACGGAGAGAGGCGTATAAGCGTCTCAAGCAGGTGGCGATAATTAGCATTATTTTTACGCGAAACCCCGACAGGCACCGCGCCGGAATGCCGCGCGCCACGATGATTTGGTGATTTTTTTCGAGAGGAGTCGCTCTTCAAGTTCCGTCGTTATAAATTACCATACTACGCGTCGGGCCGTTCCCTCGTCTACGTCTTGAATGAGAGAAACGGGCTGGGTCCGAAGGGGGCATTATTAAGCCTGATTCACACTCTACCGCCGGCGCGGTTTCACTATTTCCACGTATCGCCAACGTCCCTTTGCTCGTCATTGTCCTACAACATCAGCCCGGGGACCGCCAGGCTCTCACTGCTATCGGCCTACTTTTCGTTCTCTTCCTCTCTCTCTCTCTCTCTTGCTCCCTCCTTCTGTCTCCATCTCTCTGCCCCTCCATCTCTGCGGGCGCCAATTTACACGGGTGCATTACCCATTCCGCTTGTTTCAGAAGACACTTGACCCTATCGTATGACGCGCATGCACGATGTCCGACAGCGTCTTCGATCGGGCGGATGGATTCCTGCAGATTGTCGATTGCCGTCTTCGCCGAATTGCGCCGAATCTACTGATTTAATGGGGCGTGCTTCGTGGCGTCTGATATACGTGTAATCATCTGGAAGTGATGTCAAGCGAGATGACTCAAATGATGCCGGCGGCAGTGGAGACTTTACGGTACACTCTTCCGAAAATCGACGTCGTATATGTTGTGTACTGCTGATATTTAAAAATGATCGTAATTGGATAGAGTGACCGAATGTAAACTGATTTTGTGGTCGAAATGAGATGTAATAAGTCGAATAATTTTCGGTTTTTCGGCAGAGGTTTAAAGAACAATATATTCTCCAGCTTTCATTTTGATCGGACGATAAATTGTGGAAGATATCATGCACAGCAAGAGCGGGTAAAAAGGTATCTTCGATTTTCATGTTCGCTCTTCGTATTTTATGACTGAATCAGTGAACGGAAGGTCAGGGCTTAATAACTGTCGAGATTTTTCAAGGAAACTGAGTGTGGACGAGACTTTAATGTCTCGGAAGACTCATCAATGGGTTTTAAAGTACCCGGCCGCACCTCCGTTAGATTCCTCCACCTGTTCGCTGCACTTTCTCCGTTCATTTGTTTTCCGAAAACGTTCCTCACTGCTGGTCGGCACACTTTTAACGAGGACCCGCGCATCACGAAACAATGAGCCCGCCTGACAAGACATCAAACTGAATCTATGAACTCTCTCTCTACACCATCAGCAACTAAACATCCTCATTCCTTTTCTTATGACAACCTTTCACACGATTGTTTATTCTATCCCCTCTAAAATTCTCGCGCGGCGCATTGAACATGACGCGCACGTCACCAGTTACAATTTCCATGCAATTACCCGCCGTATTCAAATTCGGCAGCGAGGATTCAGTCGTGCGAGCGTAAAGTACGCCGAGACAGAGGCGAGCGGCCGTCAGTTGTTCTTTTTTCGTACGGACCCGAGGCGGGAGTGCCGCACGGCCTATTAGACACTTATGATTTATTCAAATCATTTACCGTACAGGCGGCGCACGGGTCCCGAGAGCGAGATCATTAATTCTCTTCGTTAATTCTTTTCGGGTTAATTAATTCCACTTGGTCGTGTAAACGCAGCTAAGTGTATAAATAGACTCACTTCGCGAGGCCCCCTTTCACCGGGGCTTTGACGAGTGTGTAATCTCGCATTCGGTGAATATACACGGACGAGTCTGTATAACGGTCCGATCGAAGGCCGGCTAATTCGCGATAATCTCGATCTTCGGCCCGACAGACGTTAGAGATACGCACGCCTATCCGTGATCTAACACGGCCGGCAACAAGCGTTACGAATCGCACTGCCCGCCATTAATTCGTCCCGCCTAGGCGTCTGTCGGGGTCCGATGATCGACAGGAGCAGATTCCAGGAGAGCAGCGTATAAGAAGACTCGTCTCGTTACCATTGAAGCTCTCGGAACGTGCGCTCGATAAACACGCGGCCGTGTCGACGTTTCATTTTATCGTGTCGCTCTTATTAAGACCTTAACGACTCGCCCGACGCGCCTCCCTCGCGGCAGTTTCGCTACGGCGCGCGGCTAGTGCCGGGGCTTTTATGCGCAATAAATGTGTGACTTTTATCTGCGCGCAGATATTTACTTTGCTAAAAGCCTCCTGTCTGTCCCCCTTCGCCCGCCGTCGTCGCTGCCGGCCCGATCGAAGCTGCGAGACGAAGAGTCTTGCTCGCTTCATTGTATCCGCGGACTCGATTCTGTTTCCTGGATTAAAGTGACGAGATTCAAGTTAACTCGTCGGCGCAAAATGCGATGACGTAAAAGATATCGCGACCACGCGCCAAGACATTTTCGCTTCAGTCACTATAAAACACCTTTCCTTCAATTCTCGCGGTCTTCGACGGCCGTGAATTCTTACGGAATAATATCGAATCGATAAAATCGGGAAGCGACGGTGGAATTTGACAGGAAAGCCTTCTTTATCCGAGCTCGCCTCTAATTACGGTTTCACCGCGAAATGCAAAAAGCCGATGGATTGGCATAATGTACTACTTCGAGTGAAGAGTACCGTAACGACATAATACAATCAAGCGCGCGCGGAACCGTCCAAGCAAAGGATACTCGATTATGAGAGTGGGGACGGAGGAAAGTTTATTAATGATGGCACCATGTGCCGTCGCTCATGGGCATAATAGAATAATATACCATAATCATGACTGCGCGCGTGTAGCAGTGCCATTAATGAACATGCAGAGCCGGGGTTTCGGGCTCACTGTTACTACGATAAATTCCCCGCGCAGCTAGAGGAAACTTTCACGTCATCGTGATGCCGGGATTCGTGACTTAAGTGATCGGCGAACGAAGTGTTTCTATTAAATCGCTCGCTCTTCCTGCACAAGTGTTTTATTGAAATTAATTTCACCCTTATTATCAGATTGTTACATGTGTCGCGTGATTCTGTTCGCCGTAAGCGCACTTTATAGATAGGTAAGTGATCGGCGAACGAAGTGTTTCTATTAAATCGTTCGCTCTTCCTGCACAAGTGTTTTATTGAAATTAATTTCACCCTTATTATCAGATTGTTACATGTGTCGCGTGATTCTGTTCGCCGTAAGCGCACTTTATAGATAGGTAATCTGTTGACGGAATTGATAGTATGAGGGATGCTACGTCACAGTGTCGAGGGAGAGTCGGGAAATTATTAGAAAACACGTCTCGTATAATTATTCAGGTAACTCCTGACGTTAGCGCGTTTAGGAACTAGGAGCGGTACGTTAATTGAGATAAACATTTGTTCAACACCCTCATTCGGTCAATTCGCCAATACTAGATGAGCGCGCGGGACGTCAATCATTTGTTCTCGATCGGGTATTGGGTCGGTCGGAAAGTAACTTCGTTTCAAATCAGCAAAGTTGTTTTTTGCAAACTTTATGTGGTACTCGAGTATCCACTTTTGAAATGATTTTAAGCCTACGGAGATGATGCAAAAGTGCTGAATAATCGACATTAATTCTTTCGGTCATTTCACGAGATGTTAGCCACGGATTTTTTGTCAGATTTTGAATAAAAAGGTGATAAACCGCTGACGGTCTTCCACGCCACATATGCATTCTTCAGGCAACGAGTTACACGCCGGCATCATCAAATCGGAATAATAATGGTTCCCAAAAACCGTGAAACTGAATGCAGTAAAAAACAAATTTACTTTCCCACCAAACCAATATCTTCGGCTATATATGACAAGAATAAATTTCCAATAGTCGCCCGTAGTGTTTCGAAAATACTTTGAAAGGGGATTGGTTCTCTTTATCTGACTTGGAACGATCTGAAAATGTCCCGTTTCAGTTCGACTCACTTTCACGTCGCCCTCCTCTTCAAAATCAATCTACTTACATGTCTAAGTCTCTTTGTAGATTAGTTGGTTCACTTTGATTGCACTGAATCTTTGAAGAAGATTGATATGATATCCTGTATAGCACCGGTGAACATTATCGCGCCCGACAGCGACAGCAATAATTGACGAGCCGGACGTAGAAGAGCAAAGACTGAATCGGCGCACCTTAAGTACCGTCCATCCTTTCTGTTACGTTTTAATTTGTGCAAATTAAGACTGCCCGAACAACGAAATTATAATGGCATCGAATTGAATTTAACGAACGTCAGATCCAATCAAAATAAAGATGCGGTCAATAGCTAACAGAAAAGGTAGATTGATGAAATGCTCTGCTTTATTCACTTTTCTACGTCGACGACTTAATTATTGCCTCTGCATGCGCGCGTTAGGTACATACGTTACATGTGTACACGTTCAGGGAACGCAAGTCAAGAATAAGAAAATACATTGCCTTAGAATAAAACGCGCGATGTACTTAAAAGGAATCGGTAAGCTAATGTTTCGAACTCTCGAGTACTATTGATGGATCGGCATCATCAATCACTCGGCAGAATATTCTGAGGACATGCGGTTAAGTACTGAACCTCCGTAGATTTTGTTCCAAAAATTACCATACGTATGTAAATGCACAATCGCACGAGTAAAGAGGTTTATAATCATAGATCTCAGTGGGAACTGACTAGAAAACATTAAAAGATATTCTTGCGTTTGAGTGATGCCGAGACACAATCGTCGCATTGATTTACTATCGATACGACTGTCGAAACTGTCAAATAAGTATTAACTAGCAGTTAAATGTGCGCGGCAGGTAATACAACCCTGAATCAAGTAAAATAAGTACAAATATAATCGTTCATGTACAGGGCGAGTCACTTAGCATACTTAACTTATCCGTAAACTGCCCCTTGTACGAAAAATAATTCCGAATTTCCACAAAACTACAAAAAAAAAAACATGATATCGTCTATCCCTGGGTATAAACAAATTTTTGTGTCAGATTTTGTTTAAAATAACAAACAATGTGGGAATAATTTAGGATTATTAAGTTACGTGAGTCATCCTGTACATTATGGATTCGACATATAATAATTTCGTCGTACTCTTTCTAATGGATGGCACCTAAAAACTTAAAATTTACCCCATTGTCGCCAATTAAAATAACATCGCTTCACTAAAACATAAATTACAAAATAAATAAATGTATACGAAAGACAAAATATAAGTACCGCCACTCTTTCAGCAGCTGATACTTCTCGATTCATAATCGGGCACACTGAAAGCACACACCAACACCTCACGAGCACGGGGAAGCCTTCGGTATGGAAATTATGCAACATGAAATAAACAGTAAAACGTCTAATCCTATGTTACACTAAGAAAACAACCGAACGTGAACGTCTTAACATCGATCCCTGCATGAAGAACAACTTCAGTGTCATCAAAAAAATACATCGATTTTTAACATTTTTGAAAGAGACCGAACTATGGAATAATGTATACCTTACAGTAGACTGAGGAATGTGATGAAACAAACCGTCAGTAATGACCCCTATCAAAACTTGACACTCTGTTAAATAATAAATAAAAAAAACATATAACAATTCTGTCACTAAATGCCATTTCTAACAGCCATATGAGAAGTCAAAGAATTCAGTATCGAAAATTCGAGGACTATATCACTGGTATACTTTCATATTGGAATTGATAGAACTAACACTGTCATTAAAATGCTCTCTGGTTTACTAAAATCGGATCGGATTGTAGAATTCCCTGATTCAGTTTACATCTCAGACGCATTTTGAGATTCAACGTTTTGAAGACGTAAAAAGTAATCCTTCTTTTAGAGTACCCGCCCAAGTACAAGAACCTACGGTAAGTCTCCAAACTAGTAGATTGATGTTTTAAACCAGTTGACACAGTATCGCCATGGAAAGAAAGATTACGATTGAAGTGCGAAATGGGGAACAGGCCGGCTTGATATGTCAGGCACCGCCATACTAAATTGACACATATCGTATAGGTTCCACGAATATTAAACTCTGTTTATCTACTAACGATATTGAAACGAAACCAGTCCGCGTTGGGCGTCGTCAATTGTGCGCGAGAACGTTACAACGTAGACGCTTCCATGTCGGGAATGTTATTCAATCCGGCCTTTTTCCAATAATACGCAGGTGGTCCTTTGGTGACGCAGTACTTCACATCAAGAGGATCGTCATTCTCAACATAGTACATGAGGTAAAAGTTACACATTTCATCTGAGCTGGTAGGACCTATATGTGTCCACGTGTCACGATGACTTTGCATGGTACAACGGGCTGCCAATATATCGCCATTTGTAGCAGTGATATTGTGATGAACGGGATAGAACATTTGCGGGGTCAATGGATCTCTTTTACCAAGTTCTACCCAAGTCTCACCGTTTTTGACTACGTAGCCAGATACAACTTTACCGAGAGCATGAGTATGGGTTCTGTATGCAAAAGGATGAATCGTTTTCTCTTCCTTCAACATGCAGGCAGTTTCCATATACTCTGTACTTCTGGGGGGTATAATGCCTGTAGTGGCCATGAGCATGACACCAGCGAGTTTATTTAGTGGACGCGTTGTATAATGAAGGAACACTCCAGAATCATCTGTGCTTCCATCCTTGAAGCGATCAACATGCGCGTAATGGACCTGTAGAACTAAATACTTGATTTGCGAGTCTTTTCCCACTTTGAAGCCCACGCCTTCCGGTAGTATCAAGTCTGGTGCATCTCTTGCCCAAGCGTAGATTATCTGGTCACCAAAATATTTATCTTCAGTAGTTGAAATTCTTATGCTTGTTAGACGTAGATTTCCTATACTACTAATATAACTCACATGTGAACCTTCACTGCATGGAGCTTCTGTGTGCTGTAGTGCACTGAAAGCATTTGCCATTTCTCCACAATTCCACACTGGTCTGTCGCTACCTGGCTTTGAGCAACCGTAGAGAAGTATGTGATGCGCTGTTGCCATTGTGGCGTTTGGTTCGAAACCAGTTATATAGTAATTTTTTGTGTAATCTACTTTGACCGGCGTACATAGGTATAGGTCAGGCTAGACACAAAAAAAACAGATCCTGCTGCACTTGATTTTCATCAAATATGACCCTAACTTAACATCATTAACGATAATTTGCAGTTTCTTTCAACTCCCTCCTGTTGTCAACCAAAAACACTAATAAATATTTAAACCTACAATACTCTAAATCAACAGCTTTCAATGAACTCTTCGAAAAAAATCCTATGAAAGACAAAAGAACTAGAGGCAAGTAACGGAGCATATTCGAAAGAAGGAAACGAGAAAAATTCCAATTATCCGTCTCAATAAAACAAAAATTTGACGTATCAGTATTGTATATACACTGTATATGACAACCATATGCTAATGCTGCTATGCAAATATAGCAAACATTGCAACAAGTACCGCAAACCGCACGCTTACCGTATTCGGAGTTACATTCGGCATGAGCAGGGGATACTTTCCCACATTATAGCACAGTGTAAACTTTGAAAAGACCGCGAACAAGACGCAGGCCGTGAGCGTTAATCCTTCTCTCATCTTTGAGCCGGGACGAAAAGTCAAACTCTTATCAAGCGTTCAGCGAGGACTCCACGTCACTTGTCAAACCTTACAGGGTCGATAGCACCCCCACACAGCCACACGCCCACACACACGGCAGGAAGATAAAGTAATGACGTAGCCGGGGTTCACACAAGGTGCGCCATCTGGGCGTGGCGCGAAAATTTATTAAATTCGTAATTCGCGTACAAATGATCCATAAGTGTACAGAGAATACCCCGATACGTAAAGTGGACGAAATTTGACTACCTAGCTGTACGTGTAAATAGTATGTCTAAACATGTATAAAATATATATTGGACGGGTCTGCTCAATACGCTTAACGTAAAAATAAATTAATTGTGGTCGGAGAGTCGATATATGGTTCTTCTGTCCTGCCTGCGGACGTTTGCAAATGAGATACATCGGTTCGTTGACGGGGAAACACGACGTTGTTACGCTTCTCGGGACAGACGCTTAATAATCAGATGCACTTAATTATCTCTTGTTAATGTAAATATCGCGAATCTGATCTGTAAGCCATTCTATGGCCGGTTGTAGACCTTCGCCGGTCACTGCGTTCGTGGCACGAATGTGCCATGGTTTATTTTGAATTCGCTCGAGACCAAGCCCGGCAACGAGTTTGACGGTCGTCAGAGACTCGGGCAAATCCATTTTATTTGCCAAAAACAGTATTGGCAATTTACGCCCTGCAAGCACAATCCGTCTATGTACTTTCCTTCGCAAATTGCATATCAACCGAAACCAGTGTTCTTAAAACTTTATCGACGGCCACCCAGAGTAAAATATACTGCGACTCGTTATACGCGTACGCACATTACCGAATTGATGTTCCAAGTTTAATCGTTGTATTCGATTTTAAATGAAATATTTGAATAATCCCACCTCGAGCAGGTACCGTCAACCTGTAGTTTAAAAAACACTGGCTGAAACGGTCATCATTGTACCTGCAACGTCAGGATGTTGAAGAAGCATGTCCAATTCCTCTTTCACGACAACCAGCCTAAGTTTATCGCTACTGTCAACAATAAATATGATTCCGTGACAATCCTTGTAATAATGTTCCCACAATGATCGATGGCGATCGTGTCCCGACATATCAAATGCCGTGAAACTGACATTTTTGACTAAAAGTAAATGTTGAAACGTTATATATGCTCGTACACGTACAGCGGACGATCATGAAAGCAAAATACTGACAAGTGTTTTCTCACAACATATACTCATTCTTCAACATTAAGAAAAGACATCGAATAATTTTGTCGGTCTCAATCCCCCGCATTGTATTTCAAAATTCCATTAAAGTACACGAGCGAATTTAATTTGCCAGACGTGACCGCGTGATGTTTGTAGTCAGTTTGTAATTTGACGCCATTTATTACGCAGTGCCGCTGCGAGAGAATATATTGTTTGAGAACCACTGTGCCTAGACGCAGATTGCGCTTTGGCGGGAGATTATTTAAAATGAATAGAAGCTCATTCATGAACTATTAATTGTCACATATCAACATGGAAACGAACAAACGGAAAGAAATCGAAAATGTGGAACAGTGTTCAAGCAAGGTGCAAGATGGTAAGTTTCGTATGTTGAAAAATTATTAAACCTAACCCTTCAAAGTCTCCTAACCCAGACTACAGGTACTCAAAATAATATTGACTTTTCAGAGTTGGTTAAGTTCAAGCGTATGACTCTGCCACAACGAATAGATTACTGGAATCGTCTTATGATTCTTTTTACACCGGCAGAGGAAGCAACTATTCAAAATGATGAGTTCATTAAATTCTCGGATATTCAACAGCATTCTGACAATTTGGGTATTCCATTAAAAATGTCAACGTCAAGTAATAAATCTACAACTCATCCACCAAATATAAATGAAAAAATTGGATTAGAATTATGTATGATGACAGGAGTTTACTGCGATTCATATACAAATGAGTATATTTTTAAGTATCCACCGATAACAGAGTGCGAAAAGCCAGAAGAGTTTGCTATTCAAATATTGAATGATAAAGGACAATTTGTTGTGAAAAAATATGTAATGCCTATGTCAGTTAACATGGACAAATTGATATCTGAGACAAAATTTCAAAAGGAAAAGCACGTACTCGAATTTGCGAGGAGATGTAGACATTTGGTTCACTGTTATTTTATAAGGCAAGAACAATATGAAAATTTGAAGGTGTGTTTATCTGCTATCGCTGCTTACGTTCTGATCTGTTTTCTGTAAAACTAATATAAAATTGATCATTTCAGAAAACTACAGCAGAAATCAAAAATTGTTCTATTCAGACAACTTTGGGGTATTGCTTAATTATTTTAGACCTTTTTAAAGTATATGACAAGAAGCATGATACGTTTCACAATATTAGTATACATTTGAAATATCGATCTGATGAAGTCATACCCAATAAACTTCAAATAGACTGGGACAATGAATTAGATATGCCTGTCAGTCTTCGACACCGATTAAGGGTTTCTACAAACATCTTCAGAAACTGCGAATTATCATTAGTCTTTGCGTCATTGATGACAACAGAAGAGGATGATTTTTTATGGAAGAGAAAGTATAAAGATGATCCAGATTCCGTATTGGTAACATAAATTACTTATTAAAACAACAAACAATATAGATTAATAATGCATCAAAATGCTTAATATCTTCATATTTCTTAGGAACTGACTAGTTCAGAAGAAGACGATTCTTTAGTGGCTCTATTGTCGAAATGTCGAAAACCATTGAGGCGCCGGAGGAAGAAATCTTCACACGAAAAGTCGCAAAAAAGGAAGCACCAGGAGAAAAAGAAGCCGAGGACCATCGTCAGTCTTTTGCGAAAAAAAACAGATGAAAAGATTCCAACTGAAGGTGAAGAAGATGAGGCTAATTCTAAGAAAACTGAACCTCGGTTGCTCGGTTCGGAAAAGAGTTTGATACTTAATACAAAGCCAGGAAAGGGTCGAAAGAGAAAGCAAGTGGGAAAAATTCCAACTATTTCAGGAAGGAAACGACGTAAAAGGCGTTCAGTTGCACTGAGGGAACACGACACTAGTTCTCTAATAAACGGACCTCCTTCACCAATTTCAGAAAGGAATTTGTCGCTCCATGCAGAGACAGAAACCTGGGAAATGCAAAAGAAACAGTTAAAAAAATCAGATAGAAATATTTCGGGTACACTTCAAGGAAATAACGTTATTTCTAAGAAAACTGCACCGCAGTTACCAAAAGCGTTCGAAGCACCGGATGGTAACTTGAAAATTTCCAAAAAGCAAAAGATTACTTTCCAAACACTATTACAAGAATCAGACAAGAGTAGTCTTGATTTACAAAAAGAAAATAAAACTAACTCGAAGAAAAGTCGAAAAGTTGCAAAAAAGAATGCGCTGCCCCAGGCAGCAGCAGTAAAGAAAGCAAAGAAACCCAGTTCAAAGATACAAATTATAGTTGACAAAGCTGGTAAAGGGCAAGGAATCCCTACAAATAAGGGGAAAGTAAAAGTGAAACAAACAAAATTAAACTTTTTTCAGCAGCAACAAAAAAATATGCTCAATCCCTTGGCCTTTGCTCGTGAGAAAACCCCTGATCTTGCAGTGAACAAAATAAATTTTATGGAGAACATAACGACCAGTACTCCATTATATAAACGTCAAAAGAAGCCTGAGTTAAATATGTCAGATTGCGAAGAGAGCAGTATCTCGGCCGATGAAGATTTTGCGAAGCCACGAAAATTTATGAATATATATGCACAGAGAGCTAAGAACAGAATGGAAGAAAAGACAGATGCGCAGTAGTAACTTAGAATAAGAAGCACAGGCACATAGTATATAATATATCTCGTTTGTGTAAGGAAACATTGAGTTGCAAATGTTGACAAATTTAATGTACATATACATATGTAATATTTAACGTACGCATACGAGTATTAGTCGCAAGAGTGAGCGAAAGGAAAGCTCGAAAGTTGCAGTACAATTGCGTTGATTTGTGTGATGGAAAACAATTGATAGTTGTTCATAGGCTGCCTGACACACAAACGGAAGGTGCAAGAAACAAATATGCGGCCACGATATTATCGCAAGCACTTCACATTGACATTGAACCTCGTCGAACTCGTCATTATTTAACTTACATGAGAATTTCTCGACATTAAACCCGACTGTGGGCACTATGTCTATGCAACGGTCATCCTCGCGTTTGAAATTATTTATGACCGTCGACTTACCGCTATTGTTAAGGCCGACTACTAAAACGTTCACTTCTTTTTTCCTGAGGCCTAACAAACTTGCTAAGCGATCAAATAACCCCATTTTCCGTCTTCCTTGGGGTTCGTTCCGCGTCTATCGAACATCAATAACCACCCCCTCCTGTTTATAGTATTCTTTCGTATAAACTATGATGTGTCCGAGGGCAGCAGCGACTAGGGTTTCGTGCGTATCCTATAGGAAAATTAAATTGCTGCTTTTTTCTAATAATTTTTAATAAACTGTGACGTTATTCAATAAATAAAACATGTTTTTTATTTGGTCTTTTATTCCGTATTCAGTTCATTTCCACCCTGTCATTCAGTGAGTTGAGCATGGTTGAGAACCACTGTTTTGGCACATGTGTTTCTATTGCAAGTGCTCATGTGCATGATTTATTAAAACAGTAATAGTAAATCTATTTGGCCTACAGAATCTTTTCATAAGATTCTTGTACTCTCACGGCGTTTAAAAGAATTGTAGAACCATGGTGAGTATATAATCCTTTTTATGAATTACTGTCTGAATGTAAACATCAGGAACAGGTTATGATAATTGACATCTTTGTTATCTTTCCAGCCGAAGGGAAAAACTAAGAAGTTTATTGACAAGAAGAACTCAGTTACGTTCCATTTAGTTCATCGTTCACAGAAGGATCCATTAGTTGCAGATGAAACAGCACCGCAAAGGGTTTTGGTTCCAGTTGGCAGTAGCCAATCGCAGAAGCAAGAGAAAAAGTCGACGGTAGACTTTGCAAAGCGTAAAGAGGAAGAGCAAAAGTATGGAATATACTTTGATGATGAATACGATTATTTGCAACATCTGAAAGATGCCAGGGGTGCAACGGTTGAATGGCAACGTGTTGAAAATGAGAATGTCTCTAAAGATAAAGATAAATATAAAGAGAAAGAGAAAGAAGAGGGCCCAAAAATTAATTTACCCTCGTCTGTATTTGCCTCTAATGTTGAAGAAGAAGTGGGCCTTTTGAATAAAGCTGCACCCACTGGATTAAACTTAGACGTAGATCCAGATGTAGTAGCAGCTTTGGACGATGACTTTGATTTTGATGATCCAAACAATGAATTAGAGGACAATTTCATAGAATTAGCTAATGCAGAAGGGGGTGATAATGAATTTGATGAAAATGATGAGTATGGTAAGTAAAACAAAGTACATAATGTTTAATACTTTTATGTATACTACATCTGTATATTGCTTGTACAGATTATGAATCAGATGATGGAAATATGAGTGAAAACTCATACAAAGGACAAATGAACTTGTCAGACGAAGACAGAGATGAAGTGTGCAGTTTAAACGGACCACAGTATACATTCAAGGATGAAGAAACAAAGTCAAGATTTACTGAATACTCCATGAGTAGTAGCGTTATGAGAAGAAATCAACAATTAACATTGCTTGATGATATGTTTGATAAAGTTTGTATTCTTTATATTAGGTCCATATTTTACGTTATATGCAAATTAAAATACTACTTAAAAATATTTGATTATTATAGATGTATGCTGTGTATGACGACAATGAAGTCGGTGCGCTGGACTGTGATGAAATTGAAGGATATGTCTCGTTAGAGTCTGAAATTGTTCAACGCTGTGCCGCAGAATTTGAAAAGAAGCAAAGGGAAAATGTAGGTACTTTAATAAATTACATAAAATACAACTATTTTCAACCGTAAACATTCTCCAGACGGAAAATGTCACACAACTCATGAAGGACAAAATGAAGATCATGGATAAGGAATATTCTAGCTCCGAAGATGAGGATGATTTACAAAAGCTCGTTGTTACGCCACGGGAAAGAGAGAAATGGGATTGCGAGAGTATCTTAAGTACATACAGTAACATTTACAATCATCCCAAATTAATATCTGAACCGAAGGTGAGTTTTATGACGACAAAGTTGCTGCTTAGGTTATGACGATACATTTGATTTTCATAGATTTATGAAATTAATTTCTAACAGGGCCCAGGAAAAATTCAAATTAACCCCAGAACTGGCATTCCAAAAGATGTATTGGGTAACAATGGAAACAAGTTAACGGCAAAAACGTTGGCGCAGTTTGATCTACAAAATGATGAAAAGAAAGGAAAAGAAACACAGTCCGTGGCAGAGACAATGAGATCTACTTTAAGCACATTGAGTATAAGGCCGAAGGGGGAATCTCCTGAAGATAGGAAAGAAAGAAAGAAAGCTTTAAAGGACTACAGAAAGGTAAGCCTTTACATTTGTTTTTATAACTGATAAGAGTACTGTCCAAGTTTAATCATAATTCTTCGTATTTTTATGTTTAGGAGAGAAGGATAGAGAGGAAGGCAAATATTGAAGCGTTCAAGGAGGAGAAGAAACGACAAGAGAGAATTATGTTAAACAAGAGGCAAAATGTTCAAGGGAACCGTATACTCTGACTTTCATAAATTGTGGTTATGCAAATGATCAGTTTGCATTTGCATATTTTCGATCACGGAAATACGCTGTTGTACCTTTCAAAACTGTTATTTACACGTAAATTAAATATATTTAATACATCTTGTATAAGTTTTATTTTGTTGCATCGACCATATTATACGTATATATATATTTATTACTTACCGAATTGCTTCCTCGTACCGTACATGTTGCATGCTGTTTCACATGATATTTGCCCGTTCAATGATGATTTCGCGATAACCTGATGCGTAACTTCGGACCAGAATGAGCAATTATTCGAATTGCTCCGAATAAAGGTTTATCTGAAATAATTATCCAACTAAACTCTTGTTACACGAATACTTCATCCGGCTTGCAATTATTCGTCACTCGCGACAAATTATTCTATCTACTTATTCGAAGGACAACGCAAATAACGCACAACTTCGTTTTCAGGCAAGTATTGAACGGATTCAGTCTAGTTAATTGAAGGCATTGCTTTATCTAGGCTGTACTCAAATCTTTTCATATCATTTAGCTTCCAAAGCTACGAGTAACGAAAAAATAATTACTTCAATAACGATTTAATACTTACTCAAATCAAGTGTAAATCAAATATTTATCAGCTGCCACTGAACACTGTTGCGATAGAACAAATTTGTACACGACGTTATTCTTACGTTTTAATTGTTTTCCGAATAAGATTTTGTCCGACACCGACACCTCTGATCGCGTCGTTTGATGCACTGACGTTGGTGCGAGAATTTCAAATTCGTGCTCGATATATCTCGCATATATCGATTGTTGGGAACCACGTGAGACCACGAGACAGAGCGCCATCGTTTAAGGCGGGGCAGAGAACGGAAGCTCGAAAGTCATATGATCGATTTGTGATTCCTTGCCGCAGATCGCAATTCCGACTGTTCGTTGTAAAGATGGCCAGCCAGACGCAGGGTATTCAGCAGCTTCTGGCAGCCGAGAAGCGAGCTGCCGAGAAGGTTTCGGATGCTAGAAAACGTGAGTTCCTTGTCTATCAGTTCTCATTCATAATATTTCTTCGAAAATGCCCGTTATTCCGGCGAACTGTCTTAAGTTCTCTCTGACCCTAATCTTAGATGGGTGTAACCTGTTACAAGCACTGGCATCCGATTTGCGGCTTTTTACGAGCTATGCACATTATATTCGATAAAAATTCATATTCCAGATGTTAGTACTGATGATCTGCATACAAACTGAACGATGACAAGACAGTTTCGAACAAAATTTTTCGTCATAATGAAATCCGTGTAATCGTCGTCTACAGTCGAGGGATCTACTCGATTATCTGTGAATTTTTACCAACGTTCTTGCAAGAATACGTATACTTATTAAGTTTACTTGTCACAATTTCGTTTTTCTATTGCCTTACCAATGTTTTACTGTTGCCTCATTATGCAGTTTCATTTTTTTCTCTGTATGAGTACACTGTCATGTGACATTAATAGCTCAGCTGGTATAACATGGTTTGCTACAAAATATAGGAATTGCTATGTTATATTTTAGGTAAAGCTCGTAGATTGAAGCAGGCTAAGGAGGAGGCTCAGGATGAAATTGAAAAGTACAGACAGGAGAGGGAAAAGCAGTTTCGCGAATTTGAAGCCAAGGTAAATGTTGCAAAGATTTACCCATTTGCACGAATTGTGTATGTAATAAACTTTTTAATGAGAGTCATAACGGATCTGTAAAATTCAAATTTATGTAGCATATGGGTTCAAAAGAAGATGTTGCTGCGCGCATTGAAGCTGATACACGAGTAAAGATCGAGGAAATGAATCAGACCGTGTCTGTACATAAAGATCCTGTAAGTATTTTACCAGCGACTGAGTGTATAGTGTTAACTTTACATTAGTACTTTTACAGTAATACCCTGTAAATTTTATCCCCCCCATTGTATAGGTTATGCTTAAAATCTTGGAGTTGGTGTATAACATAAAGCCGGAATTGCACAAGAATTATCGCATTGAAGCCTAAGCCACGAAAATGCATCCACAACAGTTATAAATATTACATCTTACACTATACATGTACATTAAATATTATCCTTCACTATATCATATCTTGAAAAATGAATGTATCACCGATGTACTGTATTTCGACCAGAGAAACTGTATACTGCTTAGCCGTAGACAGTAATACTCAAACTATTAGAGAACTTCTTTGCAGTTGCTATACGACAATAAATGTAACCGTAAATATGTTATCAGCAGAGCTTCTATCATTGTGTCGGACGGTTTGAGAATTACTGCAATTAGATCGATATAAAGACGTCAATGTATTTAATTGAATACATTCTGACTTAGCATACCAAGGCCTAGGTATGGTAGGAGGATGTATCGATGTTAAGGTTTTGCAAATGCAACTTAGGGTGGTGGCAATGAATTGTATATCGTTAAATGTATGTCAGTAGATGTCATTCCATAATTTCTGTTACATCGAGGACTTAACATGTATCCGCGATCATTTCTCTACAGCCTCTCGGGATTCACGAATAAGCTCCCCACGATCGTGAGTCCTGCGACGACATAGACAGATTTTATTTTGTTTCCCATGAATATTTTAAGTTTCGTTAAACTTTAGGATACGGGTAGTCTTAACTTCGCGTGTAAACCCTGTCACTGTAAGATCGTTCATTGTCTGTACAGTATTAATGTTGAAAATAAAACAAAAAAATGGGAAATATGAGTACATATTAATTGTCGTTCATTCGAACATATGTTGAGTTTCTAGTTCTTTGGTGCATTTGAATCCTGCCTGCAAGTTGCGAAACTACAGCGAAATATTGGTACGGAACAATCAAATTGTACATATCCTAAAATGGTCGTTGCTTGAGTGTACACAGAAATAATGGTTTATTCGCGTTGACCTTCATTTTCATGATTGCGTAACACTTACAATTGTTATTCCGTGCATTCTGCGGCCTTCGCGTAATTTTGATGATCGCGCTGTCTTTGAAGCCTGCGCACCACAATCTGTAAGCTTCGAAACGCCGCCTGATTCGTCTAACCGCCAATGGTTATACTTATGCGGGAAAGGGATAATCCGGGGTAATCGATTTATGCATCTAGGTATAAATATGCATATAGTCTACGGTTGAAAGTTTCCGAAATCTGTGCGTCGAATTGTTGCCGCTGGGCTGACTCCGACGTTGTAGAAAAATTAGGTGATAAACAATTAAATAAGAAGTGCGGAATTCCGTGAATTACTGTTTTAAACGAAGTGCATTCTGCCCAATGCAAGCTACTCGGTGTCGGTCGTTAGATTTCACACTGATAACAGTTTAAAAGAGCGCATCGTTCTTGCCGTGCAAAGTACAAGAATTCATAGCTCCACTTCGTCCAAACTAAGTTCATTCATTCGAACACGTCAAGTATATATTCTGTACACGTCAAAGGCCGAACAGTAGCCACTTAAGAAGCGTGCACTATTTAAATTCGTAAGTACACTTGCACTCGCCGAAAGTAAAAACGCCATACACGGTATATCTATAGCCATGCATTTGATATTCCTTAACATCCAAAATGAGGTCCGAGCACCTCGAGTGCCAGATCCTACAGATGCGTCTGACATTTGATTCAACCGTAACGATTCGAACGGACCGTTCTTCGGAATTCATTGGCACTGTAAACAACCCTGAAAAATGTCTCAAAATGCATCCCACTCCGAGGCCTCACCTCTCGAGTCTAAAGTTTTGTACGCAAGTGCGTCCCTGAGCCCGACGTCGGACGTCCATGCGCATGCGCACTCTGCTCGAGCGTCCGCCTCGCTCCGATTCGTGCGTTCCCAGTGCGCGCGCGCCGATTCGTCGGCCGTTCGTAGTTCCCTCGGAGTCCCGCTCAGCGGCAGTAGTGGGGGTAGATCAGCTGTGTGTTAAACCTAACCTCGCGTCAATCGGCGCACCGTGCTCACGAACGGTGGGTAACGTCGTCGTGACGTCGTCGTCGGTTACGTGCGTGTGTCGATGTTCCACGGCACTAGCGCCACTCGATAGAGGGCCGGAAGGTGATTCGATTCGGCGAACTAATCCTGGCTACAGCGCGGAGCGGGTGGTCAGTACGTGTGCGGTGTGCCATTCCGCACCGAGAAATGGAAGCCGACGAGACGCGTTCGGGCAGCACGAGCGTGAGCACGAGCGTGAGCACGTTGCCGACGACGTACGTAGCCGCCGCGTGTGAGGAGGACGCGGTGACAGCTGTGCACGGTTGTCGCTGCTTTTGAATCTGTTATGACAAAGGACGTACCGGGCAGAACCGGTCGCCGACCAGCCGCGAGTTCGGGGCCAGAGCGTTCGTTGCTAGTATAGGCGCGCGTGATAATTGTGTGCACGTCAAAGTCAGCCGCGGGGCCAGTCGCGAGAAGTTCGATTCTTCGACGTTCCTTTCTGCTTCCCTGCGATCGGGTCGGCGAGGTACGCGCGCCAGGTGCGTCACTGCTGCATCGTGTCAACCTGTCAGTCGGAAGTCTTCCTCCTGACGCCTGCCGGAGCCCGAGGGATACGCGAGACACGATCGAGAGCCGTGTCGAGCCGGAGGGGCGTGAAAAATGTGGTGCCTCGTGAGTCAAGCCAACTCCGTCATCCTCGAGGTCCAGGTCGATCCCAAAGCCATCGGACAGGAATGCCTCGAAAAGGTGAGTGCGTCCTTTCAATCTGTCCTTCGTCGCTCCCAATTCGAATTCGAATGCCAAGCGACGGCGTGAGACGTCGAATTCGTCAGCTGCGTCTAGCGCGCGCTTAGTCAGACTTCGGTCGGCCTTACCTTCACGTTATGTTGGCGTGCTCCGAAATTGTATTTAGTCCCGTTTACGCCGAACCCGATCATTCTTTTCTCTCCAGCTCCGTTTGTGATAAATACTACGGACGAAAGACGATCGTGGGCTATATAACGCAGACGTGCGTGCGTCCGTAAAATGTGTCGCGATGAACGGAGCTGAGTCGAGGAATACACCTTTGTTCCGTGATCCGACGGTATCGTCGCGTCTGTAAACAATAACAGAGCGGGTGCTGTGTGGGAAGTAAGCCGATAAAGGTCGTGCTCGAAGATACCGAATCTCACGGCGTCATCAAGGTTTCCCGTCGAGGCGTACACAGAGACCCGTTCTATTTCGAAGCCACAACGATCGCTTTCAGAATTTCACGTTGATCGCGCCAATTTTTGCCGTTTATTTCCGATTCGGTCCGCTTGTCACTTTGCTCTCTGCACCTCGACGACGTGTCGGTGTGAACGGGTGCTTTACGGCCAGGTCGTAACTCACGTGCGCAACAGATGCTCCGAAAACGCGGCGCGGTTTGAAATTTGAGGAAACTTGTCAATCGGGAGTGCATCGCGTTGAGCGAGAATACAGCTACCCCTCGATTTACACGGTACTCGAGTTACACGAATTCGGATTTGCACGCGTTATGGAACTTTGTCGTGCACCGGACACGGAGCGTGAAAAGTTACAATTAGAGACCGTTGTTGGAAATAGTTCGATTCATTTTGTTTCCCGACGAAACGAGGCTGAATCAGTTTTATTCGGGTAATTATGCGACACTTTCATTTCATGCTCTTGCAAAACCACGTGGAAAGGAAAAGTGTTAACGATTATTCCCGTCGTCGTCGCGAGTAATTTTGACATAGTTGAGTGAACAGACGGAACAACGTGTTACGAATTAGGAACGATTATTGTACGGACGAAATATTTGACTAGAAGGAATTTATTCGGATTATTATCTTCGATAAATATTGAATCGAAACAATTTGAATGATGTCGACCGCTGCTACTTAGTATGAAACACATGTGCGGTTACCTTCGTTGTGTCGTAGGTTACGATTAAAGTGCGTATGATACTGTACAATTTTCCTCAGACCGGTCGTCGTACGATAAACGATCCGAATGCAACGACAGATGTTCCGAAGTAGAACCCCATCGACATTTTTCTTCCGGGACATTAAAGATACATATTATAGGGGTGAACGTAATTTTAGGGTAAACATACTCCATCAATGTCAGGTATAAAATGACCCCCTAATTGCGACGCTGATCGCTGACATATACTCATATTTTCTTTGACGTCGGCATTGCTTCGGATCTTATCTTTGTTGCTCTTAACCGGGTTCGTCGTGTATCCACGTGTAAAAACAGCTTTGACAGATCGCTTCTATTTTGACACTTTAACACCACATTGGAAATGGAATAAACCCAGTGTTTATCACGGCATTCAAACGTTCTTACAAAAATGAAATTTTAACAATATTTCGTAACAACTTTCTTTCGTTCTGATTCGCAAGCGCCGTTTAGTGTATCTTTAAACGTCATCTGCTCCGAAAGTCGTACACGTAGAATCGAGTAAGCGCTCTCCCTGACACTGGCATACTTAACGCAGTAATTTCATATAACAACTCTCACGATAGTCGGGAAATATGATAATCCGTCCGAATCGTTAGGAAAAGCGGTGAATTATTCAGGTCGGGTACTCTTTCCGTACTTTGCTTCTCACTCGCGAATCGCAAACGTGCGCCTCGCGTCTACTTTGACACAGCGTGCTCGGGAAAGTTGTGAGCGTAGCGAAAATCAAGTAAACGACCACCCCGGCGATCGCATATTCAATCTCGCCCCGACCTAGGCTGACCTCGTGCTCGCACCGCAACGGTCCCTCTTCCCAGCCAATGTCTCCCGTTTCTTCTTCGAGGTTCAAGCCTCTATTTATAAACGACAGCCTCCCCGCCCTCCGTGCACGTACGTCGGCGAATATCTGGCCGGTGTGTGTGCTTACTTCGCGACGGTGTTTATGGCCGTGTTGTTGAACGCGCGCGCGTGTTCGGCGTGCAGGATCCGCTTATTATTTACATCGGACAGAAGAGACGCCGGTCGTTTACATCGAAAATAACTCCGAAGGCCGGGAATTACTCGAAAATAAAATCGGGCCACGCTCTCTGCGATTATCTGTTCAGCTGATGTTTACCTTACCGCGAACAAAGTTGGCTCTCGTCATACCTAAAATTGCAGGTTGTTATGAGGGCGCACTTTTTTATGTCGACTCACATTCAGATTCAGGAATGAGACCTCTTTTCGAGCATTGGTGCACGTGACTCGAAATCGTGGAAAATTACAAGCTGTAATCGAGGTATAAAAAAGTATATTTTCATGGCAATTGAGAAATGTAGTCATAATGAGGCTAGTCGTTCGTTTCTTCTTCCCTTTGCCGTAAGATAAGAGAACGTTTACGACGCCGACGCTGAGCTGCATTGACAGGCATACACGCGAGTCGAAGTAACAGTGCAAACGCGAGATAATGTTCCGCTCGCGTGCGGCTGCTGAACGTTTTCGCGCCAATCCGCTGTTTTACAATTAGCGTTGAAGGTGTTGGCGGTTGATCTCGCGAGAGAGCTAATTTCCTTAAAGTAATACGCGCGTCGCCGTCTTTAATGCGGCCGGAGTATCGCGTTGTGACGTTAATAAGACGCAGACGTGGCGGAAGATTTTTCAAGTTCACGCTGCTCACAGTGCTCCGGCAGACGCGAGAGGAAGCTCGTCGGTAATGAGAATAATAAAGTGAAGCAAAACGGGCGGGCGCACTCGCGTAGGTACCGGATGGCCCATTGACGTTTTATTCGTAGGCAGTAAAACGTGTAATTGAATTTTCGTCCGTAGAAATATGAATCCGTCGGCGGGCGTCACGCGTACGGCGCACGCCGTATCAGAATGTAAATTTATTGTAATACACTCCTTTATTGCGCCCCTCACCCCCTTCGTATATGACTCTCGGACGCGGTAGAGAACAGCCGGCTGAGATTGGCCCGCGTTATTTCCCGCTTAAGTTCAATGTTCCGCCTTCAACCCTTCACGAGTTATTCTTGACGTTCAATATTTACGTTCCGCGAGCGCGGAAATTTCGGCCGTCACGGGTCGACGTGGTTGGTTCAATCATTTCTACAAAATCGTAGCGCGTGACTCTCGCGTGGTCCGTCCGAAGAGAATGCACGATTAGCCTCATTGAACGCTCGACAATTCATTTTGTCGGGCTCGACTTAGCAGCTTCTACTTACACAGTGGCTGTTTGCTGCACACTCTTCGCGGAACGCAAACAAACGCGGTCATTCTCGTCGCGCAGTTTCACAAACGTTCCGTCACCTTCCTCAACACTTCCTCAACTTTAATTGAACAAGTAATTGCATCCCGAATAACGGTCCGGCTCGCGAACACTCCCGCGGCGGTCGATGTCCAATAAGCGAAGTTATATACACGTATTTCAGAGACAGAGACTAACCAAAGTCTCTCTCTCTCTCTCTCTTGCTCTCTCAATATCTTAACCGTGCGATCTCTGTTTGGGGAAATGTTCAGCATCGAGCGGAAGCTTTTGCGCGACACTTGGCCGCAAGTTCAATTAAATCCGCATAATTGCATCCGGATAACGCTCCCGTCATTGTGTCTTTGATGTTCGTCGTTTGAGGCAGACCGGCCATAACCGCTGTCCCATGCAAGCAAGGGCACACACCTAGGGCCATGTTTGCCTCTAATATCAATTCGTGCCGAGGCACTTGGCGATGATTACGGCGCGGCCAACTGGGTCAAAGCCTCTAACTGGGTCGCAATTTCACTGGCCACCGTATTATTAGGCGTCTTTCGCTCGGCCCACCTGTGGGACCCTCGACCGATGCACTTTTTCGTTCCGTGCAGATCGAGGCTGTCGTGAGCGATCGTTGTTCATCGTGTCTTCTCTCTCTCTCTCTCTCTCTCTCTCTCTCTCTCTCTCTCTCTCGAGTTAGGACGCTCGTTCGGAGCAGAGACTGATGAGTTCGTCCGGCGTTCGTTTGCTTCTGTTAATCTTTTCGACGTACATGCTCTCGTAGCGTGATACCAACACGCACGGTCCTCCGGCTGGGTTATCGGATTTTGTGCGGGCAAAATATTTTTCTCGTCGGCACGTTCCCGTGTGCGCGGAGTGGGGGGGAGTTTACAAAAACAGAGGCTTACGCTAATCTTGACGTATGGCGGCAATATGATCTACTGACGTGGGTTCGTTTATTTTTTAACCGACTTCGAAAAAGAGGCAGTTTTCATTGTATGTTTGCACATCACTCGCGAACGAGTATAGACCGATGTTGATGGTTCTTAGGTCATGTGAAAGGGGCTGTTCCCTGAGTGGTCCCATTTAAGTTGCAACAAATTTCAACGAATGTTTCCTCGTTGAAGACGGTGTTACTTTTTTTCAGCAGTTTGTTATGTTGCGTATTGTTCATTTAGTTATGTTTCTCATGGAGAGAGTTCCTTGAACGATACGATGCCATTTGAACGGAATGAGCTGATATAAAATTGCTTTAAGAATTGCATTCTTTGGAAGTACGTTTTTCATGCTTGAATGTAATTTGCTCCGTTCGTAATGAAAGGGCTAATTATTTCCGGACAGTACTCGCGGACAGTGGACTTGAGACGATTCAATGGCACTCATTACGGAATTTTGTTGCATCCTCTGCATTCCCGATGACAGTAAAGCGGCAACGTTGGCTAATTATTGTCGGCGTACGCAGAGAAGACTCTCGGAATTCTCTTGGCGAGCGACGAGTCACGTAAGATCGTTGCATTGAAATTTTCTCCCGACAATTTCCGCATGTATATGCATATGCAGCGTCACGACGCGCGGCGTTCGGGCAGCAGCAGTTTTACGTTCAAGTCGCGAGCGTACGTGCATCGCGAACGAATGCGACGAGCATTGTTTCCTGGAAACACGCATTTGCTCTGTCGGCGGACGAACGATTATCAAAAGATCGATTTGTAGAGTGCGACAGTAAGTTGGAGTGAATAATAATATCAAAGCATGTTAGAGTAACCCTTCGAACGCAAGCAACTTTTTCCTGCGACACTTTGGTATCATGAATATGAATGAACTTATTGAAGGTCCTAGCTATATTGATCTATCCTGCATATCTATCATTGTCGCCGCTCTCAACGTCATACCCTCTCGCCCTTTTTCCTTCGTTTCGCACCACTGCGACGCGTCGTCGCGGAAATTAGGTCAAAATTGGCCCCGAATTCAATTCCGGAATCCAATTTACGTCGCCTTTGTGCCGGGCGCTCGATCCGATCAACGCGGAGCAGTCGTTTTCAAGATCTAATTTGCGTTTACAGACGTTGCCCTCGCAAACGCCGCGCGGCGCCAAGGTGTTGTGCGGCAAAACGGCCGGAGAAACGTTCCGCGCGCGTGTCGGACCACCGCAGAACTTTCAATTCTCCAGGCCGTTCGTATAGCTCCGATTTTACATTCTGGGGCAGCTCGTAAATCAAAGATTATAGTAGAAGTAGACGCGTTTGCATTCTACGGTCCGATACAGTTCCACTAGAATCTACATAATTCCTCACGATTATTCGCTGGCACGTGCCAATTAATATTCCCTTAACTTAAAATCCGAATATTTTCAGCTTGTTTCCAAGCCTCTCCATTCCGCAAAGAGGCACATTCATTTTCGACCCCACTCCGGCTACCTTCCCTCGGCTCATCTACGCAAACTTCATCAAAATGCAGCCGAAGTTCCGTACGTTTCACTGTTCCCATATTAAATCGCCGCGTATGCTCTCTCGATCGAATAAGGGCAACGCGTTTTCGGTTATGACATATGATATGGGGGAAAGTGTGTTTGTTCTTCCGCCGGCAGAACGCTCTCGCCTCCGTAGTCGTCCAGATAGTCCACATTTCCTCTCCCTTCCGACCCCAAAGCTCCCTTCCATAGTCGCCCAAATGCAGATTACATAGAAGATCGATAGTCTGAATACGTAATCCTTGATAAACTCTGCCGGAATATCTGTCGAGGCGTTCATACTACGTAAACGCTAAGTGCCCTTCGTCGGGTTTCAGTCTCGCGACGTTTGAGTCAAACCTCGTCTGGTTTCCTCGGAACATTCACCAGCCCAGTTCATCTTCTCGCTTCGCGAACCGATCGCAAAGCGGATGAAAATCGATGGCGCCAATACGTAACATAATCTCTGCATGTCTTCGCTTCCTCTGCCGATAGTCTGAATACGTAATCTTTAATAAATTTCGCCGGAATATCTGTCGAGGCGTTCATACTACGTAAAGGCTAAGTGCCCTTTGTCGGGTTTCAGTATCGCAACGTTTGAGTCAAACCTCGTCTGGTTTCCTCGGAACATTCGCCAGCTCGAGACCCGATTGCAAAGTGATGAAAATCGATGGCGTCTATACAGTCACATAATTACTGCATGTCTTCGTCTTCGCCGATAGTCTCAATACGTAATCTTTAATAAATTCCGCCGGAATATCTGTCAGATGTTCATACTACGTAAACGCTAAGTGCTCTTCGTCGGGTTTCAGTCTCGCGACGTTTGAGTGAAACCTCGTCTGGTTTCCTCGGAACATTCGCCAGCCCGAGACCCGATTGCAAAGTGATGAAAATCGATGGCGTCTATACAGTCACATAATTACTGCATGTCTTCGTCTTCGCCGATAGTCTCAATACGTAATCTTTAATAAATTCCGCCGGAATATCTGTCAGGTGTTCATACTACGTAAACGCTAAGTGCTCTTCGTCGGGTTTCAGTCTCCCAACGTTTGAGTCAAACCTCGTCTGGTTTCCTCGGAACATTTACCAGCTCAGTTCATTTTTTCGCTTCCCGAACCGATCGCAAAGCGGATGCAAATCGATGTCGCCAATACCGTAACATAATCTCTGCATGCTTCGCCTGCTCCGCCGACCTGGCGCACTTCCTTTATCGCGACCGCACTCGTATTCGGAGCACGTTTCTCGCGCAGGTCGAAAGTCGCGATATTATTGCGTCAGCTGTGAAAAGTTTGACTCGCCGATTAAAGGTCCGCAGGACACTCGCCGCGTTACCTTGAAACACTTGGCGCCGATTCAGGAATCGGCAGTGTGTCGATGAACCCGATCGCGGCCGCTATTTTTAAACGTCGCGCCTCTTGTCTTCGATATCGCTGCTTCCTACACCGGGTCGGTCTTCGGTGGTCGCCGATCGGAGTCGGAGGTTAATACGATAGCGAGTGAGTGCAACGTTCCCCCGGCGTGGCTGGACCGTTATCATGCGCTTCTTCGCGAATTTTTGCGACCTTACCGGCATGAGATTAGTTCGAAGGATGTCGTAACACTCGTGCCGGAGATACTGCTTCCTTTTTCGGTCTCTTTTTCTCGCTCCTCCTGCTTTTCTCCGTGTCACACGTCGGGTTGAGGCGTTGGGGAGCTTTTTCGGACCGTGCACGACTGGCCTTGAGCTAGATCTTTTTTCGGCGTCTATGGGATTGTGCTGGGTGGACCGACGTGATAAAGTATGTACAAACAGTCTGCGGCTGGTATCACGGGCGAGATCGTTGTGTTTCGGAACGCGGTTAGTTTCATAGTAAATATTGGCATTTTCAATTCGCGGCCGAGATCATCGAAAATATTTTCAGTGTCGCGAAATCTCCGTTTAACGGCCGTTCGCAAATGACTTGAGTACAATTCGATACAAATTTGCGGAGAGTCGAGCGTCCCGACAGTACTCTTTCTCTGACCTAGCGGAACGTTTCAAGAGCTCGTTAAAGATTTATGACGCTGAGCAGGTATCGTCGAATGGAGAACATAAGGAACATCGATAAAGTTCGCTTTACGAGTCAGAAACGTGTGTGCGGCCTCGTAATTTTCCCGCCCGAAGGGTCCGACCCATCTGCACTTGTTATCCGTCTCTTATATCCCGTCGCCAAACGTGACGCGTCAATTCGCCACGTTCTTCCCCTCTCCTTCTCTTTCATCTAATTTCGAGGCGCATTTTGGGTCCAACGTGTGATCGAAGTACAAAGAGCGGCCACAATTGTTGCGCCGGGGTCGCATTAACAATGGTGCGGGTCGGCTGATTTGCATAGAAAGTCTTGTCGACACTGCTCGATTATTTGCATGAAACAATGAAGTCTCAATGCTGTAGATGCCGCGAAGTTTCGTCAGTCTAACATCACTCGCTCGATGAATTTCATGTTTCCGACAGGATCTCCCAATGAATTCGGATTTCAATACACAACATCAACGCAGACTCTCTGTCGCACTTAAATCGACTTCCTCCAATACCATTTCGATCCGACACAAGCGCCTCTCGAGTTCCATGGTTAACTCAACCAGTATTATTATCCTAAAAAAAGCCAACTTCGCGGTAGCCCCGATCAATCCCGCGCAAGTTTTCCAATTTCCCTAACAACCATAAAAAGCCCGAAATCCCGGACACAATTTAAGCTCTAGTCATCGCCGCTCGCGGCGGCCGTTATCGGGTCTAACAAAAATGATGCTTTCGCGCTTCATTAAGCTAAATACTCCCACGCCCGGCGACGATTAATTGCCCGTAGCGCTGTTCGAACGGCCGACAGCGGCGTTAAATCTCGATCGAGCGTTAACAAGTGGCGAACGCGACAGCTAATCGCACCATGCGCCGCATTCCGTTCACTGGGAAAACAGTGCTAGAGGTTCGCAGATGAAAAGTAGCTTATCCCTCATTAGACTGACAGCCGCGATCAACCAACCGATCGGCGCGCCCACGACGCACTCGTTCTAAGGACTCCGTCGCGTTAAGCCGCGTGCAGACCTGAACCTAACTCCGAACGAACAGCCTATGCATGAGAGGATTCGGAAGTGTGTGAGTGTCGAAGCGAACGTCATATCGCTCGGCGAACCTCTTGATTGCTCGCCGAACAGCCCCGAACAGTCTGGCATACTATGCTGGCAACCTGTGGTAGTAGTTTGGCTTACACCTACACCTACAGCTGCATCGATGCCGGCGGTGGTGGGGGAAAAAGAAACACGACGTCCATACGTAGCTTCTTCCTCCGCCACTGCATACGCACTCTGTTCAGCCGTATCTCACTTATTTTCATCTATCCTTACTCATACCTGCGACACTTATCCCCGTTTGCTCAGTTACACACATATACATACATACGCCTACCCCACTCATTGCCAATGGATTGGCCTCACAGTTTAGTTAACTGTCTTTTGTTCGTTCGCCGAATCCCTATTTCCTTTGATCCGGACCGCTACCCGAAGCGATCCCTGACGTTCGTTCGGCAATATGTCACTGTCATTCTTCGCACCTCAGCCAACTTCCTCACATCCACGCTTATATGTCCCCACGCTCTGACCAACGTCACACATGCATATTTTTGCAGCCTCGCGCGGTGCGATTCGGCTTCGAACAAAATTTACACTGAATTTCAGAGGCCCGAACGTTCGGGTTCGTCGTTCGCGTTCGTGTTCAGGTCTGTACGCGGCTTAAGATTTCTCGTTTAAGCAGACTGACGAGCACTTCGGACTCCGGCGCACCGAGAAACTGACGGGAATGCGCACTGATTGTCCTCCGGCGGTCGAAACTGCGCGTGCCACGTCGCATTCCGAGCATACGAGTTCGCGCGCGAGTTAAGCCGTCGGGTTATCGCGCCGTCTCGAATAATTTGCGTTCGGTTATGGACGCGACGATTCCGGATGAGTTTACGCGGTTAAATTTCGAGCTGTGCAGACATCTCGCGCAACAATTCTCGCGGCCTGCTTGCCTCGAGCGCGGTCATCGAATCTTTGGTGGCTTTTGTGCCGCGCAGTGTGCGTTGTGAATGATGACGTCGAGGATAATTGGCAGTTTTTTTTCCGGCGTCTTACAATTAGTATCGTTCGGTTAATTATCGTGAGAAAGGTGTGCGGACTGGCGCGTTGTAGCGGAATTTTTCCGAGCCGACGATAAAGTTTTTCGGCTAGACAACGTTAATATGCAAAAATGGGTACGTGTAGACATCGTGTGAGACAGGCCGGTTGGGAGTTGGAGGAGGGATTGGATGCCATTCTCCTGCCATCCTGTTCCCGGTTTTTCCAGCGCGGCATAAAATCTCCGCTGTCGCGGGGGGTCATTCGTTTAAAATGCAAATGATCGTATTAATATTGTCCCCGACGCGGGAGCTTTTATCCGTCTACCCTGTTATCGATATCGCCAGTTGAAACTGAACGAACGTGTCCCGCTGGTCCGTCGGGAGGTACGTTTAAGCTGTGATGTTTTAATCCTTCACTGTCACGTCTCGCCTGACGGCATAATTTCATCGTTTCGCTCTCTACTCACGTCTCGCATTGGAAATACACGTAAAAAGGAACAATAAGGTTGCAAGACTGGTGTCGGGGTACCGAGAAAATTTTCTTTTGCTCTGCATCGAGTTCGGGGGGTAATCTAAAGTTAATGTCTTTATTGAAACTTCCAGCGTGAGTGGATAGTAATTTGTTGCAGAGACACAAGAGCATATGTTTTAGCATAATATATCCGCAGCAGGCTAGATGCCAGGATGCTCCGTAATGAAGTAACGTAAAAATAAAGCGTTGTAACGACGTAAATCCGTACCCACGTATATGCATCCGCAGGTAACTATACCTTAGGATCCAACTCGCCTGAAAATGTTGCGTTGCCAACCGTCCCGCTTAATCAAAATGCACGGTACGCGGAGAGTTCGCTGCACCGGCCGCGACTTATGGCTTTCATTATTTCGAAATCCCGTCCGAGCGGAGTGCTCACTCGAGCTTCCATTTTCAGTGGATCAAAAAATGCAACGGAGAACAGTACGGTCGGTGGCGATGTTGCCACGAAGTACTAGGTCCTTGGCGTACGGCAAATGTAAAGCTAGCCTCCGAGTACATACGCAGTCGCAGTCCACGTGTTAAGTCTTCAAACAGGCCTTTAGCTTGGCTCGCCTCGGAAATAATTGAAACTCGACCGACTCGACGAAGAAAGTCCTAGTGGCATTGTGCGCCTCGTTACCTTCTTACACGTAATTTAATTACTTTAATTTAATGGAGCCGACGTGCAGGTGCCCGCCGTTCGACTTTACGGACACCGACCTCGTACGCTTTTTATTTCCCTCCGCCTCTATTTCCGTCTCTCGTCCCTTTCTCTCTCGACCGCCTTCTTCTTCTTACTCCTTCATCGCTCGCCGCCTTTCATTTCTACTTCGCACGTTCGCTCGCCCGTCTGCCAAGTGGCGGGCGATTTTTTTCACGGAATCTCGTTGACGGCATCGGGAAAGTTTGGACGATAGGCGCAGCCCCACTACCCTTCCAACGCCTGGCTAGTATAGGAAGTTTAATTAGGCACGCTCCCGACGTACGCGCCCCCGAGACATCCGATTTTCTTCGCCGCCGCCCCCGATTTCGGGAATGTTCATTTAACTTGGACCATTTCCGGATCTCGCATCGGGACCATCGTCGGGGCGGCATACGTCGAAAAGGCGCCGATTGCGGCGCGTCGCGAGGAATCTCATTACGCCACTTAATTGCGTTCCGCGCAAATCCGTTCGCAAGCAAATGCAGCCGCGCTTCCTTTCGTGCTTGCGAACTTTCGATCGAGAAGGATTCGGTTCGGTCGAAGGGGTTACGGAAAACAGGTGACGTCATTGCAGGTCTTATGCCATTAAATGTCCATCGAATCGATTCTCTCCAAGTCCGCTATCATGTTTTCTTGTCATGATCGTAGGTGGTCGGATGCAGGAGGGTGAAGTAAGTTTCTTTTAAAATGTTTTAACTATTGCAAGCCGTGTACTATAGGAGCGTGCTAGAAAAAGGTATTTCTTTATGTTTGTGCGCAAAGCCGAAGACTGAACCGTGTTTCTCTTTTGATAACGATCAAGTTACTCCAATTATCTTCAAGTGCATCGTACGAAAAGTACAGCGTAGTTACACCTGCCTCAACCTCTTTGCGCTCGATAAGATACCAGCGTGTAGTCTGTAGTACTTAGCTCTGTGTTTGTCGAACGCTATCGCAACAAAAATATCGACGCGCTCGTAAGCAGATGCATAAGTAAAATTGTTGAAAGCGACGTTCTAAGGAAAAAGAGTGAGGCTAAGCAATGCACTGATCTATTTACCAGCTAGTTACGAATAGAAAACAACGAAAGCGTGCATGCATAAAGAATTGGACTACGAAGCGCATGACCGTGAAAAGTGTCGCCTGTCGTCCGTTTTATCCAGACAACTGACGCGCGGTGTAATTTTTACAGTGCCAGAGCGCAGCATGATCAAGCGCTTCGAACTTTAACTCCTCCGGCCTCGTCGCCGGTGCATCGCATTCGACGCATTTCATGTTTAAATGCAACGGGGGAAGTGTCGGGCTCGGCGAAACTATTGTCAGGAGTTTGCTCGCCAATGCGCGTTAGTTTATATTTCTCAAGTGCCGCGAACGTTTGCGAATGTTCGTCGGGTGGGATTAAATATTGCTCGTGCTAGCGTTTCGAGTTTGTTAATCGTCTTAGCGTCTCTGCGAGAGGCAACAGTGCTCATTTGTCAGGGCTGCCTTACGCGCATCGTTACTACGACGCGAAACAACAGGGCGTTAACATTTTACGTACGGCTTCTTCTTAAATCCGTGCAGCCGGAGACGACACGTTCCCATGCATATTTACGAATCTGCATGTTGTCGTCGTCGCCGGCGTCGCGTGCACGTCATGAATTCGCAGAGGTTGTTTTGATTAGGGAAATGTACGGATGCTGGGCGGGTGGCTCATCAATTGAATTAATGAAGGAGTTTCTTTATTATCGGCGTCTGCGTTAAAGGAACTTTCATGCTGTCTTTATTCTTATGCTTTTTATATTCATCTTGGTAGACGTTCTTTACAGCAACGTTGTTACGGTACCTTTATGATAAGTAATGATATGTGAGTACTGATCATAAAAGAACCGAGGTGGATAATGATGAGGGGTAATAATAACGAAGGTGTTTTTTGATCATCGCTCTCGGCGAGATATCATTCAGTAGCATTCGTTTATTAGCAATTTATATTCAACAAACGACTGTTTCATGTTGCTTTTATGATGCCCCAAACAGTTCACATTACTGCGACCAATCTTCCACTATTTTCTTATACCAGTACGAAGAAAGAAAGCCGTTGATTCGATAAAGAGGAACTGCTTTACGTTCAGTTTATTTTCTCTCAGACGATCCAGTTGATCAGTACCAGCACCGTCCCATGAAACTTTGATAAGACAAGCTTTGAAAAATTCCAGTCTCTAACGCTCCGAAAGCCGATTAGATATTAGAAGATGGATTAGTTCCCGCGGCGCACCCACCAGCCAGCCACGCCTTACGTCCCGAAAAAGCAATCTCCGCGAACCTCATGAAATCTCATGAAACCTCATGAAATTTTCTTCCCTCCCTCCTTCGCACCTCGCGGCAAAGTCGCTGATTAACTTAGCGCGCCGCGAACGTCAAGGAGGCACTCCTTTGTCATTTGCACATTTCGGATATTATTCCCCCCGACAGCTGCGCTCTTAACGCCTCCATAATCAGTTCGCGGCGTTACGATATGAAGCGGACGCGACAACGACACGTTCGCCAGCCTCACACACGTGACACACGGCTAGTCGGAAAATTCTCCGAACCAGCCTCGGAGACGTCGTCGTCAGATGCGGGGCCAACGGTGTATCTAATTAATAGGATTAATTAAGAACTTCGCGCCACGCTCTGCCAAGTCCCCGTAACTTCCTGACGATTTTTCTTGCCGCCTTGTCCCACGGCTCCCGAGCTCGCGCGCGTAATTACGTAACATGGCTCGAACCGACACTCACCACTGGCACCGTTTCCATTCGCGTCGGACGCCTGTAAATCATTATCGACGCCCTAAAACGAAGTCGTCGGTAACGTTCGACGAACTGACGATCGGCAACTTTGAATATTCGCCCTCGGCAATGCGCTGTATCGCGTCAACGTACATATATAAGGGTGGATTTATACGATCGCTTATAACAGTGCAGAGCCGGATTAAGGGCGAGGCGAATGAGGCTCTTGCCTCAAGTTTAAAATACGAGGGGCGCAAAAATGTCGTTCTGTTAAGTATAAGAGTTGCGTGAGCCCTTAACAAAACAAAACAAATATAGCAACATTATCAATCTATGTAAAACTATCAATTATCAGTCAGTAATTGATGAATTTGCTTCAGTTAAAGCAAGGAAAGTGCAATATTAAATATTGGACCCGTTAGAATAAAAAATTATGAAGTTAATGTTGTGTTTTGAAATTTAATCAATTTTAATATTATTCTTTTTTAAATTGTGCTATTTGCTTAGTTATAGGGAAACCTTTAGCAAATGGGGGCGCATATTTGGCCTTTTGCCTCAAGGGTTTAAGGCCCTAGATCCGGCTCTGTAACAGTGCAGTCCACGAGCGACGCCTCTCACGCTGCTATTTCCAATCTCCACTATACGTAGACATGCTACTGGCCTTTATGTTGCAACAAGCTTTTCTGTTTATGCGGATTATATGACACACGAAGCGTCGTCCGATTCCAGGACAACGTTGATTTGGTGGGGGTGTGTATTCTGTATGTGTATGGGAGCACTGGGAGACTGACAGCACTGACTTACAACATCGAAATCTACCCTCGGCAGCGGGAAACACTGACGAAAGAGGAGACAAATGAGGAGTCTTACGCAGATCGGTCGCAAATTTTCATCGCGCCGAACGCGAGGATGCGAAAGATAGCAGGGGCAGATGCGGGGAGAAGTTGGTCGGCTTCCGTGGGAGGCCAGTGGGACAGGGGACGGATAATGGGGGGTCGTTCATCACATTCCGGAGTCTCTAAATGATTCCTCCGTGGGTTTTAAAACTTTTCGCCTGACGCTCGCGCCCGTGCCCCGAGGTGCCTTATCGATTGTTTTATAGGATAGGGCCGTGGCCCTGGAGAATTTCTACCCTCTGTCATACGGAACCTCATCATCCCCCACTGCGCTCCATTCGTTCGCCGTCCTCGCGGGGGTAGTGAAACAGCATATACATCCACCGAAAATATGATCCCGGCGAGCCGTTATCGCGACGCCCGCCTCGCCCGTACAGGGACGCGGAACAGTTTTCGAAATTGAAAATTCACGAGCCGATGTCTTTACGCGCCCACCCCCACGTCCCCATAAACATCATGTCCCGCGTTGGGGTACGATCGTCGCGCGTAAAGAACAGCTTTTTGCGCACCTGCCTATACGTTTTTCTGCGCGACCTTCTTTCTGTCATGACAGAGACGAAGTTGGGGGTCAGTGGAACTTTTTGCCCGCCACTCTCACGGAGCTGTTAACAATGGAAGAAGTATTTGTTTACGTGAACTTTACGGCGCCGACGGTGTGGAGAGTGCATCGGTGTCGTCCTAAGACCTACGGAGTCCGCTATTTCTTTGCCTGCCGAACGCGTTATGCAAATCACGTCCCGTCGAAGTGAGATATAGACGAAGTTTCTTTCGAACGCACCACGCTGCTTGTCGGGGCTTTAAACATTCTGTCGGCTACGTGTCCGAGCGTCTTCAGTTCATCCGCACAGCACTCGAACCCCTTTCTTAAGCTCGGTCGTTTAATTAATTTATTTGCCCGGTAGCGTAACTCGTTAGTCGCGTGCTTGTCTCGTATACTTTGCATCGCGTTCAGCAGATATGACGGACTTTTTAATAACTGCCCGACTTTGATCTTTAGTTGTCCCGCTACTCTCTCTCTCTCTCTCTCTCTCTCTCTCTCTCTCTTCTATTCCCTTTCATTTTAAGCGCTGAAATGATATCTGCGCCGGATTACAGTAAGATCCACATTGTCCTTCGTCGATTCCGCATTGCGCTCGTCCGTCGCGACGGACTCCGTAATGACTGCGATTTGTTTGATGATCCGTTTGCTCTTGTTACTCGCCGCCGACCCTTTATCATGCCCCGTTTCCTCTCAAAGGCGTCGCGGGGCGCGATAAAATCCGATATAATTTAATTCCTTCCATCTCATCCTCGCTTCCGCGCTCTCCGCGTCGAGTTCGGCCATCCGTCGTTTCCATTTCTGCTTTCTTCAGCGCGCACTCGCGCGAGCAGCGAACAGATATACTCGTTCTTCTTCCCTATGCAACGAGGGAAGGCGGGGAAGGAAGGCAAGGGCGCAACAAAGCCTCTTTGCAGCCACTCCGTCGCATTCAACGGCCATTGAATAAGGCAATATCCCGAGGCTTTATCGTTCCCGTTTTGCGCGAACACAAGGGGGCTGTTATTACATCGGGAAATTGCCGGACCCCACACACGCACCAACACCATTCCCCCCCGCTCCTTTTTTTCCGGCCTTTATCCACCTGTCGTCCTATCTCCTGTCTTGCACACTATCTTCAGCCACTTCGCTGTACTCGCCTTTTCTCCCGTCACTCTACGACGCTTCTTTTGTCTAGGCCGCGTGTATCTGCCTCTGGTCTGCTCTTACTCTTTTTCTTTCCTCCTCTCTGTTCTATTCTCTTTGTACTCGCCGAGAGAAAAGTTTGTTTCGATTAGACAAGAAGTGTGGAGAGGACGCTTTGGTTGCTTTTCACTTGGTCGTCGCTGAGCTGCGAGGCTATGAATCCAGTATGTAGTTGGAATCATTCATGGGAGACGATCGTTGAAGGTATATTTAGTGTTTGCTAGAAGAAAATCTTTGTCATACGCCTGTTGATGTGAACGAAATCGATCAGGACGCCACAGAAAAAGATTTTCTAATCATGCTCGCCTTGTAATTCATATTTCTGTTACGTCAAAAACGAAGAAATCATTTCGGTGGTAACAGGATCCCGCAACACCGGGTCGCGTTCATAAATTTCAGATCCGCTCGCGTGTTTCTGGCGTGTCACGCGGATTTCGATTTATCCGTCGTTTCGTGTACCCTCCGGTTCGTGTGCAATACTCGAGGGAGGAAAGAAACGGTCCATTCACATTGACGGTTCTGCGTGTGACGTTCTTTTGTCCTCCTCCCTTTTCTGCCCCTACGTTTCACCCCTCGCGTCCTGCCTGTAGATGTAGGTCTTCTGCTTCCTGTCGGTTTCCTTCTTTTCATCCCCGCACTCTCTAACAGTCTTGAGAGTAATCCAATTATGATTTTCACATTTTCGAACGAGTTCACGCCATCGCTCGGTGGGAATGAGATAAAAACGAAACTGTTCACTTGATTTATTTGTCGAAAAAAAAAAAGAGGTATATTACATTTGACATTTAATATTGAAATGGAGAGCATCGTCGGAAAACAAATTCAAATTTGCGGTACCATGTCGAAGTACCAGCAAACACTCGTTTTTGGATCGGTTCGACAGCGAAATTATCAAGCATTGCTCTTTTATGACATAGATATCCGAATGGAAACATGCGCTCGGATATTCGATATGATACACTTCCGGCAAAAATGTTGACACTGCTTCTGCGTGTATAGCTTCCAATCACACGTTCCTGCGCGTGATGCATTAATGCACACGTACATGCATCTCCATCCCTTTATATCCTTTTTGTGTGTACATCCGCCCGTCTTTATGCCTCAATCATAAGTCGTTACGTGATATGCAATTTAAAGTGGAGGCAGCCTTTCATTATCTCGTGTTTATTATCAGAAAACCGCGACGCACTGCGAATTACACTCTTTCGCTCGCCCGATAACGGCCAACATCTCGCCTGCATTGTTTGCCAAGTAAACGCCGACGCATTATCCTGTTACTAAGGAACATATTAATGCCGCGCGCCCCAGAGTAAACATTAACGATCGGCGACATCCTCCGGGAGGCGCTCGGCTGGAAGGATATTCTTGGCACAGAACTAATGGAAAAGTTTTCCAAGAACACTCACTTAAACGCTCCCGTTTCTTACGCTGAACTCAAATTTGCATACCACTTCGTGTCCATAAGCAATTCTTCGGATAAAAACTGACCTGATTACGTCAACGAAATCAATAAAGCATACGTATACGTACAACACTTAAATAGTGAAATCATTTAAGTCGCTACTGTTTTATTCTTTCTTTAAATAGAACATATTTTTTTTTTAAAAAGCGAACGAGATACGTTGTCGCGAGCGCAAGAGCGGATTACAGGAAAAGGAAAGTGTGTTTCTTTGCACTGATAAGTCCGCATTACGCACGCGATCTCATTATTCCCTTTTCCATCCTCTCTTTCTCATCCGTTCCATCTCTTTCCGTCGCTCTTCGCGGCCAATCACAAGTAGCCATTACGCGACGTATGATTACGTCGTTACGTAGGGTAACGTGTAATAACGTGTCCCCACCGTCTATGATCGGCTGTCATTAGGCAGCCAAATGGCCTGTCATTAGCGAGCAAGGTGCCGCCTCGCCGTACGAACCTGCGAATGTCTTCACGCCGTCGTGCTGCCGCAGTGTTTTGCAGATGCATTTTCTAACTCCACCCACCTCGAATCTGGCAAAAAGTGTCGCGAAACAAGCACAGCCGCGCGCCCGTCCGCTTGCATTAGCAGCGCCACGTTTTCCACCAATTGTTTCCAACGCGGAACGTCCGCGAAACTCGTCTCGCTTCGATCTAGGTCGACTCACGAACTCACAAATTCCGGAAGCATTAAATCCCACCTTGTATATCTCCATCCCGCGAAATTTCGTATCCGCGTCAAAATAATTCCCGCAGACTCGACTTCGACGCTCCCTGCACACGAGCGGCTATCAAAAATCGGCCGCAAGTCGATTTCGCGGCCGGCTCAGAGTCCATCCTGCGGTTCCGCGACAATCGCAGCGAATCCCACTCAATCCACCGTCATTTTTCTCTATCCGCATTCATTCTTAAATCCGAAACAAGTCATACAAAGAAAGAAAGAAACGAGGGTTCGCGCGTCGGTACGAAAAAGACTTCTGTTTATTCGAGCTTCGTTCGGAAGTGCGGATACGCCTCGCGATCGTCAGTACCTCGCAAGCACGGCAAGGCCGCGGCGGAAAATATCGAGTGAGCTCCCCGGACGAACACGGGCGGAATTCTTTGGATTGGACGATAAATACCAAACGGCGTGCGGCGTTGTTTTCGCTCTCCCGAATGCCAGACATACCCGCGCCCGGGCACGAATCTTGGCACGAACTATCAGCAGCATTCGTGGACGCGCCGACGAGCGACGAGCGACGAGATACATATGTACCGCGCGCGTTTTGTGTATCACGCGGGATACGTCGGGAGATTGGGGCGGGCGCAGGATTGGATTTCCGTGGCTGCTATCCGAGACGGATGGGCACCGGCAAAATGCCTTCGCGTGTACGTCTTCGCGAGCGACATTGCCGAGTCTCGCCGTTTTGCCGCCTCCGATCTCTCGTCATATGCATCTAGAGAGCTACTCGATGCGGGGGAGGGATACTGTTGTTGGGAACAGACTTATGCTGATGTTGTACTCTGTTTCGTGCGCCGGAGCCGAAGAATACGGGGGACGCTTGCGGTGGGCTTGTATCAGTCATGATGCTGCGTTCAATGTATCTTTAACACGTTGACTGCCGCGTCACTCATATTCGGGTGGCGAGAAAACTTGTCCCATGGGACTCTGAAAAATTGATTCTTAACGCTTTACTTGACACGATTAACATTAATTTCGTTACGCATTTTTTCGGAACATTTTCGGCAGACAACGTGTTAAACGTGTCAGACTCGTATGTTTCGCAAGTACGTGTCCTGGAATTATTAATTCGTTTTATACATTATTATTATGAAAGTGAGGTGATTATCTAGTGAAAAATGTTGAACTTGAAATGAAATGAAGAATGTCACTATATATGTCTTCATGGGGATCGTGTAATGTAACGTATGGAAAAAGTTAACTTGTCCCTGACGAGGGTTATGAATCAGTCAGCCACTAGTTTCTAGGTCCTCGGAGGATTAATGTTTTCCATCTTGCTCTGCGGTGTAATACCGACGGGCTACCTGCGCTGATGTATGCACATATGCACGTACGTGCATCCGTGTAATCGTCCGGGCTATGTACGGCCCGATACAGATGAATTGGACGGTCGAGGACAGAAGCGTTCGGGATGTCCTATTTCACGCTGTTGGCTGGACATATTTGTAAAATTCGAGTAAATACCGCCTCTGCTCCGTCATTCACGCATATGTACCTATTCGCGACATCCACGGAACGGGTTTGGACAGTAGCAGAAATGATTCATTAAACACGCTTCTCTTAATGGCAGCGTCAATATTACCGGCAACAAGGCAAACTGGCGCTCACGGAAAAAGTGTTTGCGGCGGAAGGATGAATTGGCGAACGTTTCATCTAAATCGCGCCGTAATAAAATAGTACAAACGCCGATAATGCGTCCGTGGAAAAGGGCATCGCGAACCTTCGTTGGCGGGAAATTCTTTTTTACGTCAGCCCCATTCGAGCTCGCCCTCCCTCTGCGACAGCTCATGAAAAAGCGTCGAACTTTCGAACGCGCCGTTCGAACTTCCTCTTCTCGCAACGACATCGGACCGGTTTAAATCACCAGCTATCTCCGGCTCTTAATCCTTCCTGCGAAAGTTTGTCCGCAGGTCTCGCGGCGCGTTGTTAACTTTCTGCCGGGAAATTAATTTCCCTCCTAGATACACGCACCCCCCACCCCGCACTCGACGCGTTGCTGGGAACATTTTTATCGGCTTATAAGGGCGCTACACGTGCGCGCACGGCACACGTATTAATCCCTTAGTCTCGCACGTTGTTTCCCTCTCGTGATAAAGTAAGATTGCTACTAAACTTTCCCGCCGACTCGTCTCTATCTTCGTTAGTCGCTTATAAGATGGGATTAAACAACTCAATTATACCGCCGCTTTCACTGTTGCCGTATAAATAAGGATTTTTATGCAACGTAACTTCGCACTACGCGGACTGGGCAACGTTTGGCGAAGATTTCGAGAATGAACTTCACTTCTCGCGAGAATTAAGATACGAACAGACTTTTCTCGGCGCACTAATAAATAAGCCAACTCTGACGATGTGCTGATATGTGCTCTTAAGCATATACTTCATTTCTACATCTGGTATCGGATCTTCGTAAAAGCCCGGTCCTTGCAGAAAGATGAGAAGTGTTAACTACGGCGCGAGGTTTTCATCGCAAATCTGGCCTAAATTCGTCGTCACTTTAGTCCTGCGCGGCTTCGGCAGAGTTTAAAGCCCAGCTCCATCTCGCCTCACGACCTGGCGCACCTGCCGGGACGACACCCTTCTGTCGCAGTCACGTACTCTCGCGCGAGAGGGTGCACAAGTAACGTGTCGTATTATACGGCAGGAGTTACGCTTCGGTCGGAGTTTCGCTTCCCTGACCTTCCGCACGCCGAAACTTCGAGCCTCCCTTCGCGCCTTGCCTCGTGCCCAACTTTGCATGCGTGACGAAAACCGGCGCCAGACGTCTCGCGACGAACAACGCGAGCAGCAGACACGCTTACGGCACTCTTTATCCGGATAGAAGTTCCACGTCGACAGTGTGTCCTTGTGAGCGCGGACGAGGTCTAGGATAGATTCATCATGCGAGGCATATTTTGATTTTAGCAGGAGTCTGTACTTTTATTCGTCGAATAGGAAGCTGTGTAAGATGATGGGTTTGTCGTGTAGCTCGTCTATGTTAACGGGTTCGTCAGTGAGCAACAGCATTGTTATATTGTATAATTGATGGAATCGTACCTTTTATTGCGTGCACTCTTCATCCGGATAGAAGTTCCATGTCGCCAGTGTGTCCTTGTGAGCGCGGACGAGGTCTAGGATAGATTCATCATGCGACGCATATTTTGATTTTGGTAGGAGTCGGTACTTTTAATGTAAGATAATGGGTTTGTCGTGTACCTCGTCTGTGTTAACGGGTTCGTCAGTGAGGAACAGGATTGTCATATTATATAATTGATCGAATCGTACGTTTTGCAAAAAATTGCTCCTATTCGCCGGAATGACAAGCCTCAAAAAGTCACATCGACGGCAGAGTGAAGTCTGAAAAAGGACGCAGCCATCCATCGGGGTACTCTTTCATCGGGAAATTCGATACTTCCAGGTCCACCACGTAATCGCGTTTCCGATGCGAAATTTGACAGGGAAATACAATACGCCGCTCGCATTGTGCGCTCGACGATCAAACTTATCAGGAGCCGGCGACGATGCCGCTGGGGTCGGCGCAGTTTCTAACCGTTGAAATTACGCTGACGTTTTGCCGATCGACGCGGCGGGCGGTGGATTCTGGGGTCGTATCGTTTCGGCGAAAGCACATTACAGATTTGCCGCTGAAATTGAAGCACCCGAGTTAGAGACAGAGAGAAAGGGAGGGAATGGAAGTATAGAGAGAGAGAGAGCGAGAGAGAGAGAGAGAGAAGAAGATTGGGGAAGGGGTGAAGGGCGGAATTGGTAGACGGGCGAGTTTTGGTCGATCGATATGCATCGAGGTATGACGAAATGTCGAGTCGTAAGGGGATTTCGAACGTCCGTTGGACAGGGCGAGACGGACATGTCGCATGATTGGATCTCCGATAGCGACGACATCCCCGAACGATAAAACGCTCCATTTCGGTCAATTCCGTGACCTCTGACCGCATCTTAAGTAATTTCGTGCGGTTTCGATAAGCTCGGTCGATCTTCATTCCTCGATTGATTATACGTGTCTCGGCGTGTGTTCCGTGCATTGGTTATGATTGACGGTAAAAAAATATGCGAGAGTGTGTTGTATTTTTAGCCGTTCTGTATTTATACCAACGGAAATTGCAGAACGATCCGGTGAAAGAATGTCTAGAGAATCGAAACGTAAGTTTGATTCGTCACGCAAAGTTAAGCATACTTAATAATTTATAAATACGAACCCCAGTGATAAAAAGTTACATTGGGAAAGGTATGAAGAGATATTGAGTGCGCTTTGATTTGAATAGCATCGGACGGGTGTTTGAACACAGTCGATCAGTTCGTTCCCGTGCAGATCTTCAATACGTCGCCGTTTCTACACTCATTTTCCGCATGACGCGCCTGCGGTTATTTGTGCGCCGCACTTTTCTCGCTCTCGGCAAATCGAAATAGAATAAAACGAGCCGCGGCGGGGGAGGGGGTGGTGGGGGGGGTCGACTTTCCGAGGCGAAAGCTTTTATATTGCAATAAGAGTAACGCGGACGACGAACCGAGTCTAATGGCACTTCGCGACAATAAAGTTCCCGGCGACCCAGTTATTAAGACGAAGAATAATCGAGACGCGAAAATCGATGAGCGGCGGGCGTTCCTTTTAACGCTCGTGGACGATGGCCGATGATTCTCTCTGCCCAACAAGAATGTTCGTTTTTCAGCACATTGCGCACGGGTCACGGAGTACGCAGTAATTAGGAAAATTAAAGTCATGGCGCGGTCCGAGTTTTTCGTGCTTTATACCAACGGCTTGGCAAAGTTTTGGTAATTTCGCCAGGGTCAGTAGTCCATCGTCTATAGAGTTGTCAAGGTAAATTATAATATCGTTTGTAGTATTGTTGTGTACGTTCACGTACCAGTTGATTATGTTAATATTTTTACGATAATACGGTATGAAATTATGCTGAGGGTCGTTCGCGATGTCTCGTGCCGGTACACTAAGAACCCCGAAAGCTGTCTATTGCGTCTGCTCTTTATAAAGTCCTCGTGCTCATCGAATCCGACCGGCTAAAAGCTTCCGTCCGCATTATTTATCACCCGCCGACCCTTTTAATGAATGGTTAAAGCGGTCAATTAATTTTCGGCGACAGCAAATTCTCCAGCCGGAATTTTCGCGCGGCACTCGTGCTTACTTCATCGGTTGAGCTATTAGCGCGTTGTCGGCGAGCCTCTTAATTATTTTTTTCGCCACTGTTATTCGGAGCAATGTTTTTCTTTTTTCTCGGAAGACAGAAAATGTCAACGCTCTTTTTACGTTTCCGATAGACGCATCGATTCGCTGTAATAAAAATATATCAATAACCAAATAAGCGATTCGAGGATGGCAAAATATCGATACACTCGGCGCGAGCGCATGCTCCGGTCTCGGAATCCGTCAATTAACACTTACAATTATTCTCCGGACTTCTCTGTCCTGCGACAGTTCGCAGGCATCGCCCGAACTCTCGCGTACCCCAGTTTCCGTTGCACAAACTTTTGCAATCAGCCGAGACATTGCGTAAGATCGATGCGCGCCATTAGGACGATCGGCAAGAACGATCGCAGACGTGGGCGTTATTGGCTTATACGCACGTGTCGACGCGTACGTATAAGGGCTCAAGTGTGCTTTTGCCGTTGACACAACGGACAAGCCACGTGGGCAGCTGGAAAAACAGCGATATCTGGGTTAGCAGTCGTACGGCATCGTCTAGGGGCGATTGGATTCTTGACGATAGGACCGGAAATTGAGTGAAGTACATTAAATCGGCGTCGGCCTGGCAGGCGGAAATGAAGAGATCGCTACATTACCTGCAGCCCGCTTGCTTTCGTCAGGAATTCCCTCTTCCGCTTCTGCTCGCCATCCTCTTAAGCTTTGCTGTGCTCTCTGTGTGTTTGTGTGTCTCTCTCTCTCACTCTCTCTCTCTCTCTCTCTCTCTCTTACACGTTTGCTCCGCTGTGCCCTCGGCCACCGTGTGGCCTTCGCAAATTAGGTACTTTACTTACCCATCTACGGGCACGCGGGTCTGTGCTGCAAACACGTTTGGAATCCTCGAAAATGGGCGTGCGGTGCTGGCGGCGGTCTCTCTGCGACGCTCCAACGTTTCGTAACCGCGCTTACGCCCGGAAGTGCCGGGCGAGTGTCGTGAATTATTGGCGCGTGCGAGAGCGAACGCGTCGCTCTCACTCGCCGGCAACGAAACACATTGCAGGCTTTGTTGCCGACGTATAGTGGGTAAAGTATACGTTTATGGAGCTCTCCTCGCGCGGATAATGGCCCCGTCTACTTTTCCGCCGGACCGTATACTGGGCTTGAGCCTGGCCGGTGTCAGTTCTATGCCAAAGGATCGCCCTTACCGCCTTTTCTCCCCTTTTTCGTCCTTTGTACTTGTGCCGCGAGGCCTGTGCATTATTCAATGTGTCTGGCGTATGCCACACAATTTACCCCGACGTCGAGCTGCATTGTACGACGCTCATGATACGTGTCATAGTTCTTTGGCCATTTTGTCATTTTCTTCTATTTTATCGGATTATAACGTGTGGTAACCGTAGTGTCATATCTGCGTGAAAGGAACGTCCTTATTGCGCTTTTCTCCTTTCTCGGCACTTCGTACTTGCGATGTGTCCGGCGTATGTTACATACTCGTTGCTGATTGTCAGTTCCTTCGATCTCTGGAACACTTTTGCGCATTATGTATGAACCTGTTCTATCATCATCGTTCTACTTTATGCGATCGTAGTACGAAGTACGTAATACGCGTATTTGTATTCAAGTGCCATTACACGTAATGCTTCACGTACGTTTTCGATTACTCACTCGCTGCAATCTCGAAAATGTGACACACGCCGCGACGCGATTTTGTCCGAAGCACTTACATCAGCATTCCGCGCCGGACGGTCGGGTCGGCGAGTAAATCGTCAAAAATTCTCGCTCGCCGTCCAAGCGCAAAATTCGGAGCACATTAACGGTCCGTCGTTCGGACGTCGATCGCGATTGAAATTTTTGTCAACCGTTCACCCCTTCGCTGCTCTCATCGCGCGATACATCGTTACAAATATTCCGGCCGGATTTCGGTTCACCCCATGACGATGGTCCAACTAGCAAGGAAGATTCATGATCGTTGTTGGCCAACTCGTCAGGTGGCCGAATTAACGCCAAGAGTAGTGATGCCACCTTTTTTCTTTTAATTTTTATTTCTTTTTCTTCTCTCTCTCTCTCTCTCTCTCTCTAACCGCGAATTCGAGGTCGTGGCTATTTCGACATCGTAAATTACTGTCGGCGGACGTGCGCGTGCGCGCGCACATATTCCTTCGACAGGAGAAGAAAGGGTGAAAACGCCGTTGAAATTGGACCATAGCCGCGAGCAATTCCGGGCGCAAGGTCGACGACGAGGCGCGATTTTTGACCGAGATATCATCGCCTTGATGAAGGCTTGTGTGGACAAGCGAGGATGGTCTTATTTCGCGGTCCCGCGGCTCGCAAGATAAATGCAAACGCACGTTTATTTCTACGTGACGTCATGGTATCACGAGACGTGTAACATAATTACGCGGCTACTGATCAATTTCGGTCACTACGATATACGCTAGCTAAACATAATATGTGACTTTTGAACAAAAAAAAACAGTGTTCCACGTCATCTTTTATTCAATTAACAATGATCCTTTTATTCAATTAACAATGATCCTTTTTATATTTATCATTCAGACTCTTCCTCGTCCACCTTATAATCTCGTATTTTCAGCACAATATTAAATAGCGCTGGCATACTTACCAGAAAACATCGCGTTTCATCTACTACATTCCCGCTAACTTGGTCACAAAGAATCTATGAGCCCGGCGGGGTTGCGGAAATAAGGTAAAAGAGTTACGAGGCCGGGTTACATAGTAATTCACGCGATCCGCTGAAGAGTCTTCGCGTGTAAATTCCGCGGCGAAACGTTTGCGCCGCGGCAGTAACCCGCGGCTTTATTCCAACGAATTTCTCGTTTGCACCTGCATTCCGAGGCCTCGCAATTATACGTGTCGTGATATTATAAATCCGCGGGAAGTGCACTCTTCGTTGGGTAGTAGAGACCGGCGAGTATATCCTGGACGATCTTTTCGAGGGTGGTGCACACTGTCTCTTTCTCTCTCTCTCTTTCTCATGCATTTTTTCCGCTGATTTAAAGGCTGCATTTAAAACGCTTCATTACACAGCACGGCTCTCGAGGTGCACGCGTCACGTCCGTTTTTTCTCTCTCTCTCTCTCTCTGCCCGTGGATTATGCATCTCTCATTTGCCCCGGAATATGCCTGCGATTTGGCGCCAGCAACGGTCGCCTGAAATGGAGATAAAAAAAATCGAGCCGCCCTCATGTTTTTCTACGATGCGTGCTCTCCGGTGAGCGTTCGTCGAGGTGACGCTAACTGGCGTCGTGTGTGACATGCGAATGCGTTTGACGTGGTGGCTGAATGCAGGGCGGTTTCTTCGCTCGATTTTTTTGTCGATCGTTGACGCACGGAACTAAATCCTCAATATGGATTAATCTAACATCGCACATTAAATCGATACGTTTGCCACCGTAGATCTGATTCTTTGTCAATTTATGCGGTTGTTATCAATTTGCCATGTCTTGATAACAGTTAACTGAACAGTACGAACTCTTTCATCGTTCCAAACGTTCGCTGTTCTCATAGGTACTGATTCTCGGCCGATGTCTGCCTGATTTATCGATGCGGCTGCATTATGTTTGGCGCAACGTGACGGGACATTTGGTATTCAAAGAGAAGCGCCGTTTTTGCTCGACGTGACTCTCTCTTCATGACTTCTATTAGGACGACTCTCTCTGTAATGACACTGATATTACGATGACACGCAGATGTCGGGAACTTTCGTGTAGCGGCCGGAGGCAAAGTTGAAAATATGATCATTAGCATGCGTTAGTCAACCCGCCCCGGGAAAATGTCCCCGCGCGCGAAGTATTTCCTTTTCAAATGGATCTCGTGCCAGTTACCCGCCTCGCAGATGACGGCATTTCCATCCAAGCAAGTCCGCGTTCGCCCGAGATTCTGGAAAGAACGTGGCGCGTGGTCGGCCGCTTGAAATATGCGCCCGGGAGCGAGTACCGAATTAACGTAACTCCCTGTGACATTTTCTCATTTTAATTGGACGCGAGGAGCGTACGTCGAAAAACAATGCTGATTTTTCCAAGTGGACGATTAAAAATAGTTGCAAAAAGTTCGTCCTACCTCGATGACGTACGTACCTCAGCGCTCGTTAATGACTTCGAATATACCTGACGACGATGATGAAAGTGGCATAACTGACGTATCTTCTCTCGCGAATCGAGGCACTCCGTACTCAACAATCTAAGAATTACTTCAATCGTCTATTTTTCCGAGTCATTTTACGCAATCTTTGATTTATTAAGCATTAAGCAATGCTTCTCTTTGCTCTAAAAATGACAAGCGCTTTTAATTCGACATGAAACCCGTAGACGTGTGCGGGGCCCTCGCCGGGGGAGAACTCGAGTCGTGGAAACGGTCTTTCGCCAATTCCGAGTGCCGTTCTTACGATCGATCCGCGACATCCGCGTCACGTATCTTCCTTTCACGACGACGAGCACGAGGACGATGTAATTCCCCAGCGAGACATATCAGCTCCGGGGCACAATGACACTTCGTCGCGAGTGGCTGCAGTAAGATACACACTGGCACCAACAATAATGTGCTGCACACACGTCGCGTCCGTCGCGTTCAATTTTCATACATCCGTCCGCCTCGCCAACGCGCGAGGTTGTTTCTTGTTTCGGTCGTTTCGGCAATCTCGGGGCCGCTCAAATTTGTTCGTCCTCTCGACGTCGACGGCTGGCATTACGTGCTTGTAATGAGAGCGGAGACTCTCCGGACGGACAAACGAAAGGAGCTTTCGCTGGGCGCGCTGGTGAGGAAGAAAAAGTTGGGAAGCGAGATGAGGAATCCGCACGCTCGCGCGCGCACCTTGACGTCTCAGCATATAGGTTATAAGGAACGCGACACGGAGATGCATACTCGAAACCCGTATTCTTTTTCCGACACTGTCACTCGTACCGATCCGCACTTCAACACGGAGACACGCCCAGCCAAACTCTTGCCGCCGTCTGAATATTTCATGTAATAACACAGTCCGACGTCCTCCTATTTCCCGCTTTGCACGCGCGCCAGCAGTTTGCATGAAATTTTGAGCGACCCAGTCGAAAGAGGGGGCGGGGATGAAGAGAAAAAACAAAATTTGTAACGCACGCGCGTTCCTGTACTCGTCTCTCTCTATCGCGTTTCGCGCGACGTTCGGCTGACAATGATCATATGCTTGGACGTGAATTTTTCATACGTCGCTCGACGAGCGGGACAATAGGGGTAGTTACCGTCCCCTTATCCCCATTTCTCTTATTCGCCCCCCTTCTCCTCCTCGCTTTTTCATTTTTCGCTAATCTCGTCCCTGTTTTCCGGGATGCTTCTACGTCGGCTCTTTGTTTGTCCTTCTTTCCGTATATGTAGCTCGTCAGGAGAGTTGCGCGGGTATAATGACGTGGGCGGTCTTATGTGCGTCGTGTATCTTTGGGATGAGTGGAGTGACCCTCGGATAACGAGACGAATGTGGAGCGTGGAGAAGAAAATGCTCGGCGGAGTGTCGGAATTAGTCGAGTCGGGTCGTTCTGATTTCTGAGCGAGCCTCGCTCGGATTTCGTGCTGCGCTCTCTGTCTCGAGCTGCATTGGGTGGTCCGGCAGAAAACGGGACGCCTAAGTGTCCTCTCTGGAAAGCGAAGATTGGAGAGCGTGTATGGAGAACGGTTCGAGTGGTTGCGAGGAACGAGCGCGGCCGAGAAAGATTATTTTTGTCAAAGGGACTCTGTCAAGGCTTGCCTTTCTTGTCGTGTTGCAAGTATACGTAAGGAACGTGAGTTTATTTTTTGTAGGGCGCAGTTTGTATTACGAAGAGTTCAGTGGTATGTGCGACGGTGTCGGATTAAAGGGAGCTTAAAGTAGAAAATGTTGAATTTGACTGTGAAGCTGATGTTTCGATTTCTTAGACTGCAGGTGAAAATGATGTGGCGAACAATGTGTAACGTTTGCGAATGTATCGGGCGGAGCATCGACGTTCTTCCTGCGCATATATAACTCACGTGAAACTTCCAGCGACGCGTTTATCTATCACGCTCGATCGGTCGTCACGATGTGTACTAGTTGCGAGACAGCGTCCCGTCGATATTCCGATCGTTATTTAACCTTAATTCGGCTTCGATAACGATATTGCGCTTGTCACGTCGTCGAATGAGCGTAAATCACGGCGAAATCTGTCCCGATAAGCTTTGCGCCCCGCGTAATCTGATTTACGTCGCTTTTAAGCTGTTAAATTAAAACGAGATAGCCCGAATGTCGAACGCGCGCCAAACCGACCCGTTAGATTGTCAAACGCAGTCGCGACCACGTTAACAGGTTGCTCGCGGGTTATGTTCAATTTTTCGAAGAAGCAAAAAACTGAGCAAAAAAAAAACGAAACCTTACCGTGCACTCCTTCACGCGTTCCACTCTCTCACCCAGTCGGTCTCCAAACCGTGCATACAAAACGCAATTGTATATGTCGTGCATAATTTCGTCTTGAACGCAAGCCGAGACGCTCGCAAGCACGCTCGTCGAGCGGCTCGAGTGCAATGCATATTTCGTCCGCGCGTCGCCCCATAAATTATCGGCACCGCGAACGGGGCTGCAAATCAGCTGAGGGATTCGAAGGGAGAAGCCGAGAAGGTGGTTAACGAGCCCCGGAACTATATTCCGCTGCGAGCGCGAAGCGGAGCAAAAGAATATTCCCGGAGCAAAGAGCAACCTGTTCTCTTGCGCCTCTTAAAATCCATTCCTCGCCTTATCAGCGCTCGCCCGCCATAGTTGCGCGCGAACTAAACAAACGCTTTAATACGCCGGCAACGGAACGCTGCGTTTTGCTCGAACCGCACTGCAGCAGGCAAAAGGGGCCGAGGACGCGCGCTCGCACAAAGTGAATCTACAATTTTCCCCGTATGGGAGACCGCACGGCCGATCGCGGGGCGAAATTTCGTTGCGGCATTCGGAAACGTTGCCTGCAGCGGCCAGAGACCGTCGATGTTCGCCGATAGACCTGCTCCGCTGGCTGTGTACCTGCCCTTACTTACGAACGAAACGAAATAACGAGAGGGCCGCGCGCTTTCTTCGGTCTCTTTCTCTCTCTCTCTCTCTCTCTCTCTCTCTCTCTCGAGGAAAAGCTCGCGCTATCGTGTTTGCGTCCGCGGCAAGAAAGAGCTGCGAGGGAAATCAGGAAAGAGGAAGTTTCTGGCTGGAAGGAGTGAGAGAAGGAAGAGGTCGGAAAGAGGATGAGAATGACGCCGCGCGAGACTGGAAAGTGGAGTAAAGAGAGAGAGAGAGAGAAATGAGGCATACTTCGTTCTCCGTTTTCCATTCTCTGCGCCGAGGACAGAGGAAACTTTTTAAAGCCGTCCACGCAAATTCGACTGATAAAACTAAACACTCGCGGATTCTCTTGCACTCGACGGTGGCACACGGTTCTCCAGAGGCGCGATAGCGTAGGAAACAACTATTGCCGCGACAGTAACTGGAGAAGGCCAATCTGATGTTCCTCGGCAACGACGAGACGACGTCGGCGTCGGTGCGCGCGTCCGTTTCCAAGGCGCGGCAAGATATTAAACACGCGGGTAATCGGAAAAATTGGGACTATTGAAATTGCCGAGCGCTCGCGGTCTCCGCGGACGCTTTCAGTATTTTCATGCGCGTAAAAGCGTATTGCGTTGCTTTCTACATTTCGGACAGTCGATCCAGCGTCGTCGTTCCAATGAAAGCCGATCGGAATTATCGAACACGACCTGCCGCCATTTTCCACGCGAAACCGGACACGGATGCTGAACCATTCTAGTATTTCGCGGCCTGCGAACCACGTTTTATCAGGACGTGCGGTGCATGTGAGCGTTTGCATACGTGGCGCGCAGACGTTCTGCACGGTCGTCATCCGGCGTGCGCGCGAAATCTCGGAGAGTTTTTCAAAGTTCCCATGTCGAGATACTCCGCGACCGATCCCGCCGGCCGCGTTTATCTCGCGGGAAGAATAAACGAGACTAAATATTTCCTACGTGCCCCGCTCGAAGTTTCCTTTCCCGCTCACGCCCACCTGGCTCGAAAACGACCGCGCGCATCCCGGCATATTTACGTTCGTACATATTTCACGTGAGACAGGACGAGAGGAGGCGACCGGGGCCGGAGAATATTCCGTGTGCCACTTATTAAGTGGAAATTAAGTATTCCCGTTGGCGGTCTCGGACGAACGTTTCCCGGAATTTTTCCGCTGTGCCCATTTGATTTATAGTGTTTCATGAAACTTAAATTACGTCAAGTCGGAACGCCATTACGGATTTTGTCTGGCGAGCCCTTTTAATGGAATAGAAATATTAAGACTTTGGATACAGAGAAGGAATAATCGACGATCTTCATTCATAGCATGTCAAGCAGGCTCTTAACAATTTAGTATCGGTGCTGCTTGGGAGTGTGCTAATAATGAGTGACTAGAAGGAAATGTATCGTTATTTCTCGAGTACCTTTTAAGGGGTCGTCTCTTTATTGTTGAATCTGATGCGCACGATGACGATAATCTAAGAACACATTTCATCAGTTTCATCAGTATACGTGCAAATACGTCCCCTCGTCGAACGTT